>JANVYC010000007.1:2400000-3600000 GCA_027406025.1 Colletotrichum musae
GCCCATCCGAGAGGATGTCCAACGCGCCGTACTTGTCGTCTCTGTTCCACCTCGTGGGCAGTGGGATAACTGTTTCGTCCTCCTCGAACGCGGGCGGCTTCTCAATCACGTCGTAGTTAACGCCACGATGAGTCGAGGGTTTGCTGTGCAGACTGACGCTGCTTGCGCTCGTGGATAAGTTCGAGGCGGCCTGCACCTGGGCGGCCTGGGTGTCCTTCTGTGCCTGCACCTTTGCCCAGTGCGCTTCCTCCAGGCGCTGTACGTACGCCGAACCTGACAGGTATGACGGGACGAAGAAGCCGTTGCCGTTTCCGTTCCCGGCACCGGTCAAATCGCTCGACGCGGGTGACATGAACATGTCGAAGACCCTCGAAAAGGAGGGCAGCTGCTGGGAGCCCCGCGGCAACCGTCCAGACGCCCCGTTGAGGCTGGCGCCGTTCCTGTCCCCGTCCATATCGCCGCTTCTGTCCGGGTCGTAGCTTCTCGATGCTGGTTCGACAGTTATGTCGTCGGAAGAGTTCAAAATCTGGGAGATAACCGAGGTGCGGCCGGGATGGGAGAGGTAAGGTGGGTTAAGGTTCGGGGCGGCTCCGGAAGCCACTGAGGCGTAGGAGAAGCGTCGTGGGTTCAGGCCGGAGCTGCCACTCGGTGTGTTGGAATCTGTGTAGCGCGAAGAACCATGGAACGGATTCGTCATGGCTAGAGGGGTCGGAAGCCGTCGAAGAGAGCGGCGGCGGCGAGCTCGGCACACCTGTGACGCTGTCGTCCGCGGCAGGAGCTTCGCAGGGCCCCGACAAGCCGCTATCCGAGCTTCCCAGGTGGTTTATGCGGCGGCGACCGAGTCGACTCTACGGTATTTGGAACAGTTTTTCGAACGTCTGGTAAAGACCAGAGGTATGGTCGCCTTTGGCAGCAGCGACGGGAGGTCGTCGGCGGTCAAGCAAGCAATCGGGTTCGGGATGGCGTGCTGAGACGGGGGGAGTTCAGGCTTGGTTCGCGCGATTACGATGGTGGTGTGCGGTTAAGTGGTCTCAGAGGAGGTCGGTGCGGGTAGTTCTAGATTTATTCTCGCTCTACCGAATGAACACGAGTCGTCAGTGCTAAAGGACGCCGCGAAGTAGCTCGACTATCATGATAACGCGGTGATGAAGGATCAAAAGATGGGGGTCGACTGAGGTCGGGTGCTATCGCTCCAGGCCAGGTCGTAGGTGGAGATGGGTGCGGAGGTACAGGGTGAGCGTGCTGGTTGGTGGTGACGGGAAGCTGCCCTGCTCGATACTTCGGTACCTCCAGGGTCGGGGGCGGAACGGCAACGGTACGCTACACTGTAGGGGGGATCCTCAGAAAAGGTAGGTACACTTGTAGCGGGCGGGACCAAGTTGGGAGTTGTATCCATGCGCGGGTACGGTGCAGTGACGGAGGTTGAGGGCAATGTCCAGCGCGCGGACGAATGATAGGCGGGTGTTTTGCTGTTAGGCTTGGCTTGTCCCGAGCGTGTCCGCCGTCGTCCCAGTGCAAGAAGCCGCTAAACAATCACGAGAGCAGGTCATTGTCAGAGGCTAGCGAGTCCAGTTGAGGCGCCAAACCGGGCCAGTCGCGGCAGGCCCCCTACTGCAGGTAGGACCTCCCCAGGGATCGCTAGCGCAGCGCAGCAAACCAGCGCACCCAGCTGGATCAGACGGTGCTATCGGCGTCGACACTGTCTGGGGGGATCGCCTCGAAGCCGAAACACTCACCTCGAGAGCGTGCAAAACTACAACGTGTCCAGCGATTATCTACGAAACAAACCGTGTTCAGGAGGGCGATTTATCTATCATGATTCTCGAGCACGAGGAATCTCCCACCGAACAAAGGCATGACTTCGGGTGAGACGCTGGACCAGACATGCTAAAGGATGGGAAACGCTGTCATCATACAGTGAAAGCTCCCACGGCTTAGCACTGTCTCTTACTCATCCGAGTCCAGTCCTCCTTTGGGGCTCTTGCATCCCAGCCCCCCCTTGCTTAGGTAAGATCCGTGCCTGACACCAACGTCCCTTGGTCCCGGCCTCCTCCATCACAAGGAGGCAAACGGGCTGAATGGGGGAATCATGGGAGGAGGGCACCAATGCTTTTTCGCACTTTTCCGCCAGTGGGTTCCCACATGCCTTGGGCCGACGGTGAATCACAACAACGACGCCGGCAAGCCCCATCTGACGAGAAATTAGTCACCACTCGCTGTTCAATCAGGATTATCACGGGTTTCTGTTTCGAATGCAATCGAATCTCGAATAAGCAGACGACGAGCCACTGCCGCGTGGCACGCACGCCCATGACTGCCTTTGCCCTGCTTCGCCTGTCTGGCGTCAATGCTGACGACCCGCAAACTCAACCCGACCCGACCAGCAACTCATTCACCCGCCCGCTGCACGTTGTCCTCATGATTCAATCTCAACAGTGGGACTTGCTACATCCGAGGGTCTGGGCCCCAACAATCAGCCATTATCGCCGAATCATCCGTTCGGCACTCATCGCGAAAGGCCACACCAGCAATATGAACGTGACGATTGCATCAATTCCATGACCTAGCACCGCCTCTGCGTGCATGCGTGCACCATCTTCTCAGTAGTATACACTCTGAAATCGCCGTCCTCGTAAACGCCGTTTCCCTTGGCAGCTCCTGCGCTGAACCAACAAACCGTATCCCTTCTAACGCCAGCGGGCTTGTGCCGCCCGCAAAGGAAAAAAGATTGACCAAAAGACAACAGACACAAGGCGACGAAATGCCTCTGTCAGATGCTGTGCGCCCCTGTGACCTTTTCCATGGCCGGCCCAACTCCAAGCTATTTGATACAGCCACCGGATAAGCCTAGCGAGGCATATGCCGTGGTAAAATGGAAGAGAATGAAATCAAGGCTGTCGTGCTGGCATTCATTTATGACGCCGCGCTGATGGCCATCGGGGCCGGGGAGCTGGCCGGGACACTGCCGGGCGCGCTCCGCATCTCGACTTCGGGACCGCTGTTGGCGGCGCTGTTGGCGTCGCTCTTGACCTGGTCGTTCTCCTTGTTCTCCTTGCTGCTGCTGTCGGCAGAGGCGGCGGCCGACTCTTCGGTGGTTGGCTCGGGGACGGTTCTGGGCGGCGCAGTCCAGCGGGGGACTTCCCAGACGATGCCAGTGAAGCTCTTGAGGGTGAAGCCGCCCCTCGCCCACTTACGGCACGGTTTGCCGGAACGGTCCAGGGCACGAAGGCCGGCGTTGATAGCTCCCTGGTTTGCCTTGGGGCCCAGCTTGTGTCCGGCGGCGCCCGAACGGGCATTTGGGTCGATTGTGCCGTCCTCTCTGTGGGTAGCAGTCAGTATGCGTTGCGTTGGGCTTGAGTTGCAACAGATGGGACACGTACAGTCTTGCCTTCTTCTTGGGGCCAGGCTTGCCCCTAACCTTGGGCTGGCCGTCGGGACCAAGTCCGTTTGCTGCAGCAGCACCACGCTTGGTGCCCTTCTTCTTCACTCCCTCGGTGGGAGGTCCCATCGACGTAGGTGCCGGGGTCCCGCCGGCTGCAGGCGTAGCTGGGTTGGAGTCGGATGCATTCTCGCCGTTCGTGGCAGCAGGGGCAGGCAGCGTCGTCGAGGTTGCCGGAGAGTCCTGCGACTCCTGCGTCTCTTGCGTCTCCTTGACCTCATTCGACTCGTCGACATCCATCTTGACGGGAGAGTCCTCCTTGACGGGGCTAGGCTCGACAATTTCCTTCAGCTTTTCGGGGGTGACGGAAAGGACGACGACGAGGCCGCCCTTGCCTCCCGAGGACTTGCGTCGGACAGAAGCGTTGGGAGACATTTCGATGGATTCGCTGTGGTGGAGATGGGAGGGTGAATAGATGGTGAGTGGGTGCGAGGATGAAGGTGAGGCGAAGAGAAAGGAAAGGTGGTGACGAGCTCAAGGTTCGGCAGGGTAGGCGACGCGGAGCTGAAATAAGATCAGGCGTTGGCTTTGTCGGGAGGCAGCTGCTTTGATGGATGGAGTGGCGGTCGGGCCAGTTGATCCAATGGCCACGGTTGTGATCTTTGGTGGATTAGGGGGATTGGCAAGGTTTTGAGCGGAGCGGTGCGCTGCGTTGCGTTGCTGCGTTGCTGGTGCGGTGCGTGTCAAGTGCGGATGCCGGGTTGGCAGGCAGATTTTATTTCGCGTCGGCGACTCGCAAGGTCGGCTCGGCGGCGAGGTGGTGATGGTCTGGGTGCGAAATGACGATGGATTGATTGTGAGGGTGGATGGGAAGACGAGATGGGGGGAGAGGAGAGAATTTTTATTTTATGGGGGAATCCATCTGGTAAGTTTGGCGTCTCATTTTCGAGAGAGCGCCAGACCAGGCGGCGTGACAATAAACGGTTCTCATGCTGGGTTGGGTGCGGTGCGTGTGTGGTGTGTGTGTGTGTGTGTGTGGTGCTGGGCTCTCTCACTCTCGCACCCGTCAAGAATTGACCTCCAGCTTTCGCTTCCCTCACGCGGAGCACCAGCCAGCGCCGCAGTTGTGGGTAAGCGAAAGCCTACCTGGGACCCGGGGGGGTCGCCCGTTGCCGGAAAGGACGCGCGGGTGGAGGTTTTCCCCCTTCCAGAAGTACAAGGGGTACATACGGAATAGCTGCCAATTTTGCGCGTGGGAGCTGGTGCAGGACGCAGGGCACCACGCAACGCGCAGCACGGTCGCGGTACCTGGGGTACCTGGAGGGACCTCCTGCCAATGTTGGCGATGCCGCTGCCGCCAATGAGATCGAATCTGAGGGATGAAGGTACGTACCGCGGCACACTCCGTTTCCGCGGCCGGGCCATTTCCCAATCGCAGGGCAGCAGGTCACATCACCAACGAGAGCCAACAGCAGCAGTAGTATTGCCAAGTTAACGGGTACATTAATACTGCGGCTGCTGACAGCACGGGAACGATAGCAGAGTGAAGCGATGATGGATGGCCTGTATTTCTCTCGTTTTTGGGCCACAGTTCCATCATCGGAGTGCCACGACCCACGAAGTAAATCAACAGCGGTCAATACAGGTACTCTATACCAAGTCCGAAATGGTCATGGATCATCGTCCGGTGTTCCGCGAGGTGCAGTGGGGGAGTGGGAGACGCAATAGGTATCCTGCTATCGCCATATATATTTTTTTCGAGTCAAGCCATGCCTGAAGGGGTAAAAAGGCAGCTGGGTCTTGTCGCGACAAGGTGAAGTGAGTGTTTCGCCCACGCCCTGAATGGACGGAGGCAGGGCAAAGAGACTGCAGCCATAGGACGGACGATGATCTCAGTCAGTCACTGGGCGAGAGTGCATTTAAGGTGATTTCTGAGGCATGGGGCACCGGGGAAGGGAGTGAAGTACATGACTGAAAAAGAGAGAGACGAGGAGATGCTTCAGACGAAGAGGGAAGGAAAGGGGGCGGGAGTCGACGGGACCTTCCAAAACTCGCAGTTGGAGTTCCATCAGAGCAGATCCACGATTCGCTTGGCTGGCGCACCGCAGCACTCTGTTCGTAGCAGCCTGGAACTCTGAATTGACGATTGCCATCTGCAGGCTCCGACCTCAGCCTAGCATCCCTTGAACGTTCGACTCGGTTCGCGAACTCTAGGCATTTATCAAACCCTCAAGCGTCGGCCATTATTCATCTTTTGCAGGTCGGCAGATACGCAGAGTCATCGCACCGACTGCCTCTCGTGACCGCGGAGCCACCGAGCGATTTAATAGGGAATTGTCCTATCCGTACTACGTATACATCGCCATCTCAGCAGGGACAGGCCAGAACACTCAAAAATAATGGATCGAGGTATCTCCGCAAGACCCGACGCCCGACGGTGACCAAGATGACCAAGCGCAGGGCGGAGGAAGATGGATCGTAAGCTCTCGTGTGAAGGGGAAGGGGAAGGGGAAGAAGGGCGGGGGGGGGCCGCGGGAATGACCACAGAAGCATCGCAATCTGCGTTCCCTGCTCACCTCATCCAAGCAGGTTCCCTCGCAAGACTCCTTGCAATCTGCGAGCTCGTCGAGATACGTACATGAATTACTACTACAGATGTGCACGGCACCTCACACCGCACCAAGATATTTCAGATGCCGATACGGATACATTATTATCATTGTATCTCACTCTGATGCATCACGAACATTTGCGTCAGCAACATCAACAGCATCGACACCAACCTGCAAACAATAACCGACGAACGCCGGTGACGGTGACGGAACTGAATCGCCGTGGAAAAGAATAAGGGGGCAGGTGAGATACATTCCGCATCTGCCGTGGCCACTTCCCTGTCAGATGGATACAAGAGAGAAAAAAAAAAATGCTTTCACCCCCAATCCAACCCAATCCAATCCAGTCGCACTTATTGACGAGAGCCAATCGAACTTCCGAGGTTCAAACATCCCGACCGGACACCAACAGAATTGGAACCAAAGTGGCGCAAGCCTGGATGGTGGATGGAGGCGAGGCGAGGCCAGAGCTCAGCTCCGGGCACAATGCGCCTAATCCAGAATCCATAATACCAACAAAATCCCACCAAAGAAGGAGAAAAAGGGAACACCACTTCGCTCGTCTTACTGCGTGCGTCGAATATCGAATCCCGCGGACCTTGCTTTGCTTTGCCTATAGGTATATCGCCACTCGACGATAGACTTCATCCACGCCTACGGGGACGATACCACGGACACCGCCTCGTCATAGTACATACTACATCGAGCCATCCCCTTTTCCAGAGCGGGGAAGTCGATGCTTCTTTTTGGCGGTCAATCAAGCTGAAGACACTGACTGGCGAACAAACAAACATTCACCACCAGCCCAGCTAGCCATCTGCCCTTGTTTCATCGCATCCATCCGTGCGAACACTATCGCCGTCCACCACCACGACGGCGACGGTGACGGTCCCCGCCATGCTCGCGTTTGACCTGTACAGTACCGTACCTATCGCACCGCCTCATACGGATCCCCGTACCCCCAATCCACCCAACACCTTCCCAGGGATGCTCTGACTGCGTCATGCATCGCCGTCGTTCGCAGCCGATCATCACCACCAACATGCCCTGCCGTCATCCCAAGGCCCAACTTCGCCGTGCGTCTCCGAAACCACTCCGACGCCTGTAACACTCCACTACTAGGAGTTACTTCCAAGTTCTGTGAACGGCCTCATCGCCATGATAATTCCAGTGTGCTGCCCTGTGTTACGCTAATGTGCAGTTGTCTCCTCGACCGACCCACCGTCCCTCACGGCCCGATATCTTGGTAGGTGGACATCGGACTTTCTGTCGGTCGCCTCACCACCAAGGTAATCACACGATATTGGGAGAAATGCCCAGTGTCTCGCTTCGCCGCCTCGACCAGGCTCCAGGCGCAGCAAATTCGCCGCGGCCATTGTCTTCTGACGCTTCGAGAGACAACGTTCTCCATCTTTTCTCGTAAAGGACATCGTCGATCTGCCATTAACCGAGGAACCATGCCACCGCAGGAATGCAGACGCATCAGCGGACCGAGACTGTCTTCTGGAATGCGTTGCCATGTTTACCTTGACGGCAACGCTGCAAAGCTATATCATGGGCTCGAGAAGTCTCGACCGCCACTGTTTGTCGGAAGATGATCCATTACTTACTCACCAACAACATTCCAACATGCATTTCATCACCAAGACCCTCCAAATCTGCGCCGTCCTTCACGTCGCCTTCCGGGGCGCGTCCGGCGCCATCCTCCGCGGACGATCCGGCGACGCCGATCCGGTCTACCTGCCGTCGGGCAAAGCCGGGCTGTCGGCCCAGACCGCCGCCCTCACCGACGATCTCGCGGTCCTCGAGAAGCACGTGAGCGACCTCCTGGGGATTTGGGATCCCGACGACGCGGACGCCGTCACCAGCATCGCAAAGAGACAGGAGGATGATTCCGTACGGATCTCCCGGCAGGCCCTGCAGGAGCTCCTGAGGCTCATCCAGTCGATCGAGGTGCAAGTCGCGGCACTCCTCCCGCCCGACGACGGTGGCTCGCCGAGTGGGAGCACCTCCCCCAGTCAGCCTTCGTCCGTCCCGTCGAGCAACCCCGGACCCGTCACCCCGCCGGGCTCCGCGGCCTCGCCTCCCCCGGCCTCGTCTCCCGCGCAAACGGCCAGTCCGCCGGGCTCCGTGGCATCGCCCCCCGTGCAGTCGCCCGACACGCCGGATGCCGGCCAGCCCTCTTCCAACCCGCCGAGTATCGTCACACGAGACGACCCTAATGTAGGCCCCATTCCCACTCCGTTTCTGACAAGCACTGGCGCAGGCAATCCTAACCCTAACCCCGTCACCACCGCGTACGGCACGGCCACCTCCACCACGCGGTGCAAGACGACGCTCACCCACACGTTCACCTCGTACGTCTACGAGGACGGCTCGCCAGCGGTGGTGCCGCGAGAGGTGTCGTCCGAGGACGGAGCCGACGACTTCGAGGATCCGGAGGGCGATGATGCCTCAGAGCAGGATGGAGATGGGCTCATCGAAGTCGGGCCCTGGGGAGAGCCCGACGGCACAACGGCGGCAGACGACGACGAAGAGCTCGGCCAGAGTATCGCCGAGCCTTGGACGACCCTGGCCACGCGCCGTGAGTCGCGACGGAGCCCCGACCGCTCCAGGCTCCTCTTTATTCACGAGGACGAGGACGCTCTCGAGATGGCAGCCATGTGATGAAGGATTATATTGAAGCTGCGAGGTGAGCAGCTCGAAGAACCCCCAGGGCTGGCCGTCATTGTGCTCATTATCGGTCCAGGACCTCGAGGTGGAGAACTGCGATGACGAAGGGCGGTTGACTGCTGCTCTGCTATGGATTACGACGAATGATTTGGCACACGACGGCAACGACTTTTGGAATTTTTGTTACCTTTCATTATCACACTCACTCATTTCTGGCCGGGAAATCGGCCAAACAACGAAGCACTTCCCAATCAGGGGACTGGTATATGTCATGCGGGCGCAATAATGGCCGGGGAAATGTCGTAGGGCGCAGATGACAGTTCGACAGCTGCGCATCTTATCCGCCGCTCGCGCGCGCTCAATACAACGGAAACCTTGCCATTCGTTATCATTCCCTTAACAGCCGCCCACCGCCGTTGTACGTGAAACCTGTTAGCGTCTCAGCAACCGGCACTGAGGATAGGCGGGGTCCGGGGTCCGAGTGCCAAGAAGCCGAACGGTCCCGACAGGTGGAGGAGAACCTGGGCGGGTCCAGATCTGTGTACGTCCACGCCACAACAGGCACCGCCAAAGTTACCCCGGGCGCCACAGATTAGGCATGTCGAGGGGTGGCGGGCGAACGACGACTGGCTCCTTATCTCACGGATTGGGAGAGCGGAAAGCGTAGCGTCTGACCAGAGGCCCAACGTCCCTTCTAAAACAACTAAAACCATTCGTCCGTTGTTCCCGTTTAGGGCAAACACGTCGAGGAGGACGAGCAGCTAGCTCTCTCTCGCTTTGACTCGGTATGGGGCGGATGTTGGGGTAACGAGGGGTTCTCGTCGCAGGCGTCGACGACGGCTGGGGAAGGGACAAGGTCAAGAAAGACCGTAAATGGTGGACGGCAAAAAAAGGACTTGACAACCTTGGGTTCCCCCAGGATGACCCGCGTGACCAGAGATTAGGTTGATATGACAAACAGAAATGGTCGGACGCCGGACGGGGGGGGGAAGGCCTTTTTCGTGTCATGTCTTGGGGCCGGAGGGTAAGGGAAAAAGAGGGGTTCCTACGAGGCCGGAACAGAGCCGCGGCCGGCGTTGATTCCGGCCATTGTGTATATCACGGCGCCGGTCGGCCGCTCGTCGAGAGTCCAAAATCTTCATCCCATCTCACACTCATCTCGAACATCTTTCAACAGGAAGCACCTCTTCCAAGAGCACACCGGGAATTTTCTCCGATTTTTTTCATACCCCTTTTCGGACATCCATCTTCCCACTTCTTCAAATCACTCCCATCCCGTCACTTACACGCGGTCCAGTCCTGTCCAAGTTGACTTACACGGACGTCAAACAGCCAAGCCACTCACACCCGCACCACGCTATCACACACACCGCACTTATACAACACCACACACACACACTTACACTTACACTTACACACACCTTCAACCACCACCCACCTCACCTCTCCTCTCCCTTCACATCACCAGTCCCCCCCAGCAACAATGGGCTCCCTCGACACGCACACCTTCCCCGTCCTCGACGACACCCGTCCCGAGGACAACTCCCTCCCGGCCTTCATGGTCTCGACCACCCGCGGCTTCCTCCCCCGCGCGGACCCCATCGCCGTCCTGCCCGCCGAGTTCGCGCCCCTCGACGACATCCTGGCGCGCATGCCCGTCAAGAAGCTCGACGGCACCCCCGGCCTGCTCGCCGAGTCCAAGCTCGGCGACGTCGTCGACAACGAGTTCCCCGACCTGACGGCGCACATCGACAAGTACAAGGACAACCTGCCCCTGATGAACGCCCTCTACCGCGACTACTCGTTCCTCGCGTCCGCCTACCTGCTCGAGCCCTGCCACGAGCGCTTCGTCCGCGGCGAGGGCTACGGCCTGGGTCGCCAGAAGCTCCCCAAGAACATCTCCCTCCCCATCGCCCGCTGTGCCGAGATGTAAATTACCCCTGTCCCCTGCTTGTCATCACACCAACGGCATACACTAACACCATCGCAGCACCGGCTTCAACCCCTTCATGGAGTACGCCGGCTCCTACGCCCTCTACAACTACCGTCTCGAGGACCCCGCCAAGGGCATGGAGTACTCCAACATCCGCCTCATCCGCGCCTTCGAGCACGGCCTGGACCCCACCTCGTCCGAGGCCGGCTTCGTCCTCGTCCACATCGACATGGTCAAGAACACCGGCCCGCTCGTCAAGGGCACCATGGCCGCCCTCCGCTGCCAGTCCCCCGCGGGCGACCACGTCGACCGCGCCTCCCTGAACGAGGGGCTCGCCGGCGTCCTCGCCTCCCTCCGCAAGATCAACAACACCATGGAGACCATGTGGGACAAGTCCCGCCCCCAGAGCTACACCAGCTTCCGCACCTTCATCTTCGGCATCACCAACCAGAGCATGTTCCCGGACGGCGTCGTCTACGAGGGCGTCAACGACGACAAGCCCATGTCCTTCCGCGGCGAGTCCGGCGCCAACGACTCCATCGTGCCCCTCATGGACAACCTCCTCCAGGTCCCCATGCCCGACACCCCGCTGACCAAGATCCTCGAGGACTTCCGCTCCTACCGCCCCAGCAACCACCGCCAGTTCCTGCTGCACGTCAAGGAGCGCTCCCTCGACCTGGGCCTCAAGGACGCCGCCCTCGCGCTCAAGCACCCCCTCGAGGGCTCCTCCCCCGCCGACGTCGAGGCCGTCAAGGAGACGCGCCGCCTGTGGCTGCTGATCCTCCACCAGGTGCGCGACTTCCGCTGGCGCCACTGGTGCTTCGCGCGCGAGTACATCCTCAAGCGCACCAGCCACCCGACGGCCACGGGCGGCAGCCCCATCGTCACCTGGCTGCCGAACCAGCTCGAGGCCGTCCTGCAGGAGATGGAGAACGTGTACGCCGACGTCGGGGGCGCCGAGGGCGACTGGGACCTTGGCGAGGAGCTGCGGGACGTCATGGACCTCGTCTCGCGGCAGAAGCACACCCTCCGCAAGGAGGTCGCCAAGTACTGCGCCGAGCGGGGCGTGAACCCCCAGGCGTCGTCCTGAGAGGGTTGTCGCGACGGCGGCGGTGGCGGTGATGGCTGGGGTGAGAGGGATGTTGAATAGTACAAAGTTCTGGTTCCAATTGCATAGTATTAGCGTCGCGTGCGGCAGATACGGTCTGGCACGCAAACAACCAATAAAAGAAATCATTAAAAAACCAATGAATAAGACCCCCCAAAACCAACCATCAAAGGGGAATGAGAATTCGACCGCTAGTTTCCGCGCTATGCCGCTACGTGATGCTAACATGCGGGCGCACTAAAAATGATGACACGTCCAAAGGTATTTCCTCTTCTTGTTCCCCATTAGTTACCCAGCGCCTTGTCCATATCCTTCCTCCACTCCGGCGCCTTCTTCCGCAGCACCCAGACGCAGATGTACCCCGTCACCCACGTGAAGATGCCCAGTATCGTGAACACCCACCCGTTCCCAATGGCCCCGATCCAGGGCTGGGCGGCGATGGCTCCGATGCAGCTGAAGATGTTCCTCACAAAGTTGTTGACCGCCACGCCGCCGGAGCTGCGCTTCGGCATGAACTCTGTCAGCATCGTGGTGGCGGCGCCGCTAGAGATTTCGAAGAAAGGCGACGTTAGCCGAAAGCCGAGCAGTAAGGGGGGGGGGGTGGCACGGAAACCTCGAGGCTTTTCCCGCCACGAGATAAGGCACGAGGGGGGACTCACAATACGAGCATGGAGCTGGCTCCAAACGTGAACAGGCTGATGCACGGCACGAACCAGAACAGACCCTTGTCCACCACCCAGCCGTAGAAGATGAGAGACGCTGGGTACACCGTCGCCGCGATCCAGGCATTCTCGCGCATTCTGTCCTCCGGGAGCATGATGAGCTTGCCGTTCTCGTCGTACCGGCCGGCCTTGCGGGCCTCCCTGGCCATGATGAGGTCGAGCCAGCGGCCGCCCAGGAGGGACGCGATGAAGTATCCCAGGCCCGCCGGGAAGTAGAAGAGGCCAAGGATGAGCTGGTTGAAGTCGTACGGCTCGCTCGAGAAGGTCGACTGGACCGAGATGTTGACGACGAAGAGGGCGCCGAAGGTGATGGCGGCAAAGTACACGGTGATGGCGACGGGCGGGAAGCGCAGGTAGAGCAGGACCGACAGCGGTTCGACGAAGGTCTTCTTGAGCACCGCCGCCGCCTTCTTGGTGTGCACCTTGACCGATTCTGTCGTCTTGGTCCGGGAGAGTCCGTTGTTCTTCTCAGCCTCCGGCCCGCGCGGCGCCGGGGGCTTCGGCCGGGCCAGGGTCTCGGGCAGGCAAAAGAGGATCATGATCAGCACGAGGCCGCCGTAAATGGCCAGCGCCCACATGGTAGACTGCCAGCCGAAACGCTGAGACAATGCTCCGCCGATGATGGGTGCTGTAAAGTGTCAGCGCTCTAACATTCTCGGGCATGTGGTGTCATTGTTGCAAGTGAGATTTTGCACACCTAGTAGAGGTCCTGTCAGGGGGCCAAGGTAGAAAATGGACATGGCCCGTCCCCTCTCCCGGGGCTCCCAGATGTCGGCGATGGTGCCAGCGCCAACGGCCTGGACACTGGCGCTGGCACCGCCGCCGAACAGGCGCATCACGATGAGCATCTCAATGTTGACGCTCACCGCGCTGAGGATGGAAAACAAGACAAACAGGGTGAACGAGACCAGGTAGATGGTCCGACGACCCAGCGTTTCCGAGAACGAGGACCACCAAAGGGGGAAAATGGCCATTGCCAGCATGTAGAATGCCACAGACAAGTTGGTCACGGTCGGCGACACGCCAAACTCTGCTGACATTTGCGGCAGGGCGGCTTCCCCGTGTTAACATTGACATGCACACGCACAAGATCAGGATGGTCGCAAATAGGACTTACGGTAGAAGATGGATGAGCCCATTGGCGCCACACCCGCAGCGAGAGCAATGATCAGGGTCAGGGTCCACTTCGTCTTGTCCGCGTAGTCGTACGGGCGGTTCACCTCGGGGATGACGGCGAGCTGGCCGAACAGCCCTCGCCGCTTGGATCGGGCGACGACGGAAAGAGCACGGGAACGGGTGGAGGACGCGCGGGACCGTGTCCTGGCCGCCGGAGCATTGTCTCGGCCGGCAGATGGGTCCGCACCCGGAGCGGGATCCGACGAATGGCGAGACCCGTCTTCGTCTCCATTCCGGCCGGCTTCGGTGATCTCGTCTTCACTATCGCTAGACGGGCTCAGGTCTTCCCTTCGCTCTGAAGCCGTTTCCGGCGGAAAAGACCCCTTTTCCGGGTCGCGTGGCGGATTTCCCATGTCGGATTGCCGATTCGGTGCCGAAGGAGTTGACGTGAGGAAACAAGGTGGAAATAGCTGCGAGGCGACAGAGACGGCGCCAGACAGGAGGATACGAATGTTTTCGGACTATCGAGACCCACGAGACTAAAGAGAGAAAAGCCAAGAAAAATTTCAGCCCATTAGGAGAAAATAGATGAGAGAAGGCGGACGTAAATGACGACAGGAATTACCGGGGCCTGGCCGTCTTTTTTAATCGATCGGGTGCTGTCCGGGATTCCCACCCCCCACCCCAGAAGGCCTTGCCATGATGGCCTAGCCGCTTCATGGAGGCCGACACTGACAGTCATCGAACATGGCCTCCCATCGGCTAAGTGTACCGTTCCGCGGTGGAGTGTGGATCGACACCGAGCTCGGCTCTGGGCAGCCGATGTGTGTTTCGAGCGCGACTTCTGCAGAGTGGGCCGGCCAACAACTAAAACCAAGGTGGACGCCGAGGTGGACAAATAGTCCCATCGGACGCAAACCGCGAAGCGCGAGCTTGCAGACCAAATCTTTGAAATCAGCACTTGCGCACACGGGATGACGACTTGGACATCATCATCATCGACATGGCGGCAAATCGGCACCGGGTCTCGTGGCTTGGAGCTCGGTCTTCGAATGTCCGTCTCTTGCTCAGCTTAGTAAACGGAGAGATGCCGCGGTCGGCGATGCGAACGGCGTGGCTAGGTAGGCATTCGGGGGTTGTCCGTTCTCGGGCCGCTCACTTTACTTATCGAGAGCGGTCGTCTTATCTGACGGAAGAGGCAGCTCCTGGCCTGCAACTGTCAGGGTCCTGCAGGCTGGGGAGGAGAGACGAGGTGCATACCATGGCACAGCAGGGTGTCGTGCATCTTGGCGGGTTTCTTTCCATATTCTCAGACGAGAGAGATGAAAGTAGAACTGTCTGGTTTGACGAGAACCTGGAACGAGGAACGTGGGAACCCGCACCGGCCTTCTTTGGTGCCTACCTAAACTGGTAGGAGACAAGGGGCGAATCACGAGGTCCAACTTCCAAGGGCGTAGTGGACGTATGGACGTATGGTGCCGTCCGGCGTGCCTGCCAATCTCGTAACACGGTGAGATATGCCACGGGAAAGAAGCCTCGGTCGGTCACATCGTGTCGCAAAACCTCCGAAACTGGAAGGGGCGTCGTTCCCATGACTCGCTGTTGCGAATGGACCTGAAATGCGATCATAGAGCACGACGAGATCAAGAGAACCAGCCGTACCTTGGAGCATGTTGGCTACCAGTAGGAAGAAACGACAAGACTGAAAAAGGCCGATTCCCACTTGAACCGAGCCTAGGTCACGTACGAATACGGCGTATGTAAGGAAATCATAGGCCATATTAGCGACCCATCCAGTGTTGCTTGTCTCCTTCTTGATGGGTACCTCAGATACCGGCCGAGGTACCCAAGCATGGTGGATCCACTATAGTCCAACATTACCTGGATCGGTATTCCGTACCTACCTTAGGTATCCAGGTACTTGGATGATAACTCTTCGACGCACCCTTCAAATGAAGCATCGCATTACGTTGAGTCTTGAGCCATTATCATACAGCAGAGCGACGCTTGAGCGAGGCTCTCGCCGTGTAGTTAATATGCTACGGGGTTTGCCGATCAAGTAAAGTTACTTTGGCTCGAACTCACGTAGCGGCGCCTCCCGCTTTCCGCCTCAGCTTCTCCAGCTGCCGCTCCGAATTATCGGAGTGCGGGGCTCCAAATTTTCACGGCGAAGTGACGTCCAGCGGTCATTTTGCCCGCCGTCACTTTGAGAGAGCCCCGCTGTACGAGCTCTCACCAATTGACTCACTCGTATCAAACATCTCATCTGGAAGGAGCTGAGCGTGCAAGAAGCCTTGCACCGGTGCATATCGATCAACACATACACACCCTCTCTTATATCCGATTTTTCCAGTTACTCTCGTTTAGTTTGCTGCAAAAATGTCTCTGACCAACGCCTCCCCCGCCGACGCCGCAAGGAGTGCGAAATCGGCCTCCCACATCCTCGCAACCCTCCCTGCTGAAGCTCGTAACGACGCTCTCACGGCCATCCATGCCGCCCTCGCCGAGGCCAAGGACGACATTCTCGCCGCCAATGCCCGTGACCTAGAGCTCGCTCGCAAGGCTGCTGCCGACGGCCAGCTGAGCCAGAGCCTGGTCTCCCGTCTCGATCTCGGCAAGAAGGGCAAGTTCGAGGACATGCTCAAGGGCATCCTGGACGTGCGGGGGCTCGAGGACCCAGGTACCTACATCTCATTTGACACGCTCGAGTACGCCCGAATCTCACTCTAGGCAGTTGGAAAGGTCACTCTGAGGACGAAGCTGGACGACGGCCTCATCCTCGAGAGGGTCACCTGCCCCATCGGCGTCCTGCTCATCATCTTCGAGGCCCGCCCCGAGGTCATCGCCAACATCGCCTCCCTGGCCATCAAGTCCGGCAACGCCGCCATCCTGAAGGGCGGCAAGGAGTCCACCGAGTCCTTCATCGCCATCTCCACCGTCATCTCTGCCGCCCTTGAGAACTCCAAGGTGCCCAACTCGGCTGTTCAGCTCGTCACCACCCGCGACGTCATCCCCGAGCTGCTGGCCCTCGACGAGTACATCGACCTCGTCGTCCCCCGCGGCTCCAACGAGCTGGTCCGCTACATCAAGGAGTCCACGAAGATCCCCGTACTGGGCCACGCTGACGGCCTGTGCTCCATGTACCTCACCGGCTCCGCCGACGCCGACATGGCCGCGAGCGTCATTGTCGACTCCAAGACTAGCTATCCCGCCGCCTGCAACAGCCTCGAGACCCTGCTCGTCCAGGAGACCGCCCTCGAATCTTCCTTCCCCAAGGTCGCCGAGGCCCTTTTCGCCAAGGGCGTCACCCTCCACTGCGACCCCCAGTCCAAGGCGGCCTTGCAGGGCAAGGTCTCGGGCGATGGGACCGCCAGGATCGTTGACGTCAAGCCCGCCGACTACGACACTGAGTTCCTCTCACTCGACCTGGCGGTCCAGACCGTCTTCTCCCTGGAGGAGGCCGTCTATCACATCAACTCGCACGGCTCTAAGCACACTGACGCTATTCTCACCTCGGATGAGGCTGAGGCCGAGAGGTTCATGGCCGCCGTTGACTCGGCCGGCGTCTACTGGAACGCGTCGACCCGCATGGCCGACGGCATGCGCTACGGCTTCGGCACCGAGGTCGGTATCAGCACCAACAAGATCCACTCGCGTGGCCCCGTCGGCCTCGAGGGTCTCATGATCTACAAGTACAAGATCAGGGGCCACGGCCAGGTGTCGCTTGCCTACGGCGAGGGAGAGGGCCAGAAGCCCTTTAAGCACGAGAAGATGCCCTTCTGAGGGGATCAAGTCTGGAAAAGGTGGATTGACTTTTGGCGTTTCACGGGCATGATGGAATGAGCAGGTAAAACGAATCAAAAACAAGTCTCCTTCTCGTTCGATTCATTTATTGTTCGGTTGGTGAATTGCGTACCTATTTATGGGCGTTCGTTCAAAGAGCTCCTTGTTTGATCCAGGTCTTACCTGATCTCGCGCCGATGCAATACACCAGCTGGAACTCTCACAAAATATCTTCAGACCTCTCGCTGCGACAGATTCTCAACGAGCATAAAATGCGGTCCTCGCTGGTGGAAGAGATCCATAGAGCGATCGCCGTTGGACAGCTGTAAGCGCCGTCCCTCCTCACCTGGGCGCCAAAAGCAGTTAGAGACACTCTCCATCCGCCTCGGCAGCCGCTGGTGATTGGACAACGCCCCCAAAATCCCGGCGAGCCTGCTCGAATTAGAATCTCTGGGTAAAGCTCACACATGGCCTCACCAACTTCTCCCACACCATTGAACTGCAAGCCAACGGGAAGCCGGGGTGCTGATGCGGCCAAATTTCGTGGCCAGCCACCCCTCCCTCCGCGAGGGCAGGGGTCCTGCGGAGCTCGCAGCTCTTTGCGGCGCGTGAAGCTCTCCTTCTTTAATGGAACTGAGCCCCGAAGCGCCCATGTGCGCGACACTTTTTTTTTGCTCTTGTTCTCCTCCTTCCACGGTGTCGCGAAATATCCCCTAGTTCTGTATCGATAACGAGGGCTTCCTAGGTATTTTTGCAAGTCGAATTATTGTATTCGTCGCTCCGAACCACTCGTCGCACAGCTTGCAATCACCTGTAAGTGCGGGGCAGCCATGTAATGTGACGCGATGCGACCAACACCAATGACTGACCAGCCTGAGAGCAGATCATCTTCTCCGGCACTCCGGGCTTGCTTGCTGTCAATCTCACTCGAACCCGAAGCTTCCTCATTCATCTCAACCTCCTGGAATCATCGCCCAAGGAATCGCGTCTTCTGCAGCGGCCATGTCAGCACAGTACTATCCCCGTGAGTTGTCCAATTACCCCGCCAAAAGAAGCTTCAGATCCGCTGACAACTCTCAAAGCCCCCCCTTCGGGAGGTACGCCTCTTCCCTGATCGAACCCGAGCCCTCTTTGCGCCTCTTGCTAACTTTTGAGAAGGACAAGCCCAGCAGAACTATCCTCCGCCGCCGCAGTCGCCTCCCGCACACCAGACCAAGTTCTCGTACCCGGCTCCTCCCTCACAACCGCAGCGCGGTCACAGTGGAAGCTACCCTCCGCCGCCTCAGCCTTCTTCCCAAGGGCAGTCACAGACCTATTACCCTCCTCCCGTAGCCTCGCCGACGGCACAAAGCTTTTCGCCTCCTCCCCAGTCGAGCACGCCCCAGAGCTACCCTCCACCTCCCCAGGTATCTCCGGGACAGGCGACCAACTACCCTCCTCCTCCCCAGGCAACACCGAGCCAGGGGCGAAGCTACCCTCCTCCCCCTCAGGGAAACCCCTCGCCTGCGCAGGGTCAGCCGCACTACCCGCCGCCTCCTGGCCTCCAGCAGCAGCAGCAGCAGCAGCAGCAGTTCCAGCAATCTCCTCAGCCCTCTCCTCAGTATCAACACTACCAGCAGACGCAGCTCCCGTTGCGGCAGTCGGGGTCTTCGGAGGAACCCCCTCAGTTCTCCCCGCCGCCCCCCAACTTCGATGGACCGCCAGAGGCATCGGCCATGCCCGAGAAGCAATTTGTGGAGGAACGACCGGTTGACACCAGCGACCCGTCCAACCTAGTAGGAGGCGCGCCGGCCGCGACACACTTCCTCGGTGCAAGCGCCACGGTGGACGATGTGGGCACCTTTAACGGAGGTAGCTACCGCATCAGCCACCGGGACAGCAACACGATCCTGACCATTCAGCTGGCCGTGGGCTGCCCGTTGCAAGCCAAGCCCGGTGTGATGGTGGCCATGTCGCACTCAATCACCCTCAGGGGTAACATCAAGTTTAGCATGAAGAAGCTTGTTGCCGGCGCCGAGCTGGCCAGTTCGACGTTTGTCGGGCCTGGGGAGCTTCTGTTGGCCCCTCCCATGCTTGGTGACGTGACCAGTCTGCGTCTCAGCGGTAAGGAGACATGGTCAGTTGGCCAGGATGCGTACCTGGCTTCGACGCAGGGTGTGATCAAGGACTACAAGCGCCAAGGTCTGAGCAAGGCCATCTTCAGTGGCGAGGGCCTCTACGTCTACAAGATCAGCGGTACCGGCTTGCTCTGGCTCACCAGTTTCGGTGCCATTATCCGCAAGGATGTAAGTGGCAATAACAACACGCCCTATGACCATACGTAGGTTTGTGTGGCTGACCGTTGGTAGTTGATGGACGGCGAAAAATACATCGTTGACAATGGTCATTTGGTGGCTTGGAACGTCAAGTACATCATGGAGAGAGTGGCCTCGGGAGGTATCATTTCTGGTGTTGCCTCGGGTGAGGGCCTCGTCTGCAAATTCACAGGTCCAGGCACCGTCTTCATCCAAACAAGGAATGCCGTAAGTTCTACATCCTTCTGTGGCCCAACGAAGGAACTTTGTTTGCTGATTTTGTGCAATACAGAAACATTTCCACGCCTATCTCAACGGCCAGATGAATCAGTCAGTATGATAAAGTTCGAATATACGAGGGGCGTGGGATACGGCGGGGACCTTGATGAGGTCTCTCGACGTAGACTCTCGGTACCTAATCGTGGGCTTGAAGGCAATTTTCTAAACTTGATGGAACGGTGGAGCTCTTTCCCTTTATTCAGGGGAGATCTTATTCATCACCAGCCCTTTCGTATCCAACACCCCCCTATGTGGCTTGGCTCTCTAATTGTCCCCCTCTACCATACAACGGACGACGATGACGGACGACAACGACGACAGTAAGAGACGATAATAAGCATATATAGCCCTCAATTAGGGACGCCTAGCTACGTAGTTGTGGCTGGAAGGGGTGTTGAATACTTGAGGAGGGGGTGACGAATAAGATGTGCCTTATTTAAGCCCGTATTTTCAGCTCAAATTAGTCTATATAATGCATACAAACCGTTTTACTGGATGACATTTTTTCCTTCATACTACTTCGAAATTCTCAACACCGAGCGCTCCTTCCTATTGGTTCAAGACAGACTCTTCGCTGTAACCATCCGCTCTTTCTCTTTGACACCTTACAAGCCAAGCCGCAAAGCACCTGCCACATAGGTATTCTCTCGGTGGTAATACATACCACCTCCAACCCCATTGCTATCTCGATCTCTTTCGAACAACCACGTTCCAGGCCTGCATCACCACTCTCAACCTCAGCCTTTTTCTCTCTTTTTCTTTTTTTGGAAACACATCCCCAGAACCGAAATTCTATCATGATGGCAGTCGACATGCTTTCTGTTGCTACCAGAGGCAATTGCGATGTCGTCCGCATAGCGGCCGCCGGAAAGTCCCACGAGAAGAAGGGCAACACTCTCGTCATGGACTTGGTGGTACATGAATGCGACGAACCCAATTGCAACCGACATGATGGCATTATCAACAAAGCAGATATTCGCAGCATTCGGCATACCCGTTACAAGACTCGGGTTCGCGATGATGAGCCCGTCGGGTACGAGAAACAGCCGAAGGCTGTTCGCACTACGCCTCGCAAGCACTCCATGATCGATCTTACCAGGCCCCATCTACACGAAGAGAAAAACATCACCAGCGGCAAGGACTCCCACTTCAAGCCCCCGCAACAAAAATCGGAAAAGGCCACCACCGCCGTCATACATGATCCTGCAGTCGCCAACAGAGACGGCGAGGAGGCCGGGGCACCCACAGCAGCAACATTGGACCAGTCCGTCCGTTTTGAGCATTTTCTCCGGAAGCTCCAGCGTACTACACAGGGAACATCATCGAGAGACAAGGAAAACATCACTGGTCACCAACGAAGGAAGCAAGACTCCAGCGATTCCGGCATCGATATCAGCACCCCGGCCAAACGGTCCCTCAACCCCTTGGCAAAGGAATTTGCCGCCTTTTCTTCCAAAGAGAAGCCTGTCGTCGCAGAGAAGCGTGGATCGGAGACGTCTATGAACATTCCTCTTTCGATTCTCACGCAAATCATGACTAAAGATGATTCCGTCAAGGGATTGAGCGACGGCTCGAAGCCGCTCACCAACGAAACCATTATCGACATGCTCAAAAAACTCGGCATCCAGAGCAAGCAACCACAGGTGGCTGCGCCTCCGCCTGTAGGGGTTCCTCCTGCCTCGTTCCCTGCCAGTGTTCCCCCTTTGTCGATTCCACCCACAGTTGCTTCAGCGTTCGGTCTGCAAGGCGAGGCCGGGATGCCTCCTACTGGCGTTTTTACGCCGCCCACCCCGTTTCATCCTGGAATCCAATACCAAATAGGACAGAACCTCCCGATGATGGCAGTTCCGGCCACGACACCCGCACTGAACCGGCTACAGCCCGGGACTGGGGGAATGCCCTATGGAATGACCCCTGGGCATCCGCTATACGCACTGTTCCAGGCAGGTTTCAACCCAAGCGTCAACCAAGGCGGATTCGGCCATAGCAACGCTCCTCTTTCCACCAACTTTGGCCCGCCGCCTGCACGAAAGCCCCGTGTTCCCGACGCAATGGCCCAGCAGCAGTACGAAGCATATATTGAATACCGCAAAGCCACGGACCCTAGCTATGCCCTCGAATGCAAGCAGCGACAGGCCAAGAGAGCCGCTCGTTCCAATAGCAGCAATCCCTCCCACAGCTCCTGCAAGACGACTTTGAGACACGGCGCTTAGGAATCTTCCGCGGACTCGACATGAGAGTTGGAAGGATTCGGGAGACTAAGCCAGGGGATATCATTATTTGGGAGCCAAGCTCAGCCTGTTGTGGATTATGATTGATGAGGAACGTTTTGTAAACTTTGTCTGCTTGTTTGCTTGCAGCATTTCATTGTGGTTTCAAACATTGGCAAGGAAGGCCTTTGTCGAGGGAGGACAACGGCATTTGCTATTCATAGCCCGTGATTCAGGTTGGAGAAGAAGCATTGTTTGATAGCTGGACTGAAGCCTCCAAAAGTTTGTTTTATGTGCCGCCTGGGCAACACTGGCTTTTGTTCTGCCAATAAACAGCACTTTTGATGACAGAAGAAATTTTGCCAACTCAGCCTTGGTAGACGATGTTGAAATGGGGTTGCGTATCGCCTCGTATTAAGGGGCTAGGCATATATACGTCTTACATGGGCACGTTGACTATGAAAGCAAGGTATCGTGTGTATTTTGGTATCTGTATGTTTGTCTCTCTCGTATCATAAAAGCCATTCCAGCGCCTGCGCCAAGTCGTAAAGTAAGGCCTCCTTCCTCGACTGCCCTCTAGTCATATAGCGAATCATTGTCGCCTGTAGCAAATCGCACTTCCCCGTCCGGCATACATACATAAGCAGCTGGATGAAGACGTCTGTCTTCGTCTGACGATCATATGCCTCCTACGCAGCCAACTCATGGTGACGGTAATCGAGCCAGGTCTCTTCGGGATATCATTGCGGGGAGGGGCAGCGAAGCGACTAGGATGCAGTGGCGCGAAGAAGCTAACGAGAAACCATGTTCCCGCCCCGTTTCAACGCAAGCGACGACATCGGACCGTTAGAGACCGACGGAATCGATTATTTGTTTTTTGAAGATGCGTCTGCCCCTCAAACGCCGGTGATGCCGTACGCCTCGACGGCGGTGCCGCCGAACAGGGCGGCCTGGTCCTCGGGCTCGAGGGTGGCCATGTAGCACAGGCGCTCGGCGAGGAGCTTCCACTTGCGCCAGGCCTCGTCGACGCCGACGGTGCAGACGGGCCAGTCGCTGCCGAACATGGTGCGGCGGGGCCCGAAGGTGGCGAGCACGACGCCGAGCCAGGGCAAGGTGGCCTCGAAGATGGCGTTGGGGTCCTGGCGCTTCAGGGAGTCGGGCATCTCGGAGAAGCCGCCCGAGAGCTTCATGTAGGTCCTGGAGCACTTGGCGAGGGCGTAGATGGCGGTGCGCCAGTGATTGAAGGCCGGGTCGGCCGTGTTGATGATGCCGAGGTCGGGCTTGCAGAGGTGGTCTGGGGTTTTTTGGTGTTTGGTTAGCTTGGAGATTCCGAAATAGTTGAGAGGTGAAAGTAAAAGGGGGGGCTGACTGATGACGAAGGTGACCTTCTCCTCCTCCGGGACGCCCTCGTGGGCGCGCGCGATGATCTCCAGCGCGTCGTCGAGCTGCTGCTTGCCGCGGCGGTGCTGGTCGACGCCGAGGTCGAAGACGAAGCCCCGCCTGCCGAGGAGCTTCAGGCTCCCGATGAAGTCCTCCGTGAGGCCGGTGCCGTGGGGCTTGTCCTGCAGCAGGTACCTGAACCCCCTGATCTTGGCCCAGACGTCCTCGCCGGCGACCTCCTTGACGTGGTCGAGGTACCTCTCGAGGGCGGCGGGCCCGGAGGGCAAGGGGGCCCAGGGGACGATGCCGAGGCACAGGGCGGCGTCGTCGGCAGCGTGGCCCTCGCCGTCGCGCGGCTTGCCCTCGGCGATGCGGCGCAGCCAGGCCACCTCCATCAGCGGGAACTCCCAGCCCGAGGCGTCGCGGGCGCCGGCCTCGAGGTCGTGCTTGCGGTCCGTCTCGAGGAAGATGAAGCCCCGGAGGTTGGCGGGGCGGCCGGTGGCCTCGACGTAGTCGGAGACGGAGCGCTGCGTCGCGAGGGGGTTGTCGGGGGTGGCCCAGGCGAGGGTCGAGATCTCGCCCTCCGGGTAGAGGTGGATGTGGGAGTCGACGATGGGGTAGTCGGCCATGTTGGGCGAAGCTGGCGTGTGGGTTTGTGCGTGTATGTGAGATGTGCGTGTGTGTGTGTGTTGGAGTGAGGTTTGGGGAACGGTGTGTGAAGTCCCCGCACTGAACTCCTGACATCGCGGGGTTGCAACAGCGAGCTCCCCAAGCTTTAGTGGGGCGCGTCCACCCCCGGCCCCTGCTGGCGTCCTTTTCATTTGATGTGGAAGTTGCTTGCTCTTTTGCTGGGCAGAAACACTTTTTCCTACGGTTTAAAGGGCAGAACTAGCGAGATTAAACCAGGAAGCGTAAGTCACTGTTGAGCAAGACAATGACGATCGCTGCGGCAAGCATTGGGTGACAATTTAAGTACACTGTACACCAGGTATGGTGACCTCGATGAAGAACTCCCGGCATCCCTGATTCCCCTGTAGATAGAGATGTCCAAGATCTTGTCAAATCCGGGCATCCTCATACACTAATAATACTGTTACTTTTCAAGGTCCTTCTTGATCTATCCCAATGCTCCCGAATAATCGAGACGTTTACGCGTTCACCGGTCGCCGGCGGCTGGTAAGCTCACAGGAAGGAGCAACTACGGTGCGGGAATGCGGCCCCGCTCTGTGACGTTGCTGGCCCCGCCCGTCTTCAGCGGATCTTTCCCCCGAACACCGAGCTCTTTCACGAAAGGGAGGCCCCGGTCAACGGCGGCCCATCTTCGCTACCTCTACCTAGAAACCACAGCAAATCATCGCACACGTCAGACAATTACAAGATCGCAATATGAATCACGAGAGGAACGTTCAGTATTATGGTCATTGGTGAATAGATTCATTCGGCGTCTACTCGTTGCCGCCTGTGGCGGTACTCTTCGCTGTCTACATGATGTGTGCGGCTTGCCCGGGGTCTCTCCAGAAAAAGCGTCGGACCCGGGGCCGCAAGATTAAAAAAAAAATTGTCCATCCCCCTTATTTGTTCATCCGCTGGGGAGCATCGGCCTCCGCGCATGTTTTCCCTTCGGAAAACGGGATGCAGCGGGGATGCTCCCGTCGTTGTCAGTGACAAACGAGAACGGTCACGTCGCGCGGCCCGGAGGAGGGGGGAGGGCGGCCGCGGACGCGGGGTCGCAGCATCGACCCACTGGGCCTCGAGGTTGCGCGCGGTGCAGGTGCCGAGAACCGGCTCGGCCGCGCCGCGCTGCGTTTTTACCTCGGTGAGTGCAATGATTAAGCCGTCGGCGAGACTGATGCCGCCGCCGGTTCGCGCGGCCCGCCGCTGCTGGGAGCGGGGGCCGGAGCCGGGGCGCAAAGTCGCACGACGAAAGGAATGTGTGTCCATGTTGGACTTCTTCTTTGTGTTTGTTGGTTTTCTTGTCTTCGTGACGGTGGTCGTCCCTACCCAGGGCGGCGTCGGGCCCTTCAGCGGACAAGCATGCCGTGGCGGCGGGAAGAGGAGACGTACTCCTCCTCCTCGTCCTCCTCCTCGGAGTAGTCGGAGCAGTCCTCGCTGTCGTAGCCGCAGCGGGCGCCGCCGCAGTCGATCTTGACGCGGTCGCCCTTGCGGGTGATGCCGTAGCGCTCGCAGGTGCAGGTGCTGACGTCGGAGCCGGGGGTGCTGTAGCCGGACATGGACGAGTTGGGGCTGGAGCTGTCGGAGCGGTAGGAGAGGCTGGAGCCGCTGGAGGAGACGGGGGAGCTGGAGAAGTCGGTGATGACGTCCTCGTCCTCGAAGCCGGCGGAGGCAAAGCGGGCGGTGAGCGCCTCGACGTCCTCGTCGCAGTAGTCGTTGAGGATGTGCTTGGTGGCGTGGGGCGACGTGGGCTTGGGGGCCTTGATCTGGGAAACGGAAAGGGGGCGGCCCTTGGGGATGTCGCGGGACGAGGAGCGGTGGCGGCTGGACTTGCTCTCCTTGTCCTTGGAGGAGTGGCGGGAGCTCCGGGAGGAAGAGTGGGAGGACGACTTGGACGACGACTTGGAGGAGGACTTGCTGCTGGACTTGCCGGAGGAGGGGACGTCGAGGATGTTCAGCTCGCGGCCGGTGGTGGGCTCAACGGTGGAGGAAACGCTGGGGTTGTGGGCGACGTGGTAGCCGTCGATGATGTAGTAGTACCAGTAGCGCTGGCCGGCGGAGAGGGTGGAACCGCTGAACTTGAAGGTGCCCTTCCACGAGCCGGACTTGGACGAAGACTTGTCCTTGGACAGGGGGAGCTGTCCGACGTAGTTGTCCCAGGAGCCAAGAAGGTGGACGGTCTTGACGCCGGAGGAAACACGAAGAGAGAAGGAGAGTTGAGTGGACGACATTATTGCTGATTTGACGGGTTGAAACCTGCGATGCGGGAAAAGTTCGAAACAATGGTGGTCGTTATTGAGCAAGAAATTCCAGATTTCCGATTAGAGAGGCGCAAAACAAAGTTGACCGGCAACTTTGGTGATTTGGTTTTTTGGTGTTTTGGGTATGGGGTATCGGGTTATTGGGTATTAGTCGTGATGGGAATAGAGACCAGCTCTGAGAGAATAAAGAACAAAAAAAGACGAAAAACGGAAACGACACGAAAACCTGGAATTAGTTGATTGAAGGCTTGCTGAAGAAGAGAAAAAGAGGAAAGGCAAACGAAAGGGGGACGGGAGGCTTCATTATATGGCTCTCTTGACCGGCCGCGCTTGCGGAGGCCAGGCGGCCAGGGCCGCAGGAGATGGCCAACAGGCACAAACTCTGGGCCTGTTTGTGGCCCCCCTCCCTCCCCTCTCTCACAGTCTCTCATCACGTTGGTGGCCTTGGTGAGAGGGCGAAGAAAGCCACTCGAGATGCGGTGCTACATGCGCCGCTCATGGCTGGGGCAGCGGGAACTTGTCAGCGGTGGTGGAGTGTGCGGAAGAGGCGTCACTTGACGAGGGCCCAATGAGGAGGCTGCTGGTCAGGACACGGCTTGTGGATGGTCGATGCAAGCAACCAATATCACATTTTGGTGATGTGCTCTGGTATGCGTCGACGCTTAGAAAGATCAGCCGGCCGGGGGGTGTCCTCGCAACCTCGTTCAAGGAACGGGAAGCTAGCTGGGCTCTCCCTAGAGCGCGCTGACCAAAGACAGGCTCCGTCCTTGTCGTCGTCACCGTCACTTTCACTCTCTTTGCGCGGTGTTTCCCCTCTCTCGTCGTGTTCCTTCTGACCAAGGAAGGCCGTCGTTGCGTTAGTGCTACCACGAGAGACGGTCGCCGGGATGGGCCAGGTCTGCAAGCTGGGCGGTTAAGCATGGTGAAGGAGAAGAGGTACCTAGAGACTACCTGGGTAGAGAGAGGGGTTTCCTGGGCACCGGAGGCCAAAATAGCACGGAAAAGTGGGACCGTCCGGTACTGCCTATAGCCCATGGGCTGCCCATGGGCCATAACGCGGTACCGCCGGTACGTTCACGGTACGTTCCCACCCCGGTCGCTGTATTTTTCTGCGCCGATTGCCTTTTCGGCTTCGTTGGGCGTCTAAATCCCTGCTCCCATTGGCGAATAGCTGCTGCACGTCGCCCTCTGTGCCCGGTCGCTTATCATCCGTCACCTGGTGATGTGCTGTGGTTCCGTCCAATCAGGCCTGGAAACGGTGATGCAGCTTCGCGAGGAACATCACCACACTCACTCTCACGAAAGCTCCCAGCCCTCCCCCGATGAACCTCTCTCGAGCCCGGATTGGCTTGTTTGTGAGGAGTGCGAGATGAGGAGAAGTGGCCCATGAATCAATTCCCGCACGGTATTCGTTCGCCGCACCCATCTGTCCGCATCACTGAACTGCATCGCATCATGCACCGAGTCAAAATGCATGCGCCATTTATGCATGTACGGATAGCTGCTACGCAAGCTCTTAAAAAAAAAAAAAAGGACGCACTTGCTCATTGGCCTCTCGCGGGCTTCCGCCAGTCGTCGTTCAGGGAACAGCCGGAGATCGCGCGAGTCGGAAGAAAGAAGAGGCAAACGGCATGTCACAAGCCGTGTCCTTGGCTTGGATGGATATGCAGAGTTTTCCGAGTCTTCTGGTTCGCCGCTTCCTTCTCGTACCTGCCTTTGCATCGAACGATCGAACCATAGCAAGAAATATTCCATCTAAGGCTCAACGATCGGCCCGGGTCGGTATCTGCTTGTGTAAGTGGTAGTGATGCTGCGAACAACACCAGATAAGACCCCCCAGACAAGTCGCTCGCTGGCCTGTAGGAGATCAAACACTTCCGACAACCGTAGCTGGGAAAAAGGCGTGGAGGACGAGGGGGCTGTCAACTCAAAAGCTCCGAGCCGGGCTGCCCGCTGCCTGCTGCCTGCACTTCCGGGCGCCCCAGCCCTCCCTGCCTCTTCAACATGGCCTCTCGTGGAGCGGCCCGCCAAGGGCAAAGTGCCGTCCTCCACCTTCGGTCGACATCCGCCGGGAGGTACTACGTGACCTCGAGCGTGACCTCGAGCATGACCTCGAGCAGTCACACCTCCGAGAGATACGTCGCATGCTCTTCCGTCCCTCTTTGGCATAGACCGTAAAGTGCATCATCCGGGGGGGCACTTTCATGCAGGCGACGGTCTACACACTATGGTAGCTCCGGCGGGTATGTGAGGTCCATCACACGGACGGAACGGCACCCCGCTGGTGGAATGGGCAGCCCGTCGTCGGCCGCGACGAACATCTGTCTCTCAGCATCGCATCGGCGTGGATCTGGGATCCCGTTCCCAAGATGCAGCGAGTCTGGACCGGACAGGCACGCATGCTCGTCGTGATCATCCCCCCTTCGACGTCCGACGCGCCGAACAAAGTCCTTGGCTCGAGCGAAGATCTCCTCTCTGCGCAAGTAGCCATTGGTGAGATGCGTCCAAAGTCGAAAGTTGGCCAGTGTCGACAATGTCTCACAGAAACGTATGCGGGTTCGAAGCGGTCTGACCTCAGCATGGTGCGAGATATGACCGTTGTCGTCGTCGGCTGACGGCGCCTGCGAGTAATGTCCTACCTGTTCTCTCGGGGGGCAGGCTTGCGTACTTCGTTTCTCAAGACTTGGCCGCCGTTCAAGATCGGATGGGAGTCCATCGGTGGTTGCATCTTGTTGGGTGAACGGGAGCACCTGGCGGGAAACGGCGGGATCGCCCGTGCCAGAGGTGGGCAGCGGGCGGGGGTTTTCGGTGCGGAGGTCAGGTCGGCCGACATCCACAGCTCTGGCATGTCAGGTGATGATCCACGTGACTGATTTTGATGGAAGCTCGTCACGTGGTCAGGCACCTGGTTTCGCGCATCCTGGTTGTCTTTTCTCGCGATTTGTAGGACCTTCGCGTCGACGGCCGCGACTCTTCTTCCATTATCGTCAATCTGACTCATTGCTCCAGGCAGAAGTCCAGGGTTCATCCATCCAGTCCCACCTAGCTACCCGAAGCGTTCTAGGGAAGCACCAGAAGAAGCAGTCCGATTACCAATCCTTTGTCCCGTGAGAAGTCTTGCAGGCCACTGAATACGAACAAAAAGTTTCGAGGTTGGACCTTTTAAGCCTTCAACCCCTCGTCAGAACTACCAAACGAAGAAGCCGAGAAGAAGTAAAAACAAACGCTTGATAATTTCAACCTGAAGCAGTCTCCACCGCCACCGCCCAACATGACCGCCGGATCAACCACCAACGAGGACGAGCTCGTCTCCAAGGTCACAAACTACGTCGAGGCCTACATGGCAAAGTACGACCCCTCGCACGACTTCGCCCACATCACCCGCGTCGTCTCCCTCGCCCACCGCATCCACGCGGCCGCCTCCCCCTCCTCGCCAAACCTGGACAGGCACGTCGTCACCCTCGCCGCCCTCCTCCACGACGTCGGCGACAAGAAGTACCTCAAGCCGGGCGAGGACGGCTCGACCCTCGTGTCCAACGTCCTGCGCTGCCTCGGCGCCGACGCGGCCCTCGCGGACCGCGTGCAGGCCATCTGCCTCGGCGTCAGCTACTCCTCCGAGATCAAGGACCCCGGCAGGGTGACGGCGCTGATCGCGGAGCACCCGGAGCTCGCCGTCGTGCAGGACGCGGACCGGCTCGACGCCATCGGCGCCGTGGGCGTGGGGCGGTGCTTCACGTTCGGCGGGGCCAAGGGCGCGCGGAGCATGGACGACAGCATCGTGCACTTCGAGGAGAAGCTGGTGAAGCTCGAGGGCATGATGAAGACGGACGCGGGCAGGGAGATGGCGCGGGAGCGGACGCGAAGGATCCTGACGTTCATGGAGTGGTGGCAGGACGAGGCCGGCCCGGTCGGCGGCGCGGCATGATGTGACGATGCGTAGGAAAGGTTTCTCTTGTCTTGTTTTTTCGATTCAACTCGATACCCAGCTCTGTTTTTTTTGTATTTGGAGCCCGCGTCTCAACTAGGGATTCTGTTTTCTAAGAATACTCCGCAAAATCAACCACCTCTTGGTACAAATTGCCTCGTACCAGAACCGAACCATCCCATGCCCTCACATCCTTCAACCCACTACTACTTCTTGCTGCTTCCTCGCCACCGGCTCCCCGCCTCTCCGCTCGACGGCCCGTCTCCTGGCTCGCCTGTACCGCCACGCCCAGTCCACCAGCCCCAGCATCGGCAGCACCAACAAGTCCACCGTCCGCACCGACGTCCGCAGTTTGAAGTCGTCCAGCACGCGCGGCCGGTCGAACGAAGCGCAGAGGACGTTGACCAGCCACAGGCACACGTCGCGCAGCATCTCGCGGCCCTCGAAGTCGCACAAGAACCGGAACCCGCTGCCGTCCTCCCACGGCACCGCGGCGCCGCGGACCCTCCTCCCCCACAGCGCGCCCAGGCTGTCGTCCCTCGCCAGCATGAACGCCGTCACGGCCGCGCGGCGCAGCAGGCGCGGGTTCGGCCCTTCGAAGGTGAGCAGCGCCGCGACCAGGCACGCCCACGGCAGGCGGTCGCGGAGGCCGAGGTAGTAGAGGAGCGACGAGTACAGGTACGCGCCGCAGGCCGCGCCGACGACCGTGGCGGGGCCGAAGTCGCGCGTCAGGAGGAAGAGGAGGCCCATGAGCGGGTAGGCGGCGATCAGGAGCCGGACGTGGTTCGCGAGCGAGACCCAGGCCTCCCAGATGATCTCCGCGAGCACCTCCCAGACGATGGAGCCGAGGTCGCCGAGGGCGAGGAACATCATGACCGAGATCCGCGCTCTTGGGGGCCATTTGGCGGCCATTGCGTTTTTGGGAGGAGCAGACTTGTAGTAGTACTAATAGTAGTCGTCTAGTAGGTTTTTTTGTCGTCGGATTGATAGGTAGGTTGTACGTGGTTACGGGATGCAGAGGTGAGGCTTGTCCGCTGACCGAGGCGTTTTAAGAATCATGGTTTGGGGAATGAAGAAAAAAAAAGACGGTGAAAAGAGAGGTCAAGTCGCGACGCGTCGTCTCCTTCCGGACAATCGGGGGGAGGAGCAGGAGCAGGACAGCGGAGGGATAATAAAGTTGTGGCATAGCTGGCGCAAACAAGAAAGGGCGGCGGGAGGAGGAGGAGCAAGCGCGAGCCCGCGAAGGGCCGTGTCTCACCATCTCCTCCCTTAGCTTCTCACGAACGCGGTACACTACAAACCACGCCCGCCCGTCCGCCCCTCTCTCTTGCGAAATGTAATGACGCCGCCAGTGGAGCGCCACAACGCCGGTAGCCCACGCCAATCTGCGGAGATAAGGGAAAGCTCGAGGCGTTGGGCGAGAGGGGGGTGAGCTGCGAGATGAGCACATTGATCATTGATCGGCCAACCCGCTTCCGGGGCTGCAGTAGTCAATGCATGCCACCTCATTCTCGAGCCCTACGCATGGGTGCACGGATGGAATTCAACGACGCACATTCAGAACAGACGGACAGATAACAGGCCTCGCTGCCCGTAGGTAGTGTAGGTGGTTTGATTAACCGCCTGATACCGAGTTGCTGGGTGACGTCTTCCTGACGATAGACTTATTCCCATCCTATACGCTATACCCTTGTTGGAATCTGAAGATCCTGCCTCAGAGGAGCCTCCCCCGGAGCGAAAAGTGGAACGGTCCCGGTAGTGTTCCGCACCGTAGTGGGGCCCGGTTCGGGCTCCGGCGAGTGGGGGGGCTACAAGCTATGCTTACCCTTTTGGGCTCGTAGACTGGTTCTGCATAATCCACGAAGATTCTCACAGTCAAAACTCGTCAAAACAACTCAAAGTTTGCTGAAATTGTTTTTGAAATTCATTCTAAGGTCCTAGATAGACACTGATTCCGTGCCACACTAAAAGGAAAACCGCTTTTTTCCAACCAGCAGATTCTATACCGATCAACACGTGTTCCCTCAATCCAAAGAAAGCATTGCCCATCCTAATTGTGTCAAGTCCATGGGGAGAGAAAAGACCCTTAACGCCTGGTGATTGTGTCACCCGTTCCCGTGATGCTGTCGGTGATTATGATTACAAAAGTCATAGTGTGCTAAAAGACCCTCCTCATACGGGCCGATGGTTGTAGATATTGTCGAATGGATATGTGTGTGTACGATTTGCTCTTTGAGAGGCGGGAAACGACCCTCTTAGAGGAAGTAGGCGGCGACGATGCCGACAACAGCGAGGTAGCCGGCCGCGTTGTGGGCAGCACCGGCGGTAGGCACGGTGGGAGGGAGGCTAGGGGTTGCGGAGGGGCCGACGGGGGTGCGAGTGGCGGAGGTCTGGCCGGGCTGGCCGGGCTGGCTAGGAACACCGGGCTGGCTGGGAACACCGGGCTGGCTGGGAACACCGGGCTGGCTGGGAACACCGGGCTGGCTGGGAACACCGGGCTGGCTGGGGGTTCCGGGGGGAACAGGGCCCCGGGTGTTGGTTGGAGCGGTGCCGTTGGTTTGAGGACCGGGGCCACCGGTGCCGGTAGGGCGAGGAGGGGTGAAGATGAAGGAGGTGCCGCTCCTCACGGTCGTGGTGTTGCGTCCGATGCTGCCCAGGTTGCCGGTGCCGGAGGGACGGATCGTGGCCGGAGTGCTGGGCCGGGTGGTTGCCGGAGTGGAGGGTCTAACGGTGGGAGTCTGCACTCCAGAGCTGGCGCTGGTCCTGACAGTGGGTGTCTGAACTCCGGAGCTGGCGGTCGACCGGACGGTGGGGAGGACCAGGCCGGAGCTGCTGGCGTAGGGGGTGCAGACGCTGGGAGGCAGCTGGAAGGGCGGGTCGGCGTAGACGACGCAGTTCTTCTCGCAGGCGGCGTCGCCGGCGTCCTGGTTGCTCTGCCAGCAGAGGGAAGGGTTCACGCCGACGGGGAACTGGCCGGCAAGGTTGTTGCCGCAGCGGCCGGGCTGGCCCCTGGAGGTGCCGTTGCAGCGGATGATGATGTCGGTGCCGAAGGAGTCACCGGCGCACCACTGCGAGTTAGGCCTGGAGCAGATGTACTCGTTCGTGGTGGCATTGCTGGGGAGTGCGTGTAAGTGAGAAGTCACCAAGGAGGGGAATGTTGCGGTACATACAAGGTAACGCCGGCAGAGGCGAGGGCCGAGGAGGCAACAATGACAGCGGCGGTAGTTTTCATTGTGTGTTTGTTGATGTTGGTAGTTGGGAGTGTTTGGTTCAAGATAGTGCTGGAAAGCAACTGCTGGGTATATGGGCAATGGGGGGTGGGAGACTGTTGTATAAAACCGAGAGCACACACAGAAACGAGTGATGAGATGCTTAAGGCGACGGAATGATGCAAGTGTTGACGAGTGAAGTTGTGATGATGAGATGAATCGGAAGTGGTGGTTGGGTGGAATCAAGGGCATCCATATATACATCTCGATAGCTTATTACAAACTCAAGCAAAAGACGGCCATCGTAGCCATCTCCACGCGCGTGGTAGCGAGGGGCTGGGACGAGCGGGCAAGCCACCGAAAACAGGAGAGCCAACCGCTGGCCTCGGAAGGACAAGAAACCTACCTACCTAAGCAGTGCCTACTGAGAGACATGGGTGGAAAGGTCAAGCCAACCGTAATGGCGAAGCCGGGTTGAGGCTGGTGCTGGTAGCGGCGCATGCGGGCGTCCCGACGAACGAATCGGGATCTCGTCGACCAGCCGGGACAGCGACTTGAGTTTTGCGTATCTGCAAGGTACGGCTGCATCTCTACCAGACTAGACATCTTTGCATTCTCGGTCACCTTTTACTTTGGTTCCATGTCAGTTACGGTTGTTAGGGGTGCGTACTTGACCTTGGGGTGCTTGGCTAGATCTTTCCTACTCCATGAGCGTTCGTGTGAGTTTCGCGCCAGTCTACCTCGTCGGGCTACGATATGCGGAAAAGATGGTGTGATGGTCCGCAACCAGAATATCGGGAGCGTTGAACCGGGTTTACGCAGCCAGCGGCCGAGGGATGGGCAAGAATGCCAGTGGAAGGCCAGGGGAACCTTTTTTTTTCGGTTGTCTCGCCGTCAGCAGTCACAGATGACATCGTATCGCTGACATCATGGCAACATTCCAGCCCCTCGCTGCAACGCATGCTTCGCCGGAGCCCGCCTAATCTTCTCTTGTTTCCGGCCCTTCGCATGCCATCTTTGGGTTCGATATCGGCCCGGTACGTTGGACTCCGAGCATGTAAACCATTAAACGAGTGCTGGCTTCAGGGCGAGGGGCATCGCGGCCTGGTAAGACACCCGGTACCATACGAAGCTGCGGGTGGCTGGGGGATTCACTCTCTAACGTAGGCGACATACGAATCGAGAGACTTGCGAAAGCCCGCTGGCGAACAATAACCAACACGTGTGGACCAGGCCACCATTCGCCGCAAAGATGTTGGTTGGCCTCGTCGGTCCTCGATCGTCAGGGGAAGAACTCTGACAGGTGGTCCGACCTGCAACCCAACAACACGACACAGAGCTTCCCACGCAGACCTGACAGCTGAAGCATGCGTAAATCGGAAGGGGCCGCTCTCGGGAGATAAGCTTCTGGCCTCGAACTCTGCCGTATTGGCTGCGTACCTGCGCAAGCTCGAGGCAGCTGATAAATAAACGTGCCGAATCGCCAGCTTTCCTGGCAGATCTACTGAAAGTAAACAGACAGAAGCCCGGTAATTTAGGTAGCTAGGTAACAGCGACAAAACAACGCCCTGTAGAACAAACTAATAATAAGCCGGGAGGCTTGACGCCTGTGGCGAGAACCGTGAGCGACCACGCGATGCGGCGTGTTGTTCCTGGCCGGGTCCGTCGGCGGCGCTTGACTACGTGACTACTAACCAATACGGCGACGCTTGCCTGCCGGGCGGGTGCTTTAATGCTATTCTTGGCCCTTGACTCGCATCGGAGGGAATCGATACGGGCGTGTTCAGTTTGCTGTTCTTCGAAGCGAGCTCAGCTGGATGGGATTTGTAGGTTGACGGATGGATTGTTACATTCTCGGTTCACGTTCTTATCGATACGTACCTGAAGACTGTAGTGCAGCCCTATGCATACAGGCCTCCACAGGTGGCGCCCACTGTCAGCTGGATCGCTGGAACGCCTGGGCCCCAGGGCTCTTGGCGGGCCCCCCAACCCTGTAACCAAAATAGAAACCACTTAAAAGCCCTGTCCGACTTGCCCCGCTGCTACCGAGTTCCGCCAAAGAAGGAGCCCACCACCAACTCTATCTCTCCTGCTACAGTGCATCGTCGACCGCATCGCGATGCAGGCCCGCTCCAGACATTCCACCCGCGGGCTATAATGTCGCCGAGGGATAAGAGGAGCTTTGGTGTGCCATCCAGCTGTGCAACCAGACCTGTGTGGGGTACAAATCGAGATCTAGCTCGTCTAGGACGGGATGATGTCATGCATGTCTATGTCCCAGTCCCATCTTCGACATGATGTTGACTGCCACTATCTGCTGCTCGGGAAAAGAAAAGAATCGCCACAGAACCCTATACATCTTCTATTGTTGGTATCGGTTATGATATGTCTATAGCTTATTTTGTGCTTGGAACAATCTGCTGGGTGAATTCCAACTATTCTTAGTAGTTGGCCCAAGAAAACGAAACCAATCACTAAAGAACAGCAACTTGTAACGCAAGTACACAGGCTTGTGGAACAGGGCCCCCTCCGTCGTACCCTTTCGTGAGGGTTGGTCTATGATGAGGATGCACTTTGGATCACTAACTCACTGTTGGCCGACAAACTCCTTTTCCCAGCAGCACAGCTCGACCAAGTTTTGCGTCGTGATCTCTTCCCCACGTTACTACCACACACGCACTCAAACAGGCTGCGAGCTGTACAAACCGAAACAGGCGTTAGTAACAGGCTTCTGTTTCCGACAGAGTCTTTAAAATGTTTCTCTTTTTGACTCGTGACGAACATGACAGCATTCCAACCACAACCAACCCACCAACCAATTTTCTCTCCCATCACCTCGACTCCCCCGCCCCGCCAGACAACGCCAGATGCAGCAAAACCCACAAAACTTTTCCTGACACCTGTCAACCTCCGTTCATGCTACCATCCGTCTGGTCCAAGAGTCCGAAACAGGTGACCTCGGGTCGTCAATGATCGTGAGACCGGGCAAGGCATCACGCGCTTACAACTCATCAGAAGAGGTGTCGGTGCCGTTGTACATGGCGCTGAGGGGGCCGCGCTTGACCATGATGCTCATGATCTCGTAGAGAGCGTCGGCGGCGGCCATGGTGGTGTGCTCGGCGTTCGTGTCGTAGGCAGGCTGTTGCCCGTTTGGTCAGCTGACGTTGGTCTAAAACAGTGTCTCATAGACAGGCACTTACAGCAACCTCGACAATGTCGGCGGCAACCAGGTTGAGGCTCTCCAGACCGCGGAGAATGGTGCGGAGCTCACGGGTAGACCAGCCGCCAGTCTCAGGGGTACCGGTAGCAGGGGCGACTTTGGGGAACACCCTGGTTAGCTCGCGAATCTCATGTACTTGGTCACGACGGCCGACTTACAGGCAGGGTCGAGGGTGTCAATGTCCAGGGACAGGTAGACGGGGTTCTTGGTGCCCACGCGCTCGATGATCCTCTTAATGATGCCGTCGGTGCCAATGGTGTCGATTTCACGGGCCTCGACGATCTCGAAGCCGCAGTAGCCGTCGTTCTCGTAGTCGCTGGGTCCGCTGAGGGTGGTGCGGATACCGGCGTGGATGTTGGAGTCGTTGCGGAGAAGACCCTCCTGGGCGGCGTGGTAGAAGTACGTGCCGTGGTTGATGCTGGCAACCTGGGAGGGGGAACCGCCGAACACCTTGGGGCGCCCTAGGTTCTGTTAGCCATCGTAGACCCCTTCGAGCGCAACGGATGGCAACTTACAGGTGTCGAGATGGCTGTCAAAGTGGATGACCGAGATAGGTCCGTACGCACGGTTGATGGAGCGCAGCAGCGGCAGGGTGATGGTGTGGTCACCGCCGAGGGTGATGACACGGGGGAGGGTTCGCTCGCTCATGGCAGGTCCCTTCTTGTGAGCATCGGTGGCCGGCTGGCGAGAAAGGATGTTGAAATGTCCCTCCTCAATCTGGTGAAGAGCCCAGGTGTTGTCATAACTGCGAGGGTTGTCAGTATCGTCGACGAATGTCTAAACACGGTAGTCTTACGAAGTGACCGGGATATCACCGCAGTCCAGGACGGTGGCCCAGCTGTTGAAGGGGTTCGTGGCCAGAGGGACGTTGTAACCTCCACTGTGAAGTTGTCAGATGTGAGGCTTCGGTATTCAGCAACTCAATAGGACTAACTAGAGGTTCAGACGGCGCGAGCCCTGGCGAATACCCGAGGGTCCGAAGCGAGCACCGGGACGGTACGAAGTGCCGGTGTCAAAGGGGGCACCTTCGCCATGTTAGCTATAGCTTGCACTCGTTGCCGGAAAATCTCCCCACCAATGAAGGCGATGTCATATTTGACGTTCTTCTGTGAGAGGCACGGCTGGTAGGGCAGACGTCCGAAGGTAGAGATGCCAGAAAAGACGGAATCGGCCTGCTCGGTGTTAGATTCACGTGAATGAGACGCTTGGAGCCGTACACACCTGAGTGCCTCCGTCACCCGGGAGAGTGTTGTACCACAAAGACTGGTGAGGCCCAGACATGGTCTTCTGGTCGTCGTGGTCACCGTGACCATAGACGGTTGCCGCAAGGCAGAGGGCGAGGAGACTCCTAGAAACCATTGTGTGTGTTGACTCTGGAACGAAGAACGAACTGTTGCTGAACTGACTTCTCTGGAACAAGCTTGTGATTCCAACGGGAGAAGACCGTGCTTTTAAGAATCTCTGGCTGCTGCAAGACCAGATAAATCCAACGAAGAGATTGGCCGGCGAAGCTCGACAGCTCTTCCCCGTGCATGGAGGTCGACGAAAGCACCCCGGACAAGGGGCCGGGACCAGCTCGCGAGCTTATCGTCCACGGATTGGCCACACCGACAGAAGCTCCCTGAGACGGGAGTGGTCAATGGAGCCGTCTGGATGCGTTCTGCAGCAAAAAGTATTGACGTGTTCATGTTAGGTAAGGCCAGGCCCTTGGAGAGTTGCCGTCGAGATGCGGGGCAAAGATAAAGCTCCCTCCCTCTGGAGTGTCATGATGCCTGCAAGATCAGCGCGAAACTAGCAGAACCAAAGCTTCGATTGGGCCTTGACTTGGGTAGCAAAGCTCTGGCACTCCGGACGGAGACCTTGGGCCAAACGCTTGCCTGAGCTTCTCGAGCAGGGTTGTGACCACCAACAGCCGGCGGCGAGAAACGAGACGATGTCGGACCGCGGGAGAGGCTTGCGGATGTTCTAGACGATCCGAAGAGCGCGAGTAAGGCGGGGTCTCCTAAGTCTTGTCGGTGTTATGATGCAAGCTATGATAGAGATAAGCCCAAAATGGGCTCCAGAAATGCATGTTCTGCAGGGCCGGCGGCTGGGTCTTGGTGAGCCGTGGACCTGTTACAGCGCAACTTTAGCTCGGCGGGGGAACGCCCGTTGCATCGGTAGAGCCAGGAACGGGGCGACCAATGAAGAGTCTCGTGAATTTGTCCATGAGTCGTAGAATGTGCAAAGAACGACTTCTCTGGCGCCCTTTGGGTGAAGGAGATGCATTGTCGAAGGCTCCTCTTCTCTTACACCACGACTGGACTGCGTCCTACTCCGATGACGTGGGGCATCAATCCACTCCACGCGGGGGCCGATAAGATAAAGCTACGAGGACGCTCCGACGCTAGCACATGCAAGCCGTGTTGAACGCTTACCCAAATAGGGAAACGGGGAGCAACCGTCACCTTGGAGCCGTCCGTTGCGTCTTCGGTTCGTAGGGAAAGGTCGTGATAAATAAAAACAATAAGACCCTGCTGATGTTGCAGTTCCGTAGCCGGAGCACTCGGTAGGATAGATAAGACCAAGCGCTTCTCTGTCATCAAGGATACCGTCGTTGACTGCACCAACTCATCAGACTTCCTCTTGCTACTCACGCCATGCCATGTTGGATCGCCCTCGCTGAGGCATTTCTGCATTGTGCCAATATCACGTCACCTTCTCTTCTCCTCCTCCAACGACTCAACCTCAGTGCAACCGCTCATTGCTTCACGAGGCACCACTTACAATCTGGCCCAAACGACCTCTCGAGACCGCCAGGCCTTGAAACAGCATAACAACAACGAGAAACTCTCTCATCGTGACGGATCGAGTTGGCCTACCGTAGGCTCTCAGCTTGTCGGAGCTGGGCGCCCGGGCCTTCGGGTGCTCCGCTCCGCTATTCGCGGGGACGACCTCCGACGGCGTATCTAACGGCCCACACGTGCCGGCCGGGCTGAGTGCGCTGCAAAAAAAACCTTCAGAGACACTCCGAGATGCGGGCGTACAGGAGTGCGAGTGCGCGACTCAAGAAACTCGGGTTCATTCGTGGCGTCAAACCTTGGGGCGCAAACCTTGACACTGAGGACGGTCGAAGCTGCTGAGTCGGTGGGTTCCCGCGAATGCAGGGCGAACGCACTACACACTGCGTTTTGCAGTATTCCCCTCACCGGAACCTATACCGTGTGCCGATGAGAGGTGCGGGTTTTGGTCTTGCCAAAAGACCGGCCTCGCCTACGTCTGCCAGCCAGCGTGCATGGCATCCCGTCGCAGTGGCTCCGTTTCCGAATCTGTCGGCCGTTTCATGCAGCAAGCCAGAGCAGACCGCTGATTGATCCGGGGCTCGTGGGAGATGCAGGTCTAAGGACGGACAGCCAGCGCTGCGAGCCGTCCAGCAGCTTTGATTTGTCTCGGGCGAGAGCATCATCGCTGCGGCCGGATGCCACGCCGTGATGGCCTCTTACGCGAACCCGGACACCGCAGATAGGCGACACGCAGAGCCAGCCAGCCTCTTGCCACGGGCCAAGTCATGGTATTCGCGTCCACGGCAGGGCGGCTCTTGGTGGATCCGAGTGCCTGGGGAGAAACAGTCATGGGCTGGCTGTAAACGCTAGGCGAAGCGCCTCACTTTGGCTGCAGGCGTTGCTTTTGACAGTACATTGCTTCTGCTGTGCGCCGCCAACATGACGATGCTGCTGGTGAGCGACACGAGACCTCGCGAGTAACGTGTGTGGATGGTACTGAGGGTGTTTAAGGTGAGTCTACAGGACCTAGGTAAGTACCTAGGTATCTGAGTTCCCTTCTCCGGCGTCCGGCGTCCGGTCCAGTCGGAGGAAGGCAAGGTAAGAGAGAGAGCAGAAGGAAGAGCCAGAGAGAAAGAAGGAGGCATCGAAGCACCTACCTTGAGAAGGGAAACCGTGAGCAGGGTGGGGGAGGAACGACACTGGAACACTGTGAAGGTCAGAGGTACCTCTGGTACCTCTGGTACTTGCTTCATTCACCTCTGAGCAGAAAAAAGTTGGCACGACCTCGCGGGAGAAGGAAGCTACTGCTGCAGCGCGATGCAACCACTACCAGGGCGCAGCCTATGGCAGCTCACGGCGACCTGGTGCCGCTGGAGGATGGGCCGTCACGGCCCCACTTTGCCCGGTCTCCCAGCTCCAGTACCAGTGACCGACGCTTGGAGGGAGTTCCTTATTCGGCTCCCCTGACGGAGCTACTGTTGCGCACTTGCGCCAGGTAAGGTACTGCAGTGCCACGGGATACGACCGCACTGAAAAGACGACCGCAATGGAAAAGGGGGGGGAAGACCAGTCGGGAGAGAGGAGGAAAAAAAAATCTGTAAGTGCGTGTGAACATGGGGGCCAAGGACGAAGGAAGGCAAGTAGGTAAGCGGTGGGATGTGGGATGAGGGATGAGGGAATGAATTGAGGGGGGACCCTTTGATCTCGTTCCCTGCCACTCGCATTTTGGTGTTCTTTTTTTTTTTTTTCTTTCCCCTCTAGTGCTTCGTACTTTACCCCCCTTCCTGCGCCTCGCTGTTGGCCCAAGTGCAGGCATGTTTTTCACGTCTTGGCAGGATCTTGTGTCCGCTGTCAACCGGTGCTCAGCAATGCAGCGCGCTGTTTGTCAGCGGTCGTGTTCCCGAGCGTCTGGATGCACCCATGGATCCAGATGAAGATGGGGGGGATTCGGAAGGCGTGAAGGTGAGGCGAGAGCCCGGTGTATTACTTGTCGGTAGGGTAAAGGTGAGGTGGAGAGGTGAGGTGCTAATACCTAGGTGGGAAGGGGAGAGGAGGTAGGGAAGAGGTATCCTTCATTGCTCTTGTGGTAAGGAAGTACCTGGCAGCATCGTACTGACCTCACCCTGTCGTAAGTCTTCACCGCAGGTACTCCGTAGTGAAGGCAGTTACCGACCTGGCGTACCCCTCCTTCCATCACCAGCTTGGCTCCCTGCAAAGTGCCTCCATCTCACTGGGTCCGTAGGTACTCTGTAGTCTGTACTGCTTGCTATCCGTACTATGTACTGCCACGTTCCTTCCTCTGCATCTGGCCCTTCCCTTCCCTTTCCTTCCTGGTTCCTTTGCGTCAGACCCTTTTCCCGCCCTGCCAATCATCCTTCCCGTCGTTCTTTTTTCCAACCGTCGTCCGTCTCCCGTCGTCTCAACCTCCTGAAGCCCCAAAATAGCGCCAGCGTCCGTCCGCAGGACGAGAGCCCTGGATTGCGCGGTGCTCTGCTGCTTTTCTACCTCTCGCCGTCTTCGCTAGGCTCGCCGCCGGTCCTCAGCTTTAATCTCACCTTTTCGTCCCTTCTTGTCTCCCTACGTCGGTCTGTGCGACCGCAGTCCGATCGAATCGTATCTTTCCGCTTGGTCAGGAGCTGTCGATCGAGTACTCGCTCGCCCTCACCCTCACCCTCGCCCTCACCCTCGCCCTTGGCCCTTGCCGTACCCTCCAACTCGTCCTCAGTTCTCTCTAAGCGCGGCCTGCATCGTGACCGGCCGGCCTGCTTAAACCCCCGCTCTCTGTCTCTCTCGTCCTTCGCCTGATTCACCACCCCCTCTGCGTTATCGACCGCGGCATTCACCATCTCATATTGCTGCTGTGTTAAATCGCTTTGGGGCTTGTGGTTCCGTCTCATCGTTCCCGTCCTCCTCCGTCACCACCGCCACCAACAACTGGGGTGCGGCACCAGACCGCGACGCGCCATTCGCCAACAACGCCGTTGTATTTCAATGTCTCACACCTACCCTTGAGACTCTCGCCTCAGTATCCCGCTCGCGCTTTCTCTCTCCCTCTCCTCTCACTCGGACCCTCCTACTTCACCAGCTCGGCGCCGTGTCTTGTCGAACCTCACCCTTCCGACGCTTCCATCTCCTACGCGAACCTGTCGGCGACGACTCTCATCGATGAATCTCAGTCTGTCCAGCATGCAAACGGTCTGCACCTACCCCAGCGTCGCGCCACATGATAACCTGTAAATGGGTGAATGCGAATGCATTTGGCGTGCTTCACGAGGATCTAGATCGCTTCTCGCCCACAGACGCTTTCAAAAATGACCGCCGCCGCAAAAATGAACTCCTCGCCCACCATGTCGGCGACAAGGCCGACGACCTACGCTTTGGGCTCGCCTGACAGCGCTGTGGCAGGCCAGAGGATGTTTAAAAAGCACAAGGTGCTCCCCCACCCAAAGAGACAAAGAAGCGGAAACGCGCAGTCTTACGAGGTCCGACCAACCCCCAAAACCCACGTCAACGCCGCCCCGTCGCAAATCGATGCGCCGCAGCACTCCGGCCCCCAGACTTTGAGGCACCAGTCAAGACGTATCAGTAGTGGCCCAGATTTGCCTCCGACGCCGCCCTCTCACTCGCGAACATCGTCTAGCACGAACTCGATCCCGCCACCCAGTCCAACTCTCGACGAAGCCGTCTCGCAAACGCCTACGACCCCCGCGCGTGGCCCTGCGACCCCTCCAAACCAGAAAAGCCCACCTACACCAGACGTGACACCGCCGCAACCTGCGACACGGCCCAAGGCAGTACGGCCGATCCAGCTTGATCGAACCGTCTCCAAGGCTACCACTGCCGAGTCGAGAGCCGAGTCTTTTAGGACAGCCAGGGAGGATCCGTATTCTTCGGGGGACGACGACATGCAATCGACAGTGCGGCCGGATGTGCTATCAGCGCGAACGTCTCAAAACACTGTGCGACGTGTTTCCGAACAGTCGCAAACAAAAACACCGACTCCCGTCGGTCTCGGCTTGGGCTTAGAGTCGCCCAAAGAGGATGTTCCTACATCAAAGACAAAGGGCGATCTCGGCACCTTTGACGGGGAATGGGCCTCTAACAGTGAAGAAGTCGAACAAGAATGGGACGACAACTTGGGCAGGACTGTGACGGTGAGGAAAAGGCGCCAACCAGCCAAAAAGAAGTCCTGGACGCCGCCTCCGCGTCGCGAGAGGCGCAAAGTTGAAATCATTGAGGACCGCGTCGTGACCCCGACAAACGCTACCAAGGCACTGCGGGCGATGTCTCATCGTGACAGAGCCGCTTTCTATGCTCCTAGTGAAATAGCCTGGGCCAATACTTCCAATACGGCGTCGTCGGCCAACGACTCCCGCAGATGCTCAGGCATGTCTGCGAAATCGGCCAAGTCCACCAAATCGAACGCATCGACGGTGGTAGAGGCAATCCTGGTGGATGCGCCCTCGATTCCGCAAAGGCGCCAGACCCTGAGACACGTACGAAAGCACGTAACGTTGAGAGATTCAGGCTCAGATCGATCGCCATCAAGCTCTGTTGCGAATTCATACGTGAAGTCTGAAGAATCTCCCAGACGACCGAGACCACTGGCTCGCCCGACCGAGAGCCGTCACAACAGCTACGCCTCAAACGCGACCACCAATTCCATATCAAGCGGCAGGGCAAGGAGGGAGGTTTGGAAGAACGGAGGCATTCCAGTCATCGTCGTCCCGGACCGTCGATCGTCTGTCAAGTCCAAGTCTAGCAGAGAGCCTTCGCTCAGGTCCACCAGCAGCCGTCGCTCCAAGCGAAGTGCGAGTCTAAGCTCGGCAACTCGTGCCAACGGATCCAAGTCTCATGATTTGAGCACGCCCATCTTCGACCGTCCCGGCCGCAGAAGCCGGACCATGTCCGAGTCGGATGGGTCGTCACAACGGACAATCGACTATCCTCCAGTCATTCCACGACGGTCGTCTTCCTTGTCCGCACCGACCAGCCGCAACACCTCGCGCGCAGGCTCCCTCACTGCGGAAAGCCTGAAGTCCCGGAACGCTTTGTTGAACCAGTCATCCGGACATGAAACAAAACCACCCGCCTTGACACTTCAGAGAGCTGCTTCTTCAGAGACGGACAATGGCCACCATCATCGAGACCACAAGCTCAATGTCGACCGTCACGGAGATCCCTTCTTCGGCAAACGACTTGACACGCATAACACGCCGTTCTCTGCAGCCTCGGTAGAGACCAACGGCACCGCCCCCGAGGTGTCAGAGGCAAAGGCTGTGAATCTCTATCCCCACCAAAATTCGTCTGTACTCGTCGTCAATCATTCCAACAAGCCCTCAGAGAGCTCTGAGGCGTCTCAGACAGAGTTGTCAAAAGCGCCACAGAGGCCTACGATAACTACCACAGGACCCGACGGAGAGGGACCTGTCACGCCTCCACAGAGGTTGCATTCCATGGACGACGTCGATTCTCCCCTGCGCAATCCTCGCGCCGCGCCACCGGTGCCGCCAGTCATCCCACCGGCCATTCAATTTATTCCTGCAACACCGTCGGGATTGACGCCCCACCACGAGAGGCAACGGAACATGGGGAATTATTTCGAGACCATGACAGAAGAGCAGCCTCATCGAACTGGCTCAATAGTTCGAAGAGCGCTGTCTCGTCGGCGAAACTCAGAGACGTATCCGCCGCGGAGCGCGAGGCCGGGGCTTCTGACAAGAACGTTGTCGCTCACCCGGAGGGTCTCAAGTTCCGGATCCTCCCACAAAGCTGATGCGGCGCTAGAAACCCCGTGTACATGCCCGGAATGTGAGGCGCCTCCGCCGGAGGACGATCGCTTGCATCCCAATTGGCGTCCAACTTACTCCGACCCCGAGGATGAGGTGTGGGAGAGGGAGATGCAGGACGAGCCTATTAGTAAGGTTTACCGTTATCCTCCACTGGACAACCGCCCGCAAGGCCCGCGGAGGAGCTTAAGCGCTCGGATGAAGAAGACATTTTCCATTCTTCCCAGTCGGGACGACGGCCCCGCCTACTCTCCGCCAATTCAACACGAGCCTGAGCGACGTACGATACGCAGAACAGACAGCGGCAGCTTGAGAGTCATGAGACGTCGTGGTAGCTTAGATTCTCTTCGCGACCAGTCCTACAATGACCGGCCACGCGCCAGTCGAAACGACGAGGAGCAGGCCGGACTAGCGGAGGAGGCGGGCCCAAGAAGGAGGAGGCGCTTCTCCATGTCGGGAACCCTGGAAGGACTGCAAAACATACCCCGACAGTTCAACGAGCGTAAGCGCGAAAAGAGAACTCAAGAGCTTCGACAGAAGATCAGCGGTCCTCGCGAAGTTCGAGATGGCGTGGGTGATGTGATCCGACGCAACACCTACCGCGACGCCTACCATAGAGCTCACACGGCATCCATCAACTTTTGATCCGGCGACCGAGCGAAATTTTACCCATCAGATGTTATTTGTGGCCTACGAACCTAATCATTACTGAAGAGCACCGAACACATGCCTAATTTGGCATGAGAATCACGACCGCTACGAGACTCAACATTACGACAGGAATTTTATGAACAAAGACGATTCTCTTCGCGGATATGGGAGGAGAACTTTTACGCTTTTCTTTTACCAATTTTCTTTTTCTTGGAATGGAGTTGACTTCGGAACCTCGCAACGACCATGATGACCTGGCTGGGATGTTAGGGCCTGAGGGCACGCATGACTTGTTACGAGAACGCTGGAACTATTATTGTATCATATAGAGATTGCCCAGGAAGATACCATTTGAGAGGGCTCGGTACATGAACCCCTTTGGCGCTCCAGTATAAATGCATTCTCTCCAAGAACCTGGAATCCGATGAAATTGGTATTGAATCGTCGTCTACCGTAGTACCATGCCGTGGAATTTTGCCCCTGAATTTTGACGCCTGAACACCAGCCTGTACCTTTACAAGAACACGAGCGCCCTCCCGTGGGGGAAACGCAAAAGCTGCCTACCGTCTCCTTTCACCTCTTGTCCTGTCCTGGGGGACCGCCACCAGGCGGGAACGAACCAGGAGGCCCCGGGGGGAAGCCGGCGCCCGGCGGCGGCATGCCGGGGAACTGGAAGTTGGGAGGCAGGGAGCCCGGCGCGCCGGGGGGCGGGAAGGGAAGGCCGGCGGGGAGACCTCCCGGCGGGGGGAAGGGCAGGCCGCCGGGGGGCATGGACGCGCCGTTGGGGCCCGGGGGGAAGGGGGGCATGGGGGGCATGCCGCGGCCGCCAGGTCCGGGAGCTGTTTTCGTCCACTGTTAGGTACGTTCGTAGGAAAGTTGTGGTGCGCGGGGACGGAACTTACGAGGCATCATTCCCGCAGGGAAAGGGGGCGCGCCGGCGGGCATGCCTGGGAACGGGGGCGGGACGCCTCCCGGGAAGGGGAAGGGCGGCGGGAAGGCGTGGCCCGGCTGGTTCTGGGGCAGCATGGGGTTGTTGTGCGCTTGGCCCTCGGCGGCGTAGGAGGAGGTGATGGAGTCGATGACGGACTGGGCCTTCTCGTGGCCGATTTCTAAGGAGAACACATTGTGAGCCGTGGGTTCTGGGAAAGCCTGCATGGGAGGAGGAGGAGGGACACCAACGTTGGTAGTAGTCGACGACGTTGCGCAGGTGGTTTCGGCCGCTGTTGTGCGCCTTCCGCACGCTCATGGAGTCGTGCGTCAGGTAGACGTCGCAGTAGTCACCTTGGATAAAATCTAGTGTCAGCCGGGACGGAGCCAGGAAAGTGAAGCTTTTCGCGATCGGTCGCCGGGCGCGCATCGGGAGGAGGGACCGTGGAACCTACAGAAGACTTGTGGAAGAAACGTTAGCTTGCGATGCGAATTCGAGGACGACATTTCAACTTACACTTGGGCATCTTTGCGGTTGTGTCGTCGGAGCGAGGGACTCGGGCGTCGGTGATGCGGGTGAACAAAAGTATTGTCCTCGAACGTGTCGTCGCATTCGCGCGCCTTCGGTGGACTGGCAGATTGCCTACTGGAACCTCAAGACCCAGGCAGATGCGGCGGGCGGTGGCGCGGGTGCGCGCCACACATTGGATGTGTGGAAAAAAAGCCTGGTCACAAGGCTGGCCAATGGAAGACTGCCGCCAAGCAGGCGAGGCTGCCCCGGGCCCTTCGTCTGATTGGCCATGGGATTTAACCTACGTGGACAGGGGTGCGAGTGGCCCCAGGCTCTCGAACGCGACAGATTGCCAAAAATCCCCCCAAAGGTGGGTGCTAGCTTCTCCTATCGCCAGCGTCACTAAAGGGAGCTCTCTTCTCACCACCCTATCGAACCAGTTCGACCACCGCTCGACCGCCGCCCCTTCCCTCCCTGCTCCCCCAACGAACCATCGAACCGATCGAGCGAAACCCGGCACGAGCTTGTTCTTCTCCCGAACCTCCCCCAGAACTCCTCGAAACGATGGCGCCTACGAGATCATTGCTGTACTACGTGTGTGGCCTCTTCCTGCTCGCGGCATGCGCCCAGGCGCTGAGGTTCGACCTGCACGCCACGGGTCCCCACGAGGGAAAGAAGGAGCGCTGCATCCGCAACTTCGTCGCCCGGGACACCCTCGTCGTCGTCACGGCGACCGTCGACGGCCAGAAGGGTGACGGCATGACCGTCAACATGCACGTACGTTGACACACATACACGAGCTCAAGATTGGATGGGGCAGTTGCGAAAGAAGGAGGACTGTTTCCTCCAGAGCTCGGGGAAAAAATAGCTTCGCTGTGTTGGGGAAAAAGGACAGTTTTGGCTGACTCGAATCGCGCCGCTTGCAGATCAGAGACGCCGTCGGAAACGACTACGGAAAGCCCAAGGACATTGCCGGCGGCGAGAAGCGCGTCGTCTTCACCTCCCACGCCGACGCCGCCTTTGACGTCTGCTTCGAGAACGTCCTCTCTGGTTGTACGTAGCCCACCTTTCCTACCACACCTCCGTTCGACGACAGCCTCACTGGCAACATGAGATCGGTCGGAAGCTAACAAACACCTCCCCACCCGCAGCCGGCCGCAGCGGAGCCACCAGCCGCCACATCGAGCTCGACATCGACATCGGCGCCGACGCCAAGGACTGGAACGCCATCCAGGCGACGGAGAAGCTCAAGCCCGTCGAGGCCGAGCTGAGGCGCATCGAGGAGCTCGTCGGCGAGATCAACGGCGAGATGGACTACCTGCGCGCGCGCGAGCACAAGCTCCGCGACACCAACGAGAGCACCAACACCCGCGTCAAGTGGTTCGGCATCGGCACCACCATGATCCTCGTCGGCCTCTGGGGGTGGCAGATCATGTACCTGCGCGCGTACTTCAGGTCAGTGACACACCCCTTTTCGTTTTTTGCCTTTCTTTGTCTTTCTCCAGAAGCTGCCATGCTAACAAGATTTGAAAACCGCACAGGTCCAAGCATCTCATCTAGATTTCCTCTCCCCCCCAAGTAATGGCGAAAGCAAGCTGGAGTTCCTCCTGGCCGCAGATATCACGAGTTTACAGAACAACATTGTCTGGGTATTTTCAATTGGCGCGGGTGGCGATGATGAAGTACATGCGATGCCATGGGAAAAACGGCGTCAAAACCCCCCCAACTCGGGGGACTCCGAACGTGTTGTAGTGTATACATACCGCGGTCACCGTTCTAAAAAAAGTCATGAATGATTACGGACATCACATACCACGAGAACATCAGAAAACTCCATTCGCTACTGTGATGCGTTCCGGCCTAGGTTGGACCTGTGTGCAGGTTGCTCGCGCGGGTCCCAGGGACCAGATGCCGAGCTACACGGGCCATCCCGGGCCGTCTCTCGGACACCGTGCTCACCGTCCGGCCGGATCCGAGCCGGGGGTCCACCTCCCGGGAGCTCGGTAGTATTGGTATTTCTCAGCATGACGGCCTGCTGGACGTGAGCGATTGCTGTCCTCGCACAGTGTTTTCAGTGCCAAATGTGATGTATGTCTCTTGTGTGTGGCTAGAGCCTATCATCAGGGGGCACTCTTCTAGTCTCCAACACCCCCCTATTTAGCTTCGCTCTCTAATTACGGCCTTCCCCTCTACTATACGATAATAATGGATAACAAGAATGGACGACAATGACGGACGACAATGACGGATAACGGCGATAATAATAACGTATATAGCCCTTAACTTAGGGACGGGTGTCGGATACCAGGAGGGGGTGACGAATAATATTCTCCCATCATCAGAGCGCAGTCGCGCCTCAACCCCGCCCCGTTTTCAGAAGTTCAGAACGCACCCAAGGCCTTCTTCACGGAGGCCACAAGTAATCGACCAGGCTATGCGTCGTCCCTGAGCACCAGTCACGAATTAACGCCCTGGAAGTAATGCAAAGCAAGGAACTGAGGCCTTTCTCTAGAGAGCGAACAGAAGAGAAAAATCGGGGTATTGGTTCAACAAGCAAAAAAAGAGAAACAAAAAACCCTCCCCGAAAAGAAGCAGCCTGTTCTGAGTTCATATCTCCGTCTTGTGTGCCTAGGAAACCCGTTCCCTCCCTCCCGCCCCAGCGCCTGTCGATGCAAAAAAAACAAGATGGCAAGGCATCCCACCCCTTTCCCCGGCCTCATCGGCCGACCACAAAAGTCGTTCTACGACGAAAACAACAGAGGACGCCTTTTTCGATGCGCGCTGTCTTTTGTCTCTGTATCACTGCCTCTCTGTCTCTGTATCGTGCTAATCATTATCTCATCAGAGGGGGAAGAAAAAGGTAACTGTCGGTAGCGTGTAGTATCAAACATTACTAGCCCGCTTTCTTTTTTTGTTTAGCCTCCGCCCTCCGGCAGGATCCTACCCAGACTACGGAGGACCTCCATGACGGGCATCTCCTTGGTGCCGGCGCTGGCCTTCTCCCGCGCCTCCCGCTCCCTGAGCCGCGCGGCGCTGAGCGAGAGCACCCTGTCCGCCTCCCGGCCCGCCGTGTGGACGCGCTGCGAGAGCTTGTGGATGCCGTCCGCGAGCTGGTCCACCTTGAACTCGAGCGACGCCTGGGTGCCCTGGACGCGGGCGAGGGCCCTGGAGCGGAGCGCGTCGAACGACGACGACGGGTCCGTGAGCCAGCTGAGCATCTGCGACTCGCTCTGGTCGAGCGCGGACGCGTCCGCCAGCGCCGTTTGTGCCGGGTTTGCTTCCGGGAAGAGCGCCGGGGTCTCTGTGCGCAACTTCTTCAGCGCCAGCCATTTTTTCTTTTCCTCTTTTAATCTAACAGGATGTCAGCTTCTATTTTTAGGTTTCACAACGGGAGGGGGAGACTATACTTCTTGACTTTCTCTTCCAGTTGTTCGATCTTTTGTTGGTGCTCGATGTTGCGCGGATTGGGCTTGTAGACCACCGGCACTTTTGGCCCTTCTTCTCGACTAAACCAGTCTGAGTATTCTGACTTGGTTGAGAAGTCTTTCAGTAGTTGTTCTTGGATATATCGAGCTACCAAGTGTCAGCATTCGTACGCATGCAACATGACTGTCGGCTCGTCTTACCTCCCAGAATTGTGTTGGTGTCTGTCTTGCCGTGTGGTGGCTTTTCTGACAGGGCTCGCTCGCCGCACCACGTCAACAGCTGCTTCATCCTCCTCGGCTCCATCAAACCCTCGGATTCGATATGCTTGTAGAACTCTGCCGTCTCGACCTCTCGATGAGGAATCGCGTTGTGTCCGCTCTCAATCAACGAGCTTGCCCTCCTGCCTCGCATGCCTGTGCTGCTCCTTCGATTCCCACCTCCCTTTTTCCTCATTTCTTTGTTACGGTTTATCACGGGTGTATCGCTGATAGGCAGTGCGATCTTTTCGGACTCGACAGAGTCATTGACGGCACGCGGCGTCCCCCGGCTGTCGATTTCCATCGGAGTCGGGCCCTCGGCCTCCTCGTGCTCTTCTTCAGGAACTGGCGGCGGTCTGGAAACACGTTTTGGCGCTGGTTTTTCGGGCTCCACCCTATCGACAGAATTTCGCGTGCTCCGGCGCGTCGTCCTCTTCGGCGCAGCTTCTTGCAGTTCATCGTCTACTGGTGCTTGCGACCGTCGCGTTGTCCGCTTGGGCGCAATCAATTGGGGTTCGTCGTCCACAGGTGCCTCTGAGCGTCGCGTCGTCCGCTTCGGCGCAACAGGTTGCGGTTCATCGTCGACTGGTGCCTGTGATCGTCGCGTCGTTCGCTTTGGAGCAGGCAATTGAAGTTCATCGTCCACGGGAGCCTCCGACCGTCGCGTCGTTCGCTTTGGTGCAACTGGTTGCAGTTCATCCTCCGAGGCCGCCTCCAAGTTTGCCGTCCTCCGCGTTCTCGCCTTCGACGAGGCTGCCGACTTCTTCACCGCTGGTTCGGGCTCCGGTTCGGGTGCGACCGCTGGTGCAGGGGCGCGTTCCTTGACTGGTCTCCCCCTCCCGGACTTCCTCAATGGCAACGCCGCGGGCGCGGGCGCGGGCGCAGGTTCTGGTTCGGGCTCCGGTTCTGTGTTCTTAACTCGCTTGGACTTCGACCCGCGCGTAAAATGGAAGTCGCCATCTTGCTCATCGTATACCGACGTGACTGCGCGAGTTTTTAGCATCTTCCCCGGTCCCGGCTCCATCCCCCACTCACCCGCGCGGCCCTTGCGTTTCCTTCTCTCGGGCTGCTCGTTGCTCATGCTAATGGCCTGCAACGGTTGACGGGTTCGAATGACGGTCGTCATGGATGGCGCTTCGCAAGGAACATGTGGTCGTGATTGCGGGCGCTTGGGTTGTGGAACGTCGAGTCGCGCTTGCCCAACGATAAAAGTCGCGTCGTTTGGCGCGCAGAACGCGACAAAATGTGATAATTCGGTCGAAGTCGAGATTGGGAAGTTCCCGTTCGGCAGTCGGTTGGCGGGGTTATCTCGTGGTGGATGTCGCGTTCGTCAGGTTAATGTTGGCGGCGCGAAAATGAGGGTGTAACTTGTCTGCGATGGACGTTGTTTACATGAGGGACCATTTACCCGAAAGAAAACGCGCTAAGCCCTTTTCGGAAATCTCCATCGGCCACCCACTCATGAGCAGCCAACCTGCCCAGGTCGCGACCGCCTCACTGACATCACGTCACTTCCTACGCAAGCTGACACGCACGTAACATCGTTGATAACGACAAAATAGTATTAATCCCGTTTGATCTGAAGCGGATTTCTCGTCTCACATAGGCTGTCTTTGATTATGTGGCTAGTGATGGAGGCTCTAAGAATTCATCAAACATGTCACGTGATAAGATGATAACATCAATGTATTTGAATTGTAAGGCATTGCGATCATGCAGCTCTTGTTACCATAGCTACGTCAAAATCAAAATCAAACCATCCAGTCCGACAGAGTATGGCGTGTGTCCGTCCTCTGCCCCGTGACGCCAACCGCCAGTCAAAAACTCGCCCGACCATAACTCCTTTTGATGTATGTATATCGCATCGTAGCCCTTGCAATGAAGGAAGATGCAACGTCGACAAGCCAATGACGCCTGCTAGCCTCCCGCCTTCAACCCGAGGAGGACTGCTGCTTTTACTATACAGCCCTGTCCTCGCAGTACCGAATAATCATGGTAAAAGCGAAGTGATCAAGACGGAGTAGGAGTGTTGTGAAATGATGATACAGGTGAACTAAAATAGGTCGGATAGTCGAAGGATTGACCAATTTTGAGAAAGGGCGTATGAGTCATCTTCCGATGGTCCATCAGTTGGCAGGCACTCTTGCAGTCCAGAGCAAGCACACTTTCCAGTGTGGACAGACCTGGCTCGGCAAGCCCTACCTCTGGTGTGTTATCCAGGCTCTGGTGTTATGTCTGGGTAGCATCCCAGCTGTTACCCGACTATGAGAAACGTCTCTGGACACCTTGCCCAGCAGCAAGGACTTGCTGGTTTGGAATTGGCGCAGCCATGCCGTAGGGATTCATCTGAGGATTGAAGGGTTCCATCGTTTGCTGCATGAAGGCACCGTGGAGACCTTGCTGCTGGGTGACGGGGCAATCTTTGTGGGCGAGGAGAAGTGTTTTCAAGTTGACAACCTCCTCCCGCAGCTGGGTTATCTGCGCAGTCAGAGCATCGTTTTCGGTGCTGTACAGCTCCACCTTGTTCTGAAGGTTCTGTAACCATTGCTTCTTGCGTTGACGACACTTCAAGGCAGCAACTCTGTATCAACAGTCAGTATGACAGTAACGTGCAGTTATAGGGGAGGAATGACTCGCCTGTTACGCTCGAGGAAGTTCTTTCGTTTCTCCTCATCAGTCATCTTCGACTTGGATCCACCCTCGTCCTTCTCCATCTTGAACTTCATGTCCTCGTCGTCGTCTGAATGACTTTCGTCTCCGTTCATCATGTCAGGGGCGGGCATGTTATTGACGTTGTTGCTATTGCCGTTCGTCTTCGACTTCTTGTTAGGCGGAGCCTTGGCGGGAGCTTCTTCGGCCTTCCTCCGGCCGTTAGTCGTAGAACCGCCAGTCGAGTTGCGCTTTCCCTTGCCCCTCGTGCTAGGCCGAGCCTGCTCGCTCTCGTCCGAGACCGCGCTTCCGCCTTCACTAACACCTCGTACCGAAGACCCAGCGCCAGCGGATCCAGCACCGTTAACGCTGCTCATCTGGGGAGAAGTTTCGGTTCCCTGTGTAGGAGCTGGCGCAGGCTGAGGGTGGGATGGGGGCTGCGATGTCGAGGTAAATCCGGAGGGCTGCGCGCCGTTCCGACCCTGTGCCAGCATAAACAAACCGTTCGCAGCGTCGTTATCATGCGGGTCAAAGGGGCCAGGCTGCTTGACATCCGGCTTTGCAGTCGCGACGCCGTTGGGCATGTCCTGAGGCTGAGACGTGACCGAAGCCTGCGGTGGCTGCTGTTGGTTTTGGGCTTGGTTTTGAGACTCTCGCTTCGCGGCAGCGCTCAAGGCTGTGCGGTGGAAATCGATGGTGCTTGGTGTAGCACCTCCGCTTGCAAGCTGGGCAAACAGTTGTTGTGAGTTCGGACTGGGGGCAGGGAACATAGAACCACTGCCGCCCGGTGTCAAGCCTGTCCTCAGCGAGGACTCGTTGGGCGTCGGAAAACCACCGCGCAGGTGATGCGCGTCCGAGAAATAGTCGCTCGTGGGGCCGGATAACATGGCCGGGCTCAGGGGACCAGTTCGTAGCGATCCACCTCCCCAGTTGAACGGCGTGGCACCGCTGCCGGGGAGTAGCGAAGAAGGTGAAGTCAAAGCAGCAACAGGTGGCAATTTCGTGCCGCCGGGCGTCTCTGGCGCACCTCCTCCGAAAGACTGCTCAAATGGATTGGGCTCCAGGCTGAGGGAGGCAGCTGCTGCGCCGCCAAAGTAGTCGGGAGTGTTTCCAGTCGCTTGTCCGGGTCGAGGGGGAGGGCCGAGGGGCTTAGCGCCGTCGGCATCGGGCTTCAAACTCGGGTCGGGCTGCTTCACTTCGGGGACGGAGCCTACGGGACGGGTGAGCAAGCGGGACGGGGACAGCGGTGACAAACAAGAAGAAAACGAGTGGCACACGACGACGAAGTTGAAGAATTGGGCAACGAACCTTGACGAGGAGGAGTGGCATTGTTTGACAGTTTGGGCGACTTGGTGTCACCCCTAGTCGAGGTATCGTTCGGCGAAGTCCCCATGATGACGACGATGATGTATTATATTGGGGAAAAAGAGGGTTGTTGACGTTTGTGGGGTGAAGACGGATGGCAAAAAAGCGACGGTAGCAGGGGGAGGTATGATGCGTGGGTGGTGGTGGAAAAAGCCAGATGAGGTCAGAGGATGAGATAGCACGCAGAAGGATAGGCTTAGAAGTGAGATGGAGCGGAAGCGAAGAAGGGGAACGCAGAGACGACGCGTGCGGTGCGACCGACAACGAGGCGAGGCGAGGCGAGGCGGTGCGATGCGAGAGAAAAGAAGGTTAGTCGTCAGAGGTAGCTGCTACGCTGTTGCAGCGCTCCTCTGAATTGGAAAAGGCACAGGCAGGTACGGGTATTGGCGAAGCTTTCTGACTGACGATCGACGAGAGCGAGAAGGGGGCAGAGTAAGAAAAAAAAAAAGTTGACAGCGTCGAGATGGCGTAGTCTGGCAACTGGGTGGGGCGGCTCTCTCTCTCTCTCTCAGTCTCTCTCTCTTTCTCAATCTCTGTGCGTGTAGTTCAGTTTCCGAGATGCGATAGTTGCCTGCGGTTGCGTTGCGTGGGTGTACCCGCGGGCAGCTGCTGGGTCGGGGGCTGCAGAACGAGTCGTTGCGACGACGAGTGACGAGTGTAGGTAGGGAGGATGTTGGGGGGAGGAAAAAACGGCAGACGTCACAGATCAAGTATGACGTTGCGGTGGACGATTTAAGAAAGGCGAGGGCGCACGAGAGAAAAGAAAATGGGTGGGCGGCGGCGCACCCTCTGACACCAGAACGACGGCGCCCATGTCCCTCGTCCACACCCACACCCACACCCCCTTCCCTTTTCCCACGACGCCCCCCAGTCCTGGTCCCAGTTCCAGGTCCACTCCCGCTTGTCTTCCGTCTTTGCTCTCTGCAAGAAAACGCCGGGGGGGGCAGATGTGGGGAATTTGTTTCTCGCACTGTACATTGACCGAACGGATCACGGATGAGGAAAGGCCCCCCCCCCCACTTCTGCCCGTCCAGCGTGCCAATGAGAAACGCGCCATGTCCTGTAACGGTGTTTTTGGGTACTCCGTCAGCCAGGACTGTGCTCGGCTTTCTTTTCCTTTTTCTTTTTTTTCTATTGTTTTTTTTTATGAGATAACGTGGCTGTCGTCACTATGTCGTCCGTCCGCATGTTGTTTATCTAGTAGTATTATCTCTTTCCCGTGCCCAGGACTAGAGAACTCGAAGAACGGCCGATGCTGCTAACAAGGTCGAGGATGAGATATCGAGAGACATGAAGCATATGAACAAACTCCGTACCATCAGACGAAGACCGGTAGACCTTTTGCCGAAGCCGCGTACCATCCCACCACCATTCTGGGACCCTCGACAAACGCTTCCTCCTCTTCCCCTCTCTAGAACGGTGCTGTTTGCTATTTGCCTTTCGCCTTCGCCTTATCTTTGATTTATCAGCTGAAGAGGCTGTCGACACGCCGTTGCATTGCCGCGGGCCAGGATTGCGAGCGATGCCTTGGCCAGTGTTCGCGGCGCACAGTGGGTGCTGGCATCCCATCGCCCTCTGGCTCCTTCTGCTATTACCTGCTGGTGCACTAAAGTATTACCACTGTAAAGCCCCGTTTTGTCCTCGAGTCAAAAGCCGGCACACTGTATGATGCGATGTAACCGTACACAGTACCGTTCGTTTTCAAGTCCGCCGGACAATGGCCATTCACACTGTACGCGTTCCGTCTTGCTGACCTCCCTCGTACTTATTGCAAGTCGAGGAATGCAAGTCCAAGGGGGCTCCGTACACCCCCACTGCAGGACGCAGCCAGTGTGCGCGACAGGCGTTTCCTACTGTGACTACAGTGTCCACCTCAGTAATAGTCTCCATCCGGTGGCCCCGCCCCAAGTCCTTGACCCCTGCATTGATTGCATCACTTCCTTCCAGTCGCGGTCATCGCAACCCGCCCGCCGTCGCCTTTTTTTTGATTGTTTTATTTTCTTTTTTGGCTTTTTTGGCTGTGGTATTTTTTTTCTTCGCCCCGTTGCGCTTTCCTAATGTGGAGTGGTTAGCAGACCTCAGTCACCTCACGATAACCCACTGTCCATCCCTTCATATTCGTCGGCCGAGCCTTTCTCTACCAAAAGATTACATCTATCCAGGCTCGCCCACCTCAACGGCAGTGGCAGACGACACCCCCAGCATGGCATTTTCTTTCGACCGGGCTCTTCGCACGCCCTGCCTCGTCCTTCTCGAGTCCAGAGTCTAGACCTGCCAACGCCATCGAACCACTCGCACCGTGTGTGCCCGTCAGGTGTCTAAGGATGCGGCCGCCAGTCGTCTGGAGGAATCTGGCCACCAAGAAAGCGTTACGGTGAACAGATCGACACGAACACTTCCTCTTTCCGAGAAAAGCCCCCCTCCCCCCATCACGATCTGGATTCTCGGCCTTGACAGTGCAGCCATCAACTGTACGGGACGTCGGTGGTCTCGACTGCATTCGACAAGATGCCCACGCGAAACCTGGCCGTGTCAGACTATGGGATTCTGGAGACGACCAGGCCGGCCATGGACCATGGCAGCCGGTGCCCGGTGTTCTTGTGCGGATTTCTAATCTGCACCTGCCGACCTTTACCTTGCTAGCACCTGGCCCGACGGGAGCGAGGCGAGGGATGGCCGGCAAAACATCGATGGGCGGAAGAGGTGACAGACTACAGTGGGAGTGGCAAATTGCTCCTGAGCGACCCTTCCAATGAGGTGACGCGATGGGAGGGATGTGTTTAGGGAGGCCCGGCATCGAGTCCCCGCCCTTTGGCTGCGCGACAGTCGACTGCTGATTCCAACAAATTGCGTCACAGCACTAGTACCAGTCGGGCCACGTTCCTCGCGACAATTCGGGAGCCTGGCAATGAATGGCATGGAGGCGCACGCGAGATGCTCCCAGTCCCACCCACTGCCACCGTTTTCCCACCCTCTGTAGCGTCTCAGTCTCAAGAATCAAACTGCCTTGGAGTTTTACGAGCGCGATCCGCCGTCTTTGGCAGCGGTCGATTCCGTGTTGCAGCATCTTCCAAAGCAACCCCCCCATGACCACCCACAGTCACTCAACAGAACAATACACGTACGCTGCACTACAGGGGCGCGCTGTGAACGAAACCTAACCACACCTTCGAACTCGCCGCCGAACCTTCCTGCCACTAGCAATACGGAGTCGCGGGACGGAGCACTCGGCAGGACGTATGGCAGACAAATAGCCTGACCTGACCTGGGCGAGTTTTGAACGGTTCCTGAGGCTCATTGTTCCATACCGGCATTACGTCACAGACTCGCTGACACGATGGTCTGCTTTTAGTTTCGGACGGAACATTGATAGAGTTCTCGAAAACGGCACCAAAAAGCGCTCGGGGGTCGCTGCTCTGGCCAATGCGAGGCGCACTGTCCCGAAACTTTTCAGCTTTTTTTCCCACTGCATTGGTGGCGTCACAGGACATGACGTAATTGTGTCTCGTCAACTGTTGGCGGATGGGAACCTTTCAAAGTCTCGACCTGTGTCCTCATCCTGTGGTGGCCTGGCAGCCAACACCTCTGCAGCTATGGTACCTACATACAGTGTAATACCGGACACCACAGTATTAAGCCAAGCAGAAGGCGATAGCAGAAGTGCCCCGGCACCGTCGGGATGCATCTCGAGTGTGGTACGGCGTCGGGATGCATCTCGAGTGTGGTACGGCATCGAAGTGCATCGTCGCGCATCGCATCGCAAGTCAGGGAACGGCAGTGGCTAGACAGTGGACAGGCCCAAGAATTCGACTGTCCGTAACAGTCACCAGACGGTACGGATAAGCCACGCCGGACGGTCTGTCTTGGGTGGACACTGGACGTGGATCGATCCATGGAAATCGACGATGGAGCTCTTGCGATCTTGACATCTCAAGCCCCGTTTTGCGACGGTATCCGAACAATCCTGCACACATTCGCGCCTTTCCTCCCACGTCTTGGAATCTGGACAGACACAGATCGTGTATCTGTAATCTGTATCTATAGTCCGTGACCCACCGTGTTGAACCGAACTCTGCGCAGCGGCGGCGATAGCGCAGGGCAAGCGGGGGGGAGCTCACGTCAACATGGACGGGGACTTGTCTCCGGAACAGACTCAGGGCTGGCCTTGGCCTGGTCGGTTACCGTCTTATGACGCACTAGGCCCCGGCGAGCATTTCTCGTAGCCCATTGGTGCACTGCTCCTATTCCCGGCCGCCGCACTGTACTCAAAGTTTGCATCGCGACCGCGTCGCGACGCACTGTGGACCATGCGAGCCGCTCCCATCCCTGACGGATGCACCCAAGACCACCCAAAGACGCACACCCCATCCCCGACGGTGCCATACGGTGGTTTGACTGTATTACCGGTCGTCGCGTTTGGAGCAAATAATATCCTTCAGCAGCAGTCTGACGGACCCATGACGGATCTACCTACATTCGCGCGCTCAGCTCAGAGGCAGAGGCACATGGACACAACACGGTGTCACGTCTGATGTGTGCGCCGTCCATCGATCTCGAGCAGCACGTTGGATGATTCCTCGGCCTTTGCCCCGACCTTCGAAGCCCGATGATTATCGGAGATCGATTCCCATGCTTCAACGGACTCGTAATTCAAAAAGACTACCCCATATGCGCGACCAATACTCCATGCTTATTCATAGGCATGCGATTTTGACTCACGCTTCAATACCTAGGTCTCTTGCTACGCACCTATACCTTACGGTAGAGCATAGCCTTGCTCGTCGTCCATTCCCCGGGTTGCCGCCACAAGTGCCTTGCTGCTAAGCCCCATACCCAACGGAGCATCTCGTCCGATCATCTGGGACGTCGTCGGCATCTAGACTTTCTGCAGGTATCAACAACAACCACCACCAACCCATCTTGGCTCGGTCTGGTCTGATCAACAGGCACCTCGCTACCGGGACTACAGCGACATCCCAAATCGCGAACGTGCGGCGATCTCATACCCTTCTCGTCTTGTCTTGCTGCCCTCGACCACACAGCACTTTTCAAGACGGCAGTAACCAACCGCTTCGGCACGTCGTCAATAACAACCCCCGCCTCAGCCATCCCACCCACTTGTTTCCGGATCTTGCATCGGAGTCGATGCCGGACGGGCATTTACATACTAGTGTAATAGGAACTCGCTGAGTAACACGGGGGCTGCCACCACTCAAACACACGAGGTAGGTCACTGGCTGTCACTCATTCCTGTCGCATGGTTTCAGTCGACGCCTTTGGCAAAGCCGGTCTGGAGTTAAGCTCCAGCCATTTCATCTGCCGCCATGCACTCAGAACTGTCAGCTATGCAAGCGGCGCAATGTTGATACGAGTTTCTGCCAGTTGTTGTGAACCAAACACACAAGCCATTGGCAGGCCCGTTGTCACCCTCACCGCTTCAATGAGCCTCATGTCGCGTAGCACCAATTCTCGATTGTCCTCTGAGACGTTGTTGATCACATTCCTGGGCGTTCCGGCAAGCCAAGATGGGCTCTGAAATCCCGATTGAGAGAAGTCGAGGATCTACAAATGCATTATCACGTGTGTTCATGACAGGCCGTCATTCTGCGGCCAAGGCATGACAAGGCGACTGAAGAATTCTGTCGTTCCCGTCTCTCCCCCGAACTCGGAATGAGGCTCTCCGCACTACCGGCAATTGTACAGGTCTGGTCCAGCCAAAACGGCCCGGGGCTTACAGCTTCGCCCCCCTGCGTGCTTTGAACCTCTCCAGCTTCTCCACCCGGAAGCCATGTCTCGGCGCGTGGAGTCGAACCGAGCCCTTCTCTCCGTCAATCTCGATTACGATCTCGTCTCCGTCCATGCTCACGAGCCTCCCGCTGTCCTTGTGCGAGGCGCCCGTGTCGCCGGGCCAGACGATGACCGCGTCGCCGGCTTTGAGACCCTCGGCAGCCACGAGCGCATCTTCCTGATCGACCCGACCCTCTGCTTCGTTGTAGGGCGAGGAGAAAACGATGCGTGCCGCCTCGTCGCCGGACACCGTTTCGACTTTGGCCGCTGTCTTTTTCGCGGCAGACACGGCCTTCTGAAACCGTGCGATCCAAGCGAAGACCTTTGGGAACTTCTTTGACGAGATGTGCTCCTCGGGCAGGGCACCGGGGATGCCCGCCAGCCAGTGCAGGAGCCAGACGGCCTCAATATCCGCGAGGCTCGGCCCGCCCGTCTGGAGGATCCAGTCGCGGCCGTCGGCCAGCAGCGTCGTCTCGAGGAGCTGCATGTTACGGCGGACCTCGATGATGGCTTGCGGCCTGTGCCGCTCCATGACCTCGGCCGAGAAGCTCACGCCGGCGAACGCGGAGCGGTCCTTGAACCAGGCCGGGTCCTGGAACATGGGTAGGCTGGTGGGGAGGAGGTTGGTGGCGATCTGGAAGACGCCGCCGTCGATGGTGAGGACCTCGAGGAGGCGCTCGACGGCCGCCTGCTCCGGCGTCGAGGCGCCCAGCCGCGGCCGCGAGGGGTACAGAGACTCCAGCTTGCGCAGCATCAGGCGCGTGTCGACGTAGACGTCGCGGCCGATCGCGAGGATGGGGATGCGCCGGTGGACGACGCCCAGCTTGGCGACATCCGGCCGAGGCATCACCGGGGGTTGCATCTGGCGGGCGTTAATATCGTACACGCAGCTCAGGAGTTGAGGGACTGGTGGTTTCACTCACACACTGGACATAGGGGATGCCGCGGAGAGCGAGATACCACGCGATACGCCTGGCGTACGGAGAGGTTGAGTAGTGGTAGAGGACGATGTTCCGGCCCTCTCCTTGTGAAGCCATCCTTGCTTGTGATTCGAGGACTACGTGCCTCGATTCGTTCTTTTGAGTGGGCGGGTCGAGGAGCTTCCTACGCCGTTCAATATTCTGGATGAAAGGAAAAATTATCCAGTGAACCCTGGTGAAACCGAAGAGATATCTCCTATGTCGACGAAATAAGAGCTTGAGCTTGGGGCAAGAAGATGCCGAGGTCCACGGCGCTGACACACCGAGCTAGCGGCCCGGGATGCGGGGTCAGGGGCCGAGGTGGCCGGCCAATGGGAGTGGTTCCGCTGGCGGCCCCGCTCTGGCGTGGTACCCAATCAGGTATTACACATTCGACTTTGAGGAACCTCCCTGTCCTCCCGCAGTGTTGGACACCCCCGAACCTGGTCCTCTGCTACAACGGGGGCAGTCACGTCGTTCACCGTCGGTGAGAAAGGAAGGAAGTGTGCAGCTTCCTTCCTAAGGATCAAGTCTCCAGGCAGATATAGAAAAAAGCCTACAAGTCTGCCTTCCTGCCCAAACCAATCAGGTTGCAACACGTCATTCGAGTAAATTAACGGCTGACTGGATTCCGAATCGGGATGTTGAGGACTTCACCACTACACAATTGCTGTTTTTATGGTATTTTCTAACCCGTGAACCCCATTGCCAGTGCACACTAATAATATCCGAGATTCAAGCTTTTTCCCTCCGAAACATATCCACCCTGCCCATCCATTATTTCCTTTTCTTGGCTGAGGAAACCCAATCATGTCACAAGAAACCGCCTCCCCATCAACAGAATGGAGCGAACTGTTCGCCATCAACCCCTCGTACGAGCCGACGTCGTACAAGGCCCTCGACACCCTCGAGCGCAAGCCCACACTCGCCTTCCTCCACCGCCTCTTCTGGGACGAGATCCGGGCATGGACGCAAAACGACGAGACGGAGATGACGCGCATCGTCCACCCTGATCTGGACCTCCCCGGCCCGGCGGCTGGCAGCAGCAGCATCTTCATCGGCGGCATGAACCACGCCCTCAACGAGGACGTTCTCGCGCGCCACGACATCCGCGCCGTCGTCACCATCCACCCCAAGGACTCGCTGGCCTGGGACAAGAAGGACCCCTCCCGCGGACTGCGGCGCTTTTTTCAGCCTGGCGGCAGCGTCGTTGAGTGGCCGCTCGTGATCCCGCTCGAGGACAGCGCCAACTCGAACCTGATCGACCACTTCGCCGAGACGAGCGACTTCATTACGCGGCACGCCGCGGAGGGGCGCAACATCCTCATCCACTGCAAGTCCGGCCGGTCGCGCTCCGTCGCCGTGCTGATCGCCTACCTCCAGCGCCGGTTCCGCGACGAGAGGCTCCCCGCGTCATTTGCCGATGACCAAGAGCTGGAGGACGCGCGCGCGAGGCTGGCCGCGTACCGCGAGGAGGTCACCGAGTCCATCCGCGCCCAGCGCCTGCCCGTCGTCGTCATCATGGAGCGCTTCCAGGACCTGCTCGCGCTGTACGACCTACAGCTCCTGGGACACCCGGACTACGAGCGGCGCAGGAGGGAGTTGTTCCCCGCCCCCATGTCGGCGGTGCGCATGATGCCGTCGCGGGTGGACTCGATCCTCAAAGACCCGGCCGAGGCGGAGCCGCCGAAGAGCCAGCCGGCGGCAGCGAGCAGGAAAGTCGTCCAGACAAAGGGTGGCGCGGCCGTGCTCAAGATCTGCGTCGCATGGGTGTTTTACAAGAACGGCCAGAGGCCGACCGAGGCCGTCGTGCACCAGTTCTTCGAGATCAACGAGGCGTACTTTTACGAGCTCGAGGGGCTCGAGTACAAGGGGCGGTCGTACGCCGGGTCGCGGCACGCGTGCCCCGGGCTCGTTGGGTTTCTCCTGGGGTACGCTACGGGCGAGTACGGGCTCACGTTGCCGAGGCATACGGAGGAGCACGCCGTGTTGGTGTCGTCGAGGAAGTGAGCGGTGTTTTCGGTGTCTTATTTGCGTTTTCTGTTAGGAGATATTATTCATCACCCTCTCCAGCCACAACTACAAGGCTAGGCGTCTCTAAGTTAAGGGCTATATGGGCTTATTGTCGTCCGTCATCGTCCTTCATTGTCCGTCATCGTCCGTCGTCGTCCGCCGTCTGTTGTATAGTAGGCGGGGAGGGAGGCAAGGCTTCGTGCTCCGACATCTTCTGCTCTGGGCCCCATCGTACAGTAATCATAACTTCAAGGGAACCCCATTGCCAGACGACCTGATCCTGGTACACGAACATTTCGACCATTACTCGCTTCAACTCGCGGTTGAAATGTGCCAACTACCTCTACTACTACGGGTAGTTTATATACCTTGGTGGGTGAAGGGATTTAAAACCTTCGGCTTGACTATTCCAGCTTCAGTAAATACATCGAAGCTATTGCTTTTCCGATTTGAATACTCTCGAGGGGTTACACTCGCGTAGACAACGACATTTAACCCCTAGAAGTCGAGCATCAGCTTCGTCTTGAAATCGCCGAGTGATCGCATGGAAGCTCCATTGGGGGCTTATTATGGGGTCACGCCCCCCCCCCCCCCCCCCCCCCCCCCCCCGGAGTCAGCTCCGATATCTACGCTGGCGCGCAGGCCACCCTCAACCTTCTGAATCCATCAACCTTTTGTCTCTATTTTTCAGGCCCTACAGCTCGATCACAGCTACCCTACATGTAAACCAACACATCCCGTCGAGTCCGACTGCGAAGATGAATCGTCCCTTTGCCGCCATGTTTAGACATGCTCGCAGCACCGTCCTCCAAACCCGACCGCAATCGTTGATTCGACGACAGTTCTCAGCCAAGGCGATCTACTCGTCGTTCCCTGCCACGCTGTACTATTACGCCCCTCGGCCGACCTCGTCCCTGTTCGACATCAAGGAGTATGATGAGAGACCGCATGATCTCCATGTCGAAGGGGTGACCGTGGATCCCAGTGGCCTTGTATACCCGGGCTTAAAGAATACTGGTCGGTAGTTTTGGCCCGGCTTCCGTGGAACACAGTGCTGAACCCCTTGACAGTCTCGAATGGCGCCGTCATGTACCCGAGCACATTCAATATGCAAGAGCTCAATCGCATGTTTTCGGACTTTACACTCGACTGGGAAGACGAAGGCTTCAAGGCCGAGACGCCATTCATCTACACCATCGCTCGGGGTAAGGAGCGGATTTTCCATTCACGCAATCATTACCTGTTCTAAGTGAACGACATTAGGAACCCCAATCCCAAGCCATCTCATCCTCATCAACGAATACGAAGCCATGTTCGCGCTGCAGCCATCGCGCGGCATGCGGCTACAAGGTCTACGCACCCCTATCCATCTCGCCAAAACCACGGCGCTAACACTTGGTAGAATTGAACCAGTCGCTGGATGAGTTCTATGCCCAGTACGCTCAGAAGGAGCCGGCACATAGCTGGCTGGAGGCCCATGCTTACCAAGACGCTGTGGCAGATGACGAGGAGACCGTATGGATGGCCAAATAGCGCATCCGCACGAAACGGTCAGAGCTCTACTACTTTAAGTACAACTAGCGGGCAGCAGCAGGGGATCTTATTGACACCTGACGAGGGGGCTTAGCAAAAGGCTCAAGTGTGTTCGGGAGGATATTCGGTTCTCAGAGCATTCCTTGCACACACGAGGGGTTATTCACGAGTAGACTTTTTCACTTTTGTCTTTTTTGTATTTACACAAGACGCCTGACGAGGACGTTCAAGCTTGAAAAAGTCCATTTGAGTGACTCAACAGAAGAAAGTTTCCGACCTGCAGGACACAGCAGCTGAGACCAAGGCAATGATATTTCGTCATAGTGGGGAAACTTGGTCCGCTGCGTCCCCGGGTAGGCGTAGTCGAAGGCATCGGTGTAGCGGACGCCGTCGGAGGTTTAGAACTCCTGCTTGTCCTTGGTGCCGGCGCGGGTGAAGGGCGTATTAAGACACAGGAGGCTTCCATCGTGGCGGCGATCTCAGCAAGGAGTTGGGCCACGATGAGAGACAGCCACAACCGCCACCTTACTCCCGTCGACCTGCCCTGATCCAGAACTCGGACTGGGAATGAATGCCAAAGTTGATCGACTTCCATGGCGTGGCCGGGTAACACAGGTTGAGGTCGAACCGTCGGAGCAGCTATACCCAGGAAACGTCAGCTGGATCTCACATAACTCTCTTGGATCCGTCCAGAAACAAAAAGGGGGAAGGAAGCTCACCTCAAAAAAGATCTTGTTCAGCTCCATGACCGCAACGGGCCTCCCCAGGCACTGATACCGCCCATAGCTAAACACGAAGTCGACGACGGCCTCCATCTCGCGCAGCCTCTCCGCGGAAGCACACGTGCCCCCGTCCTCCGCGAGCAACCACCTCTCCGGGCGGAACTCCCCCGAGTCCCTCCCCCACGTCTCCTCCCGGCGGAACATGGCCCACACGGACCACCCGACCCGCGTGCCGCCCGGGATGAACCTCCCGTCCCACACGTCCCCCGCGGCCGGCACCTCCTTGGCCATCAAGCCCGCGACGGGCGGGAAGATGCGCAGCCCTTCCTTGATCACGGCCTGCAGGTACGGCAGCTCGCGGGCCTGGGCGTCCGAGATGACGGGGCGGGAGGCGTTCGTAGCGGCGGCGATCTCGGCGAGGAGGCGGGCGTGCACGGCCGGGTTGGTTATGACGTGCAGGAGGGTGGCGCGGATTGCCGTGGCCGACGTGTCGGACCCGGCGATTCTGAGGGTAGTGAGTAAGCCGGTTCTCTCAAAGTTGGAGGAGGGTCTCACATTTGCAACAGGATCTCGGACTCAGCCTCCTCCTGGCTCAGCCCGTGGGCTACAAAGGAGCCTAGCATGTCTGGCTGGACCTTCCGGTTGGGTCCGAAGCGCTCGGCGGAGAACTTCTTCGCGATGCTGCCGACGTGTCAGCGGGTGAGCCACCAACCCCCTCCTTCCGAAACAGTCCCTGGTTTCTCCCATGGACGTGACGCAACCCACCCCATGACTTTCCCAAACCCGATCGGGTCGTGCTCCGAGGGCAGGATCGACTTGAACAGCGGCGAGGCGAATATCTTCAAGACCCACGGCACGACGGTGGTGACCAGGAACAGCGGCACCGTGTCCTCGGTGGTCCGGACGTACTCGTACAGGTCGGAGTCCGTCTCGACGAACCCAAAGGGCTCGCCGAAGGCCAGGTCCGAGATGACGTCGAGGGTGAAGTACTGCGCCTTGCGGCCAAAGTCAAGGGGCTTCCCCGCGTCGATGTATCCCTCGATCAGCCGGCAGAGCCTCAGGACGTTGTCGTCGACTTTCTGCTCGAGGCCCACCACCTCGCGGCCAGAGTACTAAACACGGAACGGTCAGGGACGAGGGGAGATGGGAGATGGGGCTGTGGGGTGTGCTCACGCCTGCCGCCATCTTGGATCGCAGCTTCTGGTGCTCGTTCTCGTCCCGCCAGGTGAAGACGTTGTTCTTGGACGGGTGGAAGCGCATGCCGTCGTACCAGTCGGACCGGCGGTAGTCGCTGCGCACGCCGTGCATGCGCCTCAGCAGGTCCGGGTCGTCATTCAGGATGTCGTTGGGACCGATACGCGCAAGGGGCCCTGAGGCAACCGCATGAGCAACACCATCCTCGCAACTGACAGGCAGGCTTGACGTGCCGGCAGCACGAGAGGCAGCAGATGCCTAGGCCCGTTCGGAAAATGCACGAAACTCACCATACTTTCGAGTCGTCTCGTAAAAGTCAAGGTGCGCCCTCTGCCCGCCAACGGTCCTGAGCAGCCACAGCTTGGAGACCGCGGCCAGCGGCGGGCCTTTAAAGTGCCGAAGGCGTCGATACTGTCTCGCCGCGGAGATCAGCCACACAAGAACGAGCGTGCCGAGGAGGGACACGGCGGCGGCCCGTGTGGGGTGCTCCAGGAGGCGGCCGACTCCGCCCCGCAAAGTCTGGATGAGATTAGCCATGTCCGAGTCCCTTCGGTTTGACTGCTGTGTCTGGTTGCGGAAGCGCGGGAGGTCTATGATGGCGACAGTCGGTTGACCGTTATCATGTAGCAGCTCCAATGTAGCACAGCTCCTCAATCGCAAGAGAACAGAATCATGTCGTCGAACTGCGCGGGGTAAGACAGACTGCAACCTATCACCCTGGTCGCGGCCGACTTTTCTTCTTCCCAACCTTGCAGCTGTCTGGACTATGCCAGGGCAGGGCAATACACCTGCCGCTGGTGCAGCGATGTGGATAGCTGGGTCTCATTTCAGTATTGTGGTCCGAATATCCGGATGGCCCTCTTGTAGTTCTGCATGTATCTCACCAAACCTGACCAATCTTATCCAGTGAAATTCCCCTTTATAATCAGATGCCTGCTGGGCTCGCACAACTAGCGGCCGGGCGGCCGATGCCTAGCGTCAGTTGATCCCTGCATGAGCAGCACCGAGTCCTCGTAGACAAAGTCCGACAAGGCGAGATGGAATTCTTAGAAAGTTGGCAATTTGTGTGAGCAGACGGGGGTTCGAACACCCGGTGGTCGCTCACGGCGTTGAGACAGGATTGCCGTGCCAAGACTCATACCGGCCTGTCGTCCGGACTTCTCGACGCCTTCGGCCTTTTGCGAACGGCCCAGAAGAGGATCTTCGAAAAGCATCGCGTGAGAATTGCGTGTTTTACTCGCGCAGATAAACAAGATCGCCGTCCCAGGGGAGATCGACGGTAGATTTTGTCTCCACACAGATCCAGAGATCTGAACTCTCCCGTGAGCCCCTCATTGCCCATGTGGGAAACGGCGTGGAGAGAATGTCGTGGTTGAGGGGGCTGTTTTCGGCGTTCAACGTTGGCCCGAATAGCCGCTAACCACTGCCAGACTCTTGTGGTCGTTGCCCAGAGGCCGAAGCCGGTCCGTATTCCACATCACTCCCGGATGAGACGCCGGCTTCATACGGACCGATTACAACATCCAGCCTCCACGAGTAATCTTGAAGTATGAGGATCGTGCCAGGCGTCTCCTTATTGCGGACGTCTACTTTGAAGGAATGAACGAGGGACTTGATCGACCATTATTGACAGTTTCCATAGTGGGGGAACGCGGCCTGGATGTCCAGTTGTCCAGTAGGAAAGTTGCACATCGAAGAACTTGGTGATCGGCTTTTCTCTGCAGACCGCAAGCAAAGGGAGCCTGTCCAGTTACGGACGCTGCGAGGCAGAACTGTCTGAAAAGCGCACAGGTACCTGCAGGAGACAGAAACAGCGATGAATCAACAGAGAGCTTCGCAACCCAGATCAAAGAGCCGTCTGGCTGGAGACGATCTCAACAAAAGACCAACCCGTGCTTTTCAATCTAGCTGCCCGCTGATAACCGCTGGTCTCTGTTGTATCATTTCAAGAAAAGTTGGGGGTTTCTTCCTGTTGCTTTTGGACAGGGCATCCCAACAATGTTAAGCAGCTGGCAGTGGTTGAGACTCATCTGATATCAATACTGACTGCAAGTGGATTTGCCGCTTCAGTTTCCCCGGAACTCTGTTGTGAGACCCGATGCAAGCCCGACTAATCGGAATTCTGGAGAAGGGAACTCCCAGTTGCATATTCATCTTATACCCTCTCATTGCAGCGTTGCAAACCCGAGTGCTCGGGCGGAGTTTACTCCGCTGGCTGGTCGTAGCCGGGCGCGTCTGTCGGCGTTGATGCGCGACATGACCCGTGCTCCTCACGGCCCGAAGGTATCTGCGTCTGTGACGAGTGATTCTGTGCTTCGTGATGGATAGACGAGCGAGACATACATTAGCGTGAGCGTCTCTGTCGAAGCGGCCGTGCCATGACTAACATTTGCTCAAAATCGACATGACGAACATGCTCTGATTGAGCCATGACAGGAACGTTAAAGTCACACCAGGACGAGTTCTCATTGGCATGGTAAATCAACGACCGTTACCAGAATATCGACTTGCTGGGAGATGATGGCCTCTGAAGGAACCTTTGGTCTCTCGGCGGTCTACGGCAGGCGGCTGCTCGTTCTCATGAATGGGTGTTTGTTTACACTGGGATACCTAGCTCTCATCGCCCGAAAGCTCGACCATCTTGCGCTTGCGCATAGCCAGGGGCCAAACAGGGAATGCGCGTCTGAGACAGCAGCATCCATAACCTCAGAAATGTGCAGAGAGACGGAGACAGCCTTGTTCCCCAGGAAGATGGATGCTCTGTGACGCAACCATGGCCTGACATGGCAAGCTGAGAACGGGACGTCCAAACCAGACGCGGCCATAAGATGGGATGGAATGATCAACCGGGGCGGCGCGCGATGTGGGAAAGGTGGAAACGCGGGGGACGGGAGCTGCGGCAGGTAAGGTAGAAAGGGCGTGGCCAAGTCAATATTGGCTTGATGATGAGCAACGACAAAAAAGGAGTCGCGTGCCAATCAAACGATGCTACAAGCCGTCCACACCGCTTTGGACGCCAGCCCTCATCCCAGAGGCGGCATGGAGGCGCCGGATGGCCACCGAGCCGCGACCACAGCAGACACGGAGCGGCCACTCAGTTCTTGAGGCCCAGGAAGGGCCAGCACACCGCAACTCCGGCTTCTGCAGGAATCATCTCCGAGAGGTCGAAAGGCCTGCAACTAGCAGGGCAAGACGCAATGGGATCGCAATAGTTCGGTGATGGGTGTCCAGCTGGGTGTCTGTAGTGTCTGTAACATCCAGCGCTCGGCCAAGCGTATTGCGAGACGGGATGCGTAGGCGCAGGCCGGCAGGCTAAAGCGGACCAGTCGCATCCCCACGCATCCTCTCCCGGTGAGACGGGTGAACTGGGGAAATGGAGCACCTCGAACAGACACCCCTGCTGGGTCGGCGTGGGTTCCCCGGGCCTGAGCAAGGAAGGGCGGTCCAGCGACTGCCGCTGGCACGGTGATGAAATGAGGTTTTCGAGTTTGCCTGGTGCGGCCCAAGGATGGCGGCGCCGTGACACTAACGGGCTGGGCCATCCGTCAACGAAAGGAGATGGATGGATGCTTGTGCACCCTTGTCTTGGATACAATGGAGAACGAGAGGCCCCGAATACGCCGGAACCACAAGACGATTGAGGAAACGTGGCGGAATGACGGCGAAGCCAGCTTGTCTACCGTACCGCACACGTACGCATTAATGAGTCAGAGTTGAAGGACGCAACTTCAGGCGGCGGCATCGGGCGGGTTTGACAGACGCCTGGCGTCGTTCGGTGGTAGTTTTCAATGTCGGACAAGGACCTGCTGACATGAAATCTCTAATGAGTATGCAGTTAACGCATCTCTTTTGCCTTTGGCAGTACCTTGGAGGAAGTCGCCGAAGAGGCTGAGGATGACGAGATGGTGTAAGTAAGATGTGGTTAGTTGGGAGGATGCCACGTATGGCGCTGGTTGACGAGCTTTGGGTGTCTCCGTCAGACTCCGCCCACTGCCTTCCTTTGAGCTGGTGCGAGAATGGGTGCAATCAGCCCCTGTCTCGGAGAACAGTTGTCAGATTAGATGCCAGCAGGGAAGAAGGCAGCAAGTTCCCAGGCCTCGTTCGCCTCGCCTAGAATCGCCTCGTGGCAGGTATGCGGGTGGTGATGGTGGAGGAGGAGGAGGAGGAGGAGGAGGAGGAGGGAAGGATGAGGAGGATGAGGAGGCACCCATTGCCGTCTTTCCCCAGAGTTGCGGGAATGGAATGCAATTGTGAGAAAAGCTAAGTACCTGCCCACCTATTGTAAATAGGCAGGAACACGGGGTAACTCCTGCCACCCGTAGTGTTCTCCGCAAATGGAAAGAACCTGGGTAGGTACTTTACTATCTGGCTAAGCCTTAAGGTCATAATGGACTTGGACTCTCAGTGCCTGAACCTGGCACCTTGGAGTATCTAATTAAGAGTGTGAGGTTCACCCCAAACTCAAACCCCACATTCACATTCCCCTTGCGTAACTGTCAGTGGGGCTATACGTACCGGCCAGGGTAAAGTACCGTTGGTACCTATCTAAATACCTTTCGACAATTGGCGGATTTTGAATTCCTTTGGTCTCTTCAAACAATTTTGTCCTATTTTATCTTATTTCCCCCTGGAGTACTATCTTGAGCTTCTCCAGTCTGCCGTTTCCTGTCTGTTATTCCGTAGGTACACCGTCGCTTCTGCAATCAGACAGGGACGGCTGAGACTAGCCCGTTTGGGTGCTGCTGCAGTAAGCTTCTCTGCTCGCCTGGCGATAAGACGCGCCGATCCCCCGGTCCCCTTCCTGAAAATCAAAGGGGAAAAAAGGTTTAGGGGCCGGCCGGTCAGCGCCATCTCGGATGAGATGGAATGCGTGGCTTCAAGACTGGACGCAACCTGCAAGTCCCGTCATCGATCTTGCCTCGGTGAACTGAACGACCAACTACCGTACCAACTAATAATACATGGTACAACTGGAGTGAGGTCCAGGTCCATCCCAAGGCTCAAGGATGGAGCCTGGGAACCTGGAAAGTAGGTACATGTTCCGACTTCCGGCGGATGGGACGACCCTGCGTGGAGATTTCTCTCGCGCCTTACTTTTTTCCCCCTTCTCTTGCGCCCCAATCCGTTTCGCTCGCTCAACTCGCCAAAACTAGGCACAGGGCTGCCGTGGGATTATTTTCGTATCGGCATAAGCAAAAAGATACCCACGACTTGCCGCGGCCTACCCTCCTGTGACTCCTGGGGGGAGGACAGACAGACATGCATACACACCCAGTCACTGGGATCATCCAAGGCGTTAAACCAGGTGCTGCCACGGAACCCCCATTGACTTCCCCGACTTGCTCACCTCTGCCTTGGTGTGATGCACCTACATTACCTGGGGGTGTTTTCAGTCACCACTGCCTGCTCTACACTCACAGAGTTGGTGCCTCGCACAGAGTGATCAATACATTGCCCCAACTCCAATCAACATACCCCGAGACCACACACACAAACTGATAGGGAGATCTTATTCATCACCCACTCCTCCCCTCTTACACCGAACACCCGAACGGTCAGCCCATCCGGCCCCTCCCCGAGCTCTCTCAAAGGGGCAACCTAACCTGACCTGACCCCGGTCCAGCAACACGTCCACCCCTGACCCCTAGCTGTCATGGAACATTCCTCCCTTCTATTGCCTTTCCCCGTCAAAGCCGGGGGAGAACTTTTGCGGGTGCTTGTTTGGGGCTAGCCAGCAATACCAATACACTACGTACACCACAGAAGATAAAATAATCAAGGGGAAAAAACAAAACAAGACGCGGCACGACAGGACACCAATAGCTAGCTACCTTGCTGAGTGGCTGACATGTCCGGCAAAGGTATATCCTGCCTCGCCTCGAATGAGGTACATATCAGAAGCAAAGTATTGGGGGTTGCAGCACGGTACTCCAGACCAAACCAAACCAGTCAGTCAGCTCATCCTCTTCGAAAACCTCCCCGTCGATATTAGATTGCGACATTGCACATCGCAAGCCTCTGCGTGCCAGCTCCGCACTCTTCATCTCGCGCATCAAATTCCACGTCCCTCGCCTCCTCCCGCCTGGCTCACTTCACTGTCTCTTGCCTCTGGCCATCTCTGGTCGTCGTCTCTTCTTTCCTCCGTCACCGTCCCCCCCGGTCTTGCTCATCTCCCTTTCTTCGTCTACCTCAACCCCTGACTCTCTTCCCCACGCTTCCGTTGGACTTTCTCCCCCGGGCCCCGGCTCCTGCAACCTTACCCGCGCTGCGTCGATTCGCTCTGTCCCATCGTAGCCCACACTTTCGACCATTCGGTTGGGTCTCTGGTGCTCTCTCACTCGGGCAAGCATTCCACCACCCCTTGCCGTGTTTGCGCACCGACTTGCCCAGCCCTGGGTCGACGATACAAGGAGAGAATTGTGAAATCTCTGTTGCGGATCGCGCACACAAACACCCGGCAGGATCCCTTTCTCCTGCCTGTCGTTTGCTCTTTGACTCTCTCTCTCTCTGCGCCTGTCTCTTGTCAGACCATCCTGCCCCGGACCGCCCTGCTTAAATATTTCGTCGTCTGCACCTTCGTCCTAACCCGGCGGGCTCCCATTTCATCTACACACACCACATCCTCCCTCTCCACTCTATACCCAACAACACAGTCTCGGCACCAACAACACAACAGCCCTCCTCAAGCCTTTCCAGACAAAGGCCTAATAACTCAACCCGGCCTTCATTAAAAACCCCGTCCCTTCCCCGGAATTGTTCAAACCGTCTCGGAAACCTCCCCCACCATCTTCAAGTGCGTGTATCCCGGACCGGAATACATAGGTATCCAACCAAGCCGTCTGCCTCTCGCCACTCCAAACATTCCCACCTGTTCCCGCAATAGATTACCCGTTCCGCCCCAAGATGCCGGCCAGCCAGATCGCGTCGCCGCTCCCCGTCCCTCCCCAGCGGAGGAATCTCCGGCTCATGACGGGCCAGGACCTCTACGCCAGCCTGAACGCCACCCTCGCCTCGACCACCCACCGCCCGACGACGCCCGTCCACATGATCCAGGAGCAGGACTACAGCGTGCCCGCGCCTCCCCCGCCGAGCCCCGTCTCCTTCGCCGCAGAACACTGGCAGTCTTCGATCCGTCGATAGATGGCCGTTTCACCAAAACCCGCGGCGAGCTCTGCTCACTATTCGACGCGGAAGGGGCATTGGCCACGAGCAAGACATCATCATCATCGAAAAACTTTTTGTACAATCAGCATAGGGACGACCAACAGGAGTAATGGGCGAATAAGGCGCGTGGAGATGGGGACAAAATTGGTGGCTTTTCGGGCTTGCACACAGGGGACAACATAAAAAGAACCAAGGACGGGACGCGGTCCGAGGCATCAGGCTCTCTTTTCTCTCTCTTTTTTTTTTCTTGTCCCTTTTTCTTTCTTCTCTTCATTCACATCGGCTAGTATCGCAGGGAAAAAATGGTGTAAGCTGAGAGCACCCTTGGGAGGGGTGGGCATTTCGGGGACTGCTGCTGACTGTATTCTCGTAACCCGCTCGCGTCGGCATATCATCCGTCCAAGAATTGACGCTAATAACTGAGCTCCCCAAGGTCGCCTCGCTTTAAAATAGCGGTGTTTTGAGGAGTCTGGGATGGTGACTCATGCGCGATGAGCCCTTCACTCGTCCGCGCCGTATTATTATTAACAACGTCTGATGTTTGCCAAGGCGTGGTGATGCGGGCCTCAGGAGATGAAAGCTTCCATTGCTTAAAACCCGACTCTATATCTGCTCAAGGCCCGCGGGCCGTTTCTCTCACTGTCACATTACAGGGTATCATACAATCCGTCGTCTGCCGGACGGTCGTGGGGCCTCCGATGAAGCCGTATGCAACGCTCCCCTCTCGTCGTAGTATATGTGACACTTTCATGCTTAAGCGTCCCAAACAAAATGCCATACTCCGATACCGTCTCCATGCGATGTCTTCCTGAAAGAATATGATACATCATTGTACACCCGCCGGTTCTTTTTCTTCTTCTTCTCTCTTCTTTGAAAACGCTTCACATGAGCTCAGTTCTTGCCGGCCTTGTCCACGTCGAACAGGGGCGGCATGAACCCGAGCCCGCCCTCCTTGCGCTGCTGGACGTCCCGGTGCACGCCGACGGTCCCGTCGGCGCGGCGGCTGCGCACGTGCTCCCTGAGCATCTCGAGGATCTCGCTGCCCTTCCAGCGCGCCGGGACGGGGCGGTACGCCGCCTTGAAGGTGCCGATGGTGTTGGACCACTCGCCGGCGCGGGGGCCGGCCTCCGTGGGCTCGTCCTCGGCCTTCTTCTGCTTGCCCGCGTCGATGGTCGCCGCCGCGCCGGAGCCGACGCCGCGGTACGACTCGGCGCCTTGGGCCGTCGCCGAGGCCAGCGACGAGTCGGCGGCCTCCTCCTGCGTCGCCCAGTAGTAGATGTCCCAGTCGTTCTCGTCGAGGAAGAGGTCGTACTGCTGCATCTGGGCCTTGGTCATGGCGGGGAGGTTCTCGTTGGCGAAGGTCGACATGAGGAGGTCGGACTCGAGGGTTCCGCGCTTGCGGGACTGGTCTTTTACATGTTCTTGATTAGCGACTGTCCTTCCCCCCTTCCCTCTTCTTGACCCCAAGAGCGTCGGTAGAACGGGAAAGGCTTACAGAGCAGGCGGGCGCGCATGGTGCGCTCATCCTCGCCCGTGCGCCGGAGGGGCTCGACGCGGAACTTGATGCCCTCGAGCTCGCCGACTGCCAGCTCGTTGGGCGGCGCCTGCTTGTCGGCAAAGGTCCTGCGGGCGACGAGGGGCACGGCGGCGGCGGAAACACCCAGGCGGCGGGCCGCGGGGCAGCGGATGATGCGGGCGAGGTGCGACATTCTCTCGGGACTGTTTCTTTCTCCTGACGACTGTGACGAAATATATAAAAAGTGTCAGGTGACAGTTGACAATGGCAGACAACAGTGACGGCTTCTCTCCGGTCGGGGGATGTGTAATTGATGCGATTAGACTGGGTCCAAGATGTTTCTTAAGCTCATACCTAGTCCTACTGACTAAAAAGAGTCTACACGTCAATGGAGGTCGCCACCCCTGTCAAAGAAAAGCACCGTGCCCGCAGAGCCGAGGTGAATGGACTCTGGAGGTGGTGAGGTCCCGAAGTGGGTCCGACTCGGCGTCGGATAATCAACTTTTTTTTTTTCTTTTTTCTCCAGCCGTTACGGAGGTGCCCCTGTCCCGTTTTGCCGGGTTGGCCTGTCACGGCGCACGGACCAAACATGTGGACGCGCCCCACCACTTAACGCGACTTCCATCGTGGAAAGCGCTACCAAAACGCGTCCGTCGCGGTCAGCGCGAGCTGGCCCGACGCGTAGCTGCCATCCATGCCATGCTCCATGGATCCCTTTTCGTCTCCCCACTCACCTTCCCGGTGCAATTTACAAAAGCTCTTCTAACCCATCGTGACTTTCCCCCTGGCAACCACCACTTTCCCACATTCTTCCGGTCAAGAGCTTTCGCCGTACCTTCCAAATAGCAACTCACGCCTCACTTATACACTCCAAATTGACGGCAATATCGACCGGTTCACAGCTCCCCCAAACAGTTTTCGACGCCGAAACCCTGTTACACATCTCGACGCAATGGCTCGCGCAGCTTCCCGCCGTCAGGTCAAGCCTGCCGCGCCGCCGGCGACCAACCTCATCAGCAAGTACGGCCGTGTCTCCAAGGCCCAGCCCGTTCCCGTCGACGACTTGAAGAAGGCATTCGTCATTGAGCTGTCCAGCCACCGCAAGATCACCACCGCGGAAGTCTCGATCAAGACCGAGGACAGCCCGGTCAAGCCCCTGTCCGCGCCGGCCACCACACCGTCTTCCAGGAAGCGCAAGGCAGGATCGATCGAGGAAGAGTCGCCCATCAGGGACTTCAGGAGCGATGCTCCGTCCCCCGAGACGCTGAAGCGTCAGCGCATCACCAAGGCCGGCTGGAAGGACAAGCCCGTCCCCGTCAAGAAGGAGCTGGTTTCCCCTACAACAACGACGGCTGCTTCCACCTCGGCCGCGAAGAACACCTCCCCATCTGCTGCCGACACCCACCGCAAAGCACGCAAGTCCACCATCATCTCGCAGGCCAAGACCGAGGGGCGCAAGGCCAACGCCAAGGTCTCCCGCTCAAGAAGACACAACGCGCCCGCCGGGCCGGCGATCGAGGAGGAACCCGCCACGAAGCAGCTGCCGGCCGAGCTGCTCGAGCTCCTGGACCTGCAGCGCGCCATCCTCAAGACGGTGTCCATCCAGGTGATCCACCAGGGGAGCAACTCGCCCATCGACATCGGCGCCATCACCCCGCACGTCTCGCGGACCTGGGGCAAGCGCAAGGTCACCACGGACGACATCCGCAGGTGCATCGCCATCCAGGACATGAAGCCCTCGGGCCGCGAGCCCGAGATGCTCGGCTCCCCCTTCATCGTCACCGACTACGGCCGCGGCAAGCTCTTCCTCGAGATGGACCTCGGCAAGGCGTCGTCCGGCCCCATCGACGAGCAGAAGCTCTGCCAGCAGTTCGAGGAGAACCTGCACGTCATCTGCGCCGACCGGGCCACGGACGAGATGACGGACCTGGACGCCTGCTTCGAGAACCTCAGCTTCGGCGACTTGCCCAAGTCCGACATCACCGTCCGCCACGACGCGGCGCGGCGCAGCGCCGTCCTCGCCAGGGGCCAGCGCGCGCTGACGGAGATCAAAAACGGCATCACCATCAAGAAGCAGGAGAAGGAGTCAAAGGCACTAGGGGCCAAGGCGCCCGCCGCGCTCAACCCAGACGGCACCAAGATGAGCCTGCTGGACAGGATCAGGGCCAAGGAGGCGGCCAACGCCCACGTGCAGCTGCCCAGCGGGCCGGAGCTCATCCGCAGGCGCGCGCTGCAGCGCGTCGGCGACATCGCTGCCATCATCTCCATGCTCGTCGCGTCCTCGGGCGCGGCCGGGCAGGCGGTCACGTCGTTCCAGATGGCCGTCCTGCAGCAGAAGCTGAAAGACTCGGTGCGGGTGCCGATGCCCGCGGAGGAGGGGGTCGAGGTGGTGCGCATCATCGCCAACGAGGTCGCGCCGGAGTGGCTGAGGCTCGCCACCGTCGGCGGGAAGGAGCACGTCGTCATCCAGACGCGACGCAAGCCGTACGACGCAGAGCTGGCGGCGAGAGTGAACAGGCTTTCTTGAGACGACGGAGATACCCTCATTGTGTTGGATGTGTCTGCTACGGGATTGGGATTGATGAGGCATTGCATAGCGTGCGTGTTTTTCTTCTTTTTTTTTTTTTTTGGCATACGGCGTATGGAAGATACCATAGACTGCGAGTCGCTGGCGGGCAAGAACTGTTGGCATAGATGGCCTGGTGCAACTCAGTATACGTAAGTGCCACGATACATAGAGTGTGCATAATGCAGTAAAGTGTAATTGTCAGCTTGGAGTGCCAACTTCATCTATTGTGCTGTAGAACGTCTAGGAACCGTAACCTTCGTAAAAAGAGCCAGCCTCAAGACATTTATTTCCAGTCTTGTTTTCATGCTATGCAAACCAGCCGGGTCGCAGGGAGAAAAGAAGGGCCACGCTCCTTCTTTTCGCCTCCCATAAAAGCCAGACTCCAGGAGCAGGCGGAGACGTCGGGAATCGCGCGAGGCTCTCCCACCCGCTCGTCCACTCGCTCTTTGCGCGGCCTGGTCGACGGTCGCGCGCGAGCGCGATGGCGCAAAATCCCTCATGCCCTCTCCGCCGACTTGCTCGTTCCCCAGCCGCGGCCTCCTCCTCCAAAAAAAACACCAAACGCTCAAAAGGAAGGAAGCTCAGAATCGAACGCCCGAGCTTTATTTCTTCTTGGCGAAGCGGGGGGCGCCGATGTCGTTGCCCCTCAGCTTGACGTTGAGGACGCGCTCCATGGCGGCGAGGACCTTCTGGTCGGGGGCGGCGGTGCCGCGCTCGAACTCGGCGACGACGGACTGGGTGGTGTTGCACTTGGTGGCGAGGTCCTTCTGGGTCATCTTGGGCTCCATCTTCTGGCGCGTCTGGGAGATGGCGTCGCCGACCTCCTTGCCGATCGTGTTGGGCTTGATGATGTCGTCGGAGCGGTCGACCTTGGTCAGGCGCTGGCCCTCGACGCCGGGCTTGGAGGCCTAATTGGGGGACGAGTGTCAGCGACCGATTCCTCTGCTCTGCAGTGCTCTTCAGGGGATGCCATCATAAGAGTGGAGATTGGAGGGGGTGGGAGGAGGGGCGGGTTCATGATGTCAAGCTTGAATTTGCAGCGGATGGGAAGAGCAGCAAGGAAGGCATTGAGGGAACAACATACAGCATTGCCAGCGCCGAACTTCTTCTCAGTGCCAATGACGGAACCACTGCGCTGGGCAGCGTTGAGGGCGCTCTTTCCCTTGATGACCGTCTCCCTCTGGGAGGCTCCGCCGCGAGCCTTGGAGCCGATCTTGGTGACGTTGTCCCAGTCATCCATTTTGGGCGATCTGTCGTGTGTGATGCGGTGAAGGTGGCTGAAGGGGTGCTTGTGCTTATTAGTGGTGTCGGAAAAAGAACAGGCGTGTGGTGTTCCTTTTCACTTGTGGTTGAGATGTTGGTGGTGAGTTGTTTGTGTGGAAGTTCACAAGGACCCCTTGATTTTTTGGTTGCGTCAGTTTTTTGGCTGGTCGGGTCCCGGTTCGGCGGACTGGGCTTCCTTTTGGGGCTGCTGGGACAATGGGACCGGAATAAATATGGTGGAAGACGATGGACGGGGATGGATGGCAAAATCGGTGGACCTGAGTCAACCGGCGAAGGGAGGGAGGGGGGAGGTGGGAGGAGGGGCCCACCCCTGCATAGACGCACGCTGCTAGGTACTCCAGAATCCCGGAGTCCCCGTCTTCTGCCTGGGAGATCTTATTCATCACCCCCTCTTCTAGTATTCAACACCCCCCATATGCCTCTCTCAGGCCCCCTCTACTATGTAACGATAATAGACGACGATAATGGACGATAATAACGACGACGACGATGACGGACGACGACAACAACAACAACAACAATAATAATAGACAACGACAATAATAAAAATTTAACTTAGTAACGCCTAGCTACATCGTTGTGGCTGGAGGGGTGTCGGATACTAGAGGAGGGGGTGATGAATAAGGTATCCCTTCTGCCTTGACGCGTTGCGCCACAGTATCAGCACAGCCTTCTACGGTTGCTGACACCGCGTCCTGACGGGATCGGGCTCCCTCTTCCATGTATCTACCTACCTGTGTCACTATACCTAGGTACAAACTAATGATCAGTCACCAGGCACCAGGCCGGAATGCATCGCCTCATGCCGGGGCGCTGCTGAATCTGATCACACCAACCATTTCTCGGGCTTCTCTTTATAGTGAACACATCCGAATTCAATCTTTACTCTACCCCGAGTTGGAATTGAGGTCTGTACGGTGGCAGAAAGAAGCCACCCGCAACGCCGCGTGACATACAAACATGACCGCGCGCTCCCAGGCATCGAGATTGTTACCTACTACTACTGAGACCCGCGTTTCTCCCACTCCAGCGTAACAATAAACGCTGAGAATGGCTGCCCCTATGCCTCGGGGATATCGCTCCGTCACTGAACACTGCTTCCGCAAGGAACATGCCGATGCCATCGTCCGAACCACCACCTACCATCGCAAAGACTACTGTTCCTCTGTCATATGGTTCCCGCCTCGCGAGCACGTCGGTATTCGTCTGTCCATAGCAGCACCTTTCCGGCAATCTTCTATCGCGGGACTCGGCTTCCTTGATCGGCTACCACTCGAGCTCTTGCATGACGTGTTGTTACGTCTGGACATGCATTCTCTTTTCAAATTACGGCAAGCGAATCTCAGATCCAGACAGACGGTAGACTCTCTCAAGCAATATCAGATGGTGGTGTCGCATGGACTCAACCTTTTTTGCGCCTTGCTACGAACACGACTTGCCATCGCCATTTCTCTCTTCGACTTTTACGAAGCACTATGTACCAAGAATTGCGATCTCTGTGGCTCATTCGGCGGATTTATATCCCTTGTAACCTGGGATCGATGCTGCTTTACATGCCTTCAAGACGCTCCGGAAACCCAATTGCAAACCCTTGCCGCTGTCCGGAAGCAATTCAACTTGGCCAAGGCCGAGTTAGATCAACTAAGGTCTTTCAAGACCCTACCTGGTATTTACTCGATGAAGGAAACCGTCCACAGATCCCGCGTTGCAATGGTTTCTCTTCATCAGGCCATGTTGGTTTCCGGACGGCAACCGCAACCTACACAGCCAGCGAGCTCAAGACGAAATACAAAACTGAACTTCATGGGGTCGTGCGCACTTCCTTATTATGATATACGAACCGGCAGAGTCGAATACGGAATCTCGTGTGCTGGGTGTCAACTTGCTCTCGAAAAAGACATCATCGGCTCCAGGGGCGAGAGTTGGGCATTCGAGGCTCGCGACAAGGTATTTGCGCAAGACGGCTTTTTGGACCATTTCCGATGGTGTGAACAGGCACAACTTCTGTGGAAATCGAGTGGCGAGGGCAACCACCGGCCGGCCGAGCTACCGGAGGCTGCTCGGAGAGGAGGCTATTTCAACAATAGAGAATGGTAAGGATGCGAAAACTGGTCAGACATCTTCAATTGAGATATTCGGCAGTTGGAGTCCATCCACATCCTCGAGAGGGATAAATAGTGGAGCCGCTCATCTACCGCCACAGCCCGCACTATTACATAACGTTTCAACAAGCCACGACGTTTGGCGTCGTCTCGTGTGTATTACTAAGGCAGTGGTCGGACTCTCACACACCCGGCAACTCGAAATGTCTTGATCTCATCGAACATGCGTATCGGCCCACTACCCGCCTCCTCCACCGAACCAGAGCCGGATCTGGCAGGAAGAGCCCCGGCCAAGCTTCGTCGTGCCCCCCACTATCCGCCGTAGATGCCGTTTGGCCTTTGCTCATGTACCGTGTGCAGTCTGCGTTTCTTCCTTTCCACTCTCTTTTTTGGCGGTGAAACACCATGAGTCTCTTCTCGTCATAAAACAAACTTCAAGCCTCCCACGCGCCGTCGTGCGCATCCATCCCCAGACTCTCCCTTCGGCCCGGTCTTAGATTACAGCCCGCTCCGCTTTCCCGGAAAGTCTCCAGACCACCCGCGCAAAGGATGCGGACTGCCGAGCCGGCGCCGCTCCGGCCGTTCGCCCTGCTGGCGGGCTTCGGCTACTACGCCCTGTTCGGGGGCTGGCTGGACACCGTCCTCCTCCTCGTCTTCTCGGCATGGAGGGACAGGCACGTCGTCAAGGATGCGCTCTCCGACTACATTGACGGAGAAGCACTCCAGCACTCGGGCTTTGCAGTGCTCGGCTTCTCCCTTGGACTGCTGTTCTTCCGATCCATTCGGTCCGTCGTCTTCCTCATGAGCGAGGACGAGGCCACATGGACGACACCGATGAGACCGCTGCTCATCCCCGCCAAGACCACGCACCGACGGACGTTCCCCAAGACACACGGCTTCGCCTACTCGTATCTCGTCGTTGGCATCCCCGTCGGCTGGAAGGGGACTTATGGCGGCATGGTCTCGAGCGGCGTCGAGGAGAAGCGCGGCTGGCTGTCCTCCCTCTCGCTCATGCCGCACAACAGGAAGGGCTGGTTCGACGTGGATCCGGCCGAGTATCTCGAGAGAGGGAACGCCCACCTTGGACTCAGGGGGAAGCTGGATGCATATCTCAGGTCTCAGGTACGGTTGGGCTCAAGCCGGATCTCGAGAGACTTCTACTAATCGATCCTAGGGCGCGGATCCAGAGCAGTATCCTCGTGCATATCTCGTCACTGCCGCCAAGTTCCTGGGCTACAGCTTCAATCCCGTCTCTTTCTGGTACCTGTACTCGAAAGATGAGGAACTTTCGGCTATGATTCTCGAGGTGAACAACACCTTTGACGAGAGGAGGATGTACTTCCTCACGTCGGACGCCATCCCGGCAGAGCAGCGCGTCAAGGCGGGAGGCAAGGACGACGAGGAACCCATCGTCAGTAAGCCGACATCCAAGTTGACGAAACAATGGCCCAAGGACTTTCACGTTTCTCCGTTCAACTCCCGCAAGGGCTCCTATTCCCTCTCAGCAGCGGACTTTTTCGGCGGCAACGCGCAAAGCCCCTATAATCTCGACACCACAATCACCCTCAAATCCTCCAAAGACCATGCCAAACTGGTTGCCCGACTCTTCGCCACGGGCCCGCCGGTCGACCCGGGGTCCATGTCCTTCATCGGCAAGCTGGCCTTCCTCTGCACCTGGTGGTGGGTCGGTTTCGTGACCTTCCCCCGCATCGTCAAGGAGGCTGCCCTGCTCTTCTTCCGCCGAAGCCTCCACGTCTGGTACCGCCCGGAGCCCCTGAGGCAGAGCATAGGCCGGCGCGCCGACGACACGGAGCGCCGCCTCGAGCCCTTCTTCCGCGCCTACCTCCGCCACCTCGTCGAGCAGTCCCCCGCCCCGGTCGCGGTGCGCTATGTCCCCTCGGGCGTCGACGCCGACGCCGCCCCCGTCGAGGTCATGCGCTCCCCCGCGGCCGAGAAGCAGCCCAAGCGCGCGGAGGAGCTCGAGTTCAGGGTCCTCACGCCGGCCTTCTACGCCCGCTTCGTGCGCTACGCCCACGACCTCGAGGCCGTCTGCTGCGAGTTCCAGGACAACCGCACCGTCTGGGTCTCGCGCCCGGACCTGCTGCCCAGGCTGATCCTCAAGAAGCCCGCCCCGCCGCTGCGGACGGCCAGTGTCCTCGACTTCGTCTACTTCCGGGCCATCAGGGCGCTGAGGCGCAGGCCGGAGCCCATCGAGCGGCCCCTGACCTCCCAGGGCGCTGCCGCATCTGAAGACGCCGGCAAGCGCGGCGGCGGCAGCCCAAGCGTGGAAAAGGTCGACATCCGCGACTTCCGCATCTCCCCGATGGACGGCTTCGTGCTCGCCGGCGCAGACCGGGCCAGGCGCGCCGAGTACAGGTCCCTCGTGCTGCGGGCGTTCCTCGCCGACCGCCTCGCGCTGGGCGTGGTCGGGCTGCTGGACCTGCAGCACTTCATCCTGCGCGCGGGCGTGGCCTGGGTTCTGTCCTCGTTCGTCGCCCCGGTGCTCGCGACGCTGCTCGTGACGCTGTGAAACCATGCTCGTGGGGGGGGAAAGGTTCCCCCGCCTCAGTAAGCGCCGCGCAGCATTGTGTCTGCGGGCTGAATGAGCCTAGTATCTGCTTGGGAAGAAAGATGGCTGGAGGGGGATCACATTAGACGACGCCTGCGTCAAGCAGATGAACAATCCAATAGTACGAAAGAACAATAAAGAACAATAATGCCTCTGAGTATCTCTCATATGCCGGCCCCGAAAAGCCAAGAGACGTACGTAGTGGGGGAGAAAAAAGACATGCAGTATCTCCAGGTTCGATCTCGGTCCTCATGTACGTCGACGGTGATCAAACAGCAGCACGCACGTATGCGCGTTTCCAGACCGCGCAGCGTGCATTCGCTTGCTGATAGAGCCGTTTCCACTAATCATTGTCGTCCTCCGTGACCCCTCGTCATTGGGGAGAGAGAGGGGCATGAGTTTCTTCCCCTCAGATAAGGTCGGCAACCAAAAAAGAATAATACTAGGTATAACTGACTAGGTATGTAGTCGACAGGTCGCCCGCAGGTTTGACTGTCGCAGCCAGAGACGAGACGCGCGCTAGAACTAGACTTACACACACCCGCAACTACCCCTCCACCCCCACTCCCTGTATTTCCTAACACAGGCTGTTGTTACTTCAGAGACATTTGGGAGAGTCCAGCCTATTGTAGAACGTCACAAGTATATATAATATGTTTTTAACATATCATAACTAATATCAACCACAGAATGGAAACAGTAAGCAAACGCAAATCAAATATGTTTTTAACATATCATAACTAATATCAACCACAGAATGGAAACAGTAAGCAAACGCAAATCAAATATGTTTTTAACATATCATAACTAATATCAACCACAGAATGGAAACAGTAAGCAAACGCAAATCATCACTGGTTGGTAGGTATTTGAAATGGCATAGCACGTTTCGGCGCTTCATTCCCGGCGGCTGACGGCACGACCACCGGAAGGATCCATTGTCTGCGGTGACGCGGGATTTATCGAAAAGAAGATGTCGATTTGCATTACTGAACCCGGGTCCCCCCTAGCATGCACGTTGGGCCGGCGTCCTGACTCATCCTACCCGTCGTCTCGTCAGTCCGAACTCCTCCTCCTCTTGTCGTTCAAGGTCAGAATTTGTCAAAAGAGTTGCCAAAGTTTCCCGGCGGGATGTCCCCGTCTGATCAATAAATGCACCAACCGCCGCCGGTCCCGAGGATGAGAGCTCGAGCTTAGCCGGCGGGGCCTAACAGGCACTGATGGGGGAGCCCTGTCCGTCCGGCACGGCTTCCCCGCCCGCCCCCGATGCCCGGGGGTGGACCGTGAAGTACCTAGCGAGCGAGCGCATACCAAGCTGCTCGTAACGTCACACGCTGCATGTAAACATGTTGCTTAGAGGGGCCCTTTGGGTGGATTCCAAGCTCCGCGATACCCAAAAGATTTGGAAGTGCCAGTGAGCCCTACACCGTACTCCGTAATGGTGAGATTTATGCAGCCACTCAGCCCGCGTTCGGCCTGACTGTGACCTCGACTCGAGGCTGCCCGTACGCTAGCTCGCTGGGTACCACACCGACGTAGCGCGTGCTTAAGGTACCGGGAAGCTGCAGGGGCGCTAACGCGGGCCCCGCACCCCGAATTCCAAATCGTCCGGTCGTTCGGTGGGATGGGGGCGGGCGAGCGGGGAGGATTGCATTTGAGATGTTCTTCTCGAAGCTCGACAACAGCAGTGAGGAACTATTGACCTTCTTGTCAGCAATAAGCAGGTGAGGTTTGACAAGAATCCCTCGTCAAAGCTGGGAATCCAGACGAGACGTAAGAAAGCGTGACAATTACAAATTCTCAACGACGGTGAGCTGGCGACGGCGCGTGTAGCCGTTCCAAACACCCGCGGCTTGGTTTGATCTCCCTAGCCCCTCCGACCTGACCCCTCCGCGGGGTTGTTTGCACGAGTTCGAGACACTTTCCCTATGGCCACGGTAGGGAGCTTTCTTGGCTGGTTCGGCGAAGGCGCCCCGAGCGGGCATGCTGCTTCGCCCTTTTCCCTCGTACAAGGATGGGTTGTCGAACGACCGAACGGGATGCGTAGGTAGGGGCCAAGGATTCCAGGATCGCCGCGGCCTGCAGCGCTGACAGAAACGTTTTCCTGGATCTGATGTGGTGGTGGGGCACCCTCCCCTCAATACTCCCCGATGATGTTCGAAGTCGTCGTTCCGTGACGAGGCCCTCGGGTTCGGGCAGCAGTCGATGCTCTCCAGAAGAACATATGTGAGGCGTGTATAAAGACGGATCGGGTTTCCCGTCTGTGGTCCTTGTGTTTCTCCCTCCCTCCCGCTTCATCCCACTTGAACGAAACAGAAACACGCCGTCGCAAGAGAAAAAAACAACATCTCGAGTCGAGTCGTGCCGCAAAGCCATCCCGCGTCGGAAACTTCCCAGCTTGCGCCGTTTCGGTCCCTCCCCGCCTCCCCGGGCCGCCCATTTTCAGCTCCTTTCTCGATTCGGTAAGTGAAAGTCGTCATAAGGAGGTCAGCGCGCCAGCTGAGACCTCGCAACATCAGATCAGATAGACCTTAAACCCCCACCCCTACCCCTCCCGTACCGTCGAAAGAGAACAAAAAGGGCTCGTCCCCGTCCCGTATTCTTCTCGAAGCTGTACCTGCATTGTCTTCCCAATCAACTTTGGAATAACAGTTCTTCTCGAAGCCAGAACAGACGGAAAGTAAATAAACTCAGACCTCACCTCCAAGATGCCTCTCTCCGGACACTGCCTCTGCAAGGCCGTCACCTACAAGGTCGACGTCGACGCCCCCCTCCTGACCGGGTACGACCACTGCGACGACTGCCAGCGCCAGAGCGGCTCGACCTACTGTGAGTAGAACCCTCGTAATCTTCTTGGGGCAAATTGCCAGGGTCAATGGTCGTCTCAGAGCACAGCTGACTCTCGTTCTCCCTCGTCCAGCCCTCGTCGTCGTCGTCCCCAAGGACAAGCTGACCATTAACGGCCCCACCAAGAGCTGGGCCGGCGTCGGCTCCTCCGGCAAGGCCGTCCACCGCATCTTCTGCTCCGAGTGCGGCTCCCCGATCGCCCACGATCCGGACGCGGCCCCCGAGATCATCGCCCTGAAGGGCGGCACCCTCGACTCCGACATCAAGAAGACCCTGAAGCCCGTGAGTTCTCGTCGTCATTCTCTCTTGCAGTAGTAGTCGCTGACAGTGGAACTTCGTAAGGATACCGAGATCTGGACCGTCGGCAAGCTGCCCTTCTGCCAGGAGCACCTGGAGAAGCCGTTCGAGCACATGCCGCAATAAGCGATCGAGCGTTTGTGCCACCAAGGGAAAAAAACAGCACCGAACGAGGGAGGGGGAGTCTACGTCTGCGGTCAGAGGCTGGCGCCGTGTTTATAGTTGATGCGGGAGGACAAGGACGGGGTTGTAAGTGGGGGAGTTCAGTGTCGCAGGCCTCGGTGCTGAAGTGGGTTGGCGTGAGAACCCGGAGGGTTAGCTGTGATGAAATCGGGTCCCTCCTTCCCCTCCATACCGCCCCGATCCAATCCCGGGAAGGTGCTCCGTTAGGCAGGATCTTCTGGGTTCAATAAGTCAAAATTCATTCGTCCATCAATTGCCATACGCTTTTACATGTCCGATGATGTCCTAGTTGTAGCTACATCTCCGACAATTGACATGCAGGATATCCGCCGATCTGAAGGCGGGAAGAGTCCGCTATCGTCTGAGATAATAGAGAAGCCAGGCTCACGTCATGTACAGGAACAGAGCACGATTTCGGGCAAACATATCATCTCTCCATGTTCATTACTACTATTACTCGTCAATCCATTTCGGCTACATTCATTACATCCGTCGCGACGTTAATACGTCCCATTGTCCAATGCATACCCTCCTCCCTAGTTCCCTTCACAAGCCTGCGAAAACAGCCAGGCCAGCCGCGCCAGCAAGCAGACCACCGGCAGCAAAGGTAGGCATGGCGCCACTGTCGGTGGTGGAAGGCGTTGCTGTCGCAGCGGCATCATCAGACGCCGTACCGGTAGCAGCGGTCGTGGTCCTGGAGCGAGGGCCGCTGCTGGTAGCCCCATGGTCGGTAGCTCCCCCGGTGGTGGCAGGCTCAGACGCGGAAGCGGTAGTACCGCCTCCGGTCTTTGTCGCACTGGCAGCCGCTCCGGTGATGCTGCCGGGGCCCTGAGGGCCGCTCGGCGTGTAGTAGAGCGAAACGGCCGTGTTGCCCGGAGCCTGGCTACTCATAGCAGTAGCACCAGTAGTGACGGGCGTGGCAGCCAGCTCAGCGTTGGAGTAGATGGACGCAAATGCGGCCGTGGGCGTGCCGGTGCAAAGGGCGTTGGAGGCCGATGACAAAACACCACTGTAGAAGGCAAGTTGTCTCTCGCTGCGCAGACCGTGGACGAACAGGCATCGCTCGCATCCCAGCTTCGCAGCGAAGAAGGAGCCGCCACAAATGCATTGCGCGTGCGCTTCGAGGTAGATGGACTGGGTGCCGTTGGGCTGGCAGGCGGCCTCAATGCTCTCGACCTGGACGCAAGGGGGAACGGTGCCGGAGCTTGTCTCGGGTTTGCAGACAACATCTTGGGGAAGGGTGTCTTGACGAGCATCCAGCATGTTCGGAGTGGAATACGCCAGTGCGGATGGGAGGAGGGCCGCGAGGCCAGAGAAGAGGGTTGTCTGTCTCATGGTGTGTGTTTTGGTACGGGTGTAGTACGCGTGAAGCCGTGTGATGCTTGGGCGGCCAGAGCTTGCTTGAGCAATGAAGCTATTGATGGGGTTGATGATGACGGGGGAGTTCGTAAGACTCTGTTGGTGTAAGTGGCGATGGCAGTAGCGAAAAGAAGAGAAAACAATGGACGGCGGAAAAGTGGGAGAATTAAGAAGAAGACGATGTCAGGCGGGAGACTTGACGCCAAGGAAAGACCTAAATGAGCATACATGCACGGTATCTTCTCACCAACCGAAAGTCCCTTGCCCTGTGTGCATATACCATGTCGAACCTGTGTACCTACCTCGATTGCTCGCGTACCTACCTACCTTGTCATCGTCGGATGGGCCGCTGCAGGCGCATCCGTGGAGGTAAACGGGAAGGCGCGCGGCGGCCGCTGGAACAAGGTTTGCTCATTTCTTACCGCGCTAGGCCGATTTTAATCAGTACTGAGTAGTTTGTGTGATGGTTTTCACTGCAATTGCCATCACCAGTGCGCTAATATCAGGTGGGAAGACGTGTTGGTGTTGGTGTTGGGAATGTCGTCCAAAAACATCGATGCGGTGTTGCTGCCGACAGGGGAAATTTGGTTTGCGGCACAGCAAATAATGACTCGATATGCTGCAAACTGACCAGTGACGGGCCGCGAAGCATCTCGCGCCGAGTTGATCCGAAGCACGGTCTTTCCTAAAGGAGACTACAGTGTGTCCTGGCAGGGATTACGGTATCCACTGACACTGCGACCTTGAAAGCTCGGGCAACGGCTGCTGGGGACTCTGGAGCTTGGGCTCTGATGGGACGTGACTTCCCATTGGCACCTCACAATCGCCAAGCCAAGAGCGCGAGGACATTCATCAGCAAGTCGCCCGATCTCCGTGGCAGGTCTGGTCATCCAGCTCCGATAACACCATCAAATCCCGTCGGCGTCGGCTCCGAGACCATTCGATTGTTCCACTTAGGTATTACTACCTAGGTGGTTGTACGGAGTACTGATTCGACTCAGTGTTGCTATGAGACACACTTCCAAGACCGAGACGGCATCAAACCCAACGTATTCGAAACGTGTGCGTTCAAACAGACGCGCAACTTCATTCCGCGCAGCTGCACCGAGACAGTTGGGCAGCAGTGTCGTCATTTACGTTCTTCATGATCACAGGCCGCACACCGTTGTATCTCCAAAAGATCGCCTTACCCGTCTTGTCACACACTGCTCTCGCAATCATATTCTTTACTGGCCAGCTTTGGGCATCCATCAACATGAGGATTCATCAATAATCCCTCCCGAGAAAGGTCGGCTTGCTTGCAGATATGAGCATAACAGCAGAAATCCTGTCGGGTTTAATCCGACAGAAACCGCACACTTCTACACTTTGATCTCAAACTATTGGAGAGACCAGCCAGCCTGCTTCTCGACGTAAAAATAGACGAGGCTCGAGACGCAGGTCGAATGTTTCCGCACTTCCGAGGGGCAAAGAACAAGCCACGGATCCCAGACTTGTGATATCTAGTGGCGAAGCAGACCCGGTGCTCTTTGGATTCCCATCAAAGAAAATGCCGCTAGTCGGTATCCTACTTTGGGTTGTGTCGAGACTTGGCACACGCTAGATGTCGCCGGATTCGACGCCTTCTTCCAAAGCCACCCATCAGCCCTACTCCCATGCCAGCCTGCTCTGCTGCGCGAGATCAACCGCCAAATCGTTGTTGCTGATTCCCGCCGCAGCCTGCCTACATTATCAGGCCTGCTATGCCACGACTATCAGACGTGTCTTCAGCTGAAAAGACATGCAGATAAAGCCTGCCGTGCTGCACAGGGAGTCGTCTTGGTGTCTTCAGCCATAAGCGAGGCTACCCATTCACACCAAGACTGTTTCTCTTGGACCCCATAGCCACAAACCGAGTGGCTTGCTGCCGGCGTGGCAATTCGCTGGCCTTCCCATGGTTTCACGGCACCATCTCGCCCTAGCTTCCTTGCAGCTTACCCCTCTTGGTCTGGGGTCGTTCGTGGTGCGGATAATGTGCAAACAACGTACCTGAGCTAACACTGGGATCCGCGAAGAAGCTGTGCTAGACAGCTCAGCATTCAATACCACCGGTTTTGCGGCTGACGGGCGAGCGGCCTTGATGGAAGCTCAGGAGAAGTTCTTAAATAAAGATGGCCTCCCTGCCACTCTCAGTCACCTTGCGACCTCGTCCGGTTTGACTTCTCACCATCCCTTGAGTCCACGAAACCACCATCAGCGGCCATGCACTTCCTTCGCTCCTCACTGTTGGCCCTCGTAGGCTCCGGCTCGCTGACGGCAGCCTCGGGCCAGCTCGAAAACCCCGAGCAGCTTCGCAGCCGCCAGGTTTCGACCCAGAGCCTCGTCGACGCCCTCGGAAACCACTCGGATCTCTCCAGCTTCCAGCAGATCCTGAGAAACCTGCCGGGGTTGATCAACGCCACCGCCCAGCAGGGAGCCACGGTCCTGGTGCCGTCCAACAGCGCCCTCTCCAACTTCGCGAAGCAGAACAACGCCACGGACGTGAGCCAGCTGCCGGTCGAGAAGCTCCAGAGCATCTTCCAGTACCACACCCTGGACGCCGCCTTGTCCACGACGAACTTCAGCGCCCCCATGGGCCTCACGGTCCCCACGAAGCTCACCGACGCCGCCTACAACCTGCGGAGCCCCGGTGCCGCCATGATCCAGCAGTTTGGAGCGCAGGCCAACGGCCAGGTGCTGCACATCTCGAGGAACGCCGCGAACCCGAGCAAGTTCCGCGTGAGGCAGTCGTCCGGAGGAGACAAGGCGAGTCTGCGAGCCGGTCTGGGCCAGTCGGCAGAGCTGACCGGCCTCGACGGGAGGTGGGATGGCGGCTATTTCCAGGCCATCGACACGTGAGTACAAAACTCTCCGCCAGCGCGCCAGACCGATATTGATAATCACCATGCATAGGGTCCTCGAGGTACCGCAGGTGTGCTCCACCACGATCAAGAAGCTCTCGGACTCCCTGTCTTCCCTCGACGATGCCCTGAACAAGGTCAGCCTCTGGCAGGAGCTGGACAAGACGGCCAACATCACCTGTCTCGGACCCAACACCGAGGCGTTCAAGACCGCCGGAAGCCCAGAGCAGAACCTGAACAACACCGCGCTCACCGATGCGCTGATGTGAGTCTCTTCTTCTTCTCCTCCCTTGTCAAAGAGCATTTCCCAGGGCTAACGCGGGGTAAAGGTTCCACACCCTCCCCGAGGTGGCGTACAGCAACTTCCTGACCGACGGCCAGGAGTTCAAGACGCTCAGCAACCAGACCATCAAGGTCACGATCAGGGACAGCAACATCTGGTTCAACGACGCAAAGGTCGTCAACGCCAACGTCCTGTGAGTACACCCACCCCCCTTAAAATACTAAGCCCGTCGAGTACTGACTAGGCTTGCGACCAGGACCAACAACGGCCTGATCCACGTCCTCGACCGGGTCATGTCCGCCGACGGCACCCCGGACGACGCCGGCTCGCCCTCGGGCACGTCCTCCCCGACTCCGTCGAACACCGCGAGCCCGCCCAACGCCGGGAGCGCTGTCTCCCGCAACCTTCCCGCGGCGGGCGTCATCGCTTTCGCCGCCGTCATGCTGCTTACTTGAGGGGGTCCGCGAAGCTTGGGAGTCGAGACTGGGTGTCTTGTCGAGTCCTTGGTGTATTGCAGCGATGTCGTCAATGTTTTTCAACGAGGAGAAAAGTTGTCCAGGCTGATGAAGAGATGCTCATGACCGGGTGGAGATAGTTTTCATATGAAGCAGAACAGACATAATGGTCTACCCGCCCTGATCATTGCAGGATGATGTGAAGAATCCCCATTCGTGATGCCTACTTGTTTCGTATTGAGGAGACCGCAGAGAAACCAAATAGACACTCAGCATGCCACAACTTATTCAAGGTCCAGTGACAGGGGCAAAGGTTTTTTGAAAGCGACGGACGCGCTCTTTCATTGAATCGTGTCTGTCGGGAAGCTGGAAACCCACCGGGCCCACCCTACGTATCGCGTCTCAGTATATAGCGTAGGAACTGCAAATTTCATGCCAAAGCCTGCTCAAACCCAGTCTGGATCATATGCCACTTCCTCCTCCCCGCTTCTAAGCCAAATGTTCTTCCCAAAAACGCCACTCCAATGCATTTGTATACGTGTCTCAACCCAAGACCAAGACGGCAGACAAGGCCGCCAGCACCCACGACGCGGCCGCCGTCCTCGCGCTCGCGTTGGGGAACTGCTTCTGGATCTCGCCCGTCTGGGTCGCCGAGACGGTGGTGCAGCTCGCGGTGCCGCACTCGTACCCGCTGGGGCAGCACCCGGGGACCGGGCCGCCCTCCTCCCCGCAGAGGAACCAGCCGCCGGCGCAGGTCTCGGTCGCCTGGGGCTCGGGGACGTCGGTGACGGGGACGACGACGGTGACGCCGTTGGTGATGATGGTGGTGGACGGGGTCGGCGGGCACGAGGTGGTCGCGCAGTCGCGGCCCGTCTGGCAGCAGCCGCCGCCGGCGCGGGCGAGGCAGGCGTAGAAGCCCGTCGGGCAGAAGGGCGGCGTGTAGGTTGGGTTGTCGTTGCCTTCGCCTGATGGCGTCGACGTGGGCCGGAAGGGAGGCACGGCGCCGGTGACGATGACGGAGGATGTCGGCGTGGGAGTAGGCGTGGGCGTGGTCGTCGATGTCGTTGTCGTGGTGGTGGTAACGGTGCCGGGCGTCTGCGTGACTACGACGGTGACAGTTGTGGTTATGGTGTTACCATCCGCAAGTGTCGCCGTCGAGATAGTGACGATGGTAGTTGTCACAATCACGCCTCCTCCGCCTCCGCCTCCTCCGCCTCCGCCTCCTCCGCCTCCGCCATTCGTGGCAGTTCTGGTTGGCGAGGTAGTGGGCGCGGGTGGAGGGCTCGGTACACCTTGACCCAGTTAGCTTCATCAGTACCAGAGGAATCATGAGAGGACTTACATCCAAGACCCTGACAGACGTAACCCGGAATGCAGCAACCACCGCCCAGGTTAGCAGCACAGCTCGGCGAGCCGTTGGGGCATGTCCCAACGGGCCCGGCGCAGGAGGCACCCTTTAGACAGCAGGCGACGTTTCCAACCCGGTCGTCCTCCACCTTGACGCAGACCTCGTTGCTCATGCAGCACTTGTTAGGTGAGCCGATGGCATCGCAGCTGTTCATGTTCGTGGGGCACGCCTGCCTGCTCTCGAGGATGTGAAGCGCCTCGGCCGCGCGCCGGAACTGCGTCCAGCCCTGGCCGGAGTCGGAAACGTGCCCTGCGAAGGGAGGGCGGTAGGGGTAAGAGGCGTTGAAGAGGAGCGGGTCGTCCGCCATGCGCGCAGCGAGGAGTTTCTCACGGGGCGTGAGAGGCGCGGCGAAGATGTCATCGGCGAAGGCCAGGTCCTCGGGGAGGATCTTCTCGGCGGCATTTGGCGGCATTTTGCGAATGGCCGTGGGGTTATTCGCGCTCACGTGTGCTGCGATGAGCACCATGAGCGACGAGGGCAGACCCAGGAGTGAAAGTGAACGCATGGTGATCGGCTTGAGGCAGATTGTCCTCCTGCTCACTCTGCTGGTTATTGAAGATGTTGGAGTTGCGTCGGTGTGTAAGATCAGGCAGGCGCAGGTGGGGTGGGCAAAGTGCCGTGCTTCACGTCAGCGTCACCGGCGAGCTTGAAGTCGAAATTTTGGACTCGACCGTCAATCTGCCGGTTGGAATACCAGTTGTCATTCAGATTGAAGTAGGGTTTCGAGTTCGTTGTCGGGAAATTAACGAGGCGTCGAGGGTCGCGGAAAGAGTCGAGACGGGAAATCGGTGGCTGGGGCAACTGGAAACGGGACGACCGCGGACACCTGCAAGACAATGGAGATTGTCCGGGGGCTCTCGACACCTCACCGCCGGACCTCGTATCCGACCGCGATGTGTTTTCTGTGGTCCTGTTGCAGCGAGACACGACACGTAGGCGCCGGGGTCTAATCACGACAATGCGTTTGTTGGCGTTTCAGTCAATTTTGTTTCTTGACTTCCTGTCTTCCGCTGGAAGACAATTGACGGATAGCTAGCAGACGGAGGTGGCTGGACTTTGTCTGCGGTACGTACCTGCCTCATTAGGCAACCTGTAGCCGTAGTTACCAAACTGTAGGGATCTGTAGGGTTGGTAAACAGGTACCTAGCCAAGTACCTGAGGTAGCTGACAGCCGTTAAAGTACGTCATTCAGGGCCTGGGCGGGTCGAGATCCGGCAAGCTTCAGCGGACGGGGCGGGAGACATGCACGACCGCTGTCAGGGACCCCTTCAGAGTTTGCAGGGGCTCAGCTTCGGTAAGGGCGCCCGGGCGGGATGCTGCCCGGGGCTTAAAGCTACCCGCGCTGATGGGTCACGCAAGCATCTGCAAGACCTGGCATACACTACCTATTAATACTGCTTTGCAAGAACATGGGGGAAGCAGGAGTACATGCAACTTCGTCCGCCTTTGGTGATGAGTAGATTGGTGTAAAGCACTTTTCTGGGTATGTTTACAGGTGATTATACATATAATACATCATAGGATACATGAGTTGCCGTAAATCCTCCTAGCTTATCAAAACAGAGCCTCGCCGTTGTTTGCCTTGCGAGCGTCAGCCTGCAACTTCTCCGCAAAGGTCAAGGAGATTCCCTGCTGGGCGCCACGCATGAACGAGTTGCAGAGCAGGGCCGTCGCGACGCTCACGTTCAAGCTGTCGACCGAGCTTGAGGCGACCATAGCAGGAATCGTGACTTCGTGAGTTGCCCTCTTCCGGACATCGTGAGGGAGGCCGGCACCTTCGTTGCCGACAACGAGAATGCAGGGCTTCTCCGAAATGGGATCGAACTTCTCCACGGTGTCGAGGTTCCATTGGCGGGTTTCGCTGCGCGATCCAGCAACCGGCGCTACAGCCGCGAAAGAGTCCCATCCGGCTTGTTGCGACGCATCGAGGAACGACGAGACGTCTTCGACGGTGAAGACCTTGAGTTCCTCTGCAGCCCCGGCAGCCGCCTTCAACACCGTTGATGAGATCGGGGCTGATGTGCCCTTGGTCACGACGACCGCTGAAACGCCGAGATAACGAGCTGAACGGAGAATGCCACCCAGGTTGCCCGGGTCGAGGATCTGCATCAACACAAGAACGAGCGGGCGAGGAGATCCCTTCTTCCAGGGAATCATGCCTTCTTCGCCGTTGATGTCCCTGTCTTCCTTGGTCTGCCGGGCTACCGAGACAGGGTACCCACCCAGCTCGCTCGACTCGGGGCCCAGACCAAGCAGTGGCAGTTGAGGCAGGGGCGATGCCTCGAGGATGAGGCCGTTGTGAGGCCGGCCCTTGCTCATCTTGTCCATCAGCCTTTGGTCGGTCTCGTACAGGCGTGTGATCTCGACCTGCCTCCTCTTGGCCAGCGATATAATCCATTCGTCGTCCTTCGTCTCCCTCTTGTTGTCGCCGTCGTAAACGTAGAGCTTGTATAGCTTGCGCTTTGAGTTCTTCAGGGCAGCTTTCACAACCGACCGACCAAAAAGGAGCTGGGAGGCCGCGGTGGTATACCGGATCGAGGGAGTAAAATCTCTAGAATCGTCTGCACCCGAATACTCGCGCGAGCGGGGTCGTCTCCGGTCCTGAGGCGCAGTGTCGCCCCCTTCGAGCTCCCGGCGGACGTCTCTCCGTGCCGAGTCAAATCGCGAAGACGAAGAACCTTCCTCGCGAGGCTCCCGTGTCCTGGGCTTTCCAGAGTCACGCCCGAAGTTTTCTCTCCAAGCGGAGCCGGGCCGCGGCGAGGCATCGACTTGTTCACCCTTATCCAAGAGCTTGGAGACCTTGTCCTTCAATTCGCCACGGTTGAGTTGATAGACCAGGCTCTTCTTCCCAAAGGAGTATTCGGGATCGTTAAACCGCTTGCTTCGTGACTTTCTTCCGCCTTCTTGCTCCTGCTCTTCCATCTTCTGAAGCGCCTTCTTCGGTTTGAAGTGATGCTCCCGGCCGCCGTCTCGATCGCGACCACGGGGACCGCCGATAGCACTCTTGAATCGGTCAGCGAAGGCATCAGGCGAGCGTTCGCGTTCGCGTCCGCGTTCAGGTTCGTTTCGGGAACGGCTCCGGGCGCGCTCATCTCTAGCGCCAAACCCGGTATTGGTTCTGCGTGCGCGATCGTTCGAAGAGCGGGCTTTGTCAGAGCTTCGCAGGCCGCGGTGGATCGCAGAGAGCGATGAATGTCGCACCAGCGCAGCGTTCAAGGAATGCCCGTGAAGCTGAAAAGCTCTATGAACTACATTGTTCGTACGTGCGGCGCCCCATCTAGACAGGAGACTCATTGCAGCGAAGGTCGGAAGTGAGCCGATGTCGTGATGTCGAGTATGTGCCGGGACATTGTAAAAGAACAAGCAGAAGGCTTAATGGGCATGCACAGAACCGCGTGTAGGTCTCGATGGTACTTTTTTTTTTCTGCCATTTTACTTTTTCCAGGGGACCAGAGCGGTGAGGGGCACCTCTACAGGGGCTGAGAGACACTCATTGGGCGAAAAAGCCACTCCTTGGTGCCCCCACTCGTCGCCCCCGGCAAGAACGGAGCAATGCATAGATACCTAGGTACCTATAGGCTGTTTAACACAGTGCACGTCCCTTCCCACTTTAACACGCTATTACCACATTAATGAGAACGCGGTTTCGATCATCGCGTCGAACCGCGGAAGACCACAGAGGGTTCCAGCAATCCTCCCTCAACTTTGCTCTGCGCTCTCCCCTCTCCCGAATGTGAATACCCGCCCATCGTACAAAGTCTGCGCATTTGAAGAATTTATAATTTTTCTTTCAACTCTGTCAACCCCTGCCGCGCATTTTGTCAACCGCCGCAACGCGACCCTTCATATGCCTGCCCCCCGCATCGAGTCGCATCATGGAGGACTTGCTCAATGGCGTGGACGACGACCTTGCGACGTCCATGATGGGCTCTCCGAGCGATGCGCTCTTGGGGCTTGAGCCCGACACGAACCCGATAGACCACGATTACGGTCCTGCCGGCGAGACCATGGCCGGCCTCGACGGCAGCGCAATGCTACCCGAGGCTGCGATCAGCGGCGATTATTACCCAGAGGACATGACAGCCATGGATACGGGTGCTACATCTGAAGCCATTCCGGACGAGAAACTCTTACCGATGGAGGAAGACATACTCGCTCTTGGACCTACGATATCGTCGGCGGCCGACGCGGCCCCCGACACAGCTCCCGTCGCAACTCCCGTCGCCGTGGGGAACTCGATAGAACAGGACGCCGATCAAGAGATTGTACGGGAACGACTGCGCCCCGCAGTTTTCGAGATCGTTTTGCCATACATGCCTTTGGAGGAGCGCGAAAAATATGTCACGATCAAAAGCGATGTTGTGGATGAAGTATTCGAAGAGGTATCCGGTCCTGAAGGAGAGCTGTGGTACAAGATGGAGTTTACAGACGGTCGACGAGATATCGTGAGTACAGTTTTCTATCTCCAGATCTCTTTCACTTTCTCTCTCTCTCTTTCTCCGAACCTCTTTTGTGTCTTTCTACTGCTTTCTTCTCATGGTCTGCGCCTGCCTCTTTGGTCTCTGGTCCTCTTTAAAACCATCATTCCCCGGTCCTCAACTTTCCTCACTCGAACAACTCTTCCCTTCCAGCTTCCCTCTCGTATTGGATCCTTGCCGTCTTCCTCGCTTGATCTTTCTCCTATTCCTTAGCATTCGATCAACCGCCCTCAATCAGATTTGATCAGATCTCTTCACATCTCCTGCCAAACTTGGCTGTTTTATTTTGAGAGCTCCTGCCATTTCGAAGCACTCCAGCGACCTAGTTTGGATTTGGTTCTTGAAAGTCTCAAGCCACCTCTCGACCTGCCCTTTTCTCTCCTCCTCATCACTGCTGCCTCACTTCGCGTAATACGCAGAGCCAGCAGGCAATCTCCAAGAGCTCATTTAAAAGCATATTGGTTTTGCTCTACGATTTACTAACGATATCAAAGATCACTTTTGAGGAGCTAATTAGCTACGAGAGGGGCGAAGCTGCTCTTAGAAAAATGCAGGGCATCATGGATTATGACAGCGACAATTCTGCGGCTCCTGAAACGCGTGGGAAGAAGCGTTCTTGGCAGGATAGGTGGGAAGATTCCGATCCCGAGTCCGACGCCGACGCGATGGAACTCGACGAAGACGACGAAGACATGTTGCGACGTTCAAAACGCCAACGCAGCAGCAGTCACCGCCAGACCCGCCTCACTTCCATCCTTGATTCCGAGGAGGATGATCTCCTCTCCCGCCCCTCTCGCCGTCAACGCACCACTACAAGACAGGGTACACGACAAAATTCGCACGTCCTTTCTGACGATGAAGATCGACCCGCTCGGCGTTCATCGAAGCACGAAGACCCGAAACCTAGCCGCCAGCTGCGGGAGCGTACACAAAAACAACTTACCCTCACCAGCATGGCTTTCGGTAATGGCCATGTGAGCCGAGACGACGACCTGGACGAGTTGTCTCAGGACCACCCTGCTCAGCAATCTGACGGAGACGATGATGACTTTATGCTAGTCACGTCTGACCTGCTCTCAAAGCCTTCTCAGGGAAGACGAAAGAAGTCAAAACGCCTCAAAAGCAAGGCGAAGGTCACTGCGGAGGCAAGGTCACGAGGCTCATCCATCGAATTCGAGGATCGGCGTCGTTCGGGGAGATCGACGAGAAACAAGGGAAGCATGGTGGATCTGGCGCTCATGGACGAGGAATCTTTCTATGCCGAAGAGACTGCACCCGTCGGTACTCCAAGGGTGATGAACATCAAAGAGGTCTTCAAGCAACTTCCACATGACTCGCCATTCGTCACCTTCCATTCCGACATCTGCAGCACTTGCAACACGGGACCTGGTGCCAACAAAGGTCAACTGATTTACTGCCAGGGCTGCTCTGTGTCATTCCACAAAGCTTGCCTCGGGTACCGGGCAGCCAGAGAACATATCGTCACCAAAGTGGGCGTTGATGACTTCGTTGCTCAGTGCAAGTTTTGCATTGGTGTCTACGGCAAGAAGGATGCTAATGCCCCACACCACCACAAGTGTCAGGAGTGTAAGAAGGTCGGCCGCTCGTGTGCTGCGTTTGCACCCAAGCGGACCCCCAAACAAGAGGAGAAGATTCGGATCGAGAACGGCGGCGTGGATCCAATCGCGACTGTGGACCCCTCGCTCATCAACAACGCCGACAACGTCTTGTTTCGCTGTACTATGTGCAAACGCGGCTGGCATTACGAGCATCTTCCATCAGCACACACAGACTCGGATGTAACCGACGTCCGCGATCAACGTCTCTCGGAGTATTCTGTGGATTGGAAGTGTCATGAGTGCGGCACAGCTTCTCACAAGATACAGACCCTGGTTGCATGGCGACCTGCTGACAAGAAGTCATTCAGAGAGGGAATGACCTTCACCGACTTCAATGATGATGAGAAAGAATACCTCATCAAGTGGCAGGACTGCTCATACTTCCACTGCGACTGGATGCCTGGAGCCTGGGTCTTTCATATTGCTTCAGGTGCCATGCGTAATGCCTTCGCGAAGAAGGATGCAGATCAGAATCTGTGCTTGAAGATGACGAAAGCAGACGCCATCCCGGAAGATTACCTTCTTCCAGACATCATCTTTGTTGCCAAGGTCAAGCATGCACGGGCTCGCACACTCGAGGAGGAGATGGAAAAGATAGGGTCCGTTGATAAAATCTACGTCAAGTTCCAAGGACTCGGTTACGATGAGACCGTCTGGGACAAGCCCCCAAAACCCGATGCCGGAGAGATCTACAGCGCATACAAAGCTGCATACTACGAATACCTGAGCCTCAAGTACTTCGTCAACCCTTCGCCTGCCAAGATGAAGGAGCGAGTGAAGCAATGGAAGGCGGAAAAGTTCACCGCACTGGAGAAGCAGCCCGCTGGCATTCGCCGTGGCAACCTCATGGCTTATCAACTCGAGGGCGTCAACTGGCTTCTCTACAATTACCACGAGGACAAGAACGTCATTCTTGCAGACGAAATGGGACTTGGTAAAACGGTCCAAGTGGTTAGCTTGATCTCGGCCCTGGCTCACGGTGAACCAAAGGTGTGTTTACTGCCTCCCTTTCCACTATGAAAATAAGGAGCTGACTTTTCTCAGTGCTGGCCATTCCTTGTCGTTGTACCTAACGCAACATGCCCGAACTGGCGTCGAGAAATCAAGCAGTGGGCTCCAGACCTTCGTGTTGTCACCTACCATGGCGGCAAGCAGGCGCAAGAGCTCGCGTATCAGTATGAGCTTTTCCCAAACCGTTGCCAAGACATCAAAGCCCACGTCGTGGTCATGTCTTACGACTCAGCTCAGGACGATCGAACAAGAAACCTCTTCCGTTCTGTCCAGTGGGCCGGGTTGGTGGTGGATGAGGGTCAACGCCTGAAGAACGACAAGAGTCTCCTATACCTGGCTTTGAAGGCGATGCGATTTCCTTTCCGACTGCTGTTGACGGGCACACCTCTGCAGAACAACAAGCGAGAGCTTTTCAACTTGCTCCAGTTTATCGATCCGACTCAAAATGCCGAGAAGCTCGACGAGCAATACAACGAATTGAATGCGCAAAACCTGCCAGAGCTCCACAGCCGCATCAAGCAATACTTCCTCCGCAGAACCAAGGCTCAGGTCCTGAAGTTCCTGCCCCCCATGGCTCAAATCATCGTGCCCGTTTCCATGTCGATTCTGCAGGAGAAACTGTGCAAATCGATCATAGCGAAGAGTCCTGATCTCATCAAAGCCATCTTTGCCGATGACAAGATCAACAAAAAAGAGCGCGGAAGCCTGAACAACATCCTCATGCAGCTCCGAAAATGTCTCTGCCATCCGTTCATGTATAGCGACGCGATTGAAGAGAGGTCTGCAGACCAGGTCAAGATGCACCAGAACCTGATCTCTGCATCCGGCAAGTTGATGTTACTGAATCTGATGTTGCCCAAACTCAAGGAGCGGGGTCACCGCGTTCTGATCTTCAGTCAATTCCTCGACCAACTAGACATCATCGAAGATTTCTTGAGTGGCCTTGGTTACCAGCACAGACGCCTTGATGGAAAGATCAACAGTCATGAAAAACAGAAGCATATCGATGCCTTCAATGCTCCAGACTCCGAAGTCTTTGCCTTCCTCCTGTCGACAAGAGCGGGTGGAGTTGGCATCAATCTCGCAACAGCCGACACCGTGATCATCCTTGATCCAGACTTTAACCCGCATCAAGACATTCAGGCAATCTCGCGTGCTCACAGAATTGGCCAGAAGCACAAAGTCCTCTGCTTTCAGCTCATGACTAAAAACTCAGCCGAGGAGAAGATCATGCAGATCGGCCGCAAGAAGATGGCTCTAGACCACGTTTTGATTGAGTCGATGGACGACACGGGAGAGCCTGACGATCTGGAGTCCATCCTCAAATTTGGAGCGTCTGCTCTGTTCAGCGATGACCAGAATGACAAGGACATCGTCCGCTACGACGACGCCAGTGTCGAAAAACTCCTCGATCGGTCTCACATTGAGCAGATAAAGACTGGGGAAGACGAGTCCGCCGAGTCACAATTTTCTTTTGCTCGAGTTTGGGCCAACGACAAGGGAGGGTTTGAGGACAATCTTGCAGAGGAGAATGAGCCCACCGTCAACCCTAACGTGTGGGAGGAGATCCTGGCGGAGCGAGAGGCTGAAGCCAAACGAGTCGCGGAGTTGAACAAGGAAACTCTTGGCCGAGGCGGCCGTCGGCGTCAGGTAAGCCAGCCGCGTGTACTTAGCACATGGGTTTGCAGCATGGCTCACAGTTTTCTAGGTCATCAACTACAAGACAAACGCCCCGGTGGACATGCCTGCCGATCACAGCGGCAGCTCCGATAACGACGGAGAATTCGTGGGTGAGGACGAGGAGCCTGATACTGACCCAGAAGACAGGTCTCCGAAAAGCCAATCGAAAGGTAAAGCCAGAAAGCCAGCTTCTCCTTTTTCGACTCCCAAAAAGAAGACTATCAGCCAGAAGCAACAAGTTAACTCGTCAACCAAACAGAGAACACCCCAGCGCAAGACACCCAGAGCCAACGCGTCGGCCAAAGGCAGTCAGGCCGTAAGTCCGACCAAGTCAGCCAAATCAACAAGATCAACAGGGTCAACCCCCCGCAAGCGAACTCCCAAAACAACTTCAACTCCCAAACATACCAAGGGGCCCCTCCATACGGAATCCAAAGTGGACGAGGAAACTACCAAACAGACCCCCGACTTGGCCAGTATGGGAGACCAACTGGTCAAGCCAATCATCCCAACCAAAACGGACGACCAGTTGGCCAAGCAGGTGCCTCCTTCCAAGGTGGACGAGGAGTCAACCCCCCAAATCCTACCACCCAGTCCTTCCCTCACACCAATCCCACACAATCCGGAGGCCGGTTCCCCTTCGCCAACGGCAGCCAAGGAGGCCGACCTCGAAAGGACGGCGTGCCAGGAAAGCAAGATCTAGCTTGGCTTGACTTTCAGCAAGACGCAGGCCAGAACACGAAAAGCAGCGAGGGTCATAACCAGAGCACTGGAGGATCTGGACCACGCCCATTCGCACCGGTTAATGCTAACCAAGGTTCAGCGAAGGGTCGCAAATTAACCCCCGCATCACAAATCTTACACCCTAACGCAAATGCATGTGCCAAATGCAATTTGCCACATCTCAAAAGACCGTGCCCAATTTTTGATTCTCAAATCCAGCTACGCCTTGCGTTGGATGAGGTCAAACGTTGGCCTCGAGACGCAGTTAGTGTCGCAGCAGTAGAAGTTCTGCGAGGGAAGCTACATACCATAGTCACGGGGGACAGCAGCCGACAGGCGTGACAACATGTACACACCTTTTTCTTAAAAGCCCAGTGATCGGGCAGGTTTGGGAGGCGAACAGGAAAAGGGATATGTGGCCAGAGGATAGGGAAGCATATTCAGGACTATCCACATGGTCCACTGAGACGCCTGCATAGAGCTTTAGACAGGCAAATAGAGAAGACATTACTCATCGCAAGAAGCATGTCCTCATGGACTGCAGAATTCGTGAGATCAACGCTCCGTTGGACTTGTTCAACAGTGAAAGCACAGCTGTTTGTCACGTGGTGAGGTACAAACCAAGAATGCAGCTAACCGTATGAATGCAGCGGACCTTATTTTGGTTGAGCAAACGACGATGCGACGAATCTTTTCTCTGTCCTGCAGAAACTGCCGTGGTAAAAGGATCTGGCCTCCAAGGCGCCAGGCTTTCATGTGTGAGAGATCCTTTGGCATCTTGGTCTGGAACCTGTGTCCACCCTGCACGTCACGGAAGCTTCAAAGTCATCTTTGAGTGCGTGCCTCGGCGACTCCAGAGGAGTTGCGTTACGGTCGACGGCATTATAGACGAGGTGCGGTCCTGGTCTCTTCCCCGTTTGCATGTCCTGCCGGATCCTTGGACTTCCTTCCGTGCCCTAGCTGGTCTGGTTCCTCTCACATCTCTATTTCTTCTCCCGCTCCTTGACTCTTTTCGTCGTATTTCCTCCTCGCACACTCCAGAATGGACTCGATCCTGAACCACTCCTCCTCTGACAAGTCGTGCTCGCCCCCGGCGTCGAGAGCCTCAACCCGCGACACCACCCCAGAGTTTGACCCCTCTCCCCCGGCAGCAGCGAACGGCCCCGGGAGCATGCGGATGTACGGCATGGAAAACTCCAACTTGCACCAGGCCGGGGATCACCGACACTCTGGCGGTGTGACTCCCGCCATGTTCCGTCGTTTCAATCAACAGCATCACCAGCAGCAGCAGTCCCTCCATCACCAGCCGCAGCCCCAGCACCAGCAGATCCCGGTGAGACACGTCCTCCCCAGCTTCAACGCACCACGCAGCCTTGACGCACCGAGCTGGCGGATGGGCATAGGGATGGGCTCGGACCGAGGCCAAGGTCAGGCCCCCTACCACACGACGAACTCGATCAGCGGCCCCGAGAACATGATGGTGGGATCCCCGGTGGCGGAGCGTCACGTATCCTCGGACTCGCACAGAGACAGCATGGGCGTCGACACGACCGGCTTCTACGCCTACTGCCTCGACCGCGGCAACGGCAGCTACACAAGGCTTGTCCCGGCCGACTGCCTCCCGCCGCTGGTGGGCATCCCGGCCGTCCAGCACGGCGCCGACGGCATGCTCGTCCTCCCTGCCCCGCGCGGCCTCGATCCTCAGGTTCCCCCGGGCGGCACCATCCAGCCTGTCACATTCAAGGTACGGCGTGATTTCCTTCCACAGAAGCCCCCCCTTCAGCCAGATCTTTTTGGCGCTGAATGCTTCAGAAGACACCCCCGCCGTCGCCGGCACCAGTCTCTGATGCTCTTCAGGTAATTTTGGTTCCCCCTCCCCCTTTTTTTGCTGTTGAACTTCTTCACCCCACGGGACTTGACCCCTCGTCCCTGCCTGGACCGCGTTGCTGACGTATTGTGTCACCAAAAACAGAAGAGAATCGATCACATCATCGCGTCCTCGCCCGCCACGCCCAAGAAACCCAAGATCTACTGCGACAAGTGGGTCCACGAGGGCGTTTGCGCCTTCACGCAGCAGGGCTGCAAATACAAGCACGAGATGCCCCTGGACAAGGCCACTCAGCACTCGCTGGGCCTGTTCCACGGCCTCCCGACGTGGTGGAAGAAGCAGCAGGCGGAGCTGCAGAGACAACAGCAGCAGCAGCAGCAACAACAGCAGCAGAGCGGAGTGGACTCGGAGACGTTCTTCGATGGTCGCCAGGCGCAGCAGGGGGCCTTGCCCTCGCCCATCCGATCAGACAGAGGGCTTCCGAGCCCGGCGAAGACCTCGCAGTCTTGGAGACGCGGCGAGAGCATCAAGACTCATGGACCGATCGGCTCAGTTTCGTCCTCGAGACAGAACGGAGGCGTGTATAGGTCCTCCAACGGTAAGCTCGCCAACGCACCAGCTTAATTTGGACTGGGGCTGATGACAGGTTCAGAGCCGAGATCCGTACACCAGTCGAGCATCGACTCGCCCACCTCCCCTTGCGTCTGGGGCCCCATCGGCCCGCCCTCGAAGCAGGCGTCGGACCACAGTGACATGTACCACCAGAGCCTCGGCGGCTTCGGCAGCTCGAACAGCTTTGCAATGCAGAACGGCCTAGGCGACGGCACGGGAGACGGCCGTGCGGGCTCGCGGTTCGAGACGATCTAGATATCGGCGAGATGCGCCTGGAATGGACCTTTGGGATAATCGACAGGCAATGAGAATGAGATATGACATATGACTAAAAGGATCAGGGGCATCTATCGGATGGGGAGACAAATATGTTTCTGACGGGCCGAGGGAACGTATGCATTATAGAAGACATTCACCAGAAATAGAGGCAATCGCTCTGCAAGAAGATCATCTACTGCCGTTCGTCACTCCCCCTTTTCTTTTCTTTTTTTTAACTTCTATCTCAAAAGAAATCTGCCACGGGCCACTCACAGCCAGGTGAGGCTCCAGGTCTCCTTGCCGGCGCGGAAGGGGACGACCTGGATGTCGCCGCCCTGGAAGACCTGGCTGACGACGGCGCCGCCGCGGGTGAGGCGGATGCGCTCCTTCTTCTCGTCCTCGAAGCCGCCGTAGAACTTGCGGCCGTAGTGGGCGACAAAGCCCTCGAGGGCCTCCTGCGTGATGTCCTCGTCCTTGAGCTCGCCGCGGGCGACGGCCTCGTCGAGGGCGGTGAGGAGGTACTGCACGGCGTAGGGCTGGGTGAAGACGCCGGCGGCGGCCTTGGAGGGGCCGGTCTTGGAGGTGATGGGGTGCGGGGCCGAGTCGGTGCCGAGGAAGAACTTGCCGTTGCTGTTGACGACGGCGTTGAGGAGGGCCCTGCGGTCGTGGGGGAGCTGAGGGGGAGTTGTCAACGACTGATGATGATGGTGATGATGTGAGGGGAAGGTTGTTTGTGTGTCAAAGACGTACCTTGGCGACGGGCTTGCAGAAGTTCATCTGTGTACTTGTTAGCCTCATCTGATCATCTACAAAAGCTAATGGGGCTTCTTCAAACATACCGCGTCACCGACAACGTCGTCGATGGTGATGAAGAGGTGGTGGCTGCCATATTTGGTTAATGGGGCCGTGGTTTCAATGAAGCGGTCTTATTTACCAAGTGATTGTGCCAGCAACATTAGGGCCGCTTGTGGGGTGTTAGCTTGTCCGTTAAGAGAGGGTTGGCATCTCGGAACTCACCATTGCTTGACAGCCTCAACGGCTTCAGCGGTTGTGCAGTGCTCGAGGACTACGGAATTAGTATAGCCCTGCTGGCCACAGGAGAGGTCTACCAACTAATTCTGAGCTTGGGGTACTTGGTGTGAAGAGCCTTCAGAGTAGGCAGGAACTGCGCAGGGCGTGAGCATCTCCAGCCAGAATGACACGGCGCAAAGAGGCACTGCCTACCTTGGACTCTGCGTTGAGGGTGGTGATGTCACTTCCAGCGTGAGAAGGGCACTCTCCGTGCAGGCACAGAATCAGGTCGACCTCCTCCATGGCCTTGAAGACCTCGTGGAAGGCGTCGTAGTCAACGACACCAGCAGAGCTATTGGTTGTGACGCCAGCAGGGTAACTGGGAAAGCCTGCCTGTCAGTCTCTTCTCTTTGCCCATCTGCTTCTTGCAGGGGGAACAAACCTCTTGACGGCAGCAACACCGGCCTTCTTTGCATCCCTGATGGTCTCGGGAGTGACGTCGGGGTGCAGGTAGAGCGTCATCAACAGCTTGACCTCGTCCTGGCCCAGAGCCTCCTTGATGCGGGAGGAGTAGTCCAGGGCCATCTTGACGGTCGTCACAGGTTGGGGAGAGAGGTTGGGCATGATCAGAGCGCTTGATGCAACGAGGTTAGTTGCCATCCGTCATCGAAAGGACACACGAGGGAGCAAAAGCACCTGGAAACACCGCCAGATCGAACTGTGGGGGCGACAATCTGGACGATTAGCTCGTCGGCATCGGGAAGACGACGCAGTCTATGGCACACGAACCTTGCACATGGGACCATCACGCAAGTGAACGTGGGCGTCAAAGCCCGCGGGCAGCTCGACGGTATCGGGAAGAGGCATGATGAAAGATTACGCGGTTCTGCGTTCGGCTCTTGTGTCAGAAACTCGAGATGTAATGATCAAGTGGGTTAATCGAACCAGTTTCAAAGTCGGTTATGACAATATGTTTTGGGGTTCTCGGCGAGGTGTTGCTGATTTGTATCACAACTTCTCTCCTCCGTCGCGTCGAGTTAGGCACAGGTAGGGAGAGGGAATGGAGTCAGTTTCTTCGAAATGTTTTTTCTTGGAGCATATTTGGTGGGGGCGGGGTAATCAACTGGGTTCCCCGAGAGTTGAAAACCATGATAGAGAACAATAAACATACATTTCAACATACATTTCACGACCATCCTCACTTGTCTCCTAAGAAGAAGCAAGCAGTGCCTAAATATACATAACAAGAATATCGTCATAGTACCCGGGTCATAATAATCTCCATCTGTGGACGCCAATACTAAGGACCGAGTTGCTACGGATGAACATGGCGACTCGGTGTAATACATCTTGTAGAGGGGCATCGCCCCGCTATCGGTGAGGCGTGCGTGGGACTGAAGGGGACCTATTCGGTTCCCACAGATCCCTTATCCGGTGTAGGCTAAGCCAACTCTGGAAATTGCTATCTTCGCCCTCAGGCTCTCTCTACTACTACCCTTACTGCTCATGATTCCTGTCCCGCTTATTCTTCTTACTTTCCAGATAGGCAGCAGCGACAGTGCCAATATTAGTGGATGTTCATACCATGCGTGTTGGAGTGGTGCGTCTTCGAAGTGCGTGATTGGCATCTCTTTCCCAGGTGCCCGTTTTCCCGATAAAGTACCAGAGCCAACGCCGGCCGGATCCGTAGCGACCGGAGCCTTCACTGGGGCGGAGTCTCGGGCTTAGCCAAAAGTGAAGAAGTGAAGAAAAAAAACTAGCAAACCCCTACTTATCGATAACACGTTGTATGCAAAACCTGCTCGAAAAATGAGAATCTTTCTCAACAGACTTCAGCCTCTTGAGTCACTAAGCCCTAGGGACGGATAGTACCATCGGTTGTTCTCCAAAGGGTTTGGCAGACACCAAATAGACTGGGGGTAACTGTAAAGGACGGCTCCGGGGGAAGCTTCGGGCACGGACCATAAACCCCACTATTACCACCTACCACAGTAGGTGCCTACCCTGCTTGCCTGCTACCTTCCCAGACCACCACCTCTTTGCTCTGCTTTGAGCTCACATCTGTTGGAGCAGGTCTGTCACTTTTCCACATCACCAGTTTCGACAAGGCGCCCGCCTGAGCCAAGATGGACGCCACCCTGCTCTCCTTCGAAGCTGGCCAGCACTCAACAGACGAGCTCTACCACAAGGCTGTTGAGAAACACATTCAGAACGTTACGAGACTCTTCGTGGACGATTCTGATGCCGTCGTGGCCAATGCGCCGCAGCTTCTTGAGGTTCGTTGACGCTCCATGCAAGCCTACCTGTTGGCCGTGTGGTGTTGCTAACCAAACCGCAGATCGTTCACCCAACAGACCACTCGATCTCCCACCTCGCGATCCTGAACACACTCAAACACGTCGACGAAGAGACGCTCCCCCTATCTCCCGAAGCACTCCGACTGAGCATCTTGCGCTTCCTGCTTGAATTCGACCAACGGCAAATACGCTATGTGGGCGAACCCTTTTACAGCCTCGTCAAGGATGTCTTGGCGTGCAAGTACTTCCCGGTATGGTTTGTCTTCACTCCAAGCTTGTATCCTCATGCTGACCCTGACGCCCACAGGCCCGTCAAGCGATTGACATTATCGCAATGGTGCTGAAACGACTCGATCCCGACTCCGCCCTTCTCACAAGCATCCACCTTGCCGTGGTTAAGTTGACCTACGAGACCGAGAACTACGACCAAGTTCTGCCAATCATTGAAAAGCCATGGGTATTTCTCCCAGGCATGAAGAACCAGACGAAGCCAACCTACCTTTGCGACATGTCGGCATCACCGGCCTCTTACATCACCACCTCAACCGGCCTCACCGAGGCCGTAAACCGAGACGATGTCATGCAGTACGAGTACCTGGTTGCTCAGATCTTCACAGCCAAGAACAGATGGACGGACGCGCACAAGACCTACCAGCGCATTATCACCTGGCCAACACGCGACGGGGGCGTGAGCAAGATCGCGATCGAGTGTTACCGCCGGTGGATTCTCACGGGACTGCTGGCCTACGGTCAAAACCCAACTCAGCCTACCGGTATCAACGCGGTGGCCATGAAAGCAATCAATGCCGAGTCCAAGCCGTACGCAGACCTCGCAGCGCTGTTCCCGACAACCAATGCGGAGCAATTCAAGGCCGATGTCGAGAAGGGTGCGGAGACGTGGAACAGCCACCAGACTACGACGCTTGTCAAAGAGGTCGTAAAGGCTTATCAGAAGTGGCAGATCCTGGGTCTGGCAGACGTCTACCACAAGATTGGCGTTTCCGAGATCCGGCAAAAGACTCTAAGCGCTGAGACGGCTCTGAACTTGGAGACGGACCAGGAGGTCGAAGAACTCCTTCAGGATATGATCCGCGGTGGAATGCTCAAGGGCGCGTTGGAGACAAGTCCCGACGGCACCAAGTACCTCACCTTCTCCCCTCGCGAAGAGGAGATCGAATACACCGATTACCAGCAGAAGATCAAGGACGACGCGCGCATCAAGACAATCAACAAATGGGCCCAGGCGAGCGATGCCCGCCTCGCCGCCTCCAAGGACTACGCCAAGCACATCATTCGCGAGCAAAAGCGTCAGGACAAGGACGGTCAGTCCCAGAATACCGACTTTGGCTTCGAGAACTCTGTCGACGACGAGGATCTCATGACCGGCATTCAGCATCCCTGAAGAAGGGATCGCCGTAAACGTGTCATGGGATCACTAAGCGGTGAAATTCAAGCACTTTGTCACGATGTAACGCAGTCATGGGAGTGAGAGCGCGTTTCCGAATGGAGGTACGGGCAGAGAGACAGGGTTCGCATGATGGGTTGTCCTTCATTTTTCCAAGAAGCACCACTTGACATGGTGGGCATTAGGCCGGCGTTACGAGAACAGGTTCATTATGGAATTAGTTGACTACCGACAAGGGCATCTTCTCTGCCGCTTGCATCATACGAAGGCGCATTCCGGTTTGTAGCAACTCAAGAAAGTAGAGAAAACAACGCAAAGTGGTATTCTCATCTGCAATTAATATCTTTGAATTGGGTGTGCATCGCAGCAAAAAATTGCCCAACGTTTTGCCACCAACGGTTTCTTGCCTCGTAGCTCGTCAGATCTACTACGCTTGCACTCAAGCCCTCCGCTTTTTCAGCCAGTCTGATCTCCTGGTAACAACAATAATAAGACACGTGCCCTCCGAAAAGTCCATCAGCCTAGCTCAATTTCATGAGCTGATGCCAAACTGCTTGATGAGATCGGCAAGCTTCGCGCCCTCGGACTTGAAGTCAATCGCGGAAGCGCTCATGACCTGGTATCGTACTCTAGATAAACTCATCAGCAACACATTTCTGCCGTCAAGATGGGGAGAACAAACCTTTGAGATTCGCCGAAGGTGTCCATCTTCGCACGGCAACGGAAGTTGAGCTTGCAGCAGTTCGCCTGCTCAAACGCCTGAGCCAGCTTCGTCTCATCATCCTCACGCAGAGCCATGAGCTGGTCGGCGGTCATGCCCATGATAATCCGTCCAACATCGTCAAAGCAGCTGAGCCACAGCTGGTTGGTGTGGTCGCAGACGTTGATGGACATGATGTAGCGGTACTCAGGCTTGGGATGGGACACATCGCACTTCTCACAGCGCCAGGTGCCATCGCCCATGTCAGTGACCTTCTTGTTGCAGCCCTCGTTCATACACGCGGGGTAGGCGAAGTTGTCCTGCTTGATGTAGACGATGGTAGCCTTAAGGTTGAAGTAGTCTTGCTGCTCCATGCCCAAGTTCTCCTCCTTCACCTGGATGATGGACTTGTCCTGGTCCTTGCGGCCAGTAGCACTGCCCATGCTCGCCATGTTGTTGTGGCTGCTGAAGGTATCGTTGCGGCCGGAGGAGTCGTACCAGCCCTTCAGGCGGTGGGCATCGGGAATATCGGGATCGATGGACATGGTTCCTGACGACAGCAAGCTCAGACTGCGACCGCCAAAGTCGCTGACCTTTGTGCCCTTGAAAGCGACAACGGACTCCAGCTTCGCATCGAAGCTCGTGGCGTTCTTGCCCCAGATTGTCACTCGGACGGAATAGTTGGTGTCATCGACGAGTGTGAGCTCGCGCTTCTCATAGGGCTTGCCTGTCGACTTGGATTGGATCTGTGAAACCTCGGCAACTTCCTTCAAGACGCCGATCACGTCGACAGTTGCGTCTTTCTCAACCTCCTGCAATTCTTGAATGTTGCAAAAGTTGAATCGCACCTGCGGCACGCTGCTCTGGTCTTCGGCCTTCTCGATTTGGGTGTCGCGCTCGAAAGTGAGCTCGTAGTCGTTGGGCAGATTCGTGAATTGTTTCTTGGCAAGCTGGACCTTGCAAGGGTTGGAGATGTAGTAAACGCTTCCCTCCTGCAGCAGGTCGTAGTACTGGTCGACCTGCTCGTTGAAGCCGGTGGCCTTGATCTCACCGCTCTCATCGAGCAGGTTGACACTGAACAACTTTCCTTCTCCACTGGGCTTGTGCCATGTGCGGATGTCCGACTTCTGGGTGACGCGGGCTTTGATGGTCCACTTGTGGGCATAAGGGGAGAGGGCTTCAATGGGATAGATGTTATTGCTTCCATGCTGGCCAGTGGCGCCTCCAGCAGATCGCGTTGGTATCGACTGCTGAGGCTTAGGCTTGACCTCCTCCTGCTTGACTCCGTAGAAGTTTTGTCCGCCGATCGTAGTGTTGGCCTCGGGCAGAGGCTTCGCTTCGAACATGACGGGCTCGCCAATCTTGTCAGGTGTGCCGAGATTATCGATAACGTCGAGACCCAGAACAATCAAGATGCTGGGACACGTCAGTAAACATACTCATTGTAAAGAATCAGGATTAAGTAGTTCGGGGCCACGTACTCCTTCCCCTTGACAGAGGTCGCCTGGTACTGGGTAATCCGCACGATGCAGTTCCTCACCAGCTTGTTGTCGTGAACGACATGGTTCATTTGTGTGGCAAGCATGCATTGGACGTAGTTGTGAGTATCGCTCAAAACGATGCGGTATCTCTCTGAAGGGCCTGATGCACCGGCAGCCAGGGATTTGACCTGCAAGCATTGCAAGACAGGAACTGGAAATTTCGTTTGGGCCGTGTCGGGGTCGTTGAAAATGGCACTAAGCACGTTTCGTCAGTATAGCTTCGCGTGCAAGAAGAAAAGCGAAGGATTTCCTTACTTCAAGGCCCCTTTCGTGATCTTGGATTCGGCATCCATGATGAGTTTGGTCGAGAGAGTGTTGTTAGGTTCGAGTCTTTCGGCTGAGGTTGTGTTGGTAAGGAGGGTTACTGCAGGATTCTTCGCGAGATGCGGGAGGCAAAAGGCAAGAGACGCGTCTGACGCGTTCAATTAATTGCTTTCCACGTCCCAGTCGATGGCGGGGTTTCTGATAGTGCATCTTAGTAAGCCGGGTGGCTGGTCCCTGCACATTTCATCGCGGTCCATGTCTGGTGAGGGGTGGAGAAAGGATGAAAGGTACGTACCGACAGGCAGCTGCTCGCGGGGCAGCTACTAGCATCAAGCTGAGACGTCATCCCTGGAGCCCGTCGTTAGCTATGGGCACTATGGACCTGTACACGTACGCTGCAGTGTGGTTCAAAGGGAGATACAGTCGCTAGGTATTAGGGAGGTAGTTGTATTGTAGGTAGGTCACCAATGCTGATTCCATCTCCCACCCAGCCCTACTCAGACATCTCAACTTCAGGTCGACACCTTCATTTCTTGCAGCTCTCCACAAATACATACCGTGCGAAGCACAGTTACCCTGAAACCCGCCGAATAAGATGACCCAAGTCGACGTCGCAACGAAAGCGCCGGAGAGCGACGCCGCTGAGACGGCGACCGAAACCGTCACTGTCGCCGAGCCTACGACTGAGCCTACGACCGAGGCCACCTCCGCGGCCGACACTCCAGCTCAATCCAGCCCTACCACGACGACGGGAGGAGCTGGTGAGCACAGTGAGCACTGCGTGACAGATCGCCCGACTCGTAAGTCCGCCCGCGCAACATCGGGTCGCATGTTGTATGCTGACCTGTAACAGCCGCTGGCCAGTCCTCGAGCGGCGAGATCATCAAAATCAACGATGTCGATGTGGGTGCTCCTGAGTGTCGCTGCCACTGGCGCATATTTTCCCTGTATCACTGGCTGACCTAGCTTAGGCGTACATCTCTAAGCCCGCCGACTACCCCCATGCGCCCTCCAGACTCCTGCTCCTCCTTACCGGAGGCACGGGAATGAAGTCGACAAACAACCAGATCCAAGCCGACAGGTTCGCTAGTGAGGGTTTCGTTGTTGTCATGCCCGACCTGTTCAACAACGACCCGGCCCCCAACTCCTCTACGATCGACGACACTGAAGACACCGGATCGTTCCTTGATACCTTCAAGCTCAAGATCGTCGAGACGGCCAAGAGCTTCCAGATCGACATGTGGTTGGCGCGCCACACAGAGGAGAAGGTTCTTCCCATCCTCTACAAGGTGATTGACGGCTGCAAGGAGAAGTTCGGCGATGCGGTAAAGAACGGCAACGGCATCTACGCCGTTGGTTACTGCATCGGTGGCCGATACGTTCTGCACCTCGGATCAGACAGGAGCGTGCCGACGAGTGGCCAGGGACCCGACGCCGAGGCGGGTGAGGTCAAGAAGGGCCCTTTCATCAAGGTCGGCGCGATAGCTCATGGAGCATCCGTCATCCCAGACGACTTTAAAGGCATTAAAGTTCCGATATCTCTTGTCTGTGTCGAGAACGACCCTCTGTTCCCCGAGGAGGTTCGAACTCACGGCGAGGACGCGATGTCAAAGGCGAACTTGGAGCACGAGGTCCAGGTATACCCCGGTGTGCCTCACGGTTAGCTCTCCCGAATATCCCTCGGCTGTCCTAGTCGCTAACCAAGATACAGGTTTCGCAGTTGTTGGCGAATATCAGGACTCGTCGATTAAGGAGGCCCAGGCTACGGCGTACGAGCAGATGCTCAAGTGGATCAAGGAGCATTAAGGAGTAAACCAACTTTGACCTATGTTTATGCTTATGATAGTGCGTTCAATACTGCAGAAATAGCATTTCCCTACCAAGGCAACCTAGCTGCAGTGCCCGGTTCTTGTTCTCGATGCGATGTCTATCTAGAGCGCATGTCCTCACCTGGCTTTGAAACCCTGGAATACTAAAGGGAAAGCCCCGGAGCGGACGGTGAACTAGCTCCGGCTCTGTCGCTGGGCTCTGTCGCTAGGCTCTATTGTTGTCACTCCGTCTCGGGGTCTCGGGTTCAAGTAGGCTCCATCTCCGGTTCTTGCCCCGGCGTTTGCTGGGACCTCCCAATTAGGAGGCCGGCTCGGGAGTTCCAGCAAAAACTGCGTCACATTCCCTATTTGGAAGCCGTTTGTGGCAAGTCGATCACGACAGAAGATGCAGCGTATTGTCATAACACGAAGTCCGTGTGCTGCGCGTTCTCATCGTCACTTCAGATGTTTCCTGGGGACAATCACAGCTTGTACAACAATCTACTTCAGTAATTATATACTTCTACCCAAAATGCCTACACCAACCCATTCAAGAGGCTGTGCTATACATGTGCCTCTGCGCTCGTGAAGCTGGAAGCCCCATGATCCGTTCGAGTCGTGGGCGAACTACAGTCGCTCTTAGACGCCGGTGCCCTGGATCCGTCGGGCGAGTTGGCAGGAGCTCCCATCTCGAACTCTGGGTCTTGAATCCTGCGGCGGGACGACGAGTTCTGGCTGCCCGCCCCGGTGCTCCTGCCCGTCAGGTTCGTCGTGACGTCCCTGATCTGCCGGGTGCCTTCCCGCAGGAGCTGTCGCGCGTTGGGCATGCAAGAGACGACGACGCCGGTGCAGAGCTCGATGCAGGACCAGATGATCGTTCCGCGTGCGTCAGCTACGCATCCCAACCGTCAGCAATGCGTCTCTCTCTTTCTTCTAGGACTTCATTTTGGGCATTCACTTACCAGTAGCGTTCGATGATGTCGCGAAGTAGATCAGGCTGTGCACACGGATGATGCTCACGACGGTAAGGCTTGACTCCCAGTTAGCGAATCCAGCGTGTTCAGGTCCTCGGAACCAATATGCGAGAAACTCACAAGATTCCGACGCAGAACATGGCCATGATGCCGAGCTTCTTCCTCGGCTTGAGGTTCAGCTTGTACAGCTGCGTCAGGGGCAGCACCAGCATCCAGACGTCGAGGGCGATGTTCATGCCGCCGTGCGAGAGCCCCATCTTGTTGAGGTCGAGGACGACGCCGCGCGGGTCCTTGTCGCGCCAGCCCTCCCAGATCAGCCACGTCGGCTGCCGCTGGACAAAGCTGAGGACGATGAAGATGAAGCCGACGAGGAGGTCGTAGGCGAGCGTGACCCAGACGACGATCCTGAACTTCTTGTCGGGGAAGATCCGGAGAAAGAAGTAGAGGATCGAGGCCTTGATGATTGCCAGGACGAAGATGTAATGCGTCTGTACTACGAGGAGGTACTGATGATTTGGTTAGGTAGCTGTACTTGTAGATGACATTGGGTCGGCGGGAATTTACCCTGAGGAAAGACGCTATTTGGTTCTCATTCAAGACCCAAATGTCAAGCCCAAGTCCTTGCGGAATCACTAGGTCATTGTGTCAGCTGATACATCAACGATACCAGAAACCGCTGTGGGTTCTTACTGTACTGGATGAGAATGACAAAAGAGATGAGGAAGGCCTGCAGGTGATGTTAGTTACGGCCGAGCGCAGCATCTGCGGGACGGGAACATCGTCGTCATACATAGGCAACCAGCATCAAGGTGTCATCCAAGCCCCAAGGGGAGAATCTGAGAAACTTTACGGCGATCCGGCAGGCGAAGAAGACGGTAGCAAGGGTAAACATGGCGAGGCTCGTCGCCCGTGCCTCGCTCCGGTGGTCCGCCATGGGCATGCCGCATGCCGTCTTCGTGGCGTTGAGAAAGGCTGCAGATCGAGACAAGTCAGCTCGCCGCGATGGTTTTCTTGGGTAGTTGTTCAAGGTTATTGGGCTGATGACTTACACAAACCCTCCACGACGGTGCACGCCTCCTTCGCGCAGCCGCCGACCAGGTTGGTGAAGCTCTCGTCGACGCACAGCTGCGCCTGGGTCTTGTTCGCGAACTCGGGCTGGCCCATGGCCTGCATGAAGCAGGTCACCTACCATCTCCGTCAGCATCATCGCGATACGGGCAACAACAGGCTTCTCTCGTCGGAGAAAAAGGGGAGGAATACTAACACCGCATTTCGGAGCCTCGGCCATCGACTGAGCGCCCGTGAGCCCCAGCAGGCACGACACGCCAACAAGGACAAGGAGCCTCGGAGTCAACATCGTGCTGGTCTTCTGACAGAGACAGGACACACGAACGAACGACCAGACGGATGGCAAAGCCAGGGCGGGCGCGCGGGGGAGGACGGACCACGTCCCCAGATATTGTTTTCCTTTCACATATATGACGGAATTAGTCTACCAACGGAAGAACGACCCAAAAAGCCAATCATCCCCTCCTCCTCTCCCTCTCTCACTCCTAGTCTTTGGGTTTGATGACGAGAAGCGATCGTCCGAAGCGATACAAAGGCGGGCGCGGATGGACCGGTGTTAGTGTCAGATCAATGCGGCCTAGGCAGCCTGCCCTAGCGGCGCAACCGTAGCTTCATTCGTGAATCCGGGGCAGGACCATCTCAATCCAGGGACCATACCGACCACTCGACGACACGTCCTAATGGCACTAAAAGCTCTCGGCAGACGACGGGAGGCAGAGTTTTACAAATAGAGGAGGGACCCTCGCCACGTCCTGGAATGTCTTACAGCTCTGTCAAGTTCCTCGCCCGCAACCAGAGTTGTTAGTCGAGGGGGGAGGTCTCAAAATTTTAGACCGGCGAGAGAAGCTTATACTGCTTGGCAAGACCAGGATCGGCCTAGACCTCCGCGGGCGCCCATCCTTGATGTACCTAGAAGTCTCAAGGCCTGGGCAACGAGACGGGATTACCTACTCCCGTCCTCTGCAGCGGCAGGCTCTACCGGTCGAGGCAAGACGGCTGTGGCGCTTCTCAAAGAGGTAAAGCACCGCCATCGAGGGAATGACAAGACCATGTCTTGTGGCCGTGTTAGATACCCTCGATCAGCCACTCGAGTAGCAATCGGACGATGGCCGCCTTTGTTCACGTTGAAGGTCGTCCAGGGGATCTGAAAGCCAGGGAGAATCCGCCCCGACCAGATAGGCAAACGGGGTGGCAGGATACCGTCAGGTGGCGACGTGAAGCAGCTGACATACCCAGATGGCTGTCGATGGGGCCGGCCGCAACGCCCAGCGTGTTAACTCCCTGGGGCAGTCAGTCCCCTTGGTGAGACGAGACGAGTATAAATTACTGATGAGTCGACCGAACAGGACTTGGCATTGCCTTTCTTTTGACTACTCGGTGCTTATTGGCATTTTGAGGCTGGGGGGCCAAGTAACCTGTCGACTCTATGAGATGGTGCAGATAATCTTGCCCGAGTTCTTGTTCGCCTCCAGCAACGCGTGCGCCTGCTGAACCTCCTCCCAGGGAAGTACCGTGTCGATGACGACCTTGAGCTTGCCCGTCTTGAAGTGCGGCACGTACTCCTCCAGCCTGTCCCTCAGCTTTCCCTGGTACTCCACGTCCCGGCTGCGCAGCGTGCTGCCCTCGAGCCTGATGCGCTTGTATAGCAGCGGGCCGATGTTGGCGCTCTCGACCACGGGGCCGCCCAGGAGGCCGAGAAGCACGATGTGCGCGTCCCGCGCCGCGACGTCCAGGTTCTTCTGGAAGTAGGTTCCGCCCACAAAGTCCACGATCACGTCGACGCCCTTCCCGCCCGTCGCCTCCTTGATCTTCTCGGCCCAGTCCTCCTCCTTGTAGTTGAAGGCCGCCGTGGCGCCGATCTCGTTGACGACGAAGTCGCACTTCTCCTTGGACCCGGCCGTCGCGTAGATGGCGGAGGCACCCGCGTCGCGGGACAGCTGGATGCCGGCGATGGACACCCCCGAGGCTCCGGCGTGCCACAGGACGGACTTGCCCTTCGAGAACTCGCCCACGAGGAAGAGGGCCTGGGTGGCTGTAATCCATGTCTGGGGATGATATTATCAGCAAAGGGGGAATGCGCCACGTGAAGGGTCGAATAGGGGTCCAAAGTGGGGTTTGAGGGTCTCTCGGCAGTTGGCAACCATACCTCTGGGACACCAGCAGCTTGCTCCCAAGACAAGTGGTCCGGCTTGTGCAGCAGCATCTTGCTGTTGACGGCGATGAACTCGGCATACGCGCCTCCGTACGCCAGACCAAAGACCTCGTCTCCGACCTTGAAGCTGCCATGGTCGCCTTCACCAAACGACTCGATGGTTCCACTGAACTCAACGCCCAACGTCTTGGGCGCTTGGGGCGGGAGAGGGTAGTTGCCCATACGTTGGATCTGGTCCATCCGGTTGATGCCGAACGCCTTGATCTTAACGAGAGCCTCGCCGGAGCCCGGCGCCGGCTTCGGCGTGTCGGGGTTGATGAAGAGGTTCTCCTTCGGGCCCTTGCCGTCCTTGATGTCTGTTGTATTTGTAAGCCATGAACTTGATGAGTGCCGCGCAGGGAGTAATAGCATACCGACGGCTCTCATCTTTGCAGCCATTTTGTCGTGTAGTGGATGTGTTTTGCAATTTCGAAAAAGATTAACTCGGGCTGTAGTCACTGAAATTTCCGATTTTGGTCCTCGCTAGGAAGTGTTATCAGGCCGAGGTTCCTGTTCAGACATTCCCCTCAATGACGTTCGCCTCCACTGACTAATCCACCGGGCGGGCAGCCCCGTACCGCCCGGCGATCTACCCCGACACTCCCGTGCCGTGACTTATCGGCTCCTCCGGCCCAAGCACCTCCACCCACTACCTGCGCTAGATCGCCATTCAACCCCATCTGAAAGACCTGGCCGGGGTTTCAGATCACGAACACCTACTTCATTTGGCACAATTCGGAGTGAGTCCGACAGGCCACGGGGTCCCTCGAACGGGCGTCATGGCGCAACGGCATGTTGGCTCTTCTACTCCGGGTGCCTGTCTCGCCAATCTGTATGACGAACCGTGCCGTCAGTGACAACCATGTCTCGAAGTCCATCGGTGGATCTTGGCGAACGAGGTGACACTTGCCCTGCTTACCTACTTCACTTCGAGATCTGCGAGTTTTATCCTTGCAAGCTCGAGGGTTCCTTTCCCCGACCCGATGGCACGTTGCCGACCGGGGGCAGATCGAGCCTATCGAAGGCTACAAACGGAGCCATCCGAGATATGTACGAGGCGGGGGAACAGCTTGCCACACATATACGTTGGGCATTTGCGTCGGACGACCCATTCCAAAGACCAGAGGCATCGGCGGAAAGCCGTGAAACGATTTCGGTGTCTTTCCTCTTCAGCTGCCCAACACTCGTCGGGATAAAGACAAGATACTTCGAGCCGCACTTTACCAGCGCCGGTCACGTAACGAGCCACTGCAGACGTGTCGGCACGTCAACCGTCGTTTAGGTAAGTTGAACGTTACCAAAAGGTGGCAGGATAATTTGTTTGTTTTCACGAAAGGGCGTCTCCCCGATGCTCATTAGAGTCAGTACTGCATCATCTGAGCTCCATACCTTCGCTTCCTGTGGTACGGATTGGTGTACATGAGGCTTCAAAGTCACAGCCGATCCAGCCCGTATCTCGATGCTGCATCGCCGGGCCTCGGAGCCGACAGGACGTCGACCATGACACCACAAGGGCTTTCTGCCAAGCAAGGAGACATCCACAAACTGGGCTGTGAGATAAGAAAGCCCTGGGCCGCCCGATGAGGAAAGCAATTAATAGTATCTGGGGGCTGGCCCATGGGGAAGGTGACGAAGATCAATATCGGTAGGCCGAAGGCTGCAGCATGATTTCCGGGACGGGAGATGGAGTCAACGGCCGTGGAGCCAATAGAAAGAAAACGCGACGGTTCTGTCGATAAAAAAACCTGCATGAGGGCAGTTTTGAGGCGTCAAATGGCCAACACCCAAGCATTATACAACCCGACAATAGTGGACTCGATCGCTTGTGTAAAAAAAAAAAAAGACAAAAGTAAAAGCTCTGCTTGTAAATAACCCCTTGTATGCAAAGAATGTGGACTCGATCGCGTTTTTATGCCCTGTTGAGGAGGCTATTTCGGACAGTCAGCCTCCTGAAAATTCAAAAGCAGAAGGAAAAGCATGCAGAGGCGCTGCAGGTACGATGCCATCTCACTTCGCTTCACATGCGGGCTGACGAGTTCAATAGAAACAGAGGAGGAGGGGTGGGAGGATGACGATCGGTTAATAGTTCCAATGTGTTGTCCAAGGTCTGTGTGCGTTGTGGAAATTAAATGGTGGGAGGGGTGGTGCCAATTTGCTGCATTGACCACTGCCGCCGCCACCACCACGAGAGATGCAGGCGACCCGCAACGGGAACTCTGGACCGTCGATAACTCTGCCAACTCGGCCCTTGAGCCGCCCGCGGGTGTGAGATGAAGGCTGGCCGCCTTTGCTCGCAAGCTCTTGAGGAAGAAGCGGATAGGCGGGTACCGGTTCCATTTGACATGATTTCCAAACCATCACCAATGGTCGACGCCTCGATTGCATCTCCCACCAATTATCAGTCTCTAGCTGCGCCTAGGATGGGTTTGACGACCAAACAGGTGCAATCCTGTGAAATGTCAGAAGCCAGTTCAGGGTGATCGCCCGTATTGCCCGTACGAGAGGCTCATGATACGAGGTATGGGCCAAGACTCCTCGAGAGTAGCTCAGTGCAGTGGGAAGTGTCCGGTTCGGAACACCGACGGGACGGACAAAGCTCCGGAGACAGTTCCTCAACTGACGATAGTACTGTATTAGTATCGACGCAGCCCGGGGTCCGTGAACAGACACCCGCCCGCTGCTGTCCACTATGTGACGTGGTACTGAATCTGGATGCCGATTGTAACGAGCCCGGCTGATCCACGGGATTTGCTCCGAGCGATAACCGTATTCTGGTCTCCGCCTTTTGGCCCTCCGCTGAACGCAAGGACGTTATCGAGAAGCGTGGGCTGCCGAAGTGTGAGGATCGAAGCAGGACCCAGCGGCCTTTGGAGTCGTTACTGGAAACGAGCGGTGCTAGGGCCCCGGCTACCTCTCGACTGCTCCCCTGCGCTGATGAGACTCTGACATGTGCGGAAGAAGATGAAAACCTGGAGTGCCCCTGGTGGTAGTGGCCCCGAAAACCCTGGTCCACTCGCCAGGATGAGAGGCCGGAAGGTCAGATCCAACGACGACAGGGCCGTCCAATAGGTAGATTTTGCGATGCAGGTCTGTCGTTCGTCCGGTGTCAAGGTCTAACCGCATCGCTCCCGGGCGAGAAGGGCCTGAACACGGGGTTTTCATCTGATGCCGGGCCACTCCGGTATTCCAGCCGGTGCTTGGCCCCTTCCATTGGAAGTTCTGGACTGGCCAAGCTTGTGTTGTCTCGCTCCTACTCGGTGTCAGTCAGACATTTTGTCGGGCTTCGAATGAGCTGCCAGATCCGTCAGAGGCGAATCTTGCATACGCATGGCGCAAAAGACAGGACGATTCCTAGCAAGGAGGACAACGCCTCAGTGTCAACGGGATTTGGTCGGAACGGGCATGATTGCTTGATGGGGATTGCTGGAGCCACTGCAGGATATTGGGGAAATCGACGCGAAGACGACGACTATCTGATTCTGCGTGACTCAGGAAAACTCGCACCACCTTCCACGCTTTCCTATCGTTCTTGCGCGTACCTGCCTGAGTGCTCGGGTCAATAGTGGGCAATTCCCTCCCGTGATTGGAGAATGGTTTGCCCCACTCACGTCCCAACCTGTCCAATCATGGCTATTGTATATCGTTTTCTGTTCTGTACCGCTCTTGCTGCGAGTTCTCCTCCCCTTTCCTCTCCACGTCAACCGGGGACCTCCAGGCTGGGCGATGCAGTCCAACTTTCACCCCTTTCCCCTCACCTGTACTTCACTTTTTGTCGTGGTACTCTGTGCAAGGCTCTTGAGCTGAGCTGAGCAACGGCTCGAAGGCGAGGCAGCCCTACCTACTGTTCGCTATTGCTTGGCTCGTGGACGATAGTCTCGTCGACGGGTTTCACACCATGCGAACGGACAAAGCTCATGGCGGTTATGGCTTGCCGCTGCCGCGAGACCGCGGCCAGCTGCCTTGCTCGCCTGCCCACCCAGCGGGCCAACGCCGTTCCGACTCGCGGCAACCCACATCCATTCCTCGGTTGGGCCCAAGACGGACGCCGTGGCTTTCGATAAGGTCTTCCCAGCCGCCACGCGGTGTCTCTGTCCCGGAGACTTGTTTTGGTCTCGGACTCTTTATTTTTAGTCTCCTCAGCTCGACCCGCGGCATCGAATAGCAGACAGCTCCGTTGAGCCGATCTACGCCCTCCTTGGACCAGTCTCTCTGCTGGGCGTGGGAGTCGTTGGCAATGCTGCATGGTACCTGCATTAGTGCAGAGCCTGGTACCTGATTCGAAGCTCAGCGCTCGTGACGCAGTCCAGTCAGCCGTCAGCGAGGCGCCTACACCAAGTCAGAATGCAGCTGCAATCACACACTGACTGATGATAGGACCCGATCATTCATCCATCAACGTGCTTGGCCTGGTGCGTCAATTATTGGGGCTGCGTATGGCAGGACAGGGGAGACAGCAGAGCGTCCTGCAGACAAATCAAAGATACGAAAATGGCAACGCTGACAAGACAGACGGCGAGCGGTCTGGATTCTCGGATCGCGGCTGCATGTCAAGCAAACAACCCCCGCCCGCCAACAGGCATTATTCGCCCAGGAACAGTTGGACAGTGACAACGAAAGCAGCGTGTCAGGACAAGCGTTGGCATTGCGTACGTATGCCCATTGGCAGTCTCGCCGATGGTTGATGATCGACCCACCGAAATTACCCAAGCTTACCTTGCCTCTGTTCCCCGAATCAACTCATCTCGCTCTACCGGTCTCCTTGCAGATTTGGGGTCGGCCCAGTGGTTCGCACTCGCAGACCTACTCTGCTGGACTGGACTGGACTGGACTGGAAACGATTACCGCTCTTCCCAGCAGGGAGTGGCCTGCAGATTTCGTTCTGGACAGTCGGCTGAAGGCGAGGCGAAGACGATCAACGAACCACTCGTCAGGGCAAAGTAAGCACTTGGTACAACATACTATCAGTATCAGTATACGGATACTGTTCCAATACTCATGTATGTTTCTGCTGTTGTGCCCATCATACATCGACCGCCAGTGGCCAGTCGGAACCAAGTGGAGCAGACGGGCAAATAATTCTCGCTCTTCCAGTCTGGCTCACTTCATGGTCTCTCCCCTTTCCATGCATGTCCTACACCCACTCGCGCACCCCCCTGATCTTATCCCGTACCCACCTGCCCTGACATGAGAGCGACGCTAGGGGTACGTACCTGCTTTCTAGCCTGGTCTACCATGTTTAGCCGGCTTCTCATGATGCTCTGTTCTCTGCGCAACCACGCTCACCATATATTACCATACCACCAACTCACTCGCGTTTTCCGTTCGCTCGGCCAAGGGGCGCCAACCGCTCTAGTGCGGTCTGTCCAGTCCAGTCAAGCCAATTCTCCATCGTCAAAGCCACAGTCCAAGAGGAGAGGGAGAGAGACAGCACAGAAACAAGGCCCACCCCCTTTCCCGTTCTGCCCACACAAAGCCATCCACAATAGCCTTCCTTTCGTGTTCCCTCCCCGGTCACTAAAAGTCGCTCGGATGGCTTGCTTCTGATTTGACCAGAGTAAAATAAGCCGGTCAGTGAAAAACAAAAGAGAAGAGAAAAACCGGAGCCCTTGTAAGCCCATGGATAGCGCCTATCTTAGCAGGGGACCATGGGGCCAGGCGGCTTGTGCTCTTTTTCGCCCTCCCAGCCCAGCTCCTCTCCTCATCTCCAGTAGCAGGAGATCCAAAGTGACGCTCCACTCCCCCCCATCACCGTCGGGCAAAGGTAGTGTACCTGCAATTGGCTGTGTATCTCACTTTATAGAAGGTATCTTTCCTACCAGCAACACCTAGTCCCCTATCTTACGGATACCCTCCATTACCTTACCGCACGGCAAGGTTGCACACACTCCTTGCTCCTTGTGGGTGTTCATCCACACTCGACACTAGGTGCTAAGGTAACGACCCCAACCCAGGCCCAGTCCACGTCCCCATGTCGTGTTGCGTCCATGTCTGTATATAAATCCATTTCCTCCAGACCATCCTCACTTCTGTTCTCCTTCTCTCCTCACCCACACTCACTCATTCACTACCGACCCAGACTTTTTAGTCGCTTTCATTCGTTAACCAACGCACCTAATCCTCAACACTCCGCAACTACGACTCTTCGAGTTTTAATACCAAAAACCCTCCCAAAACCGTCAAAATGAAGTTCTCCGCTGCTGTCCTTGTCCTCGCCGCCGGCGTCATGGCCAACAAGAACGTCACCTACGTCACCGAGGTCGTCTCTTCCTACACCACCTACTGCCCTGGTCCCACTGTCATCACCCACGCCGACAAGACCTACACCATCACCAAGGTACGCCGATTCTAGACGACAACGACGGGGTTCTCGAGCCGGTTCCCGAGAGCCGAGAGACCACCTGTGTTGGACGACAACTTCGACTTCGCAACAACCAGCTAACAAGCTTCATAGGCCACCACCCTGACCATCACCGACTGCCCCTGCACTGTCACCAAGCCGGTCATCACCTCTTCCATCGTCAAGTGCGACTCCTGGTTCGCTTTGTCTATACTCTCGTTGCTGCAGAACCTGATGGCTAACCTCTCGACAGCGTTCCCACCAAGAACGCCACCCTCCCCGTGGCCACCCCCCCGGTCTCCAAGACTGCTCCCGCCGCCACTGGTGGTCTCACCCCCACCAAGCCCCCCTCCGTCCCTACCGCCGGTGCTGGCAAGGCCGCTGCCCTCTCGGGTGCCGGTCTGGCCGGTGTCCTCGGTCTCGCCGCTTTCGTCCTCTAAATCAACAACTGTCACGTCTCGCCATCCACGTCTCCCCCTACGACATGTCACGTACGATAATATCTTAATTCGTGGGAGCCTACGCCACCTAATGACTGGAGAGCGGTTGTGAACCCCATCAGTTGGATGGTTTTTTCTCGGACGAAAGGAGTTTGGGATAGAGCTTGGGGAGTCAAAAGAGGAGCGAAACGCACTCTACGCGACCACGGAAAAATACCCGGTACATTATTACGGCTGCAACCTGGCGCGCGTCCATCGGAGTCTCCCTCGCGGGAGACGGCCGATTGGGGCCTCGTTGCAGCGGTTTGCCAATACTTTTTTGCCACAACAAACTTCTTGTACTTGCTTACTGCACGAACGGTTTTTGTCTCGGGTGTTCGAAGAGGCTTCGTCTCCAAACGCACTCATTGAGGATTTCTCATCTCCGTGTGTGCGGTCTATACCACAAAAGAGCTTTTTTTTTCTTTCGGGGGGCTTAATGGGAATATAATGCGATCACGATAGGTCCTTCTACTGTCCTCTTCTTCCCCGCGGCAGAAACATCTGTTGACAAGTTGAAATCTATTATATTCTTCCCCCGAACAAGGCGTTTCGCCCTTCTCTTGCCAGTGCTTCGCCCGACTATGCCAGTATCAATATCTCTCTTCGTGTATATTCTTTGGTCATGTCGATATCTCTTGTATTTTTCGGGCGAACATACAATATTACCAACGTTATTCTGGTCGGATGTTTTATGGTCCTCTTGTTCATCAGTCCAATGTTTTAGTTCCCGTAAAATAGAACATTGCTGAGAGGCCAGTTTTGGTCCGGCGCCTTTCTAATACCTGCTCCTGTTGCAAGCGAAGTTCCATCCAGAATATGTCCATTGGCGTCTGTCTATCACGAGAGCCGTCGACAATGAAAGCCATGCGGGCCGGTGGTCTCAGTCGTACCTGACGTAGTATTCCTCAGGGGAGTGAGTGCTGGAATGGATTTAGAGTTGTTGATCATCCCACGTGCCCATCCCCCTCGGATCTTCAGACTAGATCTTCGCTGAGAAACGGTTTTTTTTTTGTCCATGTTTCTCGATTTAGAAGGTTTTCCGGTCGCTCGCCTTCCCTTCTAGACGGCCCGTTTTAGAATCCAGCGCCATCTGCGTCACGACCTACTACCTGCGCAACGTGCGCGCACCCGCGTTCCCGAGTGAGTGGGTGCGGGCGATCGATTCCATCCTACGCCGTTGCGAATCGAACCCGACTCCGTTGGCATAAAAATAATCGACACGAGGGAAGTCTAGCATAGCGCACCTAGTGACCTTGTCCTCGTGTTGATTCATTTCTCTCTCTCTTCCCGGTCCTGTGCCTTGGACACGAGATCGCGCCCTAAAAAAGAAGAAGCGGTAAGATAGTGGTGGTCTCATCTCGCTTCCGCCGGGCGCGCTTGGGGGCGAGCAAGCACTCCCGTTCGTGGACCTTTCCATTTCCATGCTTTTGTTTTTTCTGGCCCGGAGGCGCAGCAGCAGAAAACCCACACCCGCACATGCACCAAGAGCCTTGGAAGGACTTGGAGGAGATGGATGCATCATGCAATGCCAGATAGGCGTGGGGAGGGGAAGAATGGAAGGTGATGGGGAGCTGAGTGACCTGAAAGCCGCAGGCTGACCGCCCCCTCCCGTTGGGGGTACCTTCAGGACCCTGATTAAGGTTGTTTTTGTTTGTTTGCCTCAGGGTAGGAACCTGAGCCGGTGCCAGGCGCTGTACCTGCATTTTGCAGCGCTGGGCGAGTCACTGGTGCGCACCTCGGATTGGTCGGGGGCCACCGAGAGATGGATGGGTGGGGTTGCCTACGCATCCATGGATTTGTCGGTACGGCGCATCCAGCACCCTACATGCACTGCTATAGGTACCTACCCAGGTACTGAGATACACTGCCATTACATGGGACATAGCACGGATACGGAGTACCGTTCAGTGGAATAGGTACATATTACAATCCCACACGCATCGCGACTCTGGACGAGCAGGAATCAATCCCGAGATGAACGACAGCCGAGAAAGAACGAAATTGCGTCGCAGCGAACGCGGTGCTAACAGCACACCTCCGGGAACTTCGTGTTCTGGGACCGACCCTGACTGCTACGTAATTCCCTTCCTCGGAAAGAAAGCGAGGCCCGGCAGGGGGACTTTGGGCGAAGCGAGATGAGCAACCTGTCGGGGCCTCGTCACGCCGATCTTCATTAATCTGTATTCATAAAAGAAGAAAAGCGGTCATGAAACAACAGAGAGAGGCATGATCCGGGGGGCCGACGATGAACAAAAAGTGGGAAGCGGCCCTGTCAAGGATACGGTGGGTTTTTTTTATGCCAGATAGGGCGGGCATCCGGGGTTTTCTTTCCTGCTGCGGCCCATTGAGTGGTTTTCTTCCCTCCCCCCCCAATCTGAGAGATTCCGAAAGAGGGGGAGACGGGGAGACCGGAGATGATTGTCGGCCGCCGACGGACCCGGGCGCGATGGTGTGTGTGTGCCGGCGAGCCGAAGTCCAGGCGCAGGCGCCGGCGTCCCTCGCTTTCCTGTTATCGGCATCAGTCGGCTCGTGTTTCTTTCTCGCTTCCCCGGCTTCCAAGCCCGCTTCTCTGCAGCCCCCGTCGTCGATGACATGGCCACGATGGTGGCAGCACCCACGACCAATGGTTAGCCGTTGATATCACATCGTGCAGCCCGTAATTAGCCTCGGCTTATCACGCACGCTTCTTGCGTGTTTCCGGGGTAATGACACTGAGATTACTGCAAGCACATAGAGCATGTCCATGATTACTTGCTTGATCAATCCTTCTACGGCTGCCGATGGGATCTATTCACCAGTTGGAATGCATTGCGCCTTCCCTTCTAAGAATACGTCGATATGGCAGTCAGTCATGATGGCAGGTACTACCCACCTAGGTACTCCTAAATACCATCTATGGCCAGCGTAGGAAGCTGTGCACTGCAGACATCACGCAGACGGGAAGACTGGGTCATGCGGGGCTTAGTGGGACCTTGAGCGCGGAGAGATCGCATCAGATTCTGGGGTAAAGATGATGATTCTTCTGCTTTGAATGATATGATTATTCCTCACCGGAACATGTTGGCTGGAATTTCAGGAATTGATTGTTTTGGGGCACTTACTTCCATTTTTCCAAAACTCAAAGGAAGGCTTTATTCGTTACCCCCTCCTCTAGTGCCCAACTTGAAATAACGACGACGATGACGGACGACGACAACGGCGACAACGACGACAACGACGACAACGACGACAACGACGACAACGACGACAACGACGACAACGACGACAACGACGACAACGACGACAACGACGACAACGACGACAACGACGACAACGACGACAACGACGACAACGACGACAACGACGACAATGGATACGACCAGCCCATAGAGCCTTTAATAGTATCAACACTAATGAGCAGTGGCAGTCAGAGGGGATGTTGAATACTAGAGGAAGATGATAGCAATTCCTAAGCTCTACGATCTTCATTAACCCTGTAACCCAACCCTTGGGGCTACCCGGGGGCCAGGTCGGCTGGAGACGTCGGTGTCGTCGGCAATGACGGTCGGCCCCCTTACCCCGGAGCAACGGAATGCGGGGAAGTAGGTACACCTCTAGAAACCGCACCTCATCGAGAGCACGTCAGCAAGGCCGCATCGATAGCCCGTGCTTGTGTACTCAATGACACACCGCTCCGAACCTGGCTGAAAAAGAACTTCCAGTTGTCCGGCTGCTTCAGGAAGCCGAGCCCAGCATCGTACCCCTTGTCTCAGACACTTACGATAACTCATATCATTCCCGACTGCCTGCCGACACTGAAGCATCCTGAAGACCAGACCCAGGTTTGAGATCGTCTCGTCTCAGCTCAGCACAATCTCACACGACGTTTCCGTCTAAGTGACACCAAATCGTGAGAAAATCACACACTACAGACCTCGCCATGGAAGACAACTTGCATCCGCAGGACGACGTCCTGCGCCACTCCCTCGAGGACCCAGAGTCCTTCTGGGCACACCAGGCCGAGCACCTCCACTGGCACAAGAAGCCCTCCTCGACGCTAAAGATCACCAAGAAGACCCTCAAGAGCGGCGTCACCCACGACTCGTGGGAGTGGTTCCCGGGCGGCGAGATCTCGACGTGCTTCAACTGCGTGGACCGCCACGTTCACGATGGCAAGGGCGACGCGCCCGCCATCTTCTACGACAGTCCCGTCACCAACACCAAGCAGACCTTTACTTACAAGCAGCTGCTCGACGAGGTCGAGGTCTTTGCCGGTGCTCTCCGGGAGGAAGGAGTGAAGAAGGGCGACGTCGTATTGATTTATAGTGAGTTCTCCCCATTTGTCAGGTGAAACAGCAAGACTCATCGGTTACAGTGCCCATGATCCCGGCCGCCCTGATCGGGATCCTCGCCGTCAGCCGCCTGGGCGCCATCCACGCCGTCGTCTTCGGCGGCTTCGCCCCAAACGCCCTCGCCCAGCGCATCGAGGCCTCGCAGCCCGTGGCCGTCCTCACGGCGTCGTGCGGCATCGACGGCAGCAAGCCGCCCATGGACTACAGGCCGCTCGTCGAGGAGGCGTGCCGCATCTCGCCGCACAAGCCCGCCAGGGTCGTCGTGTGGCAGCGGGAGCAGATCCGGTGGCACCCCATCCGGCGCAACGAGGGCGAGCGCAACTGGCAGAGCATCGTCAAGAGCTGCCGTGCGAGGGGCGTCAGGGCCGAGTGCGTGCCCGTCAAGTCCACGGACCCGATCTACATCATCCACACGTCGGGGACGACGGGGTCGCCAAAGGGGGTGCTGAGGGACGCCGCCGGACATGCCGTCGGCTTGCATCTCTCCATCAGTTACCTGTTCAACATACACGGCCCGGGCTGTGTCTCCTTCACGGCATCTGATATTGGATGGGTACGTGGTGCCCGACGTCGCAGCCGCTCTCGCGTCGACTCTTCACTGACACTTGGGGAAAACAACAGGTCGTGGGGCATAGCTACATCGCCTACGCCCCCCTATTCACGGGTGCCGCGACGGTCCTGTACGAAGGCAAACCCGTCGGAACGCCCGACGCCTCCGCCTTCTGGCGCGTCGTGGAGGAGTACAAGGTGAACACAATGTTCACCGCGCCGACGGCCCTGCGGGCCATCAAGCGCGACGACCCGGAGAACAAGCTCCTGAGACAGGTCGGGGAGCGCGGCGGGCTGAGGACGCTCAAGGGGCTCTTCCTGGCGGGCGAGCGCTCCGAGCCGGCCATCATCACCATGTACCAGGAGCTCCTCGGGCAGTACGGCGCCGTCGACGCCCACGTCGTCGACAACTGGTGGTCGACGGAGGCCGGCTCGCCGATCACGGGCAGGGCGCTCGTGCCGCACGCAGGCAAGGACCGGAGGACGGACGTTCGGGACCACCCCCCGCCCAGGATCAAGCTGGGCAGCGCCGGGAAGGCCATGCCAGGCTTCGACGTGCGGATCGTGGACGACGGCGGCAAGGAGGTGCCCAGGGGCACCATGGGGAACATCGTCCTCGGGCTGCCGCTCGCGCCCACGGCGTTCAGGACCTTGTGGCAGGACGAGGAGAGGTTCTACAAGGGATACCTGAAGCGGTTCGACGGCAAGTGGCTGGACACGGGAGACGCGGGTTACATCGATGCCGAGGGCTCCGTCAACGTCATGTCCCGCAACGACGACGTCCTGAACGTCAGCGCCCACCGGTTATCAAGTGGTACGTCTGAGTCCCGGCATTATCTCCCAAAGCTGTAGTATCGCAGAAGACTATGCTAACGAAAGAAAAACAACAGGCGGCCTCGAGCAGGCCATCACCTCGCACCCGCTCGTCGCCGAGGCCTGCGTCGTGGGCATCCCCGACGCGCTCAAGGGCCAGCTGCCCTTCGCCTTCATCACGCTCTCGACGCCGGAGCACCCGCCCTCGGCGGTGCCGGACGCGAAGCTCGCGGACGAGATCCAGGCGCTCGTGCGGTCGCAGGTCGGGGCCATCGCGACGCTGGGCGGGCTGATCCAGGGGAAAGGGATGATCCCCAAGACGCGCAGCGGCAAGACGCTCCGGCGCGTGCTGAGGGAGCTGCTCGACAACGCGGTGCACGGCGAGTTCGACAGGGAGGTACAGGTGCCGAGTACCGTCGAGGACGCCGGGGCGGTCGAGGTCGCGAGGGCCAAGGTCAGGGAGTACTGGGAGGTGAAGGGCGAGGGCCACAAGAGCACGGAGGCCAGGGCGAAGCTATAGGGTGGAGGATTTGTGATGATATGTGTGTTGGGATAGAAGGTTTGATCGTTAGCCAGCAAGCCAGTCCTGTCGTTCGGTTCTATGTGACATATGTATCTGAGATCGATGTGTCCGTTGTCTCAGTCTCTGCAACATTTGAAAGCCTTGTAACTTTGTAAATATTCTCGACATTAACCGTTCCCACGCAAGACAACCTTGAGTCTCAAAGTTGTATGCATCCATCACCACCTTCTCGGACCCAGTTCGACCGAGCAGAAGAATCGTTTCCCTGTACCCCTTAATGATGACCGAACCCACACCGACCCTCAAGGCGGCTTGATGACCTCTGCCAACCGGTGACCATGTCGTTCCCTACGTCTGTTTGTGCAACCCTCAAGACAAATACGGGATCAAAGAAAGTGGTGTGTACATAGCCCCCTCCCTATGTGCAACAACGACTTGCTCCCTTTCGACAACAACACCACGGACTCCCATCTGCATTCATTCGAAGAAACAACAAAGATCACCTAATCAGAGGACGTCCGCGGCAGCGCGGCTAGCACGCCCGTTTATGCCGTGCGACGCCCCGGGACGACGGCTCTGCTGAGCTGGCACCGCATGGTCCCCGGGGAGGGAGAAAGAAAATCAGACCAGGGCACACACCCGTCGCGCGCGAGGGTTTCGCAACTTTCCCTATAGCGGGATGGGAGCTAAAGAATCTGACCTTCACCGCCAGGGTAGGACAGGACGGACGGAGGAGGGAGCTTTGAGGAGGGGGGATGGGCGTCGGTCTGGACCTTCCTGGGACTGACGATTCTTCCTCTCCTCGCGAGATCTCCTTTCCTTCCCTCCAGTCCTCTGTTAGGGGATGACCACCACAACCATGGAAAGCGCGAGCCTCTGGGATCACCCGCGTCCTTGAGGGCCGGATGTCACCACCGAGATTAATATGGGCGGTGCGACGTCAAAACCGTCGTCGCGAGGCACACAGCACGCCCGCATCCACTGGGGAGCACAGCGCCCCGTATCCCTTCCCTAGTCTCCTCTTCTCCCCTTCGGTCGGTCGTCCCCTCCCAGTCCGCGATCTCGTCGCCCCCGGCTCGCCCGTTTCCTCCGCGCGCTTTCGTTGGGACGCTTTCTTGGCCAGAGGAGGGGGGGGGGGGGGGGGGCAGTCCGTCGTGCGACTTGCAACAATGCCAAACACACCCACGGACACCCCCTTTCAAGGTCTTTCGCCCAACCGGCAGCAAAACGGCCTGCAGCCGGTGCGGGAAGGGCGAAGGGCACCTACCTGCCTACCTGATGGCCCACCCGCTGCACCCGTATCGAGTCGTCGTCGTCGCACCAGGTTTGGGCCCCGCGGGATGTTCGAGAGCTCGTGTAACAACGTCGTGGATGTTGGGGTGAGTTGGAGGGAGGAGGGTTGCGAAGAGGTCGGAGATCAGCGCGGGTTTGTGTCTCCAAGACAATCGGGCGGAGAAAGGAAGATCTTTGGTCAAGATGGCAGTACACGAGCACAGACTGGAGGTCAGGGAAGAAGCCAAATTATTGATTGATGCCAGATGCACATCCAACGAACGCCGCGTATGCTAGAAAGAGTATGCCGCCCTTAGACCAAGCCTGGTATCAAGATGCCCCCAAGTCCTTGCCCCTAATGTCGTCCACGCAAAAAGCAGCCATTGGTTTCATAAACACAAAAACAGTTTTAGTGTGTGCTTGGCCCAGAAGGAGAGTCTCTGGACGTCTGCTTCTGGAACAGCCCGTACACGCTCTTTTGTCCCTGTCTTGCCACCTTGAGAGGAGCGAAGCGTGCCTCTGGCAAGCGAGATCCCGCTTTTAGACTCTCGAGAACCCTAGAGCGGTCAGTCGAAGTGCAATTAGACGAAGGAGCTTGCAGACTTACCACTCAACACCGACAAATTTGACGCCGCAGCCGCCAACCTTTCGGATCTCCTTCTCCAACTTGCCGCCTGCAAGACCTCCGCCGGCGCCAGCCCCTGCGACTGCCGGCTTCCCCACGATGACATGCGTAACCTGCCTCCGACCGAGATGGATGGACATGCGGGCGCCGTTCTCCGCCAGCACGCGTTTGAGCTTGTGGTCCGAGATAATGGGATGTGTGCTGCCGTTGACGTAAACCGTGACCCCCTCGAACAAGCCCCTGCCAGCGGCCGCCTTCGTCTCCTTCTCCTCGTCCTCCTTCCGGCGCGCTTCCATAATCTCCTCTTCGCTCTTCGGGTTTCCTCCCGTGGCGGACGTCGTCGACGCGGCGGAGCCGGGGTCGGATGCGGAGGAACCGCTTCTCATCAGCCCGGGACGGGCGAGCATGTCGGCGACGCTCATCTTAGCCCGCGCCCTCACGTCCTTGGGCACGACCATGCGCAGCTTCTCGTCGTAGTCCTCGCTCCCGGCGCCGTAGGTGTCGCTCATCCGCGCACCGCCCGAGTGGCCGCCGGCGAACTGGCCGGCCAGCTTGCGGGCGCGGCTGGCTCGCCATCCCATGGACGCGCCCGGCGCGGTCTCCGGACGCTGGTGGCCGGTGGCGCTGGAGTTGTACGGGTCAAAGTTCTTGCCGAAGCGCGGCTCTGCAGCACGCGGCAGAGCAGGCTTCTCCGGCGGCGGCGGCATTCTGATAGTGGTGTTGCCAGGGTCCTCTCCCCGGCCGCCCGTCTTTTCTTTTTCCTTTCACGTCTCTACAGAGCGCAGAAGAGAACGAGAAGAGAACGGACGACGACGTGCGTGTGATCCGCTACTGTAATGTGGGCTTTGTTTGTGCGCGTCAGCAATGTAATGTCGTTCGAATCCATCGAAACAGACCGGGAAATAATAGCAATGATTTGTCTTGCCCCTAGCGCGTGTTCTATTTTCTCAGGCCAAACAAAGACGGTCTTGGTCGTCAGCAAAACACACCGACCAGTCACGCGTGGGCGCCAAAACAGAGAGGCCCAAAGCGCAAAACATTTTGGGTCGAGGCACGTCGCCGGCGCGGGGTCACATGACCAGACAGAGTCGAGACATTGACTGACACGAGGAAGGAAGGTGAGGCAAGGCATCCCCAGCTTCGGTGACTACCTAGCGCTTTCGGTGAGCTATCACAGGAAAGAGGTCTCTCTGTCTGTCTCTTTCCACCTAGGTATTTCCTCTGCTCGCTCTTTCCCTTTCTCACTCTGTTTCTCAATCTAGAAGGTAAGCACATACAATGAATGGGTACTGTCGGTAAGTACCTCTCACAATCACCCAGCGCACTTGCCCTTCCTCCGAGTCCTGTGTCCCAATCTTGGGAAAGGCTTGTGCACGTCAAAGTCCCCTGGAACCTTCCTGTTTCCCCCCGATGGCAAGACCGAACGCTTCGACCCTAGGGGACCTTTCACCTCAGCTTCAACCTCTCAACCTTCTGCAGGTACCGCGGTCCATCAGCCTAAACACCGGACCAGACCAGACCAACAGACCAAACACACCCTCTCCCTAAACCACCATTGTTTCTTCCCGGAAGCACACGCCCACTCTGCACACACGAGCCCACGGAACCGGAACCGGAACTGTCAGTGTTGCCCGGATTGACGCGCAGGCAAGGTCTGGCTTGCGGAGAGCAGACGGAGGGGCCCAATCCCCTCAGTTGCCTCCCAACTCCGTCTCGATGCGGACTGCTGTGGGCGCGCGGAGCTTCGGATGTGGCATATGCGAGTGCGAAGCCCTCGTCCTCGGCCGACTCGAGACCAACTCTACTCTTATCCGTCCGTCACTGGTTTCCGTCCATTACGTATCGACGCCCCGCCATTTGAGAAGTCTCTACTATCTCTATCTCGATCTCTCTCTTTGCCCACCCCACCCAGCGGTCCCTCGAAGGCTCAACATCCGACTCAACAGAAGGCTATCCGTACTGTCCACGACTAAACAATTGAAATTTTCTACACAAACAAGTCATGACGAAGTACTCGTACCTTGCATGGAAAGAATGGCTTGGAACAGAGTTTCTTCCTCCGATCGTCGCACCCACTCTCATAGAGGGCCCACGCTGCGGTAAAATTAAGGTCACCCAATCGGCCTCCAACATCGCCCGCAGTGGCAGCGCATCCCCCACAGACGCCAGTCATGCACATCACGCCCTGCATGCCGCCCATCGGCCGAAGCTTGCACCTTGAAGAGAAAGCTTACACGACCCGATAATGGTCTGCTTCAGCCTTCACAGAAACCCCGAAGCTTCGCCCCTTCGCACGCCCATTCGTCGGCCACACGGGCGAAAGAAGGGCAAAGCTTGATGCGATCCAAGCTCTCCGGTGTCAGGAACTCCTAGCTCCGGATCTGGAATTGACTTGCCTCGTCAAACCTGCCGCGCGGCGAGAGGCGAGAAACACCAAACGACCCCCTTCGTCGCGTCCGCCCCGGACCTGGTCTGGCACGTCGTCACCATTCGGGGACTCCCATGTCTGCCATCTTCGCCTCTTCCCGGACAACCTTACATAGTATGCGCACACGTAAGCACGCCAGTTACCCCAGCAGATGCAGCTTCCTTGCCCACGAAACTTTTTTTTACCCTCCTGCGAACCTTTACCTCGCTTTCTCCTGCGTCTGCTCCTGATCTGCCATCTGGGTCGACCCTTGGAAACGCAACAGAGCAGGTCGGTAGTGCATCGTCACATGTATAACACACCCTTCTTACTCATGCGGTACCAGGAGTTCATGCACGATGCCCGCTGCACCGCCGCTCTTTGCGTTCCGAGCTTCCTGCTACCCCTTGCCGCCGTAGCGTTTCGCGGCTAGATTAGCCAGCCGGACAGGGCACCGCGAGGTGAAGGATGGTGGTCCCAGGGTCGCCAGCGACGGACGGCATGTGCAATGCCCTGCCACTCTCACATCAAACCACCAACGTCCCATTTGCTTGCAAACTCCGAGAAATGACAAACGACCAAAGTTGCTGAAAAAGAAAGCTGAAATCGACAAATGCACCGAGGCTTGCAGGTTCTGCGCGCCATAGCCGCCGCGCATTCTTCAACGCTTCGTCGCGCGTGGTGCTGCGATGCGCTGCGATGCGGTGCGCCGCTGCACCACCCACTTACCCTCCGCTATGGAATCCGTCCAGCATGCCGCGATTGACAACATCCAACGGCCGACCTCTCGTCTAGTCAATAAGAGCCGGGACTAAATCTACCATGTAGAAAAGACAAAGCAAAACAAGACAGACTCATCCCACAAACCGCAGGGTTCCGGGGGGCACTGCGGGCAAACAAGACAACCCGAAGACATTCGGAGCGAAGTCGCCAAAAGCCAATCTCGCACCGCCGAGCCCCAAGCTCCCTCTCGGCTTCTTCTCTGCGAGATCAGTCAGGGACGCCAGGGGCCGCCGCAAGGGGTGCAACAAGGAAGGGGGATAGCGGTTTCAAGCTTTCAGGTACTTCCCGGACTTGACATTACAATCCATCAGCGTCAAGTCCAAGGTCGCCGCCGTGCCGTGCCATGCCATGGCATGCCATGGCAGTGCCCCTCGCAAGCGGCGGCAAGGAACTCCAGCTCGTGCCCGAGTTTCCACGTCACTTTCGCTTGACGCCGTCCCTTGACAGTTACATGATCTGCCCGGCCTGTATCCGTACCTCCGCTTGCTGCGATGCAGCGGTCCAGGTGCGCAGGAGCCATCTCTCGACACCTGCTCTGTTTCCCCCAGGGCTCCGTGTCCGTGAGCGCCTCACCGGGGCTCCTCAGCGATCCGTGATCTCGCCGCCGCCACCCCATGTACGTATGGGCAGCATGCATACCCGTACGCGCATGCAGGCAATCAACCTTTCTCTTCCGGGAACAGCTGCCTGGCCGGGTAAGGAAGGAGCGGTTTGCCATTTCATCTGGCATCCACTTCGCGGATCGACATGGCCGAGGCCGACGTGACGAGCGGGGGAATCACCTACGAGTGGATATGTCCAGATGGCCAGCCACGACCGATTCCGACCTCATCAATAATATTGTAGTCATAATCTACAGTATCATTCCACCTTCCTAGGTAGCTCACACCGGTCGTGTCCCAGACAGAAAGGTTGTCTCGCCTCGGGAGCTAAACTCGGAATAATTCGAACGTATTTCACACACCCCCTCTTTCGTCAGAGGGGGAGGGGAAAAAAAGACGCACTGGAATGGGCAGCGCCGTCTACGTATCGGCAAAGACTGTGCGCTTCAGCACAAGGAGGAGGGCGGCTGTGGAGGAGGGCGGCTGTGGAGGAGGGCGGCTGTCAGAAGTCAAAGTGCGCCGAGGTCGTCGAGGTTAGGTTTAAGCCGAGTACCAAAGGGGTACAGCGCAGCCGCCGTCTCGTCTCCGTTGACTCTTGTTATTCCTGGACAAGACAACAAAGGGCCAAAGAAGAGCCCTGGAGCACACAAAGAACACAAAGAGGGGGGACCAAATGCGCAACAATAGACGGCGGCGACCTCGCCCGACCCAACGGCAGGCATCTGGGCGGGAGAGGTCTTACAGTGTACAGCACACAGAACCCAAAGCAAGGGCCGCTGCATTGCCTTACATGCTCTAATCTCAGTAGCACTACTGCCGCGGGAATGGCACATATGCGAATCATACCTGCGTCGACGAGAGAACGCGTGGATGATTGGCTGCATCGCAGACATCGCAGGCTGCCAACTGCTCCTTCTGAGAATCAGTCGTCGTTCCTCCTTCGTTCGCCTCCCGCCAGGTCGTCCTTATGCTTAACGGGACACGCATTGCCTAAGGAGTGGCGGTGCTGTTTCTTCTTCGAATCCTCTGGTCATTTTGCCGCTCCACGGTTCATATGTCCAGACCTCAGCAGAGCACGCAGTATTCTGTCATACTGCAGGTGTACCTTTTGGATCCCCGTGGGCATGTACCCCTACTTGCCCGGTCACAAGTATCTCAGCATGTCACCTTCGATACCCCCTCCCATCTGTTCACCCCGGCCTGGGTAGATACCTGGCGTTTTGCAAATCTGACATGTTATCACTAATCCCCGAGGCGCGGCGGGCGGCGGCGAGTTATTGCCAATGCCCACAGACCACAGATCACGGACCACGGACCAGTGACCTCAAGGGTCAAAAAAAATGGTTGGGGGGCGGCAGGAAGAGAGGAGAAAGGGAAGAGGGGGAAAATAAGTGGGAAAAGAACAGCGCGAATGTAACGCAGGCCCAACAGGCGAGATGTCCCGCGGCGCCCATCCCATCATCGCCCGCCCGCCTCTTTCTCCTCGTTCGTGGCCGAAGAGGGGAGGGGTAAATCTCACACGCCATGGGGGGCGGCGGCGGCGAGCGGGCGGCGACTTGGCGATTGCTGGACCGGCCCAGGCCAGGCCAACAACAGGCGTGATCACTGAGCACGGTGCTGGGGGCTGGCTGCAATAATTTCCTATCCTTTCTTTTTCCTCTCGTTCTTTTTTTCCTTCTGCCACCCTTCCGCGCCTACGCGACTAACAGGAAGTTGACAACGCAGCGGCGCCGGCCGCTTGCTCGATCCAGAAGGGGCTGGCCGGTGTGTACATCCTTCCTCGGGCGGGGGTGGTGGTGTGGTGGTGGTGTGCTGGGGGTGCTTCCGGGGCTGGCCCGGGCTGGGCTTTTTGCTGCGGGGGGGAGAGAAAGAGGAGGAGGGGGACGACGACGCGAGAGAGGGAGGGGTTACGGTACGGCGATGCGATGCGATGTTCCCGCGGACGGCATACCCGACAAACTCACGAGAAATCTCTTTCTTGGTAAGAAAGGACGCAAGACGAACCCGGGGGTAGGTGGTATCCAACACTGGACCGCGTTTTCCCGGATCGGCGTCGCAGAACCTGGACGGGGCCTTCTCCTTCCCGTGCCCTCTCGCTTTGCCTCACAAATTCTGTACAGGACCTCTCTGATCCTGTACTGTAGCACATACATGATGCACGCTGTTTTCTCCATGTGGTTGTGGTGGTGGTGGTGGTGGTGAACACGCATCCACCACTACCACCCCCAGGCGAGGCGAGGCAAGGCAAGCAAGCAAGCGAGCAGCGAGCAAACAGCCATCAAAAAAACGACATGGGCATGTTGAAAAACAACAACAAAACAGGGGTTTGGGAACGCGGCGCGCACGCGCGCGTGTTTGGATGCGCGCAGCATGTATGTTCGCAGTGGGACTAATGTAGGACAGCCAGATTCTCACCAGATCTTCCCACGCAGCTATTACACTGCAGCCAGGTACTTTCACCCTACTGTGTTGTATTAGTGTATATCCCTCTGTCTCCTCTCCCCCTCTCCAGTACAGGACGCAGCTATCCCGACGTGCGCTGCTGCTGCTGCTGCCAATGCGATGCACACGACGGAAGGGAACGGAGGGGCGGCACCACTCTTGGGAGGAGGAGAGGGGCGGCCAGTAAGGCGTGGTCGAAAGGAACCCCCGGTCCCTGGACGGCGAACCTTTGGGAGAGGCGGAAAGATGCTGACTGACCAGGGCCGTTTGGACCCACTTACGTAGGTATCATGTACCTCTGGAGCCCGCACCGTGCTACCTGGGTGCAGAGGAAGGCAAGGTACCTGGATACCTGGGCGGTCGACAGACGTCCGTCATTGATTAGAGTATACAGTAATACTCCGTATGCTGACTTTCAACGACAACAGCCCAAACTCACATAGGCATGCCGTATGTGGTGCTGCTAATAGGTACGGATAGTGTGGGGGGCTCTCGCGAGAACAGCGAGTTGTTCTCCGACCTCCAAAAGAAGGAGGGGGTTGAAAAAGATGTGTCTCTGATCTGTCGTCGTCAAATGTCTCACTCTCAAGCCGAGTAGGAACGGCGGCTCTCGCAGCGGCCGGCCCTGCGCGATGACACCGATGACGGTGGGCGCCACCTATGGACGCTACCCCCATGAGGTCCCTAGGTACATAGCCCACTTACTAATATGGGTACCAAACGGCAGAGCAGCGAATGGGGGTCTGGCAGCAGGTCAGGAAGAGACGAGACGAGACGAGACCTGACAACGACGGCGCCAGTATTGGTACATTTTGTTGAAAAAAAAAAAAAAGCCGTGGCTGGACGAGATAGATATCACGTACAAATCGAATAGGTATACCAGCGACTTCTGAGCAGCCGGTGGCGCGCGCCCCACATCTTCTCGCCTCGCCGACGGTCAACAAGTCGAGATTCTGATCTCGTCATGGGTCGTGCAGTTGCGCGATTTCCCAGGGTGAATATGTGAGTACCTAGACCGAAAGGCTGATTGATGATCGATGGCGGACGAAGCTGTAGAGGGCGACGAACAAAGTAGTAATGCCTACGGATACCTGTAACCTAGGTAGTGTACTGCAGTGTAAGGTACGCGGTACCTGCGACTGCGGGTAGTTGTAGGTAGATGAGGGGGTCGGTGGGAGACCTACATAGTAGTGTAGACACTGGAGACAGCAACAGCGGGGGGGAAGGGGGTAAACGCCGTAAAGGGTCGGTCTACACGCCCCCCTTCCCCCCTCCGGCCATCGCATCGTGCCATTCAGGCCGCCTCCACGTGAAAGATGCACGCAAAAAAACTCAACGCTCAGCGGGAAAGTGTTGCAAGCAAGGTAGCCCTGCCAGCGCAGCGCCGCGATTCTAGAGGGGTCAGCAAGCCATCTTGTTCGGGTATAGGGCTATTGGTTGTCCGCGGCGGAGAAGCAAGCGACCTTGACCTCTGGAGGGGTAGGTAGGTGGGCCGGGGTCCAGGCCGCAGGCCGCATCTTGCCAGGATGGAGCGTGCCATCGTCACCACCACCACCACCACCACCTGTCCACCACCATCAATCGGTTTCTTTTGTTTTGTCCCTGTTACCTTTTTTACTGGGGCCAACATCCCGGCATCGAGAGCTTTCTCTGTCCCCGAAAGAGGGGGTCGCTGTAAATAGGCCACAGGAGTAGCGGTGAGGAACGTGCTAAACCCAATCAGTGAAGCCATATCACCTCCACCAACCTCGCCAGAAGCGCCTCAACGCCACAGTGTTGACAGACAGACGACTGCGGTTGCTTCGAGATCGTACTTCGAGCCCCGTCGAACCATGGACTCCCAAGAGAGGCAAGGCCTCCTGCTGTGTGTCTCGGTGCTTTCTCTTGTGCAGCCGTTGATGCCGGCGACGGCGACCACGACGACGCGCGCAGAGCAAGTCGCCCGGGCTTCTGCTTCGTCTTGGTTCTTCAAGATGGAACATCGCGTGCGCACATGTAGGACAGCCAAAGCCTCCCGCGGAGAGAAATCCGGGGTGGGCGACATCCAACCGAGCTTGGCCAAGTTCAGGTACCTTGAAGACGAAGTCTACGCACCCGGCGCATCTCAGCCGCCTGCATGATATTAGCATAAACCGTCTCCCGTTCGTTGTATCTGGGACTTTGCTCCAGGCGTGAAACGTCAGCCAGAAGAGCCATCTCTTTTGTTGTTGCATGGCTTACTCCGTCGTATTTCACAGCTGGCATAGATCCATGCCATGTCATGTTGCGCAGTCCTATTGTCTGCCAACATTCCCCCGGCGGTGTTCCCATTGGGCCACCATCGTCGCGTCGACGTGGAACTAACCCGTGGGAATGGTACGGGCACTGTCACGTCTGACCTGCCTAGCTCCCATGATGGTGCACTGCGGTGCGGTGCGGTGCGGTGCGGGAGGCACTCCTCGTGCGTGCCCTCATGTAAGGCGGAAAACGGTCCGCTCATGCATGCCGTTTGGCGAATAGGAGTAGCAATAGATGGCTTCCGGATACCATGGTTTGCATACCACCTCGCCCATCTCCAGGGAACCTCCTGCCGGCACCCTCAGCATGACAAGGAAGCGTGGTCTTCATCATGGCGGACAGGAATTCCATGTATGCAACAGCAGCACATACTGCACAATACTCCGTACTGCGGATGCCGCCAGCAGGTCGAGAGTTTGCTGTAGCCTGTAGTAGGTATTATTAATGGGGATGTCGGCATCTAACAGGTCTTTGGGACTGGCTGGTTTCTAGACAGGTAGCTGAGCTGAGCTGAGCTGAGCTGGTCCATCGCGATCAGCTCCGGCTTTGCTATAAAAAGACCGGCTGTGTAGTTCCGTATGGAAAAAACGTGGGCAGTTCGAGCTCTCGCGGGCAGCTAGAGCCAGGTCTGTCAGATTTCTGTGCCCACGGCCATTGCGAAGCCCGACTGCTAGGGCGCCGCCCATGGCCGATTCGATCAACAAGACGTCCCGGTGCCGGTACGAACGCGGTCGGTGGTAGGCGTAGGCAATACGGAGTAGCTGTACTCCGTACGAATAATAGTTCAACTCAACAAGAGTGTGTTGTAATAGGTGGTGTGGCGGTCGACGACGTGGATTGCTGTGATTCGTCTGATTGCGGTGCGGTTCGAGCTGCTGGGATCTTCGCCATCCCGGCTCAGAGCAGAGATGGCGCGGGACTGATAAGCCAAAGCGCCAGATTTTGCTGCAGGCCCCGGCCGGGGAACGGGAAGCAAACAAGTACCCGCTACCTGGCCGCCTCTGGGCCGTACTAATGTCTTGTACGAAGCTGAGAGGGCCGGCTAAGATCCAGTCTCCGGTGCCTCCGTAGTGTATGTAATTGTAGACCGAGATAAGACGCCGTGTATTTCATACGGGCGGGGACGTAAACGACCACCGACGCTGTGTCTTGGGCGAGGAACTGTTGCACAGGCGGACCTGGAACTGTCTTCTTGACCTCTCTCGGGGAGGGCTGTCTGGCAGAGTCGATGGGCATGCCTATCAGCCGTGTGAGCGAGGTTGGAAGCAGCTGCGGACAAGAGACATTGACCTCCCATCCAAACTGCCTGGTTCGAGAAGACCTCTTGGCGGTAGTCCCTTTGTCGGACAACCAAAGGTGGACGAAAAAAAAGAGAGAGGAATAAGCAACAAATGTGCCTATCGTCGTGTGAGTTGCCAGCGGCAAATGACTCCGGGCGTACTCGGTAGAAAGGGCGAGCGAGGCAGGGTGGTCGTGGGAAGCTTCAAGCAGCAGGCTAGATAGGTGCTGAGGGCGAGGCAGGCACCTGGCTGGAGAGGATACCTAGCCGAGGGGAAGCGTACCTAGTACCTTGCAGGGCAAGAGCGAAAGAGAGTTGACGGGTAAGCTAATGTAGGTAGCTAGTGTACCTACACTAGGAAAGCATGGGGCTGGGGCTGGTTCCGCCGAGAAGTGACACCGGGCGTCCTAACTTCCAAACCGGCAAGTGGTTCGCGAATCGCAACTCGCCGAAAAAAAGACGTGGAAGCCTGGCCGGCGAGGAGAATCGCGGCCGACCGTCGATAGACCGCTTGCTGGGTGCAATTACGACAACGAGTCGCGATAATGGAGGGGGCAAGGGGGAAGGGGGGAATCATTTTGATCGTCAGCTTCGTTTCCCTTTGCTTTTCTTTTTCTTCCCTCTTCGTGGGCCGTGGTGGGCAAGGGTCTTTGCAAGTTGCGACCGCCGCAGGCCGGACCGGTGAGCACCTGAGATGGAGATGGTCTTGTCCTCCGGATACCGCCCTCCTGCCCAGAGAGCTGATGAGCTAAGCAGCAGCTCCCGGTCTTGCCTCGACGGCGGAGTTGGAGAGATGGATCTGGATGTGTGGAGACGGACGTTGAGGTACCGTATACCTAGGTACGTTTCCTAGCCTCTGCTCTGTAGATGAGTAGGTGTAGGTGCCTACCTACCTACTTGGGCACCTAGGTAGCTTAGTGGAACGTCTACGGGCGCCTCAGGCCACCAACTTGTTGAAGGCGTGGGCGCCGAGGGCAGACTCAAGAGAGTAAGACTAGAGTGACTTTGAGCACGAGGTATCTGGGTACGAGCCAGAAACCAGAGGCTGGGCGGCCGGGGTTCTCTGTGGAGAACTGAAACGCACCCCTCCGGCTTTGCCGCCAGCTGAAGCTGCTCATTGGGCATGTTCTAGAGCTGCTTAGCCGCCTTGCAGCTGGGACATGCAAGTGCTCGAGCCAACAGCAAACCGCACACTCCAATCCCTGTCGAATCTATCCTCTCTGGCAGACCAAGATTTAAGATGTCTGCAGGGTCTGGAAGACGTGGTTGCGTGGGAGCCAGGGGTGGAGGGGCGCCAGTCTCCCAGATGGTGTCGTCGGTCGATGCCATCCATCATGCTGGTTTGCCCGGGTGCTTGCCTAGAGGTATTACTAGGTATTCTTGAGTTCTGCTTGCTCTGCGCCCATCTGCGTTGCCATTCCAAGGTAATAGGTAGCCAGGCAAAGAAGACCGGCGGACAAGACAGTTGAGAGCTTGACTAGCATGCCACGCCTGCAGTCCTTCAGCGGCCATGATGTATCCGTGCCTCGTTCATCTATCCGTACTCCGTATCCGTTGTATCCGTTGTATCCGTTGTATCGCGAGAGGCAAGAGAGGCAACGGAAACAAGAAAAGGCCAGCCGGGAAATGCGAAAGGGATGATGGACGGCCATTGCACATGTCATCTCGAGATTCAGCTGATCCCAAGGCCCTGTCGCCGCCTGTTTCGGCAGCAAGGGCCCAATCAAGAAGGAGCCGGTTCTGCCTCTTCTTGACCTTCTCAACTCTGGTCGTACCCTGAACGCTGTCTCGTCCGTCCAATCATGCATGAACTGATAGATACCGCAACTCTCTCCCACGGCCCCCGGGACCCGTGTTTCGACCAGACAGACTTTGCCCTGCGAATTGGTTCGAGCCATGGACCCTTCGACACACGAAGCTTCTTCGTGCTCTGTTGCTATCGAGGTCCTGAGGACGCCGGCCAATCGATAAAGACAGAAAAGCTTGGCTTTGTCCTTGTATCCATACACGGCTAATAGTAGTAGTTGTTGTAATGTCGCAGCTGTCCGTCGGGGTACCGACCGGTGCCATGGGCTGCATTCCTGCTGTAATTTGCCGTGTTCCTCGACTGCGGTCGAAGCTTGGTCCAGAACGTTTAATGAGCCAAATGCAAGGGACACTCGACAGAGGACGGTGTCTCGTCAAAACCTTGAGCCGGCAGCCCGCGGCGAGAGACACTGACCGACCCTTTACAAAGTGCAGTCAAGGATTAAAACGACTTCGTTACTTAGACGCATGGCGTATGCTCGACAGGCGATCCAGGGACGACGACGTAGCCGCTGTTGCCCGTATTATCCCTACCTCCCAGGACAGGCACAAAGGCTCGAAGAAGAAACAAAGACTCTTCTCTTAATGGAACCCAAACAACTAGAAGGGCATGTATCCGGTGAAACGTGGGCGGGCTACCGTTCGCCTCTTCGATTGTGGATGAGACCTTGGGTTCGTGCTGGCCAGTCCGGATCGGCCACGAAACCAGCGACTGACAAGGCGTCGGCCACGCTGTCAAGCCTCCAAAACGCAGATGGTGGCGCTCTCTATTGCTAGTGGTCAATTTTTCAGCCGGCGATGACGACGTTAATGGCCATCCCCCGCCGACTCCTGGCGCAGCACGAGGCGGGTGTTAGAATTCGAGGATCAGATCTTCAGCCCGAGTCAACCAACAAGAGAGAGAAAGAGAGACACAGAGCGCCGCCTGGGTGGGTGGCTGGAGAAACGAAACAAGATGGGGATTGGCCGCGCTTGCCTCGGCTCCGCCATTCGCACGGTGCCATTGTCGATACCTCTCTGTATATCCGTACTCTCTTATACGGAAGAAGTGATACTTTGTTGTACTGCCAAACAAGCAGTCAATTTGCAGTCTCACTCTCCGTCGTCGACCCGGGAGTCCGGGAGTGCGGGCCATGTCCAAGTGCGCGCATGCAGAGAGCACTGCGAAGCGAGTCGGTGTTGAAACCCGATGATAGATTTGACGTAGATTCACTCCTGCTCCTCGCTCAACGCGGCACGGTCAGGACGTGACGCTGCTGTGTGGTACCGCCCACACGAGCGGCAAGAGAGGCGAATGCGATGTTTCCGAGTATGCAGCTTTACAACCGAAACATGTGAGATGATGGCTTATGCTCCTAAACTTGCGAATTGAGTTCACTGAACACGGGCCGGTTCCCAATATGCCAACAAAGCGCATCAAGGTGCAGTTCGTCGGACCTGGACCTGCAGTCTTGGTGGCCAAAGTTGCAGATGCATGTACGGAGTACCTGTACCGACTTTGGTCGGCATCTGTCGTGTGCGTGTTCGTGCTCACTGTCATCGAGGCAAAATTGCATAGCAAGTCTTGCGGCTCAGACGGATATCTCCCGTCCCTTGTTGGATGTCTCGGTGACTAAGGACGGAATATTGAATACATACCACCAATTCATGGTCCGTGGTTGGGATGCGTGCATCGTTCGAGAGAACACATAAGCTCATTGCGCTGTGCACATTCACCCGGCTAGACGAGACTCGTCACTCAACGATGAGAATGGTGCCTCGGTACCAGTGATAAGCGCTGACTGATCGCAAGAACTGCTGTTCGTTCTGGCGTTCAAGGAAAACGGTGTCTGGTGGTTCTGTTCCGAGGTGACAAGTCGATATAATCGAGGTTGAGCCAACATGTTCGTGTCGTGTGTACTCCGTAAATACAGGACGGAATCTTGCATTGGGCCGTACATGCCCCCCACACGAGCTTCTGCATTCCGTCGGCTTGGAGGCAGCACCAACTTCCAAGACGTATCCACCATTGGCCTCTTAGTGTGACCAACCCCCCGCCACGGCCTGTTCCCTCTCTCCGTGCCTGCGTGCGTCGGTCGTCGCGATGTCTCTGAGGCATGCTCACCCGTTGCGGCTGTGCCTCGGGCGGCTTAGACTCTAGGGGTAGACAGACCGGATAACTGAGACCGTCACTCTCCAAGTGGTCTCCAAGTGGTCTCCAAGTGGTGTTCGAAGGTTTGTCTGGCGCATGGGCGGCGCACGGCAATGCACCGTATCTGACTTGACATTAATATGACCGCCGTCATGTAGATGTAGGGCTAGACATCAACCTGAAAACCCCTGGAGCTGGAGCTGGAGCGTCGAGCATTCCCGCACAATCGCAGCTGCATGCATCCTCGGCTTGCGGGCTTCGGGCGATGGCCCGCAAGTAGAGGAATGCCTCCGATCTGAAATGGGGGGCCGTTCATTCCCCATGACGTCTATACCGTTTGACGCATCCTCCGATGCTTCGTGTGGACCTGGCGAGGCACAGTGAGTAAGGAGTGGCAATGGGGCAGTCGTCGAGACTGGCGCTGGAACGTGACCAGTATTGTCGAGCAGTCACACCGGCCATGATCCCTGGGACTGTGGCATCTGGAACCAGCCAACCGCACGCGTACATGGTTGACGGATGGACTTGTTGTATTCCATGGGTCGCTGCCTTCTTTCCACCGCAGGAGGCTAGGGAGGAACTTTGTGCGTCACGACGGATGGGCGTCACGCTGTGCGTCCAGTCCTTCTCGTGTCCGTCGTTAGCGACTAAAGCAGTCGCCGCCGCCCTGTCTTACAAGCCCCAGCTGCTGTTCCGTCTAGAATGACTGTCGAGCACGCTAAGGGGCGTACGACTCTGTTCCGTGGTTGAGAGAAGGAGCGTCACGAATGGTTTCACTCTAACAGGAACAAGCCTCATGTGCCAGGAATGCTGCCAGGCTGAAGGTTTGCCCACAACTCGCGCCGTCCCACGTGCATAAATCTTGCATTGCAGAAAGCTGGACCCTCGGAGTTTTTTTGTTGCCCACCGAGACAAACAAATATCACCGTTGCAGCCGGATGAACCGTAAAAAGTGTCGGGCCATTGGTTAGTAATTAGCAGCTTAGATGTCCGGGAATCGTCAAAAGCGGCCGAGCCCGAACGACGCATCAAGCCCTTTATCTTCTGTCTTTTCGCCAAGTGCCTTGAATGACGATAGAGCGCGGAGGCAATACAGGCTGTATTGTATTTGTGTATGCGTCCCCGATATCAATTCGAAGAATCCACTGTATCCGTACTATTATGGCAGAAAGGGCAGCAATGGTTAGGATTCCTCTGGTATCGAGTTCGGATGGCCACGATACATCCAATAACGAGAATTGGCAAATGTGATGACCGCCGAGATTGCGGACGGGTGTGGCATTTCGGCTGGGCCAGGCCGGCCTGGTTTGAGAAGTAGACACGGATAATTGGCTGGCTGGATGGAAGAAAGGAAGCATGGTCGCGATGCCGAGGAATAGGTGAAGATGGAACCCGCTCCTGGCGAGGAAGAGATTTCGCCATGAACAGCAAAGTGTGCCCTGGTTGATGCCGTCCGATGGCAACCTCGGATGGAAGGACGAGGCCAAGCAAGGGGGGGTGTGTGTGTGAACGGTCGATGGTGTTTCTTTTCCCGGGTCTTGGCAGCCGTTGGCTGTCGTCGTCGGCGGCGCCAGCCGTTCGACGAGTGGAGGAGTGGTACGTGATTTCTGGTCTGACGAGAATGTCTCGCCGAGCGATGGCTAAACCCGGCGTCAGCGAGCGCCATATTATTACCATGCCCATGTTGAAAGAGTTGGAAGAATGGGCTGAAAAGCTCGGGCTCAATGAGGATCCGTGAGAGATGGGCTGGGGGCCGGCGGAGCGAGTAGGCCCCCCAGCAGGATCATGAGGTGGCAGGCGGACAGCGGTGGTGTGGTCCGTGGTGTCAATGTTTGCCCATGCCCTCGCTCCAGGCTTCCTCGTCTGGGGGCTGGGAAAAGCACACCCCCGGCTCCGGAGTGTGGACAAGGCCAGGCGCCGGGGTTCCAGAGCTCGCGAGAGAATGGCGGTTGATTTTCGAGGGCTCGGATGAGCGAGGAGGCCACGGGGCCACGGAAGCGAGAGGCCGTGTCTTGGTCGAGCAAGGCGACGGCCCGGTCTAGGGTCGAGTCCACGAGAGAAAAAAAAAAACTTGGGATTCGGGTGCGGATGCGCACGCTTTGTGGCCGGACAACCAATAGCGAGATGTGTTTTTGGCAACGAAAAAGGCCGGGAGGTGGTTGAATACCGTCAACATCTTTGCCGGTTGAGCATTATCTGAGTCCGAAGATAGATGCCTCCAGTAGGTAGGTCAGGTACCTGAGTATTGCCCCGGGTGAGTTCTCCGCGCCTGCCCCCGCCGGTGTCCATCCTCGTCTCCGTCCTCGCCCGTACTTTCCGTCAGAGGTGGAGGTGGTGGCTGGCAGGTTCGCAGGAAGGAGCAACTGTGGTAGTGTACAGCTACCTCCTCCTTCCCTCATTACGTACCTGTATCCATCCGTATCTATATCTGTATCTGCTCTGCCCGAGGTTCTCTCCGCCTCGGGTCCAAGGAATTGCTGTGCTGCGTGCAAGGCCAGGTACAAGGCACCCGGTCATTTCGTTCCCGTTTTCCTTTCGTCTGGTTGGGATTGTCCAGCCCTGGAAGGAGTCGCCAATTCTCTTCTTACCATGGGTATCGCTCGCGCAGTACGGATACAATAGGTAAGTAAAGTACCTAAGGCAAGCAGCAAGGTACCTAAGGCGAGACATTCGCAGACTATGTAAACCTCGCAATGATGCAGGTGCCCGCCGCCTTACCTGAGGCACCTCAGGTTCCTGTCTACCTTGCCTTGGTACCTTACTTTAAGATGCCTTGCCTTGCCTTGCCTTGCCTTACCTCGCGTTGCCTCGGCCAAGTGTCCTCCTCCCTGCTGCTCATGCTCCCCACACAACCTGCATCCTCCTCTCGTGCCTTTTCATGCTCCAAGAATAATACTGATCATCTTTTTTTTCTCTCGAATTCTCTTCAACTTCTGATCTGAATTAATGCGTTACGAGGACATCTCAATTCACACTGAGGCCGACTGCGAGGGATTTCCTTTACGAATTACTTGCGAGAAAAGGGCCTGACGACTCTGGTCTTCAATCGGCGCACTTTCTTTTTCCGACGCATGCCCATTTCCTTGTCTCACAGCCTACAAGTCACAACCTCGAGTTCACGGCCGAAGAGCCCCCCATCAGCATCCCCACCGGCTGCCAGGAGGAGTGCCACCCTTTCCAGGTGCCATCGCCCCAACCGTCCCTCCTTCGTGCATTCGCAGCACCGGGTACGGATTCCTCCAATGGCCACTGGCCGACGCCGTCGAGAAGCCCGGCAGTGAGACGGTTCAACGACCGACTACGGATACCTGTCTATTGTACCTCAAGCTGGGACGCCAACTTGCCCCCCTCCGCGAATATCCATTTCAAGCTCCAGGCGGCGTGAAAGCCGTTCCATTGTCTTTCGCCCAGGACCATGGAACCTACTACACCACGAACGCAGCCCGACCATGTTTAATCGTTCCCTGACAACCAGCATGCGCTCCGCCCCTGGGACACTGGGACTTGCAAACCCACCTTAGGGCCGAGCGGGCTTTGAACATGCAACTTCAGCCACGGCAGGGTCAACCCAAGTAGCGTTGCAAGATCGGCCTTTTGACATGCGCATGGCCCCTTCTGCCGCACAGTGCAGCATGTCTGTGCATCGGCGTCAAATTCGGGAACCCCAGCCAGCGCACTAAGATCAGAGATCCATAGCTGAGATGGTGCTTAGTAGTATGACTATGGTGTACTGAGTCCTTGGGCGCTCGTCAAGGCGCCCCGGCCTTGATTCTAGGGTCGGCAATCGCCAACAGAGAGATGAGCCACTCGCTTCACCGTACCAAGACTAATAAGACGGCCGCGGCGGCGTTGGCCATTGGGAGCAGAATAGAAGCGTCGAGAAGCGAGAAACAGCACTGACGTCGTCGTCGTCTCTGTATCGACCTCCAGGCATTTTTCGCCCGTCGTCTTCCTACTACGAATATACGCGCACAGCATTTGGCGGGTATGTACGTACGGAGGTATTATTTATGATTTGACGACATACAGTCGCCCGAAAATGTACATCTTCGTCCGTCAGACGTCGGGCCTGACGGTGAATCATGGCAGGAATCGGGAGCTCGAGTAATTACTGACACATGGATTTCAAAACAACAAAGATAAACAACAGCAAACACGGCTATCGCGACAGCCAAAGAGTTTCAATGTACCGAGTCCGAGGCCTACGGCGGATAAAATGACGGATCGAGGAGCACGGTCAAGCCACAGTGCTAATGACAGACCGAGGGCCAGCACCTTGGACTGCCTCATGGCGTCAACCGCCGCTCCCGCTGGGCCAACGTCTGCTGAACCGCCAGGACACTTCCAAGGTCTAACGCGCCTAGACTGCAACCACGATATCGCTCGGCTCCACCCGGTGCCCTAGAGTCGAGACTGTTCTCGACGGTTGTTGAGGCAATGGCAGACCAAAGAGACAGTTCAGAACTTGACGGGCGCTTAGCAACTCCGAAGGACTGATGTTGTTATCAATCGCATTACAATGCTGGGTAGGTTTATTGAGAGGAGGGATTTACTAATTAAAAACCACAGCTGCCAACGACTCTGTGCTGCCTCCAAAGAGGGGCTGTGCTGATTGGAGACAGCCCTGTTACAGCGACCCGAAGCTCAAGTTTAGTCAGGCCAGATCAGGTCAGACAGACTCGAGGGTTGGCCACTGAAGCGTTGAGACCCTTCGACCAAGATTTCGGAGTCGTCTTGCTCTGCGCGGTGCGCTTCCAGAGTGCGGATAACCGAACTGTATGCGTGAGCTTGGGACGTCACAATTCAAGTCCCGGATGGATCATGATGAGACGATGAATCGAGAGTAGAAACCAACAGCGCTGTCCACACATCACCCTAACTCGAATACGCCATGACGCTCAACACTCACTCGCGGCCTGACGGAAAAGACTCAACTTCGGATCCACCGCAACAATGGCCAAACCACGACCATGACCACGTCCCTTCGGGGTCCAGCATCGGGTGTGTGTGTGTGTGTGCCGCTGTGGTGCCTCGCCTCACTGTTCGTCCGGCGGCCCCCGCTCTCTGTTCGCCGGGGTTGATGTCTGGTATCATTGATCCGTAGCGTGGGAAGAGAAGGGTCGAGGTCGGGCGTCGTGTTGGTCCATGGACAGGTCCAGTCCCCGTCCCCGTCCCCGTCCAGTCGCAGTTGCGGTCGAGTGAGGTAAGAGACTCGCACAACAAGTAGTGGTACTTCGCTATATACAAAAAGGTGATCGGGATTCTGTCTAGGAGAGCTTTCTTGCCAGCTTCAGCTCTGTCGCCTTGTGTTCACACGAGTCTTCGGCCCTCAAGTCGGTTTCTCTTGACCGTTCCTGATTTAGAGTGACGTCCAGCACGCGCTTCCCTCTCGCGACAGCAACAAGGAAGACAACAACAGACCGACCGACCGTGGCCGTGACTGACGCCCTCTCCCCTCTTGGGGCTTGACCTTGGGCAGGTCATGGGCACCCTGGTCAAAGCCAACAGACCCATCTCCTCCTGGCGTTACTTGTTGCTTCACTCCAGCCACGCCCCCCTCGAAGGAAGAGAGCGGGAGAAAAGCGACAACGGAGCCCATGCCACCCACCACCTTGTGGTGTAATAGTGTACACTACGATATGCCCCTCCCTTTCTGGTACCCAAGTCACCTCCAAGACCTCCCTCCACCCACCGAACGGCGACGGTTAGCTCAGCCTGCCCGTACCACCCTTCCAGGGCTCAGGTACTCCGTACCTAGCTAGCTTGCGAACTCAGCGTTCACTCGACACTTCGCCTCCAGCCCGACACAGTGGTCAAGACCGAAGAAGAGACGAAAATCACACCAGACACCAGGCACACGCACACATAGAGAGGTAGAGAGACGCGAAGACCGACGGTAAAACCGCTTGCCGACGCAAATGGTGCCGAGAAGCCAATGTACACCCGACAGCCAGCGCGCTTCGGAGTGTTGGAGACGGGTCCATGGGGGAGATGGGAAACAAAAAGTGTTGCTAACTAAGGCAAGGTACGGCCCAAGGCCACCTGGGGCAGAGGCAGAAGGCAAAGCGCCCCGGGGATGTCATTGAGTACATGGCATCGTACTATGTAAGGTACAAAGGTGTTTGAGCGGGACACACAAGATGACAGAGAAGAATAGTGTTCCATACAGGCGGGGAAGAAAAGGAGGCAGAAGTGAAGGACAACGACGACGAAGACGACGTAGAAGCAGACCACGAGCTGACGACCTAGAGGTATTACGAGTCAAATTCTCCACTTTGGTCTACTGACCTGAATCTTATATACCTTCTAGGTAACCCATCCCTCTCCATGACGATTGCGAAAGGTAAAAGTCAACCGAAAAAAAGATAGATGAAAGACCTTGTCAATTTCCGTCCCTTCCACGCGGAAACATGGCATGATTGCCCACCTTGGCTTGAGAGTAAAAACAAATAGTCGAAAGGGTATTCATTCTCATTCGTGCACTGGTACCGACAGAGAGCCAAATGGTACGGAGTACACGGTCTCAAAAAGAATGTGCCCTAGCGGCCGGGCAGCACAACAATTGTTACACATACGAAAGCTCTCCAAAGAAGGAGTAGTAAGTAATAGAAAAAAAAAAAAAAGGAGGAGAGGTATAGAGAGCATGTCCGTCCGCCCACCATGTACACGGATTCGGCGTGATTATACTACACTTAGTAAGTGGTCTCCCAACTCCGATAGGATGAGGCAGAGTGAATAGGCCGGACAACCAACCACAGAAGCCGTAGCTCCAGCTCTAGGAGTTCAAATCGAATCCCCCAGCGCGCAACGCATCGAGCGTGCGCGTGGTTTGGTTCTGTGGGTGGTGCTTCTCTCTCCCGTCTCTCTCTCTCGTGTGTGTGTGTGTGCGCTGTGTGTACGGAGTACCTAGATACCTCGGGCTATGGTCTGGCAGCGTGGGGATTGGGCGCGACAGGCGATACCTGTCCTTCCGCTTCAATGATGTATCTAGATACTTGCGCTGGGTACGTACACTCTACTCTCAACCTCTTGGTGTCAGTCGCGCCCGGTGGATACGGTACGTAGCTTTCTTACACGCCCCTCCCAGGCTCTCCTTCTCTTCGTTGCTCGTCAGTCTTCCTGGTGAGATGGGATGGGAAGAGGAGAAGGAAGAGGACGCCCCCCCCCCTTCTCCCCACCCCGGCTGAAGGTACCTATCTACCTTGGCCCTTGCCCTCGTCAGTGTGCTTCCCCCTCCCCGGTGGCCCCCCCTCTCCAACCCCGGTCAACGGACAAGTCCACTCCATCAGCAGAAGGGAAGGACCAAACCCACCACTGACCATTCTCCTCTCAAGTCTCTGGCAAGTTCAACTGGGCCCCCTCGCGGCCTCGCCTGTGCCATTTTCCAATCTAACCCAACCTCTTCGGCCACCGCACCCCCAGAGCAGCACAACACAACACAGCACACAGCACAGCACAGCACAGGAACCTACCTACCTACAGTACTAAGTACCTCTCCCACTGCACTGGGTGTCTTTCGCTGCTCTGCTTCATCCCCCCGTGGCCCCTTCCACCCCCGTCTGTTCTGCCCGCTACCTTACCTACCTATTACCTACCCACTGTCTAGGTAGGTAGGTACGGTCTACACCGTCCGGCCTCGCTCGCTCGCTCGCTCGCTCAACGCAACGCACCCACGAGCCACCCGTACATGCCGCCGTACCGCAACGCAGCGCAGCTCGCACCGCTCTGTGGATGCGGATATCGCAGTACCCCGGCCAGGTCCTTGCTGCCCATGCCCCATGTCCTTGTTGCCCCACCCCGTCCCCTGGTGTCCTGTCCTTAGCTCCACTGGTTGGGGGTGTGCGTATTGCTAGGATGGATGCACTTCCACCTGCCTCCTCTTCTTTTCTCACCACCAAAAAAACAAAACTCTCCCACGCCCGGCTTCTTTCTTTTCCTTCTACTTCTCACGACTCCACCAACCACCTCCAATATTCCCTTAGGTTAGCCCAAGAGGCGAGAGGACGGTAAGTCGAACCAGACGTTTCCTTTGCTTCCAATGCCTCTTCATCCTGCTCTTCGCCCTTCACCATAACATAAGCGCCTGTCACATTGTTCTTCTCTGCTGCATCTCTTCTGCACCTCCCGCCCCCCATCTTATACGCCAGCTCGAGCTAATGTACCTGCATTAGAAGAGTTTGGGAAAACTCGACGAAGCAGAGAGAAGAAAGGAAAACGATCCCCGAATCCCACGATTTGTGTCTGGTCGAGATCGCCTTTTGTGTGTGCTGTGTCCGGAACTTGCTTGCCTGTACAGACCTTCACCTACAAACGGCCTCCACCGCCTGTTACTCAGCTCCAGATCCCACCAGGACCAAAAAAGGGCATTCTCTCGCTTCCCACCGTCACCGTCCTCGGCGCTTTCGTACGACTCCGCCAAGCCAGTAAGGAACCGAGAGATCACGTCGGTTTCTTACTTCTGTTCGAAAGAGAGAAAAAAAAACGACCTAGCTCGTCAACCACGCTCTCGACGCTGCACCGAGTCACCGCGCCCGAGCTTCAACGACCCACATTTGCATGTTACGATCATAGAGGCTTCAATTCTTTTTACGACTGCACGACCTCCACGAAACCGTCTTGACCTGTCTCCGTTCTCTGCAAAAGGAATAGAGAAAAACAGGTCGACGCAAGAGAATCACTCCTCGGACACGCTCTTGACAATTTGAGGCGTTCCGCAATCTCTACCCCGAAACTTTGCCGGCTGGTCGATAGGCAGAGCAAACCTACACCCGGATCGACAACTCGACAGGGAATTTCATCCCCACCGTTCCAATTTCGGCTCCATTGTAGTCCACGAGCCAGCTTGCCGACTCGGACTCACTGACCGCCTGGTGTTTGGCAGGAACTGGGAGCAACACCGTGAAGCTGGATCTACCGTCGATTTCTCAAGTGCACACCCGGGGACCGACCGACGTGTCGTATTACAACGCTCACGCAAATCAGAGGTCGTTTTACATGAACAGCGAGAGAGTGCCGTCTCTGCCACTGCCAACTCCGCATCAGGCGTACTCGTCGGGTACCTCGTCACCCCGGGTCAGCTCTATAGGCTCTGCGTCAAGCTCGCACACCGGCTCGCATTCTTCCTTCACGTCGGCAGCATCATCCAACGGACCCAAGACGCCCTCTCCGACACTGCCCATCACCGCTGCGATTCCCGGGTCCTCGAGCCAGTCAATTGGTGCCTTTGAACACTACCCCGCCATGAATCATCCACCCGCTGCAGACATGTACTATTCGCAGCACATTTCTGCCGGTCAGGCGCCGCAGCCTCAGACCGTCACCTCCGGCGCCATGTCTTACCAATCACAGCCCCCGCCGTTGCAACCGACTCACATGCCCCAGTACGCTCACCAGGCACAGTACGGCCAGCCATCTTACGGATACCCCAACGGCTTGGCCTCACCACAGAGTGCTCCTGGTGGCAACCAGATGGGTTCCAATGTCCTCCCTCTCCCTGGCGTCGGATCCCAAGGCAGCTTCCCGGGTTATGACGCAACTGGACAAGTCGCCCCGCCTGGTATGAAGCCTAGGGTGACTGCTACCTTGTGGGAGGATGAAGGCAGTTTGTGCTTCCAGGTCGAAGCCCGTGGCATTTGTGTGGCGCGCCGTGAGGGTGAGTGCTCATCTCTATTAACGATTGTCTCCCGGTCGCTAACCTTGTTGCAGACAATCACATGATCAACGGCACCAAGCTTCTCAATGTTGCTGGCATGACCCGTGGACGGCGTGATGGAATTCTCAAGAGCGAGAAGATAAGACATGTGGTTAAAATTGGCCCCATGCATCTCAAGGGCGTTTGGTGAGTTCTTCACGGAAACCCGCTCCAAGTGGAAATTTCAAACTAACCCCAGCCAGGATTCCGTTTGAGAGAGCACTAGATTTTGCCAACAAGGAGAAGATAACGGAGATGCTGTACCCGCTCTTCGTACACAACATCGGAGCATTGCTGTACCACCCCACGAACCAGACCCGCACCAACCAGGTGATGGCTGCCGCAGAGCGCCGCAAGCAAGAGCAGAACCAGATGCGCGGCGGTGCTCCTCAGACACCTGCAGCTGGACTCCCCTCGATTCAGCAGCATCACCACCACAACATGGGCGGCCTGCCGGGACCCCAGCAGTCCCTTCCCTCTCACGCCAACATGGGACGCCCGACTCTTGACCGGGCGCATACGTTCCCTACACCCCCGACTAGCGCCTCGAGTGTGATGGGTGGAAGCATGAACACCTCGGACAACGCATTCCAATGGGCTCAGGGTCAGGGTATGGGCGCTGCTCAAGGTACAAACCCCATCTCCATCGACACCGGTCTGAGCAACGCCCGCTCAATGCCTGCCACGCCAGCGTCCACGCCGCCCGGGTCGACTATTCAGAACATGCAGTCTTACCAGTCTGGCGCTCAACAGTATGACAACTCGCGCCCCATGTACAACACCTCTACCCAGCAATCCCCTTACCAGACAACAAACCCTGCCTCTCAAGACCGGTCCGTTTACGGCCAGAGCGACCCGTACGCTAAGAACGACATGGGACCGCCCTCTGCTCGCCCGTCCACAACTGGCGCTCAAGATCAGAAGCCTTCCAATGGCCTCATGCACGCCGACCAAAGCGGCCAGGCTGTTGCTCAACCCGCTGGTGACGAGGAGGCTGAACACGAGCACGACGCCGAGTACACTCACGACAGCGGCGCGTATGATGCCAGCCGTGCCTCGTACAACTATTCTGCTCCTGCCGTTGGAAGCCTCCCTTCGGACCACCAGCATCTTTCCCCCGAGATGACCGGATCGCCGAGCCACCCGCCTGCGTCCGGCCGCGCTACGCCCCGCACTGCGGCCGCCCCTCAGCCTTACTACTCCCAGCAAGCGGGTTACAACACTCCCCCTCGTGTTCCCCAGCCAACATCAAGCAGCCTCTATAATGTAATCAGCGACCGCGGCAACCCGGCGGGAGCTGGGCCCAACGACGTTTACCAAACCCAGGCTGATATGAACAACATGTCTAACGGGTACGCTTCGCAAATGAACGGTACCTCTGGGGGTATCAAGCGTGGTCGTGATGAGGACGACGACGTATTGCAGCGGCCGCTGAGCGGCGGCGGTATGGACCTGAAGCGCCGTAAGACGTTCACTGACCCCTCCGTCCCCGCGACCGCGTACGACGCCATGCCCCGGGCGCCCCCCGTGATGGCCCAACAGCCTCGCCGAAGGTAGATAGGCAGTAGATTCGATGCTTACGAAACTGTGCCTTTCGTCAGTCATTAGAGGGGGCGTTACCGGTACATGGGGGACACGAGGCATGATCAGTCACGAGTATCTGATTTGATGATCAAAAAGCTTCTCGACGAGGCTTTTCGACACTCTGCACACCCTTTTCCTACATGTCTTTTGTATTCGCGAGATGGCTTTTCGGCATCCCATGATCTCGAGGAGACAACGCTGACGAGCTGACGACTTCCCATTCCCTGTTTCTAAACGCCCGTCACGGCTGTAAATGCTGACGAATGACGCCTTGCATGGAGGGGGATTTAATTCTAAAGACTCGGTCATGTTTTTTTTTTCCTTTTCTTTCGCCGGTCTTTTGAGGCAACATACACGAGAGAGCATGGAGTGCGCTCATTGCGGCCAACTTCCGTCTGTTACGACTCTCGGGCGCTGAAGCAGCAGCAACGAAAACACTTCCACCTCGGAGGATCACCACCATTTCTATTTTCCTTGATTCACTTTCGAATACAGACGGGGTCAGACGCCAATGTGTGCCAGGGAGGAGGGTAGGATGACGACCTTATGACGACTCTTATTCTTTCACAAAAGTGTGAGACGTGTTGGATGGAACCTGTCTCTTTTAGGTAACGACTTGACGAAACGGAATAAAAAGCTACTATTGCTGCTTCAGAATACAGAATGAAACGAACTGGGCTTCGTTTTACTGGCTTCGGCCCAGTTCTCGCGCCTCCGTGAATACCGCGTCGATGAACGATGCTCATACTTCGTAGCTGAGCTCAAGTGGCACGGTTGATGATCATGGGTTTGGGGACGCAGCATCTTTCAGCTTCACGCTGGAGCCCTAAGACGGAGCTGACCAGTTTATGCTGCCCGTGGAATCGTTTGGCGATGGCCAAGTTGCAAGCATGCCCTCATTATCAAATCGCCGACCAATTTCTCCGAGGCTTACCGCTAACCCACGGCCACTGTTGAACATAGGTTTTTGGCCGAAATCACATTGCCAGGGTTTCTGAGTTTCTAGACGATTAATGGCAGTAAAAGATATAGACGGGAGAGCGATAGCACAAGAAGTGACTGAAGTAAAGTAAAGTAACCTGAGGCTGAAAGCAGCACGTGATACTGTGGCTACTCCTTCCGAAAAAGGTTTGGCGGACTCCGGATAGAAAACTGGGGGCTACCGTATAGAGCACCCCAAGTTCTCCCAAGTACCTGAGGTACGATCTCGGGCGCGACTCCCGACTCCAAGCTGCCATCCCCAACCTCACCTAGAAGCCAAATACTGCTTTACCTGCCTTCTCGCCATACCTTTCTCTTTTTTGAGAGCTGAAACCACCATTATTATATTTTAACTCATGATAGCGAATTAATTGGCATAAACACAGGTTCCTGTGCCCTATACCCACTACCCACTCGACGACACAGAGAGGTCCTCGCAGACTCGACGGAGCTTTTGCGACAATGGCCACCCCGACCCAGATGAAGCATGCGGCCTCGCAACAAGGCAGGACCCCTTCGCAGCTCACGGCAGCGACGCCGCCTGTATCTACACCTTTCTCCGCATCCCAAGCTCATGCGGCCTTTTCCCCTCGGGGTCCTCGATCCTCTCCGCAGCAGTTTAAGAAATCTCCCGCGACCTCGACGACGCTCATGGGCCACCCCGCCAATGGCGCTCTCAACTTCGACAGCCCTTCCGCTGCGGCAGCTATGGGCGCCCTCGGAATAAGTGGTGGATTGGACATTGGACTCGACCACGTCGGCGTTGGGGGGTTTGGTGGACTTGGAGGGCTGGGCAGTGAAGATGACAAAATCAAGAGACTCGACGCCGTCATTGAGATCCTCGGAGTAAGTCTGGCCGCCACAATTAAACAAATAATCACATGAGCTAATTTCCTCATCTAGAAAGCAAAAGGACGAGTAAGCGAGGCCGGCCTAGAACGACTGACAGTACGATCGGGTTTGACGAGTATGTGGGACGAGCATCGGTCGCCCGACGGTCGGAAAACAAAAATGCTGGTCATTGCTGGACAGGCTCTGACCCTGGACATCGTCCTGAACAACAATATCGTCGAGAATGTCTCGCTAGCCTTCCCCGAATCAGCCCCCATCGTGGCGAGGCACCAGGACAAAGCCGGGAAGATCCTTCTGAAAGACCTACAGCTCCGGCCGGACCAGAGCCCGTTGACGAAGACCTTGGACAAGTTCGCAGCCAACATGGAGCGTCTTGCAAACCTTGATAAGCTCAGCGTCATCCCGGGATTTGACTGTCAAGAGGCGTTGGCCGGCATCTTTGAGAGTCTCGAGAGGCTGCACAAGTGGGAGCTTTCCAAACTGCGGGAAGACCCGGCTATGAGCGGGAAGCCGGATAGGTTTCTCGAGACGACTACGATGTGCGCCAAGAGCGGTCGCCCGATGATGCACGCGAGAGGCATGGTGGGTCTCAGCATTGAGTATTGGACGGAGCGACGCCATGTCATACCCAAGACGCCAGATGCGGAGCGCTTCTGCGAGAAGATGGAGAAGGTGTGGTCCATTCTCATCGGCTGCAAGGCTTTAGACGGCGAGATGTTTCAGCCGGTCCGCGTATCGGAGAACTGGATTTCCCAGAAGGTGGTGGCCGAACCTGGCCCCGACGACATTCTCGCTGGAGGGTCAGGACTGGCTCTCGACTGGCAAGAACCAGAAGCTACAAGTCTACCCCAGACCGACGACAACAAAGACAAAGGGATGGATGTGGTGCACCCGGACGGCACGACGCACAAGCTCCCGAACGTCAAGTTTGTTGCGACACTCACACCTTCGGTCATTGTTCCACAATCAGTGTGGAACACCTTGCATAATCTCACAGGAGCAGCGGCACAGCCGATGCTTCTACCCACTTGCACGTTTGACAGCATCTCTTTCCCTATACCAGAGGGAAGTCACCATGACGCAAGCGAGCTTCGAGTCATTTCGTGCAAGAGAACGGTCCAGGTCCCAAGCGATGGAAATGTGGTGTCGCGGAAACACAAGAACACTTTACTCATCTACAAGCCTGTGTATGGGCAGACTGTCACTGAGCTCTCGTTCTCTCATCCACGACAGCTGATCGACATGCTACCTATTCTTCGCCAATACGCACTGATTTCCACACTGTTGGAAAGGAGTTTTGGATCCACTATCTCTGGAGACGCTCTGCCTGACAAGGACGAGTCCATCGTCAGGAGCGAGACGACGATGACGGCAAAAGAAGAGTACGAACTGTTCATGACGAGCAAGGCGCCCCAGGGTGATGAGAAGGAGCTCACGATTGATGTGGTGCTGACCGTCCACCCCTCTGCCGGGCTCCATGTCGTCTTCCCCTTCCGCGACGCGACGGCGAACATTGATCTGCAGATCCAGCCCAACGGAGTGGTCCATGTCGTGTCGCAGAACGTTGTGCCGGACGGCAGCAGCGACGTGCCCGAGGCGGACAAGGGCAAGCGCAAGCAGTTCAGCGCCCAGGACCTGGGCAAGCTGCTCGAGGTGACGGAGGATCTCTGCTCGTGGGCCGAGTGGATCCGCAGGAACTTGTCATAGAGCACACTGGGCGCAGAGGGCGACATGACAGCTTGGGCGATACGTTTGGTGTTTTCTTTTCTGTATAATTGATACCCAGCAGAGCATCATTCGGGGGACGAAGGGGGGGGGGCTGGTGTCGAGACCCTTTTATCCTTTTTCTTCTTCTTCTCGCAGACGGGAGGGGGAGGTTTCAGCGTACCAAGAAAAAGACTTTTCGATATTAAATATTAAACCAGAACTCGGTATCGGTCGACGGCCAGCGTCTGGATCATCAGCGTTTTTGGGGATGTTTTCCGAGCTGGTTCGGCTTAGCTAGGTTGCAGGACAGCCGACATTATCAATAGGACGCATCCCAGAGCCGCCACTTGGTGCGTGTAGTTCGTGGCTCCAGGGTTATTTCTCCCGCTTTCCTTCTTCATCTTTTCTGTCGTCTTTTCTTTCTGGGGTTGAGGTTGCGGCCTGCTCCGTTCACGGGCGCAAAGAAGGAAACATCCTCCTGCTGAGAGGAGAGTGACGATGTTTCTCTGTGAGATGTTTTCCTGCCTGGTTGGCGATGTCTCCTGGATGACTCTAGTGCTCGCGGTACCATACTCTGATGTTGGCAATCGAACGGCATGTCCAGGGTAGCACCAACGCGGACCCCTCTCCGTCATTCATCGCGATCTGGAACAAGATAAAGGGACTCGTGGACTTTTCCTTGACGGCGTCTGAGGTCTTGCCAATCTGACAAGCCGCCGCGGGTGCGGACGAGGATCCGATGCGACTGGCTTTTCTTTGGCTCATATGTGTATGTATGGGATGAAGGTCTTGCGAGCGGTGGACGGTCTGTATGTTAATGTCTCCCCCCCCCTTTTTCTCCTTATTCTGGTGAGACATGTATCCTGTGACTGACTGTGTAGTATGGCGCGAGGGGGACCATCGCCACAACATCGAGGTGTCTGGAAGAAAGGGGAAAGGTGTGTTGACCTGCATGGGAAAAGAAAGAGGGCCGGCCTCTCGAATGAGAAAAGGGAAAGAGGGAGCATTACAAGAAGGGGGATCTTATTCATCACCCCCTCTTCTAGCATTCAACACAACCCCCCCCCACCACTTCGTGGCTTAGCTCTCTAATTATCGGCCTCCCCCTCTACAATACAACGGACGACGGACGACGATGACGGACGACAGCAACAACAGCAGCGACAACAATGATGGACAATAACGACAACGACAACGATGACGAGAGACAATAATAATCCCCTACATAGCCCTTAACTTAAGGGCCCCCCAGCTACGTAGTTATGGCTGAAGGGGGTGTCGGATACTAGAGGAGGGAGGGGATGACGAATAAGATCTCCCTTACAAGAAATGACCGCTCGTAAATAGATTCTCGTTGGAAGAGACGAAGGAAATCAAACCTCTTGGGAAAGGCGTCTTGGAACTGACTGAGCCGGGCAAGCCGATGGCACCACACCACGTACAGAGGTTATTTGCAAAACAGATGTTTTTTTAAATCACACGGATGTTCTTCTTTCCTTTGTGCATATGAGTGTGTTGACTGGAGCTGATTTCGAGCAGGCCGCGTGGTGCCAGATTCACCTTCTTCTCTTCTCTTCTGGTTGTAGCTATTTATTGTCTGTCCTTTGGCAGATTTCCCGAATCGGACAGACTTTACGGGACGTTTGCAGCTGTGACATTTGCTTGCCTTGCCTGCCAATCTACCCTCGAGACGGCAAAAAAAGGGTACCAGCAGGTGAATGGGGGAAGGGCTGAGAGACACAAGGCCCAGTCCGGAAACAATTTTCAGCCTAATGCCTAAGAACCAAGATGTCGCAAACACGAAACATAAAACATCACACGTCTAAAAAGTGACGACGGGTGGGAGCAGCATCCCAAAGGGGGTGGCAGCGAGAGGGAAAAGAAAAGAGAACTAGAGAAATATTGAAGGAAGTGACGTGCCTGAAGACCGGGAGGACGTTCGGATAGCGGCAGCGGCGAGCGCCGAAGGGGAAGGATGATGGATGGATGGATGCACGACAGACAGCGGCTGCGGCAGGTGCGGCGGCAAGCGGTCCAGTCCAGTCCTTCCTTATTTTCTCTCGCCCAGTTTTACGTCAGGTCCTTTTCTCTACGAGCCGCACAGTCTTGTTTCCTTTCCTTTCCTCTTTGTTCCTGTCTGAGACGTTTTTGACGGTCGAGACATTGTTCTCGTCGTCATTGTTTTTCTTCTTCTTCTCGCCCTCCCGCGCTGCCGTCCGGGCTCTGCCGTCCCGTATTTGCATGTTGTAGTGTATTGTTCTCTTGCCGCACATGTTTCGGTTTCTAGCCCAAACCCCATGGCCGGGAGTCTGTGCAGTGCCTGTCCATGGGATACGAAAAGAGCAGGAGGGGGAGGGGCCTAACGGGGGATGACATCCGAGGTGATGGTGGCAGAGAGCCCACAAGCCGGTATCGATAGGAGATGGTCCAATGGACCATTGTTGATAAGCCAAAAAAGTCAACAAACAAATCAACAATCAAACAAACAACCAACAGAGGGGGGATATTTGAGATCAGCATCCAGGGAGGTCGATATTTCTGGGTCGCCCAGGTTTTGGGGTCGGGGCCGCAAATTGCAGAGGGGAGACTGATCTGAGGAGGGGCCGAGAGGGCCGTTTTTGCTGCCCTGCCTTACCATAATTCATATCTATCCTTGGCATTGCGACGTCTGACAGGCGCGCAGTCTGCTCTTCGCAATCCGACCTCACATCACAATCGCCAAAGAGGTCGTATAATAGACAATAGTGGTAAGATATCCCTTCGGCCCAAGGGTGCTCTGGGTATCCTGTTCCTCAACGGCACGTGCGACGTCTTGCATCGTACCAGAGATTTGACGGCCGGGAAGGGGTCCCCACCTCAGGTCATCCCATCTTCTTTTTCAAGGGGTCGGCACGATTATTGGTGTTACCCTGATGACACTTTGCCTCGCGGTGCCTTGCGCGCTGCGTCGGCCTGCAGCCACTTCCCGTTCGTCCCTTGTCTTGCGATGCGACGAGTCGGTCCCGTGTCCTCCAGAGTAAGAGGTGGGCGACGGAGGGTCAAAGAGTGTCCGAGCTTTGGAGGAGGAGGCTCGATCGGCGACGACCCAAGCTCCCCGCGCGTAGTGGGCCGAACGGGACCGCGGTTTGTCGCAACCTGTTTATTTTTGACGCACCTATTGAAGGGGAGCAACAGGTGAAAGTACAGAGTATTAGTGCGGCGAGAATGACGAAGACGAGGACGGAGGGGAACCCCCGCCGGCGGCGGTCACTCGAGGAGAAACACCAATTCCTTTTTAGGGGAAACCTTGTAAGCCGCTGCCGCGCCCCAAGTGTTGCATCTTAGTCTTACCCAATGTCCCAAGAGCTTCAACGCTGGCCGGGCAGACAGGCAGAAAAAAAGGGTAACATGCAGGCCAGGAGGGCGCGGGGAGGAGGCTCGGAATGAGAGCCCGTCGACCGTCTAGTGTCTTTGCCTTTCTGGGAGCTGACCCAGAACTCGCCCGGAAACTGGTGAATGATGGAAGCTTCTGTCGGAATGCAAAGCAGACGATTTGCTTTCCTGAGCTGACAGAGAGGCAATGTAGAGGCGTGCGCAAGCATGACATTGTAATATCAGACGTAATTAATTACGGACCCTGTCATTCCTCCATCGCGAGCCGGCACTGCAGGTGTTTATGCGGAGAGCCTGGGCGAGCTGGGCATAGTGTGGTACTATGGGCGTGTAGTGTACAGAGTGACGGGTGTGGAATAGAGTAAGAGCGACGTGCGTTATGACCGGCAGGATCCCGGGATGTATCCGGTGGTGGTGAGATGAGGCAAAGTTGGCGGTTGCTGGCGGTGGACGGCGATGACGGTGGTGACGGTGGTAGTGACCTCAGCGAGACTCATTTGTGTGCGATGCAAAAGGTACCTACCTCTAGAGGCCCCAAGGTTCAGGGCCCAAGGGCTCAGAGCCTGAGGCTGGCAGGCGATGGCGGGAGAGTGTTGAGGAGATGACTGTTTGTTTTGGTGTTTTTGTTTTGTTTTGGTCCCCGGCTGTGGCTTGTCGCGTTTGTTTAGTGGCCTGGCTCCATCTTCCATGGATCATCCGCCTTTGCTATTTTGATGGCGAGCCCACCTTTCTTCCCTTCAGCCCAAAAGCCGCAGAATGCGACGACCCCTCGCCGCAAGATGATGCTGTATTGCAGCACGTCGGGGGGTAAAGAGGGCCAAAGAGGACAGGTTGTGACTTGTCGAGCGTCTCGCCGCATCCGTATGGAGTGTCGAGCGGACAAGTGGCAGTCGAATCGTGGCTTTGAGACCAGGGCCAGTTTGACACTGCAGCGGCTACTGCAGAGTATGAGCGACTGATCAAGGCAGAGGCGGGGATGAGTAGTATAGGGCGGGGAGAGAATCAGACCTCCAGCTATCCATCCGTACATCGTACCTAGGTACCTCTCGTCTTAGGTAAGGCAAGGCGCGCGCACGGCTTCAAGGGACACACGGGCAGGCGCCTTCTCCCTCAGGTCGTGGTGTAAGTGTCTCCGTTCACCTCGCCTTCGTCTGGTCTTCTCCTTTCTCGTGCTGCCAACATAGTACCTACATGGTGTAATAGAACCATGTGGAGGTACGGCGTGCAGCGTGCCCCTGAGGCTGCAGGTCGAGACGCACAGAACAGGAGAAAATGGGCCGGTTGATTTCCAGAGCCCTTCCAGCCTGCGGTTCTGCGTGTTTTTGGTATTTTTTCCTCTCTTTCTCTTGTGAAGTTAGCTACCTAGCGAGGCCTGGTTGCATGAGACCGCAGGACAGCGCGCGTGGGCGGGACCCTGCAGGCAGAGGGCAGATACAGCCAATGGAGGGTGCTGGCAAAGGTCCGAAGAGGCATCACCCTAGGTGGTGTCCGGGGTGGTCCCTGGTCTGTTTTGAGATGCCATACCATTGGGTTCGAAAGTGATGTCAGGGCCGGGAAGAGGTCGTGGCCGTGGGTTCTCTCTGGTCCCCGTCTGCCGCTGCTAACGGGGCACCGAGGACGGCGAGGGACGGCGAAAGGGAAGCCCAGCGTCGGACCTCTCCAACCAAGACATTTTTTGGTTGGAGCCGTGAAGTGAAATTCTTCAGATGAGACCGCTGCATGTCTAGACCGTGTTGATGAGGTTTGTTTTTCCCATTCCGGGACCTGCAGCTGCGACATTGACCGAACGAAGTGGCCTCAGGGCGGCGCTGGGCTGGTCTTCACCTAACAGAGCCCCACTTCTAATCCCGGGAAGAGGCGCGCTTTCACGTGACGTCTAACCTCTTTGGGCAAAATAGTAAACAACACACGACACGCCACGCGCGCCATCGCGAAAAAACATTAGTGACTCCCATATCCACACCCTCTTTCTCTCCGTGCCAAAACCACCCACTCAGCTTTCACCCTCGACGGCAAGTGCTCCATCCAGACTGCGATCCCCCAGCGTGTCTTTGCTGCCCACCCGCCTTGTCTTCCTGCCTGGGCACCTATTTACTGCACTCCGTAGGTACTCGAGGTACCTTTACACCTTACCTGGTACCCCATCTACCTCGAAGTCCCCTCCTCCCCGTCCCATCATCTTTCCCGCACACGCACACGCCCGCGCCCACCCACTCTTGCGCGCGCGCACTTGTACTTGCGCATCCGCACCCGCTCCCGCACCCAACCATCCACCACCACCACCCACTCACTCTCTCACACTCACAACCCGAACGACGCACACACTCCGTCCCCTTGCGCCTGTCTCTCTCCCTTTCTCTCCTCCAGTCTATTTTCTCACCTTTCCGAGCGTGAGAGCAAGAGAGAGTGCGCCTGTCCTTGTCTGCCGCGTTTCCAAGTTTCCGGCCCCCCCATCACGAGGAAACATAGGACCCCCAAAAAGGACTTCGCCACCCGCATCAACATCAGCCCAACGCGAACGCCATCGACAACACGACCGCAAAACTTGCCTTACGGCACCCACTGCCATGACTTGATAGAGTCGCCTGCCGATCAAGAATCGCGACACACAAGGGGAATGAAGATGCGAAGCATAACGCATGCCTGAACGTTCCTGCTTGACATCCACCCAGTCCTTAGCGCCATGCAGTAAATGCGCACTTGCGCTCCCGTTCCGTCCCTTCTTTCCCATCCATCATCCTCCTGCCTGGGCCTTCCCTCCCTTTTTTTCCCCCTCTCCCACCTTCAGCCTTCCTTCGTGCAAAACTGCATCCCCGGCACCACACCAAGAAAGAGGGCGCTCCTTCCGCCTGTCCAGGCCTCATCGCCTCGTCCACGTGTAACACAAATCCGACTCTGGGACCGCGCCCCCCGAGATTCTCGCCCTTTCGTCCTCTTCCGTAGGACTAGGCCACCAAAACATCGACGATATCGACGACACACCCGATACACCAGCGCGCGCCTCAGGAAGCTGCGCCATCCTCGTCGACATCTCCTCGAACGTCACCGGATAGGCCGCACAGCAACAATACGCTGTCCCTCGTCCTCGACACGACACGACACGACACGACACGACGACTTAGCCCGATCCCATCCCATCGATCGCACACTTTGCCTTACGCCCACGCCTACGGCCCAACACCATCTACTCAGAGTACCTAGCGAATCACAACCAGTATACGACGACAAATACCAGCGACAGTTTTCTTTGCATCAAGGAGCGATTCATTGCTTGCTGGGCCCGGAGCACATCACATCACATCAAGCGAACTGTCTCTCGGCACTTGTAGTCCTTCCAACAGACAGCGAACCACCATAGACCAGAAAGACAACAAAAGGGCTGAAAGAGTCCCAACAACATCACAACAAAGAAACAAGAAGATTAGCCAGCATGTCGTTCTCAAATAGCAGTGGAGGAACACTTACTGTTCCCAGCCCGACACATGTCCACCATGTGGATGTGCTTGCCTCCTCTGTGAGGGGCCTACGACGGTCACTCTCCAGATCACCCTCCAAGTTCAGTCTGGCGCGAACAAACTCCCAGAGCTCCGACAGCTCTCACAGTGGATCTCATACCCCCGTCCAGCAGCAATCGCCATGCCGACGATACACACCAACACCAACACCTCCCAGTAGTAGTGGGAGCAATGGAAACCCCCAGGAGCAGCTGCCCCTTAGTTTTACTCCAGCTGGTTTCCCCCCAGTCATGACTTCCACAACACCTCTGAGCTCCCCCCCAACTCTTGCTACGCCATTTCGCCCCAGCGTTCGTCTTTCTCTGCGCTCAGCAAAGTCATCCAAGATCACTGGCAGCCCTTCGCGTCCAGCAACTCGTCTACGGACATCGCCGAAATCACCTCTGAAGCGCGCTCTCAACGCTGCGATCGACTCTGGGAACTCGACGCCGTCCTGTCCGTCATCCGCCTCAAGTTCGGACAGTCCTGGTCAGGAAAACAACCAAGATTCTGACCAGCTGAGCCCGCTCTCCCGATCGAGCCATCACAAGTCCTCGCGCCATAGCCTTCACCTTGACGTGTCGGGCCACGCGCAGCAATCGAGTATTTTCAAGTCGATCGAGGGTCAGGGAGATTCGCAAGCAGTACCGGGATCTGGCGCTCTGAAGCGCAGTGACGCCATCATGAATCTCGACCAGGCTTCGCTGGGCAGCCCCGTCGCCAAGCGACGTAGTTTGCATGGTATCTCCAGCTTCAGTCAGAACAATTCGGATTTCAACATTTTCGACAACAATGCCACCAACAGCAGCAGCACCCCTAGCAAGGCCAACTTCGATATCCACGACGAAGCCAACCGTGAGTATGAGCTTTTCGGATCGAGTGTCCCTGCTCATAGGGAGCCCCTCCCTTCACCTACCCCTCCCCCCCAGATCCCGCGGCGGACTGGGTCGCTGCGAAAGTCGACGCTGCAACAGAGGCAGCATGATCGAACCTCTTGGGGACGTCGATCCGGTGCCAACCACCTCGCCCAGATGAGCGGGGACTTCTCTACTCCAGTCACGAAGAACCGACCGCGCCTTTCGATGGACCAGTTTCTTCCGCCCCAGGCTCCCCGCGACAGCCCCTTCACCTCAAACTCCCCATTACCCAACCCATCCGCTCACCCTGTCGAGCGATCCTCTCACCAGCCTCATCCCCTGTCCAAGACGCTCGTGAGTTCGACCTCCGGCAACAACCTGGAGGAGCAGAACAGCATGCCCCCTCCTTACGCCTTTGAGAGGCCCCGCGCCCCCGTCAGCTTTGCCAAGTCCATGCCCTACGGATCCTCTCGGCCCTCATTCATGCAGGAAGAGAACGAGAACGAGAACGTCACGCCCTTCAAGGCGGCCAAGCCTTGGGCTGGGGCTTTCATGTCTACTGGTCTTGTCTCCAAAGTTAACCGCAACCCCGAGGACTTCGACAACAAGCTGACGATGCCTGACACGCCATGCAAGAAGCCCACCAATGGCTTCGCCACCTTTCCTCCTCCCCCTGGCAGCGTGATGAAGAAGAGCAACAGATACTCCTTTGGAGGAATGCCATCCACCCCTTTCAATGCTCCAGGAGCCCCATCTCGCAGTACTTTCGGCGGTAACCCTGGAAAGGGTCTGGGCATATTCCAGCGACTTGGATCCCGCCATGCCCGACGAGGCAGTGTTTTGAGCTTGGATGACGATAAGAAGTTTACCCTCGACACAAACTTCAACACTGGGCTTGGAACTGAAAGCGACGCCCCGCCCACACCAACAAAGCAGGGTCTTACCCCCAGCTTGAGCAACTTGAGCGAGCAGAGCATCGAAAGCCCTAGCGCCAAGAGATCGCTGCCGCCAATGTCAGCTGTTCGCCCGATGATCTCGCGAGAGTCCACTGGTAAGTGTATTTTCCAGAAGCAGTCTTCACGCAAGAGTACCGGAGGCCTGTTTTCAGGCTCCCCGGTTGGCCTTACGGAAGAATCCTCCGTCCACTGCGGATTGTCTCCTCCCGGCTCCCTCTCTTTGCCTTCTTTCAGTCGTTCGAGATCCGGTCGGGGATTCAGTGCTCCCTCACCACTGCGGACTCAACTTTGCGCTTCGGTGTCCGATTCCCAGGAAGAATTGATTGCTAAGACTACATCTCACTATCCAGCTAGCCCTGTCGAACAACGCTCTCCCCGGACCCCTTCGACTCACGTCGTTATCCCCGATGCCAGCTCACTCTCAATCTCGAATGCGGCCGAGTCAAGGCCTACCCCGGTGACTCCTTCTGGAAGAGATTCTTTCCAGAGCACCACGACTCAGCTCATGACCCCAGTCAATGTGCGTGCTAATGCTGACGTTGATGACTCGCTCTACTCTCGCTTCGACAAAGTTGAGATGGTTGGAAAGGGTGAATTTTCCTCCGTCTATCGTGTGGTCAAGTCGGGCTACTCCCGTGCTTCGTTCCTCTCCGTTTTTAGTGGAACACCGACGAAGAACCCTCGCGAGAGCCCTGAGCCTGATCGGATCTACGCCGTCAAGAAGGCCCGACGTCCGTTCACTGGACCCAAGGACCGCTTGGCCAAGCTGCGGGAAGTCCACGCGCTCCAGGCCCTCACACACGCAGATCACGTGATACACTACGTGGACAGCTGGGAGCAGAACCAGTATCTCTACATCCAGACTGAATACTGCGACGAAGGCACCCTGGACAAGTTCCTGAGCAATGTCGGCCGAAAGGGCAGACTGGATGATTTCCGTATCTGGAAGGTCATCCATGACATCGGCCTGGTGAGTGGCTCTACTGTTCTGCAACACTTGACAAGTCTGCTAATACGAGTTCAGGGTCTGCAAAGCATTCACGAAGCTGGTTTCATCCACCTCGACTTGAAGCCGGCAAACATCCTCATCACCTTTGAGGGAATCCTCAAGATCGGCGATTTTGGCCTGGCCGTCGAATGGCCAGCAGCCAAGGGCGTTGATGCGGAAGGCGACAGAGAGTACATCGGCCCCGAAATCCTCCGCGGTGACTTCAACAAGCCCGCGGATATCTTTTCTCTCGGTCTGATCACCATTGAGATGGCCGCCAATGTTGTTCTCCCTGACAACGGCCCGACGTGGGTTGCTCTGCGTTCCGGTGACCTCTCTGAAGTTCCTAGCTTGACCTTCAGCGCCACCACAACGACATCTGCTCAACGCGACGCGGCTGGCATCCCAACTATGCACTCTTTGGACGATCCCCTTCTTGCTCAGACCAGCGCCCCCGACATCGGTGCCCACTCGGGAGTTGCTCCGGCTCGCGTCAACGTGGTTATGGACGACCAGGCCAGCCCCTTCATCACTCGAAAGCGCACCGAGTTGAGATCTCCCCCCGACTTTATGAGCGATCCCTTCCACCCCAGCTCCCTCGACCAGATGGTCCGATGGATGATCCGACCGGAGCCGGGCGACCGACCTACTATTCAGCAACTGTTGTCGACTCCGGCGATGACCTGGGTTGCTGAGCGACGCAGATCTGCTGCGACTGTCTTCGAGGGCGTGTGGGGACCTAGCGAGTCGACCGCACTTCCCACTCTTATTGACGAAGACACCGTCTTGATTGACGAAGATACTGAAATGATGGACGTCTAACCGCGTCTCAAACCTACAGAGCCCCTCGAAAGGCTCAACAACTTCACGCACCTCAATATCCACAGAGCGTGCGGTGACTTAGCGGAATGTCTGGATTGTGCGATTCTGGCTTGATCGCTGTTGAAGTGGATACGGCGAAATCATGTTGGAATCACGAAGGATGGCGTTAGAAGGTGCGGGCTCGTGTCTCGTTTCCTCTGAGGGCCACCAAGAGCACACTGTTGCAGCGGCGTTCGACTTACGACCTAACGATGCTACGTTTGGGCCTTACGATCAGCTGCGCAGTGTCTGTAACGACTATTGCGTTTGTCTTTTCTGATTGCACGCTTGGCGGTACATCACGACACGGACCTGTTGGACCTGTCAGAATACCCTTTCAACCGCATTCGCATTCTCGACCGCCCTATCGATCGATAATGCTAGTGAAGCATTACCAACGAAATTTGTTTCGAAGAGTATTGAAAGTCCGTTGGCCGGGGAGCACCGCTCAAACCTCGATTGAGCTTTTCTTCTGTCATTGCCCCGGTCGCCGCGAGACTTTCGTGTATAGACTAAATCTGGATTCTTTCGAGAAGTGCCAAAATGGTACCGGCTCCGCAACAACCTTGGCGTCGAGAACGAAAATCAAAACGGGGAACCAGGAAAAAGGGTTTTCATCTTTTTTTTAGAGTTGCCCAACGGACTCGGGTGGTCTTTTGGCGAAGAGGCATTACGCGGCAATGACGGTCAAACGTTTTCAACGAATCTGAGGACTCACCTCGGAGAAAGGGGACTCGACTGCATTGTACGCAACAACACACGCAATCATGTATATATGGGTCATCCTGTCAGAGTATTGGCTGGTAAATGGGGCGGAGGAAGGGAAAAAAGGGCTTCTCGGATGTGTGCAATCGCACGCCCTGGTAATGGTTGTCACTTTCTTTTTCTTTTCTTTTCTTTTGTTCCTCTCCTCTGTGAGAATACGGCATGTAAACCGCGCCACGCGGTTTACCCGAAGATCAGATAGATCATCTCCTGGCCAGACTGCGCCTATTCCCTTTGTCTTAGGGTGGTTGCGATCTTTGGGCTCATGATTCCATGACGAAATGGCATGATAGTTACGAACGTCTCATTCAATCATCTTCTGTCTGTCTCCTGTGACATGTCCGAATCTCTGCGACTTGTCCTAGCAAGACTGTCTCCGCGACTTTTTCCAACCAGGACGAGGCTGTCATCTCGTGTACTTCGCCACCAGTCTCTTGGAGCACCATCCGAGTGTAAGTTCTCGAATGCTCCGCCTCAGATACGGCATATCCTGAGCAGCAAGTTGCGACATATCATATTGGCAACTACCAAAACGATAGCTAAAATTCACCCATCAGAACACACCGCGAGGAATGCAAACATTTGAGATGTCACGACCGATGTCAAGCACTAAAAATATATCAAATGCAAGTCTTATATTCTAGGTAGACTAGATAGACCTGGCCCTCCTTTCGCCCATCGTCCCATACGTGAGGCTCACAAAGAGAGCGAGTATATAGGGTATCGTCCCAACTGTACAGGAAACCATCCCCCCAGCCTTTCCTTCGCCGAAGACACCGTCAACGCCTCCGAGAATGTTCAATATTTTTGTAAGCATGTCCAAAGGACCTCCCCCAGCCTCGTCCCGTCCCGCCCTCTTCTCCATATCCTAAAGAAGGGCAACGTAAACAAACATGAGACGTGAGGGATACCTAGAAGAGGACTAGGGGGGAAAAAAAAAGAGAGCAAAAATGACGGGGAACACCGATGACGCCTTGCCACCCCCCCAATGCTGATGCGGATGCGAAAACGTACACGTCGAGGAATGAAAGAAAAAAGAAGGGATCCGAGAAAGAAGATGGCCGCGACCTCTCAGCGATTAATCTTTGCGCTGGCGAACCTTCTTCGTTCTCAGCCCCCAGTTCCAGATAAGAGGCCAGTCCTTGTGTACTGGACGAATAGAGCGCACGAAGCGCTTGGAGTTGATCCTGGTTCGTTGAGCGGTCTTTGAAGCAGGTGCCGGTCGTTGTCCGCACTATGAGCCGACGGCCAGGCACGAATCAAGGACCGAGTCCAACGAGCCCATGTCTTGGGGTTCGGCACCATCCCACCACGGTTCCGAGTCGATGTCCATGGCGTCGGTGTGCCCGTTGGGCAGCAGCTGCTGCGTGGTTGTTGAAGATCGAACATCCGCGACCTCTGGTGTTTTTGTGTTGGCCTGTTCTTCGTGGCCGGGAAGCCAGGTGTAGTCGTGCCAGTTCTCGAGCTCCCCTTCGCGGTAGCCGTAAGAAATTGCCGTATTGATAATGGGAAACTGGGCCAGCCCGCTGTCCGCCATCTCCAAGGCGATCCGCATGTCGGCCATGCCGAGAGGCCCACGTTCGCTCGCAGCTTTCGACTCGATCGGCAGCAGGCCGCTCTTGTCGCGCGTGAGCTCGCCTCTTAGAGCTGCGTCTTCTTCTTTGACAAGCTGGTGGCGATACTTGTGTGTCTGGATCCAGTTTGTGCCGGCACCAAAACCTGCGGTGCCCCCTTCTCCTGGCCCGTTGCTCCTCGTCTTGGAGAATATGGCAGCCAGAGCTTCTTTGATGAAGGTTTCGGTGGCAACCGACATAAAATGCGACGCCTCTGAGACATGGCCGTTGGTAAGGCCTGCTTCGTAGCAGAACGGCAGCATTCTGCTCTCGATCACGGGACCATCAGGGAACTCGCCCGACTCGACGGCTAGGGGTTGGGTAAATCGCTTGCGAATTTCGAGGTCGAGATCTGAGGAAGGGTCAGCAATGTACTCTCGAGCAGGGCGTATTTCCACCTACTCATTCTGTTGATGTTCCCAATGCCCCCTGCACTGGGAGGTACCTCGGCCGGTTTCGGCTGGCGTCGATGGTTGTCGAGGAAGGCATTGGTTAGGGCCTCCTGTGGATCGTACTGCAGCAGGTCAGCGACGAGTTTATGAACATAATAAAGGCCACAACTCACATCATTCGATGCCAGGTCTTTGATGCGCCGACGGTCCTTGCTTGGGAGCTGCATGACCTCGCCCTTGAGACGCCGCTCAGCGGCATCGCCCGACACAGGCTTGCTGCCAACAGGCGCCGTAGGCTTGTCGTTGGCGCTGACCCAAGGAGCAAGGCCCTGATCGGGCATTTCTCTCGTCACATTGCCGTATATAGCAGCAATAAGCTGGTTGTGCATGTGTTCCTTTTCGCCATTGGGAGATGCTAGTATGGGATCGATCCGTTCCGAGAATTCAGTTTGATTCAGACGGCCTGTGTCAAGACATCAGTACTAGAGCAAAAGGATGCGCCGACATGAAGAGCTGCGTACCGATGAGAAACTCCGATATCGATTCCTTGTATACGACCCATGCTTCGGGGCCAATGGCCTGCTTCAAGGCGGTATAAAGCGGCTCGAGGTCAATGCGGGCCGGGATTATTTGGCTGGTCTTGGCTTTGAGAGAGCCAGGAGGCTGGACAGTAATAGACTTGGTAGATAACGTCGGTGTCGAGAGGTTTACGGATGGGCGGCTGCTCAAGGCCGCGGGGTCGATGTCGGGCATCGCGGCCAAAGACCACGGAGGTCGTCCGCAGTCCGCGTATTAGTGGGCGACGGTCGCGTGCGACAACAGCGCGCAGACGGGCAGCGGCGGACGGCTACGGCGATGGGCGACGGAGGTAGCGGGCGGCGGGCGAGGATCGCGGAAGATCCTGAGTCGCATGAAATGAAAGGCCGAGAAGACGCGATCGAGGTCCCAGGTTTACGTTGATGGAAGGGGCATGTTGTGGTCGTAGACGATGGAAGGTCGGAATGAGGTTGGTCATTATTTAGTGGAGGAAGGTGCGTACGATTAAGGTCGCCACTACGTTGTCGTAGAATTTCGCCAGCTGGTTGATGAAGGCTCCGAGCAAAGGTTCCAGGTGGTACCAGGTACTATGTAACGCACTGAAATTTGGCTGCATCAAGGGTTCCTGAAACCTAACAAAGTTAGTACGCCCGGGCCTCCCTCCCCCTGACACCACTGAGCGCATACCTACCAAAAGTGCCTATCGAGGTGACGCCAAAGGTACCTAGCCTACTAAGGCTCGTGCCTGCGGTCGCGTTCGGCGCGTCTCAATCGTTGCATTGCGACCAAGACGACGGAAACTCTCCTCGATACATATCTTCCACTCTCGCGCTTCTGCTCCCGAGCCTCGCCCCGCCGTTTTATATCCCAGAATACCGTCACTGGCTCTGTCGGCATCCCCGTTTTTTCGGGTATCCGTCCGAGGCAGCCAGGCGATGCGACCATGTCGGCCAACCGCGAGCATCGCATTGCTGGTGCCGTCGACAGCCTAATCGCCCACCTGATACCCAACGATCCCCGCGAAGACGAGTCCGCCTCCCAAGAAAGACACGACAATTGCTTCGAGCTGGTGAAGACTATTCTGGAAGGGTAGGTTTGGACGCTGCATACATTCTTCCGCTTCTATACATCATGTCGTTGTCGCTAACTCGTCGCGTAGCCCCGCGTCCCCCGCCATATCCTCGGACGTTAACCACGCCTCGGACCTGATCAAGCGGAAGCTGATCCAGAGCAACCCAAGCCAAGCCCTGCGATTCTCGAACCTCTACACGCGACTTCTCTCTTTGCCAGTTCTCGGTCAGAAATGGGCTATTCTCTATCTTCTCTACCAGCTCGCGGACTCCCCAGACCCAAACGAGCCGTTACCCCTCCTCCCGCCGAAGCCACCTCCACAACCGCAACACGAATCCTTTAGGAAACACGAAAGAGAGCAATCGTCAAAAACGTCTACGCCGATTTCCAGAGACGAAGAGCAATTCAATGATGCATTCGCTCCCGAAGGGCTGAAGAAATTCCCCCCGAAGCAACCCAAGAAGTCGGTCGATGAAAAAGAAGTCGAGGAACCCGAAGCAGCCAAACGGCAGGTGGCACTGAAGTCCATCTTGCTGGCCGACAACTATACCGACATCGAACCTTCAGAAACTGTCTTGTTGAGGGACTTGCCCTTTACGCTACAAGGACTATCGTCAACTACGTTACCTTTCCCCAAACCCGATACCGTTACACTGCCGCCAACATTACCTGCTCCAATTATCTCGCTCCTCCACACCGTGGCCGAGCCCTCATTGCTTTACCGCCGCCTCGATGTGTTCGTCAAGTCACCTGCACAAGGACTACTGCGGCAGAGTCTTCGTGCTGCGATAGGCGGAGAATTGCGGTCATACCTCAGTCTCGTTGCAACCCTTGAGGGGCAGATTCGGAGGGCTTTGTCGTCCCTGGACGAGACTGCGCCCAGAGGCGGTATCGGAAAGGCGGGAGTCACGTTGAAACGCTGTGTTGTATGGACGCGTGAGGCTACCATGGGATTGAGACTGATGAGCCTCATAGCCGAGGAGTCTGAGAACAAGCGAGGTGGACAGCTCATCTCGCTCATCCACGGTTTCTCGTCATCACACGGAGATCCTATGGTTGCAGCATTCGCCGAACGTCTCCTGGTTCACGTCACGCGCCCATTTTACGACATTTTGCGTCGTTGGATCTATGATGGTGAGCTTCTTGACCCTTACTGCGAGTTTTTCGTCAAGGAACAGAAGCAAACCGACGAGCCCAAGACTGGTGGCAGCAGCGTATGGGAAGACAAGTATGAGATTGACAAGGACATGATTCCAAGTATCATAACCCAAGACTTCGCACAAAAGGTCTTCCTCATTGGTAAATCCCTGAACTTCATCCGACATAGCTGCGGTGACTCGCAATGGGTTGAGGGGTATAGCAAGGAAGCTTCCAAAGAGCTGCGTTATGGCGACACTGCCACTCTCGAAGCATGGATTGACGAGGCCTACAAGACCACGATGAAGCGATTGATTGACCTAATGGCAAACAAATTTCATCTCTTCGAGCATCTTCAGGCACTCAAGAACTATATCCTTCTCGGACAGGGTGACTTCATCGCCCTTCTCATGGAGTCGCTCGCAGCAAACCTGGATCGTCCCGCTGGCGCACAATATCGCCATACCCTTACAGCTCAGCTGGAACATGCGATTCGTGGCTCGAATGCACAGTTCGACTCTCCCGAGGTTCTCCGCCGTCTCGATGCTCGTATGCTCCAGCTGTCCCATGGCGACATTGGCTGGGACTGCTTCACCTTGGAGTACAAGGTCGATGCTCCAGTTGACGTTGTCGTCACCGACTGGGGCAACCGCCAGTACTTGAAAGTTTTCAATTTTCTCTGGCGCATCAAACGTGTCGAGTTTGCACTCGCCTCAACTTGGCGGAAGTGCATGACTGGCTCTCGTGGCGTGCTCCAGAACTCTGACCCGGTCGTGGTACAGACCTGGAAGTCCACGCGCGGCGTTCTTGCAGAAATGATCCACTTCATCGGCCAGTTGCAGTATTACATCCTGTTCGAAGTCATTGAATCATCGTGGAACGAGCTTCAGAAGCGCATACACCGGGAAGGATGCACGCTCGACGACCTTATTAAAGCCCACACACGTTATCTCAACGACATCACCCACAAAGGTTTACTGGGCGCCAGACGCAGCGTTCGACAGGTTGATACGGCTACCGGAGAAGATGACCGCACCTCCTATCTGTCTCAGCTTGGCGATCTCTTGCGCGCCATGCTCAGCTACCGTGACTCTGTAGACGGCCTCTACAGTTGGAGCGTCTCCGACTTTACGCGTCGGCAAGAAGCCGATGTAATGCGCATCTCGACCCGTACTACGCGACATCAAAAGAAGCCTTCTATCCCTGGACCCGAGGGCGACGAGGAGAATACGGCCGTTGCATCCGAGTTCCCCGTTCTCCAGGAGCGTTTGCGCCAGCTCGGTGCCACATTCCGGACCCGTCTCCAAATTCTCCTGGGCGATCTAGCTTACCAGCCCGACGTTGATATGCGTTTCCTGGGTGTCGCCATGAACTTCAATGACGTCTATCAGCCATCGCGAAGGAAATCAAAAGCTGCGCCATCAAGTGCCTCTGCTAACACTTCGCGGGCATAAGAGGTCTCTTGGGAGCTGGCCCCATAGAGATGAACGGGAACAGGAACGGGCTTGATGAACTGTGCAGGTTCAACGCCGTCCAGATCACAAGATGGCTCGGTTGTGCAGACGACGTGCAACATCTGGGTCTGCAAGCGGCAGGGCGCGCGTGTCCCGGCACAAAGGCACTGGGATGTGGGCTTGAATAACGGATGGGTATCGGGATGGACAGGAGCCATGCCCACAGAAAGCGAATAGACACGGATAGTGTCTATAAATGATTGAACGACCCGGCATGATTCCCATTATTTCCGTACCTATGTTCGCTGCTGTCTGCACTTGCGTGTGCTCCAAGATGGGCAATGTCATTCTCGTGATGACGGGCGCCAATGATGACCATGTATGTCTACGGTTTTGCCGCTGATGGAGGCTGTACTCACGACGTATCGTATCCGGAGTGCAGCATGTGGACTTCAACCTTTATATAGGCGGTTCTACGTATGGACGTGACTAAGCTACATACAAAACCTCTTCCCAAACAAGCATCCGGATCACAGCTTCGATGCTGCCGGCTCCTGGTCGCCAACTTCCTTCTTGGCCTGCTCCCTAAGGATTTTCCGCAAAATCTTGCCGGACTGCGACAAGCTGTTAGCTGAAAGATTCTTGTTGCGATACGATTAGGTGGAGGGGGAAGAGTGACTTACCGGGTTCTTGGGGATCGCATCTGTGAAGGCCACGCCGCCCCTGAGACGCTTGTGCTTGGAGACCCTCTCCTCCAGCCACTTCGCAATCTCCTCGGCAGAGGCGCTCGTGCCTGGTGACCGGACGACGTACGCGCGGGGGTACTCCTCGCCCTTGATGGTCACGCCGATGACGGCCGCGTCGGCGATGTCCGGGCGCTCCAGGAGCAGGGCCTCGAGCTCGGCTGGGGCGACCTGGTTGCCCTTGACCTTGATGAGCTCCTTCTTGCGGTCCACGATGAAGAAGAGGCCTCCCGTCTTGTACTCGTCGATGTAGGCGATGTCGCCGGTACGCAGCCAGCGGTTGCCTTCGGCGTCCGTGACGATGGTCTCCTGCGTCGCCTTGGGGTTGCGCCAGTAGCCGCGCATGACGGTCGGGCCCGTGACGAGGAGCTCGCCGGGGACCTTGGCCTCGGTGATCTCGTTGCCGCTCTCGTCGAGCAGCTTGGCCATGTAGTTGGGCATGAGCTCGCCGACGGAGGAGCTGCGCTCGAGGCGCGACGGGTCCCACGTCATGGCGGTGCAGGTGACCTCGGTCATGCCCCAGCCCTGGCGGACGATGAGGTCTGGCTTTTTGAGGATGCGCTCCGTCTGGCGGGCGACGTCGGCAGCGAGTGGCGCGGCGCCAGAGCCGACGGACTCGAGACTGCTCAGGTCGAACTTGGCGGTGATGGGGTGCTTGGTCAGGGCCACGAGGATGGGGGGCACGCTGACCAGCTGGGTGACGCGGTAACGCTGGATGTACGTGAGCATCTTGACGAAGTCGAAGCCAGCCATGATGTAGACGGGGATGCCCAGCTTGGCGAAGTTCGCTACGAAGTACGTCTGCGCGTAGACGTGGTAGAGCGGCAGGAAGCAGAGACCAACGGAGCGGGCAACGGACGCCTCGTGATCCGGCTCCAGCGCAGACACCTTAACGACTCCGGCGCCGTTCGCGACATAGCTGTAATGGGAAATCTCGACACCCTTCGGCACGCCCGTGGTACCGGAGCTGTAGTTGAGGCAGCACGTCGTCGTGCGAGGATCGGCTGGCTCGAGCCAGTCGAACTTCTCGGCCTGCGTCTTGGGAGCAATAAGCTCCGTCCAGTGGCGAGCACCGCCGCGCGCGGGCTTCTCGGGCTGACTAGAGCCAGGAATCGTCGTGTCGAAGACGAAGACGTTCTGCGCGGGCATCTGGACCTCCTTCGCGGCCTCCAAGGCGACCTCGATACTGCCCTCGGCGGCAACCATGAAAGCCGCCCCGCTATCCTTGAGCTGGTATGCGAGCTCACGCGACACGAACCCAGGGTTGGCTCCGGTGAAGACGCCGCCGGCCATGAGAACGCCGATGAAGAGAACGGGGAAGAACAGGCTATTCCCCGAGAACAAGAGCACCCGATCGCCCGGCTTGAGACCCGCCGCTTGCAGTCCGATGGCAATCTGCTTAGCGACGAGACGGTAGTCGGAGAAGGTCAGGTAATGTGTATCCGGGCGGTCGGCATCGTAGAAAGCCTTGCGGTCAGAGAGAGGTTCGAAGGAGGAGCCGAAGATCCATTTTTGCAAGGAGCAGCTCGGAATCGGCTCCGTCCACCGTGACTTGATAGGCATTCTGGTGTCTCAAGAGGGTATTTTGAGAGATCTGTTTGAATGTCCCTCTAGCAGGGTTGTAGTTGCCTTGAGTAAGGTCGAAGTTGTTCAAGGCGATCTTGACAAGCGGAAATTTATCAACGGCTAGTTGCTGGGGCTTTTCGCAACTGGGTCAGTAGCTTCCAAGCTCTCCCCGGCCTTGGGATGGACCACGTTGTGCTCGGTTCGTGAAGCGTAGCAACGGCGACTTTGGGAGGGACCCTGGCGCAGTAGAGTTTGGAACTTCCGACGAGGTCCCGGTGCTATCAAGCCGAAGTAATCTATAATCTCTGGACTTGAGTCAGTTGCAGTAATACGAATAGGGCGTGAAATATCTTACCAGGTGATCTATCTACGACCCATTAGGTTCGTAATCTGACAGCACACGACAAGCGAAAGCTAAACAACTGGCAACAACACCAAGGTCATTGAGAAGACGGGGACGATGGGTCTCCCGACGGGGCACGCTTCTCATATACCGGCCAGCTTGGCAGACAGGTCCAGACGAAACCCCAGATCCCCGAGATCTAGCGGCCAATGGCCGTCCAATCCTCGCGAGCCCATGGCATTCGCTTGATGCATCTGCACCTTGGGGGAAGGACTTCGTGACGCTAGATCTCCGCATTTTACCCCTGTCGATGCGGGGGCGAGTCGGGGAGGAGGGGAGCTCGCCTGTGTTGCGGCGCGAAGCTGAGGAGAAGCCGAGGTACGGGCAACGGAAAGGCTGGGGAAAGGATGGACGACGACACCTCCCAGTTCCAAAACTGGTTTACAGGTCGTTTGCTGCCAACCCTTCCCGCCGCCGCCACACTCTGTTAGTGTCGTAGAGATGCTGGAGGAGTGTGTGTGTGGGGGGGCAATGCTTTGAACCTGACCGGATCCCGGAACTCGCTAATTTGTAACGCGAGATACAGCGAGGAGCGAGATGTTTGATGAAAAGAACGTTGCAGTGCGCGCTGTTTGATGTCTCAGACGAAGTTGACAGACGGGATCTCCAATTCGCCGCAGCACGTGGCGGAGAACGTGCACGCAAACATCCATACCCGTGCGACTCTTATGAATGGAAGTTGTTGATTTACGAGTGTTGATAATGAGTTTCTCTGCTAATATCCGGCCATCAACACGGAACAATGGCACCGCAAAACCCAGGATCGTGTCGATGGACTGCTGCCGACGTAAGATGGCCAATAAAACTTTCTAGACAAACCTCGAGATATGTTGACAAACCGGGGCCCTGTCAACTTGGAAGTAGGCGAGCTTACATGGTAAGCACACATTTGTTTCACCCTTGAGCCTCCTCTCTCCGAGGTAAAGCTCGGCTGTGGAGCGACGTTTGCGGTGTGGGAATTAGACGCTCACAGCAGTCATCCTTCCTGCTGCCATCTATAACGGTTATTGCACCGGTTTTGGAGGTAATAGTCGGTGTGCCTTGAACGTGCCGCATTAGATACGTGCACTAGCTTTGGCGTTGCAGTGCCAGCGACTGAGTGTTGGAAGGTTCTGTGCTGTCTAGGGGGGCAAGATGGGAACAGGTTAGTTTGGAGGGAAGGAAAGACGTCGGCTGGGGCAGTTTCTGATGAAGGAAATTTGATTCACTGGAAGCAATCGAGCCTCATGAAAACCAGGTTGGGAATGACAATCGAATAGACGGTAAGACGGAACGGCGTACTTGTTGCTTGGTGATCGGGATAAAGTCTAATGACCGCCGAAGCGAAACCGAAGCTGAGCTGCACCTATCTAAAGTTCGTGGGTACTTACCTAGGTACCTAGGTACCTGGAGTGACGGACTCTCGAATGGACTACGTAAGTTGCATAAAGTTATGTACGTCGAATACCACCATGACATTTGCATAAAGCCAGTTCCCGCACATTAGCCGGGCCAGCCAATCAACATGATCCATATTCCAAGCAGCTCACGACTTTTGAACCTCCCGGAATCCGAAGCCTGACAGCCATCACCACTATCGCCGCCCGTCATCGCCAATTGAGCAGCCACCATCCCTCGCCATGGCCTCCAGACTCACTCCCCTTCTCTTCAGATCAGCCCTCCGCTCGACGTGTAGAGTGGCGCGGCCCCAGATCCGCGCCCTCTCAGTCACAGCCGTCCGCCCCAGCGACACACTCCAAGTGGTAAGTCACTCTCGCCCCCCCCGTTCCTCCTCCCACGTCCTTCGCACCCGTCCGGCCGGGCATCAATTGGCCGCCGAGCGGCTCCCAGTCCCGGTCCCGACACGGAGGAGGACCGTACGGGCCACGTCCCGGGCAGCAAGCACCACCCGAGATGGACGGAACACAATACGCTGACCAATCTGCCCTTCGCTTCCAGCACCGCGACACCCCCGACAACAACGCCGACATCCCCTTCAAGTTCTCCAAGGAGAATGAGGCCGTCATCGCCGAGATCCTCAAGCGCTACCCGCCCCAGTACAAGAAGGCCGCCGTCATGCCCATCCTCGACCTCGGCCAGCGCCAGCACGGCTTCACCAGCCTGAGCGTCATGAACGAGGTCGCCCGCATGCTCGAGATGCCCCCTATGCGCGTCTACGAGGTCGCCTCCTTCTACACCATGTACAACCGCACCCCCGTCGGAAAGTACTTCATCCAGGCCTGCACAACCGTGAGTACCGCCGACCTCTCTCCCCTGCCACCTAGCCTCGCGCGGGTCTCTCGGACCCTAGATATCCCGCTCGACCGTCATGAGGTCTCGCACACGAAGCATGGCCCGCGGAAAAGACGTGGATAGCAGTGTTTTCGCGGTATTTTGACCGAATCCGACTGACGAACGAAAAACAGACCCCCTGCCAGCTCGGTGGTGTCGGCTCCGACGTCATCGTCAAGGCCATCATCGACCACCTGGGCATCAAGCAGGGCGAGACCACCAAGGACGGCCTCTTCACCCTCCTCGAGGTCGAGTGCCTCGGCGCCTGCGTCAACGCCCCCATGATCCAGATCAACGACGACTACTACGAGGACCTGACCCCCGAGACCACCGTCCAGCTCCTCGACGCCCTCAAGGCCACCGCCCAGGCCACCGGCGGCGTCAGCGCCGCCAAGGTCCCCAAGCCCGGCCCGCTCACCGGCCGCAGCACCTGCGAGAACAGCAAGGGCCTGACGAACCTCACCTCCGAGCCGTGGGGCATCGAGACGACGCGAAGCGACCTGTAAAGAAAGACAAAAAATGTGGACGAAAAGGACCAGACGACGAGGGGGTGTGTGACGGGAGACGAGAGAGAGGGAGAGATGATGACACAGAAAGCGCGTGCGACCGACGTTGCTAAGGCACCGACAGACGGCCTGTTGGACGGGATTCTGGGCCGGGGCGGATCCGGCTTGTATATAAAAACACATCAATGTGCTGTATTCGGAATGCATGGGAAGACGGTTTAGAGATCTACAGTCCTCGGTTCCTTTCTTGCCTGAGAATCGCGAGCACTGGTGTGTACTGTTCCAATGTTTTTTGAAGTCAAAAATAATCTGATCAATTGCTATCAAAATCGTCGCTCGTGTGTTTCTGTATCGGAATCTCTGCTAGCCAAGACCCGGGCAGACAATGTGGTATCTGTTTAGGCAAAGTGTCTCAGTCTGCAAGTCTCAGGATCCATCCGTCGCGCTGTCTTCTGTTGTCCGAGCTCAGCCCTCCCCAAACAACTACACCGCTCTCCTCTACGTCACCCATCGGCGCCGTGGCGAACCATCCTCTGGGCGCCGGCTCGCCGTCATCATTGTCGTCGTCGTAGGGCTCCATCACAAGCTTTGTCCACTTGCCCTCGCCAGTCGGCCGACCGATGGCTTGCCACATGGCATCCCGCACGCTCGCGGCAGACATGCCCTGGGGCGGGACCTGGAACGCCCACACATCGTCCCACATGGTGCCGGCTGCAGCATGGCCGTCCGCGCTGGGCTCCCGCTCGCCCATGACGAGCACCAGGAACTCGCGACCTCCACCGGACGTCACGGCCTCGAGACCGGCGACGCTGCGGTTTCCGGGCCACGCCTGGCCAGGCACCTGCTCTATCTCCTGCTCGCTAGTCTTGGTGCCTTGAGCGATGCTCTGCCATCCGCCGCGGGCATGGACAGCTATCTCACCCTTCGAAACACCATCATCAAAGGTGTCCATCTCGAGGTGGATGAAGTCCAATTGGCCTCCGAGCTCACTCTTGCCATCAAAGCCGCCGAAGCGGAACAGTCGGCTCTTGCTGACGCAAATTGCCGCACCACCACGCGCCGGGCCAGGAGCAGAGGGAAGCTGGCTCCACACTCGGGATCGGACATCGAAGGCCCAAAGATCGTTGGTGCGTTCGCCACTCGCCAGGCAACCTCCGTGGACGAAGAAAGTACCATATCCCTCGTCCTCCTCATCGACAGCATTGGCGGCAAGGTGGCCGACGATCGGGGCCTGGGGAATGCCCCTTTCAGCACTATCACCTTGGGCCCAAGACTTCCAGCTTTGGGCCGCGCGCGGGTGCTTGGGAGCGAAGTCGCGCGGGCGATCAATGGCGGCAGCAGAGTGGTAGCTCCGCGGTGAAGGCATTGGCAGGATCGTCACGCCGGGGGCGGGAGGAACAGGGTCAAGGAACGTCCAGGTGTTGGTACGAGTGTCGAAGACCCAGACTCTGCCGGCCTCTTCGAGAGGAGTAAGCTCCGGGCCTCCGCGACCGCCGAACAGGAAGATGCGGCTGCCGATGACAGCGGTGGCATGGCCAACACGAGCAGACGGGACGTCGCCGAGGTCGGGAGCAGCCCGTCCCTTGCCTTTATCCTGAACAGCGGCATCGGCAGCTTCTTCGACCAGCGCGCTCTCCTCGTCAGCAGGATCGGCGGACGGAGAGGCGAGAGGCACCTCGTCAAGAAGCTGTTCCTTTTGCTCGGCCTTTTCCTCGATGGAGGGCTCGTCCACCTTCACCTCGGGGACTTTCTCGGCGGGTTCGGGTTTGGCGGGCGGGGTATATTGCTTAGGAGCGGCAGACTTAATCTTGTAGTAGTCGGCGCCGGCGCTGTTGTACGGCAGCCTGATGACGTGAACATCGTTGTCTACCGGTTGGCGCGGGCTCACTTCGCCGCCAAAGACATAAGCGGATCCGTTGACGACGTTGATGGAATGAGACGAGCGGGCAAGAGGCGGGACGTCGATCTTCTCCCATGTGCCCTTCATAGGCTTGGGACCGGCGCCGGTCGAGAAGGACGGCTTCTTCACGCTGACGTTGGGCATAGCCGGGAGGTTTTGCGGGAGTGATTGGAGGACTTCGGTCGTCCGGCGCTTGAGAGTTGCAAACGACTCCATGGTTGATTAAGTGGCAGTGGCTTCTTGAGAAAGCGAGGATCAGACGCTTGACGGCAGTGGGAAAAGGATGAGATCAATTGAGTGTATGAATTGCTTGAAGATGAGGTCAAGATTATGTGCTGACGGTCGGTCGATTGGTAAGTCGTTGCCAATGGGCGCGGGCGCAGTACTACCTTGATGATATGACGTAGCAAAGCGCTTCTCACCTCAGCTGGGGGTGGCAGTGGACAGCAAGGGCCGGAAGCGGAAGGAGTCAAGGACTGGACGTTGTAATATGCTGCCGCTGCTGTTGCTGTTGCTGCTGCAGAATGGAGGGCGGGTAAGGAGGGAAACCGGAGACTTTTGCAGGTTTTCCAAAAAGAAGAGAGAGAAAACGGCTGGAATCAAATTGCGCGCTCTGCCCTTTTCCCTCGTATCGGACAGTCTGTGTAAGGGCACCACCTTCAGGTACCTTCCATTGACCTCTCTACAGTCTACATACATAGCAGTACTCCGCGATGATCCGTGAATGGCTCAGCTCGCAAAGGAGCGGGGAGGCGCAGGCTTAGGCTAGGGTGCTGGGATCCGCGTCGTCCTATCACGGATCCCGTAGCAAAGATGCCTAGTGGCGCCAGTCGCCTCTGGTGTAGCGGTCGGCAGTGCTGTTGGTGGGGTAGTCGCCAACAAGGAAGATAGGTACTGGAAGGTACTTGCTGTACCTACCCGTGCTTCTGTTTCTCCCGAGCACCGAATTGCTGCATACAAACCTCAGTCAACACCTAACTCTCCAGCCGCCGCCAGCGGATCCATGGCTTCATCGTCTGGGAGACACCCTGCATTGAAATTGAATGGACGAACACCCGACTAAAGCTATCAGCACAGCTCTCCGCCGCGAGAACACTATTCTTTCAGCCAAACAAGCCACCGTACCAGCCAGAAACCGGTTGCCCGTCCATCAGCGCCAGTCTCCGTCGCGACGACTCAGCAGACCGCTGTCCTCGCGTTATGATCCCAACAATGCCCCATCATTCGCTTTATATTGGAAACGCATATGCCCAATCACAAACCCAGTCCTGACAACAGGTTCGACAGGACGTCTCGGATCCCACCGAGCATTGACTCATCCTTGCGTTAGATCCTGCTCCTGCCGCCCAGCTCAGGCAGCCTTGGGCATCGCCTGCATGGAGCACTACTCACTCAGCCCTGCCTCTTTCTCGTCTTCCTCCTCGACGGAGGAATCGGACAGCCCGGAAGCGGTGGTGGCAGTGTCGCCCCCGGGGCCGGAGGTGGAACCGGAAGCGGAGCCGGTCTTGTCAACGGCCACGCGAGCATGACCACCATCATGCCGGGCTCCACGATGTCCTCCCACAGCTCGGGCAATATGAGGCTACTGTTGGGGCTCGCGCCATAGAGCGGAGGCCATGATCCCGGTACCGGCGTCGCCGTGGCGGGGCCGGAGGCCGAGTTTAAGCTTCCGACATTCGGTGGAACGGAATGATGAAAGCTCATCAGCTCCGGGTTGACTGCCGCACTGTCTTCTGCCAACCACATGTTTTGCACAAACAGGTCGTAGCGGCCTGCCGCCACGTTTCGGTGCAGAACATCGTGCTGTGTGAATGAGCTGCGGATAAGGTTTCTCATGCTCTGTTTCCGCGGACTTAGCTAACGACTAAAATACTTCAGGGACTGTGGGGTTATCTCGAGAGAGACGATGCCTTACCGGCCATGACTTGGCAACTTTCCAAGGTATCATGATGTTTCGCCCAATGCAGTCTTTGAAACGAATCGGCAACTTCTGCGGCGGACGGTCTGGTGCTTTCTCCCAACCCGGTTCGCCCATGACGGGGGGTTGATGGGGTTGAACACTTGTCGTAGCTGGCGCTTCGGACGCCTCGGTCTTTTCGGAAGGATTCAAACCAGGCGTTCCTTCTGGTCGATTTGAGAACGTTCCTTCCAGAGCCCCTCCGGCGTTCTCTGCCTCGTGTACATCTTCGTCATCGCGAGGCACACCCTCGACTGGTGGTGTGGTGGCTTCTAGAGTCGGCTCTTGCATGGCTGTTACAGCCTTGCTTTTATCCTTTACCCATACTTTGGGGTCTTTTTCCAGTTTGATGTCCGAAATGGCGCAAATCACAGCAGCTTCTGGTGATGCCTCGGGCGCTGGAGAGCCTTCCTGCGGTGCTCGCGCTGGCGTCGCGTTCGAGCTCTCTCCAGCTGGCCCGATCTCGTTTTGGCTCACGCCCGCGATCTGCGGCTCACCGTTCAGTGCTGAGGCCTCGGTGTCTGCCATCGCATGCATTGGAAAAGTAACGCAGCGGTTGGGGGCCTTAAGTCGCGATAGGTGCAGAAAAGACCGCCAGCCCGTCAGCTGCGCTGATCACCGTTGGTCCGGGAAAAGAAACACTCGGCCTGAGATGAAGCTGACAGGAAGACCGTGGTGTTCGGCAATGATGAGAAATGCTTGAATCAACGGTCAGAATCCCGGTCCAGCTTAGCATGTCAATGACTACAGCGCTCTTCTTTTGAGGCCTCTAACTCCTAAAGGACTTGAGTTAGCTACCATGAGGCTTGAATCCTATCAAGAAGGGTACTCAGTTTTCAGGACATATGCTGAGTATATGGGGGCACGTTCTTTCCTTCCAAAAGACTTTTCGTCGATGGAATCAGTCCGTAAGGCGTTTTTCCACACGCAACGTTGAAGACGGGAAGGCCAACGGTTGGTTTCCCCGCATTCGGGCTCAAGGTAGCCAGGAGCAAACACGCAACAGCAACAGCAACACCAGCACCAACATGTGATGCTGCGGTTGTGGGTGAAGGGTCCGCGTCAGCGTTGCGCCGTGCCGCCATCCTGCCTGCCTGCCGTCATCACGCCTTCAGCTTCTTCTTCTTCGGTTCCCGCGACCGACCTTGACACGGCCCCATTAGGCAACCTTGGCCCGGTGTCGTCAGTCGTCGCTCCCCATGTCTCGGACCCGAGATGGTGGGTTCTGATCGGGGAGGGGGGGGCAGACTGACAGACTGGCTGCCAGACACACCGACGAGGGAACGACGATACGAGAGAGATGGGCACGCGGGCTGCGCATTGCATAGTGCATCTCTGGCGTGCATTTCTAATGAATTGGCACACACTGCACGGCCACGAAGGTCTCGCATTCCGGGGAGGGCTGACAGCGCGAAAAAGAAAAGGCGTGGCAGCAACCAGCTATGATGCGTTCTTGCAGCGGACTGCGCCCCTCCCTCCACCTCTCCCATCCTCCGGATACCGTACCCTGGAGCTTCCCACCCTCTTCTTCCCAACCGCCCATTTCCCACCACTCATTCTTTGGTCGCGGCGCAGCCACGTCCGCGCGACTTTTCTCTGTCTCCCTTGCGGTTCGGCACAGGTAACGTTAATTTTGGTCGACGGGGGGCCGGGCCATGGAAGTGAGCTAGAAAACGCCTGTTGGGTGTGGTGTGTGCCGGTGGGCAGAGCAGCGTGTGTGTGTGTGTGGTTTTTCCCCTTTCTCCCTTTTCCACACCCCCTCCCCCCTCCAGCAGGTGAATCGACCCCAACCCCGTTGCCTTATGCCATATCAACGGCGTTGAAAGTGTACTAGTGCTGACACCCTCTCGTGCTTAGATTCCTATCCCTCCCTTCCCTTCGCTATCTCTCCCGTTCGCTCACCTCTCGGCCCGATCGTCGAAAAAAAGTACCGCGGGCAGGAAAGAGCAGAGTAGTGATGGGATGGGGGGCGGCAGGTCTTGCCTCCTGAGGCCCGGGGGGTGTGTGTGGCCTTCTTTGGAGTGTCAGAAAGGGCAAGAACGGAACGCACGCCACGGCGTCAGCACCTAGAATTCTTTCCCTTTCTCTTGTCAGGCGAGTTTCTTCCTTCCGGGAACCGCACCCGAGAGACCACTTACAGCGTGCATTTTCCCGTCTCTCTCACCCCCCTCTTCTTCTTGTTCTGCTTCTTCCCCCGGGCGCCACCTGTCAGCATCTCAAATTTCCACTCTCCGGAAACGTACATACATGCGACCCCCCGTTCAAGGGGGTGAGGGAGGGAGGGTCCATAGGTAGACGATAGACGTGGACAGGCGCCTCCCTCTCGGAGGGCGCTTGATCATGTTTTGCTTAGCGCCCTTTGCCAGAGCCAGAGCCAGAGGACCTTGAGCCGCATCCTCTCAGGGTTGATGGCCTGCCCCAGTCTTGCCGCCGGAGGGTCCAGCTTTTAGTGTAAGTGGGTTTACGAGGACCCTTCGTGGGCAGGCTTCCCGCGAAAACGTGTTCCAGCCGGTTGCCGCCAGCCTCAAACACGACGACGGTCAACTTAAGGCAGGAACGGGGTCGTGTTAAGCGCGGCGAGAGGGTCAGAGCGGGCGCGCCCCGTCTACCCGTTTTTGTGTGATCCCGTAAGGCAAGGCTCGGGTGCGGTTGCCAGCGCTGTCTCCCAAGGATTGTTCCTGCGTGGTAGTGGGCGGGTCTTCTCGCTCGCACTGCCGCGAGCCGCGAAAGTTCTAGTCTTGTCACAAGTTCCGTAAACATCATAGTCGGATTACCAGCGAGACGGGAAAGAAGTTGTGGAGAGAAAAAAGGATTGTAATTCGTAGAGATGACAGAAGCCCAAGGCACCAGATCAAATTGGTATCAATACTATACTATCAATGTTTCCAAGAGTGTCGTGACGTTCATTAGACCCAAACAGACCCCAAACGCGGTATACCCTTTCCCAGTATGTGCCCGGTCTATTTCCCCGATTTAGATTATGTCGCCCTTTTTGCGAGTTTCTCCTTGTCCGTCACACGAAAAAAGGAGTGGAAAGGAAACGAAAAGTAAACAGAAAGAATACAAACAAAAACACCGCCCATGGGATATACCAAGAGAAAGATAGAGAGAGGCATCAAAGAAAAAAGGGGTAAAGATGAAAAGATGAACAAAAACGCTTTGAAATGCCGCAGAGACATCTCTAGTAGACGAGGAAAACTTCTAATTGATATTGAGGGAATGAACGTATGATGTATGAGCCAAAGGGGACGACGAGCTATCACTCGTCCTCGCCCTCGGCGTCCTCGTCAGAGCACGCAGCAACCACGATCTGGTTCTGGTTCGACGACGGAGGTGGTGCAACGCTGGCGGTGCCGCTGCCGGGCTTGCCGTTGCCCGAGGAGGGGCCGACCTCGCCCTTGAGCGGGTTGATGAGCTCCCACCCGGCGGCCGTGTTCGTCCGGCGCACGACGTAGACGAGCATGCTCGAGGCCCAGCTGGTGAGGGTGACGTCCTCCTCGCCCCCGAAGTGCACCATGGGCTCCTTGCCGTCGGCGGCGCGCTCGAGGTGGCGGGCGACGTGCTCCATGCGCTCGTCCCAGGCCAGGGGCCCGTTGAACTCGAGGTTGCAGCCGGCCGCGGGGCAGCGCATGTGCCGCGGGAGGTCGCACCGCGTCTGCTCGGCCTCGGCCTGGAGGTTCTTGAGGCGCTCGTCCCACTCGGGGGTGGGCTTCTTCGCCTTCTGGGCCTTGCGGACGTTGGGGGGCACGTGCATGCGGCGGACGTGCTGGGTGTAGAGGTCTTTGCGGTTGAAGATGGCGCCGTTGGGCAGGGCGGGAGGCGCGGGAGAGACGGAGCACGGCGAGGAGGAGGATCGGCGGGAGTTGGGCGGGTTCGTGGTCTTGCAGCAGGCATCCTGGGTGCAGAGCCAGTACTGGAGAGCAAGGTGCTGCGAGCTCACGTGGCGCTTCCACTCGTTCTTGCTGGCAAAGGTCGAGGGGCAGCCGGCGTAGTTGAAGACGCACACGAAGGGGCGGGTGTGGTGTTGTTTCATGTGCTTCTGGTAGGTGCTCTCGTCTGAGAAAGGGGTACTGCACTCGGTGCAGAGTATCTTGGTGCTCCGCGAGGCCGCAACGGAGGCGTTGAACCTAGGAGTGGTATGGCCGTCACCAGTGGTGCTGCTGCTCACTCTCTGCCTTTTGCGCTCAGGGGTGGAGCTGGACGCGAACTTGGCGACTGGGTTGCGAGAGCGCTTCTTCGAAGACTTGGGCTTGAAGTCCAAGTCCCTCTCGTCGTCATCCAAGGGAAACTCTGATTTGATCGCGGGCTCCGAGGGCATGAATTCGCTCCGCTCAGGGTCGGGGTAGGAGACTGGGAACGATTGCTCATTGACGTTGATCTCCTGCTTGATGAGGGGCTCAGGGGTAATCTGTCGAGAGGGGTATGCTCCTGTCTGCTGGGCCATGTTGAGCTCCTCGGATTCGGAACAGAAGCTAAAGGTTCGGGTAGAGTTCAAGTCTGTTTCTTCCTCGAAGAATGACTGCGAGAGGTTGACTTCGTGAGGGTTGACACAGACATTTCCCTGCATGCCCATGCCGAGGAGCGTCTGGGTCTGGTATTGTTGTGGTTCCCAGTCGGGCGCGTAGTGCTTGTGATGAGTGTATGGGGAAGAAGCAGAGTAGTCTGGGGGTGTTGCCGGGAGGACGTCGCTTTCCGTAGGAGGGCTGTTGGAGTCGCTGCTGGACAAGGTCTGCTGCGAGCAGGGAGAACCGTGTCTCCTTTGCGAAGCTGGGGGAAGACAGTTCACCCCTTGAGCCGGACCGGCCATGTTATGAATGGCATGAGCCTGCTCGGTAACGAAGAAAGCTGTGCGAGGGCCGTTCATGTACTGTTGAATTTGGTGGTTGTGGGTTGCTGGCCATGACGGTTGCAACTGCGTTTGGGAGAAGGACTCGAGAGTGGGGTCAACAGGAGTGCAACTGCTTGATGCCATGGGCCCGTCCAAGTACGAGACAGGCATCTGGCCGAAGCTCTGCTGCTCATAGTAGTATTGCTCCGGAGAAGCTTGTCCGTGGACATTCGGAAACATGTAGGCCATTGCGGCTGATTGCGCGTGCGCCCAGAAGTTGTAGGCCAACGACACTGGGAAGGGGGTATGTGTGAGAGGAGTTTGGAGACGTTGTCGTTACTCCAAAACAAGGTAAGGGTTCCGATGGAGGTAGGTTGCTGTGAACAATGTCGGAAGATGCAGCCTGGTTGGGTATGCCAGGAACGGCGAGGCTATAGGGCTGGAGTCGTTATGGGGACGAGAACACAAACCAACCCGGAGCGTACAGCGGCGGGACGAAACGATTATATAAACGAAGGTGTTCTATCACAAGTAGTGTAGAAGGTGTATGGGCGGATCCCTCTTCACGATTGGTACGGACAACACAACAGCACTGCTTGATGGCATCGAAAACCAACCAGCGTGGCGGAGCCTGAATTATAACTACTACAAGGTGGACTTGAAAGATGGGTAGCACAAAATGCGCCAGGGCTGGATGCCAGGCATACCATAGCAGAACAGCACTCGGGGAGGCAAGAAACCCCGTCAAGGAAAAGAGAAAGCTCCCGGGGTGATGAGGGGGGGGAGCGTGGGCGTATCTAGAGCCTCATACATAGCGGACTTTGAGCAGAGAGGGAGGATAGGAGGGCAGAAGAAGCGAAGAGGGCCTATGGAAAGAACGACAAGGATTTGCAGCACTCATCATCATCTGCACGCGCTGCGGCGGATGCAATATGCACACCCCTGAAAGCCCAGGAGGAGGACTGGGGCAGGGAGGGATGGTGGTGTTGGAGACTCGGGCACAGGCACACCACCACCGCACCGCACACGCACATGAGGAGATGACAAGCCTCCGTTGGCTTGCAGACAGATAATACATAAAACTTTACAGCAAACCATCGTGGGCGGCTGGGGCTTGGGGGTCCAGGGCTTAGGGTAGGGGAGGGGCGCGCACCATCGCGAGGGACAGGCGGTGGTGTTGACGGGTTGGATCGTGGTGGAGGGTGGGAACAGCCGCCAGAGCTGCGCCATGGTATGCCAGTTCGTCTCCACGGGGGAATGAGGGGGTGGGAGAGAGACGGATCAGGTACCTAGGTAGGTATTGGAGTTGTTTCTGTTGAGTTGTCCCAGGTAGCAACCTATGGCACATGCCATATCCCTGTCTTGCGTTTTGATCTAAGGTAGACCGTAGGCAGAGAGACGTCTTTCTGGTTGCCTTACAGTTGCCTCGTGAGACTAGCGAATGAGAAGCGCATAGAGCGGTCACGACCAACACTTGTCAGTCTATCCGTACATAGGTAGTATGCACAGTACGATGATAATATACCGACTCGACCAAGCTCAGGTCGAAGTGACGAAGCAGGGCTCTGTCGTCCTCTCGTTCGGTCACTTGTTGCTCATCTGCCCTTCCACTTTGCTCGGCGGAGCTCGGGTACGGTACCGCTCTGGAAGCTGGATCATCTCGTAATAGAACGGGCGATGGATGATCTTGTCCGAATTGTCGGTCAGCTAGAGATGGCATTGAAAATTGGGCTCAATGAGTGGGTTCCATCGCGGATGCTGCAGTAGTGTAGTGTATTCGACGCAAGCGAGGGACAACATCCGTTCGAAGTTGCACCCGCAGACTGATCCATTTCCCAATGTCGCGAGCACGAGCTGTTTTCGTCAGCGAAGCGAGTGGGTTCGTTCTGGAGTCTGGACATCTGCAGTGGTCCCTTCTCTCTCTCTCCATCATGTCTGGGTCAAGGGGGGTGGTGTCGGATCATGGGTCTCGATCCATGGAGATGGGTGATGGTGGATTAGAGTGAAGAGGCCTGGTTGACGGGCTTGACAATAGATATCGGACCAATGACAGACGGAGTGTCGTACCGGAGGAAACAACGTGGAATGGAAAATAAGGAAGAAGTGTCTCGGGAGATATTAGCAGTGCACGACCTGCCCGCCCGAGCTACCTATCCAGACCAGTTCTTCCCAGGGACCCCCTGACAGTATCCGGACCTACCTAGTAGTAATCAAGACTGGAGTTGACACTGATACTATTAGTACCTACACTATCCGTGCCTAGTCATCCCCTACCCGTCGAGAAGGGCAGGATCAGGGCAGAGCAGGAGCAGATGGGTTGAAACTGAAAGGAAGCAAGATCGCCGTCGGGGTTTACGCAGCCGCAGGGGACGGACGACAGACGAGGTGGACTCTGGCTCAAGAGAGGTAGAAGACCGAGGACGGGACCAACCTCGATGGAGCGGGATGATGGATCGTAGGTAGCGGAGATGGTATCCGTGGTGTATCTGCACACTATCCGTCCCTACCTAGTGTACTTACCTACCTTAGGTAGGTATGGTATCCATATGGATACCTAATCTGAAGAGCGAAGAGCGGTGGGATCACATTGGAGGGTGCAAGTAGATAAACCCATCGCTGCTGCACCTTGACATGGCGCGCCATTGGCTAACCCCCCGCAAGGCAATGGCATGCCTGCCGCAAGGCAACCAAAAGGGCTTACTAGCGCGGCCTTGAGAAGTCGCATTGGGGAGTAGTTTCGACGCTCATATGCCCAGGGAAGTGAAATAGGGAAAGACCTGGACCCCATGGACCCCATCGACCCGACCCACCCACGCAACGGCATCATCACCGTGGAAGTGGAACCCTGTCCCGATGGAATTGGGCAAAGCAAAGCAGAGTGCGAGGAAGGGAAGGCACGACTGCACGAATGCGAGATGTCCGGGCACAAGCCACAACCCAAAAAACACTGTGCAGCGCGCTTACCCGCATCCAGTAAAGTTACGTACCTTGCAGAGACGGAAGTACCTAGGTACACATAACATTAGGTGTTTACTCCGTACCCTCCCTGTCCAATGTCAGAACCAAGTTGCGATCCACCTGAGGGTGCTGGGCAGAATTCCGCGGCCAGCCACTGGGCAGTCAAGCAGTACCTAAGTTCCATATGTGTCTTTCCCTTGCGCCGCGCCGTGCCTACCTCTTAAGGTAATCAAGGCACCTGTACCCGAGCTGCCACGCTGCGTCCCTACTAGGTACTTGCCCGCATCCACCAGCGCGCTTTCCAGTGCCTGAGTAGGTACCTAGGTAGGTAGGTGCGTGGTCACCTGCTGTACTTTTAGGGTAGCTACGAAGGTACGGAGTGCCGAGGCACCTTATCAGTCCCGCTGTCTAGGTACCTACCTACCTTCAAGGTCCAGAGTCCGGGCGCTGGGCTGTCACCTCATCACACGTGTAGCGGCCCTCCACCATCGAGGTCCGTCCCGTCTGCGATCCGTGCAGAGCTTGCCGTTCCACGTCTGGCCCATGCTCCTGCCCGCCCTTTCAGGCAATTAATTCGGCCGCTGGTCCCTGGCTGCCCCATCTTTCGGAGGCGCTCTATTCGGCCATCCCCAGTTTCATATCCGGCCAGCATTTAAACCCCTTTGAGGAATTAGTGGGGCGCCGGACTAAGCATCGGCCGGCTCCGGTGGTTACGTCAGCAGCCCCCCTCAAAAGGTGCAAGTATTCCGCCCGGTCGGCTCAACGCGCTTGCAACTTCACATTAACACCACCAAACCTATGTCAACAACGAAGAAAAAAACGTTACGCAAATGCAAGCTGCATAAATTTGCAGCCAAAAATGCATGCGACGGCGTGTTGGATGCACTTTCTTCGTGTTTTTCAATTGAAAAGTACGAAAAATCGCAAGGTGTAGTAGGTGTTTTGGTGCGCGAGAGGAAAAAAACAGCGCGCTGTGGCTAAGTGACTTTAGGCTGTCTTTTGGCTGTAGTCACGTGGACGGTAAAGTGGGCCTTCCTTCTGAAATAGGCTTAAATGCTGGCCGGATATGAAACTGGGGATGGCCGAATAGAGCGCCTCCATCTTTCGGCCACGCTTTCACTCTTCAGAATGAGCATCACCAGATGAGAGCCCGGATATAAGCTGGTTCAACCTTCTGAGCTCCGGACGAACTGAAGATCAAGATGAGCTCTATTATTATCATCCACTCCGAGAACGACAAACACCGACGAGATCCCGAAGAACCCCATCAACATCATACTACTCAGTGTTGTCGAATCTCGACCTTTTCGGATAATGACCTCCCCGTCCATACACTACTACTAGTACGGATACATTACGACGCACTTCGTACCCCAGACCAGAACTTGGAGTTCTACACCCCCCTCACCCCCTCTCCAGGGACCCAGAAACCTCGACCGTTGATGCTTATGATTTTCGGACTCGTCACATTTACCGACCGATGTCCCTCGTTTCCATCGGCCAATGTTCTCGTATACCGCTTCACTGCAATCATGGCGTGGACTCCCCTATATTTCCACAAAATTGGCCACGCCATGCAGTAGGCAGACGCTTGGCACCGCTACCTATCTAGGTACGCTACCTATGTAAGGCCGGGGCCGGGAGTCCGTTCCTCTGCGACCCTACCTCATCCCAGTTCCCGGGTTGGCTGGGTACGCTTCCCGTGGGCTACGTACGGTACCGAATGTAGCCTACAGATGTGAACTGATGATTATCGCAACCAGACGACGCGAAGGAGCCGACAAGTCAGCAGCGGCACCCGACTGGGCCAGATGCGAAGCTCCTGGCAACCTACATACTACTACTATGTAGTTGTAGTGTAGTAGGTAGTGCGCTGTCAGGCTTGTCGTGACACTCGTCGATCACTCTTGTCTAGAATTCAGATGCGACGCCCTGCCTGGACAGTGGATCATCTCTGGCAATAGTACGGCCTAGGTATTCAACATTCGCAGAGCATGGCAGCGACATGATACATGCGAGAATCGAATCCTTTCTTGTCCGCTGAATTACCCGCCCGTGCCGTACCATTTATAATTCACCGGCAGTGAGGTTTGCTTTCCACGTGTGGGCAAGGTCGCTTCGCCGCCCCCGCCTTGGCTCGTCGGTTCCATCTGACAAATGATGACGATGAAGGCAGGGTACCGTCCCAGTACGTATTTGGACCTGCTGGGTACTTTCCAGAACAATACCAACACCGTTCGACTACCCACTACGTGCCGAGGTGCAGGTAGGTAGGTATGCGTCAAACATCCATCTACGTGGTTGCGCTGCGCTGCGCTGAACCTCTCATATGCAGGACGGAGGTACTGATGATACGAACAGGGCAGGGCTTAGGTGCGGCCTGCCAACCTTACCCTTTCTTTGCCAGCCCACCGCCAGTATCCAATGTTGGGCTGTTTTACTTCTGGGGGCGGCGTCAAGGGCGTGATCTCTTCAACTCTGCCCCAGTTCCGTCGTCTTTATTTTGGACCCCAACGCCCCGAACTAGCGCACCTCAAGTCAATCACCATTGGGTGGCCAAGCCAAGCTGAAAAAGAGGATCAGAATACCACAGTCGACAATCCTTGCAAGACAGCGGCTATTTCGATCTTTCCCAACCAAGTGCTTGCTCCGTCTGATCCTTGGGGGATTGATCCTTGATGCAAGGTATCCGTACGGATAGAGACACCACAATTTGCACCGCGTAGCGCAGCCAAGCAGCATCCTCAATCGCGACCTGCAAGGGCGATAGATGGGCCGATGGCAGCACGCCGTGGAGACTTTGATTCAGATTCAACCTTCGTCGCCGTCCAAGACGGCGAGAGTATTGCGCCGGCAACCATGAGCGAGCGAGCGCGTGTTTCGAGCCCGCTATCAAACCCATGTCCTTGGCAAAGGCGCCAAAGCCAGTTGCGAATTGCGCACGCAGTCCACAAAGACAAGGACAGGACGCAAACTTGCGCGGCAATTCCAATATTTTGCGCGCCCACAACCCACGATTCAACCAGTCGTCAATCGCCAATGGCGCTAGCTACTCTTCCTGGGCCGGGGCCTGGTTCGACAGGTCTCGACCGCCTCGACCATCACTTTGGCCAGTCGCCCCCAGAATCCACAGATCACAGGCCTTGCTTGAAACCAGTCTTGCAGAAGGATTCAGCCCAAGGAGGGCCCAAAGTAGTCAACGTGCCGACATCGATTCCGACATGTTGGTAACGGCAATCGCAGCGGTTGGAAATTTGATTCTCTGGACCGGCCCTGTCAAGCAGCATCCTTCCGTTTCGTGCGCATGCCTGTCACACGGCGACGCCGAAATGCAATGCTGGGCAGTCCTTCAGCAGGGCCCAGCAGGAGTAGCATACATAATGCGCTCATGACAAACAAGGATCGGCTCGCTGGAATGGCGGAATGGAGGCGATCCTCTCTGAACCAACGGCAGATGACGAGTGGAGATGACACGCGAAGATGCGCGAGAGTTTCGGATCTTGATCCCAGAAACACTCCTGGTCGAACCTGTTAGCAACCAATGCCAATGCCATTTCTACGATTTACTGGTCCAGGACGACGCTGCTCCACTACCGTCGCGATGTTGTAGGTGGAACTTAACGACAGCAGGAGCCCGAAGAACGACGACCCCTGAGACCCACCACCAAGAGCAAAGAGAAGCCGCATGCTGGCATCACGCGTCTTGACTCCTTGACCCTATACATTTCTCGGCACCATGCTTGCATGTCTTCCAGTGGCCGGGAAAGCATTCCGTATGCCAAGAGCCGACATCAGGGCTCGTTCTATCTCTCAAGACTCTAATACTGACAGGTTGAGATCCGCGTCGCTGGAGTCGGACTCGACGACATCTCGCAGGACTCTGCGGCCAGTATCCCCAAATGTGTCCTAACGTCCAGGTACCTATTGTGAGACCGGTCGATTCGCATCATCAAACCAGCTGCTGCTAAGAGTCCTCCCCTGCGAATTACCTATGTAAGAAACATATCCCGTCCGGCCACGCCGGAGCATCTCATGAACCATAACTCTGGGTCACGAATCTCCTCGCTGTTTGTTCCCTCCCTTCCGCCCCCAGCACCTCATCTAAGACCAGCCATCTCGGAGCGAGGGATATCTCAGACTTCTCCCCAGGGATGGTCTGAAGATTGACGACAGGATCGTGGAAACGAAGAGGAAAACGAGAGGTGCATAGCCTCATCGTTATCGAAGGTGCCCGCTACCACGGTCCACGAGGCACGTTGGTACGCCGTCGCCGCACTGCCTGCTTGCCTGCCGCAGCTCTCTTTCTTTCCCCGTGCCTGGGAGACCCAGCCCTGCCAGCCCTGCAACACCCACCCCCTTCTTCTTTCTTTTCCTCCGGCCCCCAAGCATGGCCACCTCGCCCGTCGAAATGGTTCGATTCTTCGGACGGGCGGCCAATGGGTGTGTGTTTGCTTCCGCCGCACCTGGAGAGCCCCCTGCAGGCCCCCAAACCACGCCCCAGGAGCCAGGGAGGAAGGCTTTCCTCGACCACCATGACGGTCAAGGGCATGGAGAAGAGGGGGGGAGGGTGTGAGAATGAGAGAGAGGACCGGGACTGAGGCCGGTTAACATGGGCGGACCCAGAGGTCTAGGCAGCTTCGAAAAAAGGGCTGCATTGCAAAGAAAGAAGAAGACCAGCAGCAGCTCCATCCCGGATCCCCATGTCTCGGGTCGTTGCCGTCGAAGACAATTTCAAGGACTCCGCGGCGGCACAGCTGCGCTGCCTGGGGCCGGCCGCTCCCTCGGTGCTTCTCTGGCATAGGTAGGTAGGTACAAACACGCACGCACTCTCTTCCTCCCTCGCTCTCTCTCGCGCGCGCGGCTCATGTGCCTCATGGCGGCATTGCCTGCATGATGTCAGGGGCCGGCCGACTCTGCTTGCAAGCTACAGCCTACGAGGCATGTGGATAGCAGTGATGGAAACCACGTTCCAACAGCATGCCGAACGTCGACTTTTACGTGGCTGTGTACTTGCGCTCGTTTCTGTTGCCGCAGACGTGCCATGAATGGAAGATTAAAACAATAGAAACAGCTGGCTGAAATGGTATTGCCAGGTATATCTTGCCTCTTCATTGACTTAGTAAAAACTTGCGTGAAACAAAGCACGCATGCATTCTTTAAAGTGGTTGATGTTGGCCATGGCTTGTATCTTCAAGGTTTGCATACTTTGTCGCGTTCAGTGATGGGCGAAACTCATTCAATTGTCTTCTTAAGAAATGCCTTCCATGAACGCCAGTTGAGATGTCTTTGCGTAATCTGAATCAAGTTTTACAAAAGGGTATATGTGTTCAGTCCTGAGGCGGGCTTCGTCCACTTAATAATGACCACAAAGTGTTGACTATCATTATCACATATCCATCATCATCATCATAGGCCGGGGGCAAAGGCCTTGTTCGTGTAGTGTTTGCCAAGGGGAAGGGGGGAAGGCAGATGATCTGTAAAGAAAAAAGGAATAAGATCAAAGTTGTTGTACCCAAGTCTCTGTCAATGCGCAATTATTGCAACGCTGATGGCTGCAAGAGGTGCATCCGACATGTAGCTTGGGGTGGCCGTCGTCCATTTGACAGTTGCACTACTCGTCAGTTAGCTGATGTTCAAGCGTAGTGGGAAGATCATGTATACTCACACAACTCCACCTTTGCACCTTGGTCAGATGCTTGGTGCGCTTTCGGCTTGGCTGTTCGCCGTCGTCGACTGGACCCCTCTTCTTAGACTCTCCATGGGTAGCGCTGCCAGATGAGGCCGGTGGCGAAATTGCGGCCTCATCTTCAGACTCGGCTTCGCTCGAGTCGTCAGCCGACGCGGTGAGGTCCATATCGGGAAGATCGGTATCAACGTTCTTCCACTCGGATATATCCCTTTTAACCGTATTATCACGGCCTGAGTAGTGGGCGTCAATATGGTCGAACCGCTCATTCCACGCGTTGTTACCCTTCGCGTTATTGCCCTTCTTGGTCGTCTCGATGAGACTGACGCAGAAGCCGCACCAGAACCGAGTGTCGCAGGTGCGACCGAAACGGCATCTTTCCAGTGCCTCATCTATCCGAGAGGCGTCCTCTATCATATGTTCCTTCTGGAGGTGGTTTCGAAAGGTCTCGCGACGGTGACATGCCTTTCCGCAAGTTTGACTGCCGTTTCCGACGTCTTCGGTTCGCTTCTCGTCGCACTTCCAAACTTCGACCTGGAAGTGCTGGCTGTTCTCATGGCGCTTCCAATCGTTCTTGCTGCCGAACTTTTTCTTGCACGTGGGATAGGTGCAACCATACGGTTTGGCGTGACGCTTCATGTGTTTCCTATTCTCCAGATTAGTCTTGAACGTCATGCTTGGGGGAATTACATACTTAAGCTCGCAATTTCGAGCGAAGCTCTTCTGGCAACCCTCAATATGGCACTGGTGCATAGTGGAGGTGATGTTCGTCGGCGGAGAGGTTAATTTTTGCGCGGCGGTCTCCACCGTCTCCTTCAGGTACCTTTCGATCAGATGCTTCGGTAACTTATCCAGAAGCATACGCACTTCCTGTTCGCCTGGCTTCTCAAGCGAAGAGTTAGAAACCGAGAGGGGCTGGCCCGTACCGGAATTCTCTTGGCTGGGCTTGGACTCAAAGGCGGTCGATTCAGGAGAGCTGCCGCAGTCCATTTGACTTGTCAATGTGTCTCTGGAGGCTTCCAGGGATGCACGTTCCTGGCGTGAAGAGTCATCTCTTCGGGCGCCATTTGTCAACCCAAAGCCCGTTCGGCCTTCCGCGTTCATAGACGGGGATGGCTTGGATATTTCCCTTGGCTGAACGAATGCATGCTGATTTTGGATCTGGGAATATGGAGGATGCAGATGCACGTCGTCCATAGAGCCCAGGCTGGAAGCCTGTTCGGACACATGAATGTCTGGGACATCCATTTCCATCGCGGAATTGCCGACAGCCATGTTTGATGCCGCTTGTGCTCCATTCAACATGGACGGATCGAGAACGAAGTCATCCACATCTGGAAGCTGGAGGTCCTCTGATTCTTCCCAAGGACCGGCGGGGGCTGCGTTGAAGGCAGGAACTGAACCAACCCCCTCGAGGTCCTCCTGCACTGTGCGGACGGGCTGTGCTTCGACACTGTCACGAGGATTAGCTACATGTCTGTTTGCAGTGAGGAGGCGCGCTCACGGGCGGATGAAGAACTCGGAAAGATCCTCATCAGAACTCATGATTCTCCCGTGGACTCGCTTCACGTGCTGCCGAAAGTTGTCGGCTCTGGGCCACCTTTTCTCCTTCGTTGCACATTGGTCGATGTTACAGCGATACTCTTGACCGCCCTTGACGAGCCCACGATGAACGCTTGTTTTGTGTCGTTCCAGGTCATTCTGGGTCCCGAATCCATCCTTGCGTGTACATCCAGGGACATTACACTTGAAAGCTTTGCGGTGTCTCTGGTTATGTTTGCTGGAAAAGACGTTAGAATAAGTGCTTTTAGTTGTGGTTTACAGGTCGCGCCGATTGAATACCCAGCATAGGACGGGTGATGAAGAAGGTAATAGACGGCAGAGAGTATAGAGATACAGAATGACTCACTTCAACTCGGATTTCGTCTTGCAATTGGCGTGGCATACGGGGCATTTCATTTGCTTGTCATTGGCACCGCCATGTGCTACAGAAACGGGAGTTGTTGGCCATTGTTCTTGGAGGATGTGAACACCGTGAACGAAGGGCTCTGGCGCGATCGGGAAGGCCATGTCATGCAAATGACCCGTGATGCTCTGGGTATCTTGGCCTCGATCTACGTCACCGTAATCGGAGAGTATCTCATCGTGCTTGGGGCGACTTTCGTAGCCCGAATCAGATGGCAGATATCCCTGAACGTGGGTTCCGCATTCAGACGGCTGAGCACTTCTCCAGCCATTGAAAGCAGCGTGATTCCCACCCCGTTGGATGTTCGAAGTGGTGATATGATGGTTTTGCTGGGGCCCAGAGCCGGAGAGATTCAGTGGTGTCCAGGGGTCGCTGGAAAAATTAGAATAGAACGCTTCCGCCCAGTTAGAGTCCAGGCGACCGTTGCCCGAGAACTTCATGCTCATTGCTTCCGGAGGTAACCTCGAGTTCGAGCGCAGATTCATCTCCATTGGCTTGGAAAGGTCCTCATTCGGGGACAGGTCGATGGATCCAGAAGGTGATCGTGTCGAACTGTCAAGAATTGGGAATGACTACAGGAGTTAGATCTCGTAGTCCTTAACAGATGCTCCCAGAAAGCCCCAAAGTACTCGGGATTAACATACGATAGTTGGTTGCTGTCCCGGAAACATGATAAAAACCCCTACAGCGGAGGACATGGTCAGCAAATGCCAACTTAATCGGTGCAATATGGGTGGTCTTGAGCAGTTGTACCTAGCTAGGGCTGGGAAGCGTGTGATGCTGGCCGGTGAAGGAAGCGGGCCTCGAAGACAAAAGCGCACAGATGCTGATCCCGATTCCCCGGGAGAAAACAAGGCGCGATTGATTAACGGCAAAGCAAAACGTGATACAAGGTTGGCTATGAAGGCTGAGCGGTCTGTCGAGGTTGGTCCAATGGTGGACGCACAACCGACTCGAGGCACGTCGCGGTGGCAGCTGTTGCGGGGAATTTGAGAATGGTGATGCCCGCGCGACCGACTTCGATTGGGTTTGCTTGATGGAAGAAGGGCAGGCAGGATGAGGGCAGGCGGACCGAACAGAGGACGAAGTTTGATATGGTTCAACTGCCGGGCCGTGGTGGGTCGCTCGGAGCCGAATTGGAACGGTACGCTAGGCGGGAACGCTCAGGGAAGCATGGGTTAACACTTAACGTGAGAATCGCGAGGCCGAAGTGAACTGGATATCGACGGATCGGATGGGAGAAACGCGACGAAACCAACGAGGCGACAAGGACGAGGTAGGTAAGGAAGGGAGAACAGATGGAGGAAGGCTCAGCTGGGCATTCGAGGAAGGGCAGGTTGATTGAGGAGTGAGGCAACCACACGAGGCGCAGTCACGTTGGCAGCCCAGTCCGCCTCACTGGAGGTCGATTTCGGTGTAAAGGAGTCCAGTCACAATCAGTCCCCAGAGAGCACGAGGCAACCAGGCAACAGCAGGCAACCAGGCGGGGCAATAATACTGAAGTAATGCACTGAGCTAGTCTGCTTTCGGGATTTCCCGCTGTAAGCTCTCGGCACTACTCTCCACGTAAGGCCATATTTGGATTAGACCGGGATTTACCAGAAATTCAAGCTCACCAGGTACGTATACCCAGGCCGCCAGGGAATGGTTCGCCATTTTCCCACTTCGGACACTGCCGTCCATGCAGCTCCCGCCCTTCTCACACCCGTCATCATCTTTTAGGCTGAGATTGACTGGAAAGACCTTTTGCGCCTTGACTTGAACGCCATTTAAAATTACGAAGGTTCGATTATCAAATTCACCGATATATTCGTCACGCGTATCTTGTTAGGTGGGTAGTAGTCGCCTTGCGATGTTTGCAGTATAGCTAATGAGAAGTAACCAGCTACTCTGTAGGTATCGAGTCGAGGTATTTGGTGAGATATTGCACTGTAACCGTATCTAGGGTCAAACTTCAAACTCATCTCGTCACTGCGGATACCTAGGTATACGCGCCTGCTATTTTTCTTCTTCTTTCCTACCGCACAACCCCACCAACCACTGCAGTACTTGGCATAACCCCTCGGCCTCCCTTCTCCATCCACCGTTCTTCACGAAAAGAAACGAATTGTTTGTCTGTTCTCTCTGTGCAGACCATAGAGTAGAACTAACACAGTATCCTTATAAACCGTCATTCATTTGGCGCGAGAAGGACGGAATCGCACATCGCTCGATGAAGGGTAGCAGTTCTGATACATCATTTTTCCCCCTCTACCTATTTACTCTTGATGTCGGAATCCGGCTGCTTCCCCCACCTAGCCGGCAGCATACTTCAGCGGGGGTCCAGACTCGCTTCCGGTGCGTGACAACACCAGAGTTGCTTTTCCCTTGGGGGCGTCGGACCGCGAGGGACGCCTGCATGGCCAGAATGGCTTCGGGTTATCCAGGCGGAAGGGGGTGACCTGTCCTCTGTTTCACTGGATGACGAGTGCGACTTGCTTGACACGATACATGGCCTACAGCGAGAGAAGGCTTCTCGGCCCACGTCGGCAACATTGTTCACTTCTGGGGTTATCTCGAATGCGGTGCTATATGGGCATTTCGATGAGCTACGTCGAAGCTCGATGGCTTTCCGTATTCCGTGTCTCTCCCTCCTGGGCTTTCACGTCTCGAACATAGGTAATTATTGTTTGCCTCCAGCCATGGGTCAACTAGCATCTCAGCTGGTTCTAACCGTCACCGGCCGCTCCGCGAAATGCATGTCAACTAGGCCTCAGGGAGGCGACCCAAGCTGATTGGATGTCGGGTCGTACGTTATGCGCCATAAGTCATCTTTTGACGTCTCTTCCCATGTTCCACAACGAACCGGACGGACTCCGATACGAATCCACAGAGGAAACCGGAGTTGTTGGTACGCGTTCAATGCCCAAGTAGATAACCACCGCTGAGTATCAGTCTTGGCAGTTATGGCCCACAGAAGAGCAAATTCCTATTGAAGTGATGCGAAGGATGATTAATATTTACAAGTTATCGAAGGGCAAATCTCCTCTAGGTAGTCAGGGCGCCCTTAGTGGCGTTTCGACAGGAAGAGGTACGATACGATGTTCGAATGTTGGTGAAAAACGCACACAGGAGTACCTCAAGTCTGCCAGCCAATCTTAAGTGGCTATGTCATAATCGCGGCTAATTAGGTATCTCAGATCCGATCCAACAACTCAAGGCCCCGGATCGAAACCCAGGTGGCCATCCGGCTTCGTACGAAGGGGTATCTCCAGGGTTTGTGTGGCATGCCTGGAACAGTGAGCACGCGTGGTTTCCTCTCCAGACGTGCGTCCATTCGTCATCCACTTGGAATGAAACACTAGTCTATCTTTGGTAGCTGTTGGACATCTTATGAACAAATTGACATGCAATATTGCTCTCTTCCCAACACACTAAACGTGCATCACGGGCTAGAATAGACATACCAGCTCCGAATACCAAGTACTACGCCACTGTGTGTCCATCTTGTCGGGCATCAACACCGGCTTGGGATGGCCGTTTACGTCCAGGTGCAGATTTGATGCTCGAAAGAGATGATAAACACTGAAGCTACAAGTTGGACTCTCTGTTATATAAAGGGAAGTTTCTCGGCTCGAAGATGGCGAGCTGACTCTATCAACCTCTGTATCAAACTCCTACTACTTTCTCCCGAACACACACGCTCGCCTCGATCTTATTTCAGACCAGATTGAACACCGAGAAGACTTGTTACCACATTACCAGTATTCCAAACTCCGGTTTCTATATCAAGGCCAAAGTGACAGCACGGTAAGTCAGCACCCACAAAGCCAAAGAGTACGAGTGCTGATATGCGCAGGCAGTCTGATATTCAGAAGCCCAGAAGCTCTCGCCAGATTTCAGCGTGATCTCCAGCCGGAAGAACACAAAATCCAGCCATATCTTGCCAAAATGTGTGACTTTGAGGAATTCCTCTTCACCTGCAACCACACCATCGTCCGGCTCAAGTCGTACTGCCACTTCGCCCGCAACGACCCCAACCACCAGTGCTTCGGCGTCAAGGTCCTCCGCAACTCGTGGCAGCAGAACACGCCATGCGATAACTGCGTCCCGGCGTGGCAGTCCCAGCAGGGGCACCAGCACTTTGCCGCCAGCTTCGGCCGGGAGGAGTGCGTTGGCGGGCAGCAGCGTCGCCGTTGAGGATCAGCAGCCACCGCCACTCGGAACGGGCGCTGAGCGGGTCGCGATGGGGACTGTATTTCTTTTGGCGTGGGGACTGGAAAGTTCACTTTTTGTTTTTATTTTTTCACTTCAGATTGTGATTTGTTCTATCGGCATGGACTAGCCTGGGTTGAAAAGTTGGGTGTTGCAAATTGTCGACCAAGAGGTCTAGACGAGGCTACATGTTCACACACATACGGCACACAAATATGTTGGGCATGCGGATGACATCTCGAGATTGCTCGGTGGGGGGTGGGGGGGCTCTTAGTTTTCGGGACTTAATTTGCATGAAGACGGGGTGGCTTAGATTGATTGACGCCGTGCTCGTACTCCATAGTCACACACTTGGGATCCTTATTGGCATGCAGTTCCGTCTTCCCCTGGGTCGGGTTCGTGTGACACATTTCCTTGTTTATTAGGGGGTAAACTTTCTGAGTGCATTATGCCTGCAAAAGATGCCGTGGCACACGTATCTAGATTCCTCCGTGGGAATCATCCAACCAGGACATTAGCGACTTGCCGAGAGCCTCACACGGAGTGACGTGGGTCGACCTGATATATGATTCAATTGAGCCTGTCGGGTCTCGTTTCCAAAGGTCTTTCTGGTGGTCTGGATCTTCGAGATGTGACCAAAAGCTAGAAAGCCTATCACCGGGATGGTACAGCAACATGACCTCGAGAGCACATGTACCGTCGTGAGAAACGTAAGAGTTAGAAAACACGCCACCAAAGAGCATGTATCGCCGTGAGCCTCCCACACTGTGTTTAGCCTCTCCCGCTCACCCGTACCACCCGACTTCCAACGGAAAGCCCCCAGCACAACCTTACCAGATCGATCTCTCGATCAGGATCGCTGGGAGCTGTAAACCGCAGGGCATCTGACCTCCACACATGATCACCACTCACCACAAAATCAAATGAAGTCGATACTATTACCACTCCTGAGACCTGAAGAACCCTATTGGAATACCAACCTAGAGGTATCTGAAACTTCTGAAGCGTGCCTTCAGCTGCCCCCAAGGTGCACGTATGCCATAAGGACAAGGAGGCGGGCAAAACATACACTCTACCGGGACCTCAGAACTGAGGTGTTCATGCAGATCGGGTAATACGACCGTACATGTAGGTGACTTAGTGGTTGGCAGGAGACAAGCGTCCAACGGCACCACGCATCTGCAATACACACTGTTGTAGGACGAGGGCCGGGATTGGCCCCATCGAGACAGATTTGCTGGGAGAAGGAAGAAGATCACTTGGTGGGCGAGAAAAGAAGAGAACGAAACCCCTCAAAAGCTGAGATGCAGGGCGACGTTTCTAGGGAATTTCGTGCATGACGGGTCAAGCGGACGACACGTCATATCTTACTTCGCCCTGAGCCTCAGGACTATCCTCTGAGTTGCGTCGGGCTGTCATTGCTAGAGCCCTCGTATACGTTGCCTGCCGAATGCCAGAAAAAGTATTCGGCATGGAGCACTGAGAAAACTTTCGAACGGACGAGACCCTGTCTGTTTGACAAGGGGGACTCGAGTCCGGGAACACATACTGACGGAGACGTCGGACAGTAACGGTGGTATCGCATATGAACGACAGCTGCAGTGTCGGAACTTATGTGCGGGGAGACGAATCCTGTACGTAGGCTATGCGTAGCCGAATAAGCTTCTTTGGCGTTGACAGAGTGGCAGCACGTACAGCACGCCAAGGGAGGGAGCAATGCTGCCCAAGCAAGTTTTCTGGGGCACAAATACATGACTGTAAAGGGGCCGAGTTTGATGTGATTACTTCACTGCTACACCTTGGAACGAGTATCAGCGAAGATTGATTGGGTTGAGGAATGGCTACATCTACACTCGTTCATAGCACCCCACACCCGAATGAAGGATATCTTTGGCATCCCCTCTCCCTGGCCACTTCTTCCTCGAATGGTCGTCTCCCCTCTTCTCATTCCCCTTACTCCATGTTGGTGGCACCTGCAACGCGGCCGACGACGTTGTAGCGCTTGGAGAAAAAGGTGATCCAGTCGTTGAGCACGCCCTTCTCCTTCTCGGGAAGGTCTTGCCAGTCGGGGCTGACGTCCTCAGCCTTTGTCGAAGTCTTTCCGAGAGCACGGGATGCATCCTTGCCGGCGAAAACTGACTGTATGTTAGCATGGACATTGAAGTTGATTCGCATCTCCTTATCGGGCAGGCTCACCGTGGTAGGACCCTCCTGCTTGGTAGGCCTTGTTGCCAGAGACATCATAAACAATTCCCTGGAGGCCACATTAGATCCTGGACTTATCAAGAAAAGACTGGGTAGAACAAAGCTTACCTTGATGGCGACATATGTCTTTCCATTCGGGTCCGTGCCTATTGAAGCTGTCAGCTCGCCGACGCGAGAGGACTCATTCGCTGCATGTGATTTGGAGCTGGGGCCGAATCTATTTCGGCCAGTACATATGTGTAGATGATAGTGGCTGAAGTCCGGTATATAGTATGGCAGAAAATGAATCCAACGTATGACCTCTACAACTCTACGATGGCCCATGAAGACAGCGGCCACATGGTCGAGGCGAGGCGGTCTGCCATATCGCCGAGAGCTTAAACTTGTGCAGGGCTCATTTTTGAGGGCGGGAGCTTACTGCTTGAGGTTGAAGTGAAAAGGATGTTTTCCAAACTGATGTGAAATACTTTTAAGAATCATTCTCACTCACCGTCGGCCTTTGCTAGCTCCTCAAGGGTGATGGGGTCGTCCTTGGGAGGGTTGAGGTTGACAGGGACCTTGGGCTCGAACTTGCCAGACATTTTGTTGTATTTTTCTAGATGATGATTCGTTTGGGGAGTTTCTGCGCGCGTCGAAGCAGGCCTGCAAGGTTCAATATTGAGTCGGATTTCTTTGACGAAGGGTGATGGGCGGGGGAAGAAGCTCGACATTTGCCCCTCTGATGCCGAAGGATGCTTCCCCACGATCCGGGTGGGGTGGGCCTCGGAGCCAATAACCAACGCTGATTAGCTGGCGCACGTCGTTTCTGGACCCACTACAGCAAGAGCTCTCGCTTTGACTGTTAATTTCTATTCCTACGTCACCTCGAAATCGCTCTCGACAACTGTCTCTGCGCCCCTTCTATCGACCTCACGCCTCCAATCTGCGTTGAGAAGCCTTTCCAAACTACTTTTTCACGAAAAATAATTGTTATAGCCATGGCGGCCGCGCGCATTGCGGCGTCGCGCGTCATGAACACCATGTGCTGTCGTCAGGCCATCAAATCGTCCGCCTTCACTGTCGCATCTCGAGCCGTCGTCCCGATGAAAGCAAGCGGCGTCTCCCAAATCATTCAATTGAGACAGAACAGTACAATAAAACCACCGAGGAAAGCCCAAGATGATGGATCCAAGAAGCACAACCAACCGCCGCCGCCCCAGCCGTCCCTCGCGAAAGCATTGTGGCGATCTTTATCCGTCCGCAATCTCGCGACTGCTCTAACGCCGACAGGGATGAAGCGACTGTTCAGAGAAAGCCCCGAGGAGCTCGTGCTAGCTCTTATCTTGTAGGTCTCTTGCCGATTGTGTGTGTGAATGTGTCCCCCGAGCGCGTGGCTAACATTCGTATTTTCCAGGTTGGGCGGACTGGCTGGTGTGTCAGTGTATATCATCAAACTCTACTTCGATTACTTCCAGGCTCGTCAGTTTACGAAATACCCCGCGCCGATTGCGAAAGCCCTCCGAAGAGCACTGTACTATACCAACATTAGCCCGGATCCGAATTTGGCGCGGAAATACTACAAGCTGGCGCTGGAGCAATGCAACGAGCTACAGCTGGACCCGTTCTCTGACGACGTCCTGGGCATCAGGATTCAAACTGCCGCTTGGCTAGAGAAGATTCAGAACTACCAAGGAGCCATTACTGTTCTGAACTCGGTTCTTCAGGACTGTCTTAAGTGGGTTGAGTGGATGGAGAAGTCCATGGCGGACGGCACATTGGACAAGTCCGGCAAGCCGCCTGCGGCCAAAGCATCATCAGAAGATCAACGACCCACGATCGCCGGGGATGAAGAAGAAAGGATCCCCGAGAACCTGTGGCACAAGCGCACAAGGCTTCTCGCGAAAGCCGTTGGCACTAGCACCAAGCTCGGGGCGCTCTATTCAGACGAGCATGTCTTGGAGCCGGAGAATGCCCAGGCTCGTTTGACTTGGGCTGTCGAGACGGCCTTGTCAGAGTCACGAAGACGTCACAAGGAGGGTGTGAAGAAGGAAGAAGGTCCTTGGATGAATCCGGAAGAGATTGGTGGTGCTATGGAATGTCAGTGTCGACTGCCTTTACCTTCGTCAACTGTTTTTTGCGGTTTGAATGGCCTGCTGACCTTGGATAACAGCTCTTGCCTTGCACTACGAGTCCAAGTCCCAGTCTCATTTGGCAGTGCCCCTCCTCTTCCACGCCCTGCGACTATGTGCCGATCCCTGCCACAGAGTCACGATAAGTATGACGTCCCAGCGTTTCCGCCCCGAGCTGAGCCTCACTTTTCTTCCAAATATACCGAGTTGCTGACGTACTGTTGTCAGTGAACAATCTGGCTGCGGCCTTCGCTCAGCATCCATTGCAGACCCTCACTGAAGCTATTCCTGGAGCTCCTTCGACTGCAATTGCTTTGGCCAACCCCGATATGCCAACAGATCGCGCTGGCTTCCTCGAGGCTGCCAAGAATTGGGCTCGCAATGCTTACTCACACGCAAAGGAGGTGACCGGCAGCGAGCGTACGGAGGAGTGCGACGAGGCTTGCGCTGTGGCCCTTGCAAACATGGGTGACATCGCCGCTTTGCTGGGGAAGAAGGAAGACGCTCGGAAACGCTTTCAACAAGCCATCGAGATGAGCAAAAAGATTGGCTTCGAACCCGGCGTAACTCAGGCCGAGGCTGGACTTCAGAAGCTGTAGCGCCACATCGCGGTCGCTCACATCTTGGACAACCTCCAGACCCCAAAATTGAGACGAGATTAGTTCAGAAACGGGACCATGGCACAAGCGAAGAGGAATCACTCCGGTCGCGGCCGCAAAGACCCTGCATCATAAGGCTAGAGTTAGACAAGCCCTACGAAGGGCCGACGCTCCTACGGCCACCCACCTCCAGGGGCTTACCGTCAATACAAGGGACCTGCAGATTGAACCGAAAATAGGTGGTGGGCTCTTTCTTCCTACCTTCCCATATCGGAACCGAGCGAGGGGTGTTTGTCAAGGCCGCCAGCACGATAGGCACATGCCACGACTGGCAGGTACCGCGAGACGTGGCCTACTTCGAAGTGCGGTACGCGAGCTGGGAAAGGAGATTTTGGGTCATCGTATTTGTTAGAGCCACCGCCAACCCGGACACACGTCGGAGATGCAGGCTTGTTTGGGGTCCAGCGGCGGAGTCAATAGAGCTCGCTTCGCTCGTGGCGACGCGACATCACCACATGTGCATCAAACTTGCAGAGCATGAGCTCCGGATCGCCTGCGATTGCTGTCCGAGGGGTGCCTATCTCGTCATAGGGCGCCCGCGCAGGGCTGCCGCGAGTGGGTTCAAGCCAGCCAGTCCTACCTCTGCCTGCCTTAGTACACCTGCGGCCCCCCTGTTCAGTCTTCTCCACGACGGGTAGGTCACTAGCAATTGGATTGCTGTGAAAACACGCAACCACGACGGAACACTAAGCATCTCCAATCCCATGACTCTGCAGTCCCCAGAGAAGCCCACCGCCACGATTCATCTCAGAAAGCTTGGGCCGTCCACACAGAAAACAACGTCGACCCCAAATCTGCTGTCGCCAATCGCGTGGCCGGGTAATAGCGGCTCGGCGTGCCAGCGGACGCACAGCTTGATGGCCCCAGTCGCTTGCATGGTCCCCCTGGTTTCCAAGGGCTGGGTTTGGGGCATGAAAATTTCCTTATTTGGAAAATAGTTGACCTGAGCTGCGGGGGTCATCCGGCTCCGCGAGGCCATCAACGACCAACCACCGTCAAACTCGCGGGGCAAGACGGGTTGCAGAAGTCAATTGCTTCTGCCTGGAAGCAGGTCGATGGGGGTATGGGCCTCACGGTGGCTCCCGCCAAGTTGACCCCGTCGACATCCAGCCTGCCGGGCCTGGAACGGTGGTTGTAACCGTCACCGTCGAATATGAACCACGCCACTGACCCCAGCCGGAGATTGCTTCTCTCCTGCGTCTGGTATTCATAAATAGTTTAGGCAGCAGCATTTCCAACCACCAGACAGCATACTACAACGGTACATTCCGGATAGTTATGGGACTCCCAGGCGAAACAACAGGGTTTTGACATTTTTGGGTCTCACGATGGCCACCTATCTCGTCAGTGTTGAGCTTTGATATTCAAAGATCAGCGAACAAGTCGGTTGCTTCGGCTCGAGTCCATTCCGATGCCTCTCACAACCATCCGAAATTAGGAAGGAAAACGGTGCAGGGCCTCACTCGCGCGTCTACCTCGGACAACCAAGGAAATGGTGTCGTTACCAAGGACCCGGGTTCTCGTTTTGCACCACATTTGGCCGTCTGGGTCCTGTCTCAACTGTTCTTACTTTGCAATATCTGCGGGCGTTCCCGGCCATGCAACATACCGAGTGGATCCGAAGGTCCGGATAGCGGGATCGCGGGAAGTCATCCCGAAGTCCGTAAAGCTGTTGATCAAACGGAAAACGACTTTTTATTCTGTCCCTCCAACTTCACACGATCTTCCCTCTGTTTTGATTGGCTTCGCTCTGCCACAGACGTTGCATGCACGTCACTGGATGTGTGTTGAAGCTTCAATCCGCAATACGTTTATCGGATGTTGGATCTGCGAATTCTCACATATTGACGACTGCGGGGTACGGTACTTGACTTGGCGTCGTGTGAGAGTTTCCAGACGAAAAAGCAGAGACAATACGGGCTGTCAAAAGAACGCCGACCAAGCGACGAGCTTCCGCGAGGATGGTCGGTGGTGCAATCGACTTCGAACTGTATGCTGAGAGGACTTCGCGAAAACTATTGAACCCATGTTGCGTTTCTGCAGCAACCCTGGACGTCAGGGCGTCTCCCCCGACGTTTCAAACGGAGTTCCGCCCACCTGGCGGCGTCTTAACTCATCCTGGGAAAATGTCCTCTCAGCAATCGGAGCACCTACGAGTGTACCGGATTCTTTTCCAGCAGACACACGCTCCAATCATGGCAAACCGTGAGGTGCACCATTTTCAAGCCTACCACACCACCACCACCACCACAAAGGCCCAGAAGCTGGCCCCTGGCGGTGAGAAAGACGCTGTCCTGAATGGCATGCTCTCTCCAGGCAGCCTCAATAGAAGATCCGCCGCGGGATATTTCTCCAGCCGTTGGGTCCTGGCAAACGCAGCTACAGAAGTGGAATTTGGGCATTAAAATAGATTCATCTCGGCCGAATTCCAGCTGACTCCTCCGAATGCGTACCAGGTATCTGGACCAGGGCCCAGCGCGACCAGTATCAGGATGGGGGACGACGACATGTTGAGACATTAGATCAGCAACACGACAGGGCTGCCATTCACCGACCGAAAGCCATAGCGTAGTATGGGGGGGATGAGGGGGGGCGAGATTCGATATTCATCCCAGTCGCCAGCCTTCGTACTGCGGGGGCTACGAAGTGCGAAGGGCCAAGTCCCCTGTATTAATTGTGGTTTCATGGGGATACAGACTACAGTGTATGGAGACGCCGCCAGCGCTAGCAGAAGCAGCATGACAAAAAACCAGCAAGGCTCTGATTGGTGCGCTCGTAAGGGGCAGGCGAACTGCTAGTTCAATGCTTCAAGAAGCAGAAAGCAGAGCGTAGGACTCCGGTGTTCTCCGCCCAGGACAGGAGGAGGACGGAGTTTGGATCGATAACGCAAGCAGCGTAACGGTTTCATTGCTAGATGAACGACGAACGGCGGCAAGTCGGCAAGTCGGATACACTGGCTAGGGGTCTTACGTCCTGCTATTTCCGCCCGTTCAGAGCTTCTTCAGGAATGCAGTTGACGTTTTCGGGGGCGCCGGCGTGGAGTTCCACCTCCGGAGCCCGTGCTCCGGTAGTCAGGGTCCGGATCCGAGACGGAATTGGCACGCTGATCTGCGGCCAATTCTTCGTCTCGAGGGCATTTGCCTCCAACATATTCCAACAACGAGTACGATGGACGGCACAAGCCCGCAGCCTGTTTGGCGCACGCGAGGTTGTCGATCAGCCCACGGTGAGATTGGGGCGTCGCTGCGTGGTTCGGGGAGGTCATCTGACACGAATTCGTTCAGCGTCCCCCCTAATATCGTGGAAGGCCGCAAAGGGGCCGTTTGCCATGAAGCGAGGCGAGGGGCTGCAATCTGCAGATAGGTATGGACATGGCCATGTGTGTACCTTGGAACGGTGGAAGAGAAAACGGCGCGATAGGGAACGGTTCCCGATTGGCGGAAACCCCACCAGACGGGACGTTGCAACCCGCCATTTAGGGCCACTAGTGCGGCGGAATTCCACGACGCTGCGGGACCACGCTGCAGCATGGGAAAGGTGTCCGCCGTCAACGGGCACGGTGCACTCACCCAACAACCCTCGCTCCGTCCTCCTCCGCTTGAAGCTTCCGATCCGCGCCGCGCCGAGCTCGAGGAACGAAAAAATGGGAAGAAAAAGAATAGGACCCTCCTCCAGAATAATGAGCCGATATCATGGTCACCTGAGAGACTACCAATTCCGATTCGGGGTATTCTGCGAGTATGAGCCAACTCAACTGCCTGCAAAGTGAATTGGATGTCGGCAATGGACGGCATGTATGCCCCCCTCTATTTTGCATGCCGGCATGGCCCTAATCTTCGAGGCAAGTACATAGAATGCTAGTAACGTATGGGCACTACCTGACCACTCCGGTTGCAAAATAAATGGCCGCTTTTTGGAGGTGGTAGGGATGCAAAAGCGGCCATCTATTTTGCAACCCGAGTGCTGACGACCTACACTAACCTAGGGAGAGAGAAAAAAAAACACAGGCGAAATGGGGCCACCGCTTATCAGATGGAACTCCGTGCAAATCGCTGCAAGAGCATGGGATATTCATTAGGGAGGTTCCTGGTTGCCCATCACATATTGGCGGATAGGAGGATGGAACGCGGCCATGTGCACAATCCACTCCTCATATTTGAAAACACTGCGCAGACGACCCCACGGCCTGGACCGACCTCGCCTGCGTGTCCATGCCAATCCTCCCCCGGATGAGGGATGCCACTGGCTGGGAGGAGTTGGGGGAATTTGGGGGAGGCGACAATTCCATGTCCCCTCTCCAACTCTAACCCGTGGGCACTGCCCCTCACTCACGTGCGTGTGTGTGTCTCTCCAGTGGTGTTGCTCCCAGTCCCAGTCACGGATGTCAATCGTCAATCACGACGGGGGTCACGACGAGCTGATGGAGAGTGGACTGGAGTCACTGGACCCTCACCAGAGCACAGGCCTCTATAGCGTCGCAATCGCCAGCAAAGGGAGTTCCCTGACAAAAGCTGCTAACCTTTACGAATCGGCAAATCACGTCGTGGCATTCTAATTGAAATTGAGTTGGGGCTCGCTTGCGGGATGGAGTTTGTTCAACGGAGATCCCACCGAAGCAACTCTAGTCCATGGACCATAACATCCCGGCTGGTTGGCATACCTCCGGCCTATGACCGAGTCAAAGTCTATTCGGAAAACCTCCGACGAAGACGACGACGACGGAGGCGACGAGGACGAAAAGGACGACGAGGACGAAAAGGACGACGAGGACGAAAAGGACGACGAGGACGAAAAGGACGACGAGGACGAAAAGGACGACGAGGACGAAAAGGACGACGAGGACAACGACGACGAGGCCAAGCCAAGCTTCATCTCCGGAAGTCTTGACGTAAGGCACCACGACCTTACCTTTTCAGTCATCCACCACCTCCTCCTCCTGCCACTTTTTTTTTTTCCTCGTGGAGGCTTCTATTGTTGGCACTGCGGAGTGCCTTAGCTTTGGGCCATCGGGCCAGGCCAGCCTGGCAAGGCAACGTTCCCCCTGCCACGCCCGCAGTCTTGCAGCGAACGTGCCGCTGCCCTGCATTCCTATTTCCTGCCAATATCATCGTGGGTGCGGTGCGCTGCACCCGTGCAGTTCGTAACGCGACTGCATACGAACTGAGCCGTAGGAGCTGAAGACGCTCCTGCTTGGGTAGGATCGAAACCCCATCACCCAGACCTTCGGAAAGCCCTATAGCCAGCCGTACGAGCGCGGCGCATCACGGCAGCCCAGTGTCGTCATAGTTGCCCTTCTGGTTAGTTGGCTGATCTTTGGTGTTTTTTTTTTTGATATACGAAAAGAAGAAAAACACGAACACTGGGAATCGACGTCAAACGACCTACCTAGGTACTTCCCGCTCGGTTCCTGAACTGGGCTATCGCTCTTGCCACTCCGGGGGGCGCGAAAACAGCCGGGAAGCGCGAGTGGCAGGTGCAACCGCAACCGCAACTGTCACTGCAACGCAAACTGTCATCGACTTCTAATCAACCGCAGAGGCGACCCCCGACCCCGTCCGGTGGTATTCATTTTGCCCTGCTACCTGATACCCGACCACTTTTTGGAAAAAGATTCCCCCCAATGAGGATATTTCACGCACTGGGCATCTCATCTTCATCAATCACCCGGAGAGAGGTGACAAAGAGCGGCAGGCAAACATGGGCTGCCGGTTACGCTTACGCCCATGCCGTGCTGCATCATACGCTCAGATCCCGATTGGGCTCCGCCCTTCCATCCGTCAAAAAGCTGTTAAGAACAAAGCTTGACTGCCAGGAAAGATCCAAAAAGGCGGGATTTGCAACTGTCTCGCTCAGCAACACCACCCCCCATTCCTGCTGCACCCCTCCCCTGGTCGCGAACGACTTCCAGAAACCCAGGACCAGGACCCAGGGGCCGGTTTGGGATGGTGGAAACAGTCAGTGAGTTCTTTTGCATCCCGACATTTGGCATCTGTCTCGGCGTAACTGTCCGTCAAGTGATAGATGCAACGGACGTCATGACTAGAATGCAGGTTCTACGAGACAAGGTATGGCGCGCCGTTTGGCACCGAAGAGCGAGGTCGGGACTCGAGGAGCCGACGAAAAATTCAAATTCTACCGTGCCTACGACGCCGAAGAGCCGAGACCGCGAGACTTGGTCATGGAGAGAAAAAAAAGACTGACCGTGTCGTGCCTGCTGAGGCTGGGATGATCCAAACTACGATAGACGGAAAGGCTATTGTTGCTCTGGTCTAACTGCGGCGGTGCTTTCGTAAACCCACCGTCTGAAGTCCTGGCTGGACAAAAACCATGGACGAGTGACGGCTGGCAATTGGGAACCATCCCATCTCGCCCGTGAGGCGACGTGAGCGAGAGGGCTCAGCATCATGCACCGGCGGCATCTCCAAAGCTTAACGGCACCGCGTCGGCTCAGTCAACTCAGTCAACCCCTCACCTCCGTCTGTGTGTACCGTTAGCTGCCCTCCCCCGTTTGAAATAGCTCCGTCTTTGCCAGGGGCCCTGGCCAACCTGACAGCCCGTTAAAGGCGGGACTTGGCTCTGTATAACTGCATGTATACCTTACATACACTAGCATGCACCAGAGACGACAGACCTTGCCGCACCACCGAGAGCCCATGCAGTGACAAGCTCTCGACCAGGTCCAAAAAGGCGGAGGCGGCGACTAATCCTTTCCTTCTCTCATCACGCAACCTTGAACATCACCAGGAACTGTGGTGGCCAGGGTTCAGGGACAAGGGGACAAGGGTGGGAAAAGGTGGGTGGGTGCGTGGGTGGGTGCCATGCACCCTAAGCAACGCAGCAAGCGTGCGCTATCTGGGGTCCAATCTTGAGACCGTTTTGGCCCATTGGATCGTTGCGTTACTGCTATGCATGTAGTAGCCCCGAGAGGGAGAAAAGCAGAAAAAAAAAGGTCTTCGACGAGAGAGGGCTGCTTACCTACGTGTTTGACTACGGGTTCCCGAACGAACATCTTTTGGCACATGTGTGCATGGGACGTACGGAGTAGCCCCGTCCCCATACCCTCCATACCTGTGCATACCCTGTTCCGGCCTGACTGTCGGGGGGTGTGGATGTGGATGGTGGTGTGCCTCTTTTCGCAAGCTGCCGCGCGCCTTATATAATTCGATTAAGCCCGTTGCAAATCTCCATGGAGTAGCTTAGATTGCCTTACACATCACAGCACCTTCCAGACACGCACGACTAGACGCGGCCTTGTCACTTCGATTTTATATATACCCTCTCAATCTTCAATTCATCCAGAGCAGGCGCTCCCGATAACCTCAGGCTACCTACCGGATCAAACGAGCTTTTCCAACTGCTCCAACTCATCTGTCCATCACCTCCTTCCATACTTATCAAATCTTTTCAACCACAACCACAATGGAGCACGCGCTGCCTCTCAACATGTTGGACGATATTGACGCGTTCTTGGAGCTGGAGGCCCCTTACGGCTACGAAGGGGAGCCAGAGCAATACCTGGACACGGCCAGCTCGTCCGAGTCAACAAGTCCTATCATGTCCAACGTCAGTCACTGCTTCTTCCCCCGCCGGAAACAAAGCGCGAGGCGACTAACTAGAAGGCGCAGTTCGACATCACGTTCGTATCCGACTTCAATGGCACGGAAAACAGCATCTATCCCAGCCCCATGAGCTCGTCGCGCGACACGGCGTCGCCGCAACCCAGCTCGGATCCCTCTCAAACTGATGGTGCTGCCACCGCGGCCAAGCCGCCCGCCAAGAGGAAGCGGGAGAACAGATACAAGAATGCCCCTCCATCAGTTCTTTCGGTAAGCTACCCAAGAAAAAAAGAAAGCTTTTTCTTCACAGCCCCGTCGACTAACACGTGCTTTTCTTTTTCTCAGCGACGTCGTGCGCAGAACAGAGCCTCACAACGGGCATACCGCGAGCGCAAGGACCAACGCATCAAGGACCTCGAGGTGATGCTCTCGGAGCAGAAGCAGAAGAACGACTCGCTCAGCCAGGCCTACTCGGCCCTCCACTCCGAGTACCTCAAGCTCCGAGGAGCGAGGACGCAACAACAGCAGCACATGCCCCGACACCACCCTGCCGGGCCGCCGCCAATGGTCTACGACCCTTCGGCGGCTGCCGCCGTCCACATGGGCATGCCGGGCGGCCACCACCCCGCGGCGATGGATTACGCCGACAACATGTACATGTTTCAGGACATGCAGACTTACACCCTATGAGCGGATCCTGCTCGAACGACGACGACCACCGCCGAGGAAGAGGGAGGGGGGAAACGCAACGCTACGAGCCGCGCAATCCTTTACTTCTTTCTCCGCCTACCTCCTTCACCCCTTGGGATTGTCAACTAAGGTTTTTTTGTCGCCTGGAAAGATTGGGTGCGGCAGCCCGGCAAACATTAAGATCATGCGGAACATGGAAAACGACCGATAGGCTTCGCGGGAAATGGTGGGGTTCAACTGATTTTGTCTTTCTGTCTTTTCTTCTGTCTTTTTTGGGTCTCCCCAACTTTTCGGGGTCCAACGGTCTTAGGCGCGTATAGGTGTTCTCTTTCTTTTTCCACGGGCTCTATTATTAGATGGCGAAAATCAGGCTGGCAGGCCTTGGACACCTTGTTCTTTTTGGTATTTGGCTTTTTTCATTTTCCTGTTTTTCTTTGCTATTTTACTGGCGTTCCGGACTGGACTGGACTGGACGGGGAAACTGGGGGGACAGGAGGGGGGGCAAACTCGCCGCGAATCGCACACCAACGATGCTGCTGGCTTTTTGGGGGTGGTTCTTGTTTGGTTTCTCGTTTTTACGAACACTCATTGGGCGGCTCGGTGTGCAAAGAAGGTGAAGGGGGTGACCTGGGAACAGGTTGGAAGGTTTCGGGGGGTTTAGTGAATCCAAGTAGCACATGAAGACAAATCCCATTCCAGAGAATCCTTTTCAAAAAAGCAAGAAAATCCTCTTCCCCAATCCTTCGGTGAATGCCATAGTTTAGGCCGACCTAGGTGAGGTGGCTTAGGGGACGGGGGGACGGGGGAAACGGGGACCCCGGAACTCAAACAAGCACGTCTTGGCTGGCTAGACTCCCGCGGGTTGGCATAGTTCGTTCCTTCGTCAAAGTCTTTTTTACTCTTGACAACCTTGTGTGTGCTTGTGGTTTATATATATCTCCTCGTCATGACTGAGGCCCGTGAGAAGCATACCGAACAGGGAAAAATGGAAGGCAAAAGCGGGAGAAGGAGAACTTGGGGGGGAAGTGGTATGAGCAGGCATGATGCATCGTGAAGGGGAAAAAAGGATGGCATTTCCATGCTAACTAGTCTTGCTCTTTCCCCTTCACCGAGATAGAGTCTGCTGCTTTCCCTGTCTTGGCAACGCGCTCCGGGAACAGGCCGGCTTGGTTCCCGATCTCAAGGGGGACGGGAGGGGGGGAGGGGATTCCGCTGCTGCTAATACAGGCACCCTGGATGATGGATCCAAGAGGAAGGTGTTGCTTTGCCGCGGTGAGAGAAAAGGTTTCCTTTCTCCATCCGGCAACGGGCAAAAAAGCTTCTAGCTCGTCAGTCCTTCCCTTCTCTGGGTTTTTGTGATGGTGACTCAGCGCCTCACGTCAGCACCCTATCGAACATGTAATCTAGCGCGCGGCCCTCCTTCATCTTCTTTTCTCCCCGTTCTACGCATATTTATCCATCCCCTGTCTTTTTTTTTTTTTCATGCTCCCGGGCGGAGACCGCAACCGAATACAGTGTATTTGTCCAAGTGTGGATCTCTTCGGAAGATGCCTCGAGGGTGGGCGGATATGGGCTCTCATCAAAAATCCCCGGACTGCATTCTCATGCTCTCGAGCGGAGACCCAGAAGCGAATATCTGTCTGTCTGTGGATCTCTTCGGAAGGGGCTTTCGAAGGGGCGGGTATGGGCTCATCAATGAAAAAATCCCCGGAGTACGTTCCCGACATGTCAAAGAGAGAGAGTAGGGGGGGGGGGGGGGGCCTCTCCATCAAACGACCCCTGGCTGGGGTCACATCCGAAGTTGGAAATACGAAAAAAAAAGCCCTCAAGAGATATCAGACAGATCAGCCCGGCCTCCCAAGCAAAGCTGCCCCAAAACCCTCCCGGGCCCTGGACCTTTTTGAGTTCTCTTCCATCCCTCCCGCCAATCCTCTCATGCGCACGGCTCACGGGGGGAGCAGGGATGGAAGCTCATGTCAAACCTCGGATCACTGCGGCTGGGGCGCGTGTGTGTGTGGACGGACGGACGGTGGCTGGTGAGCTCTGGTTTGTTTCATGAGCCACCCGGGGACGCACAACGCGACAGGCACCGCGTGTTCACCTTTGCCACGAACTGACGACGACGGCTTCCCGTTCCCGCTCAAGAGAGAAAGACAACGAGTAAGGGGGGGTGGGACAGAGTTGCCGCGAAGCTTGATTCTACCTTGTCAAGAGAGGGGACCGCAGTCAAGGGGATGGACCAATTTTACTTGCTGACGTTGACAGTTTTGTGATCCCGGCGGTGCTGAGGTGTCGTTTGCCTTTTCTTTTTCAGCTTCAAGGCAAGATAGAAGTATGTTCCCCTGGTATGGATATCGCAGCTCTCATTATTCTATTTTCTCTTCTTCCTCTCCTCAACTCCTTGAAGCTTCAGCACGTTCAAGTCCACGCACGGAAGCTGTTGGATGGATAAGAATAGGAACAAAGCTTTTTCGTCTGTCGGCAGTCAGTGGGCTGCGTGGCTGACGAAGACGAGGCGTTTTCCTCTCTTTCCTCCATAGCTTCTCGAAGCACCAGTCTGCGTAACCTCTGCCTTAGATGCAGGAAGGAGGGTGCTAGAGGCATTTTTCTTTGCCCATGACATGTCGATGGGTATCGTCAGGGGTCGATGGACGATTCCTATGTCGACAGACGCGCTTTTCCTGGGCCTTGGCATTCTCTCCCATGTCTTCTGCAAGCTGCATGTTCGCTTGGCTCGCATCGATGAGTAAGGTAGCTATCGCTACAGAGCAGGATACGTTACACTCCCCTTCCTCTATAGCGGTGTCTCCGTTGACGCCGTGTGATGGCTTCTTCGGCCTCTCGGCATGTAACGGGACGCTTATGCGGTGACTGGCCGTCGCCAGCAAGACCTGCATGAGCGACGAGATATCCCCGAGACAAGCGACACCTGCCGGAGATCCCCTAGGGGGATGTGGCTTGGGCTTGGAGTACTTTTTGGCGATGGACCCCTATCTCTTTCAGCCAGCATGACGTCGACGAGCAGTAAAAGCCGTCGGCTCTGGGCTTCGAGAAAGGACACTCTATCTCTCTCGCCTAATACAGCCCATCAGATCATGCAGCCTCTCGGTTGGCCATCCTTCCGCGGAAGGCGTGCCGTCCGCGCTTTCTCATCAATCCAACCAAGAACTCCAAAAGATCATACATTCCCGGCCCGGGAACCATGTACTCTGGCCGAGAGAGCGCGAAGAAGGGTCTCTCCGACGGTCTCCTCCGGCGTTAGTCTCCCACACCCCTCCCCCTTTCACACAAGCCTTTACGCCAAGGACGCCGCTTGTCGAATCGAGGAACATGCCAACCACCCCTTCGGGACGGCTCACCGTTTCGGTTCACACAAACACCGTCCCGGAGAGATCTCGCTGCAACCGTTTGGCTAATTTTGGTTTATAGCGAGACGCTGTCATCCGTTGGCCTGGCGGCTTGCTGTTCTTTTTCCAGAGAGCGGTATCGACCGGCCGAAACCCCCCGTGGCGCTACGTTCAAACATCTGCTGACGAGGTTCAGCGGCATCTTTCTTGCCGATGTTCTCGAAGGCTCGTCGAAGACGTGATGTCACCTTGCGCCCGCCTTGCATGCCGTTAAGCCCCCTCTGTCCGGAGATCTGGCTCGGGATTTGTTGAGACCATCGCCGAGGTAGAAACACACCACGGGAGCCGACACATGCAAAGCCACGCTGACTGGGTTACTCCTACGGACGTGTTCTGTGGCTGCTGTAGTTCATGGGTTTTCGTAGTCTATGGCTGAGGGTGGCGCACGAGAGGACCTGCGTCGCGCTGCCCCTCACGATCCCCTATCTCCCAGCCGTATTTCCTGCTGGTGTTGGTCTGCATGACACGCGAGGTTCATAGTCGGTTAGAATATCAGTTATTACTGTCTACCATCTTCCTATTGAGTGACTTTAGTCGATTTAGGCATTAGCGAGGCGGGCAGAGACTTGAGAAGACATCACTTAGTGACCCCGCCGGCTGTAGAATCTTAAGCCCCTGACTTGTCAACTATCAATCAATCAAGACTCGACCGATTGTCTCCAATTGCCCTCCTGGTTTGAGCACGCCTACCTCCGTCTGCCCCTTTGATCGTGACATCCGGACCAGCTGAGAAACCACCGTCTTCGGCATCTCAACGACAACGAAGCATCAGGCTCATTTAGAAAAAGTCTTTCGAATCACTTTCGCGGACGCTCCTCGTTTAGCGCTAGACGTCACGTACTTCCCGCCGACACGTCGTGCTGTATGCCCCTGAGAATTTCGTGGCGGGAGACTACTAAGACGAAGAGAAACTCCGGGAGCGGACCATGGCTGGAGGCTCGCCCTCTTTGATTGTTTTGAAGCATCAGGCATGACCGCAATTCAATGCTCATTCCGCAACCACGGGTGTGCCTATGCCTGCGTGTGGTTGCTGACGTCCAGCGCGCAGAGTTGGGATTGGGATATCTTATTCGTCACCCCCTCCTCTAGTATCCGACACTCCCTCCAGCCACAACTATGTGGCTAGGCATCACTAAGTCAAATTATTATCAGTATCGTCATTATCTTTGTCGTCGTCGTCGTCGTCGTCGTCGTCGTCCATCATCGTTATTGTCGTCGTCCGTCATCGTCGTATAGTAGGGGGGTCCTAAGGGAGGCCGATAATTAGAGAGCTAAGTCACAAAGGGGGGTGTTACTAGAAGAGGGGGTGATGAAAAAGATCTCCCTTGGGATTGCATGAGCACCCTCGTCACGATTTGCTGCGTGCAATTACAAGGTGGCAGCAGGCCACGATGTCTACATTGATACCATGCACTGCGGCTGTCTTGTCTTCTGGGTAAGCTATCCTAAGCGTCCGTTCGAGAGTTGCGTTTACTTTATATTAAACCCAATGCTCGAGCACCTTCGTACTACTCTCTTGGACTGCTCCGTCGTGTGGACGCGAGAGGCCATCACGAAGCGCTTCCTAATCGGCCTGGACTCCCCCAGACGTTCTCGAGACCGTTTGCCCAGAAAAGCTGGCCGAACGTGCAAGCATGCGGCTCCCGCTCTGATTTCTCACTATGAGTGCTTGGCGATGATGGTCAGCTGCATTTCCATACAAAGACGACACGTATCCCGCTCGTCAACGTCTGCATGGCCGCCTGATGTTCTTCTGGTTTTCCCCCTTTACTATCAAGGTCTTGTGCGGCAGCTTGCAGCGTCGAGATTGTGGTCAGAGCCGCCTCTTCGGGCGCGAATGTGAGTTTAAGAGGTGCAGGCCTGACCAAGTCTGCGTTCAACCACCAGCGGCCTCTACTCTTTCTAGACGGGTTGTGGGTGAGGAAGAAGCAAAGTGTCCAAGTTCAGTCACCGGATAGCGACAGATTCATGGAAGTCATTGCGGCCATCCCACCATGACTTAAGACGCCATATGCTAGGAATACCGAGCATATGTCCATTGTAACCTGAGTGAGGACACGGTGTCAAGATGGCGATAGGCAAGCGGGAGTACTATGACGCTCAAATCGGCACTTTCAAGGACGAGTTATGAAGCTTACCGAACACTGTTGCGCCATTATTATGGAAGTTGTCGTCAAGCTCGTTGAGCAGATGACTCGAGCGGGCGAAGATGGCACGATCAACGCGAGTTTACCGGACACGTGAGAAAGTTCTAGAAGCTAACGATGCTATCCTCAAAGCGTTAGTTACGCAAGACTTGTGGGAGGTTGCGAATCCTCGGCGTCCCCGCCCAGTGCTCAGTCTCAAGGTTCCGGGACACTGGAGCTCACCGTAGTTTGTCGAAGCCTCGATGACTCAGATGCCAACTGGCGACATCGCAACGTGGCCGGTACTATTCTTGGGACAGGTCAGTTCCTCGGTGCGGTAACTCGTGCCCAGGGAGAAGTCTGAGTCATATCTGAACCGAGCACTGACGAATCCAGACTGTTCGATGCGAGAAAGGGGAGAGGTGAGGTTGGCAAAGTGGTCACGGGACTCGTGGGGAAGCCGAGGCTCCGCCCACTCACCCACTCCGCGTTTGTTGAGATTGTGACCCGCTGTCCGTAAAGCAGTTCGCGAGTGACGAACCCTTAGAAATCCGACTCGGCGGCCCGGCTTTTCGGAGCCCAAATGTTGGAAACGAGATGCCGCAATTGCTGGCGTGACCTCGAGTCCACAATTCGGTGATGGCATCTTCAGCCCCCCCGCCCCAACACTCTGCGACGTGTATGGAGAACAGCGCAGCAGATCGGAGCCGGATACAGCCTACATCTCCGAGGCTGAGTTCAGTGTGCAACCGGGACGACGTTGGATTTGACGGGTCGGTGCCGTAACGGACGAATGAGAAACACGTCACGGGCGTTGAATCAAGCCAGAACGCTATTACACAGTTGATCAGAGGAGTGCACAGACAAGCGGGGATCTGGCGGAACGAGTCAGGGTCTAACGAGAACAAGCTACACTACCTAACGGCTTAGTGGAGTTGACGGCTCCTCAAGAACCTCTCCGATCTCCGTGCCGCATCGAAGCGACGGCAGGAAAGTGGGTGAGGTGGACAAGCTACCCCGATCACTTCGGGTGACTGCGAGTGAAGCTTCAGCTGAGGTACAGCTGGAGCTTGAGCCTTGAGCCGAGGTGGTTGCGTTGCGTAGTCGGAGAGCGAGCAGTGCAGGCAACAGAGGCGAAGTCGGCTTTCCAGCAAGCTCCAGAAAGCTCACACGATCAAGTGGAGTGGGCCCATTGGTCAATTGACATCCTTGGCACATTCAGGGGTTCTCGGGGGACCGGCCGTGCTATGTATCCGTACGCAGGATTGAAACGCGAGAATCCACGGCCAATTATCCGGTAGTTGCGGCAACATTCCAGACTCGTTAATAGTGAACGAAGATGGGAATGTGCGGAGTCAGATATCGAGTGCGAGTGGCAGCTGATGATGCGAGACCCATTGAGGCCCCATTGAACCCATCGGGAAGCTGCTGTCATTGCTGCCACGAAAGTCGGACGTGGACAACGAGTTATGCGTGCGAACACGGGACTTGCTTGTAGGCACCGCCGGCAGTCGCCGAGCCTGAAGCATGATCATGCGTGGCCAGCCGTGATGGAGTCATTGGTATCCATATGATTCCCGGTTACCCAAACACACGGCCAAAACGAAAGCCACAGCCGTCAGCGGGCCTTCCGACGTCGGACAGCTGCCTTGGGATGGCACAAGCCGGAACGACCTGCGAGATGAAGGCTGCGTTCCCGTCATATTATCTCGACAAGTAAGGGTGGAAATTGTTTGAGTCAAAACCAGCAAGAATCGTTTGTTTGTACGACGAAAAAAGGAACACGCTGGGATGAGACGACACTGGCGATGGGCAGTTGCGGCGCCGAAATGGCTCGATTGGCAAGGGTCCTGGGGTACCGACCGCGTGCTGCTCCGGTACTTGGACCGCCGCTAGGCCATGCTGGCTAGCGCCATGTACCGCGCTAGCGACGGTTGGTATACTGGTATCCACTACCCCGCAATTTGGCCACACGTCCCAGCGCGCAGCTGGTACCTGAGACCCCGGATCCGAGTGGACCCTTTGCGTCACCGTGCTCGCGTGGTCAGGAAGTGACACACTGCTGCAGCTCGGGAGACGGGAGGAAAGAGCGCAGCAGATGATCGAGGATTGGGGGGAAGTTGCAGCGACAGCCACATCTCACAGTGCGTTTGCTTGAGAGGTCTGAAAATGAGATGGAGGCAAGGTACGGCGCGGGGAGTACGCGAGACTCTGGAAGACAAAGGAAGGAGGGGGAGGAGAGCAAATAGTTGGAGCGGCGGAGGTACCTTTACATAGAAGCAGAGAAAGCAAAGCACCAGAGAATGGCATAACGAAGGTTTGGTCTGGCGTCAGTCCACGCCCGCCTCCACCACTACTAACTGTACGGCCACTTCAGAGCTTCCACGCCGGCCGTCCCCCCGTCACAGTCCCCCGTCTCCGTGTGGGCTGGCCGCTGGACGAGGTGGGCTCCGTGTTCAATGCCCCTTCCCTTGCAAGCTTGCAGCGCCCCCCATCTGCAGCAAGTCACGCGATCCGGCATCTCACACCAAGAACCCAGACCAAGGTACACCCAGCCTTTCCGGACCTGCGAGATGCCCCCTTGCTCTGCCCTCCATTGGGCAAGCTGTCTGATGATCGCGTGATCTGATAGGCTGTAATCTCTCGAGCCTTCGTCTTTTAAAAGCATCCTGCGTAGCTCTCCTCGTCTACATAACCCTCCCCTCTCACTCCTCCTCGCATCGCCATCTTTCCAAGCTCATCACCAATTCATCGAACCAGCTCACCCATCACGATATCATCTGGCGAACATTTGACGATCTTAACTACGACGTTCAATTAAACCAATCGACCTGTTAATACTCCGTTACACTTACACTCGCACGACCACTCCTTCCCGCAAAACCAATTCCACCAAGAGTACGTTGTTCCCCTCCTGCTACGCCGAAGCTCTGGCTGCCCCGCACCACAAACACCCATCCCCGTGACGTTCTCCCCCCGTCACTTCCACCTCCTCCATCCACTCCATCCTCGATATGTCTCCGGTCGTCCAACATCATCACGATCTATCATCTGGTTGCCCCTTTTATCTTGTCGAATGAGTGGTGGCATCATGTAAGACTTATCCCACTAACACCGCACCGCAGTGACTCGCTCCCACAAGTACAACGACCGTGACCACGCCGCCATCGCCGATGGCACTGCTACCGCCCAGGAGCATCTGCCTCGTTACTTCGCGAAGCATGGTCACGAAGGCGTCGACCCGAAGAAGGTCAAGAAGAACGGAGGTGGTAGAAGTAACTGGTATGTTCGGACCTCTCGCTGCTATGCCTTACCCCACCCACTTACACGCCCCCCCCCCCCTTGGCAATGTCAATTTCTTTGGACAACGGACCGCCACTTCACCCAAACTCACTCTACTTTGCTCGCAATTCCTCAAGCCAATTGCTGACAACTGTTACTTGTACAGGGGCAACGCAGGCGAGGAAGTTGTTGATGAGGACTTCCGCTTCACCAACGCCCGTCGTCGCACCAACAGCAGCGGCTATGCCGACAACCTCCAGGCCTTCAAGACCAAGTTCGACGTCAACGAGCCTGAGCCCGTCTTCGAGGAGTCCCTCCACGGCCCTACCGAGGACGACGGTGAGGAGCTCACCAAGACCGAGACCTCCGAGAGCGGCCGTTCTTCCTCCTACGGTGATGAGAAGATCACCAAGCACTAATTTTGGGACACTGATATGAGTGCCCTCGCATCTTCGTGCTGCACGACCTCTCATATCGCTGTTCTAGGCAGTCATGTTTTCATCACCCTTTTTTGTCCACCTTGGTCTCTCCCGGGAATTTGTTACCAACACACAACACTATGACACAACACACGCGACTGCTTTTAGCACGGGAGGATGAGATTATTACTCGGGGTTTATTTCAACGGATTCGGCGACACATACGGGCTTTACTTTGGAGAGACTGGACAAGGGCGAGGGTAAACGGGTTCCCTCGCTCGTACTTGACTGCCTCGGAGGTGGATGATGGGATGCATCATGAAGACTTATGACCTTGCGACGAATAGTGTCGCTCCTGTATTATTACAAACGGCCAATGATCTCAATGACAGATCCATGCCTTGTATCACTCAACTGTCCCAACCCGATTGATGTTGTGTTCTTCTCTTTCGGACGCCCCCTACCGGAAACCTTCGGCGGGCAAGCTCGCATGGGTTGGGGTCATTTGGGCAGACACATAGGATGACGCCGGCCGAAGGAGGGTAGGACGGGGACCATAGCTTCACTTCCACAACAAGCTCCCCCATGAACTCTTCCTTGAGCAGCGTGATTACGCCCATGGGAAAACAAGTAGTGACTTGTGGATAAGTGCAACGATGGCTGTCTATAGCTACAAACCCTTACTGCGAATAAGATAGCAAGTACGACTTCGAGTCTGCGAACAAAGATGCGTCCACTCCCATATGTCCTCCTCTGGAAAGCCATTCCTCCCCCCCTCTTCTTGACCCCTCATGGAAGAGCAGCATTTTTACCCTTGACGAAACAATGCTGCAACCCCCGCTTTCTGGCTCAACTGACTGGCTTCACCACTCGACCCCAAGGACGCAGAGGCGCTCGACAAACGGAGACTAGCCGAATGTCAAGGTGAAACGGGCGTACATCATCTGTTCTTCCATCACTCGAAGTCCACCGGTCTCCATTGCCACGAGTTCCGTCCAGGAAGTGGACGAAGACGGGTACGAGGGGTTGCTGGACGAGGACGCCGAGTCGGCGGCGGCGGCTGCGGGGAAGAACAGCTCGCTCCAGGCCTGCTCGCTCCAGACAAGCTTCCCCTGCGCGATGCATCCCGTCTCGTCTGCCAGGACACCCATGACTCTGGGGTTGAGGACGAGCTCCTTTTTCTTCATGCAGTTCTTGCACGTCGCGGACGGGTGGTTCGCATACAGCGGGACGCCGCAGCTGGATGGAGTAGCATCAGCGAATGCCTTCCGGCCCGCCACTGTGAGAGGTGGCACGAGGCGAAACGGTGCTACTTACCACTCGATGCAGCAGAGCATCTTTCTTCGATGGAGCTCGAGCAAGCCCATGCCGAGAATCGTCAGGCTCAGCTTGCCGGTGAAGTCCGTCGATGGGTCACAGCGGGCAAAGTCGTCCACTTCAGCAAGAGTGAAAAGCGGACGGAGAGGGCCATGAACGGCCTCTTGCGCATTCCAGACGTCTTTGGGGAAAGGTATATAGATGCTCTCCTTCTTGACTGTGTCCTTCACCCAGTTGCGGAGCCAATCGGCATCTGCGAAATCTGGGTCAACATCCACGAGCGTGTTGTAGCTGAGCCCGATGCCGGCAGTAGAGGGGGTTGGGGTGTTCTGCCTCGAGACGATAAACTTCGGGCTCGTCAATAGGAGAATGGTACCGTTCGGCTTCCATAAATCTGCCGAGGCCGCCTTGTCTTCCCAGAGTGTGAGCACACAGGAGGCTGTATCGTCCCAGACTGTAACCTCAAGCAGCTCTGCCTCCCTTGTGTGATCGTGCACCATGATGCGCTTGCGAGAGCCAATGCTCTTGACGCAGACGATAATTCGGGACCCGCGAGTGTCGTGGCCTGTCTTTAGATATTGTCCCAGGGTCATCAGACCTGGGAGAGGCTTTGGGTTGTGGCCATCCGAATCGTACTCTAGCGGTACTCGACATTGGTTCTGCGTGGTAGGAGTCTCCGGTACGAATTGGATGAACTGCTTCGTGCCCACATCTGTTGGGTTGATGGGTGTGTACAAGGTCACAAATGGGATTCCCCCTTGTTGCGCATTCGACGCGGCGCCTGCCCAACTTGCCCAGACAGTAACGAGCTGTCCGATGGTCAAACGGGAGACTGGTATACCGATTGGAACAAGTCTCACCTATTAGCGGAAGTTAGTTTCCGTGCGTCTCATTTGCTGGGCAACGTGATGGGGGCCACGAACCGCGATGGCACCGGTGTCGTCCTTGACGATGAGTTGGTGTGCGGGCCTGCTGTAGACGTTCTTCGAATCCAGGAAGGCGGCGGAGTAGTTCACTATCCTCCCACTGAAGCATATGAGTCCTGGACCGGGTTCGATCTGAGCGATGCAGACCTCCCGGTATTCCTCAAATGGCTGCCACGGCCGGTCCAACGGGTTATTCCTGGCCTCGACCTCCTTCTTGGTGAATCCATCATCCTGGAGGTGTTTGGAGGGTGTATATGTCTTTCTTGGCGATTGCAACTCCTTCTTGTAGAAGGCCTGTATGGAGAGGCCGGACATTGCGGCTCAGACGGCGCGGCAGACGCCCTTCGAAGAGCGCTTATGTAGAACAAGGCAAGTCTCGGCGCAGGCAACAGCTGTTTCCCTGGAAAGAATCATGCGTTTGGGCTTGCTTCATCTCGTGAAAGATGCATGCAAGGAGGAAGATTACACTTGTCCATCACCTAGGTACCTCAGTAGGAAGAAGGAAGGTATGGGCTCGATGAGGTTGTCATAGGGAAAGAGCCCCCATTACCGCCCCTTCTGTTTTCAGGCAGCTGTACCTTCCTCAAATAAACAATATCGTCCACAAAGCTATTCTCCCAGGATGTTTGTACCATGACGACTTCAACTTTTGGCTGCTCTGAATGATTGCGGGTGGAGATGCGTGGGTGCGCCGCAATGTATGGGAAGAACCAGCAAGGAAATCAAAGGTCGCGTGGGGGCAACACCACTGATTTTCTGCACTGTTTGAGCCCAAACATGCTTCTGGAGATAATTGATGGGTAAGGGTATAGGATTTTCTTCCTGCAAGAAGGCTCTTCACAGCAGGGGTCGCAAGCTATGCTGTCGGATGAAGGCGAGCTTCAACAGGACAGGAGGAACACGCAGGGGAAGAAACATCACATTCCCACGGAGATGAAGCAGAGTTTCCCATTCGAGAACGAGCACAAATGATAAAAGTGGCTGGGTTATTCTGTACACCAACTCCCTGACCGAGTCTATGTGCCCCAGGCCTTTGGACGCATCGTCCACCAAGGACATACATCCTGAAGAAGAAAAAGAACAGAGAAAAGAGAAGCGCATGCTCTTGACAATCATGTCCCAGTATGATAACTTCCATGATCCTGGATAACCGGAACGTACCCACTCAGATAAATTGCTAAAACTCCTTCGACAACTCCGAACGCCAGCTTGACCGGTCTATCCTGATTTTCACCAGAAGTCAAGTATATTCGAGATTCATCGTGAAAGACGCCAGGACGCCGCTATTCAAAGGGAACCAAACGTCCAGTCCCGTGGCCAAAGGCTCTCCGAGGCTGTGTAGCGGTATGTACAGATGCCGACAGTTCTCTTGATGTACTTAAGAGTGTCGTGCCTCAGTCGCTCCTGGACCCAGACTGCTTCCGTCCAGGCCCACCATGGTCCGGCGCCGCACTGGAACCGTGCGATATCGAGACCGATCTGTGACTTTGAGCTGCGATGCTGCCATGGGCGCTCCCCGCCTCGAGATCTTGCAACGCGTACAGGCTCGACGAGTCGTGGGTCTCCAGCGCGAAGTCTTTGGTGCAGACGATGGCTTTCGAATTGCGCATCGCTGCTTGGAGCTCCGTGGTTGATGATGAAACGGCGTTGGGAAGGTGGGACTTGCGATTGTTGCTTCGGCAATCAGTGCCACCGCTCGAAGGATTCCCCGAGTGTTTGTGGGAATCGGAGCGCTTCGTGAGCATGCCGAAAATCTTGGGAAAGCTCTTGATCAGAATGAGGCGGATGGCTGGGAGGCAGCAACAGATGATGCCGGTTGGCACCTCCAGAGTCGTCCAAAAAGCCATATCGAACTGGTCCCACGAAGGGTTGAGGGACTTTGCAAACATCACCAGCGATCGTAGTCGTAGGATGCTGACAACAGTCACGCTGCGGGGCGTTAGAATCTCGGCACGCCTGGGAAGAATGACAACACTTACAAGGTACCGACACAGAACATCATTCCCACCGCTAGCTTCTTCCACCAGTGCAGGTTGAGAGTCCGGATCCTGGACAGGGGCAAGTAGAGCATCCACAGATCCAGAAGGATACTGGTGGCAGCGTTGGCCCACGCAACGGAGTTGATGTCGATACATGTACCCTGCTGTGCGCCATCCCACCTCTTCCAGTAGAAGTTGATTGGGGTGCATTGGAAGATGCCGACGATGATGAACACAAATGTGTTGACGGCATTGAATGCAACGGTGCCCCAGAGTTGTTGGGATAAGCCAGTGCGATCAAAGATGCGCATGTAAAAGAATAAGATGGCCATCTTTACCAGACCCATCTGTAGGAAGTATAGCGGCTCCACGATGTAGAACCAGAAGCCGAACGACTCGATTTGGTCCGATGTCAAGGTCCAGATGTCTTTTCCCAACCCCGCCGGAATGAGCCCAGCAATGTTGATGATGAACGAAGGCAGAACGGCAATGAAGGCAAGCAGAGTAAATAAGTCGTCCAAGCCGAGTTGCGCCGAAGAAAAGAACTTATATATCAGTCGAGAGAAAACGGTGACGATTGTGAACCCCAATAGCACCCAAGTCAACCTTGCGTATTCGCCGCTGTGATCTCTTCTGGGCCGGTCGCACGTCGTCTCGAAGATATTCTTGGCATCTGAAGATGGTCAGTCGTGGTGTCAAGCCATCGAAGACGGTACGACTACTAACGAAGAGTATCTTTGATCGGGCAAGCTCCTACGATGCAGCTCTCGGTTGCCGTCTCGAACTTCGAGTCGTTGCAGATGCAGGTTGCATCTGTCAAGCCGCATGTCGACTCCTTGATGGCGGACAGGATGCAAGTGACCTATTCAAATGAGCAAGACGTCATTGATGCCCTTTGTAATTATTAATACTGACCGCACACCCGGGAAGCTGGCTCACGGCATCCGCAATACTGCCTACTTTTTGGGCTTCGGCAAAAGGTACCGTGACGGCGAGAAGGCCGCACAGGAGGACAGCAGAGGTCACTGGCGACTTCATGGTGTTGCAGTCTGATAATGTCCGAGTATTGCCCAACGAACTACAGCTCTGCAACGGGCGGAGGGAGGATCTCAGGAAGCAGTGACTTGGATGGTGTGTATTTTCAAGAAGGTAGGAATATCATCGTAGGGGACCGTTGATCTCGCAACCTTCTGCAACCGTCACACAACGTCGAGATAAACAAAAACAAGGGGTGCCTCGGCCAAGTCTGTAGCAGCCACACTTAAGGACAGGCGTGAGGCCCTCGACGAGTCGCGGCATGGCCTGCATTCAGTGAAGAAAGGGGTGAATCCATGTGCCGCATGCGATAGTTCAGCCAAGGAAGGCGCCAGGACCCGGAGCTTTAGGCGCGGCTGATTTCTAGGCCCCTCACGTGGTGGATGCTTGACGGAAAACCGACGATCAACGCTGAAGTGCGACCAGAGCACACTCGGGTCATTGCTTTCGGTAAGACCAGTGACAGCCATCTATCCATAGCGCAGACTGGCTTGGCTGGGTTGAGGCACGGGTGGTGCGCCGGCTCAAATAGCCAGGTGTAGCGGGACCACTAACACTGAGGAGATGTCTCGTCTCCCTGGATCGCTCCAGCCCGACGGTCGCATTCCGAAGCCTACCCGTCTGATCCGTTCCTTCAGAAATGCACAGGCGCCGGACTAGGGAATCTGCTCGGCCAGGACTCCTGGAAAGTAAGAGTGTTGTCACTGGTGCTATTGGCTTCGGTCAATGAGGGACGGAAATATGTGAAAAGAAGAATGAGATGACGACTTGATGGTTTCCCACGCAGGAAATACGGTTCTTCTTGACTGAAATGCAGTCTTCTTCTCCTCTGAGAGGGGTTTATTACGAGACCAATTCCTAATTGTCTTGACGCAAAGATGGTCTGGAAAACTCCAGAGCCAGGTGGAACCGCCAACCCGGTTCGAGCCATCCGCGTCTCGTGTCGGCATCTCGGCGACTCTAGAGGACAAAGAAACTAGGGGTTTGTCGTGCAAGCAAACGTAATCAATCGTAAGATATCTGCTTCATGTGCCGATACGTCATCAGGGAGGAGCTGATGTTGACATCCGATGAGAAAAGGGGGAAATCTTGGTGGGGAACGAAGTCATCGTCAGTGAACACCAGACCATCTGCCAGAGAGGACTCGTCGTCCCATCGTCGACTGCTGCCAAGGCTGTCTGTCTCTTGTAGGTTGCTCTCGCGTGTCCTGGCGCACATACGCACACATGGCAGCCAGAAAGTCTCCGCTAACGATTAATACTAGGAAGGTGCAGCGCAGGAAGGATCCCCAGACAGATGATCGGCGTCGGATGGGTGGCCCAAGCTCGAGGAACTACATCGCACGGACCTCAGTTCCTTATATACGGCTTATGTTCTTACCGGGCGAGTACGTACCGGCGCATGCGTCAAGGTCCAAATTTCTGAACTACGGGTCGCGCCGCATCGCGAGCTGCAGTGTTGATTGATATCAACGGCCGGAACACCACGCTACCTACTAAGGACCTTTACTTCACCTTCCAAAAAGTAACCTCCAAGAAGCTATCTGCAGGTAGCGTAGCTGGAAGCATCATACACTCGAACAAATTGCGGCAGAAACCCGGTATCTCGCGCCCAATTGCACACAATGTCGACGCTGAACGCCTTTCACGAGTCTCTCCCATGTACGTGTCGAACCCTCCTTCCTCTGTGCCTGCAACCAACAGCTAACTCGACGCCGGCAGACATTGACGACGAACCCACACAGGCCGAGCGAGAGGCTGCCGAGGCCTTGATCCGAGCCGAGTTGGCGACCTCATCGCCTCCACCCGCGCCAGCGTACAAAGAACCGTCCTTCTCCCAACTTTTCGAACAAGAACTCGAGCGCGTCGCCTCCAAACAGCCCCTCAGGGTCATCGATCTCGAACGTTACCAAACACAAGAACCCTTCCCAGAAACCGGGAAACCGTCGACGGCAGATGATCGTGAGCGTCTAGCGGATTCGCTCCGCAAGGCGTACACTTCCTATGCCTACCTGGATGCCAGAGCTCAGAACCTCACTCTGCTGGATAAATGGGGCAAGAACGTCTGGCTGATCGGAAACTGGGGTCTCGAAAATGAACTGAAGGCCCTCGAGCGAGACTTGTCCGAGACAAAGCGTCAGATCGATGTCCTGACCGTCGCTCGGAGACAGCAACAAGAAGAAGTGGCAGCTGAGATCAAGGGACTGGAGGAGAATTGGAAGAAGGGCGTTGGGAGGACGCTGGAGACAGAGATTGCTGTCGAGCAACTCAGGAGAGAAGTTCTAGAAGAAATGAGGACTAGAGTGGGCTAAATATTCCCCTAGTCCGGGACGCCTTGGCTGGTGCTAGGCCTGCCATCTTCATGATTAACGCCACTGTTGTCCGGTTTGTAATGATAGACTCGCACACCGAAATGATACCACTACCCGATCACAGGGAGTTGAACAGACTCGGGAATAAAATGCTCTTTCCTAACAGGTATCTGGACAACTAACCGCGTATCTTAGGAAGCGAAGGTAAGGGGTCCCACTAACGCCATCGTGAACCACACGTTTATTCTCAACCTTACCGAAGCCGCCACCATCCATTCTTTGACGAAACGTAAACACAAGCTACCCAGTGCGACGATTCAAGCCGCCTGAAGCGGATCCATCTCCTCGACACCCGTCTTCACCTCCTTGTACTTCGTCCGCCTCATGATACCCTCAACGGGACCAAGGAGTCTCTGGAAAGCCGACTTGCCGAGACTAGCGACTTTGACATCCGACGCGGCGACCACACTAGCGGCACGCGGAGCGTCGTTTAGAAGTGCAAGCTCACCGAAGAAATCTCCCTTACTGTAATGCTTGACGGTCGCCTTGCTGTCCCCCTTGAACGCGTCGGCCTCGCCACTCTCGAGGAGGTAAAACGCGTGGCCCGGGTCGCCCTCCTTAATGATCGTTTCTCCCGGGGTGTATTTCTGAGTTTCCAGCGCGTCGGCAATCTTGGATCGCTCATACGGCGTGAGGCTCTGCAACAGAGGCACTTCCTCCAGGAAACTCTCGTACATGCGTCGGCGGGCGAAAGTCGATTCCATGAGAATGCGGCGGAATGTAAGCCGGTCCAGCGCCCAGAGATTGCATCCGGGCTCGGCAGAGATGACGGTCGCAGCTCTGGGAGCGTTGTACATCAGGGCAAGCTCACCAAATGAACCCCCCGCCTGGATAGTTCCGACTTTCTGACCCATGCCTTCTGCACCAGCCTGCAAAGTCCCACTGCTGTTGACGTAAACGTCAAAAGACCCCTTCTCGACTACGTAGAAGAAGTCGCCGGCATCACCTTGGCTAATAACCTGTTGTATAACGTTAGACATCTATCCACCCGTGTAACAGACCAGAAGAGCACGACTGCTTACCTTGATATCTTTGGCTGGGATGGGTTTCTCGATCAGAGCGCCCAGGATTTGAGCACTCTGCTCCTCATCCAAGTGACTGAACAAAAAGTTGCCTGCAATGGCAGTCTGCAGTCTATCCAGCTGCTCCTTGTTCTTCTCGTGGACAGGAGGCGACCAGTTGTCGTAGGTATCAGCACTGGGCTTAAGCGACTCGGCAGATACCGAAGTGCGACGACCAAAGTTGTACTGCGCTGGGTAGCTCTCGGGGTTCGGAGGACTTCTCAGGGCAGACGGAGGGGCGTCATCTGCGGCGTCTCCGCCAAACGGGCCACTGAATGTCGTTCCCGTGCCCATGCCGAAGTTTGGTGATGTAGGGGATGTGACGGTATCATTCTCCTCCTCTTCGATAACGCGATGGATGGTGTTGCCCCCAGAGGGCGCTCCGTCGTTGGGGCCACCGAAAGGATTGGCGTTTGCACCAAAGGGGCTCTTGAACATGTCGGGCAACTCGTAGGGTGCGTTCGCTACGTGTGTTTTCGTGGTGGCTCAGAGGCGTCTCGTGCGAGGTTTCGTAGGCGGGTGGATGTGTCGGCGAGAAGCTCTCGGGAGAGGATGGCTCTATGTAAACGATGGGTAACTTTGATGTCTGGTCAGCAAGAGAAAGAAATGACATGCGGTTGCCCCGTTCGCTCTCTGAATCATCCAGGGCGTGGACAAAGAATGCTGTGAAATTGGTGGGGTTGTTGGGCCGGGTGCAGGTCTGGCATCGGCGCACCTGCCATTGCCTCCTTGGTCTCAGGCTCCAGCAACCACGCAGATCATGATCCCGGCTACAAGGTCGCCAGGATGCAGTTGTGCATGAAGTTCAAGCGGAACAATTGGCTGCGTATGGTGTTACACAGTAAGGTGGCGAAGTGCCCAGATGCGAAGCCATACAATAGACATGAGGAACAACACGCTGCCGGGGAGACAGGAAACAGGGGCGGAGTCATGAAGGCCGCAACGGCACCACAATGCCACGCAGGTTGCCAAAGCAGACAGACGGAAAATGAAAGTCGATCTATCGAGAACGTGCCGGGCGCCGTGTGATACTGGAAGGTAGCTCGACTTACCAGAGGAGGAGCAGACGGAGCTAGCTAGCGGGAGACGATGAGTTGAGGCGCAAGCTCGACAACGTTACTGATATCGCCTAAAGCTATTGGGGTGGGTAGCCGTTGTCGACCGGGCCGACTATTGAAGGTAGAGAGTGCCGAACGAGACGAGGGCCTAAGGGGGAAACGAGATGGTAGATGATCAGTCAAGACTGGGAGACAGGAGAGAACAAGAGGAGAGGGAGCGAAGGGAGGAAATGGTCACGTCGTGGGTCCAGCGAGATAGTTAGGTAAGGTAGGGAACCAAAGTAGGTAAGGTAGGTAGGTAAGGTAGGTATAGGGAAGGTAGTTCAGATGGGGGGGATGCGGCTAGTAATACCTTATGTAAAGTACCGAAGGCCGGGGAAGAGAGGGGTGTGGCAAGTGACTGCTCTCTGCTTCTGGGTCCGTCCGGGTGCGAGATGAAACGAGACCACGAGAATGCCTCCTTTGCCAGTCCGTTTTGAATGGTATAGGTATGTGAGAGGCAGAGGAAGGGAGAAGGAGAAGAGAGGTGACGAGCAGACGGGTGGGAGCACGAGATAGATGCGGGAGTGCAAGAAGCGGAAGGCCAAGGGAAGGGAAGCTTTTTGGGCTCCGGTTTAGGGATTGCACTGGGACGGGGGGAGGTGGGGGGGAATTAAGAGCCACGGAGGTCCAGAGGCCTTGACGGAATCGCTGTTTCCAGTCAAACAAGCACAGCAAAAAAAAAAAAAAGGGAAGACAGAGAAAGAAGCGGAAGGTGCTCCTTTCCACCCCTTCCCCTCCCCTCCCCCTCCACTCTCCTTCCACGTCTCTGCTGCAGCAATAACAGCAGCAGCCAGACACAAGGTGACGGTAGTGGCCCTAGCTTTTGAGGGGCCTTGCTGCCCCGGCCGGCCACTCACGGGCGTCGAACAGTTCTAGAAGGCGCACAGATCATTTGGTGGTCTTCTGCTGCTTCCCTTCCCTGCAGCCCGAAGTGTCCGGGCTTCAGCTTCCAAGCCGCTTCGGTTGCGATTCTGTGCAGCTCAAGCAGCGCCTCTGAATGGACACCCTGGGTCCCTGGTTTCGGCCATGTCATCATGGGTGAGGGCCTCCCGTGGAATTTCAGGGCGCTTTCAGTGGGCCTTCCCCGTCTGCCCGCAATTGCCCCTCACTAAAACTCGGCTGTCAGTGGCTCGTTCGTTCGATAGCCCGCTGATCAGAGTCGGTACGACCATTAGGGTGCAGCCAAGGCGTGACCGATCCCATTCCCAGTACCTGTTAGTCAGGACTCAGAACCCCAGGCTGCTCGGCTCTCCCTGAGTTGCTGCATCTTTTACGCTATGATCGTTTTTCCATCATGTCTGGACTTCTAAAAGGCCCATAACACTGTTCTATACATGCTGTCCTGACTTTCGAGATGTCACTTTTCAATTATCATTCCTAGGCCTGACCGTCGGTCCAAAGACACATGATACAGCAAATTCCCCTATCCTATCCTCTCTCCCCTGTCTTCGTCCAGCCTTGGTGCCATGTTTTCATAGGGGTGGCTTGGGGGCATGTTGCGCATGCATCCTCTCGTCCCGTTTGGTTCCCCTGTTTTCGTCAAGCGAAAACCCTAGGCACTTTCTTCTCTCAGTGTACTAAAACGCCTGCTCCTGCCAGGTCATTGGCGTCATAGTTGACAGCAGCAATAAACGAGCATCTGAGACGTGAGCGTTTGATGCTGCGTGCCTTGCTTGACATTACTTTGGGGCGGAGTCTCGCCAGAGCTACACGGAGACTGCATAGTGCTCTGCTCTCTCTGAATGACCCCGTTATATTTTAGATGAGTACTATTGTTTGACCGGGATTCATTTGGAATAAGCATCATTTCCGGGCATAAGAAAGGGACCCCGTTTACGTGATTCGTGGTCTGCAGCATGTCAGTGGGACGACAGCTCTGTGGTATATATACTATTTTTGTCGGCAAAATCAATATCTCCGATATGGTGTAGTGGCCAACATGATGCCCTCTCATCTCCGATGACAGGTTAGGCATAGCCCCGAGTTCGATTCTCGGTTTCGGAACTTTATTTTTGCTGTTTTGCGTCCCTCCATTTCTTCCATCGGCTCCATCCAGTTCTGTTGATTTTAATGTCATTTCGGTTGACCATGGAGTAATTAAGGATGGGAGTTTTGAAATGCGATAGTCCTTAGCTGGAACTGAACCGCAGAATATTAATAGCCACGATGGCAAGGGTCATGCGCATTCCCCTACGCCTACTCGCTCTATCAGCGACACATAACATCCTGAGGGACGTGTTGGGCTTGTACATGACCCTTTCTTTTGCACCGCTCCTACCTTCCGGCGCTCTTTTCCCTACTTCTTCAGTTCGCGTTTATCCAAAAGCTCTACTGGTATTCTTTGGTCCGCAGCGTTCCCAGGGGATGCGACTTACCTCAGACGTCACGCCGGCACCGTCCCACGAAACCAAGTTCGGTCTTTTGCGAGACTCGCGAATCTGATCACTTCTACATGGCCCGGTCAAACTTCCTGCATATTTTCAAAAATATAGGATCACACAGTTGAATACTTTTTATAGAGGGGCAAGCAGGAAGGGGGCAGCAAGGACGAAGTGTCAAGGGTGCGCCTGAAGAGTTGATGCGAAAGCCAGAACGCCTGCCTTTGGCGTCAAGACGATGTCCTAGGTACTCGGTTGTGCCCAACAGCAGGGAGCAGCCACCTTCGTGCTTATTTCCTGAGGTTCGGTTCTTCCTGAAGTCCAAGACCATGTGATTGACCCGTCCTCTCACTTGATATACTTCGGATCGGGCCTTGGATGATTCCTTCATCTCTTCGTCTGTTATCTCGCATCATTGGGAGCACTGTTTATCAGGAACTCCGCGATCTTTTCTTTTTCCGCACCAACTTTCATATCATCCCCATGTGTTAGACACTTGAGTGTCGACGGAACAGTGCATATCCCAGATTGCTCTCTCACATTTCGAACGAAAATGTGCGGAGCTGAGGGGCAAACTCGGGGTCATTTCTCCGGTTAGTCAGTCCAAAATTATTTTATGTCAACTCAAAATGCGCAAGCGTGTTTGATAAACAGCAAGAATATGGGTAGTGGAGGAAGAAGTTCATCTCTGTCGTCGATTTCAAGTATTGTGAAAAGGGGCTCCATTCTCCACAGTACCATGTTATTGAACTGGGAAGACTAACTAATGCCTAACATTCAACTCTCCATTCCATCGATTAAATGAATATAGATAGAGTAGGTCTGTGCGAGTTCACCATTCTTTCCACGGGCGCTTCTCCGGATAGCTGAAGAGTCGATACTGCCTATCCCACTCCCACCCACTCGTGATCGTGCTGTAAAAGTGGCATATGTAGCTGCAGCTCAGAAGGATCCAAAAGTACTCGGGGCCGTGTTCCTCCTCACAATCATCTTCGCTGTCCTCCTCCTCGTCACTGTATAATTCCTCCTCGCTGTCAGGCGAAAACCGCTCAACGTTGATGACTTTGACAAAGGCCGACACCGGGTCCTGTGTCTCTCCCGACTTGTCTTCCGTCTCGAAGGGGGTCTCGAACGATTGCAAGCACTCCGCATCCACGTACAGGCAGAAGTAGAAGCGGCCGTGGTCGCGTCTGTCGTAAGCAGGTATTTCTTGCTCTTCGTCGCCCTCTTCGGGGAGGCCGTCGACCCAGGCCCGGAACCGCGTCTGAACCTCTTCGACTGAAGCTCCGTCGAGGGAAGGATCTTCAATTATGGTCAAACGAAAGTGTTTCTCCAATCCTTCGCGGTTGTCTTCCAAATCAAGTTCTTTGGTAGCTTCCTCGCGAATGTGTGCGATATATCGCTCCCAGAGAGGCTGGTCGTTGAACGTGGTCCGGTACAGGTAGAAGCCCCATCGGTAGGATTCAGAGCCTGGTCTCTGAAGTTGATAAAGCACTTGAGGGAATTCAGATGGAAATGTCCGCCAGTTGGCCATTTTGGTGTATTTTGGGATGTTCGGGGTGGATATTCGGCTGTATCGAGACGTGTTGTTGGTGGTGTTGCGTGAGTTCAGGGTCAACAGGGTAGTAAAATAAGTCGTGGCAGTTTTTCCCCTGGTTGGCAACAGACGGTGGTATCTATGAAAATTTCTTGCAGAAACCGAATGGCGTTACACAGAGACCTATCCTAAAGGTTTCTGCTCACGAAACTTTTGGTTAAACAACCACCGTCAGGGTTGGCGTCCGCCTCATCCCCACACCGTAAACGCTTATGTTGGTGAGCACAGGGTCAGATAGGCCATCGGCCATATTTTCGTGGCACCACAGTCCTCTTAGGGTCCTAAGATGCCGACGAAAAATGTGTTGACTGGAGTAAACGACAGAGTTGCCAGTGTGGCTAGAATCTAACCATGGGGGCTATCATTTCACACACTCGGAGATGAAGATCCTACCTTCCATACCTAAGCAGCAATGACAATAGGCACCAGCGATGACGACCGACGACAACGACGGTGACGGACGACAGCGATGGTGACGCACAACAGCAAGAGTACCTACCAGACAACAGTCATGGTAGTGGGCTAGAATAGATAGAGTTGATGTGAATACTTAACCTAGGGTTGTAGAATCAATGCCCCCCCATCATCGCTAGTTCAACGGCCCTCCTACTAATGATGCACCGGAACTGCTCACTATTAAGTGTGAGCAGCTGTTCGTTCAAGCTCGTTTTTGTGTTGCGTGAAGTTCTCATCGCAGGTCCTTGGACCCTGTCATCCGTCACAGATTCTGATGCTTCAGCTAGGGGGAGGGACACTAATAAGTTGGACGGGAGTTGCCCCGTGCTCCACATTGACGAAAAGTGGAATACTCAGCCACTGCGCTAGTCCAATTACGTACACAGAGTGCCAAGCCACACGGGCTGACTTCCACTCTCTCCTGGGCCCGGGGACCTCGAGCGCATCCTCCACGACGGCATCCCGTCAACGACTTCCCCTACGACATTCCGTTCAATCGCGCGCCCCGAGTGTACGGTTGCCCAAGATGCCCGAACCATCGCCTGGCGTCAATCACGCCGATTCCATCGATTCGCAGCATGACACCGGAAAGAAGGACGAAAAGAAGAAGAGTCGCCGACCAGCTAGTACGTGGAAGCCCCGGAACAATGCCCACCAACCTCTCGGCCGACGCGGGAACGCTGGAATCGCCCACCCGATGACATTCGCGCTTACAAAAGTGCCTTTACAGACACGGCGTTTCGCCAGCAACGTCTCAAGGCATGGCAGTGAGTCTCCCGACAGGACTGCGCCGGCAACCCCGTCGCAACGGGCTCGGGGTGGATTGTAATGGCTAACAGTAGAAAGGCCTATTCTGACGCCCAAGACGGTGCTGCCTCTTTTTTTCATTATTGGCATCATTTTTGCTCCCATCGGTGGACTGCTCCTCTACGCGAGTGCCAAGGTACGTCGCGCTTCCCCCCCTGGCTAGACTGTTGCTCACCCGGGACATCCTCCAGGTTCAAGAGATCCGAATCGAGTATACCAACTGCAATGAAGCGAACGAGACCCTGAGCCAAATGCCCTCCAAGTACATCACCACTGCCTTCAAGACGAGCGACCAGACCAAGAACGCTCAGTGGGCCGCGTCGACAATCGACGTCAAGACGGGAGATGGGTCGGTCACGTACCAGGCGACGCAGTGCAGGATTCAGTTCCGCATCCCTGAGGACATGGGCCCGCCTGTGCTCTTTTACTACCACCTTACAAACTTCTACCAGAACCACAGACGCTATGTCGCCTCGTTCTCCGACAAGCAGCTAAAGGGAGATGCCCTCAGCCTCAGCGCGGTCAAGAGCTCTTCTTGCGAACCGCTCGAGAGTGGCTTCGTAGATGGCGTTGAGAAACCGTACTATCCCTGTGGTGAGTCTCAATAAGCTAGTAGTGTCGGGACTAGTAAACTGAAGAATCACAGGCCTGATCGCAAACTCCATGTTCAACGACACATTTTCCTCTCCCCGCTTGTTGCAAGAAAATGAACTGTACGAGATGACTGACAAGAATGTTGCCTGGGCCTCTGACTCCTCCTTGTACGGAAAGACCAAGTATGCGCCCAGCGATGTCCTGCCTCCGCCAAACTGGAGAGTCCAGTATCCCAACTACACGGAGGAAAACCCTCCGCCGAACCTGGAGGAGTGGCCTGCTTTCCAGGTCTGGATGAGAACCGCTGGCCTGCCGACATTCAGCAAGCTGTACCAGCGCAATGACGAAAAGACTATGAAGGAGGGTACATACGAAGTCAATATCACTTACAGTGAGTCCTTTTGCGCCATGTTGATTTATGGGTCAAACTGACCAAGCCGAAAGACTTCCCTACCCAGGAGTACAAGGGAACCAAGTCCATCATCCTGTCAACACGGACAATCATGGGCGGCAAGAACCCGTTTTTGGGTATTGCTTACATCGTCGTGGGCGGCATTTGCATTCTCCTCGGAGCCATCTTTACCGTCACACATCTCATCAGGCCGAGGTAGGCAACCCCCCTCTTTACGTATCCCCAGCGTGCGAGAAACACCTGATTGACAATCCCTTGCAGAAAGCTCGGTGACCACACCTACCTCTCTTGGAACAACGCCCCTGGCTCCAAGCAGGCAGGCCCCAGCTCGGCGATGGCCTCTGGTCGCGACACGCGACACGGCGAAGCCTAGAAGGCCCACGATGAGTCGCAACGCCCCCTCCGTTCCGTGTCTGGCGCCACCTCCCCCTCTGTGGCATCGGCTTCGATGGCGCCCAGTATCACGGCATCGTCCGTCGGGCAGCGGCGCATCGTCTCCCCGATGACCCCCTTGGGTACACAGTAGGCGTACGAGAGCGCGGAAACGGTCGAGCTGGCGTGTTGCTGTCGCTCTCTTTTTATGTATGGATTGACACGAAATTGTATGAGTAAAAAGGGAGGCGGGCAAAGCCCCACACTCCCTTCAACGCGCCCCCCCCCCCCCCCCCCCCCCCCCCCCCCAATCGCCCAGGGAGGGGGGCCACACCCGGCATTGTTCTTGATGTTTTTTTCTCATCCATCGGTCGAAACGCGCGCGTGCTTTTTGCTATTTAATGCTCCCTCTTTCTATTTCGGTCGATGCACGCGTTCCGGCTAGGTTCTGTAGGCTTGCTTGGTCCTCCGCCCATGGGTGATGACCACGTAGGCCGTTGATCAAGAAACCGTTTTGGGCCCACCGCAAGGGAAACCAGGAGTTTGGAGGGAATCTAGGCTAGTTAGATCGGAAAGGACCATTATTGAATACCAGTGGAAAACCCCAAAATCGCGTCTTGTTTGCAAACATCGTGGTGACGTTGGATGTGGTCGTAGTGAGGCCGCCCACCATGCCACAGAACTACTTACTGAATCGGTCGATGCATGTGCACGCCAGTCCTTCAATTCGCCCACATGCATGACATTTGGGACTATTCGTTGCAGGAATCGACTCCTATTAAAAGAAAGCTATCTGGTCCGACGCCTGCATTTCGCGGGAGGCGGACTCGCCCGTCACCCTAAGACGGCCTCTCATTCCAAGACGCCTACACAATTTTGATACATGGAAAGATGATGAAACCACTGCTCTCATATAATGACCACCTCCGTGTGTGTTCGTCTGAGTCCCGCCATGCGTAAAAGAAAAAACCCATATCGGGGCATTTAATGCTTCCTCTTCTTACGGCCACGACTTTCGTCGTCGTCAAGATTGCTTTCGCGATCACGCTTCTTGGCCTTCTCTTCGAGCTCGTCCCAGTCCTCGCCTTCATCTTCGTCGCTCATCTCGGCATCATCCTCTTCGTCGGAGACGTTAGAGCCGAAGTCAGAGTCTTCTTCGCTTGACTCGGATGCCTCGTCGAGTTCGTCGTCATCGATCTCGAAGTTACTCTCCTCCTCCTCCGAGTTCGCACCGCCCTCGTCATCAGACTCAGCCTGGAGGAAAGACCAGCCTCCGTCAATGAAGAACTGATGAGTATCGGCAGTAACAGTCTTCATGATGGTTGGCCAATTGAGGTTAAGAGGACCCTCAGAGTACGCAATGTCTGAGGAGTCTAGGAACTCCTTGACGTGATCGAGGAACTCGACGGGAATGGTGTTGACATGGTATGGTGCACGGGCGAAGTCCTTGAAGACAAATACGAGATCGAAGTTCTTGAGACCAAACTGGACGCGTTCCAAGTGAGCAACCTCAATATCGTCGAGCGTGATGACCATGAACGGCGGCTCGACGACTTGAATCAAGCATTCGGTTGTGGGTTGAATGAAGACATTGCTTCGGAACGGCACGCCGTGGAAGCCAAGATCTCTGAGGGGTACGTCCACCTCAATTCCTTCGTTCTTGCCAGCCTCGGCGATCTTCTGAGCAAAGCCCTGGAAGAGTCGGTCAAGTTCAGCGCGGCGTCTGCGTTCCTCCTGTTCCTGTTCGAACTCGTCCTCGTCACCGTACCGGTACTTCCTCTTGCGGTTGCCTGTCTCATCGAACTGAATGTCTGTTGCTTCTCTGTAGAACTGAACGTCCTTGGTCTTTTTCTTATTGGCAACCATGATGGGGTCCTTGAGATGGATGTGGATGATGACGATGAGCTCGTGTTGGCATGGCTGGAAGAAGAGATGGCGGACGTTGGAGAAGAGAATATCGACTCGTTGTTGAGTGCTCAAGGGCGATTGGTAGCGAATACCGTTCTGGTGTATTTCAATCTTACCAGGCACGCGCTTGCCCTCCATCGCCGGGCGAATGAAGACATTATCAAGCACTGCCGGGCGTCGGTCTGTAGTATTTTGTCAGTCAACGTTTACGGTTCCGGCGGGTGGCTCGACTCACTTCTTATCTCGACGAGCTTGTCCTGCTCGACAACGTCCTCCAACTCCTTCTTCTCCTGCTCCTTCTTGTTCACGTCTCGCTTCATGTTGGAGATTTGTGTCGCTATTTCTTGATAGCGATCACCGTCTGTTGACCGGAAAGTCAAGCTCCGCACGAAGTGAGCAGATGCATCCTCGAACGGCTGGTCATCTTTGCGTCCGACACCCTGTCCCGGCGACAAGAAGTTGACACGCAGGAACGACCAGTCACCTTCGTCGCTCTTGCTCGCGTTCTTGATCGTATTGATATGGAACGGCACGGGACGGCCCATGACGGGCAGAACAACCGTGTCGTTTCTGGCGTCGACCACGATCTGAAGGTCGCGAACCTTGGGAGGGAACTGGTTGTCACGCTTGTATGAATCAAAGCGTTTGAATTTCTTCACCTCCGTGCCGTTCTGACCGCTGGTGGATTCGGAGAATCGCGCAAGACCCTCCTTCTGCTTCTTGGCGGCAAGTTCCTTCTGGTGCTCACGGCGCTTCTTCTCCGCGTCGTCGTCTACTTGCGTCGTCCGCTCGGATCGAAGCCTCGTAGAAGTGATGTTCTTCGTAGCAACAGCACCAACTCGAGAGTCCTTCTTCTCCTTCTTCGGCATCGGTTGAGCCTCCTCCTCGTCTTTGAAGAAGAACGAATTCGAATCGGCGTCGATGGGAGTTTCTCCGGTGAAAACAACGGCCTCGCCGCTGGTGACACGGATAGTATCAGTAATAACGAGAGAGTAGATCTTGCTGTTCTTGTCCTGGGGCTGAGGGTTCTCAATGTCACTGAAGCCGGTGGTGATGACAAGCGTCATTCCATCCTTCAGCGCGCGCGAATTCTTGGCGTTAAGAATCAACGTAGGATCCCTATTCTCCAAGCCAACACCCCAGCCCACGTTCTTCAAGAAGTGCTTCTCCAGGTCAGGCTTCTTGGCCTTAATCATGCTCAGAGCCTTGTGATAGACGTCCTTGATGACAACACCATCTCGGACTTCTTTGAGAATCATATTGTGGATGTTAAACAACAGCTTGTAGTTGCTTTCTTGAGACTTGTTGGGATCGACGAGGTATGTACGGGCGATCGCTGAACAGTAGGACTTGTAGCGCAGACCCATGGCGGCGACAATGGTCCCGGGGTGGAGGATGTCGTCGTTGCTCTCCGAGTTCATCTTGAGGTCGTACTTGCCACCGCTCTGAACCAGCGGGCCCAAAACCCAGTCCAGCTGAGCGGGGTCCAAATCCTGAGGCAACTTGCTCTTGTTTGGTAGCTCGACTGTCTTCCAGAACTTGGTGTCGTCAAGCTTCTTGTCTACTTTGTCTGCCAGTGCGCTATGCTTGACTTTCTTTTCCTTATCGAGAATGTCCGACATTTCCTCTAAGAAAAAGGGAGTCATCAGGGCGACACAGGCCTTGGAGGCGGTTCGCATGGCTCGCAATTCGGTCTCGTCCTTGATCGAAAAGGCGTGCTGGGAGAGGGCTTGAGAGATGTCGACCTCCTCGACATCCTTGCATTGATCGGCAAAGACCTTCTTCCACTCCTCGACGAAGGGGCCCTTGGAGGTGTCCTTGGCAATGGTACCGACCTTGTTCTAAGCGGCGAAGAGTACATTAGTGGCAATGGACTGCAAACGCATTGAGGAGTGACTCACGCCTGCGGACTTGATGGCATCTGCCAACTTGATGAAGAGCTTCTCGTTTTCGGCCGCGTCCTTGCCTCGAACGAGGACTTCAAGAGGGAACCGGCCGCCTTTCAGCTGCTCGAGATGCTTTGCTACGGAAACGTCAGCCAAGGCTCGCTTCGCAGAAAGCGAAGTGACGCAGAAGGCTGCTTCTCACCCTTTTTCGCCGTCGTAAGAATATAGATCGTGTCGACCGTGAGAAGCATCATCGTCGTCGGGAATTCGTAGCCGAGGAGCCAGAACTGTTGCATCGAGAATCAGCAATCCATGCGCAGGAGGTATAAGACAGATCTCGTTGCCGGTGTTTCTGGCCATCGTTGACGGGGTCGGGGTCAGGATTATCGTGGCGACTCACATGCATGGCGTTGTTCTTGTGCAGCTCGGGCACTTCCTCCACCTTGCCCATCATGACAACGATGGACGACGCACCACTGAAGACGCCATCCTTGGTGCGCAGGTCGTTCTTCCAGGCGCTCGCAAAGCGCGTGAGGCGCTCATGGAAAGCCTTACTATCGATTTTGATGTCCCCCATCGTCGCTGCGTTGTCGAGTGACGTCCTGGTTGACAGAGAGAAGGGGGTTGTGAACGGAGAGATTCCAGGCTGCTGCCGGGTCGACGCGCGAAAGGAAAAAATCCGGGTCGCGTTAATGGGAGGCGCTGGAGTCCACGTGACCGCGTTCCAGCTGTTGGACGATGCAGTAGGTAGTGTCGGGTGCCTGTGCTGTTGGGGTGCGCGTAGCTGTTGTTCAGGCGCGCCTGAGGCAGCTGGTTCAGGGGCGAGCTTGCCCCAAACGTGCTGAAGAGCTAGCTACAGGGGATCGGTCTTACCTACCCGACCTGTCTTGTTAAGTGGGCAGGGGTAGGTAAGGGTTAACCTTAAGGCGCCGGACAATTTCAGATCGACGTCAGAGCTTCCACCTCGAAATTTTGACGAATGGCTGTCCGCGACACAAACAGCATGCGAATTGCGATGTGACGCCCAAGTATCCGTATTTGTTTTTTATAATAGCTAGAGCCTCAAAAGACGCTGAATCTACTCAAATGCAGCTGCTGCTCTATTGACTCAACAAACGAGGTAGGTGCGGAGGACCGTCCATCCTTCTTACGGTTACCGTTGCTTAACTTGACCAGCCAGCCAATTGCATGTGTGCCTACCTACAGCATGCGCGAGAAGCATCTCTCATCTTGGCAAGTGCTGGCCTAGCAGCGTATGAGGAACTTGAAGTCTGCAAGCACTGGACGTTATAATTCATGATGAAGAAGGATACGGATGGGTATCGCCCGCGAGCATCAGCCGTGGGCACGTTGCGAGAAGCCTGAAGTGCCACGCTCCACTAACCTTCTGCGTGATGACCAGTTCCCGCAGCAAACAGACAGCAGCTCGACTTACCTGGGTATCTACTAATATCTAGGTACCTGTCAAGTGGGTGTCAAAAAAGAATACCGCCCTCGCCCGCAAATTTGTATGGAATGGGCGGAACTTTTTTTTTGACACCCACTTGCCTGTGTACGCATCCACTCCATTGTTTCCATATGCAAGTCATCTAAGAGCGCTCTCCACAGTCCACCTGGACCTAACCCACCGCTACCGGACCTGTCGACACCGCCCGGGACAGCATTCAGCCGGAACGCGCCAGCGAGGGTGGGAGAAAGCGGGTCCAAACCATCGGCCTGCCGATTTTCGGGTAGTGGGGACGGGACTTACACCTCGGACCCTCAACCCCGCGCGCGCCTCCGAACATTTATTTAAGCTCAGTCGAACTTGCAATTGGAGCCTCTCACGCTCCCGTAAACATTGATATACATGATCGCCTCTAGATTTTCAAGAGCCCTGAACCCTTTCAGACCCGTACCAAGACCCATCACAGTCCTCAAACAGCAAGCCCGCACGATGCGTCTCCCGTACGTCGCCAACCCGCCCCCCACCACCTCCGAGGAGGACGCCGCCATCGTGTCCCGCATCGAAGCCCGCCGCCACCCCCGGCCCCTCCAGGCCCTGGACCTCACCCTGCTGCACGCCCCTCCCGTCGCCGACGGCTGGAACTCTTTCCTCGGCGCCGTCCGCACCCAGACCACCATCGGCGCCGACCTCCGCGAGCTCGCCATCTCCCGCGTCGCCGTCGTCAACAAGGCCTGGTACGAATGGGGCCACCACGCGCCCCTGGCCGTCGCCGCCGGTGTCTCCGCCGAGGCCATGGACGCCATCAAGACCGAGGCCCCGCTGGACCTCGCCGGCCGCCCGGGCGGCGAGCTCCTGAGCGAGCAGCAGTGGGCCGTGCTGGTGTACGCGGACGAGATGACCCGCAACGTGAGGGTCAAGGACGAGACCTTTGACAAGCTCAAGAGCCTGTTCAACGAGAGGGAGGTCGTGGAGATCACGACGACGGTGAGCCGTTCCGAAGCTGGTGATCGTGTAGAGATGCTGACGTTGCCACCCAGGTTGCTTGCTACAACTGCGTGAGCCGGTTCTTGGTGGCTCTTGATGGTAAGTGGACTCCATCTCCAAGATAGCATCAGCGTTGTGTGCTAATATTTCTCTAGTCGGAGAGAGGAACAGCACGGGCCCGAATGATTTGACGTTGGCCACCCATTGAGTCAAGTATCCCAATAGAAACATTAAGCAATTACGAGAAAGATGATAGGCCTCAAGTCCGAGATCAAGACGGAAGACAAGCTCTGTAGAAGTGAAAGTAACTAACTCGAAAAGTCCGGTGTGTAAGGTCGCAAAAGACCAATAGAGGATTGACCGTGCTGTGGAAAGGGGTATCTAATCTAAGTGAAGTGATGCTCATATCTTTCTGGCAACATAACCCCATCACATCCTCTTGCGCCAACCATCCAAAGCCCCGTTCCGCAGAAATCATCGAATGGGATTTTTGTAAGTCTGCAACAGGCCAAACAGGTAAAAGAGAAGAAGAGAAAAGCACAAATTCAGAGACAGGCTACGCAGAAAATGCCGTGACTCTATCGTGATACTTGTCGTCATCAAACATGCCATTCCCAGTGCTGAGCAGGTTCAAAGGATATCTGCCTGCCACGTATGCATATGCAATGATTCGCACGTCATAAGGTGCCAATAAACTGTAGTCGTAAGCCGGTAAGTCGTTTCGTCATAATTCGCGTCTCTGCGGCGAAGGTCTCGTGTGTCGGTGAGCTTGGGACGCACCACCTCCGAAGTGGTTAGATGCTGAGCCTCGAGCTCGCCAACTCCTGCTCTATGGATCTCTCGATGGAGGCGTGTCGCTTGTGCATCCTAGGGCTCTTTTGAAGCTCCTGCACGACCCCCGCCCAGCCAAACTTGTGACCTGGGACTGTGTCCTCGCGATGGCCGAGGGCCTGGGTAGTCAGTCGTCTCAGGGGCGGCTTTTGGCGGATCTCCTCGGTCAGCGCGCGTGTCAGACTCGCGTTCATCGGGCTCATCGGCGGCGTGAACGCCACGGCGGCCTTCTCCGGATCTCCCGGGGTCATCGGCGTGGGGGGCACCGAGACCTGCCGCTCTGCCACAGAGCTGGCCCTTTCTGCGACAACTCCCATGTACACAACGAGGAAGCGCATCCTCACTAGGTCGAGCCTGCGCACGCGCTCCTCGAGTTCGCGGCGTTTGCTCGCCCAGAGAAGACGGGCGCCGATGCGCAGAGTAGTCGTGTCGTCGGAGAGGAGCATCGTATTGATCTGCTCGCGCAGGTCGTCGCCGCCTTTCTGAATCTCGCGGAGCAGACGGCCCAGGCGCAGTTTGTCTTCTAGTCGTTGGACTTTGGCGACATCACGGTCATAGCTCTCGTTTTCCTCAACGGAAAAATCAGCTGCGTCGATAAAAGACGTGATCTCGGTAGGGGCGACACGGTAGGCGGCCATGTACGTGGTCAGGATTTGGAAGAGGACGATAAGGGAAAGGAGGAGCGCGGTCAGGACGAGGACGAAGGTCCACTGGCGCGCCTCAGTCTCGGCCATGTTGGAGATCGAAGCGTGCAAAAGAAGCGCGTAGGTGAGGAGAAAGTCGCGGGACTACAGCGGCATAGTGCAACGGAAAAGTGTAATAACCAGACAAAGTTGTGTAAATGTAAGGTTGCTGCCCGCGATGGCCGGGGACAAAGGCAGCGCAGTGTGACGACGAGGATGGACAGGAAGAAAAGAGGCGACGTAAGGAGGCAGCATTTGATGACGATGTCAGTGTGTAAACGAAATCGGGAGAGGGGAGGGCTCCAAGGGCTTCGCATTTGGTAGGGTGGTGGTGAATCAAGATTGTCAGTGACTGTGTCTCTCCGTGTGCGCCGGTGCTAGGGTCCGTTAGAAGGAGGAGGGCATGGGGATGGGGATGGATACATGCAGCAGTAGTACATAGGCAATTTGATAATGCCTCCTCTTTCTTGCTTCTTCTTGCCCCTCTTCGCTGCGGCCTCCCTTGCATCTCTTCTCGCGACATGCAGCCACTTGGTGACATGAGCCAATAAATGGCACCGAGGCCGCTCCAGACGGGTACCGTTCGTAGGCCGCGAATGCGACGCTTTCACGATTGGCGCGCTCCCTGCACCTGCAGGACGGAACGTCAGCTGTCACTAGACAGACCATGGCCGCCGTCTGCATCCAGCATGGCTTCACGGTGGACTGAACGTGGCTCGAGACCGATCTCCGACGGGGGGCAACCCTCTTGCTGGGAACTGGATGGGGAGGAGCCAAGCACCGAAGGCTGGAGTCGTTGTGGACGTGTGACCAGCAGTAGCACCGAATATCGTGGGCCGTTGTGTTCTGCGAGTTTTGTCACTTCAGGAACCGTTCCCACCCTTGCCTAGTGTAGGTCTGTACACACCTAACGTAGTATTGTTTTTAGTGTGCGTGTGGCCGAGGGAGACACTCCGGCTACGGCGTTGCTCTCGGTGGTGGGACGAAATGAGAATGGAACGAAAGAGGAGGGCTGGAACCCAGAGCCTGGAACCAAGAACCTAGAGCCCAGCACGTCTTTCGGCGGTGGACGCGTGGAATGAGGGGGTGGTCAGTCAGTCGTGAGGTGTCGTAGGTAGTCTACAGAGCGGTCAGCGCAACGTCTAATGCCCTGTAAAGGCGGGCAGGTTGAAAGGAGAGTGAGACTGCGATCTGTTGGTCGGAATCGCGATGAAGAGACGTATGTAGTAGCGTGTGCAGCAAGGAAGAATCATCTGAGCTGCACCATCGAGACAGGCGATTTGCCCGGCTGGCTCCCGTCCACTCAGTGCCCTGCCACTGGTTCCAGGTACCTGACAGCCCACCGGCGCCAACATCTGCCATCCAGAAACCGCTATGCACCGTCTATGTCAGAGGCGGTCGGCCTGCATATTCCAGTATGAAGACTTTTGGCGTGTCTCTCAACCCGAACGTCAGCGGGGGGATTTAGCTTCAACCGTATCAGCATCGCCCGCTAGGTGCTTGTTAGTAGCCAACTTTGCTTGCTAGATCGTGATATCGTCCTCAGCCACCGGCCCCTTGGAAAACTGTCGAAGTACAGAAGTCTAGTCCTTTTCCACGAGCGCTTACCTCTCCTTCATCAGAAAGTCATGAAACTCATGGGGGTACAGTGAAAATTCAGACGTGGTAGTGCCTAGGTAGTAAAAGGGCTTATTGGCTGATAACTTGGAAGGGAGTGAGCTACAGAATATACCTAGGTAGTGTACCCAGGACACCTCCACTTTCAGAGTCACCAACCGGTGCAGTGACATCCCACCAACCCACTTTCCCAATTGGGACATGTAAACGGTGATGGGAGATATTATTCATCACCCCTAGGCCGAAGGTGCTTATGGTCATCGTCGTCGTCGTTGTTGTCGTCTGTCGTTATCGTTGTCGTTATCGTCCGTCATTATTATCCGTCGTCCGTTGTTATTGTTGTAGTAATTACGGGAGAGCTAAGCTACTTGGGATGTTGGATAGTTACTAGAGAAGGGAGTGTCGAATAACATCTCCCATGATGATTGTAACTGAAGAATACCTCCAAGCCTGCGAATATGTCGAACAGGTAATAATCACGATAGTCACAGAGCCAGATTGCGCGATTGAGGTGGATGATTTGATTTATCGTCTACCTTCAGGTCATAATGAATATGTGCATCTCTCGTGCTGGGGGTATCAAATTCCATTGTGTGTCCCAATCCGCCAACCGTCGCTAACAGCCATTATCATAACGCCAAGTGATTGTGCATCTTTTACTGCTTGGCCTCCGCCTGCTTCTGGATGTCGTGCTCAGCACCGCGCTGCTGAGTCTTTCCAGTGTCGTGCATCTGTTCGTAGTGTTCCTGGCCGGCCTTGTCACCAGTCAAGCCGGCGACAGCGCCGCCAACGGTACCCTGGAGACGGCTGCCAATGCCGGACGTGTAATCGTTGAGCTGGCCCTTGGCCTCCTGTTGCTGGCCCTCGAGGTTCTGCTGACGACCCTGCTGCTTGAGGTTCTGGTAATGTGTCAGTCGTTTCTTCTCTCATCAATGATCCAAACATATTGTGCTTACCTCGGAGCCGACCAGACCACCAACGGTCTCCTTAGCAGAGCCGACAGTCTGGTTCCAGGAGCCAGAAGTACGGTCGGGGTCATCCTTCGAGACACCGGAGGCGGTAGCAGTGAATCCGGGAAGCTTAGCGGTGGCGTGGGAGGCATCGTGCTCAACTTCGGCCTTGTTCTGCTTGGCCTCGCCCTTGTTCTGGTCGCCGGTGTTGCCAGTGATGGAGCCGACAAGGTTCTGGGCAGCACCCGTGGCAGAGTCGATGTACGACTTGAGAGTGGAAGTGTTGTCGTTGTTGGCAGACATGTTGATTGATTTGAGAGGAGCTTTGTGGTAAAGGAAGTGGTTGACTGTGATTGTAGGTTGAATGTGATTGTTCGTTGACTGGTTGGTTTGTGTTGTGATGTGATGAGATAGGTCGCGAGGCAGAGGAGGGAAGAGAATGCTATTTATCTTTGAGAAATCAGGGTCCCTGCAATACCTGAGGCAGGCGGCATGTGAATACTGGAGTTCCGCTCTCGTGGTTTTGGCAGTCGCGATCGTGACAAGCTTGAGGTGTGATGTCATGTTGGGGAATGCACTACCTGAGCCAGTAAGGCAGGCGCCCTGCCTGCCTCCCTACCTACCTCGGTAGATATGAGTGACTCCCCAATTACTGCCTATCCAGTGTCAGCCAAACCCCTCTTGGAAGGAGGATGTTGTTCTGATGCCCCACATTCATCCAAAGCAGGCTTAGCCGACACCAAATAGGCAGCCAGGGCCACCCCATGGATCGCCTAGGTAAGAAGGAGGAGGGGCACTTTTACGCCTTTCATGATGTCATTTTGCGACCTCAGCCCGTCCGTACCAGCAACGCCTTTTGTCCGCCCCTTCCCGACAACTGCTCGTGCGTGCCTTGCCGTACGCGCTGAGGCGTGTAGCGGAGGCCATGTGAGCCCACAATAGACGTAATTGGTGCCAGTCTAAACCTTCCTTTGCCAGCCTGATGCTCGTTGAAGCAGCACGATGATGCATCCTTCTCGCCTTCCCATCCACACTGATGAGATGTGTCCCAGGCAGTCAGACAGCGAAGAAATGGAGTGATAACGGCAATATCCGCAAATTAGGCAGGGACCATGCACTTCCCATGCTCCTACTATTAACTGTTGGTTTGGAGAAACTCCCGTCCCATTCCCTCATCTGGAGCTCGGGACACGGCACGCCCTGACTACCTAGGTACATATCGATCGCGAGTAACCTACGGAATAGGTATGCGTTGCACCGGCCTCTTCGGCACAAGGCTGCCTTTGGTGATTCACAACTGGAACTGGACCGCTGGGGTTGCATCATCCCTGTGAATCATTGCCATCAAGCATTCCGTTTACCATTCATGCCAAAGTAGGTAGTGTACACGCCGGATTCGTCAACAGCCCACTTCCACTCTGTTGGACTTTGTTGAACCCAAACGACCTGTGGGCTTCCAGCCAAGTTTCTGGCACTCCTCGTTCGCCCCGATTCCAACTCCAATATCCCTGAGCACAAAAACGACAGGCTAGCTGCTTAGATAGGTATCTCAAATGTGGGTTTTATACAGGCAACTTCGGGTTGAAGAGTTGCATTGCGTGCGACGATCGGCGCGGGCTCCGGTTTGAGTCTGCGTGCCCAAACGCTGAGGTCGGCGGGGATTAGATGCAGATGTTTGTAGGGATGCCGGTTCGCCTCTCAGTGTTGGCTCCACTGGATCGTGTTGAGATCGACACCTTCCTGAACCAGTTCCCAGAGGGGACTGAGCTCACGCAGGAAGTCGACACGCTCCTTCACGGCCTTCAGCACGTAGTCAATCTCCTGCTCAGTTGTGAAGCGACCGATACCGAATCGGATACTGCTGTGCGCACTCTCGTCGCTGTTGCCCAGAGCGCGAAGGACGTAGCTGGGTTCGAGAGATGCCGAAGTACACGCACTGCCAGAGGACAGCGCAATATCCTTCAAGGCCATGAGCAGAGACTCGCCCTCGACGTAGGCGAAGGAAACGTTGACACAGCCAGGGTAGAAGTGCTTGGGGTCGCCGTTCTGCGTAGTGTGCTCCAGCGACAGGAGACCGTTGAGGAGTCGGTCGGACAACGCCTTGATGCGCTTCGAATCGTACTGTTACAGCCGATGTTAGTTTCCAACATGCGAAGCGGTGACAGTGCATGGGGAGATATTGAATGGAGTACGGTCAGATGGGGGGTCATGCATCAACACAGACATTGCTCTCATGCGACATTCAGAAAGCCACGCATGCGTTGAAGCAAACCGTCGCCCGAAAGATTGCAGGAAGGAGCCGGTTGACTGGGGGGAGTTGGAACGTACCTCCATCTCTTCGTAAGCGACGCGGCACGCCTCGCCGAAGCCAACGGCAAGAGGCGGAGCAAGTGTGCCGCTTCGCAGACCTCTCTCCTGACCGCCGCCGCTGATGATAGGGTCAAGTCTGACTCTGGGGCGGCGACGGACGTAGCAGGCACCAATGCCCTTGGGTCCGTAGATCTTGTGAGATGAAATGGACATCAGGTCAATGTTCATGGCATTGACGTCCATGGGGATCTTGCCGACAGCCTGAGCAGCGTCGGTGTGGAAAAAGGTCTTGCGCGATCGGCAGAGCTTTCCGATCTCCTCGAGAGGCTGGATAACACCAATCTCGTTGTTCACAGACATGATGCTGACGAGGGCGGTGTCAGGGCGAATCGAAGCCGCGAGCTCCTCCATGTCGATCAAACCAGAGTTCTGGACAGGCAGATATGTGACCTCAAAGCCCTCGTCCTGGAGATGCCGGCAGCTGTCAAGAACGCACTTGTGCTCCGTCTGGGAGGTGACGATGTGCTTCTTCTTTCCAGATCTGCCAAAAAATCTCGCGACACCCTTGATGCTCATGTTGTTGCTTTCGGTAGCACCGCTGGTGAAGATGATCTCCTTCGGGTCGGCGCCGATAAGCTTAGCAATGTGCCCGCGCGCGGTCTCGACCGCCTCCTCACTCTCCCAACCGTAGGCGTGCGTTCTCGAGTGCGGGTTGCCGTAAATACCGGTGTAAAAGGGAAGCATTGCGTCGAGAACACGGGGATCGACGGGGGTCGTAGCTTGCATGTCGAGGTAAATTGGTCGCTGGCCCTCCTCCATCGTCGTGACCTGCTTCAGCACCTCAGCCATGGGGCTAACCATGACATTTGGCGAGTCGGGCGATTGAGGGACGACATCAATGAAGTCCTTCTTGTCGAGCTTGATGGCGGTCTCGACGTTGACCTGGGCATTGTCACGCTTCGTTTCGGAGACGTATCTGCGCTGCTGGAACAATGTGCGAGCAGGGGTTGCCGATACCCTCGATAACGAGGAAATGCCTCGCGAAGGAGCTGCGGCGACTGTTGTGCGATGGCAAAGGCGACCCGCCTGCCTCCAGGCGGAAGTTGTGATACTAGCCATACTGTCTGTTGATGGAGATGGCGTAGGGAAGTAGGGTATAACAAGCTTCGAGGGGAGGAGAAGGGAGATAAAAAAAAACGAAAAGCGGGTGGAGGGAAATTTTCTAGAAGCGGAAGCGGAGGGGGAGCTGCCACTCTCGCTGTGATTTTTTTGACAAATGCCGTCGCGGAGGCTGCCTCGGGGACGGGCCTCGGGGATAGAGAGTGCGCCGTGATTGGCCGAGATAATGGACCCCACCAAATGGATGACGTTCCGGGGGCGCGTTCACGAGTAACCCCAGCAGATCTCGTTTTGTAATCACCTTTTCGGTTACCTAAGGAACTGTCAATGTCAGGGAAGTGCCCCGAAAGGAAATTCAGCTAGAAAAGCTCAGAGCAAAGCCCAAAGATGAGCCGCGTCTCTATAAGCTGAGATGATAGACACTATGGCAGTCTCGTCCCAGTGCTGCAGCCAGAGTCGACGAGCACGGATACCTAAGTACCTTACCGTCTCCTGTGTAAGGTAGGTACCTCACCTATCTATATCTACCTAGGTAAATACTAAAGTTGCCCTCTGCAGGCATGATTACCTACCTAAATCCGGGGCACCCAGTACATGGATGTAACTTCAATGCCCTGTGCGGCCAGACTCACGGACAGGGTTACCGCCCGTATTAGGTGGCAGCCTCCCAGGCGCTCCAGGCCGAGCTCAGGGCACCTCTGTTGTATTACTGGGACCGGGAACTGGGTTCTTATGGCTGACGGACTCTCGGGGTCGCCTTTCTCTTCCACCGCATTCACTGCACCGCAACCTTCGGAAGGTCCAGAGTACCGACTTAAGTCAGGAAGTATGTAGACACTGAAAATAAGCATGCAGCTACTTATAGTAGGTCCATCGATACAACGCAGGAAGGTCCATCAGAAACAATCAAGAAGCTTGGAGGTCCAGGTTATCCCACTTGACCTTTCAACACCGCATTGCTCAAATTTCCCACTCTGATACTTCAGATATTATTTGCCTTTTCTCCCTCTTCTTCTCGTCTCTCGGCCACAAAGTTGCGTCTTTCCTCCTTCCCTCCATCCGATCGACACACGACGAGCCCAAGTACAAGATTTACAGCGCCATAGTCTCGCCGTAGCGATAGGGGCAACGCATCGACCAGCGTGGACAGGCACCTACCTACACTAAGCTCCCCCTGGTGAAGGCCGGTGCTCCAGTCCAGCGCCTTAGCTCCTGTCTTTCGGCATCTCATGCGCCACAGCCAAGCGGCCCTGCGCATGTAGCTGACTGACACAGCCACTCTACGTCGTCACCAGCGACAATCAGGTTGCGAAAGCCCACTCTTCAAAAGGTTGGACGTGGAATACCCTCAAACAGCGAACACCCTCGTCGCAACCTTATCCCACGATTCCTTCGCCGCCGCTCCCCATTGGCACAACTTTCCTCCTCCTTAATTCCATACATCACCACCGCCATACCACCCCGCCATGAGCTTCCGAGGCTTCCAGAAAAGCGTCATTCGGGTATGTGTGTTTCCACTAAAGAGGGGTCTTTCCCGTCACTTCCGCGCTGTGACGTGAACGGCGGAACACAGAATATGTGCTGACTGTTGACCCTTCTTCTCCCACCAAACAGGCGCCGCAACAGTTCAAGGCTCGCTTCAACATCGGCGAACATACGAAAGATGCCGTCTACATCGATTCCGAGCGCAGATTTCAGGAGCTCGAGACCGAGACCAAGCGATTACACGATGAGTCCAAGAAATATTTCGACGCCATCAACGGCATGCTCAGCCACCAGATCGAGTTTAGCAAGGCCATGAGCGAGCTCTACAAGCCAATCTCCGGCCGCATGTCCGATCCGGGCAGTTTGGAGGTCCAGGGCAATCCCGACGGCATCCGCGCTTGCGAGGAATACGAGGCGATCGTGAAGGATTTGCAAGAAACGCTTGCGCCCGAACTTGAGATGATCGAGAGCAGGGTAATCCGGCCCGCAAACGAACTTCTCGACGTTGTAAAGGTCATCCGCAAGTCGGCGCTCAAGCGCGAACACAAAAAGCTCGACTACGACCGCCACCGTCAGACCCTCAAGAAGCTGCAGGACAAAAAGGAGCGGAGCGCCAAGGACGAAAAGGCTTTGTGGAAGGCCGAGAACGATGTGGAGCAGGCCACCCAGGAGTTCAACTACTTCAACGATCTTCTCAAGGAAGAATTGCCCCGGCTGTTCGAGCTCGAGCAGGAGTTCATCCGCCCGCTCTTCCAGTCCTTCTACTACATGCAGCTCAACATCTTCTACACGCTGCACGAGAAGATGCAGGACTGCGACATCGGCTACTTCGATCTTACACTAGACGTGCTAGAGGCATTCCACAAGAAGCGCGGCGACATCCAGGAGCAGGCTGAGAAATTGTCCATCGTGAAGTTCAAGACGACCGGCCAAAAGCGCCCGCCGATAAAGTACGGCAGCCGGCCTGCGCTCGAGGGAAACAAGCCTCCCGCGCTCATCACCGCTGGCCCCTCTTCGTCAGCGTCATCCACGACAACGCCCAAAATTGGAGCCTACAACAAGCAGGCCGAGGCCGGCGAGGTCAACCCGCCACCTCCGTACTCACCGCCAGCGACCAACGGCTCCGTCACTCCCGGTCTCGCTGCCATCGCCGCCGCCAAAGCGAAGCCTCCTCCACCAAAGCCCAAGCCCAGCCGGCTGAGCGGCGCCCCTCCTGCCGAGACCGTTACGGCCCTCTACGACTACGCCGCGCAAGCAGAAGGCGACCTGACCTTCCGGGCCGGCGATGTGATCGAGATTGTCAGCCGCACAAAGAACGAGAACGAATGGTGGACCGGCAAGCTGAATGGAAAGAGTGGACAGTTCCCTGGTAAGTTTGCCTCTGCCCAATACTCACTTTGGGTAGGACAACCGCTAATCCTCCCTGTCTGCAGGCAACTACGTCAAGTTGAACAGTTAATAATAAGACATCCTCGTTCATCACCTACGATTGATGTTTTTTCTTTGAATTCCGCCCAGATACACGTGCCGTCGAGAGCACAATAATGAACCACCGTCAGGACATTAGGGGAGCGAGAAACAAGCTTGCATTTGGGGGGTCTTCGGCGCACGCAGAAAGGGACTGCTAGTCATTTCGAGTCGGAAAACGAAGCGGGTAGGGGAGAAGCGGTGTTGGGAGAGTGAGAGTGACGGGGGAAGTGGAAGGGCCGGGACGAAGCGGGGAGGGGATAATCGTCTTGCCAGCGAGAGAGGGCGCGCGTGACCACCGAGCACATGAGCCTCATCCTCCTGCAGGAGACAAACTCGGTGCGTGAGGCGGAGCGGCACATAGGCGAGGTGGGAAACGGCAGTGAAACCGGGATGGGGGGGGAGGGAGGGGGCACTTTTTGATCATACCTAACTATTTTTACACTTCGCTGTTGATCAAATCAGACATGTCTCTTTTTCATTCTCCGATGATCAATGTTGATAAGTGCGTCGTCTATTTACGACGTAAAAGTACTCTCTCTTTGGCCTGCTTTTTGCCTTTTCGAACTGTTGGTGCTTCCATCCATCTCCGGCCGAGGAATACGTGTTGGACGGAGCACGCACATAGCGTATGCACAACGTCAACGTAGGAGCTGCATGCGGAAAAGTGCTGAACTCTTCCGGCAACTGTTACGTCTTATCAAACTGGCGCAATAACGCCTGTCCCGCGGAAGGAGGAGGGGGTGCTGTTCCGGTCACGGAGGCCGGCTCCCCTCCGGGGATGGCCTCGAGTTTGAGTCTGAACCCCTGACCTCAAGGTGTCATCGCCTTATTTGCGACGGCCCTCCCTCCGCCCTGCAGCATTATCACTCCTCTCCGACATGCAAGTCTCTCATATCCCCGCCCTTCCCTCCCGAGTGAAGAAAACCGGCAGAGGACCGCCATGTCTGGCATGCAGCAAGCAGGCTCTGTTCCTGATACGAACGGCCATGCATGGTGTCTGTTGGAATCGAGGCAGGCTCTCGATTATGGTTCATGACGTGCGTCCCAGGGTGCCAGCTCAGAGAAGTGTCAGGAGGCGGTGCGGATGAGCTCGGCTCTGCGTTCAGGGGTTTGGGGACGAGGCATCCTATCTATCTGGCCCCCAACCCGCCGGTCGGGTCACATTCGCTCATGTTTGGGAGGGAGTTCAGCTCTGCCAGTTCATGGCTAATGTCATTCACGCAAAGATCGTGCCCAAAGTTAAAACAAATGTGATGGATTACTATGTTCCGGGGTCTGGCTCCCTCGCTTAAGGAGCGAGAGCCCCTATTCCGCCCTAAGATACCTAGGGTAAACTGGCAGGGTAAGACGGGTAGCTTGTAGTGTAGACTAAAAGCAAGGCGAACACATCGTGCGAACCACGAGGCAACCGGTATCCCCTGCCACAGCATGCAAGTCAGTACCTTGGGTATGCAAAGAAGCTGGGCAACGCCAGGGTATTGAGCGAGCGCTGTGAACCAGGCTGCCTGCATCGAAGGCAGGGGAACCGGGGAGAAATGCAATGGCTGCCCATGCTCACCCCTGTCTAACCTCACACTTCGTTGAACGTGGACGTGGTTGTGGTACTTTCGAATTCAAAGATCTTCGTTTCGTTAACCATGTTTGAAGCTAACAGGTAGATCCCATGCCTTGCTAGACGCGGTTGAAGCGTCTAGACCGGACCATGCAAAGTCGATAATGCAGCCATCGGCAGTCTGGTCAAGAACGACAACAGAACGGCCCCCGATGATCTCCGCAATATGCAAAATTGAAACCGACGGGTGTGCTGATGCTGCGTGAGCTGTTCAAATACATCGCGGTTTCTCTCCCCCACACCAAAGCCTCTGATTTGCCTATACTCGGCTCAGGGTTAGTCGACGGTTCTGGAGGAACAGGGATTCTGCCGTTGCAGAATGAGGCGTTTCTCGAAGCAGATGCTGAGACCGGCATCGACTCTGGGGTTGGGTAAGAAACTATGCCACTCGAGTCTGCTGGATCAGGCTGCTTCTGGGGGCCACCCGGCCAGTGGTCAAGCCCCGAAAGCCTGATAGCGGGGTCGAACGAGATGAATACCAGAGGTCGTTTGACATTCGAATCGCGTTGGCCAACAGCGTAGACCATGGAGCGGTCGTCCATGACACCCGAGATGCTGCCATGGAAGCTCTTGCATCTTGGGTTGAGGATGTTGTCCAGGGCATGAAGAGATGTACTGTAGTTGCTTGCTTCAGCCTCTGGTAACCACCATGAAATGTTGTTAGCTTCGTCGTGCTGATGAGACCCCACCGCCGGACCAGTAGCACTGATTCGTCTTGATTCAGCTGGCAAGCAGCGGGATATGGAACGTAGTTGCGGCCTGTGTGCCATTGACTCGGAGGCGGCGGGATCGTTGACCAAGTCAATGAATGTTTCGCAAGACAGGTTGTAGGAACGTATATAGCAATGTGTCAGGGTAATTGTTGGTGTGGTAGATCCGCTATCGCCTTTGTGGGCGCGCTTTGGATCTCGCCCGTTTTTAGGTAGGTGGTGTTCGGCCGTAGAACACTCAGAACCGGATGTAGGACTGTCGATAACTTCCATGTCATTCCGAACTTCAACGTGATTCCGATCGTCATGCTGGAAGTCGTTCATATCGTCGAGATCAGAGTCTTTATCATCCTCGTCGGAAAACCTGACTTCTGTTCGGTAACTGGTCCTCGTACTCCAGCAGTCGTCCACAAGCCATTCCCGTCGGCACTCCACCACTACGAGCTTGCCTGTGGCCGGGTCCTTTCCAAGCGCCAGCGTGCTCCATCTATCGTCGATCGGGCCCTCCCCGTTCTGGCGCCGCCACATGCTCTTCTCAGACATCAGTTCCATGTCACTTGGTCGTGAGCTGCCGAGCGGAAATCGAAACCCATAGTAGTATGAGGTCCACTCCGTCTCATAGAGTTCAAATGATGTCAAACTCGAAAGGCCGTAGAAGTAACCGTCGATAATCTCAAAACAGACTGTCGACCCAATGTCCGACCCGACGAGGTCCTGGAGATTCAACTGGCCGGGGTTCCACTGCTCTTCCTTGATGTCGAACCGATTCAAGACCCATCGCTTGAAGCCGTCGTTGCCCCTCATAGAATGGGTGCCGTAATATAGATAGTCTCGGTTGTTCCGCACGAATAACTTTTGACAGGAGTTGAGACGGTGATGTGTGAGGACTTTCTTTTGGCGTGTGTCCAAAACGATGAGACGACTGGGGCCTTCAGTTTTGCGTGGCATATAGAGACAAGAAACGATGTTGTCCGAGTAGTGTATGGGGCGGAACTTGTATTCGTTATTGGCGAGGTTTTCTCCTGGGATAGATTGAAGTAGGGCACGCGTGTCGACGGTATCCTCCATACTCGCCGAATTGTGCAAATCAAGGAGACGGAGGACCTGCGGACCAACAGTGTAGCAGAGCATGCCATTGCAGTAGATAAAATCTTCAGCGCAGGATACGATGGCTACCGAGTAGGGGTTGGCTGTGGCGATTGCGTGTCGGGTTTTAACTAGGCGGCGCAAGTGACGAGCACATGCTTTGGCGGACCGAGCAGCTTCGAGCCCTGATGAGCATGGGGCGTGATTCTACAAAAGATGGTCAGCAGGGCACAGATGAGTAGGGTGACGTCCGGATGTGTCTGCTTACTTTAAGGGCGGTTCTGCATATCTCTTCGTTGGCGATGAGATACTGAAATTGGCGGCAGGTAAGGCTCAGGTTAAAAGTGTCATGAAGATCCAGCGAGCTGGTGATATAGGTCACGATTTCTATGGGCAGTCGCTGCATTCTTGCGAAGTTGACGACCACCGCAATTCCGATCCACGAACATCCGGCTGAATGATAAAGAAATCAAATTGGCAAGTCGGCCGACACCGCAGAGGCATGTACCTCGGTAGATTGACAATGAAGAGAGTGATTTGTAGCAAGTATGCAGGTGGATGGCGACTGGCTAATGTGGCAGACGAGGCAACCAGCGCACACACACGGAAGCGTGCATGGGGGGAGATGTCTTTTTTATACGGCAAGAGCCTACCGTACTTGTGTAAAAGAAAGACGAAAGTGAAAAACTCTACTTGAGCCTACCCCATACCTTCCTACCTCTTGCTGCAGAGCCTCATCGATGCAAGCCAGACAGGGGATGAATGAGACAATTGGGCATAGCCTCGTTATTTAGCAAAGCTGGGCGCCATCTTCGTGCGATGGAGTGGCCAGCGGTATCGGGCGAGATGGATAGTGGGATGTCACCATCCAACAAATGTGCGAGTGTTTCTGGGAGCCCTGCATACCAGCCGCATAGGGATTCAGTCGAAAGGGCTGGGAAAACCGGTTCTGCCCGGATGCACAGACGGGGAGAGAGCAGAGCCTCAAATGCACACCACTCACTCGTATTTCATATGGCGAGAAATACATGCGTACAGTCGTTTGCATCGGCAGCTTCCAAAACGCAAAGTGGGGCGGCTGCTGACAACAGTCTTTTGCAGTGAAATCGAAAATCAACTGGATTTTCAGCCATTAATGCCTCTATGCGTAGGGCATGCGCCATTATAAAATTTATATTATTAGATGCGCCTAATTGAGGCAATTATAGAGATATCTTTTTTTTCTAAGTGCACGCACTATGTATTAAGAAATTTGTGTGTGAAAAATCTAGTAATTTTGGGCTGCATTTTGCTGACTTTTTCTAAAACTACTTATAGGGGGTTTTGTTATTTTTGGTTTTTTTCTTGATTTTCTCCCTAAACCAGCCGAACCACAAAGTCAATAGTCAAAATCACTATTACCTAAATACCTTTGTGCGCAGAGTATGCGCATAGATAAAAATGATATTGCTGTAATCGCCTTAATTAGGCGTATCTAATAATATAAATTTTATAATAGCGCATGCCCTACGTATTGAGGTATTAATAGCTAAATGTTTAGTTGATTTCACAGCTAGGCATACAAAAACCACGTAGTCAGCAGCCGCCCCACTTTGCGTTTTGGAAGCTGCCGATGCAAACGACTGTAATGCGGCGTAGGGTGGATTCAGGAGCAAGCCCATAGAACGACTTGTCAGGCAGGTACATCCGGGGACCGAGGAAGCTAAGGTACCCTAACGCAAGGCTCCGGGGAGTCCCAAGAGCAAAGACAGGGGATGAAAACAGACAATCCAGCGAGGCCTCTGCATGCGATGCGGCTCTGCTGGCATCTTGGAAGAATGAAACTGCCACCCCAATTTCTTTGCATTTACGGGTATTATTCCTACACAAGTCCGGATACTCCCTTGGAATGTTGGTTACACTGGGGGTTGTATCCACACAGAGACTCTACACTAGGATCCAGTAATTGTGGGACATGGACCAATCAAATTACAGGATCTTCTTGTCTAAGCACATGCCCCGTCGCTCATCTCCCGCCCCAACCACTCCCTTCCAGCCTTTTCTCAAGCTCACCACGATCACCTGCCATCCAGGCCATGGGTCGTTTCGGGAGTTGAGGCTCTTCGTATTGACGTTGGCCCATTACTTCGCACACCAAGAGCCTCAATCACTGCCACCGCCATCTGCGCCATCATCATATTCGCACGTCTTCAGCTGAATGCTGACCGTCTGTCTCCAGCTTACTACTCCGGGCCGTTTGGCTTCGTCGACGAAGTCTTTTGAGGCCTGTTTCGGACTACGTCTCACGCACCGAGTCGTACCGGCGCGCCAGGCAGGTCGAATGGAGTGCCAACACTTGTCAAATTCCAATTCCAAAGTCTGCTAACGTGTCCCCTCCCTTCCCTATGCTTTCGTGGCGCCGAACTGCCCGGAACGGTCGGAGAGGATGGCCGAAGCCAGCTCGGTGACGTCGTAACCTGCTCGTTGCGAGACCATCTTAGGTCCTCTTGACAGATATTGTCGGTTCTTCGCATGGTGCTGACCCGGGAAGCAGCGCGCAACGCTTCTCGATTCTCGACAACCACGAGCACTCTACTAGAGCGTCTCCATGTGGCAGGATCCCATTTGCTGGCCTCTTTGCCAGGTCACTGAGGCCGGCAACACCGTCGAATGATCTGGTGGGTTACACTTGACAGTCGCGATGTGTTCTTGTCCCGAGTGGGTGTCCTCGGCCTGAACCTCCATGCCTGATGAGAAGCCGCCCGTGAGAATGTTCCGTCATGGGGATATTGCGCAATTTGTCGTGGAACTCAAGTCGCCAGTAGATTGTGCAACTTTGGGCTCAAGCGTTGGGCATCAGAATGAGCACATGACCGGGTCTCACCAATATGATTGTCGGACATTGGTGATTGCAGCCGAGACAAGCCAGTTGATATCGAGCTCAGCCGGCGACAGTGTGGCCTTTGCTGCCTCAAAGTCGAGTTCCGGAGCGCCTACTGTTGCTTAAATACGCGGTATAAGCGGGAGAAGGATCATGTCCATTCCTTTGGTTCTTTCTGGTGAGCCTGGGGTTAGGGCGGGACCTCAGCTTCGCAGAACAGCATTTCCAAGCAGTTGTGGCACCACCATCGTGAATTATCTTTCGCAGCCTCGTTTTTGAACGAGGTCAGATGCGAAGAAAGATCACTTGGCTAGCCCTGCCGCTGTGTAACCCACGCCGGCGCCGGACTTCCGTACGGGTGTGCGGGTACCGTCCAGTGTCCGGAGGAGTGGGTCTCTCGCCTTGCTCTGGGACGCTGAACATGCCGCATTTGCCGCCAGGCGCTCAGGTTGTGCAGATTTAGTGCTTATTTCACATCCAATACATTCCGGAGGGCGGAGGACAGAGCAAGAGCCTCGGGTTGCTTACAAACGTGTCTAAAGCTATTTGTAGATCTGACTTTCCACTTTCCCAGCTTGGCTAGAACATGTAAGTTGAGCTTCAAGATGTTCACGCTTTCAGGGCCATGGCACCCTGGTCCTTCTCGCAGTCTGTTAAAGCCTCCAAATCCCGATCACAGTACATGTTGCCATGTGCGATTGCCTTGATCGCACGGCTCTATGCCGGCGGCGTCGACCGTCACATGGATTTCGTCCTCGCACAATTCTATCCTTCTTCATTATCCGTACACCTCTGAGGAATGCGAGCCCTTCTCTCGAACGCATTGCGAATTCAGATCCATCCGGTTTCGAGCCAAATCCACAACCATGGGTGCTCCGCACGATGTTGATCTTCGGGCGCCCTTTACAAGTGACGTTCTCTTGGAGGTCCGCACCAGTACCATGAAGAAGATGCCAAACCTGGAGATCGAATCGGGAATAGACAAGGAGCTGCGCAACGGTCCTGTGCGCGTATCGCTCCTCGGCCTCGAGGACGACGAGCATGATCCGACGTTTCACGGTGGCGTTGACAAGGCAATTCATGGATGTGAGCCGTAACTGCCCCTTTTCTGTCTTGAAGACTCGGAATTCATCACGTCTTGTCAGACTGCTCGTCGCATTATCCCGGATGGAAGACCGAGTACCCCGCGGCAGCCGACCGCTTCAGGCCCGGCGGGTTTGGCGAGAACTTCGTCACCAAGTACATGAATGAGCGCAATGTGTGCATCGGCGATGTCATTGCCGTCGGCGACGAGGTCGTGCTTCAAGTCAGCCTGCCGCGCCAGCCATGCTTCAAGCTGAACCATAGGTTCCAGCTCAAGAACTTTGCGCCTACAACGTACAAGACCAGCAGGACCGGTTGGTATTACCGAGTGATCAAGGAGGGCACCGTCAAAGCCGGCGACGAGATCAAGCTCGTCGAGCGCAAGTGGCCTCAGTGGACCATCGAGAGGGTACAGGAGTACCTGCACAGGAACCAGGATGATCACGCCATGAACGAAGAGCTCGCCCAGATCGAGGAGATGGGCAAGGAAAGCCGCGGAGCGTTTCAGCGGCGCGTGGCCAAGGCAAAAACCCAGGCGAGGAAGGCGCAGGAAAAACCCGACGTTTGGCGCGACTTCAAGATCCTCCAAAAGACACACGAGACGCAGCGAATTGCGTCCTTTGTTCTCGAGGCTGTTGGCGAAGAAGCAGGCTCGGAGATGGCGATGGAAGGCGCACATGCGAAGATCAAGCTTCCGAACGGAATCTTGCGATCATACTCGATCGTTTCCGGCAAACCCAACAAATTCGAGTTGGGCATTGCACTTGAAGGCAATAGCCGCGGCGGCTCTCGCTGGTTTCATGAGACAGCCCAGGTCGGGGATGTCGTCAAGGTCGGGCGCATAACCACGGATGTCAAGGTCGCCAGCGCCTCAAGCAATCACGTCTTCATCGTCGGCGGCATCGGAATCACCGCCTTCCTCGCCCTCATCGAGGCCTACCATCAAGTGCACTACAACTTTGAGCTGCACTACGGTGTGCGCTCCGAGGAAGACGTGCCGTTCCGCTCACGTCTGGAGCCATTCGGCAAAAGCATGCAGCTGTACGACAGCTCAAAGGGGCATAAGATGGATATTGGGGAAATCATGCGGACTCTGAAGTGGAACAGCCACGTCTATGTCTGCGGGCCGACTCGGATGATGGATGCTGCGAAGAAGGCGGCAGAGGAGTGCGGCCTCGACGCGAACGACGTGCACTATGAGGCCTTCTCTGCGGACACCTCGGGCGACCCGTTCGAGGTGGAGGTCGCGAACCGGAAAGGCAAGTTGCTAAAGGTGGGCGAAGATGAGACGTTGCTCGAGGTTCTCAAGAGAGAGGTCGGAGAGATGGACAGCAGCTGCGAGGTTGGCAACTGCGGGACATGCAAAGTGGCGCTGAAGGCCGGCCGCGTCGATCATCGTGGGACGGCACTCTCTCCTGAAGAGCAGGAGGGATCGTTGTTGAGTTGCGTCAGTCGTGGCATTGGACGGATAGCCATAGAGATATGATTGAGTCGTCTGAAATCTATATCAGTGATTTCTGTGAATATTTCAAACATGTTCATGATGGTTTAGATTCTCAGTGAGCTACAGTGCACCTACCTACCGAAGGGCCTAGGCGTGGAGTTCGCATCCTTACCTTGTGCACGGACCAGGAACGTCAGTTCGTTATCGATAAGCCATACGGCCCCAGTCGATTTTTTTTCTTTGGCTTCAATTGCAGAGGTCCAACTTTTTGGCAGCTCAACCATCACCTCCTGAGGACGACAAGCCAATACTCGGTAACGTGTCGTCAATCCGTACCGCCACCGAAATGTCGCCCGAGGAGAACCAGGGAGACGGCTTTGTCGTCCTCCCCGTCGAGATACCAGCTCTTCCGTCTCTCCCCATTAATGCCGTGCACGAGGTTCGCGTCCGACGCAACGCGCCCAAGATTCCCACCGAGATCGACGACCGGAGTCTCTTCCTGAAGAACGTTCCCGTCGACAGCACCGAGGCTCACTTCAGGCAAGTCTTCGCGGCGCTTGTCGGTCCCGGCCGCTTCGAAAGCATCGCCTTCGAGGATGAGCGCAAGGCTGCCACCGTTATCGACCCGGCCCAGGCCATCAAGATGTCGAGTCTCGGAAAGAAGCGCAAGCGCAACGAGCAAGAAGCAGAGGAAAGAGCTAGGGAAGAGGAGCTGGCGCGACTGCCTGAAACATGGACCAGGAGGCTGCGCAAGAGCGGCAGCAGTGCCATCGTCCTCCTGGCCGACGAGAAGAGCGTGGAGCTCGTGTTCAAGGCGATCAAGAAGGTGCACAAGTCGAAAAAGTACCCCGTCTGGGGCCTAGGCGTGTCGGAAGATCTGCCCGAACTCGGCTCGCAATGGATTACCGCCCACCTACAGCTGTCCCGCTGCGACAAGGCAGCGACGCAGAAGTCGGTCCACGCCTTCTTCAACGTCTTCAACCGCAAGGAGAAGGAGGCGCAGGAGATGGCCAAGAGGCTACGCAACGAGCCCGACGAAGACGGCTTCGTCACTGTCACCCGTGGTGGTCGTGCAGCCCCTGCGAACAAGAACGAGGCCGAGGAGGCCCGGCAGAAGATGGTGGACAAGGCGGCCAAGAAGAAGGCCGACACAACCGATTTTTACCGCTTCCAGCTGCGCGAGCGCCGCAAGGCCGAGCAGGCTGCCCTGATGAAGAGATTCGACGAGGACCGGAAGAAGGTCGACGCCATGAAGGAGAAGCGTGGAAAGTTCAGACCCGAGACATGAGGTTGCGGATCATGTCCCCAACACACAATTCAAAGATACCCGTGCTTGCAAGCATTCTATTCATGTGAGTAACCTTTTCATGCTGTCCTTCCCGATACGACCCTCCACTTGACCATGATGACGCACGCGGGGCCAGCGAAGCACCTTGAAGAGAAGGGTTTGCCCCCTCGGGGGCTTGTCCCGGATCTGGTGGTGCAGTGCCGATAAACACCGCGTTACTATATCTTCTCAAACTTGTCTGAAATCACAACGAGAGAGACCTTTACCTGCTTGATCACTGTTGGGTTAGAGACTTACTTACCAAAGACTAGACGGCGCCGGCTAGCGTTCAGGAGCTGCCATATATAGAGCCACAAATTGCGAAGACGACCCCGTCGTGATGGCCATCCTGTCCTAACGGGACACATTAATCGAAGCAACGTCCGCGGTGCCTTGCCGCTGGCCACGCAACGCCCCGCGAGTGTTACGGAATCCGGTGTCAACGTCGGCGAGCCAGCATGAGAGGGCGGCCCATGTATCCAGTGCAGTCGGAAAATAGAACCGGCATGGCACAATTTAGCTACGGACTAAGACTTCGTTTAGCGAGCGCCCAAAGCCCGTCGGCAGAGGCAGTTCAAGGCCACAATTCTCACCGGCAAATACATCAATCGGTTGTGGCTGTCCCCTATTTCACAATTCCAGAGTGGCAATTCTGACCTGAAGAGCACGTCCCAAATGCCAGTTTGTCTTTCCAAATAAACGTTGTGTAGGCCAGGTCCACGCCGCCAGCCACCTTTTCTACTACGGCCTTTAGTCCGTTCTCCTGAACCCCTCCGCCGGTACAACACTACTGAGTTAGCGTAGCGGCGGTGGTGGTATCTCTTCTATCGTCAGTTCTAGCCGAAGCAGCGTCAGCTAGGCCGACGACTCGCCCCATGTGGGATGATGATTTCAGTGCAATTCTTGCCCCTCTCCTATTCGTGCCTTTTTTTCTTCTCATTTTTCAAACCGAGATCGGGTCGCTGCCTGCTGACCTGCATGAGGACCCAGGTTCCATGCTTACAAAAGTACATTTTCCATCACAAGTTCCCCCTCATCCGCGCCGCAAGGCCACGTACAAGTGATTTTACTGACCCCGGCACGATGGGTGGCTTCTGTTGGTTTTGTCGGCTATCGTCTCCGTGCTGGGAGCGCAGGCTGAAAAGTCGCCGGCCAACTGGCTCGGCGACAGGTCTAATCGGGCATAGCTCGAAAAAAAAACCATGACGCCCGGTCAGAGTCTCCGGATCGTTTCGTGGAACCACGGCCCCAGCAGAAGTCTTTTTCCTCGTCTCTTTCCTAAATCAGCAACCTGTCGATTCTCCTCCCTGTCTTTGTCCCCGAGCGCCCTGAGACCCTGCCAAGCGATGGTCGTCCTGACACTTCGATATCGTCCTTCAGCTCTGTCCTGGAATAGCGACAAGCTTCTCACCTGAAGTCGGCTGTCTCAAGTTGTTCTCTCAAGCCCAGAGACATGTCGCTTTACACACAGACCTCACCATTGGGAGCTGAGAATACCGGGAAACCTGCACAAACGAATGAGAAGTTACCCACGCCACATGAATGAGGCATGTGTACGGCTCAAGCCGACTTGGCAGTTGGCATATGGCGTGCCCCCCAGAGCGAAATATTGTTAATGCGGGTGACACAAATTGAGTAGCATTGGATCCTGCTCGTTATCACGTACCTGCATTAGGCACCACCACCAACAACGTCCTAATTACCTACCCCTGAAGTTCCGTGGGAGAATGCCCCCCGCGAGAATGCGCGTTGAGTCACGTTGACGAGCCATCTCACCGCAACGCCGTTCTGTTCGGCTGTCTTCCGGGGCTCGCGGATGGCACCAACAGGTTTCTACTAGTCTCGAGACTACTCCCATCCACACTTTGGGTTAGAACATCAACCCACGTAGTCTGGACCCCGGCGCCTCGTGGCAGCCATCTCGCGATGCTACCCCAATCAGTGTCAATCATTTCTCTTTTCGCAATTTCCCATGGCCACCTTCCCGCACACCTGAGTCTAGTGTACTATGCAGGGTTGTCCACCGAATGTGGTAGCCCGGACTTCACGATGCTTGGCCCCGGTTCGCCCTCATTGGAGTCCCACGCTTTCTCAGTTGGCAGTGTAAGTGAGGCCTTATTGGACCTGCCCCTTTCCCTTCTAGGACACCATAGTATGTGGTCAATGCAAAGAAACGACGAGCCTTCGAGGGCTCTTCGTGCTAAAACGGACCTCGCAGAGCCGAGCCAGCGAGCCATTGCAAGGAGAGGGGCTCATCCGCCCAACCCTCACAGGCTCGCTGGCTCGCTAGCCGCAATGCCGCTGTGCCCCTTGTCGGCGTGTAAGTGCCCAATATATGAGCGGCACAGGACGGGAGAGAAGACCGGCGTATTTACGAAGGCGAGCCGTAGGCATCATAATAAGGCACCGGTTGCCCACACCCATCGTGGGAAGTCTCTTTCTTCCCCCTTCACGCAGCACCTTGACAACCCCCCGTGCCGTCCAGCATCCCCCAGAGCCACTTTGCTCGTCCTACGACGTATCTCACGTCAAGTCTCTCGTTAATAGCCCGACTAATCAAGACCGAGTCCCTCGTTACAAATAATCCATAATATCTTCCTAATACTGCCCGAAATGGCCCCGTCACTCATTACGCTCGGCACCGCTGCTCTGGCTCTGGCCGGTGAGGCCGCCGCCAAGCAGTTCGTCCTCGCCGACACCTACGACTCGACCAACTTCGTCGACAAGTTCGACTTCTTCGAGAGCAGGTACGGCACGGGCAACTACAACGACGTCGACCCGACGTCGGGTTACATCAACTACCGCAACCGCGTCGAGGCCACGCAGAATGGCCTTTTCAGCACCGACAACGGCGAGGTCTACCTGGGAGTCGACAGCAAGAACAAGACCAGCTTCCCCGGCGTCGGCAGGAGCAGCGTGAGGCTCGAGAGCAAGGCCACGTACAACAAGCACCTCATGGTCGCTCGCTTCACGCATCTGCCGAAGCCTGTCTGCGGTTCCTGGCCCGCCTTGTGAGTTCCTTCGGTCAAGCACTCACCTATAATATCTGGGACTAACATATCACGCAGCTGGTCTTACGGTTCCCCCTGGCCCACCAAGGGAGAGCTCGACTGGTTTGAGGGCTGGAACAACATGGTAAGACCCAACCTGTCGCGGTTATTCTCTAAGATGTGAAGCTAATTACTGAGCAAAAAAGGCCGTCAACAAGCCTGCTGCCCATACCTACCATTCTTCGCTGCAGGGCGAGTGCACCATCAGCTCTACCGGCCAGACCGGCCAGGTCGAGACGCCTAACTGTGACAACGCGGCCCCGGGACAGTACTCGAACCAGGGTTGCACTACCTCGGCCACCTCTGCCGACCCCTGGGGATCCAGCGAGGGTGGCGTCTGTCAGTGATATCTTCTCTCCATACTTGCCAGCAATAGTTCTAACATCTTCCAACAGACGCCGTCGAGTGGACCGATGACTACATCAAGTTCTTCGGTGAGTGAAGAGAGATTACAGACCTCCTTTTATCTTTCATCGAAGCTGACATCGTTCCAAGCATGGCGCCACGCCGCCGCCCCCAAGAACATCGACTCCGACGCCCCGGACACCGCCTCGTGGGGCACGCCCACCATGCTGCTCGCCAACAGCAAGTGCAACATCGCCAACCACTTCAAGGACCAGCGGCTCGTCATCAACGTCGGCCTGTGCGGCGTCCTCGCCGGCGACAGCGGCGTCTGGAACGGCATGTGCGCGGCGTCCACCGGCCACCAGCAGTGCTCCACCTACGTCGCCGAGAACCCGTCCGCGTTCAGCGACGTCTTCTTCAAGGTCAAGGACATCCGCATCTTCAAGGAGGGCACGAAGCCCGTCACGTCCACGACGTCGTCTACCACCTCCAGCAGCAAGACCTCCACCACGTCTTCGAGCACGACCTCGACGACCTCGAGCGCGACCTCCACGACCTTGAGCACCACCTCCAGCACAACTTCTACCGCGTCTTCCACCACGTCTCCCGCCGTGACTTCCACCGCGACCTCCACGGAGGCTGCCTCCTCGACCGCCTCTGCGACTTCCACCAAGTCTGCCTCCGCTTCCGACTCTGCCTCTGTAACGACCACTGCCTCTGGCTCGGTGACTGCCGCTGCCTCGAGCTCCACGTCCACCACTGCCACGGCCGACGTCTCTAGCACTGCCAAGGCCGACGTCTCTAGCACTGTTACGGCCGACGTCTCGAGCTCCAAGTCAACAACTACCAAGGACGATGTCTCCGGTACTGCTACTGCCGATGTTTCCAGCACCGCCACGGCCGATATCTCGAGCTCCAAGTCCACCACTACCAAGGCCGACGTCTCTAGCACTGCTACGGCTGACGTTTCTAGCACTGCTACGGCAGATGTCTCCAGCACTGCTTCCGCTACTGCTTCAGCCTCCGCCTCAGCATCTAGCTCAGGCTCCGGCTCAGGCGGCTCCAGCTCTGCTTTCGTCACCTTCACCGCCTCTGCCAACGGCACCTTTTCTGCTACCATCACCGCTTCTCGCACCGCATCCGCCTCCGGCTCCGTCACTGATGCGGACGTCTCCAAGACGACGACCGACAAGCAGGCAGAGGTCACCTCCTCCGGCTCCGTCACCGACGCGGACGTCTCCAAGACGACGACCGACAAGCAGGCGCAGGTCACCTCCTCCGCCTCCCTTTCGTCCGCCAGCATTCCCATCTCCGTCGACCTGATCACCTCCACCGTCTACACCACGCGTATAGAAACTGTCACGTCGTGTGCCCCAACCGTGACCGACTGCGCGGCCCAGATCGGCAAGGTCGTCACCAAGACCATCGCCCTCTACACCACCGTCTGCCCCGTGACCGTCACCCCTGCGCCCAAGCCGACCGAGCCCGTCCGGGGCGGCGATGGCGACGTGCCCAAGGACAAGGACCAGCCCGGCCCCGGCCCCGAGGTCAAGACCACCGTCTACACCAAGACGTATACAATCAGCCAGTGTCCGCCCACGGTAGTCGACTGCCCCATCGGCAGCGTCACCACCAAGGTCGTCACGAAGACCAGCCCCCCGGAGGCCCACGTCCCCGAGATCACCAAGCCCGCTACGACCGGCAAGCCCGCCGGGCCCCCCGACTTGACCAAGGTCGTCACCGTCACCACCAAGCCCGCCGGTGGCAATGGTGATGACGACGACAACAAGGGCCACGACGGCGGTAAGCCCGAGCACGGCAACACCGCGAAGCCGCCCCCCGGCACCAACTCCACCGTCGTCGCCGTGCCCACCAAGCCGTCCACCTTCACCGCCGCCAAGCCGTCCGGCACCGCGCCCGGCGCCTCGGCCCCCGCCTGCTCCGGCCCCGGCTGCCCCATCACGACGAAGCCCGTCACGGTCAACGGCGCCGTCCAGAAGGGCGCCAGCTTCGCGCTCATGGCCCTCGGTGCCGTTGCCGTCTTCGTCCTGTAAAAAGAAAAGTAATCTGCAAACGCACGTGTGAAGTGGCGTGGTTCCACTGCCACACATGTTTCGGATCTGTGTGTGATATCTATTGGGATAGAGCAGCTAGCTATGCGTACGGTTCTCTTTGTCGATAAATTTTGCCCTTCGAGCGTTTAAACTTCAGGCACATATTTTTGTGTGTGTACATAGAGCTTTTATCGGGTGGAGATTGTCGCAATTTAAATACTCCCAGGACGTCCCTCCCCTCCCGTCTTGTCATTCTTGTCCATCCAGTCCATCATCCGTGAACGATAGAACCAGGTCTATTTCCAAATATGAATTGGATTTCTCGCTGAATGTAGCACGTGGTTGAAGAGTCCAATCTCCTTTTCTTTTAAAAAATTCTATGGCCTCAAGCCCTCGGGCGCTTTTAGTAGTAAAGTACTTTACATATTTGCTGCTTATTCTTGAGCTCGCCTCCTCCCTCCTAGTCATAACTGGGACGTGACGCCAAACAAACACATCGGCCGCGTCTTAATTAGGCAGCGGCAGCGGCAGCAACTCTCTTCGTCCTTCTGCAAGTATTTTCTCATAATCAGTCGTCTCGCCACCTTCGCATGGGTCAGTAATAGCTGCCTATGCTCGCGGCATTGCTATTGAAATTTCTCGTATCAGAGGCGTGACCCTATCTACCGCCCTTCTGCATTTTGGTAATTTCAGTCTGGTACCGGATCTTGAAGCCGTTGCAGAGCGCTCTCATATCGGGGTAGGCCTGCTTGAGCAATTCAAAACCGCCGGGGATGACCCGCACAGGCCACGAGTTGACGCGCGAAGAGCGGCTTGCCTTGAAGCACAGCCAGAAGTAGCCCGGGTGCTTGGTGTCAATGCAGAAAGCGTAAGCGGAGCGGGTGGGATTGGCGTCGATGTACGTGGTGAGCCATTTCTCTGCAACGAACGTTAGCACTGTTCGACGAGAAGCCATCGCCGACGCATGTCACTTACCGAGATCCGGCTTGGATCGCTTTTCGAACTTCTCATGCTGCATCATCTCGTCCACCTTCCTAGACATGGCCTCGATGTGTTCGTGAATCAACTCGTCAAGATCCTTGTAGGTGTACTTTCCGCCCACCCTGAGCAGCTTGCCCACGGAGAACTCGTTGTCCTTCTGCAGCTCAAGAACGTCAACGTGCTGGAATACGCCATCGGCGACCTTCCAGGTGATAGCCAGATGGTCGTTGCCCTTGGAGGACGGGCGAATGATGACTTCTCCAGCCGGCTGGGTGCCCAGCCACTGCTCCGCCTCCAAGCCGTTGAACGGCTTGAACATTGGGTGCTTGATGACCCTCTGGGTGCGACCGGTGGTCTTGTCCTTCTCGCGGAGCTCTTCCTTATCCGCTGCCTCCAATCGCTCGTCCCATTGTGCGTGCCCGTGGAACAGCGGGCGCTTGTACGGACGCTTGACCTCGCCCTCTCTCGCCGAGAGCTTCGCAATGAAATCTTTGTAGTTGACCTCAAGAATCTTGGCTTGCACGGTCTGTCCGTTCTGCAGGATACCTCTGACTCTGACGCCGTCAGGGCCATCGTGAGACTCGATACGGCCTTCGATACCGCAGTCCAGCTTCACAATGGCGAAGTCGTCTTTTACAATCCGAACATTGACCGGGATGATCATGCCCTGGGCAAGCGTATCCTTCGTTTCGCCAGTGAACATGGTGAAGATCTCGTTTGGTCCGAGAGTCGCGAAATTCCGCCGCAGTTCTTCGTACGGTGCTTGAAGTTCTGCACGGATGGTCTCGAGTGTTGCGCGCTTCCGTTGGCTGTAGTTCCGCTCAAGCTGCTCGGCATACTCCTCCAGGATGAGTTCGTTAACCTTGTCCTGCTCGTCTTCCTTGAACAGCTTGCGTACAATGGCACCCGCGCCATTGTGGTCTGTCTCAGCCTTGACATCCTCCTCGTCGAGCTCCAAAGCATCAGCAGCCATCTTCCGGCCCAGTTCGTAGTCCTCCGGGTGAACACGAGTGTTGTCCAGGGGGTCGGAAGTCGGGTTCGTTGCGTCGTAGTCAATAAACAGGAAACTGGCACAATTGTTCCAGACCCTGGGACCAACGACAGGAAGCTTGCCGCTGTCGGGATCACCAACAAGCTCGTCTCTGCTACTGACGGCTCCGCCGTTGGCATTGATGGCTTTGATGACGCTTGTGGCCTTGCGAGGACCAAGACCCGCAACATAGGGCAGCAAGTTGGCCGTGTACGAGTCGCCGATAGCCTCGTTGATGTTGACACCGCAGAGGTTAACCATGTCAACCATCGCCGATTCGAGATGCTTGAGAAGCTTCTCCTGGGGCAGAAGATTCTGGCAAGGGTGAAAAGCCAATGAGGCAATGTCCTTGCCGAGAGCAGCATACTCCTTGAGTGGGTTTTGCATGTAATGTGCCAGAGCAATGCAGTATCTCGTGAGAGGGTTGAGAGTGGGGTGTTCAGATACTGCTCGAGGACTGTCCTTGTAAAGGCGAGCCACCTCATCATTGACGACAATGACCTCGAGAGGTTCGGTCCTGTATTCGCCCATGTCCGGATCATCGAATTCGGGGCCCATGAGACCCTTTTCGCTAATCAGACCTTCCAAGTCTCTCACGAGCTTCTGCGTATCTGCGGACCAACCGCTAACGCCAATGGCGTCGGGGCGGCGCCTGTTGACAAGGTCGACAAACTCTTCACGAGCTCGCTCATCGCGCGCCAAGTTGCCCAGTCTGCCCTGCTCAATGACGCGACCGTCCTCCTCGACTGAAGCCCAGATCGTCTGGTCACGGGCGGGATCTGCCATACCGTTGGAGAGGGTAATGACTCGGGGGACTGTGCCGAGAATCATGCCCTTTGGCTTGTATGGTGCTTGATCAAGCCTCTTGGAGTACTCCTCACGACACGCCTTGAGCACCTCTTCTTGGCAAGCCGTCCGAAGCGACTCCTTGACACCCTTGGCGATTAGTTTGGACAGTCGCGGAACCATCAGATCGAGAACTTTCTGGCGCTCATCGTTCCAGCGGTCGGCGAGCTCACTGTAGTTGTCAGAGATGAACTCCTGGCGCAGTTGGCGTTTGAAACCATCCTCATTTTCCAGAGTCAGTCTGACTTCGATCAGGCCCTCCTCCTCGGCTTTCATCATCTTGAGGTACAGATCTGGCTGACGTGCGACGTCCGCAATTGTCTGGTTGATGAGGTACTTGACTTCGTAGAACGGATGCGACTCGTCGATCTTCTTCAGGCCCTTTTCTGTCCGGCGACAGCTGATTTCGCCCATTTGATAAAAGTTGATCCTGAAGTGCTTGCGCATGCGCGGGTTGACAAAGAGCTCCTCGGCGTACATCTGCCGAGCGGCGTACATAACCGTCTCGCCAGTTTGAAACTCTTCGTCGGTGAGAGAGTCGGCCAGATCGTCGGGGAGCTGGCTGGGATCGTCGGCGATGACCTTATTACCCTCGCGGAGAGCGTTCTGGGCAAAGCGGTCAGGGGTGATGCCGTATGCACGCACAAAACCAAACGCCTTGCTTCTGCGAACGCGATCGAGGAGGTTCGACTTGGATCCTGGACGCTTCATCTGGCTACTGTTTCCGTTGATTGAAGACAGGTCCTTCAACTCGGCGGTGTACTGGAAGTGGAGGTAGTCCTGTAGATCCTGCAGCTCTTCCATGGTCGCAGCCTTTGAAATCATATCGGCCAGGAGATCATCGTTGATGTTGGCAGAAGACTTCAAGTTCTCGAAGGTCTTCTCCAGTGCGTTCCGTTTCTCAATAAGAGAACGGAACTTGATATCAAGCTCCAGGATCCTCCACAAGTCGTCTTGGGTGAGCAACTTATCGGCGCTAACAATGTACTCGGGGGCATCAGGATCACCTCGGTGGTCAGGGTTCTTCGTCTTCTTGGCGTGGATCAAGTAGTCTTTGCGGTGTTGGAAGACATACGGTACCTCGACGTCATCGACGACGAAGAACTCGAGAACCTTTCCGATGGCCTTGGTGAAGGGGCCATGCAGCTCTGACTGAAGTAGCTTTTTGGGCCACATCAAAGCTGCGATCCAGCGAGCCTCCTCCCTGAATTGGTCCGCGGTTATCTGCAACTGTTTGAAGGGCTTTCGGTCAAGCTGGAATCTCTCGGGCTCGTCGGTGAATCGGATTTGGTTGTCCTCGTCGGTAAGCAGCTTCTCTGTGAGTTGCGACGGCTCGAACACGTCCTTGAGCTCAATGGCTTGCTCCTCGCGTTCTCGGTCCTCTTCCTCGTCTTCCATTTGAAGGGCCCAGTCGTAGTCCTCTCCGTTGCCGAAGATAGCCTCCATGTCTTCCAAGGCATCTTTGTCGAGTCCGGCGGTGTCGACGACGCCGCCCACACCCTTGTCACGAGGTCGTGCAACTTCTGCATCCTCGAGCTGGCGCGCTCGCTCGTCCTCGTCTTCGGGGAAGTCCTCTTCGATGAAGTCGTCGAACTCATCGGCCTGCGACCGATAGTTCGCTCGGTTGTAATGACGCTGTTCGGCGGCGTCTTCTTCCTCGTCCGAAAACATGTCTTCCAAACCCCGTCTCTCGGTACTGCGATCATCTTCGTCTCGGTGTCCTCGTTTCAAGCGCTTGAACTTAGGCTGCGTGGCTCGTTAGTAGCCGCGACACGGTGAGTTCTGCGGTCGTCGTACCTGGGTGGGAGCTCGTCGTTCAATCTGCTCTCCGATGAGCTCCAAATCGTCCTCGTCCAGCTGCTCTTCCTCTTCCCTATCGCGGTGTTCGCGCTTTCTCTTGACGATTCGTTCTGCATCGGATTCCTCGCCTTCCTCCTCGTCTTCGTCAACTATGAAACCTTCACGAATCTAAAAAAAGAGTCAATGTTTCATCAGAAACCAAGCAAGTCGTACCTGCCTACCTTGCGGGCTTCTTCCTCATCGTCATCGTCTTCCTCCTCCTCTGAGGAATCCTCAGGGGCAACGTTCCTTCTGCGAGAGACGGGCTCGACATCTTCATCCATGGACTCCTCTTCCTCGTCATCGTCGAGGTCGGCCTCGTTGTCGATCAGGTCGCGCATTGAAGAGCTCATGGTGGCGTCGTTGGAGGGTCTCGTAGTCGCGCAGGAGGGAAGTCACGTTGTGGTTGCTGTTCAAAGCCGCGGCGGCGCGCTACAGTCGGCCAAGCGAGTCACCCGAGTGCGAAGTTACGACGGAAGAAAGAAGAAGATTTCTGCTGTTCGAGAAAGATGCCCAGTGGAAGGATCACGCGGCGGTGGAGGGGAACGTCGCAAAAGGCTAAAAGAATTCGCCTTCTAACCCGACAAATTTCAGTCGTCGCCCCGACTGGATAGGTAATAATTGAAAGCTTGGACCTTTTGCAGTCGCGCGCCTCGTTCTGACCTCAGCCTCGCGCTGAAGTGGGTCCTGCAGGATGAACGTGCCTAGGTGCCTTAGTACGTAGCTAGCCGCAGATTTTCCGAGAATACGGACAATCTATCTATCTTATCAGTTTATCCGCGATTGCCTCCACGTGCGGGCTATGGGCCTGATCCCGCCTGCCCCCTGCTGAGGTAAATCGCAGATTTCCGAAGGCCAGCTGGGTACCCCGGCACTCCTATCCACCCATCGCTTCTCGAGGCCCAGGCTCATGACTCTGCTGCCGTATTAGTCTTTACTCTATTATACTATCTGGGAACAGGGCTACAGCGTCTGGTCTTAAAAAGACCATGGCCATGATCAAAATCGCCGGCTTACTCAAGTAGGTTACCACGTTACTTCTTCCTATGCCATTGCGAGCCCCCGGGTAATAGCAGGTGAGAAAGATATATCGCCACGAGCGGTGAAGGTTCCAGAAAACCATGAGTTTTGGGACGACATTCCTGGTTCCAAACGGACGACCTGGCTTTCCCGCCTCGTCCCGATCCACGGTACAACGGCATCCATCCTATGGCCAGCATTGGTGGAAGAGGAGAACCAGTTGGCCGGGGTATTCGCCCATGATACAGTTTCGCATTCATGATTGGGAGCAAGCAGATCACAGGTGTCGAATAAGAAGAAGACCCTTAGGGCCCTGGGCGGGCTTGGTGGCTTTGTCTATCAACTTGACACAGACAACGCCGCCACAGGGAAGCGTTTTGGAGCCACCAGCAGCTAGCGAGCAGCGGATCCATCGCGTAGCACTTGAAAAGTCGATGGCACCTTTTTCGCGCTTGGGCAGCCAGATGGAGCCTCTCGGAAAGCTGACAAGCACCCAGACAACCAGATGCTCAAGCTGGCTGGGGCAAGAGAGGGGCCAATGAATGCGGGCGGCAAGACACTGAGACACCAGCCCGTTTTGCGATTCAAGGCCCTGGTGCGGAAGAAGTGGAATTTCTTCACCATCAGATGGCTCGAGCCACCTCATCACAAACCTGCCCGCCGTCCCAGCTTCTTACATGTGCAGCCGTCGGAGCCCCTGTCCGCAACCACTGGACTGGTGTGATGAGATGGGAGGGTGACGGAGGCACTGACTGGATTGGACTGCTTCTTGATGGAGTCCTGCCTGAGCATCGAATGAAGCGCAATATTCCGGCGCCACGCAGCATCTGTCGCTGCTCATCATGTGTGCCTTTTAACAACGCGCATGTTCAGCAGGAAGAGAAGATCGTGTGGGCTTAAAGTAGGCGGTACTTCCCTGGAGGTGTGTCAAAGGGAGAAATTCTGCATCCGCAGCAAGTCGAGGATGGTGGTTAGCGGTTCCACGGACGGCAAGGCCCCCTGGAGCTCTTGCGTTTGGCTGTTGCTGTGGCCCTAAAACGTGCGTCAAGTCACCTCTATCCCGTACTCCGGGGGCTGGTTCTCGACGACTCTAAAACACTGGCCTGTGGTCTAGTGCTGGGCTGTTGCCCGTCAGGTTTGCTGCTACCTAGGCAGCCAAGATGTCAACTCAACGTGCGAGCTGCCAACTGCCCATAGTGTGTCCGCCGTCGTAACCGAGGAATAAAGGCGGCCACCGAACCTGAGGCAGCTGCTGGAAACTAATGGCGGCGAAAAGAGCATTTCCTGAGCAACAGCAGTGGCAGCACCTAGGGACCTACCTAGCCTGGTCTAACTGAGGTTACCGGTAGGCATCTACTAATGACTGTAGGTACCTAGGTGCGTAGTCATACCATGGATGTACTAGGTATGTAGTTTGATGCTTAGCTGTGTTCACTGAAGGACCCATCAACAGATCACGCTAGGTATGAGCGAAATTGTACAGAACCCGCGTCCCATCCCCTCGGCTGCCAGGGTCAGGTCTTTAACACAACAGAGATTGCTGTGATCCGAAACCCTCTGCAGGCGCTCATTTGTCGGCCAGACTCTTCCGTCACGACGGTGGACTGGACGTGGACGGGACCGGGCTGGACCGTGATTCTAGTGGGCTGTGGGCTGCATCAGCACTATGCCAATGGTCCTGCACCCGTGAGACAGCCCCCGCGGGAAGCAGCCAAGGTACCTAGGTAGGTACATAGTAGGTACCTATGTACCTAAAGGGAGATGTGTGGGCAGCTCCGTACCTAGTGTACCTCCTTCCATGGGTACCTAACCTGACCAACCTTGCCTTCCGCTATTAGAGGTCCAACAGCTAGAACCTGGGTCTGCTCCTGCGCTTGCACCCGACCACTCATCACTCACAGCGCAGCAAGCCGACTTGTGTGTTTGTGTGTCAACCAAAGCCTGTACACGCCCGTCGTCTCCTTCTCACCTCACCTGCTGAGGTTTCTCATATTTTGCATCTGTTTCCGTTGTCTGTTTCTGTCGGGTGCTTGTGCTCCTTCCTTCCCCCCCTCTTCTCTACTAAACCCTTCCCTCCTTCCCATCACCATTCTGCCTGACCCACGTATCATCCATTCTCTCATCGAGAGCAACCTCATTTGCGTCCACGAGGTCTTCATTTTCTCCTATTCAGCAACACGGAGCACGTTGCCTATTTCTTTCTCGCCTGCCCCTCCCCCCTCGCTCTTTCTCGGAGTCGCCTCCCTACCTTAACGTTCAACCCCACCTTGGCCGAAACGGGACGGGACACCATCGACGACAACCACACCGGCAAATTTCGAGCCTTCGACGCCCCTCTTTCCCCTTTTCCTGTAGCCATTATCGACTTTAGGAACACCTTTCATCAGTCCACCGGTCGATACTAAAACCCGCCCGACGGCCACTGCGAGTCTGCGACAGCAACAACCCGTCCTCATCTGCCACAAATCCCGACCCTCACCAGATCCCCGCGATCCCCCTTGGGCACGAATTACTACCGCCTCCACAACACGAGGCACCCGACTATTCTTGGCGCCGCCTCACTCCGATAGCGAACATCTCGGTTCGCCCCTTTGCAAAACTCGAGTACTGCGCGACACGTCTCGAGACTTCGACTTGTTGAAGCGCGCTCTTTCGCCTTCGGCAAACCTGCAGGTTAGCTATTCACCCACGGGCAAAGAAGTACATCGACGCCAGAGGGCATGAAAGCAACTTGGCCGTCATTACAAGTGCTGGTCTAGATCAGCCTCATACGATCCCAAACAACTTCAGTGTCGCAGCGAGAGCCAACCACCCAACATGGCCGACCCCTTCGCCCCCCGTTCTATGAAGCGCAAGAACGTCAAAGGTCTTGCCCTGACGCCTGCAGCTCCCAAACCACCACCGACGGCTGAGACCAGCAGGCATGGATTTGATCCCCGCGATAAGGACGGCGGCGATCAGTCAGCCCAGCTGGAGATCGGTATCGAGTACAAACTGGACTTGAGACCAGAGGACCTGGAGATCCTCAAAGAACTCGGATCTGGAAATGGAGGTACCGTCAGCAAGGTCAGACACGTTCTGACGGGAACTGTCATGGCTCGTAAGGTTAGTAGCTGTGTATCCGACGCGGTATCTGTCCAATTGCTGATAGTCGTGTTCTAGGTCATCCACGTTGAAGCCAAGAAGGAGATGCGCAAGCGCATTGTTCGAGAGCTGCAGATTATGCATGGCTGCTCCTCGGAGTACATTGTAAATTTCTATGGCGCGTTTCTCAACGACCACAACGATGTCATCATGTGCATGGAGTACATGGATGTCGGGTATGCTCGGTGCTGTCCTCACTGGTGATACTGTGCTGACTCGGTTTGTAGCGCGCTGGATCGGGTTTCTAAGGTCTTCGGACCTGTTCGAGTCGATGTTCTCGGCAAGATTGCCGTGGCTACTTTGGGCGGCCTGACCTACCTGTACTCAAAGCATCACATCATGCACCGAGACATCAAGCCTTCCAACATTCTGGTCAACTCCAGGGGAAGCATCAAGCTGTGCGATTTTGGTGTGTCCGGAGAACTCATCAACTCTGTTGCCGACACCTTCGTGGGAACATCGACGTACATGGCTCCCGAGCGAATTCAAGGCGAGAAGTACACTGTCAAATCGGATGTGTGGAGTTTCGGTCTGAGCATTATGGAGCTTGCTATTGGCAAGTTTCCCTTCAACGCGAGCGAGCAGCTTTCCGATGGCGAGTGCGCCCCTGCAGGCATTCTGGATTTGCTGCAACAAATCGTACACGAACCCGCGCCCAGACTACCAAAAAGCGATGCCTTCCCCTCGATTCTAGAAGATATGATTCAGAAGTGTCTTTCCAAGATCCCCGATGAGCGACCCACGCCTCAGGAACTATTGGTAAGTTTGCGCCTTGAGTCTTGAGAAGCACTCTTGCTGACACCCTCTGCGCCAGGACCGAGATCCTTTTGTCCAGGCTGCCAAGAGGACGCCCGTTGACCTGAGAGCATGGGCCGTTGGCCTGATGGAGAGAGACAACCGCAAATCCCATCTTGCACCTCAGCTTTCTCCCGCAACTCGCGATCTGCTCAACTCGAGCGACTCGCCGACATACCACGGTGGATCTGCCAACGACCGCTCGCTCGATACGCCGACGTCGGGAGAGATTCCGATCGCCGGGGCTGGCATCATCTCTCCCCGAGAACCAACTGCTCACTCCAACAACCGTTCTCCCACGAGAAATGGCATCAACGCTATCAGCAGCAGGCAGCCGGCCGCAGGTCACCCTGGGATGGGGCAGAGGATTGTCACTACCAACTCTATTCCCAAGGTTGGCGAATATCCGAACAGCGCAGGCCCAGTAAGTGCCAACGCCGCATCGTTCAGTCTTCCTGTTCGCCCGGCCCCTGGCGGTCCGTTGCCACCCGCTCCTCCACGCAAGGGCACTCCCGACGAGGCTAGACGCGAGAATAGAAGACAGGCAACATTCGGCATGCCGCCGGCGCCCAGAAGCTATGCGAGTGACGTGTACAATGGCACCTCCAACTAGTCACAGGAAGGCCCTTACTGCACCCGCGACGCTCAGCCTCAGGCATCGCTAGCGAAAACAAAGCATAATAGAGCGCCAGATCGCGCCGTCTCGCTGCAACAGACACATGCGTCTTTCGACCAAGGTCCAAGATCACGCACTGTCTCCACGCAGGTGGCTTTCCGGCCGGCACTTGATGACGGAGTGGAGCAAGCAATCGTCTCGGCTCCGATCTACCCATCCCGGCGCCCTCCGGAACCTGGTCTGAGAAGTCGCATCAAGTCATATACACGCAAAGTCACTGGCTTGGAGGACCCGTTCATTTAGAGTTAACCGCGAACCTCGACCCGACGTTTACTTCCTTACCAAGACCCAACGGCCTGGCAGCTAATTTGGCCACTGTCCAAAGACGTTTTCGCTCTTTTCTTCTCTGCATCACTTGGCGCATGTACTGGTACCATCCTCTTGCAAGATCAGTCGTCTGTTGTAAGATGCCCGACGATTAAGCCTTTCTAGAAAGCTTGGACAGAACGGCCTCGATCAACCGTGACCAGGACGGGGATGGATTTTGTCAAACCCCTTTTTAGGGATTTATATATCCAGCAAGCTTGGAGGACGGGTTTCATTGTAGGCGTACATGTTATATAGACAGAGTGATCAATGCTTGAGCAATCCGCCACGTCTCCATCATACTGTGGCCGTTCCCGCTCGCTCCATGGACTCTGATACGACAGCCACCTGAATTTCTAGGTACCCAGCTATTGTGGAGACGCATGTCTGCTCTGGAATCCGTCTTCGAGAATAGGTATCAGCTCGTCCAACCGTCGAATTACCAGATCGGTATGTTCGTGATTTACTAAGTGCACATTGACATCATTTGCAAGAAGCACCGTCGCCGCGCCAGCCCTCCGGCCAGCTGTCATGTCATCGATTGAATCTCCAACCATGATGAGCCCGCTCGCCTCCCCTTGCGCCTCCTTAGCATTCGCACCGTCCGCAGTGGGCTTGACCAGGCCCCAGCTCCGGGCGATGTGCAAGATGCCAGCCGGGTCAGGCTTCGGTGGGCGGAAGTCCCGAGTGACGATGGGCTCGAAGAGGGAGCCCTCGAGGAACTTGCCGAGAAGGTGGGCAACAGGGGCGTCGAAGTTGCGGGTGCAGATGCCCTTACGGATGCTGCGGTTGTCTAGGTAGGCCATGAGCTCGGCGAGGCCCGGCTGGGCGACCTGCGAGGCCATGGCGGTCCTCTCGATCTGTCGGATGGACTCCATGGCCGTCTCCTGGGCCTCGGGGGTCGGCAGGGCGTAAATGTGGTCGAGAATGTCGACGGACTTTGTGATTCCCAGAGCGTCGCGCATCTCTTTGAACATGTACGTCTGGGGCTCACTGCAGCTTCGTCAGCAACCGGGCTCTATCTGTGAGAGCGCAACTTTGGGAGTTGTGCGACTTGCCATAATGTTCCGTCGACGTCAAAGACTATGCCTTTCAGGCGGGGGGCGCTCGAGTTGACCGCGGGGTCGGCTTTCAACGGGGCGAACCGCCGAGGAGTAATTGCAGCCATACTGGAGAGAAATCTCTTCATAGAAAGAGTTCAAGGTGCCGATGGTTAGAGTTCGGCTTATATAAACCCGTCAAATGTTGGGTATTGAAGTTATCTGGTCTGAATATGTTCAAATCGATGAGTCTTTCGTCGAGTCCAAGAAGCGCAGGTACCTAGGTACTTAGACGATATATGTAGCAAGTACGTACCTTGTCCGGCACGACTCGGGAACAAAAGGCTTCAGTTGCGCAAAACTCCACTTGAGGAACGCTACCTTACGGCATACCTTAGGTGCTTAGGTGCCGACCCAGAGGCGGCACGGGAGGGCAGGAGTGGGAACGCAGGTCTGAACGATTGGGCGTCACGCGTCATCGAACCCCAGCTAGGTAACATGGGTCACCCACTTTCGATCTGAATGGTCAGGCGCGATGGAAGTTCTTCGCCTTCGAGTGGTTTGTTGGTGGTGCAGTGCCTCGCATACCTAGTCGCACACAGTAGTGGAATACTTGAGGTAGGTTGGCAAGGTACCTAGGCTGCGAGAGCTTGCTTCCTTCAGTCGGTGTGCCCAATCTCCTGGTTCCAGACCGTACCGTCCTCAAGCTACTTCTGCATACTGCCACGGGTCTCGGCCGCTGGGTCGCATGCACAAGGCAGTCGCCGAACCGCCTTTTGCAGTTGGCAAGAGGAGAGGAAGAGCTGACGGACAGCGACACAGTCGAGCGAGGCGTGCCCTCCCTTCTGTTTTACTTGCACCCATTTCCTACGAAGGGAATCGCTAGAAGCGCCACCTAGATTTTCTACTTGGATTTTCCGAGAAGACAAAAACTATACGCACAGCCTCTTACATAACTTCGTACCCCGAAGCTCGTCCGAGCTCCATCCACGACTGCTCGAACACGGCTTGGGATTTGGGTGTTGCGCAACGCCCAACCGTGATGAGCTCGTCGGTCAACAACCAATGGCCTCCTAGGCGGCCGTCCAAACGGAGCGTGAGCAGACAAATCTCTCCTAACGACGTCGAGCTGCGTGGCGAAATGTAGACTGACTTGCGCGACGCGATTCCAGAAGCTCCGAAATGGCACTTTCATCGTCCCCGGCACCGGCGAGCGCAGTCGCCGCCAGTTCTCCCTCCGCGGCTCGAGCATCGAGATCCCTCCTCCCGAAGTAAACGGATACCGGTCCCTTCTGGCTGCCGAGACAACCAGCGAGTCTGTCGAGGTGGTCAAGCACAACATCAAGACCAGCGCCCTGCGCTTCTGGGACTGGCTGCTCTCCCCGGCGGGCAAGGGCGTCTTGAAATGCACCGTGGCATACCTTCTGGGCAGCATGGCAACGTTCCTTGCGCCTATATCGGGGTTCTTAGGCAAGCCCGACGGGAAACACGTCGTCGCGACTTTGACGGTCTACTTCCACGCCAGTCGGACATGGGGTTCCATGGTCGAAGCGGTCGCGATCGCTACCATTGCCGTGTTGTACGCAGAGGTAGTTTCCGTTCTATCCATGGCCTTCTCAGTCCTCGTTGGCGGCAAGCTTGGCCTCATACCCTTGTCGCACGTCCTCATTCTCACCTTCTGCATCGGTGGCGGCTTAGGCTTCATTGGTTGGGTCAAGCAAAGGCTGAACAACCCACTGGTTAACGTCGGCTGTACCCTAGCGTCAATCGCCATCATTGCTGTCGTCACAAGAGAGGAGGCAATCCATGAGGGCCACTTCTCCGAGGCCAAGATCGTGCAGGTGCTCAAGATGCTGGTCATGGGCATCACCATCACTGCGACAGTCAACATGCTGATATGGAGGGTTTCTGCGAGAGCGCTCCTGCGCACCTCGATGAACTCGGCCGCCGTATCGCTGGCAGACATGTTGTCCATGATCACCCGCGGGTTCCTGAACGGCTCGGAGAATGAGATCATGTCCGGCGATTTCTCCATGGTTACCAAACAGTACAAAGCTACGTATGGCAAGATGACGAAGAGCTTGAGAGAATCAAAGCTTGAGCATTGGGTCTTGGGCCGCGAGAAGATCTACAATCTGGAAAAGGCCTTGGTCAAATCACTTGAATCACTTTCCCAAGCTATCGGCGGCCTGAGGAGCGCTGCTAACACGCAGTTCGCGCTACTAAAGGAGCTGCCTCAGGATCCCATGGCTGGGCAACTGTCCCCCGGCAGCACTGTATTCTCTCCGACGCTCTCCCGCGCCATGTCGCAATACCTCAAGGGCTCGCGAGATCGGTTTGCGACATTGGCTTCTATCGAGGAGGACGATGAGTTTGAGGATGAGACGAACGGCTACCCAAGTCCGGAAGAAACAACGGACGACATCCAAATGCCTCTGCCCACCTTCCGGTCGCCATCGGAAATCTTCGAGCTCTTCATAGCGTTGTTGGGCCCGTCAATGAAGTCTTTGGCGTATACCCTGTCAGAAATCTTGCGAGAACAGGCATTTGCGGCGGGGGCGGATTCTAAGATCACGGTCAACCCGCACTTTAAGCACAGTCTGCAAGATGCCATGCAGCTGTACAACCATGCAAGGACCAACGCACTGCAGGAACTCTACAACAGTATCGAGCTGGGTAGGTCCAGATCGGAGAAGATTCAGGCAGACATTGAGGAGGTTGCGGCTGCTTGCGGGCATTTCAGTTTCAGCTTGCAGCACGTAGCGGAAGACATAGACGCCTATCTGACGGCTCTGGAGGATCTCAAATACGCCCGGGAGATGGGATCTCGCAGCTGGGACTGGCTCAAGCCCTGGAAGTACGGAAAGTCCCCTGCACCGCCGAAGGAGCCTGACCCGAACAACCTCGACACCGAACGACTGTTACAACAGCCCATGGACTCAACCGAGCAGCCCATTCGGCCAATTCGAAAGTCCGCCCTGCCCAGGGGAATTCCCGACACAATGATCAACCGGAGAGACACCTTCAGCTGGGACGCTGCTCCCAATGCCAGCACCATTCTCCGGATTCTCTCGCAGCAGATGCTCAAATGCTTGAGAGTCTTGGCTCGTGATGACAGTAAGCTTTTGGCACTTTTGGCAACAAACATGGACGAGATCTTTACTAACATTGATCCCAGTTCGATTCGGTGTCAAGGTTGGCCTAGGTGCGATGGTTTGGGCTGCGTGTGCATTTCTCCCGGCGACGAAAGAGACGTATCGGCACTGGCGAGGCGAGTGGGGTCTGTTGTCTTTCATGATCGTCGCGTCCATGACTGTCGGAGCGGCCAACACCACCGGAACAGCAAGATTCATCGGTACGATCACCGGAGTTGTTTTCGCAATGGTAGCCTGGTTTCTTAGCCAAGGCAACGGTGTCGTTCTTGCGATTTTTGGCTGGATGGTGAGCTTCTTCTGCTTCTACATGATGCTGGTCAAGAACAACGCGCCCTTTGGTAGGATCACGATATTGGCTTGGAACGTGACGGTTCTTTACGCCTACTCGCTTTCGCAAAAAGTGGACGACGACGATGACGACGAAGGTGGCTCTTCCCCTCTCATGTTTGAGATCTGCTACCACAGGTTCATCGCCGTCACGCTTGGTATCCTGTGGGGTATCATTGTCTGCCGAGCCATCTGGCCCATATCAGGCCGAAAGAAGTTCAAGGAGGGTCTGTCAGTGCTTTACCTGCAGCTCGGACTCATCTGGAAAAGAGGTCCTCTAGCCATCCTGCTTCGGAGTGACAACACGAGGTCGTACATGAAGGCTGGAGAAGAGCAAGCGTTGCAGCGTTATGGTAAATATCTTGGTCTATGAATCCTTGACATCGCTAACAGAGTTGTAGCCTTCAAGCTCGAAGCTTTGCGTAACGCCGCGAAAAGCGAATTCGAACTTCGGGGTCCGTTTCCCGACGCGGCCTACGGTCGGATCATGCAGTCCACCAGCAAAATCCTCGACGGCTTTCACGCCATGCGGCTGGTCACCTCAAGGAGGGGCCAGCTGTCTGACGGCGAAAAGGCGTTACTCGAATACACGGCGCCGGAGCGTGCTCAGCTGTGCGACCGCATCTGTCACGTCTTCCAGGTGCTCGCCAGCTCGATGATGCTGGAGTACCCGCTCACCGACGCCATCCCGTCCGTGGTCGGCAACAAGGATCGACTGCTGGGCAAGATCTACCAGTTCCGAAAGGAGCACCACCCGTCCACCCAGCCGTCCACGCCAGGGGAGCAGCAAAACGGCAACAGCGTAAGCACCGTGACCAACGGCGACGCCAAGACCGACGTCGTTGTAGAAGAGAAGGACTACGCGCTTTTGTACGCGTACACCCTCGTTACGGCCCAGGTCGCCCAGGAGTTGGAGTATGTGCAGAGAGAGGTCGAGAACCTGTTCGGTGTCCTGAACACCGAGGCACTACTTCTGCAGTAGACAAAAAGCGAGAAAAGAAGATACAACGTGGTTATTACTATACACAAGAAGAACGCGTTCTTTTGGGGGGGGGGGGGGGAGAAGGAGAGATGGACAAAAAGGGGAAGCAACTGATTGGGGAGGCATGCTACCTAAGGCCGGCGTTGGGTCCACGACACGCATGAGAACGAAACCTGCGGGTCGCCTTTCACGATTTTTTTGACTTCCGTTCTGACTTTTTTTGGGCAAAAAGCGTTAAGAACATGAGATTCAGACATGATATATAAAGTAGTCATTGAGCATCATTATACCCTTCTTTCTCGATCACGTTTTTCTCTATTGCCTTGATGGTGCAGCAGCGTCTATTGGGATTGGAACTTACTATATACGGTCCAGCCGATTAAGCTTAGCCACCGTCCCGGGTAGCAATCGCGGCGTTGACGGCGAGGCGAGTATTCACCGTCGGGGCCGCGTAGATAGACCATCGTCGTCCGGTTTGCTCGGTGGGCCGCCGCCGTCAAGGTGTGGAGAACGCCGGCCTGTTGATGACCTGCCCCTGCTGGGTGGAGTTGGAGTGGCGTCCAGTGGTGCTCCGGACGCCCGGAAGCGGGCCCGGAACTTGGGTCTGGGGTTCGCGAGGCACCGAGGTAGTGCGGTGGATCGGAACTACCTCACACATTTTCTCATGGTCCATCCGCGCGGAGAGCAAAGTCCTACATGCATCCTTTAAACGAACAAAATATCCATTGATGTGCCACCGACCGTTGCCCGGACTACCTGCCTAGGTACATGACCAACGTACAAATATTCAATATCCAATCTCTGTCGCGCATCTCACCGCGATACTTGGTAGATTGCTATAGTTGAAACAACAGACCGCCTTATCCCTCGGGCTGCGCACTTCAGTGGAACTGATCCTCCGTCACGCCCTTACCCATGGCTGCGGTGCTGCTAATGCCGCCGGTGACCATCTTCTGGAGCTCGTCGACGTAGGTTGCGCCGCTCCACTTCTGGTGCTTGACGACGTCGACGGCGGTCTCCATCTCGGGCTCCTGTACGAGCTCACCGTACGCGCGCATGCCCTGCTTGCTGTAGGCCTTGGCGAACTGGTCGCTGATGAGCGCCGTCGTGTGGAGGCCGGCAAGGGTGATGAACTGCCAGCAGTAACCGAGGGACGCGAGGCGGCGGATGTACGTCTCCTGCTCGTTGCGGGGCATCGCCGTCTTCCAGTTGAAGGAGGGTGAGAGGTTGTAGGCAAGCCTTGAGGATTGAAAATATTAGCATTGACCTACGGACAAGGATGATCGTCCCGACTAGGAGATGGGGGAAACTCACTTCTGCTCGGGCCAGACAGCGTGCACGCCGCTGGCGAACTCTTGAGCCTGCTTGTAGTCGGGCAGCTTGCTCTCCATCCAGATGGCGTCGCAGTAAGGCGCGTAGGCGATGGCTCGGTTGATGGCGCAGTCGCAACCGCCCTTGAGGCGGTAGTAACCCTCGCGCGTGCGCGGCGCATCCCAGTCGAAGAAAACGTCGCTGCCCACGACGCCCTTGGCGATCGCGCGGGCCTCAGTGTTGCTCTTGCCCTTGGCCGCAGCGGTGTACTTCCGGATCATTTCGTCCTTGTTAGGGTTGGGGCCGGCCTTGATGGCGTCAACGACGGCCTCGTCGAAGCGCTTCAGGTTGGCCTGCTTCAACCAGGCATCCTCGATGGACTGGAGCTCGTCGCCGAGCTTGCCGGCCTTTTCCGCGGCGAACATCAGGTCGTTCAGAGACTGGAGGTTGGGATTCGTGGAGCCCAGAATGAAGGCGTGGTCCCTGGGGTCAATGTTGGTGGAGATGAGAGTAGCAGCTTCGGCATCGGTGCGAGCGACGGCGACAAGGTTGGAACCCATGATGTCGGCCTGGGCGCGAATGGCGACCAGGCGGTTGATGTGCTCGCTGATGGGGACCAGGACCTTGCCGGCCATGTGGCCGCACTTCTTGGTGCCGGGGGCCTGGTCCTCAATGTGGATGCCGGCAGCTCCCTTCTCGATGAAGAGCTTGGTGAGCTTCATGACGGCGGTCAGACCGCCGTGCCCGGTATCGGCGTCCGCAATGATGGGCCTGAGATAGTCGATGTTGGCGAGGCTAGCTCGGGCCGCCTTCGGGACGCTGAGACGCTCTTGCCGCTGTTTCCGGTCGTGGAAAAGCTGTGCCATGAACAGATGCGCAACCTTGTTGGGCACGGTCGTCTGCAGGACGGGTAAGCAAGAGAGTTCTGGAAGGAATGGATGCGCACCCGGCACTCACGTAAGGGTAATCAGCCAGATCCGGGCCGGGCTCGTCTGAGGCGGAGGCGGTTGACGATGACTGCCACCCAGAGACGTAGACGGTGTCGAGGTATTTGGCCATCTGGGTGACCATTGTGGGCTCCAGGCAACCGTACGTGTAGCTCGCATCCTTGTTCTTGAAGCGGTTCTCGAGGATGTCGAAAAGCTTCTTTGATTGCGCGTTACTCGGGTAGTCGACCTTCAAGTGACCTCTCTTCGAAACAATCTGCTCTGGGGTGAAGGGACGCTTGGTAAACCTCCATCGAGGCTCGCTCCACCAGCGCTTGACCTCCTCGACCTCCTTGAGGAAGAGCTCGTCTTCGCGGTCAGGGTCCACGGCAGGGTTAACCATGTTGTTGGCAGCCATGATGGGCAATGTTCGAACAGATAGTGCTGGTGCGAGGATACGGTGTGTCGCAATTGAGCTTGAATAGAGGTACCTAGACGTTTGGCGAGCTAGAAGGAAGATGAGGTAGCACCAGAGTGACGATGCTATTCACAGATTTGTTGAATTTGAACCAAGTTCGAGTAGACGAAAGATGTCTTGGAGCAGATGATGGAGAAGAAAAGAGGTAAAAAAGTCAATGCTGTACGAGTCACAAGCCAAAAGGCACGGCATGACAATAAAGAAGTAGCAAGCTAGCCATGACCACGCATCGGCAGTCTTCGGCCAAAAGGCGTTCCTGGCCCAATCGTCTTACATCTGTTTCGAGGAAAGTACCTCTGACCTAGGCCCAGGCCAGACGCTGGACAGTGTGAGTGGTAGCGAGAGTGACTCGGCCGGCTCTCAGAGCTGCACGTATTGACAGCTCTTCTTCGCTGTGAGGCCGGACCGTGTGATAAAACAAACCTCGGAAGCTGAAAACAGGCCAGGGACGGAACCTACCCGAAGTACCGTGTACATGATGTGTCTGTGTCTGTCTGCCTTCCCGCCGAGCAGACGTGACTCTTACGCGCGGGGAGGGGGGGAATTCTTGGGTCAAGGTGAGGCGTACATAGGCGTACTATGCACCATCAGTCAGTCAGTAGGTATGTTACAGAGCGACGAGAAAGGGGTGACGTCTGGATTCGGCTCAAAGGGGACGGATGGGGCGAAACATAGCTTCTTCCTCATTGCCGTCATTGGCCGAGTTGCCGAAGCTCCTTGCATGTCCCCCGCCATGCCCCGCCATCCCGTACCTGGGCACCTGGGGGAGGAAGCAGCACCATGCAGTGCATTGCTGATAGGCCTCCCAGAATGCTCTTCCTAGGTGATAGGTAGACACATACTAGCGGCACAGCGTGCCGTCCCCGGACCATGGGAAGCAACCTACTTATCTGCAAGCGTCACTGTTGACGTCTGCCGACTCCAATTCTGCAACGCCTTCTTGCATGCAAGACCGAACGACAGAAAACCGCCTACAAATGTTCAGTGCCGTCGTTAACCAGGGAATATGTCACACGGCTGCTATATTCTGACAAAGTTCCTAACAACAGAGGAAAACGAAAATGAACCTTTTGCTAGGTACGAACTCAGGTTACCTGTGCCCTTCCCTCCAAATCAATGTTGCGGGGTAGCAGTTACCTGGCATGTGAAGAAGGCCTGGTGCTGAGTCGTTGTCATTGGCGCTGGCGTTCCTGGAGCTGATCACGTTCCTGGCGTGCGTCACACCTTCCCCCAGCCTGGCGACACCAACCTTCAGAAATACCTCGGCCCTGGCGTTGGTGTTGGCACTGTGTCTCGACAACTCCAGCCGCTCTTGCGGAAGGAACCCGTAATTACCCTAACGTCTGGATGTCCTCATGGTAGTCACATGCCCTCTTTGATACTATAAGCCGTCTTACCTTGTCACCAACCACCAGCCCAGTCGGTCTTGATCAATCTCGACGAAGTTCGAGGCTCACGGAACTTGTCCGATACACACGTGCTGCGTCTTTGTTCCCCTCATTTCATCTCAATCGTTGTCAGTCCATTTGTTCCATAATTGAATGCATTGGGTGGATTTCTGCCTTCGGCTTCGCAGCCAGTCTAGCCTCTTGTGCCATTTTCCGGCCACTCTTGCCGTCCAGTCCCACAGGTGTATTCATACTCTCCAACGTCGTTCCGTAGGTTATCATAGGTCAATCATCGCCAACTCCTTCAGCAAGCCCCAGACCTCGAATTGCCGCGGCACAACAAGGGCACAACATGCTGCATACCCCTCTCAACATCGGGTTACCCAATACGAAACATTCGACGCCAGAAGCTGTACCGTTTGTACCAGTCTCGTGCAACAATGCGAGAATCACGACTTTCCCTTGTCTGTCATCTGTACTTAGGAAAGTTCCGCGAGGGATTTCTCGTTGTTCTGTTCGATGGCCTTGACGAACGTCTCGTACGGGGTAAGTGTTCCAAGAGCACGGCGCATGTGTGCGTTGACGATCTGCAGGCCGTAGACATAGCTGGCGTTGACCCATCCGAATCTGAGCATGGTTAGCAGTCTATCAGGCAGACAAAAGCAACGATTTGATCACTCACCCTTCCTTGGCAACACCCTTAAAGTCGAGACCTTGGTTGCCGTACTCCGCGTCGACCCTGTGAGGATCGATTGGTCGGGTCACGTCGTACTTCTCGACAACCACGCCGTTGAAGTCAACAAAAGCCTTGGTCATCATGAAGAGCCACTTGTAAGCCAGACGCTCGGCTTCCTCAGTGAAGCTGTAGCGAACCAGACCGGTCCAGGCAAGCATCTGCTGAGGGGCCCAGCCGTATGGGTAGTCCCACTGTCTGTTGGGTCTCTCCAAACCAACCTCTCCACGCGACTCTTCCGTACCCGAAAGGAGACCGCCGAAGGCCTCGAATTTGGGCAGAGCCTTGGTGACCATATCTGCTGCCTGCTTGGGAGAGGCGACTCCTGCCCACAGAGCCCAGAAAGTGGTACAAGTCTCGTACGCACACTGCTCCTTCTTGGCGGTGTTGTAGTCAAAGTACATGCCGGCCTGCTCGTTCCAAAGGTACTTGTCGATGGCGAGCTTTCTGCGCTTGGCACGGCGATCCCAGATTGCCGACGTAACTACCTCACCAGCCTTGAGAGGGCCAACGGCGAACTCATCGGGGATGACAAGCTTGTCATTGAAAACAGTCCGGATTGTGCGCGCAATGTCCGTCTCGTACTTGAATAGGAGGGAGTTCAGGTCAATGGTTGCGATGTCGGCGCAAACACCCTCGAGCCGGTAAGATGTGTCGTGGCCGGACTCGCGTACAGCACGATCATGCATGAAGTACTCGTCCAACTCGGGTTCCTTGATTTTGCCGTGGTTGTAGGCTTGCACAAAGTCCTGCCAGGAAATACCGTGCTTCTCGGCGTAGGGCTCGAGAATGTGAACGAAGTGGCCAGCCTCTGTCTCAGGGGGCACGCCCAAACCTTCAGGTCTGTATCGCGAAAGACCTGTGACCGGGTCGAGACGCGGCTCGGAAACCCACACACTGTGATACTCCTTGATGGCGGCCAACATGGACGTCCGCAGGAACTCCTTGGCGTCGGGTTCATGCTTAATTTTCTCGTAGACGCGAAGGGCCATGTCCGTTAGGAACGGAGGCTGCGAGCGGCATAGGTAGTAAGAACGGGTGGCGTTCAGAATCTTGCCATAATGGCGAATGCAGAAACAGAAGTTTTGCACCATGGACTTGGCGAGGTGGGCTTTGTCATTAACAAGAAGACCCAAAGACTCCATATAACTGTCCCAGCCGTAGAGTTCGTTGAAGCGGCCTCCAGGAACCACGAATGGAAGACCCCTCAGCGTGTCCTCGCCCGTCTTGGGGTCCTTGATCTTCTCCATCTCGATGGCGAGAAGACCCGGCTTAGAGTTCATGTCGCGAACAAGCTCCGGAGTGATCACCTCGGGAAGCATCTGAACGTCCAGACGGATCTCTGGCCTCTCCTGAGCAACCTTGGTGTAGAACTCGAACTGCTCCGGCGCCCCAACTGGGATGTAGATGCGCGGGCGCGGGTCGTCAGTCCAGTCTTTGGGGTCTTTGGCAGCGATTTCAACACTGGAGGCATCGATTCTTCGGGTCAATCCTTCCCAGAAGTGGTCGCGAATGAGGCGGGACAGGCGATTGACGGGGTTCTCGTTCAGCCGGCCCTCGTCGAGAATGATCTGCTTCCGGCCATACTCCTTGGCAAGCGACAGCTCCTGCAGCAGATTTGAAAGCATATACGTTCCTCGAACATCGAATCGGTTGTAGCCTGCCGAGGCAGCTGTTCTCAAAGACAGGACCTGCGGAAGACGTCAACTTCTAGGACTTGTAGTAGCATGCAATGCTGCACACGCACCTTGGGACCATTGTCCTCGATGGTGATCTGCATGTTTCCATCGGTATCCTCCTGGGCTCTCAAGCTCTCGAGGGTCTCGTCTACTTGAATGAGGAACTTTCGGGTATTGGGAAGGGTGGATTCATCTGCCGTATTCAGTCAGCATTCGAGCCTCAAGTCGATAAATGAATGGAGAGAAAGTTGGACTTGCCATGGCTACCACGGCGAAAAGGTTCGTGCAGTCCCATTCGCTCGAATTGCTTGAACAAGCTGTTCTGTTTTGCAAGTTAGCCTATTCTTGCGCGAGCTATTGCCACGCAGCACTGGCGGTCAGCACTGCGGAACTAGCGGTGAATTATTACCTGGGAATAGGTCCGAGTGCGAGGGCCAGCTCTGTTGACATGGCGCTCGTCAGAGGTGTAGTATGTTTTGGCATCGTCAAAAACGCCGAAGCCGTGCTCGTCGGACGAGCCCCGTTGACGGCGCTGGCTCGTGGGCGAAGTCATTGTCGGACTCGCTCGGTGGGGTCGAGGCAAACGCGGGGATCTGACGTCGTCAATTGCTCGTAATTGGTGATGTATGCGTGATCGTTTGATGTATGGGTGCTCTCACTGGCCACGCCGAGTAAGTATACGAATTTTAGGATGGAGGGAACGGAGGGAAAAAAAAAATCTACGAGTGTCTCGGTCGTGGCAGCGTAGCCGGGTGATGAGAATGGGGGGAGATTGGGGTGTGTGTGAGAGGATGTCACGAGGCCACGAATCGGCTGAGAAGGGACCGGGGCGGCGCGTGGGATGATGTGTGGCCGATGCGGTCTTGTCTCGAAACCAACCGTATGGCGCCGTAGCTTGGCTGCAGAGCTTCCTTCCTGCTGCACTGGCAACGGACAAGGTGGGCAAGGTGGGCAAGGTCCCCGACAAGTTACGCTTTCAGAAGGGTCTCACTTGCCTTGTGCGAGTGTGCTGCTTTTTTCCAATTTTGGAGTATGGAAACAGAAACACCACCAAGGCTCTGACCTTCTGTTTTTTCAAGAAAATCTAGAGCTCGTGTATTTTTTTTCTATTTTTTTTTTCCTTGGAAATCCCACTTCCATCAACTTCCAAGGACTGGCTCCTTCCTCCAGTGAGATGCCAATGACGCTATCGCGCGTTGGTTTCCAGCGGTCAGCCCCCCACGCTGAGATCCATTTCGCCTCGCTGCAGGCACCTGGACGGACAGCCGGTAAGGCGTGCCAACCACCAATCAATCGCAACCGATCCACCGGAGTCCAATGACCAATCAAACACGCCACCTTTAAATGGAACCGTGGGCCCAAGCTCCCACACACCTTCCAGGTGTGACTTCCCCGAAGTAGTTGGCCCAGTGGCGATTTCAACCAAGACATCTTGTGCAGCTCTAAACCATTCAGCTCTTCGGGTAAGAAGCTTGCTGCCAATTGGGAAGGAATTCAATGTGCATTCTACTACTTTATGAATGGACCATCGTCGTGCATGTCAATTGAACGAAAAGTACGGTTCAACAAGACACATGTGCCACAGACCACACTCACCCTCCCTCAACCCCAACAGCTCGTACTCGGACAGCCACCGCCACGGCGTTCGTTTATTGCTTTTTTGGTATCTACGCGCATGTACCCTTCGGGCCGGTTTGCAACATCAGTGAGCTTCTATGGTGCTCCTGCGATGCCGTGGTCTCCGAAACCGGACGGTAGAGAACCGTTGCCTACGAGTCACCATCGTGAACCTGGCGTGATACAGCGTCGGCTCCCTATTTTCGTTCTGTCCTATGCCGTGTGACAATGCAACATCTTCATTTTAAACATGTTCCTGTGTTCTTTTTCGAGTTCATGGCACATAATCACTGGGTCCTGGCCAAAAAGAGTTCGTCAGTTAGGAAATCATGAGAACCTCTGCTAGATCACGCACCAAGACTTGAACTCCACCCCATCAGCCACTCGAAAGGTCTGCTATTGACGCCTCACGAGACACTCCGATACATCACATACATGACGTGGCGGCGTCAAGGTAACTTCCCCCGGACAAGTCCCTGGACGCCCCGATTAACAACGTTGCCGTCAGCCTCAAGAGAGTAGCGTGTGACTGTCATCTTGGAGTTTAAATCTCTTCGATGGATAGTCATTTGATCAGCTGATATCGCACTTTGCATTCCTCTCGTTAACCTACATGGGTTATTGGAAAGTTCTGATGACCTGTCTTTTCAGATGTACTTTCAACGCCCGACCTGAACCCCTATTCCGCCTCGGGGACCTGTATCAACCGTCACCCGGGATTGTCTTCTTATTTCCATGACAGGCATTTCCTGTTGCTGTTGTGAATCTCTGAGCCTTTTGAGTCTTGTTGTGTTAGAAGACATCAGCAACACCCAAGAATGGTTCCAATTCGCCCTCAACCTGTCCGACCAATTGAAGCCTAAGTGAGAATTCTCGCGGAGAAGAAGAGGAGCGAGAGATATGTTCCTTCATTCCGCTGATATTTGTTTGAAAGCGACTACACGTATTGTAATGAGATGTGGATGTCTCAACGTTTGAGATGGTGGCGCCCATGCACGATAGCTTCAACCTTTCCGGAACTTGGTCGCTGTTGTAATCCCGAATCAATTTCTACAACTCTTCTCTCCTTTAGGTGGAATGCCATATTCTACGTCTTTTCAAGCACGTCGTGGTAGTATTATGTCTGCATTCGCCATCTTTGTCTATATACCATTGTGACATATAGCATCACGTTTGGCTGACTCTGTTTTCTTGGAGATCAAGGGCTTTACATGAGTTTCTATAAGTCAAGCCACTCGCATATCTAGGTCGACATAGACTTTGCTTTGAGGATTAGCAGGGTTCCAAAGGGGTAAGAAGCAGAATAAAACAGAACTCACTGCTCATACTCATACTCACGTTATGAAAGTCTCTGGTCCGATGCTGAGTAGCTATGGACCCCTTTACGCTACTAAGTTGGCTTTACTTATCCTCGTCTAAGAGTTACTCAACTAGCTCTCTCTCTCTCTCTCTCTCTCTCTCTCTCTCTCTCTCTCTCTCTCTCTCTCTCCCTCTCTCTCTCTCTCTCTCTCTCTCTGCAACTAAGTGCCATTCTGCTATTGTGTTGCTAGAGATATTGAAACCAAAGGAAGTCTACTCAACTCTTGGTAACGTGAGAAGTAAACTGATGCCCATATGACGCATGTCCTATCCTCGCCCCTAGACGCAGAAGGAATATAGCGTTTAGAAAAGCATGGCTCTGCTGGATGAGAGTGGTCATGTTCCGAAAAGCATTGACACGGCACTGCACAGCTGTATACTAGGTTCTATTGAGTCTTTAAGATACGCCACGATGATCTCAAGCTTCACGGCAGTCCAGTCTTGAACCAATACTGCATGCTACATTAGAGCACCTACTTACATAGTCTCTTAGAATCTAGATAGATACAAGTTCGGGTGACTTGAGTGCATATTTTCACGAGACACTCTGCTATGCCTTCAGCACGGAATAGGAAACCTCGGCTCAGCTGGCTTATGATCCTATGCCCGGAGAACGGGCCGCCTGCTGCTGCTGCTTCTGCTGCTACTACTAGAGAGAAGCGGGTTAGCTGAAGGCAAACTGCATCTTTAGACCTAACGGTTCTTCTCCATACCGGACGCGGGATGGTTTGAGGCGAGGACTTGCTTGGTTTGTATGGTGCCTCTGAACATCATGTCTTCCAAGGCCGTGGACAACCACTGACTCTGTTGGGCGAAGTCAAACACAAAGAAATTGGTTTAGGATACCTCGGCAATTTCCTTCAGAAACAAGAAAGTCGAAACATGCTTCTCGGAGGCGACAACAACCGATGATATTACAATCACTGTCTCTAACCTCTATACTAAGCCTCGACTCTATGGATCACTCTCGATATGACACAAGCTGGTGCACCAGTTGTAAACACATATACAGCAGTTGTGACTTGACAATCAGCGTCTATCTACTTTATCCATGCAGAACTGGTCCCAATACTGACGTGTCAGAACTATCCAGAGGGGTGCGCGTTGAAGACCCCTAATGCTTCAGTTCCAGAATACAAATCGTCAACCTGATGCTCTGGGTCGATCATGCAAAACAGAAACCTGTCATTCACTGTGTTTCTAATGTGACTTGGGGTTTGGACCCGCACTTCAAAGAATCGACGATTCCCAACTTGGGCACTACTCCCGTCAGAGCAGCTTGTAAAGTGATTGTCTCAACCTAGCAACGCTCAGATACAGCGAATGACTCTCCACGTGGTCCGTCATTTGGTCCGGCTCAGTAATATTACCTGCCATTATGATTCTAGAGCGCCGGTAACGATCTGAACATCATCTCCTATCCATTACTAGTGTCCCAGCGGCCACACGGCAACATTTCAAACCTAAATCAGGTCCCTCGCAAGGTGCTCTCAGCTGACCTGGAGCAATATATCTGAGACCATCGACCGGACTCATCAGTACTTGCGTTATCCATAGGAGTAGATCAGTCATTTAACTCCCCGCCTTCCTCTATCTTCTGGCAGGATCTCAACAGAAGTTGCCCGCAATCAAGTATCACCAGAGCTCCGTGTCTTGGCAAATCAATATGCTCAAGTCAGCGTCCAGTCTCTTTCCGGTAAAGTATTAACTCAGTTCATCCAACAGCGGTGCGCTAGCGTCACTCGCCGGGAGGGTCGCACGAATGCCTGTCATACTGGAGGCAGGGAACGTAGCAGTTGAACCAACACAAGCGCCCGCGTCAGCCCTGGATTTTCGGGTTGTCCGAACATGATTCCAACCTCACGGTTCAACCTATGTCAAGATGGCTCCGCGGCAACTACGTTCTCGATCCTAAAAGTCTTGTTACAATGCGACCTCTCTATCCTCCCTTGCCGCTGTCCTCGTCCATCGACTTACCCACCTCAACGTCATATTCGCACCATTATTACGCAGGGAAGAAGATCTCCTGAGTCGCAAGTCGCTGTTTCCAAGGTGGATCTGCCTAGCCATCTAGCATCCGCAGGACACTATCGCCAACCTAAAAACGTGGGCTTCTTGTATATCAGAGTTGCATTCACACAGAGCTACGGAGAGTTGCAGGGTTGACTGACTTATCAACTCACGACGAACATGACTAAGGGGACGAAGGCTGGGCGGTCCCTGGCAGGCCAACCTTCCAGAAGGACTTGCGACACCTTTGCCTGCCCGACCACCGTTGCTCGTCCTTTTTCTCGCCAGAACCGTGACGCAGACCCTGGGCAGCAAAGGCCCGTCTCGCCCCCAGGCACAGGTTGCAGGGAGATCGTCTGCCGTCGACTCATTCGCACCTCCCAACGTGCTGTTTCTGTAGCCAGCCTGCCATTGCTGCTGTGGTTATCGCTGCTTCCGGCTCACGGCGCTGTCCCTGTCCCCCGCATCCGATGATCAGTGTCCAGCCACTTCACGGGCCTCTTCCGACGTTCTCGAAGTCTTTCAGCCAGGCCGTGGCAACCGAGCCGTGCCAAGGCCGGGAACCCTCCGTTCCGCCAACCCTCTCCTGCGACGAACTTCTTGCACGATGATAGCTCACCGTGGTATTACATAGCAGTGTACGACGCAGCTTTCCCACATTCCTTCCCCACATCCCACTGCGCTCCCACTTACTGACTTGTATCTCCTCGCTGCATCGTATGACGAAGACATCTCTCTGAAGCTTGGGCCCTTGGAAGAAGCTATGAGGGGAGAACCCAACAACCCGATGCAACGGGGTCATCTCAAGAGAGGCGTGAATGAATCTATCTATACGAACCAGCCAGGCCCAAGTTCAGCAGTAGCAGTAGCATAACAGCATCTACCCCTCATGCTCTCGAGAATGTTTAACACCCCCAAGGATGTCTTGCACTACCAAGGAGCTCGTAGGGTATCTCTAAAACAATATGTTGTACCCTCCGGGCGTCTTCAGTTGCTACCTGCTCCCCGGTGAAGATCGTCATAGACATCACGGCTCGATCGACTCGATAGCTGTGCTGTTACATTCCATGAGCATTTGACACATGACAAGATGGGCGTAGAGCTTCATCGTCGGGCCAAGTTGCTTCGTGGTCCAAGCAACTGTTGTCGTTCAACCGAGGCTCTCTCTCTCGCTCGCTCTCTCGCGCTTGACACTTTTTGTCAGCAAAACGAAGTTTCCGTATCGCGCGATGTGTCAGGCGTGAGTTGTGTTACTGCGGTGGCGCAGTCTGAATCTTGCACCTGGGAAGCTCTGAACTCTGATTGCTGGCAAAATGCAACCCAGCACAAAGAGTTTTGTTTGCAGCAAGTTGGAGCACTCTTACGGAACGAGCTTCGCGGGATAGTTATCTAAACCGAAATCTTACCGTCGTAACTCTAGTCGGACTCGGCAAAAGGTAGGGAAATCGAAAGTGGCATCATGACCAATCTTTTAAGCTTTCCTCGGCCTTTGAAAGACGCTTTCGCGGGCTTTGATCGAAAGTGACACATGATGATGTTTTGACTGGGGCCACACACACACTTTTCCACACACACACTCAACTTTAACCTTTTGGCAGCTGCACGCAATCCCGCTCCGGTTTCCGCATCGTCTGCTCGTCGTCCTTCCCGGCCGGCAAGTCGCAGGCAACGGATCCCGGCCGGGCCATGGAACCTTCCATGAGGAATGATCCTCCCGGCTGTCGACGTCCGAGGAAGAAGCGGGAGGAACAAAAAGCGTACCTGTCTGTCCAACAACCCAGAACGCTGCGGTCCAGAACAGCGATGATGGCTCCTGTCGAAACCCCCAAAATAGGAAACGGTATCGTCACTGCTCAAGCCTGGCTGGTCATGCCATGCCACAGAGGTTGCACGTGGTGCCAACCACCGAGCTCGTATGGCACCGTAGCTTCTGGGTGGGAAAAGGCTCTTCTTGTTAAGGGAAATCGGACGCGACCCGATGAGACACGATCCCCAGCAACCAGATGACTCCACGATGGAGAGCCAACCGATCAAGAACTGAAAATGAGAAGAAAAAACACTTTAGTGATAATCTCACGAGGTCTTGGCAAAGGGGGTGAGGCAACAAAAGGTTGCACCAAGGGGCACGAACAACTGATTTGATTAAATCGAAAGCTTGTTACCTGAGCGGGCCGGGGGCAGGCTCTTAGGAATACCGTATACACTCGAAATATTCAGACGTCGGCCAAACCCGACCTGGGCTAGGGGCACGCTACAACTACAGTTTTTATATGAGAGTCACTATTAAGTTACTGAAGAACGTTGTTAATTAGTACTAAGAGGGGTTTAGTTCTGGCTTTAGTTAACGTCTGAATTTTCTCAGAACATACGGTAAGGGGACCTCTATCTTTTGAAGGGACGGTATCGTCACTGCCCGATACGCTAACCACAATTTTGAGTTTGTGGAGGGGTGTCACGTAGGGATATGCCACTCTCACGACGTGTCATGAGGAAGGCGTATATGTCATGACCCTGCCTGCATACGTCAGTCAGGATATGGCGTCCTCTGTTGATACACGTGGTAGGCACGGGTGAGCAGCGGGTGTGCACACAAACACTTACACTTTCCGTGTCTACTTACGCCGTACACGCCGTCCCACATCGTAGCACACCACCACCACCACAACTTACACGATATACGGAACGGTGGGGATCAATCCCGGGGTTCTTCCCGCCCGGTCCGCTAGCGGCCACCTGCGAATCATGGGCAGCAAGACGGGCTTCCAATTACGGTGTCGGTTCCTGCTGAAGGACCCCAGAGAGAGAGAGAGAGAGGAAAAAATCTGTCGACCCGTGTGACATGAAACAAACTGTCTCTCTCACCCACCCCAGGTACCATTTTGGCCTCTACTGGGACTTGGTACGATTACGGAAGTACGACAAACTCTAAAGCTCAAAAAAGCAAATCCATCCATACTCCTCGGACTGCCCAACTGGGACGTCCGCAGTCCCGCTCACCGAGGGGCTTCCTTACCTTGCTGACGGTCCTTTCTCTCCTGGCCCTCATCTCGTGATCCCCCCTTCTTCTTCGCCTTTGTCAGCCAGACTTTGCTGACAAGGTACCTGAAACAGCCCGCCACGCTTCTAGAAGCCTGCTGGATTGGGCCTTGCTCGTGAAACGAGTCAGATGCCAGTCAAAGGGCCTCTGCCGGGTGAAGCGCGGTGCTGAAGCTCGTGTAAAGCAACCAATTACTACTTGATACCAGTTCTCTCCCCTGAGGACTGCTGCTCTCCTCGGAACTGCCTCGGAAATGAGGAGCTTCGCGGCGGGGGGCACTTCCGTGCCTCCCATGTTCAATGTCCCTGAACCAACGGCCCTTGATGGTGAGAAAGAATGAGACTTCCGCGCTTGCGGAAGTGGACCGTTTTGACACGTAACAAACGGCGGGTCTCCATCGACACGTTGCTGTTGGCAGTTGCTTGGTAATCTTGGCGGCTACTCTGTGGCTCCCCTGGCTCTCTGGCCGCGGAATGTACCGCGGCTCGACAACAGGCCCAACTGGGAAATGCGAACACCCATCAGGCTTCCTGACTCGAGAACGAGGCTCAATACTGCGTTGCCTGTGTCAGCCCCCGCTGGGTTACCATTATCTGGCGGGGCCAACGCTGACCCAGGGGTCCCAGCCGCGCAACTCCATTCCAGCCTCTGAGTTCTGCCCTCCGGCCGGCATCTTTCGCGGGCCATGTGGAATAACGGATCGAGGGCGGCGGGGATATGGTGTACGCGCATGTCCTCAAGCGTCATAGTTTCGTGTGCGATGCACGATACCCGCCACCAAGTGGACCTTGGACATCGGTGTTGCACATGGAATGGCGAGAGAAGAAGAGGAGAGACGCAGGACGGATTAGCCGCGGGAGAGCACCCAAGGTCCAAGTCTCCGTAACGAATACATGAAAACGGATAATGAATCGCAAGACTTGCTTTTTGGTGGGCTCATGGCACTTTATGCCAAGGCATTGTCATTCCAGACAGTTAAACTTCCAGCTCTCGGTGACAACGACAATGCTATCGGAGGCCTTCTGAGATAGGCGCCAAGGAGGTTCGAAAGGTTCGAGAAAAACCCTATTCGAGGCCTTGTCCCGCATTAGCCGCGATGACCACGCGGGGGCTTCAAGAGTGGTGGCTTGGAGAGCTTGCAGCAGTTACAAGTCGTCCGAACTCCTCGTGCGCGTGTGCCTGTTCCTGTGCCATCAGCATCCGGCATTTCTGCAAGTCAGAATGCACTGATGGCATCCAGACGTAGCCTGAGGGGTGGTGGCATGTAGAGTGAGTGCATGCTCCTCTCCGGGAAAATATACATCCCACACCCTCCCCCACCACAGCGTGATATGTTCACACCCTCCACCACTTCCCTGCTCCAGCCAGTGAGTGGCCTGGAGGATACCTGTATCCGATCCAAGGAAAGCGCCAAGCAAAATATCCGTAGTGGAGTAGCATTGCATCAGGGGACCCAGGTGCCCAAGCTCGACTCCAGAGGAGGGCCGCAAACTGCGAACCGCGAACCGGACCCGAAGTGCATACTCCCGCTTCGGAGGAGCTCGGGGGGCCAAGACCCAATTCTTGCACGGCGTGGCCTTATTCTGCTGTAGGCTCAAACCAACAGGCCAACTTGCTTCGGTATCGTGTGTTCAAAGCGGCGAAGAGGCGAAAAGTAAGCGGTGAGTAATGCAAAAATCACGAGAGCAGACTAACCTTTCAGCCCAGCGGACCCTCTGGGAAGGATTTTGACTTTTTACATCCCTGACGGATTGTAGCCATCCGTAGTGAGGACTCATATTGTGAACCTTGTCGTCATAAGTCCCTTCTTCCCTTGCCTGCCGGGCCTCTGCACGGTCGTTGCAAGCGCTTTGCCAGGGCCTGGCACTGGACGGGGTTGAAGGGGTCTTTGAGAAGGTTTGCGCTATTGATATCCTCCAATGAATCCAATTACCCTGCCTAGACGGAAAGATCACCGTGATCACCTGTCTCCTGCAAAGTCGGGTCGCATTCGGAGCGGTCAGCACAAGGCTGAACTGAAACACCAACCAAGAACGTTGAAGAGAGTTCAGAGTTTGCCTGGTGATATAAGAGACTCTGATGGCCAAGACAACGGAGTCCGGCGTGGCCGACCCGACCTCACTCAGAAGCGGCACTGGGAGTCGGGCTGCGGTCGGTCGACAGGAACGGGCTGGCGGCTGCAGCTGAGCTGTTGCACCCTACATCGTCGGAGCTGGAGCTGGAGCCTGGAGCTGAGAAGCAAGGGGAGCCTGGAGCTGGGCTTCGGAGCCCACTGACACACAGTTGTGTTTGAACTCCACGGCAATGGTAGGGTGCCATTGGCAATGTTGATCGGACCTGAATCCGATGATTGACCGCCAGGAAAATCTTCGGACTCTATCCGAGTCTTTGATCTGCCGGACAGCCGCAACAGCAGCATGGCCAAGATGGTGGCTCAAGGTTTGGCTCAAAACTTGAAAGTTGACCGTCGTGATGCCATCATGTTGGACAGAGTTTGGCGAGTGCTCTTCGATTACCCCCTGAAGAAAATTCACGATTTCTCAACGAGCTTCATCGATCAGCCGCGACACTTCCGTCCCAGCTGCATGTCGATGCTCCAATTTGAGCAATTCCGAGAAGCTTTGGACGGGGGGTGGCGCAACCGACCGGTTAATGCTCTGATGCGTCGCCATGGAGCTTAAGCCATCGAGCAACTTCCTAAATAAGACAGGACCCCCGCAGCTTGTGCGCAAATCATCAATCCGAAGGAGATCGCGGGACATCTGACAGAAGAACAACAGGCGAAATCCTTCTCAAACAGATTCACCGTAGTTCTCGGACTCGTGTGTAGCTGGTCGATCGAACTCTGTCGCGGCTTCTCATCAAGACTCGCTGGGCGCTGGCTCGCTCGCATTTGATGCGAATCCGAAGCGGAAAAACAAAGCGCAACGCTTGTAAACACCTAAAATGTGTTAGAAAGCGGTAGCTTTACATAGCAATCACCGGACTCAATCGTTGAAGATTTGTTGGCGCTCCGAGTCTAATGAACGGACTGGTCTGTGTCAGTCCAAGGGTTTGTGTGGGAAACGCGGCCACGATGAGTAAGAGTGCACCGCCTTCGAAATGTTACCTCATCAGTCGACGTTCAGACTCTTTTCACGGACCGACTTCCGGGGACTGAGTCTGTTGCTGACATAAGGCGCCAATGACTTGAGACCAAAGTGGGACCATCGGAGAGCATCTCTTCCGCGCCGACTCACGTGACCCAAGATGGGCTGACTACACTAGCGGCACATGCATGTACCTACTCACTTCGGTACCCACGACACCGGAGCTTCGGAGCTTAGGAGTTCGTCGGAAGAGCTCCATTCTCGACAGATTTTTTTCCCAATTCCAGAGTGAAAGAGGCGAACTCGACGTGGCTTTCACGGGCGTACGCCACCAAAAAACGTACGCACTGACAAGACCGACCGATCTGGACTGAAAGGCATTCGGGATCAATTGGCTGAGCCCTGTCGTAACCCTCGGCAACACCCGGCGCGGCGAAGGCGGACGCGCATCGCATCACATCCATCGTCACCAGCACTCCCGGAGTTTACGGCGATTCGGACCCAAAGCTCCCAACAAGCCCCCAACACTAATCCTGCCCACCCGCAAAAGCCTATTACGCTCAGCACTTCGCTATCTATCGAAACCTCTCGGCCTCAACCGCGCACTCTCTCGCCTTGACTCGAGTCTATCCGTTCGCCAACCACCAAAAGCAATTAGATTTGTGTTAGAAGTAAACGTGGCGCGATCGTCACAGCGGATACCAACACCATGATGCGCCCAGCTTTCCAGGCCGCCGCGGCCATCCCGCGCCGCACGATACCGACAGCGAGACGAAGCGCATGGCAGACAGTCTGGAGGAATCAGTTTGCGGCACCCCGACAGTCCCTTTCGATGACGCCTTCGCGGGCGGTGAGCGGCCAGACTGGCGCCTCGCGGGTCGCGAATAAGCGCACGCAAACTCACAACTGGAGTTGGATGACCGCCCGCCTGGAATCCGTGCTCCGTACATCACGCCGGACATTTCATTTCTCCGCCAGGAAGAGTAGCTCTAATGGCGGCAAGGGCGCCCAGGAGTCTCTGTCGTTGAGCCAAAGGCTGAAGAAACTTTCCAAGGAGTACGGCTGGTCAGCGGTGGGAGTGTACTTTGCCTTGAGCGTTCTTGACTTTCCTTTCTGTTTCCTGCTTGTCCGAATCGTTGGCACGGACAGGATTGGTAAGCTAATAAATCTCACTAGGGGTGGTGGGTGTCAACAACACTGACAAAGTTAATTGTAGGTCAACTCGAGCACTGGGTTACCTCCCACGCCAAGAAGATTATCCCTGAATCGGTCAAGACTTGGTGGTCTGAGTATAGAGCAGCTCTTACCAAGGCCGAGACCGAGCAGTTCGGCAACGACGACATCAGCGAGGCCGTCGAGATGGCGGGATGGGGAGTCGAGGAGGCGGAGGCCCGCAACAAAGCAGAAGCAAGTAAGTTCATGTACCCACACCTTGAAGATGGAGACTTTGTGCTTGGTAATGAAATTTCGGACTTACCAATTGACTCTGCTACAGGTCTCGGGACTCAACTTGCGTTGGCGTACGCAATCCACAAAAGTTTCATCTTCCTGAGAGTGCCTTTGACCGCGGCAGTAACGCCGAAGGTTGTCAAAGTCCTGCGATCGTGGGGATGGCAGATCGGCAAACGGCGGAGCAAGTAAGCCGGCCCTGATCTGGGACCGCGGCCGTGTCACTCAGCATCCACTTCTGACCGGGCGGGTCGGAGGTTGTGGCATGCCGTGCAGCCGTACTGTTTTCTCTGCCCATGGATTACCTATCGATTACCCATCGACTGGCACAAACCGCTCGTACTTTTCTCGGGATTGACGGCCAGGCCAACTCGGCCCTTCTTTTCTGTTTTCTTACCCCATTGACGACTTATAGATCCACTCAACCATAGACCAGCATCAGCATCATGACCTTAATCATCCGCAACCGAGAGTCTCGCAAGGGCACTGCGGATTTGTGTGTACAATACATTTGTTTGTGGGCTTTGGCCCGATAGAATTTGACTCGGGATTCAGAAGTGCTACCGGAAGTTCGCGGCAAGACAAGTGAGAAACTGGATTATTTGTGTTCTGCGCATAGTGAACAGGGCTGGGTAGCCAAGGAGCCGCGACTCCCGGGTGTGTGGGATTTCCGAAAGTTTTGCTCCAGGTGTTCTCCATCGTCAAACGTCATGCCCGAAAAGTCAGCAGTACTACGATGACGGATGAGGACCGACCTGGATGTGGATACCGGCACGGACGGTGGATGCTGGCGTTCAGGCACGGAACACGGAAGAGCTCTTCATCCTTCTTCATACGTCGGACAGAGAGACCGCACAGTCCACGCACGTGCTGCAGACATTTGTTCTTTCGTGCTTCGAGAATCCTGCTCAACTCGTCGTCACTGAGTGATCGCGATCCAGCAGGTGGGTCGCCGTCTGGTGTTTTCGTTTTCTTCCCACTTGCCTCCTGGCCCCCCCTCTGACCTTGGCCAGACGTCGGGCGGTGGTACCTGTGGCTCCCGGCCGACCTCCGCGAGGGGAGTCCCGGCCGGCCGTGATGTCCAGATCGATACAGGTGACGCAGCTCCGGATCAGTGGCCACGCCACGAACCAAGCCGACGACGTGAAGCATTCAGCGGGATGTGGACAATCAAAGACGGGGCCACCGCGAACCAATTGCAAACCGAGGCTGGCGTATACTGCAATATAGCATATCGGGCCATCGGCCGACATGGCTACGCGATGAGTGATGGGATTACGGGTGTGTCGAAAGAGGAGTCGCCGACGTGAAGCTTTCCTCCCGTCTCCCAAGCTGACCCGCCCACGCAACCCTCCCGAAAGTCCATGGAGGCGTCCAGACCGCACGAGGAGGCTTTCCGCGAGAGCTAGTCGCAGAGTGCGGAACGGTGCCACGGCTGACGATGGCGCTGTGTCTGCCGGCTCGCCTTGCATTGCCTTTTCGCGACTCGTCTTCTCCTCCCCCCACCACGGAGGCCCCGTGGGCCCCGGGCAACAACGACGATGGCTTCACTCCACACGACGAGAAAGTGGACGTTAAAGTTTCCCCTTTGCGCCGCCGTATTACGCTACCACGTAGCACCAAAGTACGTGACGGGGGGAGGGGGCAGGAGGAGGGAGAAGTGTGGTGGCTCACCGCCGCCTGACCGGGACCTGACCGTATACCTCAAACGGGATCGCACCCACAACCCACAGCCCTTCACCAGAGAGTGTGTATGTTTCTGTGTGTGTCACCGTTGTTGGTGTCCTTGTCCTGCTTGTCAGGCGTGTGCATGATCAACCCATACCCAGCAAGGCCCGCAACAACCCGCAGGCTGCAGTCCCTCCCCTCCCACTTCACATCCTTTGGCCCCCCAGTTCCAAGAGGTCTCCAGAATTTAAAGTTCTCGGTCTTCTAGAACGAGGGCCAGGGCAGCACGTCCAACCGGTGGAACAGGTGGGAACCGGTGGACCGTCGGAATCCCTGATCCTGACTCGCCCCCGGTCTCCCACCACGGAGCAGAACCCTTCTTTCTGGCCTTGCTCGTCGTGCGGGCCCCCTGCCTTGTAAGTTGTCAGCGATGAGTGAGATGGTCCCATGGATTGGGGGGGCAAGGATGGGGGGGGGAGGTTGGAGAGAGTGGTTTTTCCAAAAATGATAACCATGTGGAAGCCACACCAAGGTTGGCCTAGGTTTTGGGCCAAAACTCTGTTTCCCTTCTTTACGCCCCTCCCCTGGGAACCCCCCAGCATCTTCGGGATCTGAACGTGGCCCCTGTGGCTCAACTTTCAATCACCTAGCGCGGGAAGCTGTCTTTACACTACATTATGTGATATGATAGTGCTGCCTACTATTACGCTAGCCGGACGGATGCTGTTGTACCTATCTCCTTGCTCCCGTCGTCCCCTCGGAGTGTTACGTACGGCCCAGCCTCTCCCCCCGGCGAAACTCCAACATAACCAGCCTCGGGAAGTTGACCGTCTACTCGGCCGGGTGAGCCTCGTAAGCGTTGTCGGCAACTCCTGACCTTGGCCCGGGAGCTGGGAGTAGCAAGGCGAGCCGCCGCCGAAGACCCAGGACGACCGCAATGAAAGGTCGATGATGTGATTCACCACCGGGTCCGGATAACCCACTCATTCAGAAACAAACTTTGACTGAGAGGCGGATGTTCCGAGAGAGACAGAGAGAGAGGCGCATACCCTCTCTTGTCTCTTCTCATCAATGCCGTGATGCAGGCTCTTGGCCCGGCCCGGCCTGCCACCCCATCATCCGTTTAGTGCAGCCAGGCACCGTCAGAAGATATCCATCCACATACCATACACGCACGCGCACACCCTTTCTCTTACTCAACTCACGCGCAACTAATAAGCCGTGATGCTCGTTTTGCCTTTCGGAGGAGCGACTAGCATTTACCCAACTAGGACACACCTCCGTTAATGGGCGACCGCCGCTCAGTTGCGACTGTTTCACGACCATCCATGGGTTTTTCGACCGCGGCCCCCGATCATGATGATCATCGCAATTCCCGTCCACTGTCTGTTTTCCCTTGCCGCGGAGTACCGCCCGACGGAAAAGAAGAAGAAAAACGGGACTCGCACTCCGGACGCGGTGCTTGGGAACGGTGGCGTGCCGGCGTCGAGGCTATTCCCTCGCGCCATGCCTATCTCCTGGGGCTACTCTCCGGAGTGCGCGGCAATAGAACTTTTAGAAGCGTCCACGGCGAACGCGCCGGCGGAAGTAGAACGACGGGCTTTACGGCCGTACGCACGGCTTCGGGGGAGGGCGTCAGGTGATTTAGATTCTCTTCGACGACGAAGCTTTCCTGCTTCTTCAGCCCTGACGTCCAGCCTCTTCTTCCACAGGCCTAGCCCGATCCCCGAAGCCGGCCGGTGCGGGCTTCGCTGACTCACTTGACTTTGGCTTCTTTTTTGTTCGAACAGTTAATTCCCTTTGACCCGGACGCCGCGCCCCTAAGGGGGAAACTCAACGGACGCGGCTTGAAGTTTAAAAAAAACGAAAAAAACCCGGCAGTTCGTGATGTGGTGAAATGGCGATGATTCGGGCTTTATTTCCACAACCATTGGGACTTTATTTCCACAACTCCGTCTTGTCATCTCATTACACTGAACGGACGGACCAGTAGCGACCTGCGGGGACCGAGACGTCGGCTAGATCAGAGATCGTGAGCCGCCGCCCGGGTACGGGTAAGGGCATTGGGACTGTGACGGGGGCCCGGGGGAGGTTCAGCGGGCTTTCGTACCATGTACCCCCTACCCCTTTCGTGCATCGTATGTAAGATGGGCAGAGCGTGGATGTAGCGTTTACACTACTGCCATGTCTTTCGCCATGGGCGGAAAATCGTCCAAACCTTACGCCGGACCCCTGGGCAATTGGCGCTAGCAGACCACGGAGATATCGACCAGAGCAGTAAGGGTTTCGATGTTTCGTAAGGCGGGAAAGGCTTGGCTCTTTTCTCTGATTTCCTTCCCTCCCTCCCTCCCTCCCTTCCGTCCACACTGACGCTTTCTTGTCTCTATTACCAACGACACCACACACACACCCCCCCTTCGACATATTGCAGACGAGAGAAGGAACCCACTCGCCCTAACCCACAGTGGGGTTGGCCTCACTCAAGCCGCGGTTGAGAAAGAGGTTTGTGATTTCGCGTCAAGAGACTACTAGTGTACGAGACGAGCGGCGAAGGGGGGAGGTGTGTGTGTGTGGTCGGTGGGTGACAAGGAATCCAACGGTGCCGATCTTACAATTGCAAGTATTAGTTACGCTCAAGGTGTCAACCTCGTGTGAGCGAGTGTGTGAGTCGTGTGGGCGGCCGGTTGTGCAAAGGCCAAGGCCCAAACATCGTGTTATTCAGTTGCGTAATGGCGAAGAGAGACAGAGACGGCAAAAGACGTCACACGGGGGTGAACGGCCCGAGCATTCCTCAGGGTCCGCGGCAAAGGAGGGAAAAAGCAAATTTAGACATGGGCAAATGTCAAAAGTGGCGGGGCCGCGAGCAAGATTCCCATGAATGATGATCCAATAGTGGATGATCGAGACAGAGAGAGTTTTTGATTTTGACTTTTTTTTCTGCTTCGTGTTGTCATTCTCTTGGACTTTTTTTTTGCTGCACATGCGGGGAGGAGTGTCGGTAGGCAACGCCGTCACTACCACTACACTATTGCTACGACTTAGTCAACAGGTAGGAGTGGTCTGCGATGTGAGTGGTGGTTAACGGCAGTAGCAGTTATTGTAGCGTTGTTGCATAGTCCCGTATACGTCAATCACGACATGGAAAGGGAAGAGGCGGTTGCAGGGAATAATTGGGGTAGCTGAGTTGTTCCTCAAACAGAGTTCGCACTTCCAGTCACGCTGGACCAGTAGAAATACTCCGCAAGATTAGGGTTCCCTGCTATTAAAGCAGGTCTCCCTTCTCACTGCAACGCCACACATGGGTTCTTTGGGGGGGGATTGAGGGGGCGTATAATAGGTGTAGTAGTGTGAGAAGCGCTGAAGATCGCAACATGGGGCTGACCCTCTCTCGGCCAAAGACCGAAACTTTAAAGTTGTGGCTGCAACTGGCAGATTGCTTGCGCCTCTCGTCTCCTTGCTTCCTCCTGTCCGACGACTTCCTCTGTGCGTGGTTGGTCTCTCGGGATGGCGGTGCCGCACCCGGGGCTGGCAATTGGTAATGGATTACCTCAAGCAACGCTCGGGAGTTTGAAGGGCACCACCTTTCGGCGATACGGCGGCGAGAAAGGGGGAAGATGAGGCTACGACGATGTCGAACAAGAACAAGAAACAGACGTCCCGTCCCACCGCTCACTACACACACTTCACACAACCCGACACGCGGGCTCGGTTCGGCAACGGACAACGGCACGGCGAGCTCGGGGTGCGCGAAAAGGCAAAACCTTCCCAAGACGGCGACCAAGAAACTATCGCGAGATGTTAATTAGAAGGAAGAAGAAAAAGAGAGTTTGTATCACGGCAGGTCCGCTTCTTGACTCTTGTTGCTCGTATGATGTGTGTGTCGTTAGAGGAACCACCCATCCAACAACGGACGTGATGCCCTATTCGGGGTCCTTTTCCCAGCTCGCATGGCCCCTTCGGAACGCGGGCATGAACGTCTCGGAGAGGCGTAGGTGCGGCGGACGGGGTCGGCTTCGGGGCATGCGGCGCGAAGCTCGGCGGCACTCTACACCACGGAACGACGATGACTGTTTTAGCCTCTATCCGTTGACCACACACACACACTATGGGTGCGTGTATCTACCTTCACACCTCACACGACCATCGTGAGATCTCCACACGGGGCAAGCTGAGAACACGGCGGAAGGGGCAACATGGCAGCAAGTGTGAGTGGGCAAGCAGGCGGGAAGGGCGAAAAAGGAGTGAAGGGATGGAAGCTTGGCCTTTTCCCTCAGCCGTCCCGTCGTTCGATCGTAGGACCACTCCCTTCGTCCCCATCGCCCAGCTCCGAGGCCTTCATCAATGTCAGTCACGGTTCATCAGTCAGTCAAAGTCGGTGTGTGGTCTTCGCCAATACCGATGGCCCAGTGCCCCCCAATCCCTCGGAAGTCGGCTCGCTCCCAGCCAGCAAGCCTGCCCAGCAGCTCGGAAAGATAGAGTTTGTCGTAAAACAAGGCACCTCGCTGTCCCGTGTAGGCAGCCAATTTCCACATTCCTTACACCTCAGCCTTCCGAGACCTTTCGCCAGCAGGTTCAGCTCGCGGTGGACGTTATGCCAGGACCCCCGTATCCGCAGCGCAGGGGGGGGGGGGGACGAAGGATACGGCCCAGGCACCGTGAGGTCTTGGCAGTGACATGGGGAGAGAGCTGCTGCAGGACCAAGATTGGTGTGGTTGAATGAAGACCGTCGAACGAACCCTTGCACACGATAATTGCGAAGCTTGATAGAGATGGAGAGAGAGGGAAGAAGTCACATCAAGGGCGGGCTGAGCGATACTGCCATCTACACGGAACACAGGAGGCAGTCACCGTTTTCCCGCAACTCTCGACGCAGCCAGTCAGGAGAGGGCAATTAGAAGGGAGCAACGGGTGGCATCTTTCCATCCCGGTCCTTCAAGATCCAGCAGACTGGGAGCCGGGAGACGCTTTGGGCGGCTACATGAAGGATTGACGGGGGATGGAGAGGGGCCTGCCTTAGTGTCTTGTGAAAAAAAAGGGTTTCTTGAGCCTTGAGGGGGGGGCCAAAACGGACATCAACCCCGTATTGCCCAAGGGGTGAGATGATGCTACTGCAGGTTTGTGCGAGATGGGCAACGTAAACCCGTCCGCTTGTGTTTGGTTGTTTCCGCACCACGACGACGGACCGGTACACTAACACGGAGCAAATGCCTGCTGGCATACGTAGTACTATACCATACCAAGAGTGCACTTATTAACGTACGGAGTAGCGTGGAGTAATTATACCGACTCCCGGCTGGCAATCAAGCAAAGCAGTTAGTGTACACCACAAGCGCGGCCCCCAAATCTCCAGACTCCAAAAAAACTGGCAGCGCGCTATCGTGTCATAGGCCAGGGATGGGACGGACGGATGGTGGCAGATCCTTAGACGAATGTTTTCTCTTTCCTTATTCGCTTCCCCCTTCGGCCGTCGCATATTGTGATGTTCGCCCATTTCACTTGGTCTGACTGATTCATGGGGCCCGGCTCCGAGTCTCTGCTGCGACAACAGACACCTGAACGGTTGCAATGCGCAAGCAGAACGGACGTATTGGACCTCGGGCTGGGCTGTCAGACAACGGGTGCGCGGGCAGGGGGGGTTTTTAAGAACCAGGGGGAGAGGGGGGGACCTGGACCCGGGAGATGATTCGAGGAGGATCAGAGGGCCAATTACACGACATTACCCTGCGAGCTGCCTTCCGAGGTTGGCGATGGACTTACATCGGAGAGTAGGTCGAACCGTCGAAAGGATGACCGCTTCGGGTCGGGATGTGTACGGCGAGTGCAAGTGCAAGCGTGGATTGTTGGTTCGTTTTGTTCCGCGTAAATGCGCAGGGCAGGGCAGGGCAGCGGAGAGCATGGTCGTTGCCATGGTCATGGTGAGGAGGAGGGATTGCTCGTTGATGGATGATGGATGATGGATCCGGCCCCCTGGCCTCGAGGGTAGAGTATCCGCACTTTAGACTCGTCGCTTTGCGCACTTACGTATGTTGCGGGACCCAGAAACATTGAAGGAGGAGTGCGACAATACCACATACCTTTTGTGTGCTGTCTGTACAGCTAGTACTGAGTATCGCTGCATTGATTACTGTGTGTAAGTGTTTTATTCACGTGTGCTCCGCAGTGTAGTACGTACAGCAGATGATCTCCGGCCATGCCTGGCCCAACCACGCCATACAGGGCCTCCAAGTTTGATTGTTTGATTGTTCGGCGTGCCTCCGTGGGTTGAATAGCGCAGAGCACCGTTGTTAGTGGTGGCATTATTGCCATCATTCTCGGGCTGCATTGAGAAGACTCGTGGGAAGTGAGTTCCCGGTTCGTGGGTCCATGGGCGTCGCCGCATGAGGAGGAAGATGCGAGAGAGCGGCACAAAAGAAGAGCAGGGAATGTGGACGATAGGCAGGCAAGCTAATCAAGCGGCCGCCCGGTGGCTTAACTGCCTTCAGCCTTCGCGCAACCTCTTTTTTTTTTTTTTTTTTTTTTTTTTTTTTTTTTTTTTTGCTTCCTCGAACCAAGGACGACGGCACTGTGTTGAGGGGGGTGTGTGGTATGTGGTACGTATGACACGGAAGCGTGGCACGGCACGGAAAAGCCTCTGCATATTAGGTGCTTAGGTAGCTTCGTGGACAACATCGTGATTAGTAGTACGTGGCAGGAGTTGAGTTGCATTTCTGTGCGTCTAATGCGAAGCGTCTATTGGGATCCCCGAGTAGTGTGATAAATCATAGCCCGATCCCCTTGATCGGGGCCAGAGCCAATGTCAAAGAGGCCAGCACCGCCAGCAGCAAGGTCAATATTGCGCAATTCAATACCTTATGGTTGGAAGCCAAAAGCCAAAGGTAAAAGGCAGAGAGTCAAAACACGAAGGCTTCGTCTACTGCGGCCGGCGGGAGAGTCACGCGTGCCCATTCTCATCAAACTCTCAAGGCATAGTCAAAGTCATAACGAAAAGGCAGAGCCTGAGCCTGAGCCAGAGCCAGAGCCAAAAGCAAAAAGCGCGAAAGGGCGAAATGTTATCGAGCTGATGGTACGTACGAGAACCTACACTACGTGGCTAATGACATTGACAAGGCTTAGAATAAGGTTGCAATAGCAGGGTTTGGTTGTAATTAGCCGCCCAGCTACAGTGCTAGTGTATTACACTTGCGTTGCGGGTGGAGGCCGAATCAGAGGACGCGACAGCCGTCGGCTCGGAATAGGAAAGAAGAAGGTACCTGCCGTAGAAGGAAGGCTGCACGGAATGGAAGGAGCAGAGGCTGTAGGTACTATCCGTACGCAGTATCCGTATTAGGTACTGTATTTCGGAACATGACTTGTCGCTCCTGACTACTGCAAACTGGGCAATGGAGACTTGACTGACTAAGGTAAGAGCGAGTGAGCGGTGCCTGCCCACGGTGCTTTGGGGCGCCGCGCGATTCCCCACCGCGCCCGCCGTGAGACCCTCTCTTTGCCTGCCGTGCGACCACTCACGGCTAGTGTAGGAAAGCGCCGCCGTGACGCCTCCTGGTTGGCTGCCAGTGCCGGGTAATCTGCCCTGCCGCCATGCCGCCAGAGACCTCCAGCTCTTTCTCTCTTACACCGGCTCCTTGTCACTGTCCTTGCCTCATTGCAACTCAATCTCATCCGCCCATCGGGGCAGGCGACGACGAGCCACCGGCACGGGCGAGGGAACGGGCATCCTTGACTCGTCTAACAGCTCTTGGGTGACAGTGCTCGCAAGCCACAGTTTGGTAATCCCGGGGCAGGCAATGTGAGAGTGGGAGAGTGGTGTGGTGGCTATCACCCACATGGATGATACTATGCAATCCCAGTAGTACCACCACTATCAGGACACGACACGACACGACACGACACGAGGCCACACTCCACTACTACTCGCAGCAGCCACAGGGCAGCCATTCTGCTCGGGTCTGCTCTGGCGGCTGGCAGTTGCCGCTAGGCAGTGGATGGTGGTGGTCTCAAGGTTCCCTCCCTGCCCACGTATCTCTTATTAGAAGTAGTAGTGTACGGATACCTATCTACGCCAATCCGTAGCGCAATGCTTTACGCTATCCGTACCAACTCATCAGTGTACACATACCTATCTAGTGCCCACCTGCCTGACCAGGACAGGTCCTGGAGGCAGCTTCGGGAGCATGCTTCTAGACTTTTTCCTCCGAGCTGCTAACTTATGGTGAGGCATGACACCCGTAACCTGGTGGGGGGAAGCATTTGCCTCTTTCGTCCACCGTACCCCGTACCTTCCTTACCTAAGGTGGTCCACGTTGCCGTCACCGTCTGTAGTCGGGTGGTTCTTTCCGATTTGCCGAACCACCGTTCCCACTTACGGAGTACCTACCTATACACTACTGTCGCCTCCTTACGGCAGGGTAGAGCTTGGTGCGGCCCTTCCGTCTTTCGCCATCCGTCAATCTGAGATTCTGAGCTTCAGTCTCCAGATGTCCTCGCCACCTCCGTCTTGACTGCTACTCACCCACGGGACAGCCGAGACTAGGCTTTTTTCCCTCACAAGACACGTCTGCGCTCAAGTCTGTGCTTGTCCTTCTCCGTCTCAACCATCAGCACCGCACCGCACCGCACGCACAACCCGCGATCCACGACACACACACACACACAAACTCTCACGCACGAGCACACCTACGTATACGCACTCGCATAGAGGCGCGGTCACCGAGGCCCATCGGGGGAATCTATATTTCCTTCACCCGTATGTGGTGCAGGAAGCCATCGCATTTCCAAACAGCTTGGACCAAAACGGAAAAACCTCCGTTCTGGTCGTGTGTCAAAGAGACTGTCGGCCATGTGGAGTCATACAGTTGCTACTCCTGTTCCATACCGATCTGGGTACACTACTCGAGGGATGATTAGCGTTCGCGTCCATCCACCGCCAATCCGTACATCGTACCTTGCTTGAGCCAAGTGCCAGAGGGAAACGGACATTGGCGTCTTCCAGGAAGTTACGGCGCGAAGCATAGCAGAGCAACGCAAATCAGAGCAAACAGAGGCGAAAGCAACGCAACGCAGCGCAAAGTAAAGCCGAGCAAGAGCAAGAGCAAGAGCAAAGCAAGAGCAAGAGTCATAAGAGAGAAAAGCAAGTTTCGTCACGCAACATTGGAGCTAATAAGCCGTGGTAAAAGTTAGGCAGCGCAGAACAGTCAGAAGGCATGGCTGCGGAAAGCAAGACACGGCATTTTGGCAGCAACCTAACCGTATCCTTGGCCAGTCAGATTGCACCCACGCTCAACCGGACTGGTTACGGTTTTGAAGGCTGACGGATGAATGCGAGTCTACGGAACTCTGGTGCCAGAAGATCCAACTCGTGACTTGACTGGAGACGCCGACTGCCACCCAGCAGCAGCAAGGTCTGTCTCTGTTTTTGGTCCTCTGCCCAGCTTAGAGTTCAGTTCCCTCGTCGTCGTCGTCGTCGTCGTCCCGTCCGACGGTCCTTGTCATCGTCGTCGTCGTCGTCCACGTCGCCGCTTTCTAGGTTCTTTACACTTTTACTATCTGGACCGTACTCTTACATCGAGCACACAATCCATCTACCCCCCTCTCGAGTACGAAGTACGGTACGGAGTCCCGTACCCTGCATCCTCGTCTACCCTCTCCACCCCTTTTACACGCCCTCCCTTCTCCATCTTCATGATCCATACACCACGCTCATCACCTCCATCCACTCCCTGTGGATTGGGATCTCTCGTCCGTCCATGCTACATCCCCACAACGGACCCGGTCCCCATCTTGCCCATGTAATTTGGCCCATGCTCCTTTTTTTCCCCCCTTCGTTATCTTTTCTTTTGTCCTTTTCGCCATCCTCTGTCTTCACAAACTACCTACGCTACTATCTGTCCGGGCTTCTGTACACCAGCTTATCCAACTTGTATTTTCGCTACCAAGGCTCAGTCGGAGCTAATGAGTGCCGCCACGCTGTCTACTTTACCATGGCGGTTGGATAAAAGCTAGCATTGGAGAGGAGGAGATGGAGAATGGTGTCACCCTTGTCATCAGCCCCAAGGCCCAGACACAGGCCCCCCCAGTTGCAGTACCACTACCAGCCCCAGTCCCAGTTGGTGACGGGATGCAAGTCGCATTGCTGTTGCGAGTCCAGGGCGACAATCGACCAACGATGGGGACCCGCCCATCTGTTTCCTCGTCTCGTTTTGCTGATGCCATGGCCACGGCCCACGACTTGGATAGAACTGGACTGGAACTGGAAGTGACAACCTTCCCTTCACACAGCACGGAAACTCACTACCGACTGATGACTTACACCAAACCCACGCACACCTCCCGCGCCGCACCACCACCACCATGCGCACGCACACATAGGCGTATACAACCATTATACTACACGGATTCACCACACGCCCCATCTCCAATTCCATCTCTCACTCCCCTTCACCCCCCTACCCCCTGACTCCAGATCCCAGGTGCTGCTCAGACTCTTCTTCCTTACACACCCTCTTGGGCCTGCGCACGCTTCCGCGCCTGTCACTTTCTCTCGTCTCACTCCCACCATGATATTTTCTTCTCTCCCACCCCCCTCCCTAAGGTAAACTCTCGAGATCCTACACTCCCTTGTCAGCTACGTACCCCCAATACAGACGATTACACTTTACACTACAACCCATGCCTGTGTATCCGTACCCGTACCCTGCCTGGGCTTGCCCGACCTGTACATTCGCTCCCTCATCCGCCGCGGCAAGGCCAGTTCCTATAAGAGAACCGTCTAATCCGGGGTTGACGACAGGTTCAGTTCTGCTTCAAGCACTTGTACCACTCGAAAGCAAAGCTCAGCTCCAGCTATACCCTGCAAAAGGCAACGCAAGCCAAGGCACAACGTCAAACAACTGTGCTCATCTTATTGGAGACTTTCCAGCATCCGGCTGTTGTATCTATTTCGTTGCTGTCCACTGGTCAAAAACTCTTTGGACCCCCTTCCCTCCTCCACCGATTACCTACCTAGTCCAGATCGGATCAGACCATTATATTATATATCACCTCTCATCCCCCCCAGCCTTCTTCCTGTTGCACAAGTCCCGAACATATTCGCCTCTCGCCTCAACAGATCAACATACACTCGCCATCTATATATACATACACACATCATCCCGCCTCCTCTGCATTACGATGCTGTCCATCACACCTCAGGGAGACCACCACAGCCAGTCCCTCTACCTCCCATTCAGACCGCTGTCATCGTCGCCCCGTTCTGCCACCGACCTGCCCTTCCTCAGCTCCCTAGCCACCAGCATGGGCCACAGTCTTCACCACGCCGGCAACTCGACGGCGTCGACTACGGTGTCCGTCAAGGACTCGGCCAGCGTCGCGCAGGCCCTCGAGATCGCTCGCGAGAGCCCCGACGGAGCCTCGGACCCGACGGTCAGCAGCATCCTAGAGAGCGCTATCAGCCAGATCTGGGCCAAGGTTGCGGCACAGCCCGAGACGTATGTCCTGAGCCGTGACGAGTTCGCCGTCTTCAACTACTTCCAACACCGATTCATGGGCAACAAGATCGCCATGGCTGCCCGCAAGCGTTACTGGGATAACGCGCGCGCTTGAGCTGTCACGCCTCCCGGGAACACATCTCAGGACACGCGGAAATGTGTCCCTGCATTTTTATTTCTTTGCAGCTTCCCACGTCGTGCGTCACTAGGCGCAGACACCCTCTCACAGCATTTGTCACCAGGTTTCGAGGCGTTGAGGATACGGACGGGTGGTGACTGTTTATATCTCCCGTCACCCTGAAGCAACGTCTCGTTTCCAACACCGGGGACACTCGCTTCGAACATACTCGGAAAGTCCGCACAAAGAACCGGCAACCACAATTATCCCACCCTCGGACGAATCGACGGCTTACTCCAGAAAATTGGGAAGAGCATCGACGGAAGCTGCACGCAAGCCGGACGAAGAGGCAAAGCAACGCGTTGGCCAAAGACCAGTATTTGCTCCAGCAGCAGGGTTCACAGGTGACAGTGCCACCGACAGGCATGCATTCCTTCGTGGAGGTGGTTTTGCAGCACTCCGCCATCCACCTGCCTGTCAGCGTACCCGAATTATCCAGGACCCGGTCTTGGCTCTCTCGCGCCTCGGTCTTCTTATCCGTCCCATAGTCTTATCAGTCCACCACCCATACCCACCAAGCGCATATACCCGTTCTAATACCCGACAAGCACCCACTCATCAGACCAAAACCCCTGCGCGGTTCCGGGGCCTCGCCAGCCAAGGGAATTGTGGGTCGCGTCCAAGCGTCCCCTCCAAACCGCCCCCGAGGAGGAAAAGAAAAAAAGACAAAACACTCTCAGCACCTTCTGGCACACTGCAGACAGTACCTCTATGGGTCCTTGTACCCTACCACTGCCCCTAGCACAAGGCGGCGCGGCGGACGTCACAGCGCAGCCCGCACATGCACAGGGTGGGAATGAGGAAAGTCCTCCGGCAGGCAACACGGTCGACAACGACGAGGATACCACTTGGGTGTGAATCGCGCGTAATATGTGTGCGACGATATCGGGAGGTCACTCGACGAAGATGACTCGTCCTTGGTGTGCCGTAGCCTGCTGCTGCACCCGTTACACCTGCGCGGATGATTGCACCAACGGGCACACACACACAGACGTGGAACGGCCGCAGTGGTGAGTGCCACCTGGGCATCTCTCATTGCACCATGGCACATTGCTGCCGTCACGTAATGCGCCTTACCGCACGTCTGGCCTGGCACTGGCAGTGGCAGCGGCATTCTCAGCAGCATCGGGTCGATGTTTGGACGACAACCGGGCGGTGTCTTGTCGTTCGGGACGACTGTTGGTTTCGGATCGATACTTCCCGGCAAGCCTTGCAAGCCACCGGCGGCATGGATGACCTCCCCATCCCCAGCCTCTCCTGGAGTCCTCTTTTCCTCACCAGTCCTGGTACATCGCTTCTCCGAATGTGGCTTGGCGAACGCTCGAGGCGCCAACCTCGGAGACGCTAAGACACTGCCATGACACAGCACACTCGACTGGACACAATCATTCTCACCTCTCTCTCACTATGGGAGATGAGTCCAAATGGAGGGTCTTTTGGTCGGAGTCACTGCAGCTCACTGCAGACCATGTCTTGAATCGGTGAAGGCGCGACCAGTTGGAGACGGCCAAGGGCATACTGGTGTCAGTTTAGACTTTTGGGGGTTATTTGGCCAAGGAGAGAGCAAAGGCTATTTGCGGACAGCAATTGTCGGGTATGGGGCGATCGACGAGAGGGAGAGGCACAAGCGTGATCTCATCACACGTTTTCGAGTTGCTTTATTGGGGACTGGCTGGAATGGGGGAGGCTTGCATTGTTTCTTTCTTGTCTCTCATATCACCGCCGCATATCGCGGCAGGTTTTGGGGCCCGTGGTGTAACGCAACATACCCGAGCATCATGACCACACGGACATACCCTCTGCATGTAGCATCCTGGACGATAGCGAAAGCATTGGAGAAACGTTGAGATTGTTTGAATACAACGAATGACTCTTACTTGCAGTTCCTGCGCGAGGCCTCCAGTGAAAAGTGAAAGGGTATTCCTCCTGTCATTTGGTTGTCACCCAGGTACTGAGTACGACCTCCCCTTGATTGGTAATTCAGAGGAATACCTAGGCGGCCTCGACCTGGATCTCATGCTGGTCAGTACTCTTACCCAAGGCAGCTAACGCGAGTGAGTGTCGCCTAAGGTTATTGCGTGTTTTGTTTGCTTGCATGGCATTGGCAGCTGCCTGACCTGCGTTTGCTCGCGAAGGGGAATTGGGAGGGTAGAGAGCAAGGAGGCCACCTGCAAGAAGAGTGCTCCTGCCACAGGGCAGTCACTTCTTTTGTTTGAGGTTGGGCTGTTCTTTCCTGTTTTTTTGTCCTTTCCTGTGAAGTATGGCAAGAGCCTCATGTCAGGTACCTACCTGCCTGCCTACATAGTATACCACAGTACAGAAGCACACGGGTTTCGGGAAGGAATAATATGGGATGTCCGAGAGGGAAGCAACGACCCACGGACGCAAGAATGGAACACTTGCTCTGTAGCTACAGGAGGGAGAGAGATAGAGGAAGCCAGTCAAGCAAGTGCGGACGGCTTACCGTGAACACTGGGGTGATCGGTTTTATTTCTCTTTCTTGGCTTCACGAAACAGCTTCGTCAAACCATAACTCAATATCCTCCCCTTAACCCGCCCTCGTCTAATATCTTTGTTTGATGCTGCTGGGAGGCAGTTGTACATTTACCTGACGGATTTCCTTCCGCTCGTCGACGGTAGTCTGCCTGCCGCGAGATCTGTCTTTTTGGGCTGAGGCAGTTGACCATACGTCCCAACCTACTTCTACCTTTTACTCACCCGGATTAACCATCACCACCACCACCATCGTTGTGGCACGCATCATCTCAACAGCTGCGCATTGCGAGCATCTATCTGGTCTATCTCCATCTCGATCATTTGTTTACCTTTACGCGGCGCGTCTCGGTTGCACACCATCCGTCGACCGCATTGTTAATTAATCTTCCTTGCGGCGTCAACCTCAGCGGCGCGGGGTGACGGACTCCAACGAGCTCGAGGTAAGGCAAGGTACTTTCTAGACCTCTTGTGCACCCCCAGAAAGCAGGCAGACGGCTTTGATTGACAGACACCTTCGTGCCCCCCCGAGCTATATCAATCTCCCAATAATGTGAGAGATGGAGACACACCAGGACCAGTCCAGTCCCGTTGTGGTGCGGCTTCCGCCTCCCCGCTCTGCCTGCCCGCCGCCGCCCCAAACCGTTGCGTTTTCCATGCCCGTGGTCGACGGTCGACGGTCTACCTTAGCACCGAGATGCAGATCTGCCTCGTGTTTGCGCGTCCCGTCCTGTCGTTGACCGGGAATGCCCTTCGCGCCCCTTCCCTCCCCTCCCCTCTCCTCCTCCTCCGCTCGACTCCCTAGAGGCCAGCCACTTCTCTGGCGCCTGACGCCTGGCGCCACTTACTTCCAAGCGGGATGCTAGTCACAATCTCTGGCCTCATTCAGCTTCTTGCACTAGGGCGGTGCCTGCCCCCGATGTTTGCTTTTGTGGCGTGGGCCGGGTTCTGAATCCTTCCTTGACTTTCCCTTCTTGCCCGGCCACCCGGATCCCATCGTTTTGCTACAGCCTACGGGTGCCGTTGTGCCTACACCACTATCCCGATGCTCTGCTGGTCCTTTCGTCACGCGGTTTCTGACAATAAAACACCAGACACGTCGACCGAGACATAGGGCAGACAGGCCTCGAGGCTGCAGACCGAGGCGTCGCACCGGAGCACACCCTCCTAAGGCCCCACGATGGCTCCTTGGCGGCTCCCTAGGGCGTTTGCCTTGTCTCTCTTTGTCCTCTCGCTGAGCCCGGACTATGTGGCTTCACGTAATCTACTCTCAGATGTGGCTCTGTCGGACTTTGCAAACCGTTACCAGGGAGTTATTGCCGACACCCCGGACGACGCCTCCCGGTCTCGGGATCGGCCTCTTGACTGCTTCCAGGTCGCCCAGCCAGTTCTGGGTCCGAAGGGCCCCGTCTACCAAGAGGTCGCCCGGGGGGACGGCAAGGACCAGGCCCAGCCTCCGTCGGACTCTCGGGATTCCTGCACGGTGCAGCTCATGGATCATTCATTTGGAAACAGCTTTGGCAAGCCCTTCGTCGGTAAGTGCAATCTTGTCTCCCTGCCTATCCGTACCACACTTCCAAGTCTTGGCCGGAGGGGACGGGAGGGGGCGGGTCGGGTGTCGGGGTTGTTGCTATTGTTGGGGGTCGTACGAGATGCATGTCGCTGCGCCGGCGGCCGACATGATGGCCTGGCCGGAAATAGATGTCCTAACTTGGAGGGTGAGTTTTCTGATGTTTTGATAGGTGACTACACGCCTCCTGGATGCGACTTCAACCGCGTTATCGTGAACTTTACGGCCACCTCTGCAGGTCGCCAGCTGGACCGTTTGGCCCTGCTGTACTTGGGTGACACGGAAGTATGGCGAACTTCAACTGCGGAGCCGAGGCTGGCTCCGGGAATTATCTGGACGTATTGGAAGGATATGACGCCGTACCTGAGCTTGTGGAAATCGCCCCAGAAGGTCATATTCGACTTGCCCAATCTCATTGGTGAGTACTGCACGCGTGTCTCCGCCTTCGGGGGTGGGGGCCAAAACGGCTAACGCTGCCAAGACGACAGGTATACGGGGCCCTTTAACTGCACCCTCACCGCAACCTTCTTCAGGACGGATGGCAATGTCACCGACAATGCGCCGCCGGCGGACCTCATCATCCCCATCTCGTCGCGCAACGGCTCGTCCGGCTCGGGTAGTGCCTGGCAAGTGCCAGAGCGCGAGGCTACCAGCACCGTCCAATTTCCGCGCAATGCCAATCGAGCAGTCTTCTCCGTCTCGGCCAACGGCCAAGGAACCGAGGAATTCTGGTGGAGCAACGTCCTTCAGAGCGATGCCGCGGCCTTCAATGCCACCGCGGGTATGGCCCCGGCCGGAAGCCCCTGGCGCGAGGTCCAGGTCCTCATCGACGATCAGCTTGCCGGCGTGCAGTGGCCATTCCCTGTCATTTTCACCGGCGGGGTCGTCCCCAGCTTTCACCGGCCCATTGTCGGCCTCGACGCCTACGACCTGAGGGAGCACGAGATTGACATATCACCGTGGCTGCCGCTCCTCAGCGACGGCAAGGATCACACGTTCAAGATCAAGGTCGCTGGTCTGGCCGACCAGGGAGACCGCACTTTTGTGAACACTACCGTGGGCAACTTCTGGGTGGTCTCGGGCAAGGTGTTTTTGTGGCTGGACGAAGAGGGATCCGTGACGACGGGGCGGCCGCCCGCGGTTGCTATATCCGAGCCGGATATCAAGTTGACCGGACGTAGTCTCAAACAGAACTCGACGGGTGCGAACGAGAGCCTTGCCTTCACCTTGGAGGTGACGAGGTCAATCTCAATCAAGGGTGAGGTCGTTTCCAAAAAGGGTACCCAGAACCCTGTATGGAGCCAGAAACTATCATACAGCAACCAAGCGACGGTGTCACAATTTGGTCGCAACGGGTTCAACAACTTTGTCATTGACGGGACGGATGAACTCAGCGGGCAAGGAACGTACCGGTCAACGTACCGGTTCCCGCTAATTGTCGACCAGACAGCCAACATGTCGGCCACCGGTGACCTCTCCCTGTCAGCAACTCTGTTCCAGGAGCTGAAACTGGAGGTCGAAGGCGTCGGCGTGTATCCCACCGGCCTCGAGGCTTACAACGGCCCAAGCGGCAACGGGCAGGGGCAGAAGGGCAACTTCAAGATAGCGAAGCTGTCGACGTCCCGCAACGGGACCGCCTCGTTCAACATGCCGGCAGATATGAAGAGCAGCTCGGCATTCGGCACCATAGGACAGGTGTTCCTGTTCAGCGGTGGTGGTCAGGACGGAGCACGTGACGTGGAGCTATACTCGCGGAATGTTAGAGCCGCCAACAATACGGTGCTCTCTAACGAGGAAAAGTCTGCCGCTGGAAAGCCGTCCGAAGTGCGTCAGGGGAAATCAATCAAGACGGGCAGTGCGAATTAGGCGAGCGGTGTCATGGTATGGTCGAGAAGGAGAGCCCCAAGTTTCAGAAGGGCATCATAGCAGTGGACAATTAGACGTCGTCGGACTCCGAGTTGGACCGGGCAGACGGTGCCGCTTGAGGTGGGCGTCTAATGACGAGCGGCCCAAGCAAGTCTGCCCCAGGACCAGAGCTAGAGCTAGACCTAGCCCCTAGAGTTCCCAGACGCTCCTAGGTACCATACACTAGTAGAGGCCTTTAGGCGGTTGTGGCGAAGGCGAGCTTGTCTCACCTCGCACTGCCGTCGGCAAGGTAGTCGAATCGGGATTTGGATTTAAAGTTTCGGGGTTAGAAGTAAAGGGCGACATGGCCCGTCATCTCGCTGCTACACTACTAAGTACACGGCAGACACGAACCGATCAACAATGCCATGTTTCGGTGCTGCCTGGTGCTGCTGTGCTGGGAGAAAGTTCGTTACTACACTGCTACTGCACCGCTAGTAGGCAACTTGGTCTGCTTGGCAACCAGGTAGCGTGATTACCATTATTAACCGCCTTCGAATTCCTGGGAATTTTAAGCTTTCCGATACGCCTGCCAAACCTCATGCGGCATACCTATCTCCCCGTCACCGCAGCGATCGACCGTACATGATCATAGGTTTCTGCTCGACCCTGGTTCCTGTGATATAGTGTCATCGCGAGGAACAAGAACAAGGACCTGGGGTCACCGCGAGTCTTCGAAACTACCGACGTCTCTCTCCATGTTTGGCTAGATCGTGGGGGGTGGTGGTGGTGATGATTGTGATAGTGGTGATGGGTTGTCAAGTTTGTTTGAGCGTGCCTGCCTGGGAAGGGGCGCACAGCTCAGACAGCAGCCCTTTCCCTGGTGCTAACGACAAGGTGCGACCTAGGGAGAGGTACCGTGCTATTGAAACCTGCCCGTGAGGAACTTCTCTGGAAGGCAGGCGGGCAGGCAAGTTCCTAGGTATGGTACCTATGTACCTTCCCCCCTAGGCTCGAGTGTGGCTGAATGCACCAGCAAACCTTAAAATCACCACCCACGGCAAATCACAAATCCCACCCATCCCATCTCACGGATGGTTCACCCAACATGCCCATCACGGCTCCATCGTCGTCCCGTGCCTTTCGCTGCCAAAACAGTAGCGTAGGCAGAATTATTACACAATTCTCACATCATTTTTCTTTTTTTGGCCAACCTCAACGCGGCTAGCATTCCTTCGTACATGACTTTCTTTGGCAACGCTGCAATCCCCCTACAGAGTACCTTACGCGGCTTTCCCAGCAATCAGGACGACTAGCAACGCACCGGCCTCTTCGCCTATACAGTTCGCCTCGACTTTTCTGTTCCATCTCCTGTTCCTTTCAACGCGCTCGATGGAGGCAAAGTTTAAAGGACCTACCTGTTTGACGACGCCTCACACATCATCACATGAAGCCCGGCAGTCGTCGACTTCAGTCAGCCAGACTCATGTTCCCTGGCGGACGACCAAAATAGTAGGGGGGCTACCTACCATCGCCATGCCATCTGCGAGCCACATGCACGTCGATCCTGACGGCCCTGCGCAAACCAATAGTTACGCCGTAACGCGATGGGAGCAAACCTTAATCTGATCCGCCCCCCCCCCCCCCTTCGTCCTTCATCTTGACGGTCTACAGGGCCGTGTGGTCGTTAGATGTCCCGACCCGTCGCAGATAAGCTTTCGAACATTGGTATTTTGTCATTTTAGCTGCTGGCTGTGCTTGGCTTCCTTTTGGCTCGCTCAGACTCCCCAGGCTCTGCTACACCCTCTCTCTCTCTCTCTCTACCTGTCGGCTTCCCATGACCGATACGGCCCCGAAGACGATCGATCCCGTCGACAACTGCGACACCCCTCCCTCGATACCACCCCTCGGGGCGGCCGCTGCTTGCGTCGAGGCGGGCCAGAGGAGGTTCTACACGATGGCGTCGCCTGCCCGTGCTGGCCTGTGGGGACGTTTGATGTTGACGTCGAGCATCGCTGGTTCGTGACTATTCCCGTCTCTAACGCGGACAGCTTCGCCTATTACACTAGCCAGAGAGCAAGCCTTCTTGGCGGGCCCCTACCCCCTCTGCTAACCGTACTATAGTAGTCACCTGCTTCCTTCAACGGCACCGCAGCACACCAAATGCACCACCGCTACGGCCAAGCTTTCCGCCCGGCTCACCCATCGGTGACATCAGCAAGTTGCAGGTCGCACATCGCTTCGTATTGCGTCGTATTCGAATCGTTGCCGCTGCGATGCGCTGCGCTGCAGTTGGCGCTGGCCCTCTGGGGTCAGGGGACCACCGTCCGAGATGGATGTGCCCGAATGCGGCAGGAGTTGAGGCGAACCGGGGCCGGTGATTGGAGGAATAGACGGACGGGTTCGATAATCCCTTCCCACGTCCTGGCGAGCCCCTTCGGTTTCCTTCTCTTCTGCCCCTCCCTCTCTCCCGACGACCCCTTGCTGGCGCGATGATGAGCAGTCCGTCCCCCTTCGTCGTCTCCCCCCTCCCTTTACTAGCCCCCTCCTGGGTGCGTGAAAAGAAGGTTTAGAGCCGCCGTGGGCGCAGATGCGGGCCTGGGGACGCACGGCACGCATGCACGCACGCGCCCACGGGAAACGCGGTAGCGCGGAGTCCAGCGGAGTCGACGAGGGTCACGTCGACCGGGATTCGATGATGTGTGCGCACACCAGCCACGGATAGGGGCTGTATTATCGTATTGTGTGTACATGCCGTTTCTTCGACCAGGCAGACGGGATTCAGGGCCGAGAAGAGGGAAGCATTTAGCACGACGCCGTCGACAACGGACGCCAGGCAGCACGACAACGGCACTATGACCCACGGGAAGGGAAGGCAAGGCAAGGCCAGTTCATCTTTGAGCAAGCCGTACGTATTGTACGTTAACCCTGAATCCGTTGGGCGAGGCGTCCCGCGCGGGAAACCCTGTCGCGCGGTTGGTGGCGGTGAGTCCGCACAGCTGGTAAGTCTACGCAGCATCCATCATGCATCACAGAAGTGCTACCACAGCGTAGCGTACACTACGCGGCATGCAGCAGCCGGTAAGCCACCGTTGAGCACTATGAGAAGAGGGGCGTGACCATATCTAGGTGTCACGCCTGCAGCGGGCTAGGCAGCGGAACGTGCTATGCGATGCGGATGCGATGCCAGTCGACCGTTGTTGTTCTTCGTTTTTCCATTTCTGTCCCTCCCTTTCGATGGCGGAGAGGTTCGAGGTAGAGATGGATCTGCAGCGGGAAAGACGACATCCCACGAACGGGACACCTAGGTATCCTCCCCTCCCCCCGCAAGATCAGACAAGCAAGCGAGTGCGTTGCCTTGAGGCGGGTCAGACCAACCGGTAATATGCAAGAAGGGCAAAAGTAAAGATAGACGGGGGGGACGGGCCAAAACCTTGTTGGCGAGAAGGTGTCTCTCTGCAGTATCCGTACCCTTTTTTCTTTTATTAACATGTTCTTGCTGCGAGTGCGAGCGTAAGACTCACTTATCGCGGCCGTGTGCTTGCCGCGCGATAGGTAGCTAGCGGGAATTCGAGTCACCAAGACCGAACCTTCTTTTTCCCTCTCACGGGTTTTTGAGTTTTTTGAGGGAAGGGAGGAGGAAAAATTGACCCTGCCTACTGCGTAACAAGTCCGAACGAAGGCAGCAACTCAAAAAGAAAACGTAGTCAACTCAGAAGGGGGCGGTTGCATATTGCTCACCCCCCCCCCCCCCCCCCCCCTTATCTCGCACTCTCTCTTTGTGAATTAAGCGCAGACGGGAGCTCCAATCCCACATCGTCATATGACCGACGGCTGATTATCGTGAGAATTTTCTTCTAGCAACATAAGGTTCATGCAATCCTGGGTGGTTATCGCGTCCGCGCGCTTGAGCTGGTCTAATATTTCTTGCGGTGTGAGGACGAAAAGGGGGCGCAGGCGGTGCGATGTATCTGTACTTGCCTTCCCCTTCAGCCACACCTCTTTAGGTGTGTTAGCTAGCTGCTCCAGGTCCTGCTCCTGCTTCTGCTTCTGCGTCATACGGGGAAGATTTCGAGATGATTTAGGTGTTTGGTTGATACACCCGTTTTCCCCCCTGCCTCGTAAATGCACTCTATCAATGGTCCAGCTGTCGGCGTAAACGCTGAGGGTGTGGACGCCGAAGCGCTCGCTGATGGACTGGGGAGGGGGGGAGGGCTTGGTCGTTCGGGGTTCGGCTAGACGGGTGATTTCACCACGGTAGGGAAGGGAAGGACGGGAAAAGGGGCCGCGCGGCGGGGTTTTCTCTCCTTGGGTTCTCTGTCTCCTGGCAGGGCAGAGCGGGCGCCGCGATGCAAGTCATTTTTGTTGTTGATGGGGGCTGTTCGTCCCGTCCGGGTTTTGTGGAGAGGCGGGCGTTCGTCGGCGGGCGGCCGGCCGGCCCCGTGAGCAGTTCTCTAAGTCTCTGCCTCGGCTTCTTTTTCATTATTTGATTTCCTCTTTCTGGTCTATTCCAGCTAATCGGAACCTTTTTTTGCTGATTTGTAAAGATTGAGAGCGCAAAGGGATGAGAGAAGGGGCGGAGGGTCGGTCCCCTTCTTGCTCTACGGACGATGTCCGTGTTTCCCTCTTTCCTCTCATACTTCATTTGAAATCGAGTGAAATGATGAAAATTAGTGCTTCAAAATTTGTCTTTTTTGATGAATGCCCGTGCAAGCAAACTTTCCCACCCGATGAGTAGAGACAGACTTTTTTCTCTCTCTCTCTCTCTCTCGCTCTCTCTCTCTCTTTCCCTCTGTCTGTTATTCTCCCGCTCTGAAGCCGTGCAGGCTTTGCGCAAAAAGGTTGATGAATTGGCGAAAGCATGTGGGCGGACGTGTGGTGCCAGTGTACCTATGTGAGTGTTGAGTTTCCGTATAGTTACGTGATGCTTTTCCCCACCAAATCTACACAGCATCTTTCTGCTGACGATAGTTCACTTCCCTTGTTTTGCTTTTTGGTGCACAACGTCCGAGTCGATACCGTATGTCGTGTCCGGCGTGTGTAATAGCCTCTGGGCAGAACTTTCCTCGTGCCACTAGCAGGCCCTTTGATCCGAGACAAAACACTCTGTTCTCTCTGTGTGTCTAGATCGCTTGGCGAGAGGAGAAGACTTCGTATTGCCGGATCGGGAAAGCGGACGGAGAGGAAAGGGAGAAAAAAAACCAACGCTTTGGATTCCGCTCCGTCTTTCTCTGTCCGCGTCACCTCAAGCCGTGTGTAGGCATGCCCATCGCGGTATGGTCTCTCCCACCCCCCTCTACTTGCCAGATACTTACCCCATCGGCAGGCAATCCAGATCGTTTGAACGTGCGCTTGGAGAAAGTTGGAGAATAGTTGGGGGAAAAGGAGAGGGGGAAGGGGGGTACGGGGGCGTGTGTGTCCGAGAGATGAAGATGAAGATGGATGGACCAGAGAGTTGTGAAGGGGACGGACGATGGGCGTGGGATATGTCGTCCCGTGCTCCTGCATGACCAAAGTCTAGTTGATCGATAGTGCATGCAGAGAAGGAAGCCTGAAGGCGTGAGTTCAGAAGCAGCAACAGCAGCAGGAGCAGCAGCGAGAAGCAAAGCAGGGCCGTTGGACCAAACTATCGTTGCAGGAGGAGGAAGGAGGAGAAGGGGGGTGGGCTTTCCTACGGCCGTAACCATGCCAAGGCTTGACATTAGCAGCTCGTGGCTTTTCCCACCTTTCCCACTCTTTAGTAAGTCTGTACTTCCCCCCCTCCCTCCCACAAGCTCGCTTCATAATCGGAATGGACTCCGACGGGAGGAGTGTAAGCGTACCTGAAGGAAGGAGTCGGGATATCAACAAAAGGCCCTGGGGGTGATGAATCCAAGAAGAGGAAGGGGGCTGGGAACTTCGTAAGGGGAGGGGGCGTGAGCATCCTTCTCGGAATTCAGCGCCGAGGAAAGCGAACTGAACTGAAATTTTGAATTTGGCCTGAACTGAACTCTATAATTCCTCCTTTCCGTTGGGTAGGTAGTGTAATTGTCAGAGATGACAAAAAGAAAATACACACACAAGTGACGAAGGGAGATTACCCAATTCCTGCGCGCACGGCAAGGAAAAAAGGTGTCAAACTCTCTTTTCGCCACCGCCACAAAAGCTCTCCAGTCAAACTCTCTCCTTCATCCCCCTTTCTCTCTCCAGGATGCGTTTCGAGGCTTGGATGGTGTGGGATGAACCCGAACTCTATTCAACCCGGCAACAAGGTTTTTGGGAGAGGCGCAGGAGTGCAAGAAAAAAAAGGACCCCAAAACACCAGAGACACCTACGTCGATAGGCGAGCGAGAAAGACGCGAGGCGAGTTCCAGCTACGCGACGTCCAAGCAAGGTGCCAAGGAGAGCTCCCGTATTGGAGAACGTTTCGTCGCGTGTTCGGTCATCCCTCCCTCCCCTCCCCCCTGGGCCCTGTTCTGATCTTCGGTGGCTTGCTTGTCTTCGCAGCATCTGGTGAGGATTTTCCTCCTCCCGTCCCGGGCTCATCCCTTCCCCCCGTCCCCCCCTTCGACTTCCCGTCCCACGCATCTTGATATCGTGGGGTTGCCAGGGGTTAGGTGCAGAGTTGAAGGGCCCTGATTTTTCGACGTAATACCATGGTTTTGACTTTGCCATCGCAACACGCAGTGTGTGTATGACTTCGTGTCTATCCCGCGCATGTTATGTCAGCATCACTAAGAATGCTCTTGCGCCCCTTATGGGGCTTTCCCGATGTCAGAAAATGAAAGTTTGTTCACCCATGCCCGTCTGACGCGCCGTGCGTGGGCTGCTCCCACATCCCGCGTCATCGTTTGAGCTGAGTTCGGCAGATGAAAAGGAGGAAAGAGGGTGACGGACTCATCTCACAGGCGGAGGACGAAGCCGGGTTTTCCGGAGATTTTCGTCCGTGCCGAAAAACCCACCCCCATTCCCCATCAAATGACGACCGACCGAGACCGGGTGCGTCTTCGGCGCGGGGACGTACGTAATCGGCTTCCCTGTGTCTCTCTGTCTGGCGTCTCGTCTGGAGTCCGTCCCGAAAGCCCTGAGGCGTATCGTCTGATGTCGTCCGAGACGTCCCAAGATCCGAGCCCGCGGCGGCATGGTTGTCAGGCACATCACATCAGCACCTACTCTGCCCCCCGAAGCTGTGACGACCCTCTCTCTGGTGGTTCGTTGAAACTGCCGCTACCCCGTTCAGGGTCCAATGCCGCGGCCTGTCTCCCTGCATGCCATTCTGGCCTCAGCGGTCTCACCGCCATGGACGGAGCTGGATTCTGCTTTTAGAAAAGGTGAGGAGTGTGAGGCCGAGGCCGAGGTCGAGGCCTTCATCTTGACGCAGGTCCAAATATTAGACTTTTGTTCTTTTCTTGGCGCTCGTTTCCATGAAGTTCTACAAAACCACGCCCAAGGGGTAAGTAAGTAGCTGGCCGAGGCGTGTCTGCTGGTGTGAATCGTGTGATGGCATTCCCAACTCTACACCACGGAGATGCTTCCACTTCGGGAAAGGAGCATCGCTGCCTTCGCGTGTCCGGGCCCAGATTTTATGCTTCGTGTGTTCCGGCCTCCTGATATCGTGCGGCTCTGCTCCGTTGCAGTCGCCGGAGGCTGAGCATACAAGGGGTTATTTACAAGCAGAGCTTTTACTTTTGTCTTTTTTTTTTTTACACAAGCCGGAGGCTGAGCAGGCACCGAGACCGTGGTCTGCCCCGAAAAACATAGTTCCGTGCCGCCGAAGTCTCGCCGTCCTGATCGATAATGATGCTTTATTGGTTTTACGCCTACCGCACCAGATGCTGACGAGAGGATGCCTAATATCCGATGCCCCTTGCTTCGAGAACAACCCGCTTTATTCATGTAGCGCTTGATCCAGCTGTCTGGAACACACGACATAACCCGCCGCACCAGCCGAATGGGCATTGGCGCAGTCATACCTTTCCGTTGGGCCTTGCCAAAATAACGACTCCCATCCGTCTCCCTCGCACCAAAACTCCCGCACCCGCATGATCTGACGCTTGTGACGCGGCCGATTGACCAGCCTAGCCTCCCATGTCTACCGCAGAGCCGACCGTTTTCAAAACACTTGCAAAGCTCCCCTGTTCCCAAGAAACGGAGATGAAAAAGACACCAAGAGAGTTAAACGGAGCGTCCACGACGCATCAGTCTGCCTCGGCAAGTTGCATGATCAGCCTGGCTGCCATGTCCAGGAAAGGGAATGGACTTGTCACGTCCTTTTCCTCAAGCAGCCTCCTATCCGCTGTCTCATACCCTGAGCACTTGAAGTCCACGAGGTAGACGCCGTGTTCCATCTCGTATATTTGGATGTCCATGTGCAGGGCGACGAAATCCCGCTTGACGTTGTCATCGCCAACCACATGGTAGCTGTCGGGGGTCTTGGATCCTTCGGTGGGTGTCGTCGACGTCTTACGCAGCGCTGCGAACTGGTCAGCGACGCTCCCACAGGTCATGGATATCGGGCAACTTACTCTTTGTTTCCCAACGCACTTTGATATGCCAGGGATCGGCCGGGAGTTTATATCTCTTCAGCGGATCGATGCTGGTTGTGGAATCATTACCCCCTTGGGAGGCGTAATCGTCAACGAAGCTGCCGTCGTTGCTCGGCTGGTCGGTTTCCGTTCCGTGGACCTTTTCATAGTCTTCGTCAGGCACGTAGGTTGCCCCCAGCTTGTTCAGAGCCTTGTGGATACACAGCAAGGCTTCCCATGGCGCATTACGCGACCGTATACCAAACTGCCACCTAACCGGCTTCGTCTTCTTAGTCGTCGTCACCGGCGTCATGCCTTGCGGCTTCTTAGAATCGTCAAGGCGGACTTGGCTCCTGGAATGAGGCTTCAAGTGCCGGGCTGTTTCCTCTCTTTCGGCGTCCGTGCGGGCTGAAGATGGCTCATCGACCACGATTGTCGGCGTGGGATGGTCCTGGACGCCTGCCTTCTCACGTTCTATGTACTCCCTGTGGTACGCTGGGAGACTGCTTGGCAAGATACCGATCTTGCTGATGTAGGGCCGCTGTACACTGACAGCTGACACACCTGACCTCGCCGACGAAGCACTGGGAAGAGGGCTATTTGAACCATCTTGATCGACCGAGAGGGATGCCATGGCTTCTGTTGACGAAATTAGACCGGCGCCTGCCCCTTCCATCGGGTGCAACATACCATTAACTTGCATAAGCTTGTTCTCACGGACAATCATGTACGCGTCCTTGATCGCCGAAGGCTCCGCAGCCTGCAGAGCCTCCTCGACGTCCTTCTTCCCGTAACCCATTGTTTTACTGATCTTTTCAGTAACCTCGTTGTGAAGCTTCTCCTGAACTTTGGCAGGAGCGTTGGGAGCGATATCGCTCTTCTCAATGGCCTTGTTAGGATCAACACCCGTGTTATAGAACTCTTCCACGGGCGGTGCCAGATAGGGCGGCAGTTCAGTCATAAACCAGGGGTCCTGACGAATGTCGTCGATGGTGGCACGTTGCACAGGGTTCACGACCAGCATCTTCTTAATGAGGTTTGCGGCGCCGCTGTTCATCCACTGCGGTATGCTGTAGGTACCGCGGGCGATCTTGGCGAACAGGCTGGGGATGTGCTCATCGTCGAAGGGTAATCTGCCTACGAGGAGGACATAGAGAATCACACCACAACTCCAAACATCCACCTCAGGGCCAGCATAGAGCTTTCCACCGATCACTTCGGGTGCGGCATAGTTGGGACTGCCACAACTCGTCTTGAGGAAATTTCCGTCCGTCATGATGTTACTCAGCCCAAAGTCGGCAATCTTGACGTTCAGGTTGTCGTCGAGTAGCAGGTTCTCAGGTTTCAGGTCGCGATGGACGATCTTGTGTCTGTGGCAGTACTCGACAGCGCAGAGCATCTGCTGGAAGAACCGGCGGGCCTCGGGTTCCTTCATCCGTCCGTTCTGCACGATGTAATCGAAAAGTTCGCCGCCGGCGTATTCGAGGACCATGATGATTTCATTGGGGGTCTTGATGACGGTGTATCTGGGTTCGCGCAGGTCGGTTAGTACCTGTCGCAACGTGGTCCAATACCTGGGAAGTGTAGACATACAGCTTGATGATGTGAGGATGTCGCAGTAGTTGAAGATATTCGATCTCGCGCTCGACGCGACCAGCCATATCTCTGCTGATAAGCTTCTTGCGGGCGATGATCTTGAGGGCAACCTGCTGGCCAGTGCCGTTATGAATGGCCAGCTTCACCTTGCCGAACGAACCCTCGCCGAGAGTCTTGATGATCTTGTAGGCGCCGATGCGCTGCTCCGTCTTGATTTTGTCCCGCAGCGGGGCGGTCTGATCGGCCGGAGGAGCCATGTTGACGGCGTCGTGCGGCGGAGGTTGGAGGTCGTCACGGCCGGCGGCGGCGGCGGCAGCAGCACCGTGCTGCTGAGAGCGTCGACGGATCTGAGAGGACGAGAGGCTGATATGGAGCTCCTCCTCGTCAAAACCGGAAGCCATGGTGTCGGTCGGGGGGGAGGGGGGCTCGGGTCGTTTTTGTTTAAATGGGCTGTGGCCGGAGCGAGCCTTGAACATGGACCACACAAGTGGGCATGACGAAGTTGGATTGTGGAGGGGAACATCAACGGGTGGAGGGCCGCCAAGAAGCTCCCTAGTTCCTGCCAGTGCCAGGCCTTTTTTCCTGACTGGCCCTGTGGCCCTCACCACCCAAACCTGCCGGTCACGGTGGGGAGATGAGTCGGTCCGTGCATGTTCGCTGCCATTTTGGGCGCCTCTTGGGGGGAAATGGAGGGGCAGCTGCCACTGCTGACAGGGCACGACTCATCCCACCACTGATGACTGGACAGTGCTATCGTGCATGAGCTTGAATCTTATCAGGAATAATTCGCACTCTTCAGCGCATTTCTGCTTACGAGGGGACCTGTTTTGTTTTTCTATTACAATAGACTCTTTTACCTTTTCTTCTTGGATGGATTCAATCAACAAAAATCTGTCTTCACCCAACTCAGTACTATCACCCACGGCGGGCAGAGGTCGTCGTATCGATTGGTGGGACCACTGTTGCGGCTTGATAGGGATGGAATCGGGGCGAATCGGGCCTCCTGCCATTGGGCCACCGTACCACAGCACCTCTCGAATCATGAGGTGTCGTCCCAACACCATCTCACCCGCGTTCTGCACGGAGGGCAGAAGAAAATAACGGATAATCGCGCCTGACTTGAACTCGCTCCAAGGGCAGCTGTCATATTCTTATCAAATTCTTCATGCCGCGAGGTGTGAAAATGCCCGATAACTGACACATCATAGGTGATGCTGAGTGAGCTGGGAAGCCAGCCTCCAATCCAATATATTGGACGCCCATGATGATGCAAGCCCCGGGCCATCACAAGGACACACTCGTTCCTTCAGTGGAAGTGGTGGGTGTGCTGAAGAAATTGCATGTGAGACCAGATACGCGTCGGCCGAGAGTGATCATGATGCCGCCTGCAGGGTACCTAATCAGTGGCCGTCTCTCTGCCAGTTGATGGCATCAACAATCCTGGGAAACAACGAAACAACAAGGGCAACCGATGCGAAGCACCAAAATTACGTTGAAAATAACGTTAAAGAACGTCCAAAAGTTCCCAGGATAGAATCCTCGTTGCGACCCTTGGATACGCCATGGCTCTTGGCCGCCTGATTTACGCCCCCCTGGTTCCTTGACTCGTCGAGGAGACCGCATGTCACCTCAACGGCAGCTTTGCGACTCAGAGCGTGCCCATCGATCGTCCTGCAGCATCTGCACCGGCTAAATAAACCCTGACCAGTCCTAGGAACCACGGCCCCGTGTCCGAGAAGGTCCGATACTGCCAAACGCATCGATAATGTTTGCACTTGTTTTAATCTCGATTTCTACAGCATTTCGCAAGGCAAAGACTCATCGGCAAGTGCGTCCGAACCGAAGAAAAGCCAACCAGCGGTCTGGGAACTATGCGTGTGCCCGCTTCTGGTTGCGCTCCTTTCGTCTACCTACAGCGGGAGTTGTAACATGGGGTTGTGGGGGGGGAATTGTGTCTGCAGGACAGAAGATTCTGCAGCGACTCCAGTTCCGAGGTTATGAGGGTAGCTCACGATCCCCCGTCCGGATGCTTGTTCCTTGCTCAAGCAAGCCAAGTGGAGGTGAGTGGGCTGCTCAAATCCGCGGAGTCAAACGCCAACCCCCTCCCCCGACTTCGCTATTCTCCTGTAGAGAGCACACTACGGCGAAATATTCAAAGTCTGTGTTATTTTTGGATTGCGGAGGCCCTTTGGCACTCCTTGCAAATATCCATATGCCCATAGTATTATAGTAGATATTCACACACAATGTACAACATAAAGTGGGGTTTCCTGACGACACTTGAAGCCTGTCAGTGAGGGCTTCTTCATTCCGACTTGTCCTTCTTGTCTTCTGCCCTAAGTCTCTCAATGAGCTTTTGCGTCAGATAGGGACTAAGGCCGAGTCTGTAGCTTGTTAGTGTATTTCATCCTACAGTTAGTTGCCTGCGGTAACGGCCAACGTACATTCCCTCCCTGGTGATGATGCGGTATGTTCCGCTGGGCTCCAGGTTGCCAATGATGTTGCCGTTCTGATCGACCTCGACACTGCCCAGGATGTCTTCGGGCCAAGCGATCCGGCCAAAGTCTGGCGGGTTCCTCGAGTCGCTGAGATGAACGTAACCGCCGTGTCCGCCTCCGCCCGCGCCGCCCTGGCCACTGGCACCTTCGGCGCCGGCGGCGCCAACCTTGTTAGACGAGCGTCGCTTATTTCTCTGCGCAAAGAATGCACCTCCGGAGCCCAGGTTGGCGCCGCCGGGCCCGGCGAAGGCCTGCGCCTGGGCAACGAGGTCCTTGTCTTTGTGGGCGTGCTCGGTGAGAACTTCGTAGAGAATCTTCGTAAATGTTTGGTTTTCGGTAAACGACTGCGGGGTCGGGGGATCGCTCGTGGAAAAGCCAATGGCTAGCCTTTGGTTTGGCGGCTCATCTTCGAGGTACGACAGGAGAAAGGAAGCTCGCGATGGATCGGCGGGAAACACTTTCTGCGCAGCGCTCAATTAGCTACCTGCAGGAGTTGGGCTGGTCGACATGCACCCACAATGGACGGGTTGGTAGTCAAACTGGAGACAGACCGGAAGAACGAGGTTCTGTATCTCGGTATTAACCGTGTCGCTGGGGCCAACATTTTGAGGATGTTTGGTGCTGCAAGAGTAACCGCTGAAGAGCTTCACGAAGCTTTTTTGGCAACAATACGGATACCTAGCTCCCGACTATCCCACCCAATGATGACGGCATTTGCCAGCCTAGGTACCTCCCACCTACCGCCTGCCCGTAAGTACAAGCTCCAGCCACTCAGACGCCGCGAGCCCCGCTCCCCCTTGCGCCACGCGAAAACGCGGTACCGGGAACCAGACGCGTCTCAATTAAACTATTTGGACTCGACTCTTCAGATACCAACTCGATTTTTAAATACCTAACGAACAGTGACGGCCAGTCTGACAAATTGCTTCCGCGTTTCCGCATTGACGTTCCAATCATTCGAGTAACCGGACGAAAGACTCAATCACCGCCATCATGGATCACCTGCCCTCAATATCCCCGAAGCGCAAACAGGTGCCCATGGCAAACATCTTCGGCACCAAGACACCTGCCCCTCCTTCCTCCGCGATACCCTCGTCGTCGCCCGCATTCGGAACCCCGGTGCACCCTCTGAAGCCCTTCAAGGTCTCAGCACCAGCGAAGCACGCGATTCTTCCCATAATCCTCCCGCCGGCCACCCTCAGACCCCTGGCGTTCCGCACGTTTACGAAGAAGCACGGCTTGACACTCACGTCGTCCGCACTGCAAGAACTCGCCACCTTCATCGGCCGTCACTGCGGGTCCGGTTGGCGAGAGGAGGGCTTGGCCGAGAAAGTCCTCGAGGAAGTGGCCAAAAGTTGGAAAAACTGCAATGGCGGTGTTATCGTCGAAGGCGCGAGCCCGGTGCTCAAAGATATCCTGAAAACACTGGAAGGGAACATGAGCGGAGGCAAAATCGTGATGGGCGCCAGGGGTCTGAGCAGGCAAAATAGTCTTTTGCTGGAGCCGGGTCAAGAGGCGGAACTGTCAAACACCAGGCTGGGTCTCCGGCCTGTGCCCTCCGCCTTGTCGCGGGAAGACAGCCAACAAAGCCTGGGGGTATCCGGTCTTGGCGTCGAGGAAGAAGAGGACGATGACGACCATGTTAAAGATGCGAGGAAGTGGCTCAGGGTGATCGATGCATACAAGCAGCCTAGGTTCTGTTATAATGTCGCCAAGAAGCACTTCGAAAGGTGAGAAGAGACTGAAACTGTGCTGAGAAACCAGCTAACCAATATGGACCACTAGAGAGACATCAAAACCATCTCTTTTGCCCTCGGCATCACACAAGACCGCACTGTTTCGGAACAGATACAACGTCATACACCAGAGGCTACTCAGAAATGAGTCTTTCCACCAGTCGGCCGTCGCAAGCTCTCGAGCTCCCTCACTCAAGCGTTCCTTATCGAATCAGCAAAATCACAAGATTACCCCTATTGCCAACCTGCTTGGACGCCATGGCAGCCACCACATGCTTTTAGGCATGATAAATGTGCTGCCTACCGGCGGTTATGGAATCAGCGATCTGACTGGAACAATTGCGTTGGATCTATCACAAGCCGTCGCAATCCCAGAAGACTCGGCTTGGTTCACGCCAGGCATGATCGTTCTGGTAGACGGTGTTTATGAGGAAGAGGAGGAATCTTTAGGCAAGGGCCTGAGCGGGAGCAGCGGTGTCGGCGGCACGCTGGGCGGCAGGTTCCAGGGATTCTTCATCGGCCAGCCCCCCTGCGAAAAGCGCAAGGCGACACTCGGCGTCAGCGGCCCGGACGGCGGCCAGGACCACACCATAGGAGGTGGGTTCGGCTGGATCGACTTCCTCGGCGTCGGCAGCGAACGCGCCGTCGGCGCTCGCATGAGAAAGCTCGAGCAGCGCCTGCTCCCGCGGCACTCGGCGGACGAGGTGCCCAGCCGTGGCAGGATGGTCATTCTGGGCGAGCTGAACCTCGACCAGCCGCGAACACTCCAGGCTATGCGAAGGATCCTCGCCATCTACGCCGCCGAGCCCGAGGGCTCCAGTCCCATGACCTTCGTCGTCACGGGCAACTTCACGCAGCACGCCGTCCTCGCCAGAGGCGGCAGCGGCGGCAGCATAGAATACAAGGAGTACTTCGACGCACTGGCGTCGACGCTCTCCGACTTCCCCACCCTCCTCCAGTCCTCGACGTTCGTCTTCGTCCCCGGAGACAACGACGGCTGGGTCTCCTCGTTCACCGCCGGGGCCGCGACGCCGCTGCCTCGGAAAGCCGCCCCGGACGTGTTCACGTCTCGCATCCGTCGTGCTTTCGCCACCGCCAACGCGGAGCTCGGCGCAAAGGGCGACGGCGAGGCCATCTGGACCTCCAACCCGAGCCGGCTGACGCTCTTCGGCCCGAACCACGAGGTCGTCGTCTTCCGAGACGATATATCGGCTCGCTTCCGCCGCACGGCGGTCCGCCTCAAGACGTCGAGCCAGGACCAGGCCGGAGACGATGGAAACGAGGAAGGCCCGGCCGCCGCCGCCGACGACGTCGTCATGGCCGGCAGCGACCCTGCCGAGGCAGAGGACGATGTTGACATGGACGTCGACATCCCGAGCAAGAAGCCCGCTGTCCAGGCGGTCCCCTCAGATCTGCCCCAGGACACGCACACGGCGCGGAAGCTTGTCAAGACGGTCCTCGACCAGGGGTACTTGTCCCCCTTCCGCCAGGCCATCCGTCCCGTGCACTGGGACTACGCGTCGGCGCTGCACCTCTACCCGCTGCCGACGTCCATGGTGCTCGTCGACACGACGGCGCCGCCGTTCTGCGTCACGTACGAAGGCTGTCACGTCATGAACCCTGGCAGCATCTTGGTTCCCGGTCGGACACGCGTTGGCCGCTGGATAGAGTACGAGATTGGCAAGATAGGCAAGCTGCGGGAGGCGACGTTCTGAGTGGACCACGTACCTTGGTCATATACCTAATGCATCGAAGGGGCGAAGGGGCTGTTTCCAGCATGGGCATGACTTAGGATATAATGATGACTTTATGCACTGGCAGGATGTCGCGAGATATCCCCACGATACATTTCAATACAGGCATGTGTCTTCCAGTCAGTCAAGAGCCCATGGCCATGTTCCTTTAAGTCCTGATGCGAACCCAAAGACCGCCGCCGTGTGTCTATCTACGGTGGCCTTCTGTAATCTCCCCGCCGAGCCTCGTAGCCATCGTCTAAGCCTGCAGATTGCCGATTTCTAGAGTCGGGCTCCTGGCGTCTCGAGGCCTGGGCCGAGTCCTGATTTATCTTCTGGAACCAGGGCCTGCCGCCCGTGGCATCAGCTTGGACCCCGGGCCTGCCGCTCATTCTCTCAAGTTCGCGTATCCTCTCCAGGTGGCGCATCCGCTCCAATTCAATGAAAGGGTTCGCGATTTCAGGTCTATATAGTATCGGCCCGGTGTCGCGTGTCTCGCGCAGTTGACGCGTGTGCTTCCATAGTGCGTCCTGCTCACTCTCCGGAACCCACCGCTTGATTAGGACGAAGTCGGGGTCCTGCTCGGTTCAGTATTTCTCTCTAGAATGTGGAGTGAGGCATGATGGGAGCACATACCGCGTCGGGTTCCCACTCCAATTTGTGGACTCGTAGCGTCTCAATCGATAAGTGCTTCCGCGACATTCTTGTGTATGTCGGACGTGCCTGAGGATTGTCATCCGCGGCAGACTCGCTTCTGGGTGACCTCGGTGGCAGTGGCTTTAACCTCTTCTTCTCCTTTTCTTTTTCCAAAATGGCTGATTTTACCTCCTCCGCTAGGTCGGAATTTCTCAGTTGTTCCCGAAGTCTCCTCTCGTATGCCCGCATTTCTCTTCCAACATCCTGGTTGAGATCGAATTCGGCTTGCACTCTGTTCTCAATACTCACTGCTCTCGACACTCCGCCAATGCTCTTTGGGAGCGGAGCAGGCCTGCCCGAGCGTGATACCTGGTTGACAAACCGTTGCTGGTACTCTGCTGCTTCCGCTTCGACGCGACGTATATCCTCTTCAAGCTGATGACGTTCGAGCTCTCTTTGTATTGTAGGCGTGGGATGTTCCTCGTTGGCACCCAGCGACGTTCCACTTTCCGTGGTCTTGTGTTTACTTTCATATGGAAATAATGCCAAAACTGCGAGTTGTTCTTGATGCCCGGCCACGTGCCTCTTGAACTCGCTCGCGGGCACGCGTGTTGGAGAGACATGATTGAGCGACGTAGCCGTGCTCTGTTTAAGGTCATTTCCCAAAGAGATGGACGGAGCTCCATCCCAGTCGTTACAAAAGGGGCAGTCCGTGGACAGGAAACTTCCGAGAGCATTCTGTCCCGCATCCACGAGCGCCTCCAGCTGTGACTCGCAAAACAATCCATGTACGATGAGAATGTGGGATCGTATCTTCATCTTGTCATGCTTCTCGCCGCATAGTACACAAGCGAAATTGACTCGGTGATATCTGAGCTCGTGTTCAAACCAGATATCTCGACTGCCAAAGAGCTTGGTCTCGCAGCTCCCGCTTCCGACAGTGCATACGTATGCCCTTAGATCATGCATCGCATGGGACCTGGAAGGATGTTACAGGGATTACTGAAACAGAACGTTTGACATACCTCCACCTAGTTTCGCAGGAAAACTTCTGGCTGGTGAAGCAAATAGGGCATTCAAAGGCCTGCCGGTCTGCGGATAAGTCTGCCAGCAAGGGCAGTGAGTTTCCAGTGAAGGGGTCGGTAACTGCGACATCCAAGTCTATCGATACGTCCTCTTCTTGCTCCTCGTCCTCGGAATAAATTGCCCCAGTTTCCGGTGGTCGCTGTATCTCCTTTTGCTTGCTGTTACCTCCACGTGTTCGGCATTTGAAACCAAAGTCTATGAACACCTTTCTCTTCTTCATAGCCAAAGCTAGTCTGCGAAGAAGGTTAGTACTGCTAGAGTCGTGCTTAAGACAGTCTCCTATAAGCTTGGGAAACCTCTGTTCGATAAGGCCAGTTTCATAGGCCGTAGACAGTTCGTCGCCATGTTTCTCGTCCATAAGCCAAGCTCGGGAGAAACGGTCATCCTTGCGAGGCACGTTGATAAGGGGCGCCATTCGAAACAACGAGTTTATACACTCGGACATGACTTCCATAATCAAATCGGTTTCGTCGGCCTCAGACAGCTCCAGTCGGCCGTGCTCATCATCTGCGGCTCCAGGATATGAGCCATCGCCATCAGTTCGCTCTGGAGATAGCTACGTCGGGGGCGAGGCGTCTTGGGTCTCTTTCGTCGCCCTGCTCATTTCCAGTACTGTTTGGGGGGAAGACCACAGGTTAGGTGCCGTTACAAATCGCGTGACGCAACTTACGATCGTCCAGTGCCTCACCAAGCTCATCTAGCTGGTGACAAATCTGGTCACGAAGCTCTGGGGCATCCGCAAGTTGCCTATCCAGCGTCTCCCTTGAAGCCGAATTTTGGACTATCCTTACGGTTCCGCACCATAAGAAAAACCTTTCCTTGGTATCCGCAATCGCACTCGGTCGTATCAGAGCCCCTTCGCAAGACCCAAGCTCGGGATGCTCCTCGATAAGGCCCGATAATTGTTCCATTTTCTGCCTCACAACTCCGGCCCTTCTATGAATACCTGTGAGTGCTTCTCGAGACATGGTAAAGGCCGAAAGGAAAATCCGCCGCATATAAGGGAAGAGATATACCGGGTGATGGCCAGCCGCAGAGTCGTGCCTGCAGGCAACACGTCGAAGCAAATCACAACGTATCAGGGCAAGGCTGGGGATGAATAGCCACCATCTGCCTGGAGCAGGCACAGATTGCAGCACCTAGTGAGGGGTTCTCACGTGCAATCTCCTCATTGGGCCGACTTGCATGAGCTGCTTATGCTGTCCCCATCGAGACAACGTGAACCACGACGACAGGCACAACGACTGTCAGCTTTGCCAATTCCGCCTTTCATACTGCTTGTCGCTAGCACTGAACCAAAAAAATTCTAATTTCGATCAATGTCGGGCCTCGAGATCGCCGGTATTGTGCTCGGCGCTATGCCTGTAGCCATCACGGCGCTCGAAAAGTATGGAGAGGCTGCGAGACGACTAGGTCTTTTCAACAAGATCCGACCAGAGCACAAAAGATGCAGCGATCGATTGTGCTATTTTAACGTCGCATTGAAGAGACACCTGAGACAGTACTATTGCCCTTGACGACTGATGACCTTCTCGTTGAGGATCTGCTCTCAAACCCCGGCGGCGAGGGATGGAAGGACCCTTCGATCGTAATACGACTGGGGGACCGGCTTCAGGGATCTTATGAGCTCTATGTCGATTATTTCCGGGATGTAGAACGAGTGATGAGAGATATCAATCAAGAGCTAGCGATTGATCCACCTGGTGTCCAGGGGCAGGTCAATCTGGAAGTGAGCAACATTGATCAACTTCGTATGAGGACAAAATCTTACTTGGTCACAGAAGGAGAAAAGTAGCCTTGCCCGTCTGAGAAAATCGTTCGCAACGAAAGAAAGCCGTGCTTTCCAGATGTACAGGCTTAGATTTGCGAATGGCGAATCGAAACGAAACGAGCTCTTCGCAAAGCTTGACGAGTACTGCAACAAAATGGAGAAATTGCTCGATTCTAGCGACAGAGATGCAGAGCTTGTTCGGAAGAGAGCAGCCTTGAAGTACATGGACGCCATTGACGCAGCCGTGTGCAACTTCTGGCCCAGTGCCTCCAAGTTGTTTCAAGTCCTCGCGTCGTCTTGGAACTGCCTCTGCCAAGGGGGACATTTTGGACAGTTGCGACTGCAACACCGGGCTACCACCGAGCTCGACTTCCGTATCATCTTTACATCGTCCATTTCTTCTGGTTGGGCGGCTCGAAGCACGCGGATCTCGGGCCTTTCACAGGACGAAGCGGTGACTGGACAGATGATGCTGGACAGTGTTCCGATACGCCAAGCAAGCGAGAGCAGGTATCAACTGCCGTACCTCGCCTCGAAAGTACCGCACCGCACAAGTCAAGTGGGATTGTACGTTCCTTTCCGATATGTGTGACGGTTACAAAAGACTGATTTGGTCGCAGACGAGCATCGTCCTCCATAACACTCACTGCGACGACTCCTCAACAGCCAGCGAAGAGCAAGCCGCAAATCATAGATCTTTGTGCTTCTTTAAAGACCTTTGAAGGGCATTGCTATGGCTACGTTGCCAGGAAGGACTGCCAGTTTCTTGTCTTTAGAGATTTCGATGCCGATGATACACGGTTAGAAACGGTCACGCTGGACCAGGTCCTTCGTTGCGGCGCCGGGTTCCGTCCATCGCGGCAAGAGCGCTACTCATTAGCGCTGGTGCTCGCGTCGTCGGTCCTGCAACTGTTGGATACGCCTTGGCTGCCCGGGCCACTGACGAAGACAGAGGTGGTGTTCCTAGCCGACTCGGCAAGCAGATTCCACCTGGATCAGCCGCAAGTGACTCGCAGCTTCTCTCAAACAACCGCCGAATCCCCAAAGTCCAACTTCAGCCAGTCATTAGACTATCTTGGGGTCGTTTTGCTCGAACTTTGTTTTGGTGACGTTCTCGAGAATCAGCCACACAGGAAGAACTGGCGGGCGGGAGACAACGACATGGAAAGAGCGGCGTTTGACCTGATGGCAGCTCGGGACTGGCAACGCGAGGTGACGGCTGAGGCAGGGCCGGACTACTCCGAAGCTGTTGCGTGGTGTTTGGGTGGCAACCGTAGTGCAACGCCAGACCAGTGGAGGCAAGAGATGCTGCGGAGAGTGGTGCGTCCGTTGCAGCGGTGCCGAGATTATCTCTCGAACGCGTGACGGTGATACCTCATCGTTTCAACACAGCGAGGCACCTCTTCTTGGGATGAGATGATGGGGGGCCGAAGTCCCCGGCCATCGGTTGGAAACGACCTAGGTAATTCATGTAAGCCCTAGTGTAGACCATTGATAGAGTCTTGATTGGCCAAAGCCTTGGAGGAGGCCTAGGTTCGTCCAGTTTGGGAGTCCAACGGTCCGTGCAAAAGCAGCTGGGTTCTGGAGAGACTGATTTTTTTTTCATGCGGATTCCGGAATGCCATGTCCCACCATGCCATTCGTTCCGATCAGAGATGTGGTATGTATCGTGTTATCTGGTCTCGGTTGGGTGGTGATGGGAAGTGGGTGGCCATTTAGACCAGTCCAGACTCTTTCTTGCTTGGTGCTTTTTTCTCGTCTGTGGAGGGGGGAAGGAGGTGCCTGACCGCCGCTGAAACCGAGTAACGAAAAGAATTAGGTGCGGTCGTCGCTTCTGGGCTGACAGCCCCGAGGTAGCCACGCTAACACCATGCCATTCTAGCACCTCTCGGTAGATAGGTGATACCTTGGAAATATGAGGAGGTACAGCAGCTTGGGAGGAAGTATTGGAGAAGTTGCTGCAGGCCATCTCGATGGGAAGGTATAGTGTTGTAGCTACTTACCTAGGTCTGGAAAGGTGTGGTGCCTCGTGGACGCTCTGCCGCTAGTGCAGTTTCTCTCGGCTCCGTCCCAACTCTCGGAGCCAGCCCAGTGTCAGCCAGGGAACCAGCCGGGCTAGGTAGGCAGGCCTCTGGCGCTATTGCTTCTGTATCTGGCGTCGTACAGCGTGCCCCGCCGTCGCCTGTAGGCTACTTGGGTACCTACCCAGCTAGGTGTATATGGCGGAGGTGCCTCCGTGCGTGCACCTCTAGCAGTCCAGCTCCATGGCCGGGCTTGCCTTCCCTACGCCCTATTACGGAAGGCACCTTACCTGGCGCAGCACGACCTGGGTAGGCCCATGGCGGTCTGGACCACGGCCAATCCCAGGCGCAGGGGTTGTGGGACGCTGGTGCCCACCTCACCTCAGCTTTCGCTTGCTTGACGACTCACTCAGCACTCGACTCCACGTCTCGTCGTCTCGCCTCTCCTTGCACTGGCGCCACTCTGGCTCGCCCTGCATCGTGGGGGATCTCGATCCGGATCTCTGCAAATTACATACTATCATCTGAGCAAGGTGCCATTCGCCTCCTCGAGTCTCGACCGCTACAGACCGTCCAAACCCCCATGTCCTAGGCCCGACCGGCATCGCGACGACCCATCGGCATTGCTGCGCGTCCGCGTGTGCGGCTTTGCACTGAGCAGATAGCGAAGCAATCCTCCACAGTCGCTCGCTCTTTGCGTCGCTTTTTAGAGCAGCACGCCCAGAAGTCGCCCTTTCCGGACGTCCTTTCGCGTTCCATCTGCTGCGGCAGGCATCGTCAGCTGCAGTGTACCGAGCTCGTCGTTCTCCTGAGCGACACCGCGTGTCTCCGCTGCCTCCTCCGCTGTCCCTCCGTTGACCCCTCCGTTGCCCCGGCGTTGCTCATGGGCCCCGGAGATCACGGCATTCCGTATCCACTCACGGTCACCCGCCACCAACGACGCCTCATCTGCATCAACGCCGGCCATGGCTTCGTCTCCCGGCGGTATCGTCCCGGCGCAGCTGGGCTTCCTTGCCATTTTCAACCCGTCTTTAGGAAACACGGATGAGACTCTCGATGACCAGATTGTCTACTATGCGTCGGTTAGCACCCAGCGACAGCAACGTCGCCATCGATCTGCCGGTAGGCCCACAGAGAACCTATCTCAAGATGAGCGTAATGAGCGCCTCCGTCAAATCGGCCTCGCCCAGGGCATGGTCGAATTCAGCAGGAGCTTCTCTGGTGGTCAGCCCGTCGACTCCATAGACACGGAGAAATCCCGCGTTGTTCTCCACGAGTTGGAGCAAGGTTGGTGGATTCTTGCTGTATGCCATGCCGCATCCCCGAAACCTGTCGCCTTCTGACGCCTCGCAGTCCATCGACTTGACCCGCATCCCTCTGCCCCCTAAGCTCCAGACCGGGAAAGCCCAGGATTCGCAGCAGGAGGTGGTCGAGTTTTCGTCTAAGGAGATCAAACCCGCATCCCTGCTGCTTCAGGACTTGCTCCGCGCTCACTCCGTCTTCCTGCTTCATCACGGTACCTCGCTCAGCGCGCTTTTTGTTCGCTCTCGCCGGACCAAGTTTCTCGGTCTGCTTGGCCGGTATTGGGACTTGTTCTTGTCCACCTGGAATGTCATGCTGCAGGGCAACCCTGCACGGACGATGTTCGCCGGAATCAACATCGCCGCTTCCGGCGAACTTGGCATCGGTGTTGGTGAAGAAGATCGGGGGAGCGGAGAACGAGAGGTTCTGGAGGGTCTCGTCGGGAGAATCGACGGCTTGGTTGACCTCGTCGTCTCCAAGTTCGGGTCCGCTGATGTCAACGGCAAGGAGCCCAAGAGAACGTGGCTGGGAACCGGACAGGACCCTGGTCCCGAGGATGGTGCCATCTTTCTAGGGACAGGTGCTTTGTCTCGTAAATCAGTTCGAGATGTGGCTCACTGGATGGAAGACCTGTACACTTGGGGCGAGAACGCCTACGGCGTCATCGATAGCCCAACGGCAACCCGCCGGTCGAGGAAGACGAAGAAGGCCACGGCCGCACCGATGATCAAATTACCAGGCCAGCTCCCCCCTCGGCCCCCGATCCGGCCGAATGCCAGCCGTTCGGACTCGGGCTCCGGTTCCGGAGGAAGCTCCAGGTCTACGAGGACCCTAGCGGAGAGGCGGGGTCGGGAAATCGGCACCGTGGAGGAGGCTAAGCAGCCCAGCTCGAGTCAAAGCAATATGTCTGCCTCCGCACAAGACGACGGTGATGGACATCTGGATAAGCTCATGACATACATGAAGCTCGGCTACGGCACGTATTGGTCGATTGGCAAGTCGGAGGCATCTTCGTCCGTCGACAAGGACCAGCTGTCTGCCCTCGCTGCTCTTCAAAACGGAGAGGCTTCCCAGCACCTCTATGGGAAAGCCCCGAAGCCGAAGCAGATGGACGACGACGTGGGGCACTTCCTCGTGGGCCTCATTGGAGACGTTGATGGGGGCGGCAGTGACACTGACGAGCGCAGAGAGCCGGATGACTTTGCTGGCGCCGAGTCAAACGCGCGCACAATGCTCCGCACCGTTCACGTCGAACTCGAAAAGACGGGGAAGGACCGAGCGGAGGCGGATGTCGTTAAAGACCTCGGCAGTTTGACTAACGAGGTGACGCCCCTTGGGGCCAATGATGTGAGCTCAAACCCGTTGTTTGGGAACCAGGACTCCAACAAGGCGAGCAAGCTGCGCGTCGTCGTTTACGTCAACAAGCCCTTCATTTTCACCTTTCTGTTCGAGTTGAGGACCGAATCGCTGGCTTGGAATTCGTTTTACCGATCCCTTCACCTTCAAATGGGACCCCTACAAAAGCCACTGCTCTCCTCGATTCAGTATCGCCCGGAGCGACCGGATGTTGGCTCCACAGCGGCAAATATTTACGATCTGGTATGGGACGTCGAGGCTATGACGGTGTACTCAACCATACCCAACATCCCCCACCATAGCCAGATATCGCAGCCAAATGCGCAGTTGGCGTGGTCTCGCGTCGAGGCCATGAACACGCACATGCAGCTACTCAACATTTTCAACCTCACACGACCTGAAATGAACCAGCTCGAGCGCACTTGCAAAACCAACCGCGGCTGGTGGGTCGTCTGGCAGCGAATATTGGACCGGCAGGCGACGGAGACGAACAGCACGTCGTCAGGCCCGGATGAGGAGCATATCAGCCAATTCTCTGAAGGTGGCGCTTCGCTGCCGGCGAGCGGACTCGGGTCTAGCAGGCTGCTTGCGACAAAGTCATCACCACTACCCAGTCCGACAGTTAGCAAGGAGATATTCCTGATTCGTAGGGCCAGTGACCACGTAGGTTATCGTGGCGTGAGCTCGTCGTATGTCGAGGGCGGGGCGGGCTTTGGTGATGGGGCGGGCCGCCTGGCTTCAGGAATTGGAATCGATACCCGGAAGTACATTGAGGGACTTCTCAACTTCAGCCGATAGGTTTCTGGCTTAGGGGGGGGAGGACGCATGCGAGCGATGCAGGTTAAGGGAGCGGCGCAGTAGCGAAGAAGAACAGTCAACATGTGGCTGAAAGAACGGGAGAAATGATTATTTTTGCAATTAATGAATAGATGTCCTTCTTTCTTCCTCCTTTACCCACTCACCCTTTCTCTAAACTCCGCAAAGGTCTGGGCCATTCGGCCCTTGCCTACTGGAAAACGGGTAATACACAGTCGGCGTGGCCATGCTCAAAGCACCACAAGACTCGACGGTCATGTGCCACGGTCCAGGTACGAGAGGTCGTATGCTCGAGAGAAACCTACCAACCGCACAGCTCACCTAACCCACGGGCCCATCCCCTGAGTCGTCGCGGCTTCTTGAGAGACGGAACATTGTTTCCGAGTCTACACCACCCTCTCGTGGAACATGCTCTGGAAGGGCAAGAACGACTCAAGGACGACGTCTGGTAGCACCTCATCACCCTCAAACCTAAGAATACAGCGCATGGCCGTCTGCTTTTGCGGATTTCGACGCACCTGGGAAGCACAGCGACCTGCTCCCCCGGAGCCGACTCGCGGGGAGGCTTCTTGGGACTCGTTGGGACGAGGGTTTACGCTGGCTCCCGGACGAGAGCCATATCACTAAACCGACAACTCTGACTCGCCCCCGGGTCCAAAGGTTGGTGGTTTTAAAAAAGAGAGAAGATGAGTATCAAGGTAGTGTAACTCTATTGGCCGGACGAAACGAGTGAGAACAGGCCGGAGCGCCTTTTGGGTTAGATTTCTGTCGATCCTATTCGTGCCGACGAGTGCTCGTGGGATTAGGAGCGAGCAGAATTGCCCATGTAAAAGCTCAACGCCCAGTCAGGTTCGCACACAACGCTGGGCAGGACTGGCGAGTCGAGGTCGGAGTATCTGGGTGGTCTAAAATCTTGCGAGTCGGCATACTTTGAAAGGGGCGTTTCAACACTAGCTTGGAGCCAAACTATCCCCTAGATGATGGTGCCCTACCACTCTACATGATTGATGTCTTCCGGCTTTGAACATGACTTAATGCCCGATTCTACGTGGCCGTAGTGATGAAACAGCTCTCTATCGGCGACATGCTGCCAACGACTTCTTTATAGGCGCGTATTGTCGATATCAAAGTCATATTGTCGGTCACGCTGCCTTGGGTAAGACTGGAGGCTTCGTCTTCGGGCAGGACGTGTCTTTGACTAGGTATTATTACGAATCAGACTCCCCTTTCCATCACTTGTGCTCGACACCTCACGGACATCTGGTTTCCAACCCTCCCATCATCACGGACGGGAGTGCTTCCCTAGCGCAGGTTAGAGGTAGAGAAAAGCTCGGCGCGGAATTACTGGTGCGCGCGGGTGGCTTAGAGCCGCCCAACTCAAATCGCGCGAAGCCTCCTCCTGCGAACGCGTCGTCCTCTGGGAAGATGCCACAGCTCCTGACGGACGGCGAAGATGCTGGCTCTGATCGTTTCACCGAGGCCGCCGCGCGCAAGGGTTGATAGGCTGGGGGCGATCGCGGCCAGGATTGAAGATGGGTGGCGCCTCCCAGGGTTGCTGGGCCAGATTGTGTTTTTTTCGCATGCAGCGAATCGCCGGGAAGGGGTGGGGGCAGCTTGGCAGGGTATGTATTTCGCTGCAGGGGGCAGCTGGCGGAGGAGGGGCGATCGCGTAGCGGTTCGCAAAACCCAGCAGGAAGGGCAAAAGGAGGGGCTCCAAAGGGCTGTCGAATGGCAAAGAATGAAGAGGCGACAAAAGGTGATGTGCCACCACAACACACAGCCCGGAAAAGAGGGAGGGGGGGCCACTGACACTGCGAGGCTCTTCACCTGCCAACAATCATCACCCCACCGGCAGGGGGACGCCGGGGAAAAAGGTTGACAGGGACGTCGCAGGGCACGGAAGCCGCAGCCAGCCAGGGCTCCTTCTTCTTTATTTTCTCCCGTTCGGAGGCCCCGTAAACTGGCGAGGGAAGTTTGAACCCTTGCAGTTCTGCAGATGCAAACGTGCTATTTTACTAGGTAGTAATACTATTTACTTGACAAGGTAATGGTAACAATTGGACCTCGATATCTCGGGGCCGTCGGGAGAGGCGCCAGTGGAAACACGCCACCATAATCCATCCACCCATCCGTCTCTATCCGTACTGAGTAGACTACAGGCACTTGACGCTGTTGCTCGATTTCAGTTTCAGAAGGAGGACTGCTGGATGACGGGTCGCCGAGAGGGAACGATGACGGTCACGGATGCACTGGGGAGTCATTGGGCTGAACGCGGTCCTGTCCAAGCCGTCTAGCGGCACCTTTGGCGGCTTCTTGGACCCTTGGATGATGCCATTGGGGCCAGCCAGTGTGCCTGTTTACCGTGCAGTAGAGCAGCAGCAGCAGGTGTCAGCGGGAGCGCTCGGGCAGGCCACTTGAAGGGAATCCCTACCATCCTACCCAGAGGCAAAGAGGCTAGGGCACAGGAGGTACGTACCGTTGTGTTGCGCGCAGCGGTTTCTGCGAGAGGGATTGGCTGGTGAGGTCATAGTTCCCGCAACTGCCGATCGCCATGGAAATCATCGAAGCTCGGCGTTCTCGCGCAGAAATGTCCATGCCCATACCGAGTGCCCTCCCATGTCCAGCCGGGCGAGGTTCTGGCACCTTTGGCCGGGGGGGAGTGAGTGGGTGGTGTCCTAGTCCTAGCTCTGGGCAGGTGGTCCCCTCCCTCCTCCTGCTCCCATCGGAGGGCGCATCCATCCCACGCTGCCCCGAGATATTAAAGAATCCAACACCCTTGCCTGCCACTGCCACGTCCTCCTCCCACGCGATTCTACTCTACTCACCGGACAACCAAACCTGAAAGATCTGTCTTGTCTCATTCGTCGTACGCGCACACGCCCTGTCAAGTTTTGGAGCTCCGTCTCGTTGACTCCTTTATCCCATCACACACAGACATAGCCAGGGAAACAGTTCTTCTTGTCTTGCTCATCGACTGTCCACGCGCCCATTGTCCAGCTTTCGAACCATTGTTCAACATCGACTTTATAAGACCACCGCTGAATCACCGACGTCAACTTCAAGCCACTCATCAAACCAACATTCTCGCTACAAGCAACCAACAACACTACAACTAAAACCTCCACGCGCTTACACACGCAAACTTTCATGATGGAATCGATGCTCAGGATCGCCGTCCGAGGCATACAGATCCTCTGGGTCCTGCTCGTCACCGCGCTGATCGGCAATGTCATTGCCCTCAACATCAACGGCGCCGGGTCCGCCATGGCCGCCATCAACTTCACCATGTTCGTCGCCGTCGTCTGCTGGCTCGCCGCCCTCTACGGCCTCGCGACCGCCTTCGTCTCGGCCGTCGCCATCCCGATCGTCGTGCTGGCCCTTGACGGCGCCGCCCTGCTCTTCACCTTCATAGACAGCATCGTGTTGTCCGCCAAGCTCCGCGTCGTCAACTGCGGCTCGCTCGACCGCCGCGACCACCCCGGCGACTACATCGTCTGGGGCTCCGGCGACGACGAGAAGCGGTGCCGCGAGCTCCAGGCCAGCACCGTCTTCATGTGGTTCCTCTTCGCCAGCTTCTGCGCGGGCGCCTTCTTCACGTTCATGGACTTCCGCCGTGGCGGCGGCGGTTCGATCCGCAGCTCTCGGCCTTCTATGGCCCAGGTCGGCGCCTAAGCGGACACCTTCCGCTCTCTTCACGACGGCATGTAGTAGTAATGACAGATAGGATATGGGACATGGGATGATATGGATTTATGGATACGGATACGGCCAGGTCATGACGCCGTGGTACTCTGGGTGGTGCTCTGGGATTAGTCGTGAGACTGCTGGGCACCGTCTCGTTAGCAAAATTATTTGAATTGATGATACCTTATGAACGAACCGAACTTTGCATCCTTTGATGCTTGCGCTACTTCCGCAAATACTTTAACTGGACCATGCATGCTCAGTGAGAGACAACAGAACTTCGGTTTTGAACGAATAACTAAATTTCAGGTCTGTTAAGCCAGGCTCCATGCCCTGCTTGTGTAGATGCAATATCTCCCGTGACAATGAACCTCAACGCCTTCCATGTGTACACGCCAACCAGCCCGTGATCCTATCGGCTGCTCGGCCAGCTTTCAACAGCCCATCTCGAGTCTATTTGATACCGGGTTTCCGTCGCCTTATAATGTGGCCGTGGCCTCGACCACGCCGGCAGCCTTGAAGGCGCCCTTATTCGTCCACCGCACCTCGACGTTGTGCATCCACTCCATGTACCGCGACCAACCTGGCGACGGCAAGTCAGCATCGATCATCAACAACAACAAGGCCGGCACCGTTGCTTACTCCAATACGCAAACTTGCGGCCCAGATACTTCCCGGCGGCCGGCACGATGATCATGGTCAGCAGCAGCTGGACCTGCTCCAGGCTGCGCTCCCACTCCTCCTGCGCATCCGACTCGTCGTCCGAGTTGAGCACGCTGCTGGATATTGACGGCAGGGAGTCGACGTCGTCGTGGTCGGAGGAGGAGACGTCTTCGTCGTGGAGGATGTAAGAGTCGGCGGGCTGCATCGTGTCGGGCGAGGCGGGGCGAGGTCGAGTGGTTGATGTCTGCTCGGAGCTCGGCTGTGGGAGCTTTGAGGCCTGCGATTTGGCCGGCGGGACGCGGACTGGCGGGCGCTATCGGCCTCTTTCTGTCGACCGGTGATGATGAGATGTGCAAACGCAGTACTGTATGAGCTTCGAGCTGTTCGGGGCACCTGGAAACCGACGTATAGGCGATTGTGGAAGTTGGATGGGAAAAGGTGCCTCCGATGATCGATCCAACGCTGCTGGTCGTCGGCAGGTGGAGGAGGTTCGGCGCGCCTGGAGCTCCTCAGGTTCCTTCCCCGTTTCCCCCAAACCAAACGGCACCGGCCTTGACGGCCAGCGGGCGTGGCTGATACGACATGTGATTGGCTGCAGATGGCTGGCTGCGGGTCCGTCTATTGAGTGACGGCACGGCGAACAACCACGCGGAGGAATCAACACTGGCCAATTACTATATAAATTTACAAGCGCGACTCTTTCACAATAGTCTTGAAGAGAGTTTTGACAAGCCACGCGCCTATCGTGCCATCTCCTTTGGCTGTGATATCCGAGTTGACTTTCCTCACTTGGGAGGGGAGAGGGAGGGATAAATCACGTGATTACATGTACCATTGAGTCACAGCCCACCATCACCCACCTCGGGCGCTCTGGGCGAGGTACCTCTTTGGGTACAGGCAGAGGGGGGGTCGCCTCCTTCCACCACCCTCACGTCACTTTTGAGAAATCCCGTTCGCCTGCAGACAAGCCTAGTCCTCTCTCCCTCTCACAATTTTCCATTACCGAAGCTTTTTGGAACGACGCAAACCGATTTCCCGCCTTTACCAGCTATCCAAGGCCGATTCTACGCCCTGTCCGACAAGACTGCGCTGCTCTCCCACTACCCCGGACGACTCTCCATTCACCCAGGATACCTAACCGAGACCTCGTTCAGTGAGACACCTGCCGCAATCATGGATGTCGAGGTAAGTTCCCTCCCGTACCGCGCTTCCTGCCCGCCCGCCTTAGCCCTCCCCCCTCCGGCGCACTGCGCACTGCGCACTTCTGCCACCGCCCACCACCGCTAGCCCCTCCACCACCAATTCCTCCTCTCATATTACCCCACTGGCGCGGAACAACCAAACGGTCTGGACAGCAAGTTTGGAAACCTTTTTTTGGTGACTCAACATCTGCGACGGAATCAGTCGAACACATCTTCGCCAGCTCTCTCTCGACGTTGTTCTCCCCCCCTCCCTCCCCGATTCGTATTTTCTCCATTATTGTATCCGTCGACCCACTCAATTTTGACTTCTAACATTTTCTCTTTTGCAGCAACCGACCTCCCCTCCCGAGCGCAAACAGCGTAAATCCGTAGCTTTCGATACCGAACAAATTGTTGTCGACGCCGACGGCTCAGTCACAATGGTCAACGCTACCGACGAAATCAAGGAGACGGCCCAGTCGCACACGCCCCGTACGCCGCCGCTCTCTGCAGCACTTGAATCTTTCAATACTGATGCAACTTCTCAAGCCGCGGCCGATGATGCGACCGTTCCCGAGGTCCCTGCCGAGGATGGTGGTCTCGACCTCACCATGAAGAAGAAGAAGAAGAAGAAGGTCCCCAAGGACGGCGAGGACGCTGCCGAAGACGCCGGTGACAACGGCGGTCTGGACCCCACGATGAAGAAGAAGAAGAAGTCGAAGAAGGTCAAGGAGGGCGAGGAGGACGACTTCGCCGCCAAGCTCAAGGCTCTGGACCTCGAGGGCAAGGAAGAGGGTGCCGAGGCGACTGAGGAGGTGGCCGACGACGGCGACATGGATGCCGGCACCGGCATCTGGCAGCATGACGAGACCAAGGCCCTCAGCTACAGCCTGCTGCTCAACCGCTTCTTCCACCAGCTGTCCCAGAAGAACCCCGACCACGCCCTCAGCGGCTCCAAGAGCTACAAGATCCCGCCCCCGCAGTGCATGCGTGAAGGCAACAAGAAGACCATCTTCGCCAACATTGCCGAGATTTGCAAGCGCATGAAGAGAACGGAGGAGCACGTCACCGCCTACCTTTTTGCTGAGTTGGGTACCAGCGGTTCCGTCGACGGTAGCAGACGCCTTGTCATCAAGGGTCGTTTCCAGCAGAAGCAGCTCGAGAATGTGTTGCGCAAGTACATCAGTATGTTCGTCCCCAGTCTCGTTCTCTACTGTTGCTAACCAGAGTTTTCCCGCAGTCGAGTACGTCACCTGCAAGACCTGTAAGTCGCCGCCCCATTGTCTGTGGCATCTAGGCCCGGCTGCTGACCGAGAATACAGGCAAATCTGCCGACACCGAGCTGTCCAAGGGAGAGAACCGTCTGTACTTCATTACCTGCAACTCTTGCGGCTCGAGACGTTCCGTCACCGCCATCAAGACCGGTTTCTCCGCCCAGGTCGGCAAGAGAAGGAAGATGCAGCAGGGTTAAGCAAACCCCGTCGTGGACCACAAGAGCCGGAGAGTTTTTCTTCTGTGCTATTTACGTCTTTTAGCGTGCTCTTGTCTCGTAGATATGACCCTGCCAGCAGTGAGCGGTACAGCATCACGGCTGTGACGCCGCGGGATGTCAACGGATGGATGGATGGCACAATACAACAGTGGCGTTTCTTTCCAGAGACTGTTATTAAAGTTGGGTCATATTCAAATCACAGTATTCCTCTTAGGAGGCTCTCTAGATGGCTTTTATGAGCGGACAGTGAGGTGATGCTATTCTCGAGAGGCTTTTGATGCACGTGGGCAATGCTGATGTAGGAGGCTTTTCGTTCAGCATGGTACCAAACGAATGCTACGATGAATGAGCACCGCTACTCCGCAGCTTCTACCAAATCCCAGAATACGAAGGCTTACTTTTCCCGGCGAAAATACTCAGTTGTTGGGCCGCTATTCCGACTGAGGAGGGAGGCGCGGTAGGTCTGACCTCACCTCACATGCCCCCAACCCCACGAGGCGCTGAGGATCACCGCACCTTGCTGCAACACGTGACTCCTCCGTCCACGCGGCCTGCCATCAACGACCCAACCTGGACGTAGACACTCTCTGATTGATTTTCGTACAACGATCATCAGGCACAATCACCACTGTCTCATCCGTACTTCTTATCAATCACACAAACCCTGGAGACATCATGGTGGGCGCGACGCTGCGAGAGGGCCAGGCCGATCTGCCCTCGGCCGAGAGCACCCACTCCTACTGGCACCGCGAGCCGTCCGTGAAGCTTCTGGGCCACCGGACGACCAAGGGCCTGCCGCCCACCGCGGACGTCGTCGTCGTCGGCAGCGGCATCACGGGCGCCTTTGCCGCGAAGGAGCTCAAGGAAGCGCCCGGTGGGGCCGATAAGAGAGTGCTTCTCCTCGAGGCCCGCGAGGCGTGCTGGGGAGCGACTGGCAGGGTAAGTTTCCAAGTCATCTTCTTTCTCGGTTTTTTATTCCAGTAATTTCTGAATGCAAAGGCGGGACATGATCAAGATCCTGCGTCGAGGGGTCGACGATGGCGGCGATGTCTTATCTGTGCCTCAAGCTGCCCCTCATCCACCCCCCACCCACCTATCCAGGCACAGTCTAACACCCCATCCAGAACGGCGGCCACTGCCAACCCGTCACATACGGCCCCAACACCGAGATCGCCGACTTCGAGCTCCGGACGTACGCCTACCTGCGCGACCTCATCACCGAGAACGCCATCCCCTGCGACTGGGTCTCGCTCCGCGGCTGCCACGCCCTCCTCTCGCCGGACCTCGTGGCCCAGGCCGCCAAGGCCCTCGCCGCCCTCCCGCCGCACCTCCGGCGCCTGGCCAGGCTAACTACGGACCCGGCGGAGCTCGCGGCGCTCCGCGTCCCGGGGGCCGTCGGGGCCGTGGTCCAGGAGACCGCCGCGAGCGTGTGGCCCTACAAGCTCGTCGCGTGGGTCTTCGAGGACCTCCTCGAGAGGTTCGCAGGCGAAAACGACGGTAAGGGGGGCTGGTTCAACCTGCAGACCAACACGCCGGCCACGCGCCTGCAGCGCCTCGACGACGGCTCGTGGATCGTCCACACCGACCGCGGGCAGGTCGCCGCGAGGCAGGTCCTCCTGGCCTCCAACGCGCACACGAGCCGCCTGGCCCCGGCCTTCTCGGACCTGATCGTCCCCGTGCGGGGCCAGGTCGCCGCGCTCCTCCCCGAGCCCGCCGCGCAGATAGGCTGCAGCTACGTCTTCATGGCCAGCTCGTCCGGCGGCGGGGCGCCGAACAAGGACGACTACCTCGTCCAGCGGCCCTCCCCGGGCTTGGAGCTCATCCTCGGCGGCGGGAGGGCCAACGGCACGGCCAGGGGGGTGGGCATCTCGGACGACGACGAGCTGGACCCCGTCGTGGCGTCGTACCTGCGGCGGGCGGGGGCCAGCAACCTCGACCTCGGCGGCGGCGGAGGCAAGGCACCCTCATCAGAGCTGGAGGCGAGCTACGAGTGGACGGGCATCATGGCCTTCTCGCGCGACGGCCGGCCGTGGGTGGGCGAGGTCCCCGCCGGCGCGGGCCTCGGCGGCGGGGAGGGGCTGTGGGTCTGCGCCGGATACACGGGCCACGGGATGCCGCAGGCCGCGCTCTGCGGGCGGGCCGTGGCGGGGATGATGACGACGGCGGCGGCCGGACGACGCGGCGGCGGCGGGGGGGACGGCATCATCCAGCTGCCGCGCGAGTTCGTCGTGACGGAGGAGAGGGCCGCCAGGGCCCGGGAGATGCCATCCATCAAGGAGATGGACGACATGGACATGTTTCTCCTATAAGTCGAGGACGCACGCATGTCTGGATCATGTGCATCACGCGGGCGTCGGCCGTTCCTTTCGGATGTGGCCAGACATGTGTAACAAGTCTAGAATTTCTACTAGATACCATCCTTCCGAATAACACAGATAAGACGAGCAAAACAAAGTTGACAAGGTCGGAATGTAGCCCGGACCCGAAACGGCCTCTCCCGCGGGTCTGGCTCGCGTCGTGCCTCGAGACAAGATTTGGCCGAGGACCACACATTCACACAAACCCAAACACACACACAAACCGGCTCCCTCCGAGAAGAGACAGAAGTAGGGGGAGGAATGTCTCCCGGCTGCCTTGCCTTAACCATTCTGCAGAACACAGACATCCGGCTCGGAACAGGAAGCAGGATCAGGATCGTTGCGGCTGCTGGCAAGACACGCGAATTTCCTCTTTGTCCCACACACACACACACCAAGTAGTAATAAAAAGGGGCGAGAAAGCCTCGCCGCAGCCACGGTAACGGAATGTCTCTCGGTCGACTTTTTCGCCCCAACTTCTCCTTTTTTCCTTTTTTCTTTTTCCTTTTTTTTTTTTCTTTGCCCCCTCCTGGCTGGAATGGAGGGAATCTGTCATGCTGAGAACCCGCGGGGGAGGGCTCGACCCCTCCATCGCTGGGTTTGTTTCGTCATTCGCATTGCTGCCAAACCCAGAACCTGGCCGGCTCTGGGTTGTTCTGGAGTCGATCGCGACGTCGACGTCGAGGAACTCGGCCGATTCGGACCCAGAGGCACGCGGATGCGGGGTATCAACGCAGGTTCGCTGGAGTCTCGAAATGGTTCTGGCATTTTTTCATCTTTTTTGCTCGTCCTAAATGGCTCGTGCCAATAAACCCAGGAAATGGGGAGGGCGAGGAACGAAGTCCCGCACACACCCCCTCCTCAATAGATATATACATTGAAGTGCAATTCTATAAGCTGACCCGATGGCAAGAATGTCCACATAAAACAGAACACCGCATGCAGTCCGCCCAAAGGTGCGAAGCAACCCCTCTGTAGGAATGGAGGGGAAACTTGGCAACCGCAGATATCGAGATAATCGTCATCACGTCATTCAAAGCCGGGGCGTGCCGGGTTTTGATGTCTTGTCCCTTTTGTTAATCCAATCCAGTCCCGTGCTGTTAAACCAGGCGCCGTTCCTTTTACCGGAGAAGAAAAAGGGGGGTATATGTAAACTAAGTTGTTTTTTTGTAGATTTGAATGAAGTGAGAGAGAAATACTGGCTCGAGAAAGATGCACAAGCCAGTCACCCAAAACGGAATGGACCAGATTGATGTAAGTAACATGGCAAAGAGGTACCAGAACCGCTCGGGAGAAAGAGAACCCCTGATGGCCGTGTTGTCGAGGCTGGAATGAAACAAGCCGCACGCAATGGCGAGACTTAGTTGATGAAGGACCACTGGACCGTGTCGCGACCGACACCGAGGTCGGAGAACAGCTCGAGGAAGCATTTCTCGCTGACGTCGATGTTGTCGGGAGCGCATCCCATGCACTTGTCGCGGACGGTGGCAGTCGTGCTCTTGCCGTTGACGGTGATCTTGATCTTCCTGCCGCAGTACTCGTTGCCGTTGGAAACGGGGCCCATGAGGTGTTGGGAGAGGGCGACAATGTTCTCGGTCCTGTCCTTGCCGCTGTCGTCTTCGCCACAGGCGCCCAGACCAACAGCATAGAAGGTCATGTCACCCGTGTGCATCTGGCCGCTGCCACCTCCGCCGGGCGAGGCGCTTGTGGGAGCGGGAGGGGCCGGAGAGGAGGGCTGAGGCGCAGGCGCAACAGTGGTGGTGGGGGCCGGAGGAGGCGGAGGAGCGACGTAGACGGAGGTGGTGGTAGGCTTGGGAGCAGGCTGAACAGTCGGGACCTCAACGACGGGAGGAGGAACGTAGACCGAGGTCGAGGTCGAGGTCGAGGACGAAGGGGGAGCAGCGGGAGCCTGCTCGATGGTTGGCTGGACGGGGGTGGGCACAGGCGCAGGCTTGGTCGTGGTGGACAGGGTGGTAGAGGACGGCTTGTCGGCGGGCTCGAAGAATTGGCCAGGCACGGAGGAAGAGGGAGCTGCCGATTCGTCGGGGCCGACCCAGACAGTCGAGGTCGAGTCGACGTACTCGGTCACATAGGCCGTCTCGGTAACCCACTCAGTGACGATGGCACGCTTCTGGTGCTTGCCGTGAACATGGCGGCGCTTGTTGCTGCCGTGCTGGTGAGGCTGGGCAATGGCAGTGGTGGCCAGGACGGCACAGAGGAGGGCGGCGGTCTTCATGTTTGCTGAGTTGAAAGTTGGTGATTTCCGGTGGTGTTGGTGTTGATGTTTCTCCAGGAGACTTATACGACGACTCTGTAAGTCAAGATGGTGAAATGAATGCAATGGGCTGAGCCTGTCGACCAGGGAATGTGCTTGCTTGATGAGTTCGAGGTTGACTGGTAGCAGGAAGCTCGGGGCACGGATCGGTATGTACTGAGTTGCTGGCAGAGCGGAAAGATGGGATGAAAGGAGTTCGCTGAACTCTAGACGATAGACCGGATGAAACGGTTTTGTGGTTGGGATGAGATATCAGTTGGATGTTGTTCTGGACGAAACCTCTGCTCGAGACGGTCTGTAAATGAAGGAATGGTTTATTTGGACTGGAAGCTGTTCGAGCACTGCTCAAGGGAGTCCAAAAAGAAAAAGGAGTGAATGGAGGTTTGGTCGAACAAGAGGGAGCGTTGTTGGATGGAGAGAAGAAAAAAAGAGAGATCAAGAAGATGGGCGATCTGGGAAGCGGAGGCAGGCTGGGATTTGTATGCCAGGGCCACTTCCAAGGCTGTTAAGCTGGACTAAGTACCTTGCCACATGTTCTCGCAGCAGGGCTACTACCTGAAGCTTTCCACTTGGTGATATAATGGGCAACAACACGAAGGACGGACACCCAGTTCGGGACTGGCGAGACTGGGTTATGGGCCGGAACGGGGGGGCCAATGGGCCTGGGGGCGTGTGAAGTGGAAGGGGAGGCCTGCAGGTGCAGAGGCCGAGGCAGGTGCTGAGTGGTGACGGGTGTGTGGAGGCCCCAGAAGCCCCGCGCCCATTGGCTGGTAACTGCAATGGTACCTGAGGATCCCATCCCGTTCACGCCGTACCATCCATGGTACCTGCTGAGGCTACACTACTGTCGTGTACCTCTAGCACCCCCAGCCCAGCTTGGCCTACCTGCTAAGTACACTCACTACACTTACACACCCAGTAATACACCACACTTTTGGGTACACTGCTGCGCCGCCCACTAGGCGCGGATAGTTGACAGCAAAAATCGCAAAAGCCCCGAGAGGGAATAAAAAGCAAGAGGTGGGGCCCGTGATGGCGTGGAAGCAAGGATTTGTTGGTGGTTACCGTCTAGTGAAGCAAACCCCCGAACCCCTGACCACGGCAGAGAACTGCTGCGGGCAGCTCGTTGCTGCACCGTTGACTGCTGGACGTCCGAAAAAAGAACGTACCATCACGAAAGAAGCAAGTCTAGGGGGGCAGAACGAGAAAGGCCCATTGAATGGATGGCCCCAGCGTTACCAGCCTGCAGCCTGCTCCCTCCGAGACTGGTGAACGTCGTCGCTGTCGTCAGACGCATCAGACCAGGGGGTTAATAGCGAGCAGCTTCAGCCCGAGTCTTTAACATGGCCCCTCGTAGTCGTCGCTGCCCGTTAGGGCTTGACCGGTCCACTCGCCCGTGTTTGTCTATTGAAGTTGTTTCCAGCCCAACAGACCCCCAAAACGCCTTGGCCTCAGCTAAACCCGTAGGCACAGTGAGTTGGGCGAACTACCTCCATGTGAAGTGTGCCGATGAACCGCAGATAGCTGTCTCCTGCTGCTTGCTGGCACCGGCAGCGGCAGCGGCGGGTGAAAGAAGGCAATTCCAAGGGACTCCAAGAGGCGGTGGGCGTCCAGTGAGTGACGTGGGAACGGGCGAACGGCAGCGAAGAGCCGTAATACTGAGCGCACTGGGTTGTCTCTTTCTTCTTTCTCTTTCCCTTCCTCTTCCTCTTCCCCGCTCGCCGTCCAATGTCACACATCCTGTACACGCTCCTTCGTCTGTTCTTTCAGCTCTCCCGTCTCCCGTATCCCTATCCTTCGACCTTCGAGGCTGTGCTTGACTGCTTGTCATAATGTCATCTTGTTTCTCCCGTGACCCCGGCACCTGCTGATGGGATGAACAACCGTCCGATAGGTGCTGGTGCTCGAAACACGCGGAAACTGGGAAGAGGGCTCCAGCTTTTTTTGGCCCTCGCTAGTGCTCGCAACCTGCAAGCCAATTCAGCCCAGGGGGCATGAGTGGGTGTCCAGGGTCCGAACGCCGTTTCTCCCCTTCCGCTTCCCCTACCATTGCCCAGGATTCCTGGAAACGAAGGAATGATGATCAGCCGGTGGCTCCGGGGGGCACCGCACGCACGGAACGAGTACAACGGATACTCGCCAGCGCATACACGCCCACACCTTGAGCAAAGCACAGCCTGCCCGCTGGAGGCCTGCGTCCGCCATCTACTGGCTCCGTCGCCTTCTACTCTCGAGGAATGTATGGTTGCCGCGCTGGAAACGCAGTTCGGCGGGAGAGTGCAGCGCCTCGGCGCCGTGGCGGTTGTTGTAATGCATGCAAAAATTGAACAGGACGATGCGATGCGACTGAAAAACGTGAGGAGGAAACGTTTACCGAACAAAGGTAGCAGTCGACCTGCAAGCACCTTGTCCTGCATGTTACTTTGCCCATCACCGCCAACTGAAACTTGGACTTGTTAGCAGCCAGTCAGTGCCCACGGCTTCAAGGAGAAGCAGACCCAGAGATACTTCCGCGCGGGAACATCTCGTCTGGCCGCGGTGCGATGGCACGGAACGAAAACAGCATGATAGAAGTGAATGAATGGCCGATGCAACGATGGAGGAAGCGACCAAGACGACGCCCGAGCTGGACACCATCCACACCCAGTCCAGGCCCAGGCGACGGGTTCCTTGCAGCTGCAAGGTACGCGCCAATCACGCTCGTGGCTTCGATGAACGTCCCCTCCTCAGCGCAACCCTCACTGTCGGTCTAGCCCCCTGTCCGGCTGTGGTCCCGGGCGATCAGGCAACTCAGGCAATGCCACATCAGTCCAACAATCCTCTCCCTCGCTGGACTCGACCGCCGGCGTTCCTTGCCTTGTCATTAGCCCGTTCTGTGGTTCTGGGCTTGCAAACCTGCAGTAGTCGGTGGGCTCGCGCTGACACTTTGAGGCGCCTTCGAAGCAGAGATTTCCATGCATTGCTTCTTCATTCGACAGCCTCCTCGTGTGCTGGAAGCATCTTGCAGTAGCAACATGCACATGTTGGCAACTGCCCGAAAACACCTCACTTTTACTCTTCTGCTGGTTGGCCCTGCTCTTTGCAGGCTGACAGTTGTGGTATCGTGGTGGTGTACGTACCCGGTAACAGTACCACGACCCCTCAATTGCTCATGTGGAAGAAGAGTTGGGCCAACGCATCTCGTGCTGGGGACAGGCGCTTTTTTCTGTTGGTATCCCGCTCGATCTCTCCACCAGCTTGTCGATCAATTCGTGTCCGATCTGAAAAGTGGTGCAATGAAGTGCTTGTTAAGTGGATGACTATTCTATTGTGTTCATGGCTCGTCACATTGATGGATGCAGAGGCTGCTTTCAGTACACTCTGGCAGAGTAGATAGATGCAAAGCGACTGCTCTCAGCACATCGCTGTGATCGCGGTGAGGTTGGCGCCGTCTCCTGATCGCGACATCATTCAGTCCTTTCTCCATTGAGCTCTGGTACGCTGCTGCTCGCTCGGATAGCGCAGCACATGTGAAAGGACGGCTGCCGACTCTGCCTCTCGACGCGACTGGTTTGCAGGCTATTGAGAGGTTCCCCGTCGTGCATTGCTGAAGAGAGTGCGATGATGCCCGAGCCCCCTTTCTCGCGACCTGCTCTTGACGACTTCGCCTCTGCCACATAGCGATTTGCTGGCGGTTAGCCAGTCAGCCGGTGGGCGACTACTGCTGCCGCACACTGTTGTTGGCCGGCTTCTTGCTGGCAAAGGTGTACAGAAACAGGCCCTCCCTGCTGAACACCGGGCGATCTTCGTCAACGATTTCCGTCACCTGGAAAGCCTTCTGTGCCTTCTTGAGAAACTGCATGTCCGCGCGTCTCCTCTTCTTGAAGCAAAAATAGATCGTCGCGTCCGGCTCTAGTGTCAGCAGGTTTGACAAAGTCTCGAGCAGTAGCGGAAAAGCCGGCTCGAAATACACGCAATCAGCTGCAAGAATGACATTCGGCTTGAAGTCGACGACTTCTTGAGGAAGCGGTTCCCCCCTATGCCGCACATCAGTCAGCTATCCATCGACCAGAATGGTGCTCGCTCCTCCATGTGCTCAGGCTCATTCGTGCCTGGCGCTTTGCTGTGGCCTTGTCCGAGTTCCGGGCTGGGTATCTGGTCTGGGGGAAAGGTCGCGCACAGCCATGATTGGACAGTGCGGCTGGAAGTTACGTACCAATTGAGGATCATAGGCACAACCTTGTCTTCGAGGTTGTTCAACTTGGTGTTCATACCCATGAGTTCGAACATTTCGTCTTGGTCTGTGAGATACAGCGGCGTTTGCTGCAACTCACAACCCAAAGCGACAGCCAGACCGACGAGCCCGCCGCCAGCTCCCAGCTCGAGTCTGTTTACCCCGAAAGGTTACGAGTCAGCTCAGCTTCCCCTCCACGATGAGTTATCTGGCATCGGCATGTACAAGGCATGCTGCTAGCCCAAGTGCTGAGGTGGTCACAGCAAGATGCAGGTAGCAAGGCAACGCGAGCGGGAGAGATGGAGTAGCGAAACGTGGCCACCAAGCGCGACCGGGGACATGAGAGAGAAAGAGAGAGAGCCACTGACATTCTAGCTCCCTTCAGAGCGTCTCGATGGTAACGCAGCATGTGCTTCGTGAGCACCATGCCAGCAGGCCATGTTTGCCCGCCGCATCCCGACTTGAGGTCCTCGTGTAGTTTGAGCGGGGCTGACAACAGCCCGGAGAAATCGAAGGACGATGTTGTTGCGGCTTTGTAGGCGGGTAGCGGGGTGAGATCCTCCCCGATCGCCAAGGGCGAGAAGTCGGGAGAGGGAGAGCGATCGAGAGACTCCATCTGGTCTGGTATGAGAGGGGTGTTGAGAATTCTCATAATGCTATTGTTTGTTTTAAGGCGAGCACAAGCGCTGGTAAGCCAAGGTTTCACAAGGTTGAGGCCGGACGGTTCAGCAATTCGGTAGGCGTGTATTTGGCAAAAGCGGCGGTTTATGAAGTTGCAGATCGAGTGGTGGGAAAAAGCGGTATCGCTGCCGTCGAGGGGATTTTTTATTTTTATTTATTATTCGCTGAGGTCGACGACAATCTAGACTTTCCGATAAGGGGAGGTGCGTTTTGCCTCAAGCGGGGTTGCCCCGACTTTGGTTCCTTCCCAACCTAAGTTGAGTAGGTAGGGGACTATACCCAAGTACCTACCTACCTGCACATAGAGTAGTAGTTTGTGCTTCTGGTGTGTGCTTTATTGTCCTTATTGAGGTGCAATGGAATGGGTACCTATGGCTCCTTCATGGCCGCCTACATAGGTATTAAGGCCCTATTGGTCTTGCATGCTCTTCTGCATGTTTAGTTTCCTTTGCTCACCTAGCTGACATAAACCTGTCAAGAGACACACACTGCCACGCCACTACTTTGAGACTTTCAGACCCTAGTCGGGACCGGTCTCGAGCGTCCCGATCAGCATCACATCATCCACATCATATCTATCCAGCTAGGCTTCATGAATACCTACCAGGTCCACACGTCCAGTACTATTGACAGGCCCTTCCAACCAGCACTCAGCTTTGGCGATGGACACATCTTGCATTCCAGGCGGCGCGGAGGCGAGCTCTGAGTGGATATGTCTCATCCCGCCTCCCTCTGACCTTCGAGATGCAACCCTTCTCTCCACCCTTTCTAGCCTTTCAACCCTTCGCTGGAATGCACAACTGCAGTACTCGGCGTCTAAGCCTCCCGGAATGGCAACTCAGTTCACTTCACTCTGAAACGGTGGCCACCGATGTCCCCATCTCGGCATTAGGTGATTGGGCAAGCGCCCTTGGTAAACCACATGGTAGGGCAGGATGGGAGATTTGTGTTCATCCACGACCTCTCCGCGAGGGCGGCGACACTGGCGCGAAGGGAGGCGTACAACACCGGTACACGAGAGCTGTAGCAATGGGATTCGCGCCAAGCATATCCTCTACGGGCATCGTCCTGTGCTTCTCCCGTTTCTACCGAGATGACCTCCCGCTTGTCATGCCTTTCTCTCGTTGAGTTTTGTTTTTGTTTTCCTCTTGTTTTGGCTCGTAGACGCCGCTCTTTTCACATACTCCATCAGCCATGGTCTCGTTTGGGATGCTATGGATGCTCCCGTGTCTAACTGCGCTCGTGGGAGCAGTGCCGGTCGTTTACTTCCCCTTCAACTCGCAGCTGCCACCAGCAACGAGGATATCCGAGCCTTTCTCATACACTCTTTCTCCGCAGACCTTTGCGTCGCAATCTCAAATCTCTTACAGCCTACAGAACTCACCACAATGGCTCTCGATCGACAGCAACACCGGCCGTTTGTTTGGAACACCTCAAGATGCCGACGTAGAGCCGGGGGAAGTGGTCGGAATACCGGTCGATATTGTTGCAACGGACGAGTCCGGTTCGGCAACAATGACCGCGACGTTGGTGGTGACGAGGAACCCGGCACCAAAGATCAATATACCACTGTCGGAACAGATTCAAGAGATCGGCGAAACATCGTCGCCCTCTGCCGTCGTCGCATATCCGGCATCCGCATTCTCCTTCTCGTTCGCCAAAGACACCTTTTCTTACACTGGAAATGGCATCAACTACTACGCCACTTCAGCAAACAACAGCCCATTGCCCTCGTGGATCAAATTCGATGCCGCCAGCCTCACATTTTCTGGCACAACGCCGCCTTTCGAGTCTCTGGTCCAGCCACCGCAGAAGTTTGACTTTAGTCTTGTAGGCTCAGATATCGTGGGGTTCTCAGCAGTTTCGGTCATATTCTCCATCGTTGTAGGCGCCCACAGGCTCACGACAGACACGCCCGTCATCGAGATCAATGCCACGCGAGGGACAGAGCTTGCCTACGAGGAACTAGCCAGCAGCATCAAGCTGGATGGAAATCCCGTTTCGCCAAACGAACTCAACTTCACCACCTCCGGGCTGCCGGACTGGCTCGCGGTCGACAGCACCACGCTTGTGCTCAGAGGCATCCCACCGACTGATGCGGAGTCTGTGAATACCACCCTCACGTTTCGAGACGTCTACCAAGATACCCTCGACATTCTGCTATCGATTTCCATCATAACGCGGATATTCCGAGAGACGACGTTGCAATTCGAGGTCACACCCGGGGAGGATTTCTCGTTCGATGTTGAACCTTACCTCTGGACGCCGTCAGACACAGAGCTCGAACTCAGTAACTCGCAAAGCTGGATAAAACTCGAAGGTTTCAAGATCTCAGGTACGGCGCCAGAGTCGTTGTCTTCCGAAAACACCCTGTTTCTTATCGAGGCGACATCTAAGATCTCCGGCGAGTCGGAGACCGTTGTCGCAGAATATGAAGTGTTGCCAGCAACTGCCACTCCCTCGGATGATCCAACCCCCTCTGCCAGCCCAACAAGGTCTGCAGCAACCGACACTCCAAGCCAGGGCTTGAACCCCGGACTCATTGCGCTTGCTGTAATCTTGCCCTTGCTCGCACTGTTCGCTGTGGTGCTCCTGATCATCTGCTGTCGGAGAAGGAGACAACTCGAGTCGAAGAAGAAGAGAGAGATTTCGGAGCCTATTCCTGGCTCCTTTGTGTGGAACGGCAGCAGGCATAGCAGAGAGACGTCCAATCCGTCCATCGTGGAGATCATCAAGAAACCCGAGGTTAATCGACGAGGCTCGCGAGGATACTTCAACTCTGCCGTTGCGAGGATGAGGCAGTCAACGCTCTCAACCATCACAGGTTCCCGAATGTCGCAGTCGCTCAACCGTTCTTCGTCACTCTGGAGGGGGTCTCGGAGCGACAGAGACAACATGCCAACATCTCCGTCTCTTGGTTCGTCGTGGCAAACCGAGGGGGTGTATTTCCATCCTCAACACTCGCACCAGCCATCGACAAGCACGTACGACGGGCCGGGCGACGTTTTATCCACATCCTCGGGTTTCCTCCAGGGCCAGCGGGACGACTCGTTTCGGAGCGTCCTGGACGTCACCATCCCGGCGGCAGAGGACGAAGCAAGCAGCATCCAGGCAACGCCCGACCTGGCCTATACAAGTCCTTGGGGTGAACCGTCCAGACTAGCCCTTGACAGATCGTTGCCTCTACTCGGTTCTGATAGTCTGGCCTCGATACCCGAACAGCCGACGCCTCTGGGATCGCACCCCACCCACGGGAAGCGTTTCTCGCCCGCGCAAAGAGCAAAGAAAACATTCCCCCTGTTGAAGGAATCGAGGTCGCGAGACAGCCTTCGCAGTTCGATATCGGGATCGGGACGAGGGAGATTTGGAAGGCAAGACTCTCAACCCGGGTCATGGACGGGATCAGTTTCCCGACCCATTAGCAGGAAAGGCGACTCGAGTCCATTTTTTGGCGGCCGTTCCGTAGTGCCGTCCCGTAACCGGTACATACTCGACAGCGACTCGGACTCGCAGGAGTCGGTGAGGGGGACGGAAAACTGGCAGACAATACCAAGGGACTCTCTCGGCATTGCCTACGCAGAGCTGACCCAAAGCTCCCCATTCCTGAAACATACGTCCTCATTATCGCCGAGGCCTCTGAGCATTATCAAGAAAGAGTCGAGCGGGCCGAGACACAGCAGCAGAGACAGTCGAATCGGCAAGCAGAGACCCCTATCACGGCGCACATCGTCCAGCTCCAACGGGATGTCGACGACTCGCTGGGACAGAGACTCCACCACGGAGCAGGGGACCTCGGCCAACCGCACCGGCTACGCATCGTCGCGGGCGAGCAGCGAGGTGCTGGGAAAAGGGAAGGCCTTGGCTCGATACTCGCCAGGTCCTGATTCGGACTTGTCTGACTGGGTGACGGAGGCGGGCACTGTGGGGAAGAAGGGACCTCGGAGTCGACTGGACAGCAGCGACGATTACCGCGTATTCATGTGAAAGGGCCAGCGGTAACCGGGCGTTTCCCTCGGTTTCGAAGCGTTGCGATTTATTGTTATACCCACCGAGCGACCTTGACTCCCCCTCCCGGGCTTTTTGAATCTGGCGGCATGGGACTGACGGTGCAATGGGCGGCCGCACGATAATTGCTATGAAGTGCGCGCGCGACCATGTGGTGATTGGGAACGGGACATATTGTATGTGTAGCCAGCAGTATCCTATGACAGGGTACCCGGGACTGTAATGTTGAATTGACGATGCCACAAAAGTTAATCTTGGAAAAGGGCATGTTCCCCGCGGACCCTTGTTTTCCCATGCTTATCTACACTCTACCTACCTAGTACTTTAGCAGCAGGTACCTCAGCGTAGCAAGTTGGTGAAAGCGAGTCTGTGCTTCCTGATGCTGGACAGTCCTTGCAAGGCCTGAGAAGGGTCTTGTGGGGTGCGAGCACATTTCGCTATTGTTACCTGCCTGACCTTGGAGGTACATATAGGTGAGGTACTCAACTCGGGTCAGGTTTGCGGCTGGCGGAAGCTCAGCCACGGCCCACCAGCTGCTCCGGTGATTAGTAGCAGTGCTTCCTAGCGCTCATGCGCTCTCACCGTTAACCGCCTCTGCCCTACGTTAGCCCGTAGATCGGAACTCGGGGACGTTGGTTTTGGCGGACAAGATGATTAGCTGGAAGATTTCGCTCTGGCAGGGCCACGGTTTAACCGAGAGGGAAAAAACGCTGGATGTGGGTGAAAGCTTGGGCCTCAATACCAAGCCGAGGAGAGGGGGGAGATGGGATTTTTTTTGCTGGTAATTGGTATTACTACCAGTTAGTGGGAGGAGAGGGGCAGGAGGGGGACCTTGCATGAGCTCCGTGCGTACCCAAGATAGTGACAGAGCGGGTAGGTGGCGATGACATGGCTCTCAGGGCTCGGGCTGGCTCGATTCAACATGACGAACCATCTGTGTGTCCCCTCCCCGAGTGGTGATGATGCGGCCGTGGTGTGGCGAGACGATGTCATATGTGAAGCGTGGGAATTTGAATACCGGCGGCACTTACCGAAGCCGAAGCATGTTTGCTTTTCCGAAGCAAAGCTTACGGCGTAAACACAGTTCCTAGTTCGGATATGGACAACTAATGTATCCCTAATTACCCAGGTATCTAGGTAGCCAAAAACATGACGCAACTGACAGTTGAGAGAGAGACAGCGAGAAATGGCTAGCCTCCTGCTTCCATGTAGTCGTATTTTTATCTCCGGGCCTTTCTTTTTTTCTTCCGGCCGAGCGGCCAGCTGGTCCCAAGAACGACAGAAATCGCATTTGCCGCTTTTCCAACGCATCCGTGGGTTCCATCTGCGCCATTGGCTGGCGGTTGCCAGGTATGGACGGGGTAGCAGGTAGGGTGGGCTGCGAAGATGGACCGAGGCGGACGACCCAGAAATATGAGTCTACAGGACAGGCAACCAACTCTCTCTCTCTCTGCCTTCGCCCTTTCTTGTTTTGGTTGAGGAAGACTCCTCAACCCAAATACCTGCAGCATCTCGGCTTGCCTCAGTCAGGTTGGCAACCAAAGCAAGCAAGCAAGGTTTCCTTAGGTAAGGCATGTTAGGGCTGCGGATCTCTCTATCTCTCTTTCTCTCTCGCGACTGGGCCGCCTGTGTCTCTCATAAGCGGCTTTTCCCATATGCAGTCCTGTCAGCCGACCTGGTTGTGTAAGGTCTCTGTAAGGTGACTCCTTGCTCTTGTTGGTGCAGGTAGTGGAGGAGACTGCCTGCATAGGATAACCCAGACATACGCGTTCGCTTTTCTGAATACCTGCCTATCCACCTCAGCCAAGGCGTGTAGGTATGTACCCAAGTGATGGGAAGACGGTATTAGTATTGCTCTACGGCCCTCCTGTGGCCTTAGTACAACCCTGGGCTACTCCCACCTTTGAGTGGTCATCTAGCGCCCGTGTAGTGGGGTACGTACCGCGTGGTAGGTGAGTTGTTGGTAATAATGGGTGATGGAAGGCTAATGCCTAGATAGGTAGACCGTGGTCCGTAGCCTACGTAGGTTGGTAGGGCAGGTGGACAGGAGTCAGCAAGCAACTTCCTGCCCCGGCCTGGACCGTGCCTGTGCCTGTGCCTGCGCCTACGCCTACGCCTACGCCAGCGCCCGCGCCTGTATTGCTTGCTTGCGCCTTCCATATCGCACAACAACTCCCCCGAGCCACCACACGCGACCTTCACCACCCGACCTACCGTGTTGGAAAACTCTTCTTGCTCACAACCTCGCCCACCGAGCTACGATTGAGTTCGGTTCCCTTTTTTCCTCCCCTTCCCCGGCCTTCCGTCTCTCGCGCAACGCCAATTTTTCGCGCAACCTGCCTTTCTCCTCCGGCCTCCATCTCCCCCATTCCCAAGACCTCAACCCTCTCTGCTGGGGACCGCCGACCATCCCCTGCTATTTCCCTTGCGATTCGGATACCCCGCTTCCTGCCGATTGTGCGCGATCTAGAACCATTGCTACCGCACCACCAACAGCACCACCTCCTTCACCTCGCCTCTCTCTCTCTCTCTCTCTTTTTTTTTCCTCCCCTTCCCTCTCAGCCTTCCCGCGCACATACGAACGGCTCAGAAAAGCCTTCCCCGCTACGATTCCCGCCAACACAACACCATAAATTGACCGACCGATACCTGTCAACCCGGTAGCTGTGCTGCCGAACAAATTGCATCCATCACCATGGGTCAAACTCTCTCCGAGCCCGTTGTCGAGAAGGTGTGTACCGAGCAGCTGTGCCAACTTGAAGCGCCTTTCCTCTTGTTTCCCCCCCTTTGTCCCTTGTGATGGCTACGTCTCTTCCCTGCCCTTTGACTTCACCCTCGGGGACCGCCCCGACCCTGCATGTGAGGCCTCTTCACTTGTGATATCCTGTGCGGGCGGGGTGGCATATGGAGACGTGGCCTGGGACCCAGATCTTGTTCAACCAGCTTGTTTGCTCACAATGACGTACCTGCCACTGCCTCAAAGAATTTTACTGACCTAGTCACTCAAATCATAGTCCTCGGCCAAGGGCGAAGATGAACGCCTTCTCTACGGCGTCTCCGCCATGCAGGGCTGGCGCATAAGCATGGAGGATGCCCACACCACTGTCCTCGACCTCCTCACTGTCGGAAGCGACGAAGCCAAGAAGCACGACTCCAAGCTCTCCTTTTTTGGAGTTTTTGACGGACATGGTGGTGATAAGGTGGCCTTATTTGCAGGAGAACACATCCACGAAATCATCAAGAAGCAAGAGACCTTCAAGCAAGGCAACTACGAACAGGCCTTGAAGGACGGCTTCCTGGCCACCGACCGCGCGATCCTCAACGGTAATATTTCTCCCCTGAACCCTCTGAATGACTGACGGCCGGCCCCTTGTAGCCCGCTCCATCTTTGCTATTTCTTGGGATATGTAGGCTAATTTTTGGCCGTTCCTGCAGATCCCAAGTATGAAGAGGAGGTCTCTGGCTGCACTGCCTGCGTCGGTCTGATCTCAGACAACAAGATCTATGTCGTAAGTCTGCTTATGGCTGCTTATGCGCGACCTGTTGGCTTCACTTACCAACCACATCCGGGCTTAGGCAAACGCTGGCGATTCGAGGAGTGTCCTTGGTATCAAGGGACGAGCTAAGCCCTTGTCCCAGGACCACAAGCCTCAACTCGAAGGTGAGTGTTGCTCTTTTCCCACAGCCCTTCCAGAGTAGTCACTGACCTCACTCCTCAACCAGCCGAAAAGTCCCGCATCACAGCCGCTGGAGGCTTCGTCGACTTCGGCCGCGTCAACGGCAACCTGGCCCTGTCGCGTGCCATTGGCGATTTCGAGTTCAAGAAGAGCGCCGAGCTCTCCCCCGAGGCGCAGATAGTTACTGCCTTCCCCGACGTGGAGGTCCACGACATCTCTGACGATGACGAATTTTTGGTCCTTGCTTGCGACGGTAAGCCAGAAAGCCGCCCTTTGAGACGCGAACATGGAATAGGTGGCTGACTTTTCTCGTCATAGGTATCTGGGACTGTCAGTCGTCCCAGGCGGTCGTCGAATTCGTTCGCCGTGGCATTGCGGCCAAGCAGGATCTGGACAAGATCTGTGAGAACATGATGGACAACTGCTTGGCCTCCAACTCTGAGACTGGTGGTGTTGGTTGCGATAACATGACCATGGTCATTGTCGGCCTTCTGCGCGGCAAGACCAAGGAAGAGTGGTACGAGGAGATTGCCAGGCGGGTTGCTGCTGGAGACGGACCTTGCGCCCCTCCCGAATACGGTACGACTGAATCCACCTCATCCTGAACCGTTGGAGACACGCCGACCCCTCCATCCGCAACGATTTGAATCCTCGCTCTCTTCCCCCCTTAATACAACAAATTATTCCCCCCTTTCCGCCACCCATTTGTTTCGTGTCCCACGTTTCTTTTTCCAAAGGAGGAGAGCTGATTCATCGCGTGCAACTAGCTGAATTCCGAGGCCCCGGAGTTCACCACAACTTCGACGACAGTGATAGTGGCTATGACGTCGACTTGGAGAACAAGGGCAAGCCTTTCGGCATTGGTGGCTACAAGGGCCGCATCATCTTCCTCGGCGACGGCACCGAGGTCTTGACTGACTCCGACGACACCGAGATGTTCGACAACGCGGAGGAGGACAAGGACCTCGCGAGCCAGGTTTCCAAGACTACCTCGGCCACGAGCAAGGACGGTCAGGCAGAGGACTCGACCAAGAACAAGTCCGAGGAGGAGAGCAAGACAGGCGCGGACAAGCCCAAGGAGGAGTCAAAGCCAGCCGCCACCGCTGAGTCTACGGAACCGGAGAAGACCGAGGGCAAGGAGAAATGAGCTCAGCAAGCCGAACATTATCGACGACCTTTTTACTCGCAATGACGAATGGTATGGATGAGCATGCTGGCTTGGAACGGGTCGGGCGACACGGTTCCGTATAACAAGAGGGCGAGAGAGAGACTTTATACGGCTTGGCTGGGATGGATGACTGAATGTTTCCTGTTGTTTCTTCATCATGTTGGGTGTCCGGGCCTTCTTTGTCAGAATTGTGAGGGGGGGAGGAGAGCGGACGCGGCCAAAGGCAAGAGGGGCTGGCTGGCCGCAGGCTTTTCAAGAGAGGCAGAGATTCCCCCCTCCGCGCGTGCTGTAGCCGAGTGGCCTGCGCGGCCTGCCTGAATAGCACGCATTTTACGAAATCAGTTGCATAAACCACTCCAAACATGCGCCGCGGGATTTGATACTAAGTCGATGTGCTGGACCGTCTGGGTCTTCAGTGTATGACTCAGCCACGAGACAACCCGCCACAGCATTGCCTGACCTCCTCGACTAGACGCCAATCCCGGACACTGGGTACTGCTATGCTGTGTGAACTAGGCACCAACTTTGAATCAAGATGTATGTGTACATATATTTAAGGGTATTTCCAGCCGACGATTGTACATGGCTGATGCCTCCAACCCAACTTTTACTCGCTTTTTATTCTACTGTCATTGTGATTCTTCACCGCCGGTAGCCGGTGGGTTTTCGCTCGCGTCCTGCTTCATCTGCCCCGGCGTGGCCAGGTGCGTGATCGACATCGCCATCGTCTTGCGCAGCTCAGACTCTGCAGGACCATGTCTGAGCCTGAGGACGATGCCGTAGCCCGGCACCGTACGCCGGAGCTTGGCCTGGCCCGGCTGCCCCTGCTCCTTGTAGAACTGCTTGGCCTCCTTGACCGCCTGGTGGATCGCCCCGTCCTGCTCCAGCGCGGCCTCGAGCGCCGTGTGAAAGGTGACGGCGGGGCGCCAGGCGCTGTAGCGGCCGTGGATCCTCCAGGCCACGGCGGCGCCCCAGCGGTCCCGCGGGACCTTGTTGAGGTCCGGCACCATGTCCGGGTCGAGGAAGGTCGGTATGGCCGGTAGCGCGACCTCGGCCTTGGCCTCGGCGGCGCCCTCGTCTGCCTCCTTGGGCTTCCGGGGCGGCTGCTTCCCGTCCGTCGTCGTGAGCCTGGAGACGCGCTTGCGCATGTGCCAGGAGGCCTTGCCGTCGAGGCAGGCGTAGCGCCAGACGACGCCCATCATGTTGGGCTTGCGGAGCTTGAGGGCCAGGTTGAAGAGCTCGTGGTACACCTGCTCGTCCGGGCGGATCGAGCGCCGCTGCGCCGCCTCCACGAAGGCCAGGCACGCCTTCAGGTCCAGCCGGGCCCGCGCGTTGGCCACGGCGATGGTGAGCGTGAAGACGGTGGGCTTGGTCTGGCGCGACTGGGCCATGACGTGCCAGAGCTCGAGGCAGGAGGCGAAGTCGCCCATGCGCGCGAGCTCGAGCATGATCCTGTTCATGCTGCTCTGCGTGGCCCACTTGCGGCCGTACTTGGCGTCCTGGCTCTGGAGGAACGCCTCGAGGCCTGCCCAGTTCTTCTTCTCGTCGCGGACGTCCCAGACGGCGAGCTCCTTGGCGACGAGCTGGATCACGGTCGGCTCGATGAGCATGCCGCGGTCGTGCATGAGCTTGACGACGTGGCGCTTCACCTCCTGGTTCTCGATTATCTCCAGGAAGTGAATCCAGGTCTCGGGGTTCGGCTCACAGCCGTGGCGAACCATCACTTTCAAGAGCGCTTCGAAGTCGTTGAGGTCCTTGACCTTTGCAGTTCCTGAAAGTTGGATATTGAAGACGCCAGTGTCCACCCGCAGATGCTTCCCCACATCGTTGAACAACACGCGAGCGTGGTCGCGGTATGAGGGGCAATGGTCCTCGATGAAGCGCATCGTCAGCTTGAACGCTCGAAGCGAGAGAGCCTGAGATGCGGCAGCTTCTTCAAAGGCGTCATGAAGCAGACCGAGAGCTGCCTGTGATGCTTTGAGAGCTGACCCGTAAATCAGGTATGCTTGACGCGGCGGCATTTTGGCCCTCGTGATGGTCGCGACGTACGTCTCGAGTGTCTCGGGGGTCCAAGCCTCCGGCTTGGGAATCGTCTTGTAACTTTGCTGTAGTGTGTAGCTTTTGACGTGTCGTGGACGATCGGATTCAGAGGAGCTGTGCCATATCCTTTCTTGTGTTCCCGGTTCGATGCCCAGATCATTCAAGTTCGAAGCCCGGCCGCCAACTTCTTTCGTCCTGGCAGCGAGCTGACTGATTCTTTGGACGGCGTACTCCAGAGCAGTGTCATACCCTGATAGCAGCACGAATATCTCAGGCGCTGAACCATCAGGGCCAGTCTCAGACCAATGGAGGCTGACATGACATCGAGTTTTCTCGTGCAAGTCCCAAATGGTATTATCGACGTCGTGGAGCAATGCGCGTGCAACTTGGCTCGTGACAAGAATCTTACGGGCGTCGACTCGCCATGGGCCCCTTACCATGCGTGTCCGTAATCGCAGGATGTCTAGGATACCGCGCCAGTTCGCCAGATGTCCGCTTTTGAGTTTTTGAATGGCATCGTTTCGCAGCTGTCTCGTCAAGCCTTGGTGGCATCGCTGAAGGCTCGTGGACGTCGCGCGGTGGTTGTCGTACTCGATGGCGGCTGGGACGAGAATCGAATCTTGCGCCTTTTTCAGTGCGGCCTTCTGCTCCTCCTTCTTCATCTTGGGCAACCCATACGAATGTTTACCCGTTGTCTGAGTGGATGGTGTCCGTCGCCTAACTACCTGTCGAAACGGCACTACGCGCTGCGAGAGATCGATTGCGAAGGAATCGCTCGGTTTCGGTGGAGTTTCGGTGGCCTTCGACTCTGGTACATCGGATTTTCGGTCCTTAAGGGTCTGGTCGACGCCTTCAGCGACGTTGTTCTTGTCCTCCTGCGGCCCTGACGAACTAGTCGCGGCTTTAACGAACGATAAGCCGCTAGCAGGCTTCACATTCGTGTCGGGACTTATTTGATCGACTTCTGAGCCTTCTCGGACGTCTTTGACTGAAGTGTTCGACTCGGCAGCGGTAGGCTTCTCAGCTTCGGAGGATGCATGCATCCATTGTCGAAAAAGCGGCAGTTGAGCTGAAGGCTCCCGAGACCATCTTCGAGGACCCCTGGGAATCAGAGAAATCCCAGAGACGCCGACACGGTGCGATCGGGCTGTCCATTTTAACGTGATTCCCAGGGACATTGGCTATAAGTGGCCCATGTTGTCTGCTGGGCTCGCAGTTTGCGTCGGTGATGTTCATTTGCGAGGTTGCGAGCCTGCCAGTTCGAAGGAAATTTCCACTTTCCGTCGCGCCGACTAGTCCCGGGCCCCCTCCACACATTATCCATGGAGGGATGGACTGCACCGGCAGGGGCCCGTGCATTTGCGTTCCCTCCTTCCATGCATGTTCTCGAACCTCGAAGGACAGACTATTACCCACTTCTTTTTCCCCAGTGCATGCCTGCAAGCAGCAATTGCCCTCGACGAGAGTGCAAGTGTGCATAGTATACAGAGTACCCGGAGAGTGATATAATATTACGTGTATTTCGTGACGGGTATACAAGAAACGAATGGTTCTTCCCACGTTTGGATCACTTCTTGGGCGAACCGGGCAGGGCGCCCGAATTCACATGTGCCGGACCGCTCTGATCAACACCTTGCCAGCTTTCGTTCCACCCTTCGCCCTCTTCCACCGCGTGTTTGGCCTCGCCGTTCTCTGCAAGGCCCTTTACATCGCTCCAGTACGACAGTCTCTTGACTTCCTCGTCCGCGTGTTTGATCGCCGCGGCAAGGTGCTTTTTCCTCGCCTCCAGCTCGCCCGACTCGTCCTGCTGGTCCTGAGCTCCCGTGAGCGCCTCATCGTATATCTGCGTCAAGCGACTCAGCAGCAGCCTCCTCGAGGCCTGAAACACAAAAATGCCCATAATGTCATGCATCTCGTCCTGTAAGTTCTCGAGGTTATCGTTGGCATGGGTAAGATAGTTCTCCACAGCCTCGATCTTTTCGCGGTCGATTCGCGCAGCCCGTAAAACTGCCATGAGGGTCCAAACGTCTTCGATGTCTGGTTTCTCTTCCGCTGCATTCGTATGTGTGCTTGCTTTGCTGATGCTTTCTCGATGACTGCCTGCTACGCTGGAAGAGCGGCTGTGGTTCGCTGGTGTGACGGTAAAGTAGTCGGAATTCAGCATGTGCGGATCTTCAGACACATCTTCGGGCTTCTTCTTAACGCGCTTCCGAACCCATGCTCTCCTGCGTACGAAGGAATTCCACCACTTTGGGCCGTGCCAGGAGAACTTCTTGGAGAACATGAAAGAGTATTCCCATCCGACATTGTCCAGTTCGACCCCCTCTTCTCGGTGGACTCTCCACTCTGGCCATGCCCACTCCCATGTTGGGTCGGGAACTTGGGCTGTCTTTGTCGTTGTCGGACTCGTCTTATGAAATTGGTTCGTCCAAGGAGAGGGATCGAGGTTGCCCAAGGCCTTACCAGAGAAGAGAGCAATACCACAGCATATGCACCCCCTCTCGTTCTCCCAGAGCACGTCAATAGCGCTTTCTCGCTCCGCCGTGCTCGGTCGTTCTCTCCTGCTCGCGTTTCGTACTGCCATCGGGGCTTCGTGCGGCGTAGGCTCTAGATTTGCAAATCATTGTCAGAGATCGATTCGACGTCGACCAACACCAACGCCACCTCATTTGGCATATCGGAACGGCCTACCTTCTACCTCGATGGACGGTGCCCCATTCCCTGTTGTGGCAACGGGCTCGAGTAATGGCGCTTTTCGCCGCTGTCTGTCTTGAGACTGCCGGCCTGTGGATTGGGTCTCTGGCTCGCGTGATGAAGTACGATCGGGGCCGGCATCGACACTGCCATTATTCTCCGCATCATGATCCGCGTCGTGCTCTTCGCCTGCCTCTTCCTCCCGGAGTAACCGTGACCCTGTCGATGCTCGAGGACCGTCGCCGGGCGTCTCGAGGCTGGGAGACGCGACGCGGTCGTCGTGGTTGACTAGGTTGATCTCGTGGTCGTAATCGCTATCTTTCAAGCCGGACACCCGACGAGAACTGCGAAATGATGGCATTGCTGCGGGTCGCAGTGTAGCATCACGATCTGGCGTAAGGGACCCGTCTCAGCACAGCCTTGGATGGACAAGGGCGCGAAAGATGCAGGAACCCCGTTCTTCAGACCACCAAGGTGCGTGGCATGCGTGTGTGGGGGGTGGAGACAATCGACGTGCTAGGCGTAATAGTTCGAGGCTTGGAGATGACAACTTCGAGGGGAGTTTGGACTGGAATGTTTCAAACGCTAGCGGGCCCGTGGGTCATTGAGCCATTACCGCAGATCGAATAGTTATCGGTGCGAGCGTTCCAACGAGTCCTCTAGGAAAATGATGCAAAGGATAGGGAGACTGCCAAAACGAGGGCGATGAGGCTGAGCGGACGGGTCAAATTCAAGGAAGTCAATTGAAACCTCGCGTCCGGGGCTAGCGTGGGCCAGAACCGCCGTCGCCAAGTGGCGGCCAGAGTGTGGCACTGAACGAGGCTAGTACGATACGATGCAGGAGCGGCGGCGTTGTCTGTTTGCTGGTTAGAGGAGTCTGGCAATCTGGGCTGGCCAGACTGGATCCGGATTATGGCTTACATCAGGTGGTCCTTCGAGCTCAGCCAGGCAGGTAAGGTCAGTGTCCTAACATCTGTCAATGATGTAATGTCCTAGCTTCCAGCCCTCCACGCGCTGAGCATCCAGCACCCTTGTCGTCAGCTTGCGTGCCGGGACCCAGCTCAGACAGCCGACGCTATGGTGGTCCAAGACCGCAGATGCAGCACTAACTGAAGAAACAGGCCCGGGCTACCGATGAAATACGTATGAACCCTAGCCTTACCTGCCTCCCTACCTGAGTTGCTGAGCTGCTGTGGACAAGCTCCAGGGTAGGTAGGTGTTCTCGTGGAATGCAATAGCGGCTTCTCGGAGCTTTCGTGGACGTGGGATGACGCTGAGGACCCAGTTGAAGAAGCATCTCTCTCGTCACTTCAACTAAGGGGGTACTTTACAGGTACCATCTGTAACACTCCGAAATGCCGATAAAATCTGGCTTAATTATGTACTCGCTATGTTCCCTCAATAGGAGCAGTACGTAAATGGTCTGTGCGCCTTCGTCCCGCACGGCAACAGTGGAGCTGTCGACCAGGAGCGGCTTGGGAGCTACCCCCGACTCCCCGCACCCATGCCGCCCTACGTCATGTATCCTTCACTCTCACACCAGCAACCAGAGCTTCGTGGTAGCTCGAACTTGTCGTAGTGCTCCCTAGGCGGCGGCAGGTGCAATGGATGGCGCCAGGAGGGGGAGGGATGTAGTTAACCGCGCAGAATTGTCCAGACGACGAATGAGACCAGCCTGCAGGACCCGAGACTCGGTAGTACTAATAGATCGTGCCATCCATCTTCCTGTGCCAAAAGCTACTCTCTCCTCTTTCCTCTCGATAGTTCCCAATCACAATTCTCAAGCTCAACGACACTTCTTGCGAACCCTCTTCATCACACCATTCGTCATAATGTCTAAGTCCAAGGCTCCTCTCTTCCTCGGCCTCACTGCCGCAGGCGGTATCGGCTACTACCTCTACGGCGCGGGCGGCAACCCCACCGCTGCTGAGAAGAAGTTTGAGAGTATGTGTGCCCTTACCTGTCGCAGACAATCGAGAACGGCGGCACGCGATTTGGCGTGGAATTGAGCAGTCATGCTGACACTTGCGACGCCAGGCGACGTCCACAAGGCCTCGGCCGAGGTCAAGTCACACATCCCCGGCCGCACTCCTGACGCCCAGAAGGGCTTCGGTGATGCCGGCGCCCGCGCGGGCGCCAAGGTCGACTCTGTTGTATGTGGATAACCAACGCTTCCCATTATGAGAGTACACGCGGCTGACTGTGTTCTAGGCTGCTGAGGCCGACAAGCAGTTCTCTGCCACGAAGAGCAACGTCGAGGCCTACGCCAAGGACGCGAAGGCCGAGGCCTTGAAGAAGGTCGACCAGTTCGACAAGAAAGTTGAGGACGGGGCCGCGAAGGCCAAGAGCGGCATCTCGAGCTGGTTCGGCGGAAAATAGTGGACGCAAATTCGCCACACTAATAATTCTTCACTTTGTTTCGTCTTTCAACACGACATGCGACACGGGCATTGGGTTTCACTTAGCTAAGGGTTAGGAGTCTCACGACACGAATTGATTATGAAACTTGAATTCAACTTTGCCAGCTCCGTCTATAGTCGACAGCGTGATGATATCCTTCCTTTCTTTAAGCTCCGATGCTCCGGTGATCTAACGCCGCATTACGTCGCCACCAATCTATTTCGGACGCGAGGCATGGTTGTCCGAATTTGTTACTGTCCTAGACTCTCCGCCACCATCTTCAGAATCTCTTCTGTTTCCTTTCTCGCGTTCTTGGGGTCCTTGGCGATAGCTTGCCAATACTCGCCGTGCCGAGGTTCGTTGAGGATGCACTTGTTAACTACGTCCGCTCGTTTCTCCTGTAAGTTGGTTAGCTCGCCTGCACGAAAGCTGTTTGCCATGTGGGGACTTACGTCTGTTCCGTGCTGGAGGAGGAACTTGTAATACCAAGCCCAGGTATCGCCATTGTCGCTGTCCAGCACCAGCGCCTTCTCGAACCAGTTCTGAGCCTTGTCGAGCCTGCGCTCGCCCCAAAAGATTCGAGCAACGGCCACGAAGAGTATCGGGTCGCTGTCGACCTTCTTGATGGCCTCAAGCGACCGTGGCTTCCGCTCGGCGCGCTGCGCCAGGTGCCAGAGCTGCTCGTTCCACAGGAGGCCGCTCTTGGGCACCTCCTGGAGAGCCTTGGCCATGAGGGACTTGGCCTGGTTGATGTTGCCCGCCCGGCGCTCGATGCGTACGGACTCGCACCACAGCTCCGGCGACTTGGGAACGGCGAGGCGGGCTCGGTCCATGACACTACGGGCCTTGACAACGAGCCCGGCCTTCTCCTCCAGCCGAGAGTAGAGAAGCCAGAGGGGGACAGACTTGGGCACGGCCTTGACGCCGGTGCTGTACGCCTCGCGGGCCTGGCCGACCTTTCCAAGATCTTCGTAGATTTGGCCCTTGAGCATCCACAACTTCGCCGTGGAGGGGAAGTATTGCAGGGCGCGCTGAACGAGATCCAACGCAGCCTCGCTGTTGCCGATGACTCTTTCGAACACCACGCTCTTCATCCACACGCGGTCCGTGGGGGCCTGCTCACGAGCTTCTTCCAGCAAGTTGCGTGCGCGTTCGGTCTCTCCGTTCTCGGCCTCGAGCTTGACGGCGGCAAGCCAGATATCCTCGTTGTCCGGATTCGACTTGAATGCTCTGCCGAGCACCCGTCTGGCGTTGTCGACCTCTCCGGTTTGCCACTTCTCCTTGGCCAGCATCATCCACAACACCTCGCTCTTGGGGCAAGCCTCGACGGCCTTCTCCAGCACCTGCGAGAGAGACTCCTTGGTTCCGTGATTCCTCTCCAAGTCCGCGGCGGCCATCCAAAGCGTTTTGCTGTTGACGAAGACACGCAACGCGTAGGAGTAGATGGCACGTGCCGTCTCATACATGCCACGGTTGATGCTGCTCTTCGCGTCGTCCATCCAGGTCTCCTTGCGATCGTCGTCCTCGTCCAGGCCGTAGCCTAGGGTCTCCTGGATGATGTTTCCACACGTGATGATTGCGCCCTCCTCTTCGCACTTCTCCGCCTCCGCGATCCATTCCTCGCGCTTCGGCATGGCGGACTCCTTGACGAGGACGGCGACGGCACGCTTCATGACGTTGACCTTGGTACCCGTGCCCAGCTGCTCTTGAAGTCGAGCAGCGGCAATCCAAATCTCGTGCGACGTGGGAACCGCTTTTCGTGCTCTGTTGAGAACCTTCTGTGCGTTTTCAGGGGTCTCCAGTCTTGCCAATGCCAACCACAGATCAACGGATAGGGGTATCAGCTCGGTTGCCTTGGCAAGCAGCAACCGCGCATCTTCCGGATCTTCTTCGAGGTTGACCGCTTCCTTCCAGAGGGCCTCAGATTCGGGGATGTGATCCAGCGCGAGTCTGATAACTCTCTTCTTCGCCCTGGGTTCGTTTTCCAGCCTCATCGCCTCCACCCAAAGACGCACAGATCGGTCGTTCTTCTTGATGGCTTCCGCGGCAATGACCTTGGCGTTACGGCCATCGTTGAGTCGTATGCTTTCCAGCCACACGTCCTCGCTCTTTGGGCAGTGCGTGCATCCCCGCGCAATCACGCTGCGGGCAGCAACAGTCTTTCCAGCGAGCTCCTCCAATCGAGCCGCCGCAATCCAACCAGGCGCATTGCTTGGGTTGGTCTTGATGACTGACGTCAGAAGCTCGCGCACCCTGTTAATGTCACCCACTTGCGCCTGGGCCTCTGTCAGGCTGCTCTTGTTCAAGCTGGTGATGTAGCCCTTGGGGTCGATGCTGGTTGCGCTGCCTGCCACAGAGTCTCCGCCATCCTGGGACGCCTGGTCCAGCCTGGACTTGAGAACCTTGTCTCTTGCTGCACCGATCTTGGCGAAATTCGTCATCGTGCCGTCGACAGCTTCTGAGCTGGATGCCGTGCCGTCGTCCGCGACCGTGGTTCCTAGTTCTGTCGAGTCTCGTGCCGCCGCAAGAACGCTGTCGGGCACTGCGTAGAACCTTTGTCGTAGGGCTTGCTTGCTCCTTCTGTTCTTTCCCGTCAGGTCTCCAACTTCGGGCAGATTCGCCCACTCGTCGTCCGAGACTGTCGATAGCGCTCTCTTCAGGTCGGCAAACTGCTGATGAATCTTGGGGTTCTTTCGCTCGTATTCCTCTTGCTCGGCCTTTTCACGCGCCTCTCGTTGTTTTTGTCGCCTCTTCGCCATCTTTTCGTCCACTTCTTTCCATATCCTGTCGGCCTCCTCGTCGTCTTTGTCGTACACGCCGCCGGCGAATAGGCCGACCTCGTTATCGGGGTCCTTGAATCGCTCATCGTCGTTATCATCGTCGGCGTCCTGCTTCTTCCCATCGGTTCCCAGACCCAATTGCGCTGCGCGTTTGGCGACAGCTTCTTTGATCTGGTCTTCGCTGGGGCCTTCCCGCGCAGGGCCCAAATCGGATCGCGTCGTGAAGCCAGTTGCACCGCGACCTAGACCAGCGACATAGTTCTCGGGAGCCGGCTGGCTTAGGAAATCTCGTCGAGTGGCCATGTTTTCGACAGCACTGAATGCGTATGGGTCGTCGTCGCAGGATGTTGTGAACTTGCGCACGCGACGAAGGTCGGTTTAGTCGGTAGGTTGACTGGGTCCGGATTACAAGCGTACAACAGGAGACGGCTGCCCATAGCTGGGGGATGCAAGGCTGAAGTGGTACTAAGTTTTTCAGCTGCTACATCCCTGTCGCCGCAGTGGTCAGTGGGGTAGGCTCCACTAAAATTTCCAAAAGGCTGCCCCTCCATCCTCACCGCAGACTTCGACATCGCGAAGTTTTCAGGCCTTCAGTCAATTTCTGCCGCCGGCTGCCGACCAGACGAACTTCCGAGCGCTTTCTGTACGACAGATAACGAACCAACAAGATCGACGGAATTCGGGTTTCATATCCTTTGCGCCATCACTCGAACAACATGGGCAAAGCCAAGGCCGGAAAGCGGAATGCCGCATCTTCGGGGAGCCCCTACGCTCGCCCGGCGAAATCGAACAAGACGAACAACGTGTTCAAGTTCAACGTATTACTCTGCCGTGCAATTATAGACTGAACTTCGCTGATGCGGCTCGTAGACGAATGTCGGTCAACATATCCTGAAGAACCCCGGTGTAGCAGATGCGATCGTCAACGTACGTCACTAAACTCCTTGTCGAAACATGCAAATACTGAGTCGAGCGCCGTAGAAAGCCGAGCTCAAGCCGACAGATACCGTTCTCGAAATCGGTCCTGGTACCGGTAACTTGACGGTCCGCATATTGGAGAAGTCAAAGAAGCTCATCGCTATCGAATTCGATCCTCGAATGGCGGCCGAAGTCACAAAGGTTGGATACCAGATGCGCGCGGTACGGTTTCAGGGGCTAATGCTGCCAACGTAGCGTGTGCAAGGAACTCCGGAGCAGCGCAAGCTCGAGGTCATGCTGGGAGACGCCATCAAAGTCAGTTGCGCCCTATGCGCCGTTGTCACGGCATTCAAACTCGACGATGGACGTTACTGACACGGGATCTTAGGTCGAATGGGTTCCTTTCGACGTCCTCATTTCCAACACTCCTTATCAGGTGCGTGAGTGCGGCAGTATGTAGACGACGTGTGACTTACCCGCTTCTAGATTTCTTCGCCCCTCGTGTTTAAGATGCTGGCCATGCCCAAGCCGCCGCGGCAAGCTATTCTCATGTTCCAGTTGGAATTCGGTCAGAGACTTGTCGCGCGACCGGGCGACAAGCTCTATGGCCGGTAGGTCATGACACTACGAGTTTTCTCCATGCAGATCACTGATGCGATGACTAGACTGAGCGTCAATGCCAACTTCTGGGCGACATGCTCCAATGTGGTGGGTAAAAACAAGCCTCCGAGACCAAGTCACTGCTAATGCCATGAAAAGATGAAGGTGTCAAAGGCCAACTTCAGGCCGCCACCGCAGGTCGACTCTTGCGTTGTGCGCATTGTGCCCAAGCAGGGAGCCGAGCGCCCTACCATCAGCTTCGAGGAGTTTGACGGCCTTCTGCGTATTGTGAGTGCACACTCCAGAAGCCGCTCCTCAATACTTCCTTGCTAACAATCTGCTCTCAAGTGCTTCAACCGCAAGAACAGAACCATGCGCGCAAGTTGGCTCGGCACGAAGGAAGTTCTCCAGATGCTCGAGAAGGTAAGCCCCCGACCCCGTCGACCCCCTACCGCGCTTCGAAAAACTCACGCAGGACGAACACAGAACTACCGAACGTGGGCGGCGCTGAACAACGTGCCCCTGGACGACACGCTCGTCGAGGACGACGAGGACGACGCCATGGAGATGGACGACGACATGGACGCCGACGACGCCGACGACGGCGCCGAGCCCATGGACGACGACACCCCCGAGTTCTTCAAGGAGCTCAACGCCGCCGGCGCCAAGGTGCCCGAGAAGACCAAGAGCAAGCGCAAGAAGACAAAGGTCGCGGCGCTCGTCCGGGAGAAGATCGAGCGCTCGCTCGAGAGCACCGGCCTGCTGGACAAGCGCGCGCGCGCCTGCGACGAGACGGACTTTTTGAAGCTCCTCTCCGCCCTCAACTCGGAGGGCATTCACTTTACTTGATTTTTTTTTGGTTCTCTCGCGAAAGGAGAGGGGATGGGGGGAGGCACTGGATGGAGGTGGGAATGACTTGCGTTTGGACGAATATTCCATGGCTTGGCGTTTGTGGCGTACAAAATGAGAGACACTGAAGATATCGAGACCTGAATATAGAATGATGTTTTCGGCATCGGCGATTCGATCGTTTTACGGGCTTATTAACCGAAGGGCTGAAGGGGAGTAATCTGGATCGCTGAGAAACCACACTTCTTGAGTGTGCTACTTGACCATGAGCGAAGCAGTGCTTCCGTGCCACGGCGTCTAATCATCCATCTGCGCGTGCCGGCGACTTGGGATTTGAAATATGCACTGGAGTGCCTGCTATGCCTGGCTCTTTTGCGTGGGCAGAGACCAGATCTCAGAATTCCATTTTTCAGACTTCCCACAGACCTTGCTCAACCTTCGGTGAGCAGGCTTGACCGGCCCACCCCGCAACGTCCGCTCCCTCACGCTGACCTCTGACCTCACAACCGACAAGCAAAGCCTTTGCATCCCGCTCGATATGCTCCGGGCTTGGAAGGTCATCAGAGACAAAAAGGAAAACTCGACAGCAAGAGCCTCATCGCAGGATCCCGCCAACCCCAAAAGAGGTTCGGCAAAGTAGCGTGTGATCATCCTCATTAAGGCAAGAGATCTACAACCCCCCTCCCAGAGCTGTTCTCAATCGCGATGGGGGGAGGGAAACCGAAGTGAAAAACGGTCATCATCATGATGTGACCGCAGCTGAAGGGACAGAACTTCTAGAACACACCTAGGAAGCCATACATTCGTTTTGTTCTTCTATGTACTTTGCTCCTCCCCAGCCTGCCTGCCGGGCTATTTCTTACTGCGCTGGCTGACTGACGATGATGACCGACTTACAAATTCTGATAATTCTTGATGAAATGGGAAGTTCCATCCTTCCCAATCGTCCCGCCTCTCAGCGCAGCGAAATCCGAGCGATCCTGAATGTTTTCTTCCGTCCAGTAAGACCAGGTAGAGGCCCAGGAAGGAAGGAAGGAACTGGCCCATCTCGATCAGATTTGGGTGCGGGTCGGCGCAGAGGGGAAAAAGTCCCCAACCACCGCTTCCGAGAAACCAGGCGCTTGCCTCTCTCTCTCTCTGGCTTACACGCGCGCGCTCGCGTCTGCAGAGAGACACCGCCACGCTCTCTGATAGGTAACCCCTAGGGAGGAGATACAAACATCGCGGCGTGTCAGAAACAGGCAGGGCGAAGACTCCAGGAGGAGGCGCAAAGAAACCCCGAAAGAGCGTCAGCAAGGGACGGGCACAACGAGAAAGGGGGCGTCGTGCATGCAGTTTCTCTCGAAATGATCACTTTGACAGGCCATCAGCCACTTCCTCCGAGGTGGTGCTGCCCGCGCCGGACAAATAGGCAAGGGACTTTGTTATGATGCAACCACTCAGGCAGAAGGCTGACACCCCCGTGGTAGGCACTTTGCTCGTTTCTATCACTCCCGCCAGCGCATCGCGACGAGGCCGAGCAAGGCCCGTCCCATCTGACAGGCGCGGGCGAACCAGGGTTGTGGGCTTCGGTGGGTGGGCTGTCTCTGGTGTGCCTGTCTCTCGGGTTGTCTGCCTGCCTGCCTGCGAAATCTACCTGTCGAGGGGTGGCACGTCATGCCCATGTTCCCCTTCCCGGCCGGCGGGTACCATTTCCCAACCTATAGACTCTCGGGTTCCTGCGCAGATGATCAAGCCCCAAGCAACGGGCGGGTGGAAATGCTTTCCAGAACTCGCATCACGCGCGGGCGGGAGGGGAGTCAGTTTGACGTGTTATGTCTCTCGGGTTGCGCGTGGGGGAAAAGGCAGAAATAGGATACGACCGGGTTTGCCAAGGCAAGTGACAGGCGACGAAAGGGCGCCGGGAACACAGGATTCCTGCTACGTGCCAGTCGCGTATGATCGGTCACCTTTTCCCCCTTGGATTCTGAAGCAAGCCGGCCACTTGGTTCGTAAGCCGGGCTGGGAATTCCCGTCGCGGAAGTGCTCACCACCTCGGTACCGTCGCGCGGGAGTGTGAGACTTGGCCTGCACGAGACAGCCAGCCAGCGAATCGAACGACCCTCCACCAAAGCCTGGCTTCCATTTCTGGAGGGAAGCCTTCGGCGGAACGACAGAATCTAACGTTTCCTGCCTGCGGCCGACTGAGCCACACGTTGCTACTCCTTCGAACCCCAGCGCTGGAGACAAATTCGTCGAGGCGCCACCGGCAGCAATTTGTAAGTGCCAGCGTAGTATCAACTTGCAAGTGTGGTAGGTACGTTCATCGGTCCGGTCGCACGGCATCAGATGCTTGATCGGTCGTTCGTCGGACATCGGTACTGGAAAAGCGGCCGGTGAACGCCTCGGTCTGGGCGGGAGAACCGGCCCTGTCCTGGACTCCTGTCACTTCCTTGCGGGGACCGCCGTCGCTTGACCCATCATACAATGGAGTTGAGCCGTCGAAAGCCAAAGGCTAAGGACGGATGCGGGTAGGCGTCGATGAGGAGGGCATCAGGCACTCCCGTCAGAAAAGCCCGGATCCTGTTCCAGTACAGCCATCGCGGTGTCGTCACCAACGGCGAACTTACTACGGTGGTAATTAGCACCACCACTGGAGGGACATGTCAACAACGCTCGTGCCTTCCTGGGCGACATGCCTTCAGCCTTCAGCCTTCAGGAACTTTTAGTGCTCTGCTGCTCGGCCCCCAAGCGGAGGGATTCAAGGGACATGGCGGCAACCAATCGCCCATCGAAGACGTCCCCGATAGACCGGTACCATCGGGATAGTGTCTGGGAAGCGCAGGTAATTGCCTCGTGGGCGGGTGGGTTCGCTGTGGCATCCGGCAGGGGGCCCGGGGGCCGGTGCCCTCCGTAGTCCGTCTGTTATCGTTTTTGGGCATGTCTTGGATTTCCCGGAATCCAAGCGGGCGGCCACACTATTAGCGCAAACCGAGAGCCCAAGGTCGCGTTGGGTGCGCATGAGGATGCAGCCAGTCGCGTGCTTGCCACGTCGTCCACTTGGCCGCTTGTGAGAGGCTGACGAAGGCTGGTGTCAATCACCCAGAGACGAGTTTGGTTCGTTGACTCGCAGCTGTCTGCACAAAAGGCAGGGGCTTGTTGGCATTTCAGAGACAGACAGGAAAGAGACGAGACATGCGGTGTCGAGACGGACATGCAGGTTGGTTGCAGTTGGCCCTGGGAAAGGTATTTGACGCCTGGACGTGTTCGAACTTCGCTTCCCCATTTGTGGGCGCCAGCAACCCTTGTGATATTAACGACGAGAAGACGAGGGCAGCGAACCGAGGGGCTCCAAGCAGTGCAGTCTATCCGTAAGAGTCATCTCGAAGCGATGGGGCCCTCAACGGGACAGGGTATCAAAAATCACCACGATGAGGGGTTCTGCTCAAGTGACCACGGCCCCTCGGTTCCTGGCAGCTGAGTGGGTTTGGCCGTCCGGTTGCGGTCGTCGCCATGGTCCATGGTTCATCGTGAAGCGTGTAAGTCGTGTGTGCCTGAGCTAGCCAGGGTCAGAGTCTTGAGTGTTTGTCTCTGCCAGGGCCCGGGACCGGCTCATGCGTTCAATTCTGAATTATTTTAGTGTGCCAAACGAGGTGCTCGGAACGGCATGGACGCTGGGTGGTTTGGAGTGTGCTTTGCGTCCACGTCAGATCACAGACGGAACAGGTTGCCGCAAGTCTCGTCACGATGTCCATCTCGCCCGGCGTTGGCAGCTTGCGGTTGGAATTTGGAACTGCGGTTGCGCTTGCGGTAGCGAGATGGCTGCAATCAAAGAGTCTTACCGTAGTCCCCTGAACCCCATTTCGTACCACAGTACCCGAGATTTGGAAATAGAGCAGGTTGAGGCAGAGAACTCAGAAGGCGCCGGGTTGCAAATCCTAATCCCCCCAGGTTAAGTCCCGCGGTTTCGGTATGATCGTTCCTGACTGGAGACGAGCTCGGTGAAGACGGACCTAGTAATCATAGGTCCCGCACCCATAATAGCAGAGGCGATATCAATCAGTAATCAAATCACCCACGACAGAAGAATCGAGAAGAAGATGGTGTGACAGGACCGGAGTGGCGGTCATTGGCCTTTGGGATCCAAAACCTTTCACCAGCTAGGGTGAAGTCTGAAGACGACAGGCATCGCGATAAGTAGCAAGGTCTGGTGATTGGGGAAGAAGCGATCTGAGGCCCCAAGAAATCCAACGCCAAACAGCGGTGATGGCGGCGGCGGCGGGGAGGATCGAATCGGTGACATGCTACCGGTGCAACGGAAGAAAAAGGAAAGAAAAAAACAACAAAAAAGAAAGACTGAGTAAAGTGGGCTTCCAGAATGGGGACGACATGCACCGTGTGCTCTGACTTTGCCTCGCCTGGCCGATGGGGAGTCCACTTCAGCGACTTCACTCAGTCAGTGTCTGTTAGTGCCTACCCAACTGCCTAGGTACTAAGGTAGGTGCCAGCTGCCCGCCCGTGTTTCCCGTCCACCTCAAGATATGAGGTAGTCTCTAGGCAGGTACCTAGGCAGTACCTACCTACCTAGGTCCTAGATACACTGTAGTGTGCGTAGTGGACACCTGTTAGTGTGACTAGGTACACTACACTATGTAGCCTGCTAGGTGCCCTGGACGTCGAACGGGCGGACCTACGGTGGCCTGGGGCAGTGGGTCGGGCCACCGAAAGACAGCGTCCAGAAAAATTCCTGATCGAGGATGGATGGATCATGGAGAGAAGCCGCTTCCTCCATCACTAATCCACCGCTGAGCGAAGACGAATCATTATGAAGAAATGCGACCGGGAGACAAGTTGCGGTCTGAGGCATCCCACGTAAGGCGGTTTCAGGGTTTCTACCGACCATGGGTCTTCCACTTCAACACCGGCCCAGGCCCCGGGGCAGCTTGTGCCTTGGGTATACGTACTCTTAATGTAGCACCACCAGCGGTACCTGCCGCTGTGAGGTGGCAGGCAGGCAGGCGAGGGAACCTTCGGCTCATACCCGTGACATGCCCGTATTGTTGTACTCTGCACCAGCGAGAGGTACTTCGGTACGGATGGATACCTCACATTTCACTGGGCCGACGGGATCCCTCCCCGCCCAGCCCTTGTCATTCCAGCGCAGCCCAAACCCAGAGAACCCGAGAGGTACGTACCACAGCGACGGCCGGACAGCCCAGGTAGCAAACTCCGAGGTCCAGAGTTGTTGACGTTGTGCCTGGTGACGGCTGATGGATCCTGCCTGTCGTTTATACCCCCCTCTTTTTTTTTTTTTTTTTTTTTTTCTTTTTCCTTTCCTTCCATCGTCGCCGGGACCTCCGCCTTTCGCCCTTGTGACGCTATGCTGGGACCTGCAGCACAGGTCGGGTCCATTCCTTGTTGCGTTGGCTGCTGAAGGAATCCGTCCGCGGCGCGGCGCCCCTCTCCCTCTTCAGAGTGCCCGGTTTTATTTTTCCCAGCGGAGAGGAGAGGAGAGGAGGAGAAGTCGACAGGTTCGGTTGACGACACGGCTCATCACCCGGCGACAATGTGATGACCAAGATACACAGCACAGCCCAGCCGGCCAGTCGACGGCCGGCCCCCCTGGAAAACCAGAGTACAATTGGGTGAGGGGGGAAAGCTTCGTCGCTGACTTATTCCGATGGGTCCTTGATCGAAGCTTCTGATTGCTGCGGGCTGCCAGGGACGCTTCCGCGGTGCTCGAGGCACCGAGCTCCCAGACCTGTCCATGTATTCCGTTGCCCCAAAAAGGCGCCAAATATGAGCAGAAACATTCGTGCCGGGATGGACCAGAACACAGAGAACGAAAATAAAAAAACTCGTGAAAATTTGGTGACAAAAAGGGCGGGAACGGAGGGAGGCAGAGGCGCGCAATGTACCAAGGTAAGAGAAATCCAGAGTCGTAAGTCCTATGTATTACTCGGCGAGGCGTTGGGCACACACTTTCGGGTCTCCCTTTCCTTATTTTTCTCTCCTTTCTTTGCTTTTACGCCTCGTAGTGTCTTCGTCTTTGAGTTGCTCCGTACATCATTTTTACTTTCTTGGTTTTTTGCTTGCCCTGTCGCCTTACCTTACTCGTTGTCTCTCCCCTTCCGTCCACGTTCCCCCCCTTTCGAAGGTTTCTGTCCTTTGTCACCCTGCCCACAAATGCCCAAAGCAAGGAGCTTGACTCCGGGCCTGTCAGAAGTGTGTTTGCTTTCTGCCCTTCCTTTGAGAGAGACGTCCTGCGCCATGATTGGCTGGGTTCGTTGAGTGAAGTGTGAATGATGAGTGTCTCAATCTTTTTTTATTTGTTCTTTGGGACGGTACATACACACAACACTCATATGTCCCCGATGGGAAGGGAGCATGTAATAATAGCCAATGCGCAAAACAAACTGATTATTATCCAAGGCATCATAGGCTGCTGCTGTACCGTTGGCGAAGCAGCTCTGTTGCCTCAGGGCAGTAAATGCTACGGCAGCGGCAGTCACTGTATCGCCTCTTCCAAACAGGAGAGCAACCGTGGAGTATACATCGCCGAGGTCATCTGCGATACTTTCTCCATCCCTGCTTCGCTACGCCTGATTAGGTAGCGGAAGTTGTACTTCAGTACAAGATGGCTGACAGTGCCTGGACCTGAGCTAGCTCGACGAACCCACCATGTGCTAAGTATCCTAATGCTGAGTAGAGGTAGCCTCAGGACAGCTAGGTACTTTGAGAGAAGGTAGTTCAGACGGCCGAGTAGAGGTATACTCACCCCTGCCAGCCAGGTACTTCTTTTCGGCAGGTGCTTTTCGATTGGGGTGGACACTGAGGTCTGAGACGGGCTGCAGTCGTCACACACTCCCCCAAGGTACCTAGGTAGCTACCTAAGGCACCTAACTATCACAACAACCCGGAAGGTACCTGGGTAAAGTCAAGCACCCCCTACCGGCCGGTCCATCCCGGCACACCACTTCCCCCCCAAACCGCAGCGGCCAGTACCAGCACAAGCAACCAGCGCCAGCGCACCCAGCAAGCAGAGCAACATTTTGGCTTTGCACCGACGGCCTGACTGACCTCATTGCCGTCTGGTCTCCCACAACTACCACCACCCGCCTTCGTCTTCGTCTTTTACATCAGACACACACTCTCTGTCCTGCAGACGTACATCACCTCACCACTTTTGACTTTCATCCCCCCAATCCCCTCATTTAGAGCTTCATACTCTCTCACTACAAACACCCGTATTCTTTTTCACCAAATCACTTTCTGCAGGATACACATCCCCCGTGTTCTTGTCAAACACATCCACAACAGCCAGCTCGCCAGCGCTGGTTCAGCTATTCGTCAACGCTGAATACCTACCTAGACACGACCGCGCACTCGTCTCCCGTTCGTCCACCAAGCCCTCCCAAAGGGAAGCATAGCACCCGGCAGAGACGACATCTTCCCCAAATTCCCAATAGGATCGCACCCTTTCAACCCTGAATTCCATCGCATCCCACGTCGCATTGTCGAACATCATGATAGGCCTGGTTCCGAATTACGACTGCCGGCTCCCGAGTTAATACCCATATTGCATTGGTATGAGGACTAGACGAGGCTCCATTCCCCTTGCTGTCTCACCTGGAAATCCTCGGCCATGGAAAAGACACCCAGCACCACGAACGGGTCCTCTGACGCAAGCCAGTCACGAATAGAACACACAGAGACGACCGTCATTGCTCATTCCCACCACACCACCACAACCGATCGCCAGCCTGCTTCCAAGCACTCCTCGGCCACTACATCCCAGAACACATCACCCTTCAATTCTCGAGACACCTCGCCCACTCGACAGTCCGCAAAGCATCCCGTTCCCAACACTCCAAAGCCCTCGCCGGCGACTGCTGGCCTCCGGTCGCGCAAGAGCAGCCAGCAGGACTTGACCGCGGTACGGACCCCCAAATCCAATACCGGCATACCAGGCCCGCCATCTTCGTCGAGAATCTCCGCCGCCACGACTCCTACCCTCCTCCCGAGTTCGCAAGAATCCTTTCTCAAGTCCATCAACCCCCAAAAAGCCCCGCTCAACACCGAGGTTGCTCAAGCGAGAGATAGCCCTCGCTGGCCTGTGTCGCCTCGCCTGCGCTCACCCCCTCCGCAACTGAACAAGCCCCAGAATCCTCCACCAGTACGTAGAGGTGAGCAGGAGCCCCCGAGGATAAACCTCACGAGGGCATCTCCCTCCCCTCAACCGGAACCGCTCCCTTCCATGTCCGAGAGCGAGACGGACGACTCGCAACTGCAATCTGGATTGAGAACTCCGGTTACCGGGAGTGGCTCGGCATTAGAAACTGTGCAGGAAGTTAGCTTACCGAACTCGCCGGGCCAAATGGATTCTACGTTAGAAAAGGTGAGCGAGAAGCTGGCCCACGAGGCAGAAGCCGGCACCGACTACCTCACGCATGTCGACAACCGAACCATTCGGATGAGCCGAGGAAATGTGCAGCTAGCAGAAGGCACCACAGAAAATGGAACAGTGAGAATACGGTCGCAGAGCTCAGCTCCCGTGCCGACGGTCACGCGACAGTCCAGCGTATTGTCGAACAAGCAGGGCAAGGGCAAGGCATCCGGGGAAGGATCCGGACTCATAGTCGAGACGGAGACTGTATCTTCTATTCCTCAAGTGGCACTGGCCCCGGCTTCGAAATTGGAGGTTGGCAATGGCACCCTGAGGACCAAACCAAGCTCAGAGACGATTCGACCCAAGAAGGAGAAGAAGAAGGCAAGTCGGAAACAGCCGACTGTCAACACTGGCAATGGTAAGATACCACTTTCAGGCTTTGAGAACGAAAACGGTTTTCCTGTCTGTGTTCTCTTCTTTTGTCGGGCAGATAACTGACGAACACTTGCCGTACAGCGTCTTCAAAGGCAGACATTTTCGAGGCCAAAGTGGCTAGCGCCGTTGACGAAGCAAACACTTCAGACTCAGAAGAGACCTTTGTCTACGACTCGAACCCCCCAGATGTTGGCGACAGGCGTCGCTATCACTCGCGGACGCCTAGCGCGACTTCAATGATCAGCCAGGCCGACAGGGCCAGCGCGCTCGGTATGCGCTCAATCCACGAAGCGTTGCAAGGAAGCGCAGCTGCAGTTGGGTTGAAGAAAAGCATGAAATTCGTAAACACATTCAACAGTAACGGTGCAGACTGCCTGGCGGTGGATGAGGACGGCAAGGGCAGCGGCAGAAGCGTTGGACCCGGGTCAGGCAGAGGCACGACGAGACATCATCACCACAACCATTTCGGCCGCTGGGGGCGGCACCCAGGGAATTCGCACCCCTCACTGTTTGACAACGAATCACTCTTTCCGAACGCAGCGCGGTCTAAGCTGTCGACCAACAACTCGAGACAGTCGTCCGGCCCTCCGAGTCCGAGACTCGCAAGCTCGACCAGAGGCGGCCCTCACGCTCTTGGCAAGCGGTCCTCGATCCAAATGGCTCGCTATGACGCAGATGACACGACGACTACCGGCGCTGACGACGAGCGAACCCCCCTGATATCGTCTACAGTACGCTCTGCCCGCAGGAGTCGTCGTCACCCAAATCCACGAAACCTGGAGGGGCAGTCATACAGACAACAGCCATCTTACTTGAACCGGTTTGCGGCTTGTTTGGTTGTGACGATGATGCTGCTGCTAGTCATTACGGGCGCCATCGGCTTCATGTTCGCCACTTCCCAACCATTGACGGACATTGAGCTGGTGTCCATCAAGAACGTCCTAGCGAGCGATCCAGAACTCATGTTCGATCTGACGGTTAAAGCTCACAACCCGAACATTGTGGTGGTTTCAATTGACCAGGCCAATCTGGAGATATTTGCCAAGTCACCTCATGCGGGGACTGACTTTGACTGGTGGAAGCGGCCCCATGAGGGAAGCGATCCGGAGATGCACATTCGAGACGACCCTCCTGACGACCCTCCCGATGACGATGCTGCGCCCAATATGCGCCTTGGTACCATCACCGAGTTCGATAGCCCCCTCTCCTTCGAAGGGTCCTTCTTCAACAAGGGCGTCTCGGCATCAACCGGGACCATGAGACTCCATCTACCAGGCAACCACTCAGCAGGCGGCTCTGAGCGCTGGGGTCGGATTATCCAAGACGAGTTCGATTTGATTGTAAAGGGTGTTGTCCGCTACTCCCTGCCACTGAGCCAACGGGTACGAAGCGCACCTATATCTGGGAGGACGACGGTCAAACCGAACTCAGCCAACGATCCGTCGCTTCGACCGAACATGACCCTGCCCGGAGACCTACCAGATCTTGAGTCTTAAGAGTTTTAACTGGGGTCGACACATTCGACCATTTCCTTTGTCACTTGTTCTGTATATTGAGCGTGCATGGCATGGCATTGCATTTCAAGGGAAAAGTGGCGTTGAATGGGGGTTTCCAGCAACAAGCGCTTTAGGACAAAGACAGACAAAAGCGACCTGTACATATTTCTATTCGGCTGAGATGACCGTGAAGGGCGGCATCTCACTATTCAGCTGGCGTTCGGCCTTGGTTTTTGGTTTGATTTTCGTCATTCAGCTGACCCCACCACGACTACAAATGGTGGACCACTTGCCCATCCTGGGCACATGTTTGAAAGCACAGTGCACTCTTTCAGGAAGGGATTCTCTTCCACTCGGGGTTTGGGGACTTGGTTTCACTCTTTTCATGTTTTCACGGTCTGGGAAGTTGCTTCGAAACGGCCTTTTTCAGCTCTGGGGTTTTGCATTAGATGGGAAAAGTGGCAACTACACCGTTGTAATTGTAACGAAACTTTTGACGAGCAACAGGGGAAAAGGGAAGAAGAGTCGGATCCGCCCGCAGGAGGCGCGAGACAGGAAAAAAAGTTACCTTCAGCCTAGGATTGCAGTGTATGGTCGGGTGACGACGAGAGAGGGCGAGAGCCAGATAGAGAAGATTCCGTACGGACCCGTGGTATGCGGTGACCTACGCCTTACACCCACACCGCCTTGCTTCGAGGCAGGTTCACATACACAGGAGAGAAATGAATCTATGCAGATCACATCACATAATACCTCTCGGCCACGTACTGTACACGAGACGACGAGATGAGAGGGGGGGAGCAATCGCCACCGGGGCATCGGGGTAAGCTTCCATAACCGAGCCCATCCATCGCACACGAGCGGTCGTTGTTGGCCGCCCAACTGACCGCCTTTGCGACCTGAAGGACGAATTTGTGGGTATGCAATATGAGCAAACGTGGGGTTGCTGCGGGAGGAAAGTTGTGGGAAAGCCTCTCTCTGTGCGTGTCCGTCTCCTCCCCCTCCGATCGGAGCCGGCGGCGGACGGGATCCACCGCGAAGCAACCCTTAATCTCGAAATTTTGCTTTTCGCAGTGCTTCCCACTCTTTCCCCTTTGCGCGGGTCTTAATCGATCTTGTTGGTGCAATCCGAGGGCTGGCCCGGCCCTCGTCTCGAGCCCTCCTCCTCTTGATGAGGCGAGGCGGGATTGGTTGTGAGATTAGCGGAAGGTCGTCGTGAGTCACCCACTCGATCCACCTGGACATAAGCCAATCTCAACACTCAACGAACATACGGCAACTTGGCCGAGCGGTCTAAGGCGCCAGACTCAAGTTAACAATAACTTGATCCTCCAAGAGGATTAGCATTCTGGTATCGCAAGATGCGTGAGTTCGAATCTCACAGTTGTCATTTTTTGTCTTTGCTTTGGATCTCTCCCCTCGTGGGACACTTTTGCTGGATTTTTATCGCGGTCGCGACATACCCACTCCAGTCAACAGCCACTGCCCACACCCATCCAGAGATCTGTAGATAGGCTGAGGGCGTCTGACGATGTGATGATGAGGAACCGCACGGTATTATTAGTTTGGTCCACCAGCATATAGAATGGACGGTTTTGAAGCCTTCGCAATGCGGTCGGCTTGTCTTAGTGATCACGAAATCGGAGTGATGTTGCGATACTTTGCGACATCGGATAAGCCTCGGGGCGGGTTTCCCTTTACCGTGCGAAATAACGCAAGCAGTTGCACGGATTGTGCCATCCCACCTACCTTACACAGCAACAACGTCCACGCTTTTGCTCAACTTGAACCCGACTTATACCCCCAAAACTCGATCTCTTCTCCCCCTCTCACCGTGCTGTATAATAACGCATACAAACAAAAAGGAAAAATGCCCGTCATCACCACCAAGGACAGCGGCCCGGCCGTCGCCGCCGCCCTCAAGGCCGAGGCCAGCGAGTCCGGCAAGCCCGCCTACCTCGTCGTCTACGCCTCGCACCGCGGCGGCCGGTCGTGGTGCGGCGACTGCACGGCCGCGGAGCCGTACATCGAGAAGAAGTTCGGCGGCGACGGCGCCGAGACCGTCCGCGTCGTGTACGCGGGGCTGCCTGATGAGTGCGTCTTGCCTACCCTTCCCCCCCTGCCACCTCTGCGGCACCTTTCTCGGGGGAATAGAAGTCAAGCAAATAAGCGATGCAGCTTGTGTGAGCATTTGGAGGAGGACGCTGACGTGGATTAAAACCAAACAGGTGGAGGACGAAGACCAACCCCTGGAGGCAGGCGCCGTTCAACGTCACCAACCTTCCCACCCTGATCAAGGTCTCTGGAGATAACGTGAGTTGGCCTTGTCTTCTTGCTCTTCATCACACTCCTCCCGCACGTTTCGTCAAGTGCTTAGCTGTCCCTATGGACATACACACACACACACACACACACACACATCTCGGAGGCTCGGCCGAGATCACATGACTAACACTACTTTAGAAGTGGGAGAAGCTGGTCGAGGCCGACGTCTACGACCAGAAGAAGCTTGACGCCTTCGTGGGCAACTAGAAGTCTCCTGCTTCTAGTGTAACCGACGCTACGGGGAGATAGGCTAGAAAAAGAAAAACGCCGCTACGCATGAATGAGATACTACCAATAGAGAGACGCTAATTTTAAACTATGTGCGCCGTTATTATTGTTTACTCTCGAGTTCATCCGTGATGAGTTGTGTGGAGCCGGAGTCCAGCAGACCTCCTCTCTCATGTTTCTCGGTAAGCTCAACCGAATCTATGTTTAGGAGCATGATGGGATGGGAACCGGGCCGGGACGGAGAGAGAAAGGATTTCCTGCGTTGCGAGAAACGGGAAGACGAACACGCCATCTCTCTCTCGCCGTAGGTACAAGAGAAAAACCCCATTAATGCGCTGGGCCGAGTCTGCGAAACAGCAAAGTTTCAAGACCACGTTTTGGCCGTCCTCTCGACCTCACCCCCGGTCCGGCCGAGTCAAGCCTGACCCGTCCCGCCGACGGTGGTTTAAACGGGTTGACTCGGTTTAAAAAGAGCGGCCATGTCATGTCATGTATGTGCGTTGATGTAGGCGTGCAGCGTTTGAATTAGGCTTCGAGCGTGCAGGTTCTGAGGAAGAGAGTGCGCCTGCAGCCTCTCAAACTCATCGTTGCATTAGCTGCCATCTCAAAAGTAATCTGCTGAACCGCTTCCCAACTCTATCCCAAACCCGGAACTCGTTGCGGGCAAACCGATCGTCTGAAAGAGCAGCCGCCCGTGTCGTGGCGTGAGATCGCAGGGGTTTCGAGTCTTGCGCCTGCTCTGTTGGTCATGTCTACGAGACCGAGTGGTGATAACACGTTGTACACAGTTGTGACATGGATGCGCACAAACAAGAAGTCCACAGGAACGCGAAAGTGCTAACGTCAAGCCATCTCTGCATTACTCATGTATCTATCTGATCCAACATCGCGCCTAAGCCAGTACGGCCCGGTTGGGGGTGGGATTTTCGTGATCCGTGAAAGCCGTCAACTATTCGCAAAGGGCGCCTCTGTCATCAAGTTTCTCGCAGCCTTTGAGGTAAAAAAAAGTCAAAGGTCTGCCGCGTAACTCATGAACAAACCACCGGAAAACATTCATCAACCTCCCAGCCTCTCTCTCTCCCGTCGTAATCTCCTCAAACCCCCGTAGCAGCCAAAAAAAGGCAGCTTGCCCCTTCTCTTCTCCTTTCCCCCGCTGGGATGAAGAATATCATATAGTGCGTATTTAGAAGAGAAAAACATGATGTAAAACGTGGCCACTAGTAGAGAAACCAAAGAAGTAACTCTGCAAGAAAAAGATGATAAAAAACGGCGCGCGCCACCCCCGAAACCTGATGTCGTCTGGTGCAACTTGAACCGCAATGCCACACCATGCCAGTGCAAGACCAAGCCAAGCTTTGCCACGCGAGAACACCCCAAAAAAGCATGAACACCCGGCGACAGGCGCGAGAAGCTAAAAAAGAGAGGGTATCCCGTCTTTATCTTTTTTTGTATCCAAACTTTCGCCCGGTAGAAGTAGTAGGAAGGATGGAGCGAGGAGAGGGGAAAGCAATGCGACGCAAGCGAACGGATAGGTCATAAACATAACGACGTAATAATGCGATTGCAATTACTCGGGAATGGGATCAGCGGAGGCGGGCGCGGGGGCCTCCTCCTTCTTGCCCCAGCCCGATGCCCAGCCCATCCAGCTGGATCGCTTGTTCTCCTGCTTGTTCTCCGCGTTCTCCTGCACCAGACGGAGGGGGCGGGGCTTGTTGCCGCCGGCGAAGGTGGTCTGCTTCTCGTGGTGCGACCGCGGCGGCGACTGCGAGGGCGGCGTGGTGAGGTCGCCCGAGTCGCCGCTCATGCTCGACGTCTCGCTGCGCATGCCGGGGAAGTTGCCTGCCGTCGGGGCCTGCTGGCCGCTGGGGTTGCGTGCCGCGGCGTTGGGGTTGCCGCCGAAGAACGTCTGCGAGCTTCGCGGGGTACGAGGGGAACCGAGGGGCGGGGAGATGGGGCCATCCGGACCCCTGTAGATCTGATTGACCAGGTTCACGCCGGTGAATTGCTCGCTCATGGGACGGGAACGGCGAGTGCTGGAAGAGCGGGTCAGGTTGCCGATGGGAATGCGTGGCGCCGTCTCCGGATCGGTGTGTGCCGAGTTGGCTGGCTGGGCCGAAGGCACGTAAGACATGGGCCTCTGCCTAGGCTTGTTCGGGCCGGCAGCCATGGTCTTCGCCCGTTGCAAGAGTGACGCCCCGGATGCGCCCTTGTCGGGCGGCGGCGGGAGCTCTTTGTTAGTGTTGGCGGTGGGCTTGGGCTCGCTCGAGGTGTCGAGGATGTGCTCAAAGTCCTGGTGCTGCAGGAGCCTCTCGATAATCTTGTTGATGTAAAGCGTAAGCGCCTTGTTCTGGTCCTTCATCGACTTGAGCTCGGTCTCCAGGCGGCGGACCTGGTCGCTGTTATTGTTGTTGTTGCTGCTGCTCTCGTTGCCGTCTGACGCCTCGGACAACTCATCGGCCAAGCTCGCGCCGGTGGAGCGGCCTTCGAGCGCGTTGAGCGCATCCTGGTTGGCGGAGACACCCATGTAGCTGAAGTCGTTCTTAGAGAAATCGCCGTTGAGGGTCTTCTCCTGAAGGAGAAGCTGGTAGCTCTCGTTGTCCTCCATGAGGCGGGCATTAGCCATGCGGGCTTCCATCAACAGGCGCTCCACCTCCTGCAGTCTTCCGCCGCCCTGGTTCTCGGACTCGACCAGCTTGATCTGGGCCTCGGCGAGCTCCAGTCGCAGGGATTCGATGAGCTTGTCCTTCTGGAGGAGGAGCTTGGAGTTGTTGCGGGAATCGCTGCGGTTGAGGGATGACGGGGGCGCGAAGCTGCCATTGTCGACGCCGGGGGAGGTCGCAGGTGCTGTTTCTGACGTTAGCAAGGAGCCGTTTTCGCCCGGCATGGTCGAACCTACATTGTCTCGACGACCTGCCGCCATCCTCGTCGTTGGCCATCCTCTGGGACAGGGTGTCCTTCAACCTCTGGATGATGGTCTGCATTTCCTCTTCCCTGTTGGACATTTCCTCCTTCTCCTTGGTCATGGAGCTTCGCTCGGCCTCATAGATGGCCTCCATCTCGCGCATCTGCCTCGCGGCGTCTCGCTTCTCGTTGCGGATGGTCTCGATCTGCTCCTCCGTCTCGTGTACCTTCTCCTCCAGCTTGGCAGATTCCTTGAGGGCGTCGTCCAGCCTCGTCTGCAGCACTTCGGCCTGTTTCCTGTACTGCTCCGAAGAGATTTCGGCCTTGGAGAGGCGCTCCTTCAAGTCGTCCAGCAGGGCGACGGTCTCGGCCCTGGCTGCCTCCTCGGCTTCACTGCTGGCGGCGCCGGCGGGGGCCTTGAGGGAATCTCTCCTGGCAGCGACGGCAGCGCGGGCAGAGACTGGGGTGCTCGTGCGAGGAGGGCCTCTACGTGCAGTAGAAGTGGCGGTCGGGGTTGAGGATCGCGTAGGTGTTCTCGCGGGAGAAGAAGAGGTGGGGGACGAAGGTGAGTCGGCCGAGGAAACTCGACCGACGCCCGCAGCGGGCGGCTTCTTTGCGGTGGCAGCGGACATTATTATGTTGTCGTGGCGGTCTCTATTGTGCGGCGGCGGCGGTGTTGTTGTGGTGGGAGTCGCAACGGAGGTAACCTGGGGAAACGGAGCGGGGGGTTATCTCTGTCTCTTTTTTTTTTTTTCTTTCTCTCGTATGTGTTGCGTTGGTGGAGGGAGAAGGGCGGGCAGGTGGGCCCCTTGCTGGCAGGTATTTCTGTAGTGACGATGTTTCGTTCCAGTGAGGGCAAGCTGGCTCAGCAGAATGTTGTAGTTGCTTATTCTTGGAACAGGTGGCGCGGGCGGGAGTCGAGTCGTCGATCTTGGGTCCCCAGGAATGGAATGCGAAAGGAGTGCGGTGCAGAAAAGAGGGTGTGCAGCAGTGCAAGCTTAAGTCGTGTCAGACTGGGAGTGAGTTGGGAGGAGGAGGGACGGCCACAGCCCCGGTACCCGTACTTTGACCAACGGGTGCGGAAGGAACCCCAGGACGTACCACGTAGTGTAATAGAGTAGAGTATCCGTAGGTACCTACTGCAGTGTTGTAGTTGTGGTACCTATCTCTGTATCCGTTACGGAGTATTGCAAGGAAGTATATGGATTGGCGAGGAAGGGTAATTCCCGTCCCTTGGACTGTTCTGATGAGGGATGAGGAGTAACTATGAGTATGGGAACCCACACACGGTATCCGTAGCCTGTAGGTTTTGTCGGTGTCGGTGTCGGTTGTCCAGTCCACGTCCACACGTCTCCAATGAAGTTCCGATATTTCGGGGGCGGCTCCAGGGGGCCGGGCGGGCTAGGCTGTTCAGGATTGAGGGCGTGGGCCAACCAGGAGACGGGAAATGGCGTCGAGGATCGATTTGTGAGGGAAAAGCAACCTTGCCTTGGGCCGCTAATGGAACGTTATTGCGGTCAGGTCAGTGTTGCCCAATGCCCCCTCCTCGGTGTTGTTTCCTGTTGTTGCTGCAGTCTGCACAAACCACCTGGGCAAAACCAAACCAACCAACACAGTATTATGCCTCGTTGATACTCCGTAGAAAGAAAGCAAAAAAAAAAAAAAAGATATGGAGGGGGGAACTTGTGTGTGTGTAAAACCTAAGCTTGGCTTCTTCTTCCACACCACACACGCCTCCGCAGAGAGAGAGAGAGAGTCTGAGTCTGGCCCAAAAACTCAGCGCCGTAGGTCGGCCAACGCTATGCTGTTCTCGACCGATCCAGTCAACCTCCGAGTGCGAAGCGTGTCTCTGGCCCTGCTGAGACCGTTGTCGTTGGATGCGTCCGAGGGACTCCGTGGGAGACGTCTTGTTTCAGTCACCGACTTGTTGCTATTGCTATTCCTGTTGCTGGGTTGCCCGACGAGGACGCCAGTGCCGGGCAGTGGCCGGCGCTCGCGACTAAAGCTGGTGCTGCACACGCCGTCTCGTCTTTGCGAGTAGTTGGGACGAATGAGGCGGTAACTCTGTTTTTGGTCTTGCGGTGGCAGACTCGAGTCTTTGGGTGACGGTAAGGGAGAGAAAGAGGGAAAGGGAGAGAGCTGTGTTCGGTCACACCTCTCTTTCTCTTTCTCTACATAGGTGAATCGGCAGGCTGCCCATCAGTGTTTATACACAGCTCGCACGAACTGTCAATCGGCCTGGTCCAGTCGCGTTTGCAATAGCAATAGCAATAGCAATAGCAATAGCAATAGTATTAACAACACACAACACGTATCCATCTGTAGGCCACATGAACCGCCGCCAACGAATGGGGTCCTGGTGCTTATTGGGGTCCCCGATGAAACACCCTCGTCCGCTGTCGATATTCCGCCAGGCATAGCCCTTGGGGGCCACGCCGTCCGCCCTCGCTTCACTCTCGTCTTCTATCGAGAATCACGCTCTTTCGTTTGTTTATGGCGGTTGGAAACTGCCATCACTACAGGAATACCTTGCCACGCCTCCCTTCCACACCGACCGCAGGGGGAAAAGGCGCGGACCTCGCAGTAGCGGGCTGCCCAGAGCTACCGGGACGTCTTAGCAAGCACATGCAATGGGTAGGGGTCCTCCGCACCTAGGAAGCTAAGAACTCCATGCTGGGCGACCGGAATGCGGAGCCCGTCCTCGTTAGTGGGCTCGGCCCGTCTTTCGTACCTGGGTACCCGATCGAGTCATTGGACGACGCGACCGGCCACCACTCACCACTTGTGGGAACAGCGAAATTATCCTCATGTCGCCCATCAATGCGAAGAGCTAGCACCACCGAAGACGGCCTTCCTGTTCCAGACCCCTCGACGGCGCTCGAGGACTGCCGGGTGACATCGAGCCAATTTCCTGTCCATCGCAATACAAGAATACGGGGGAGGTCACTGGCAGTTGCCGAAGCCGATAACCCTCCAACCCGGTCCGGATCCGCAGAAGAAGAATGTTAATGAAGACCTTCGACGGGACGGGAATCATCTCCGTTGTCTGGCTCGGCCTGGGTCATGGTCATGTTACGTCGTAAAACTCTTAAGGCGCCGATGATAGCAGCTAAGAGCCGCAAGCAATTTATTTCCTATGCCGATTCACTGGACTGGAGAATAAAGTATGCATCCCACTTGGTGATGTGACATCCCATTTCATCTTGAGTGCGTGACAGTACTGGTAAAGCTCGCTGAGTGGCTGGATAACAGGCGAGTACTTTGGATTCAAAGGCTGCCTATGTGGTCATGAAGTCGTTTCTGTGACAACTATGAGGTATCGTAGCGGCATACCCTACGCCGCAAGCCCAAACTGCGAAAACTTTTTTTGAATGTCCCCCAACGCCCCGTTACCAGCCAGTCCAGTTTTGTTCCGCTTAAGCGACCTGGTCGCTGAGGATGTCGGAGTCACCAGCATCGATGATGGCCATGGTGCCGCAGCGGAAGAGCTTACCGGCAGCAGTACCGAGCTCAATCTGTAAGGGGGTGGAAGTTAGTTACCGTCACCCTCCGAAGCCGATAGACTTCTTCGCTGGGTAGGTCAAGAGTTGCCGAACCGTGGTCGCACCCTCGGAAGCCCAGTTCAGGTCTTCGTCGTTAGGTTGCCTATGGGTTGGAGCTCAAGACCGATAGCAAAAAGAAGGCAGTCAAGCGCTGACTTGCTCGTTCAAAGAGAAATATGACTTACGTTGGTTCCAGAGAAGTGGTGGACGGGCGATTTTGAAAGCATGGCATAGTCAGAGTGGATGTTAGCTCGTAGAACAGTCGTAGGACGTAAGATCCAGTCGCAGGAACGACTGGAACTGATCGTCGGGGTATAGGGTGCTTACACTCGAGCTCAGACTTGCGGAGAGGGGGAGTGTTGCCGGCGATCAGGATGAGCTTGGCCTTGCCGGAGCGCAGGCTCTTGAGGGTGCTCTTGTAGCCGAGGACGACCTTGCCAGACTTCATCACACTGCAAAGAGTATTAGAGACGTTGAAGTTCAAGATCTGGATAGAATCCAGCCGCGAGGAATTTGGGTACGCACAGCGCAAGCTTGCTGTTGATGGAGTTCTGGTCCTTCTTGGACTTCTTGACGGGGGCCATTTTGATTGATTTGGGGGCTATGGGCCGGTGGTTGACTGAAAACTGGGCGTTGGTCGTTGGGCGTGGTTGTCGTGAGAGCAGAATCTGTAGGTTTCGTCGCTGGCTCTGGAGTTTTTGCTGAAATCGCTGTAGCCCCGCTAAAACCACGGGAAAAGGCAGCCAATCAAATCATCCGCCGAAAAACCCTAAAGGACCGGATTTTAAGCGAGTCCAAGTGGGGCCATTGGCCACTGGATGCTTACCCAGCAAGTGCTTTGAAATCAAAAGTAGTTTTTGTCTGAGGCATCGCCATCACCTACTAAAAGTGAGTCGAAGCCAGGATTTCGGTCGGTCGACACCCATCCCACTAACCAACCCAACAGAACAGTTCGACGGATCCGCGAGATCAATACCGACAAAATGGCCCGCCGTCCCGCCCGTTGCTACCGCTACTGCAAGAACAAGGTGAGCAAGCATCTTTGATGAGATCCTTGTTTTCTGCGGACGCCCGACATTCTGCGACGTTTTCTTTGCGCATCGGTTGGAAGAGGAGGACACACTGCTAGCGACGATGACGAAGGGGGAAAGAGCCGGCTACTACATCAGGGACGATGATTTCGAGATGGACCGATGCGCATTTGAACGCCTGTGGATGGCAGGTGCCTGTGACGGATTCGGAAGGCGGCACCTACAGACAAGCTGGCGATGCTAACTTTTCTTCTCCCAGCCGTACCCCAAGTCTCGGTTCAACCGTGGTGTCCCCGACCCCAAGATTCGCATCTTCGATCTTGGTCGCAAGAAGGCTACCGTCGACGACTTCCCTCTCTGCATCCACCTCGTCTCCAACGAGTATGAGCAGCTGAGCTCCGAGGCCCTCGAGGCCGCCCGTATTTGCGCCAACAAGTACCTCGTCAAGAGCGGTGGCAAGGAGTCTTTCCACCTCCGCGTCCGTGCCCACCCCTACCACGTCGTCCGTATCAACAAGATGTTGTCTTGCGCCGGTGCCGATAGACTTCAGACTGGTATGCGTGGTGCCTGGGGTAAGCCCAACGGCACTGTTGCCCGTGTCAACATTGGCCAGATCATCCTGAGTGTCCGCACTCGTGACTCCAGTAAGTCCGCCCTCCGGCGACACCGCTGCTGCGACATGGCTTTGATGGTTGCTAACCCCTCCCCCAGACAAGGCCGTCGCCCTCGAGGCCCTCCGCCGCTCCCAGTACAAGTTCCCCGGTCGCCAGAAGATCATCATCTCCAAGAACTGGGGCTTCACCCCCCTCCGCCGCGAGGAGTACCTCGAGGCCAAGGCTGCCGGCCGCGTCAAGGTCGACGGTGCCTACGTCCAGTTCCTCTCCAACCACGGCAAGCTCGCGGAGAACATCAAGCGCTTCCCCGCTGCCTTCGCCCCCGAGGCGTAAGGTGGGAAGTTCGTGTTGTTTCTTCTGGGATTTGGGTTTCTAACGGGCTGGCGTCTAAAGTGAATTGCATGTCATCATCATGAGAGCCATGCGGAGGCAGGCTCTAGATAGGAATTCAATCATTGGCATTCCATACGTCACCACAAAACGAGAAACATGCTTTCCCTGTACCTTACTGACGAACGGCTCGATGAACGACAAACTGGATCTGGAAAGGGCGGGACGAAAAATGGGAAACGGGTCTTTAGTTAGTAGAGCCGTAGATGAGCTTTGAAAAAGAAGCTTAATGAACGGCCTGGCGGGCTACCAGATACCCTTGAATTCGCTTCTTTTCTTGAGACATGCAGTAGAACAGACGGACGATTCCCGGCCCAAAAGCAGGGTATGATGTCAGTCTGAAATCGCGCCTTCGTTTTCCTAGCGAGGCATCGTGGTCGACGGTCTGTCTGGCCCGTGGACCATGTGTGGCGACAAATGACACCAGGGGGGGAGGAGAGGGGCGGGCACGTCCTTCGACAGGTCACGCAGACGACCCCATACGCCCTGGGTGTCTCGACGTAGTCCCTCTAGGGAGGGGCCCATCTGATTAACAGAAATGAGGTGTGTTTTGATGCCGTATGCGATGGAGACTGGCTGAGGCAAATCGTACGTAATGGCAGTAAAAAGTTTTTTTTTCACGAAGAGACGGGAGAAAATGTCACTTCTTGCGAATCGGTCCGTCGTGGTGTGTCATTACCCGGAGGCTCGGAGGGACGAGGTGTGGTCTTGATCTCGTAAGCACAACGCAGAGCGGCTGAAAGGACGGAAGCCAAGGGCCGTGATGACAAGATGCCTCATGTATCCGTGGCTGTAACGATGCAAAAAAAAGATACACGGGCTACATGTCCTGCTACTTTGCTCGCAGGTCAACCCAAGAATAACCAGACTGCACCGCTACAACACAGCATCCCGCAGACGCAGCCATGGAAAAGGGCCCCAGTGCAGGAACAGCCGGGCCAGCTGCCCGCCCGCCTCGGACGGTCGCCAGCTGTCCCTGTCAGAGATGCAGGCACAAGCGCGCAGCGCAGGCAGGCAGAAAGAAGAATGGGCGGACGACGAGACGGGAGGAGATGGTGCGGGCCAGTCAGAGGCCGCAGGTGAGAGATAGATCTGGAGAGGGCATGCCGGCTGGTTGGTGGGATGAGATGGGAGGTGCATGCATAGTAGGCACTACACTAGGTATTTACCAAACGACAGGACCAGATACACCGAGGACGGAGGCAGATCAACAGTATTAGGAGCGAGTTTCGAAGAGAGAGCCAGCCAACCTCCTCTCTCCAGGCGCAGCGCCCAAGGAAGGGAGCGCAGAGAGAGGGTGGGCGGCGATCAGGTCCCACCGAGATCCCAGGTGACCCGAATGACGTTATCGGGATTTCGGATGGTGTTCGGTGTGAGACGCTTCGGGGGAGCGATTGGGGGGACTGACTGTCCGGCTGGAACTTGGGAGTTGGGGAACGTCCCTCTACGTCTAGGCCTTGGCATCATCTGCCCACGAGTCGTGAAGAGGTTCGAGAAGCCTCCTAGGCTGCTCCGAATGTCGGCATCGTGGAGCAAAACAACCCGAAAACAAGCGAAGAAAGAGTCATTCAGAGTGGGATCGGGGGGCAGGAGAGGGTGAAAAAACGGTTTGTTGGCTATTCTCTCCAGAGGGGCCGAAGATTCGGAAGCGAAAGGCATTGATCTCGGTGATAAGGCGATGGAGGGGCGGTGGACTTTTGGGGGGGGGGGGAGATGGATGGATGGGATTCCCGGGTTCGCAGGCGCTGCCAAACCTGCGAATCGGAGCCAGATACGCATCGAAGCAAACATGGACTTGCCTGCACCTGGCGGGTGAAGAAGAACATTTCGCTGTCCACAAAGCGTTGACACCAGCCCCTTGGAATTTTACGTACGAGACAGAGAGACAGATGATCTCTTGTCGAGCGTTGGGGAGAGGAGGGATGATGGATCGTCCTTTCCTGGGTCTCTCAAGGGAAGGTCGCTCGTCGTCATCCATGTTGTTGTATCCAGGCAAAGCATGCAATAACCCCCATCCACGTGCCTCATACTACTGCGGCCCGTTGTTTGTAAGTCTGCAACTGTCGTGCAAGCAACAAGCCAGTGAGACGACGCAACAGCAAATAAATGACATGATCGTCTTTTTCCCCCCGAGGAAGGAAACGATGGTCAGAAAAAGGAATACGGATGCCATGGGAAACAAAACAGAGTTCATAGCTCTTCCCCCCTCCTCCTCCTCCCCCCCTTCCAGCCAAAAAAAGAGTCTTACCGCCATGTCTCAGTCTCATCATGTCCTCCGCTCAGGGCGCATCTGAACCATTGCAGAGGGCCAAGGAGGGGTTCAGTCGGTGTGGCAGGCCGGTGGCCAGCCGGCACCTCTAATCAGTCAGCCCAGAGGTCAGTTCATGGACGGACGGGTGAGAGAGTGCGTGAGTGTGGAGTGGGTTGTCAGGACTCAAGTCAAGTCGGTGTCAGTGCAGCGAGGTGTAAGTGGGCGGTGACAGAGGGTGGCACTCCCACAACAAGTCATGGATGCATGTCCCAAAGGTTCTCTCCCGTGTTGTTGTTGGAGGAACTTGGTGGTGTCCTTGGGATCCCCCTGCCCGCCGCACGCGAGCACATCATCCCCCTCGCCCATCGTGCGGCGGGTGGGAAGAGAGAGAGAGTCGTTTTCCCTATCCCTCCCTTCCCCATTCCCATTTCCCTGTCTCACTGCGCATTCACCCGCCTGGATCTCCGAGCCCACCCCCTTTCGGTGTTCCCTTTCCCTTTTTTCCCTTTGGCATCGGGTGCCTGCTGTGTCTCCTGTCTGAGAATACCCGCCGTCCCGCCGACTTCGCAGCTTCGCCCACCCTCAACCCTCCCCCCCGGAGGCTCGGTATTACTCGTAACGGCGGACGGCGTTTGCTTGTACGCACGCAAGTCGAAAGCCAAGGTAGCTTGCCGGCGTGGAAGGTTGCGCAGCCAGCGAATGTCTGGTAATTTGGGTACCATGGCCAAGTGTTGGGGTACTTTACATCATGTACCTCAGACTACAAACTGCTTTAGTCGGTGACGCCTTAATCAGTGACAGCCCCAGTCCGTCATCCTCACCCTCTATTTCACCTAGTCTTAGCCTTACACTGTAGTTCCGTAGGTACATGCTAGCCCCCAAGAAAGCACCCACCCTCACCCCTCCGCCCCCCTTATCCTGCTCTTATCATCCATCCCGCATTCTTCCTTGCTCGTCGCTGCTGGTCCCAGTAGTTCGCTGCCACATATATGTAGTGTGGCCTGAGTCTGAACCCCCTTCCTGATCCCTTTCTGCCATGAATGCCTGATCTTGACGCGAACCTGTTCTCTGAATCCGACTACGAACCCGTTGGCGAAGCGAACGAATACAGGTACGGATACGCTATACGCCATAACTGCAAGAGCGCCGTTATCCGTTATCGAGCGCCACTACGATATCGCGACTGGGGGTGCCTTATCGTCATACATAGTCCCCCCCTCCTCTATCGGACGAACACAACTCCTCTCTCTCTGGTTGTCTCTTCCCCTTCAACCAACTTGCCGACTTGGCAATAGACGCACATCATGGCTTTTCAACAATCCACGAGGCGGCCGTCTCAGCTGCGCGCCGTCCGCCCGGTGCAGGACGAGGAGCGGGACGCTCCCCAGCTCCCCGCCCACGACCCGGCCGCGACTGATGCCTCCCACTCTTGGGTTCTCTTCGAGCCCGCCAACACCGATGACGCGACCACAACCTCGTACCTCACCGAAGAAGAGGAGGAGTCTCTCCCCACCCCCGGCCGGTCGAGGCTTAGTGACATAGGTAGCCTAAACACTTTCATCCACTCCGTCCGCGACACCGACTCCAGGCGGTCGGGCGTCCTCTCCAGCGCCATCGACGAGGAGTCGGTCGATGACGACCCCGAGCTCGACAGCCTCGACAGCCACCTCCCAGAATTTCGTACGGTTCCCAGTCTCTACACACAGTCCGCGGGGCCTGCGGCACATCAGAGCGCACCCGTCCTCCCCGCCCACGACGGGCTGGGCTCCTTCCGGCTAGACAGCCCTGACGTACAAGAGCAGCTTTATGCGTTTGAGAAGTTCAACCCCAAGCACCTGCGGAGGCGGCGCGAGAGTCTGGAGCTGGCCCAGCTTGAGATGGAGGTAGAACATGAGCAAGAAACACACAAAATGCAGAGAATCGAAGCCTGGCGGCTGGAACAGAGTCGCATCCTGCTGGAAGAGATTGGCAGAGAGACCAGGCGGCGACGGCAGTCCATGGTCTCCGTCAGACCAACCGTGACCCCGGAGGAGAAACAGGCCGAGGACGTTGCTACATTAAGTGTGATCGGAAATGAGGACGACGCCGACAGCATGGACTGGCACTATGAGTCGACTGATGACAAGGAAGGCGAGCGAGGTCTGCTCGCCAGCATCGCCGGCAAGGTCCTTCGGGACTTGGGCATCGACGAGAGGATGCTTTCGATCCTGCTCGGTGAGGATCTCCCAACGGAAGATGACTTGTCAACAACACCCAAGACGGGCGCAGATTTAACCAACACACCCACACCGGACTCGAGTGACTCATCCTGGCAGCTGCGGGCTCTCGACCGTGTCGCCAAAGAGCTTGGCCTGCTGGTCAACCGGTTGTCGCAGCATCCGGGGGCTTTCTCGACATACGCCCGCATGCAACAGATGCCCATCCCGTACGCCGGGCTGCCAGTCATACCAGAATCGGCCGCCGATACGCCAATTGCTCCCGCAACGCAGGACGTCTCCGCGTCGATGCCCGAGTTCCAGCCAACAATTGTGCAGCACGCTCGCCCCATTGACATACCCGCCGGCCGCACCCAGCCGGACGCTCCCGTGCCCGTGACTCGAGATGAGTCAACACCACTTCCTGCCACGTTTTCCCAGGAGGAGTGGGAACAAGACCTGGACGTCAACCTCGTCTTCCGGTACCTGCGCTCTCGCTTCAGCTCGCGGTCCACGCCGTCGTCTGCATTCACAACCGGTACCTCCCACCTTGCCACCTCAAGCACCCCAGACACAGCAGCTAAGGCCGCGCGGGTGCGCCAGCATCACCCGCTCGTCTCCCGAGCCCGGCCGGTGGAGCGGAGGACGTTCAAGGCGACGACGCCATCCAGCCCGGCGGCCATGCGGCACGCGTCTAGCTGCGCCAGCCAGAGCACGCGGCGCTCCGCGAGGCGCAGCAGCGTATCATCACGACACTACTGGGACATCGGAGGGTCCATCGGAACAGGTTCGGTCATCGCTTCGGCGGGCCCCATGGGCAGCTGGGGCGAGGTCTAGTCAAATCTAGATCCAGACCACCGCAACACCAACAGCAGAGCAGAGTCACACACCCAGTTGACCTGCGGGTAACGGCTCGGCATGGCACTTTTTTTCTTCTTCGCTTTTTAGATGTACAATATTTTGAGTCAGCGGGTGTTTTGAAGGGCTATTTCACGCAGTTCCATTTACACGATCTTGGGGGTCCATTTCGGGAAGCATATGCGTGTGCCGTCACGCATCATCACTTAGAGCTACCGGGTATTATCCAAAGACATCCAAAGACTACACTTCAGATTTCGATTCGGGCCGAGCCGTCATAATTCAAGCATTATTCTAAGTGCCTCAACTCGTTCTTTCGCCTGTGAATGACATTATGGATGCGGAGTGTTAACAAATGGATGATGCGTAGATGAAAAATGCCATCACGACAGGCTTGCCTCGATGAGGTAGGCGCCGCGCACGATGGCGTACCTGCCAGGAAAGGAAAGTGCCCACTTCCTTCCGGGCCAGCTTCGCCGGCTGGGACGGCGGCGGCAGCGGGTGTGGAGCTCAGGCCTCCCCGAGACGGGGGACGGGTGACGCGGGTAGACTGACTTGGCTTGCGTCGGGGGTGTGTGTGGCGGCTCGTTTCCGACCTCAGGCCAGCGTGCGTGCGCAAGTATCGGTGAGTCGGGATGTGAATCTTCCAATTCTTGCGAACCATGTCGAGGATATCTGCAGAGAGACGTTATCTCATCCCGGGCGGGTCTAGGCAGTGGAGTGTGGTTGCGTGACGCTTTTGAGGCATGAGGCGATACCGAGAGGTGAAGGTGCAGCGAAGGAAGGTACGTAGTCAAGTGGACATGCATTCGTAACTTCACGGGGTTGTTAGCAACAACCTCTCATCGTGTCAGCACTCTGAACCAACGCCCGGAAACTCGAGGCTGTCTGTCTGACAAGGCCCAACAATCCTGATAGTCGCCCTTGCCCTCCCCCCTAAACCCCGGTCAGGGTCCAGTGGGTTGTCGGGCGCCTCGCGTTCGGCGGGATCGTCACGGACGCCTCACGGCCGCGACTGGACAGCATCATCGTCAGCCTGGTGTAGGGTAGCTCGCCTGCCAAACATGTTAACAAAAAAGAGGGTCCGTGTTGCGTTATTGTTCGGTTGATCCTCTTCTGTTGACATTCATCTGGTTCCTTCCCCTGTTGCACTTTTGTCGCCTTGATGGAAGTAAACGACGCAATCAGGGCAATGACAGACGGCGGCCCCATACTTTTTTCATGACTTTGTTGGAAAAAAAGTTGGTGCAACAAACAGTTGCGCGCATAGCGGAGAGCGCGTCCTTCCGTCTCGGGAATGGACTCTGTAAGGTTGTCGTTGCTTTTTCCTTCATATCCAGCCGCCATCTTTTTTTTTGCCCCTCCAGTCAGCGCCTGCTCTTAGTGCTGAGTGCTCCCTTCCGCCCGGTCTGTCCCACGGGTTGCCGCTTTTAAAAAGTGGAACGCATTGTTTGGGGCTAAGCAAGACATGGGAACAAGAGTTCAGAAGTAGCTGCAGGAGAGGCAACTCCTAATTCACAACCAAAGATACGCCGCACCTTTGGAGTTTGTGCTCTGAAAGATACCTCTCAGAAAATCCCTCTATAATAAGGGAGGAAGGAAGGGAGGGAGGGGGATGGAGGGGTCCCGAGTCGCTCCAGGTTGCGTGTTCTGGCGCGTCGGGCCAATGGGATGCTTCCGCTGGCAACGTCCACCGGGTCCAGGAACATGGGGGGGTCTTGCAGGGATCCGCGAGGACGGACAGGGAGGGGAGGGGGGCTTGAACCTCCACACTTTAACCCATGTGCGAACGACGCGTCGTGGTTTGCTATGTTCTTTTTTTTTCCCTCGACTCTCTCTTCCCCGTTTCCTACCGCCCTTCCCTTCCTTGCTGCTGTGGTTCGGTTAAGAGAAGGCGCGCCAGGAGCGCCTAGCAGTGCACAACAGGCTGCCAGCTCCTCTGAGAGAGCCCTGGCCCCTGGAACAGGAGCTGCAGCCCGCCACCTGCGGGAAGTTGCAAGTGCACGCTTCTACACACACCACACCTGCCATAATATACTACAACACAAACAGGAGACTACCGCCGCGCCATCAGCGTGGTGGATGGAGGCGTACACCGACCTCGCGTCCATACACATAACAGATGGCGCGCAGACATGGTGCATTTGTTGGTGTGGACCGAATCTGTATGTATGTACTACATGCGCCTGCGCTACCATGTACTGTGTGCGTCCGGCCAGGCACCTCACAGATGCCGCATCGCATCACAACTCGTGTTAGCTTAGCTGCCTTCTCAGTTAACAACAACCCACCACCACACCACAACCAAACTTCGCGACCTTGTTGTAACTGATTAGAAACCGAGAGAGGAAGAGAGACCTGAGGAACGAACTTGAGATATCAGGAACCCCTGCAGCGCATTTTGTCGAGTCATTCTTCGCAGCCTGCATATCATTTGCTTGGGGGTGTCCCCATATGTCGTTGCTCCCTCGCACCGCTACGCTACGCAACCCCCCCGCCATATATCCACCATCCACTTGCTACTCTCAGTCTTCCCACTCCGCGCTGCCCAATCCCGTTGCCGCCTCACTTTCATCAACAACACCTCGTCCCTCCGCCAGTCATTCATCCGCCCGACGTTCGCCTGCAAGTCGACTCGAGTCGCAAGCCATCTCAACTGGCAAGAAAAGAGCAAACGGCGCGCGCATATATAAAGAGCACACGTACTCGTCCAATTCCCCATACCGTGCCTGCTCATATATCTTATTTCCTTGGGTGGGTTGCTGCTCTTCTTGCTTGCTCCGGGCCTGAGAGGATTCCCACGGTGGGCTTGCGAATGCCGACTTTCCAGCCTGGACATGCCCGCATACCACCATACCTGGGTCGCCGGACCGGACAGGATTTGCCTACCTGGGGACAGCACACTGAAGCTAACATCTGCACAGCTGCCATGTTCTAGGCTTCCCGGATTGCGACCCAGCTGGCCCTGGTTTGGGCCGCCTAGGGATTTTCCTCCTGCTCTTGCTCGTTTCATTAACTTCCCTCCGACTCAACATCACCATCGTCGACCGACCGACCGACCGCTTCAACCCATAGCTACCCAGCCTAACCCAGTCCACGCCATCACCGTCGCCATCGCCGTCGCCGCCGCCGCCCGATCTCATCCCTCCCTCCCTCCCAACCTCTCCGATGAATAGCACTGCCGCCGATGGCAGCAACACCCTTCGATCCCCCTCTCCCGGGCTCCTCCTTCTTCGACATCTATAATGACGCCGCCTCTCTGCGCAATCCTCCTTCTTTGCCCGCCGGAGGCTGCAACTACGTGGACCTGACGCCCGGCGCCAACGGCGCAAAGTGTGGATGCCGTCGCTTCTGGAGTCGCTTCGCCGCCGGGAGGGGATTTGCCGAACAATTGGGAACCGACAATTCCGTCTGGTGCATGTGTTCCCATCACGCCTGCTACCACGATGACGGACGCGCCGGGAGCGAGGCTTCGGCGCTTGCGACCGCGCAAAGTCCCACCACCGCGAACGCGCCCGCGCCCGCGTCAGTTATCCATGGGATCGCCGGACAGGAGAACGAGAGACCGAGGATTCCAAGGGAGCCACTTAGCCCGGTCCAGATGCCGGACATGTCTTTCCGGATGCCCGCTGGATTCACCCCGACCATGGACTTTATGAACCTGGATGCTGCCATGGCCGTGCCGGTGAACAACAAGCCCGAGGAACCCAGGCCTCGCCCACAGGACCAGCCCAGCCAACGGCCGGACGCCTCACTCCAGGATACCTTGAGCTGGGGAGACTTTATCCAGTCCCAGCCCGGGACCAATTCTACCTTGCCGCCCATTCCCGCCCAGTGTCTAATGCCGTCTCAGCCCAGCTCCACTGCGTCTTCCAGCCAGGCCCGCTATCTTCGTCCTTTTGCCGGGAGGGGTCTCCATACACTTAGTGGTGTTGCTGTTCCTAATCCCCGGTCGCCGCGGACGGACAAACTCCAGGACCTTACTGCCCAACTGGACCAGGCTGCCCGGGATGAAGCAGGTGCGGTCGTTCCGTATAGCGATCGCGGCGGGGAAACTCCCAGAGCGCAGTCGCCGCAGGCGCTTGAAAAGGTCGATGCCATTTTTGCAGGACCGACTCGCGATACGTTCCGTCACCTATCCGATACCGTTCGGGGCCATGAGAGCCGTCTGGAAAAGCTAGAAAACGTTTCATTCTCTGCTGCTGGCCACGAGGAGTGTCATGAGAAGCATGATGCCGCTGACCTCCGCGTCACCGAACTCGAGGTCCGCGTTGACGAGGTTGAGAAGCTTATAAATGACAATAGCACGGGCCGCCGCGCGGACCGACAAAACTACGATGAGTCAACCAACAGTGTCGTCTCCGTCGCAACAAGTACGACAACCTTGACCGCCCACTCCCACGAGATATACAGCCAGATACAGACACTGCAGTCGCAACTCCTTCAGCTGCAGTCTCTGCTCCCATCCGTCGCGAAACCATGGGAAGTTGAGGTGGTCTTTTTGCCCTTCCCGCTCAGGCGAATCTGGCAAGAGCTTCAGGACTTCAAAGCAGATGCCCACTCCAGCTTGGATGAGTGGACTCAGCTGCCCAGCACCAACAGCTCGGCGACGCTCAGGGCCCAGTCACCATTCTGCGCAGAATGGGCTGACCCCGGCCATGACCACGAGTGGCTGATGGCCAAAGCCTTCAGTCCCACGAGTCTGATCAACATGCGATTGAAAAGCCGAGGCATGGTGCGCACCATTTCGGTCAAGGGTCCCGACGCCCGCAGCGTCCAGGCAGCCATGCATGCCGCATTCGCTGACACGTTCACCGAATTATCCGCCAGCACGCCTTCCCCGTCACGCCGCCGTAGCTTCGACGGCAAGAGCGAACGCTTCCTGGGCCTCCAGCAGCACTGGGTACCTCTTCGTAAGGTCCACAAGGATTCTCGGCTCCGATTTTTGACGCCGGCGGAGATGATCACACCGGCCACGTGGGATGTATCTTTTCTCAACTCGGTCGTCATGCGTTCCTCCGAACCACGCCTCTTTATTACTCAGCCGGAGGCGTACTTACAAGACCTGCAGTCGTACGAGTGTGGGTGGAACTGGCAACGTCTTCGGGAGATGAGTCGCTTCTATCCCGACTCCCAGGCAACACAGGAGGTTCCCGAAGCAGATGCTCTCGAGGAATACTGGGCGTTGAATGATCACCTCGACGATGCCTCCAGCGCCTACTCTTCGCTGAGCATCCGCCAGGCGAGACAGCGTGTTTCCGCCTCCCCTTCCATACACCAAACGGCGATGCAGTCGTCCACACGATCTTCCAGCCCCATGATTACTCGTGGACAGACGCCCATGAGGGAGCGGAAGGGCTCGAAGCCTCCGTACATACGAACCACCTCGATGCCCCCAACAGCTTCTGGCCATTACTCCCCAGCCTTTGTGAAGCGGCGCGTGTCGTCGTTTGGGCAGCAGAGGATAGCTGCCCAGATTCGCACCAGCCCTATCAACGTGACGACGGCGCAGAAACGCAGGCGCACGCGGTCGACGAGCCGCGCTCGTTACACACCCCGCTGGACCATCTCCCCCAGCCCGGCACCTGGCATGATCCCCTCAGACGAGCGCCATCAACCGAATCGGGGCATCACGCCACTCTACTATGCCACCCCGTACAGCAATGCGCCCGCCACCGAGTCACGTCCACGTGTCTCTGACGGCGCGGTTGGCGACTCAAACATGGAAGACGAAATGCAGGATGACGAAAACCAAGATCCGGACTACGGGAGCACCAATCCTTACGAGGAGGAAGACAGCGACTACAGCGTCGAGATGGTCGCCGAGCCGGTCCCTCCCCTGGCGGATGGCTCGTCGTTCTCGCGGCAGATCCAGCTGCCTGAGGACGAGCCGTGGCCAGGCATCGAAGACCAGGACCACATGTCCGACGGGGAGAACATCGACCCGCTCTTCTCCCCCGCGGGCGAGGAGGACGCCCAGTCCGACGTCAGCAGCCAGCCGTCCGAGTACCCCAGCACCCAGCGCGGCTGGCAGGTCCCCGGCGCCGACGACGGCGTCGGCTTCCGCATCCACGAGGACAATGACCGGATGCACGGCTGGCATTGAGTCCTGGAGGGGGACGTGTCCTTTGGATTTACGTTTTATGTTGACATTTGTTTTCCTCTCATTTATCCTGACGAAGATGACGCAGCGAGCTTGGGAGTTGAGGCTGTATATCTCAACCATCATATACGTTGGCATGTGTCATAGGCGTTGGAGGAGTCATGATTTATATGTTTTGGCATGGCGCTCATTTTGGCGTGCGTTGTGGCAGCGCTTCTTCTCGGATCTAATTCTTGCGGTGGTTGATCAACTGGGCTTCCCCCTAACCCGTATAGATCGGGCGAGCCTGGTTTAGAGGCGATTGTTCCAACTTGGGGAGACTGACTGACTGGCTGGTGGGCTGTACTGATCTGGGTGTTGTTGTACGCCTGATAGATGGATCCTCGTGGGAAAAGCATGGCGCCGTCTCGTATATAACGTGACCGTCGCGGTGTCGAGCAAGCTTGGACAGTTTGCGATCTCGGCTTTGGAAGTTTTTATCTGTATAAGCTAGAATAGCGACAAATCCCATGATTGATCATCGTCTCTCTCGGGCCTTCCCCGCCCTCCGCTCCCCCCCGGCTCGATTTTTAGGGGTTGACCGATGGAGGTCTGTCATATGTCATAAGTCGCTGGATATCATGACCGTTTCCTTCTGCCCGTCTTTCTGCGAGATTCAAGAACGAACCGCCAAAGCTTGTCCGGCTACCTCTCTAAATCTTACTTCGGCCCAATGCCCTGTCATGATGAATGGATCCGCTCAGCTTTTCACAGCCAACCTCACCGATTTTCTCTTCTCATCAGTCCCATGTCACCCCCACAGCAGCTGCTGCATCTCCCTCTCGAGCGGCTCCAGCACGCGCTCCTGGACGGACTGGAGGAACTCGACGGCCTCCAGCGACGCCGTCGGGTCGAGGTAGGACTGGAGGCAGCACGTGATGGCGCTCGCGAAGCCGCAAGTCAGATTCCCCAGGCGCACCTGCGCGTCGAGCCACCTGCCGGCGGTCGAGAGGTCGGTGCCGGAGTTCGGCTGGCCGTCCGGCCCCAGGTCCTCGTCGCTCCGCAGGCCCTCGATCGGGACGCCGCTGTTGAGCTCGATCAGCATGACGGCGAGGGCGAGCATGTTCATGCGGCCTGGTGGTGGTGTGTATACCGTGGCGTCTGCCGCTGGTTGTTCTGTATCCAAGTGTAAGCTGGGTGTGAGCAGGGGAAAGGTGGTTGATGACTTGGCGAACGAATTCTTACCTGTTTCGTATCTATGAGTTAGGTACGGGTGTTGGACGTCTACCGACAGACCACTTTCGTCTCTGAGACGGAGGAAGGCGATGCTCTGCCTGCTCCACGGCTGCTGTAACCACGGCGTCTCCCCCAGCTGGAGAACAGAGGAGACCAGGGTGACCGCGAGGCAGTAAAAGTCCACCAGGGCGTACTCTTTGCGCTTGAAGACGGGAAGGTACTCGTCGAGCGTGACGTGCTTTCGCGCGAGCGAGTACGCGTGCGTCGACGAATCGGACACGCCCCTGAGGACGCCGGACGAGTCCAAGGCGAACCCGATGTGGGATTGAACAACGTCTTCGATGGCCAAGCAAATGTCGTCGACCTCCGACTCTTCCTCGCTCGTCGACTTGTCACACGGGGGATCTCCGCCCGCGAGGTTGAACGTGATCCTGGGTAAACTGGTTCCGCTAGCAGTTGCATTAGTTAGGAGACAGTATTCCAGGGTGGTCGGGATGAACAGAGGGACTCGTGCAGATGAGAGCTTACCTCGATGTCGTCGCCGGGTCATCTTCGATGCGGAAATCCGCATCGAGCCAGGCCATGGCCGCGGCTCGCCAGAGCGACACGCTGAACTGGTCCTTCTTCCCGGCGTTGCGAAACGCCCCGTGGCGATGCTTCCTGCGCCGGACGATCCTCTGCTCGAGGAGCAGGCCCGCCTGGTGGCAGTCGTGTTCCGCGCACCACCGCCTGCGGAGGCCCTGGTGAACCCTCGAGGCGTTGTCCTGGATGCTGCGCAGCGGCGCAACGAACTGAGCCCGCGACTTGCGGCCCGCTGGGTGCTCGTCGCCGTCCTGCGAGATGGCATGGATCTTCTCGGCCTTCTCTAGGAAGCCGTAGAGCCTCGAGTTGCACCTCTCCAGCTGCTCGAGCTTCTCGTTGATGGCGCGGCGCTTCATGGTGAAGGCCACCCGGTCCCTGAAGTAGAACCTCCGCCGCAGCACCGGCGTGTTAGACAGGGGCGGGTTCGCGAAGACAACCGCCTCAAGCCCTTGCTGCGTGACCTAGTCGTAGAGAAGCGCCGTCAGTTTTGTTAATATGCCCGGAGCGCAGCCAGTTCAAGCACAAACCTTGTCCGATCCTTGAATATTGAGACTGGCAGATATGGCCACCATGATGTCTGCCATCTCATGAATGGTGCTCATAGACGGTCGATAGGCTTGGCCCAGGTCGTCCTCCAGGGTCTCTAAGAGCCCCTTCGAACCCCAGAGCCGATGCTTGGTGTCCTCGATCATTTCGGCCAAGTCATCGCTGCCAACGGCCCTCTTCAGGAGGAGGTGCAGGTTCTGGACGTACGCAGTGTGCTCCATGAGCAGGCGGCGGGTGACTTGAGACAGTTGGCCCTTCCATTTGAAGAAGGCGACCGTGGGTTCGACAAAGTCTTCATAATGCTCCAGGGCTGAGATGACGAGAGGCACTGCCCCGAGCACGAGGCCTGCGATCTCGGCCATCGCGCATCAGGCGATGACATATCCTGGCTTCTGTTATCTAGTCGTCTCAGCTGCTCACCAACACATCGTTTCTTCAACTTCGAAAAGGCTGAGGACGAGGGGGGCATGTAGTAGAGTGTCGACTGACTGCATTGGCCCTAAGAAGCAAGCCCCGTCAGCTTGCATAACCGAAGACAGGGTGCTCACAATGCACGCAGCAACTCATCGCGCCGCTTAATGTAGGTAGGCACCCCTCTTCCCGGCACCGTTTGTTGATTGGCTGTTGTATGTCACGGTATCGCTGAGACGTTAATACCTATCCAGCTCAGGTGTCAGTCGGCAAGTCTCTCTCACGCCCCTGTGCTACTCGAGAAGGCATACCTGATTTCTTCGAAATGCCCTTTTGAAGTATTGACATATGCTCCTGCAACTGCGAGTCCAGGCGCTGATTTGGCTTATCCGAACAGAATGTCAGATCCTGGCAGCTCGTCTCCGGGGCCTTCGGGCAATGTCTGGACGATGACAAAAGAAGATCTGGAGCATGGGACAGACATTTCCTACTCGAGAGAGACGACTGGCTCCGGTAGTCATGGCAGTCTACTCTCAGTGGACTCCAAACGCATGGATGCATGGGATGAACTGCCGCTCGCGGGAGCTACCAGACGATGCGTGACCGCATTTGTTCGTCTAGTGTCCAACTCTCAGGCTGCTGTCGAGAAGTTCAGGGTCCAACTGCCTCTTCACGTGGCGAGGAACCAGCATGATCGATTCAGACTCTGGGCGGGTAATCTCGGTGCCCTCAGCTCTGGAAGGGCATCTCTTGACTTCCGGTTGATGGATTCGGCGCTCATGCAGAACACTGTCTTGAAGCTCCTAGAAGACCTGGAGAGCAGTATTACAAAGAGTACCGAAACGTCCTTGAATCTCACCAGAGAGACTTCAGACATGGACTCGAGCAGTGCTGACTTGACTCGTAGGCAATGAAGTGCTTCAGGGCGCGAGACTGCCGCTCGAGGAAGCTCTCTCGAGAGGCTCCAACTCGGAGCTGGAGTACTCCAGCGATGACAGCAGCAGCGGTGACGATTCCGAATCTGGATCGTCCAACACTCGAACGGAGCTAGGCCAGAACACAGCCGAGGTCAACCACATCCTCTCCTCGCTCGTGAGGATTTCTTTCAGAATCAGGAGCCACGCCACGAGGACGGCACAATTGAACCACAAGGCCTTGACGTACAAGCACATGATTCCGACTGACGGCACGAATGGGACGGATCTCTTCGAAGTGTACTCGAGATTCGACAAACTGTACGTGCAGGACTTCTTTCTGCAGATACGCAGACTCGCAGCCGAAGAAGGGAGAGCCTCCCCATCTCCTCAGACGCAGACCGCAACACCCGGAGGCAATGACGTGACCGGCAGTCTCGTCCAACGCTGGAGCCGCTCCGTCACAACTCGACGGCGAATCTTCGCGTACTGGCGAAGGCACGCTCGCAAGCTGGCCAAGCCGGAACCGCCGTCTCGACCGCCGGCTGCAACCGGGGACAGCAGGCCGCCCTCGGTGATTCCTGCAGCTATTAATCTTGTGCATCTCCCAGGAAGCTCGGATCTGGGCATCAACACCCGAGGGTCGCAGGTACCGAGCTCGGCGAGGCGCACTCTGCTGTCCGGGACGGAGGCCACGATATACCAGCAAGGGCCAGACGAGACCGATGCCGTCTCCACGGTGTCTTACAGTTCAACCGTCTTCGATGCCGATGGTAACTTCAGCGGGATCCCGCCACCGCCGCCACTAAGCCCTGGACAGTCCGAGTTCGTGTGTCCATACTGCCACGTTCTGTGCCCCGCGAAAGATGCAAAGCGCAAACATTGGATGTGAGTGGTTCCAGGCCGTTGTCCGTGAGCCCATCAATTCTGATAGTGTAATAGGGAGCACGTCTTACGCGATCTCCAGCCATATATGTGCACTTATCCGGACTGCGCGGAGGCGGATGCGATGTACATTAACAGAGCCTCATGGATCGAGCACGAGGCCCAGGCACACCGCCGGGTATGGCGTTGTTTTGAGCACAAAGACTTGTTCAGGTCCGAGCACGAGTTGATACAGCACTTCGAAGTCGAACACCCCACATTGACCCAGGTCCAACTACGAGGAGTGTCCGGGCTCGCGCATGCCACCGGCAAAGACGAGCGTAGTGTCTGCCCGTTTTGCCTGTCCTGCGGCCCCCACGAGAAGGACCTTGCAGACCACATGGCCCTTCATATGGAGAGGCTCGCGTCGTTTTCCGTGCCGAGGAGTGCGGCAACGGAGGCAGATGATAATTCGTCTCGGGGAGGTAGCTCTGGAGCTGCCCACGGCAACCGGTCCATGGACTCGCTCCGATCAGTCAGCCTGAAGTTCTCGGATGGGGTTGTCGCGGACTCTTCGTCTTCGGTGCCTGGCGACGCAGCAACACCATCTAATGATGATATTGGTGACTCGGCACAAGGGCCCGGACAGGAAGCGGTCGATTCAGGTTCAAGGGTAGAGTGGCTCACGCCGTATAGGGACCACGACAAACACCAAGAATATCTCAGGGACTGGCATCCAGGCACTCTCCAGTGGTTTCTCAAATCCCTGAGATACGAAAACTGGCTGTCAGTTCCCGGAAAGGTTCTTTTCGCGCCCGGCCCCCCAGGGGCTGGTAAATCCATCGTGGCCTCGGCCGTCGTAGAAGATCTGAAGCAGAAATTCCAGTCCGACGAATCAGTGAAGGTCGTCGGGCTGTTCGGCGAAGCCCACGGGCTAGAAACGGCGCCGCACTTGCTCTTCGGCAGCCTGCTAAAGCAACTCCTGCCGGCGTCGTCGACTGACGCCGAGATCTCCTCGTCCTTGTCCGAACAGTTCAGTAAGGGGCTGGTTTCGTTCTCGGCGATTCTTCACGACGCCATCGTCGGTGCCTCGAACAAATTGTCCAGAATATTCATCGTCGTCGACGGCATCGACGCCCTTCAGCACTACGACGACCAATATTTCGACATGATTTTTGGGTGGCTGATGGAGCGACCGGGAACGAATATGTTCGTCACGTCCAGAAAGATTCCATCCGTTCTCCGGGACATGAAGAGCTACACCACGCTGGAAATTGAGGCCTCGGACCGCGACTTGGTCGCATACACCAGGGCTTTCGTGGGCGAGAAGATGCCTGAAGCCTTTAGCGAAGAAGCAAAGATGAGAGCTTTAGAAACCGACGTTGTTGAGTTCTCAGATGGCGTGTGAGTGAAAACCAGGACGATTACCCCTCTGTTCTCTCTTTCTCACTTTTATAGGTTTTTGTTTGCCAAGATCTACCTGGAGTCTGTGAAATTGAGTGAGATGTCCGGGGACGTGTACGGGGACGGTATGGCATCTATTGCGCCACAGGCAACCCGCTTGATCGAGAAGACATACAAGGTGACTTTGGAACGTATAAGCAGCTTGCGATCTCCAAAGGTGCTGTATGCCACCCTGGCTTGGGTGGTCCGGTCGGATTGCACCCTCACAAGGGAAGGCCTCGAAGAGATCATCCCACTAATTGACGCAAACTGCACGCATGAAGATTTCATGCACATCGGAGACGCATCGGTGCCTGTCGTTGATCTTTTACTCTCGTCTTACGAAGGGCTCGTCGAGGTCAACCCCAACAACAGAAAGCTGGAATTCTACCATCCGACGGCAAACGCCTACTTCTCCCGCACGGCACAAGAATGGTGTCCCGACGCGGCTAAGGAGCAGACGCTCCTGTGCTGTAGTTATCTCATGTCAAGCAGCTTCAACACCGGGCCGTGCATTACCGAGTCGGAATGGAAAGCACGGTTGGATTCGCATCCTTTCTTCCTACACGCTGCTGTCTGGTGGGGGCGTCATGCGCGCCAGGCGCTCGACAACGACAACGGACCGGTGGATTCGGGAGATACGCCTTTGATAAGAGCGGTTCGGCGTCTTGTCGCCAGTGGCCCCAACTTGCAGGCTGCCGTGCAAGCCATTAACGTCACTGCAGGCTCCTGGAGAACCGCAAGGCAGAACTACTTGCGCAGTCTCAGCTGGGGGCCGTTGCATGTTGCCATCTACTTCGGACTGTCGGAGCTCATCGCATCCTTCCTTGCTATGGACCCTGAGGAGTTCCTCAGGGTCATGGCCACAACCGGCCAGGACAACCCGCTCGTAGTGGCTGCGACGTACGGGCAGGTCGGCGCACTAAAGGACCTCTTGTCGTTTTTGGAAGAAGGAGCCTTGCGAAAGAATTTCCGAGAAGCTGGCCAGTGGGCTCTCTCCGAGGCAGCTCGAGGAGGGTATGAAGCCATCGTCCGCGTCCTCTTGAAAGAAGGCGTCTCACCAAACGATGGAGGTACCAAGGCGCGCAAACCACTGCCACGGGCCGTGGAAGGCGAGCATGAGGCGGTGGTGCGACTACTCTTAGAGCACGGAGCGGAGGCCGATCCAGAAGCAGGGCTCTCCGACAAGAGGCCGCTCCGGATGGCCGTCGAAAGCGGCAACATAGCCATCGCTCGGATGCTCATCGAAAAGGGAGCTGACGTGAACGCCAAAGACTGGACCGGCAAGTTCCCCCTGTTTTACGCGATTAGGATAGGACGAGCCGACATCGTGGACCTGCTGCTGAGCAACGGGGCGGATCCAAACGAAGTAGTATTTTTTGAGGGGTCGCCGTTGGACATAGCCCGGGAACTGGGCGATCAAAGGGCCGTCGAGAGGCTCCAGGAAGAGGACACGAACGTATCGGAGCAGTTTTTCGGGACGTCGCTCAAAGTCGCTCTTCATCTAGGACACGAGGATGTCGTCCATGTCCTGCAAGACTTTTATGGCTATCAAGGGTCGAACAGTGTGGTGTGATCAAGAGGAGTTGTGAAGCATATCCGAAGGGGAAGTTTTGGTGAAGCATATGTCGATGGTTTTATTGAGTATATGAATGTGATTGAGGATGAAGTGCTCTCGAAGCGCAGGATGGAGGGGAAGACCTTGACATACAGGCCGGGGCAGAAAGCACGCGACCCACGCAACTTCTTCTCCTCCTCCACAGGAACTTACCTACCCAGGTAGGCACCATTTAGTTTCAAAGTATGGAAAGCAACTACCAAAACCATGGTTAGGAAGTTGCCAGGAAGACACCATAGGAGGATGTATCCGGGTATTTGTCATACTGTACGAGTCGAGGGTCTGCAGAAGAGTAGTTCCTTTCTTGAGACTTGTTTTTCCAAGAGCGGAGTAAACATGTATGTCCTGCCGAGTAGTTTCCGCTCGACAAAACCGTGAAGAAACTCGAAAGTGGGATAATCTGATGCTTAAAGACAAAGCATTCTTATATGTCATTGACGAGAGCAATCAAGATCATTAATCTGGTTTGTCAAACGACGACATTCGTGTTCTATCGATCTTTCACATCGAGCTTCTCATTATCTCAAGATTCTTTTGACTACTTTGCAACATTGCTGCTATCTTACGGAACTCATACAAGACCGAGGTCCTTCTCGACCATGCCGCGGCAGATGGGGTGGTAGAAGTCGCGGTTCTTCTTGAACGTCGCGAGCGCGAGCTCGCGGTCGCACCTGTTCAGCGAGCGGAACAGCGGGCGGACAAACTTCATGCGGCCGACGTGGCCGAGCAGCTCGGCGGCGCCCTTGTACGAGGACGAGTCCTCGGCCGCCATGGCGATCTTGTAGTAGGCCGTCTTGAGCTCGGCGTTGCGCGACGAGACGAGGTCGTACGTCTCGCCGAGCAGGCGGGCGCGGTCGGCCGCGAGGGGCTTCGGGAACTTCTCGATCGTCTCGAGGAGGACGAGCTTCTGGTTGCCGGAGAAGGAGGCGACGTCCTCGGGGGAGGGGACGAATTTCTGCTTCGCGTCAGTCTGGGGGTTTCTCTGAAAAGGATCGCAGGACGACAGGGCGGCTTACCTCGTCCTTCCAGTTCTCGGCCAGCTTGTAGCACACGTCCGCCAGCGAGGTGTCGAACTCGGGCTTGGGCGGCAGGCCGGGCTTGTAGAACCAGGTGTCCCAGTCGATGGAGGCGACCTTCTGCTTGATCTCGGCGTCGCCGAGGCCGTTGAAGAAGTCGAGGAAGGTGTCCTTGAACTCGAACGAGTCGAGCGACTTGCGGGACCACTTGGTGAAGTAGTGGGGGATGAACTTGTCGAAGGCGTCGCGGCCGACGAGGCGCTCGAGGTAGTAGAGGAAGTGGAAACCCTTCTCGTAGGGAACGGTGCTGAAGGCGTCGTCGGGGTCGATGCCCTTGTGGTTGATAATGAGCTTGGTGAACTCAGAGTCGGCGCCGAAGAGCGCAACGGCGTCCTCTGTGACCAGTTAGTAAGTGAAAGGCCACCTGTGTCAAAGATGGGGCAGCGTACCGAGGGCCTTCCAGCCGATGATGGCAGAAAAGTCACGCTCAGCATCGCCGTGCACGGCCATGCCGATTCTGCGCTCAAGGTAAGTCGTCCAGCCCTCGTTCAACCAGCTGTGCTAGATGTCAGCATACGTTTGCTATCCCTGATCTCATGCGACATGTCACTTACAAGTGCTCCCAGCTGCAGCTGGTCACCAGGTTTCCGCTCCACGAATGGCTCAGCTCGTGGGCGATGACGTCCACGTTCTGCTTGTCGCCACTGATGATGGTGGGCGTCGCGAAGGTGTAGATGGGGTTTTCCATGCCGCCGTAGGGGAAGCTGGGCGGCAGCACCAGGACGTTGTACTGGCCCCACCGGTAGGGGAAGACGAGCTTCTCGGCGACCTCCATGAACTTCTCCATGTCGTTCTGCAGCTCCCACTGGGACTCCTTCAGCTCGTCGGGGCCCGTGGCGACGATGCTGCGGGGCCCGATGGGCGCCGTCGCGATGTCGCCCGACGCCAGGGCGTACAGGTACGAGGGGATGGGCACCTTCTGCTCGAAGCGGTACACCGTGCTGTCGCCCTTCTTCTCGGGCTCGCCCTCGGCGGCGACGCCGCTCGCGACGACGGGGAGCGGCGAGGTGAGGACGAAGGTGTAGGTCGACTTCACGTCCGGGGTGTCCTGGCAGGGGAACAGCGAGCGGGCGTGGATGGCCTGGCACTGCGAGAACATGTACGGGTGCTTCTTGTTGCTGGTCTGGGCCGGGGTGAGCCACTGGAGGGCGGTGCACTTGTCGGTGGTGGCAAGGTCGACGTCGACCTTGACGATCTCGCCCTTGGCGGCGCCCTGCGGAACGAAGACGTGCAGGGGAGCGCCGTAGGGCTCAACGCGGTCCTTGAGCTCATAGGTGGTGGTGGCGGCGTTGACCTTGACGCCCGAGATGGACAGGAAGCTCGAGTCGAGAATGATCTCCTTGCTCTCCTTGTCGGTCAGCGACTCGAGCTCGAGAGTGACGGAGCCCTTCAGACACTTGTCCTTGAAGTCGATGGTCAGGTTGGTGGTGGTGTGCTTGGTCAGCCACGCCCCGTAGTTGGAGAGGGTGTTGGGGTCTCTGTTGCCGGTGGCCATCTTGGCGGTCGTGGTGAAGGCAGCTGCTCGGCTATTGGTGTTGACGATGCGGGTGAAGGCTGTTCTGAGCGGTATCGACCCTTTAGATACCAAGGATCGCCACATATGTGTGTTTGTGCGACGGTTGACTGCGGAGCAACGGATTTTTGATATGTCCAACTCCTCTCGTGATGTCGTTGGAAGGACTTGCCGGATTAGGACTAGAGCTGAAGCTGGAGCTTCAGCCACAGCCCGTTGCAGAAGGTGCCACGCCGCCCGGTCCGCCCGGCAAGCGATGCCCGTTAAGCCACACGGGAGCGCCACAGCCGTTCGCCGGTCTCCAACCCGTCCCGCGTCGCTGTTTTGTTTCAGCGAGCCTTACCACCCACAACTCCGGTGTCTCCAGCTTCACCCAAAACACTCTAAGACTGCTTGGTAGGCAGAGACTGACTGTGGGATCATCATGTCGTCACCAACAGCCGCCGTTGCGCTTCTTCCTCAGCTCATCGAGATTCTCCTCCTACATACGCGATTGCAGCGCAAACTTTTACGCCCTCCACCATCTGAAGGTGTAGCTGCACCACGCGTCTTCATCGCGGGTTGTCGGCCCTTGGTCAGGCACAAACAACTCTCACCCGCGACACGATAAGCTCACACGAGCGCAGCACGGGGCATCTACGATTCAAACAGCAACCAGCCGACACACGCGGGACCTGCAGCATGGGACGGCCAACGTCCTGAAACCAGCACTGCCTTTCCGAGATGGGATCTCCCTGCGTGACGTCTGAATCTTTCCGTGTGGGTGTGTGCGTGTGTGTGTGTGTGAGCCGTGTCTGCAAGCCTTCCGACTTGCCCGTTCTTCCCACTCCCCTTGTCCGTCTGGTGTCTTCCCTTCCCCCTGTCACCCTGTGCCGTCCGCTCCTCCCACTATCTTGTCCTGCAGCGCTGCCCGTGTGCGCACGTCGCTGTCAGTCACTCCCTCCTACATACTGCAGACGTCAGGGCCAGAACAATATCTCCGTTTCCGCCCAGGGTGAGAAACCAGACGAAAAGTCTCCTAGCTCACCTTGACCTTGACGTATGCCCTGGCTTCTCGAGGGCCGGATCCGGGTCCGGACAAGGTAGTTCGTTCGATGTATGTTTGGCCCATATTCAAAAGGTTTCAAAAGCAACGGGGAAACAGACTGGTGAACCTCTTGTCAAAGGGCTTCGCTCCTCTCGCTGCAGGGGGAGCTTCGCTCGAGAGGGTGGACCGGCAGACCAAGCTCGCTGCCTGCCTGCCCCTGAGCGGCCAACGGCTGAATCAGAACCCCAAGGGCGCTGGCCTGCAGACTGACTCTCGAAATCCGGGTCGTCACGATGCTGCAGCAAGCAATTCCTGGACCCTCCTGCGCCTTGCAGACGAGACGAGACGGGGCTGGCCCCCGATCTCTGGAAGACCACCCTGTTCCCACCCACCTCCCATGCTCACGATTCCGGGTGACTGCTCACTGCATCTGTGAGATGGCGCCTGTTCGGACTTCCTGTCCTCTTTTTGACGTCTGGCGTCCCAACGATCCCGTCTCTGGGGCTGGGCCGCCTGTATTCGTAGTGGTTGGACCTTTCTCTAGTCCTCCTCGCCAGGGGGAGCCGGGGTCGCGTGCATCCGCCGCCGTGGCTACACTGCTTCTCGCAGCAGTCACACCGGCGGGCGCGGCATGGCGTGAGCTGTGGGGACCGGTTCCAACGGGTCCTGCGAGGGCTCGCGGGCTGCGCTAGAGAGCGTCCGGACAAGGCCGAGAGATTTTTGTGACAGAATCCCGCTCCTACATAGGATTACTGACCTCGACGCGTGACGGTTGCCCTGGGTTAGCGAGGTATGCGAGATCATCGAATCCGCCAACAGAAACGAGAGGGTAAAAAAAAAAAGGGGACCCGGTCCTCGTGGGCAACCGCCAAAAGCGACTCGACCCGACACGCGGTGTCTCGGCCGGGAATCGAAATCCGTTCGCGTCTCCCCCGTCCCTTGACCTCCTCCCTCTCTCTCTCCATCGCAATATCGCTTCTTCTCTTGCGACTGAGCATCGGAAGTTGGAATCCATCTTCGCAACGGCGATGTCCTACAAGAACGACAGACTTTACCGACGTACCCCAAAGCTTAGCACAACGCTTGCGACGCTGAACCTTCGAATCTTACTGTGCCGCTCGAGTTCTCCAGGCAAACCCCCCCAATCTCAACATCCATCACCAATAACGAACCAGTCTTATTCATTTATCTAGGGCGCGGAGAGCAGCGAGCTTGTCCGACCTTCTTCTTACCCCACACTTGACGGGGTGTCAAGGTGGGAAAGCACCCCTGCACACCACGGAAACCCACAGTGTTCTGGAAGCTCGTGACCAACCGGAGTCCAGAGACCAGACGAGGGTGGACTGGACACTAGCGTTCCTGCGCCGATGGACGGGTTGAAATTGAAAAGGGGTGGCGGCACCGTGGCAGAACTCGTCCACCAAAGGCTATAGTCGCCTGCGCCTATGATAAGATCTGAAGTATGACGCTGGGGAGGACACAGAATTAATATAATTTTTTGCTACAATTGCCGATACGTACTTGTTTTGTGGCTTGTTGCGGTCCGTGAAAGAGACAAACGAGAGGAAAGGGTCGTTTCGTTCTCTTTTGTTCTGTTCTGTGCTCTCGTCTCGAGAGGGCTTTGAAACAGCCTCGTGTAGTGCGTCTCATCTTCCAGCCACCGGGGGTTGACCATGTTTAGGTACTCTGGTGGTGGACGAGGCCAGAGTCAGATAGGTCTTTTCCCCTGGCGAGACTGACATCGCGTTGGAAGGCAACCCCCTGGCTTGCCAGCTCTGGCATACGAAGGGTTGGGTCAATAGAGTGCAGAGGGGGACTTCTGCGACGACCGGCTATCGGAAGAAGAGGCCTCGGCGAGATCCAACGACGGAGGATGGGCACATTTCGAGTATGGCGACCTTGTGCTGCCACCTGGGATGTGTGCTGCGTAGTGAACATAGTAGCAGGCCGCATCCCATCACATTGGACGGATCGTGGTCTCGCACCACTGCATGGGACGGGACAGGACGGGCTGGCCTGGGCTGGGTTGGCTAGCCCCGTCGCGGAGCACACGCGGAAAGCTAAGCTGAGCAGAGGGAGCACCTTGCCTGCAGCAACTTGCAAGCAACGCGGCCGTTGCCTGCCCTTCCGAGTCTAGCGTAGTTCGTGCAGCAGTTCTCGCAGCACAGCCGGGTATGGTGCGGTAACTCCTCGCGAGCCGCGGTGCCAGGCGGAGAACGGTTGTTGGAAGTTGGAACTGGTTACTCAAGTGCCAAGTGATTAATAGTGCTTCCCGGGCTGGACGGACGGACGCTAACAAATTCAAGCTTGACCGGATCCCAGGCCCGGCCTCTCACCCGTTCCTGGCCCGGGGGACCGCTCGCAAATAAAAAAGAGGCCCGAGTTCGGGCGTGCGTGCCGTGTTACATGCTTTGCAGTGTCATTGATGTTGCGACATGACAGACCGTGTTTGTGCCTGCATGCGCTTTGATGTTGGTAAAAAAGGAACGTCACGACGTTAATTTGACGTGACAGGCTTGGCAACGGCAGGCAAAACCTTACGGCTGGCTTGAATGAAGCCCCCAAAGACGAAGCGCAGTTCCCGGGTTCCCGTATCTCTCCGGCAATTGATGAGTCGCAGAAAACTGGAACTGGAACTGGAACTGGAGCTGCAACTTGGAGGAGGGGAATTGACTGTTGATCATCCCTCCCTCTTGCACGCTTCTCCGGGCGGATCCTGCGCATGATACTCGCCCGCTGATGTGCAGTTCCCGAGACGGGAACCAAAAGTCAAAAATATACGACGAAAGAATCCTCCGGTTGGATGTTGATCACTTTCGAGTTTCGTCACGGGCCATCGCACCCCTGTCACCTCACTGCGCCAACACAACGCAGCTCGTTCTTGGCCTCGAGGGCGCCATGTCTCCTCCTTCTCTCCCTGATGCTGTATCCGTAACATTGGCTTGCAAGGACCAGACCGTCGTACTGTAGGCTGTAAAGTCGGTATCGCTGGAATTTGCGATTCAACGAGTCTCGCCAACGTCAAGTCGGCCGGCAATCAGTGCCAGGCTAGTCTTGATGGATGGGATGGCGTTTCAACCCCGCACTACAAGGGGTTCATCGAGGCATTCGTTGCTCACGGAGTGTCGCAGGTGATTGAGAGGAAGAGGAAAGGAGGGCGCGCGCGATCAGACCGCGAGCATCGTCACCGTAGCACTTGTTTCTGACTCTTTGTCCGTAGCCCCGTCCCGTTGGGCAGGCGAAGGCCAGCTTACCTCGGAACTTGGCTTCCTGTACCATTCTTAACTTTCCGATGTCGTAACATCGCCATTCCTATGTCCGTTGATCGATGAGTCTAGTCGTTCCTGTTACCATTGTGATGGAGCGAGAACCATCTGATTAGGCAGTGCCAGAAGAGCAAACAGCTCTCCCTTTCTGCAAGTTTTGCACGGCGGGTTTCGAGGGCGTTGTAGGCGATGTAAGACGAGAGGCGAAGACCCAGCCTGTTTGGCGAAGGGTCGACGCTAGCCAGGGGTTTCTGACAACCTCGAGTCTGGTGCATGTCTATATCTGAACGTGTTATAGCCAGGGCATGCTGGAGCGATCAGTATCACTGTTCCTCTCGCAACAGGATCCCTACCTCTCCCAGCCGATGAGGGGGGAGGCTTGCTTTGCAAGCCGTGGCAACGCAACCTACTGCGTACATGGCGTACATGGTAGTGTATTAGACTACTAGTTTATCGACGACGTGGGGGCACGTGTTGGCAACCGCTGGTGCTGTTCTCGAGACGCAGCATCAATTAAGTATGCTGCCACTTTTGAACCCCACTGTGTTTATTTAGAAAGCTTGTTTCCGGCAATTGAGGTTTCCTCGTGGTAGCCCCGAGCTCATGCTGATGAGCGTTGTGAATAGAACGACTTCATGCGCGCCGGTGACAGCCGCGATATCGACATGGCTGACTTCACTGTACGTTCGTTTCTCGCTCAGACCCGAGATTCGACACAGCTTCCCCCGGCGTCAAGTCTTCAAACAAGGGTGTCGAGACATTGCAAGAATTCAGAGATGGCTTTGTATAAATGATCGAGGCGATAACAGCATCTCCAGTCAACCAAGGTTGGGTCACTGCCTGCCAACGTGGCGAGCCAGGGTCCCCCAGGTTTGCCGTCTCAGAGACCTGTCAGGAACCTGTGAATCTGCCTGCCAATGGCTCTTAAATCTGTGGAGCTTTCGGCAGTTGATTGGCGACGCTCGTTGAAAGAGAGCAAGATCAACTCGGAGGAGAAGTTTGAGGTGGATGCTGATTAGAGTATCAGCAGTAGTGCTGGCAGTCGTTCAGTGTTTCGCTGGGAGTGGTGCTGTCCAGACAATCGGCTTGACGTCTCTGCTTCTTGTTATCACGACGCCCAGAGCCAGACAGGACGCCAGATCGCCGAGGCCCGGGCCATATGTTCTTCTCGTTAGGCCCTGACGTAACTCAAAAGGTCCTCGATATGCCGTCTTGACATTGCAGAGACGATAAACCCGTCCACACTGCAACTCTGGAACCGTGATGCCGCGCTGACGTGCGTCTACTGGATGCTGGCGTGCCTTCCCCTTTCTTTCTTGCTGGCAAGCCCTATGACTTTGTGTAGGGGCCCAACGGGTGCGCCCACAGTTTTTCATATCGCTCTGATTGTTCGCGACTCGTTTGTGCGTAAGCGATGTGAACAATACGACGTCGTTGCAGAGGCGGTCTCAGCTGCGGGGAACAAGAGGCCGCCGCGGTCAGTGGGATGCGACGGTGTCGTGGTAGCGCGGCACCCCAGCACGGCCATCGACCGGGTTGAGACCGGCCGATCGTCAAGCGGATGCGTCCGCGCACTCTGGGCATCGGCCCGGAAGCGTCGACTTCGCTGGATATCCGTAGACCTTCGTCAACCTACCGCAGGACAACCGTATTGCGGTGAGCATAGCAGGTGATAGATCACGCGCTCGAACTCGTCAAGGCCTTCAATGTCCGAGCATCGAGATGAGTTCGTCGCAATGCTCCAGTCGGCGGCGGGTTCCTCTTCGAAAACAGGTGCGTAGTAATCTGCCCCATCTCTTAGCAAGGTGCGATATTGACATCATTCAGAACCCACGATCCCAGCACCCATAGCGAAATCCACCAAACTCAGATATTGTTCTGTCACCGTTCGGAAAGTGACAAACCCCCTGCGCTAATTACCAACTGGGGCATTCACTCCCAGGCAGCCAGTACCGAGACAGTTTGCTGGCAGGGGAAGCTCTCTAGGATGGTGACGAACCAGGGTATCCTAGTTTGTGCGAGCAATAGGGGAGTCGACTGGGAGCGGAGAGGGCAACCTATTTCAGACGTTCTTGCTGCACGTGCAAGGGTTCCCGAGTTTCTCAAGAGTGAAGTCAATAATATCGACCCAAAAGATGGACTAGGCAGTCCAAACCCCTTTGTCCGGGCAAGCGGTGTCATCTATCGTTTAGGTAGCCGCGGATAGTGCATGCGGGATGCAATGCATGTTGCACTACGGGGAGTTTTTATCCCTCATTATGCCAGATTGCTTCTGCTGCCGTTGGAAACATGGTGAAGAATTGGGACGAAACATTTTGTGGGGGTTCCGAAGTCGATCCAAGAAACCGGCTGGCTGTGGTTGTTGAGCTTTGATAGGGTCAGTTGAGCTTCGGACCATCGTACAGATACTGCGCAAACGAAGCAACCTCAACCTCCCCAATGGTGGCCGTCGTGTTGTTCGGCAGTACACTTCAACGTTGGAGGCGGTTCCTGGAGTTCATTAAGAGCAACGGCTCTGTGATGGCCGACTCGAAGGGCTCGAGCGAGTTTGAAAACAAGACCTGAGCTATTGTTTCCACCCCACGATACCACCAAATGCAGCCGCGCAATCTCGACAACTCGATCGATAAATTGCGCGCCGATATCAGGCGCCATAGCCGGGCGGCACGTGGTTCCCAGAAGCCACTTGCGGTTGCACGATCTCGAGTCAAGTTTGACCTCACTTGACTCTTGCACTTTCCAAAGCCCCATCCTGCTCTCCGCGGAACAGGAGTGTTGCTGTTGGAGACAGTGGACGATACGGAGTATTGACAGCGTGGGAACGACGGTGATCTTATGGACAAGGTTGTGGATGGGCCTGAACATGGGATCCTTGACCCCGGGGCAAAATCCGGTCGCTGACTCTCGGCCGTCCTTCCTGTGGGCCCTGTGGGAAGACAGAATCCAGAGAAACGTGGGAGTGGCCCGCATAGGTTGGGAAGATAATTCGAATTACCTCGCTGTCGTTTATGATAACGGCAGTTCTGCTTCGGCGGTGTGGTTATGCGAGATATCCATGTTCTTTAATGACCGGAACCGAAGTTGCAAACCGAGCGGTTTGGTGGAGGCCGGGACGAACATGTTCAGAGCTTCAGAAGCTGAGGGGTTCATAATGCGCTTTGCCCTCTTTCGCGAGTTCAGAGGAGACCAAGCGCGCGCACTGACGTTCTTTGGGCGGATATATCGTCGCTTTGTGACCAACAACGTGCATTCTGCCCGGCCTGGGTCGCTCGAGTAGACGCGTGGATGCGGAGCTGTCGTCGTCGTAAATGAACGTGGGGTCCGGAAAAGCTCTTCTGGCCCGCTGGTGATAATTCGTCCTGGAGCCAAAAAGCTTGGCAGCAGGAGCTCGGCGTATGTTCCGAGTGGGATTTGAGAGAAGATGAAGGTGAAACACCTTCAACCATATGAAGGCTCTGCTGCTTGAAGATGGTCTGTTGCTCTGGTGGCATGCCAGTGTATGTCTGACAGAAGTTTAAAAGCCCATGGATCGAAGCAAGCGAACTGTATCTAGAAAGATTAAGACCGCCTGTCAAAGATGACCACCGTGGGCCGGTCGCTCGTAGTCCGAACTGTCGCCTGTGCTGACGCCGGTTCTCGGGTGGATTGTCAATTCAACACCCGTGTCAAAGCTCAGCGCCCCAACGTCAACGTCTTGCTAGTGTCATCGGGACCGAAGCGACTAGTTCTGGGTCGGTGGCTTCCCGAGCCTCCGAACGAACCGACAAGCTAGTAGTTGACGACAGGCGCCATCCGGCCCACAGGGTCTCGACTTGTGGCCATAATCCGACCAGGCTGAAGTCGAAACAGGACCTCGTTGACGATCAATGGACAATGTTATACATATATGGGAAACCAGAGAGCTACCCTCGCCTTCGAGGTCGACCGGCTTGTAGGGGCATGCTTGATTGCCACGGTCTGACTAGCGACTGCTTCTCCCCTATTATATGCTTGTTTCGCTTGTCCGTCGGGACTCGGGACCTTCATTCATGCGCAATTATGCAATGACATACTCCCCGCACCGCGCTTGTAAAGACGTCAGGCCAATACCGCAAATTCTCCGGATAGCTGCGGTGCCAGGTACTTCCCTTCCAACGCAACTCGAAGCGCGCTCAATTAACCGCAGAGAGCTCGAGCGCCGAGACTGTTCGTGCCGATCACCGAATCGCGGGCGTGCGGCGCCAACCGTCATGCGGTCCTTTAACTGACGCCGTCTCTTTTCAATGCTGTTACAACTCGTCAGAATCCCCGCCGCCCGCCAACGACTCGTGAAAGTCGTATCGAGGGAGACAATAGTCTAGATTACGAAGGCCGGACACCAGATGGGGCCAAAGGAGCAGTGATGAACTGATAACTTGACGCACTGATCTTTTTGGCCGGGATTGGCTGAGCATCTACGGCATTGATGCAGCACCCGCGCGGGGTGATGTTGGATTCAACTTGAGGTTGTGTCGCCCGCCCCACTCTGGTCGACAACGCCAATCGCGACATCTTAGTTGTAGACATAGGACTCGACATCAAGTCTCGAGAGCAGGTTAAGGGACGCTTGGACCGGTTTGCAGTCGCAAATTGACGGCCGAGCGGCGAACGCTGCATACAATATATGAGGATGTGCTGGTGGACTGCGGTGCGTGCGGGGGAGTTGTCGTCTATCACATAGCCCTCGCAGCGCGAAGAGGTAGTTGATGCTTCAGAGGGATTCCTTGAGACGATGGCGTCTCTCGGCTCGCGGGGTCGCGGGGTCGAACATGGAAGACGGTGACCGATCTTCGGAACGTATCCCGTCTACTGCGGGCGGAGGGACGTGCGAACCAAAGAACGGGCGAATTTGCCGTTGTCGTTGGGGCCTGCGCGTGGTGAGGGGGCTGTGGTAAGGTGCCAGACGAAGCTACCATTTTCCGATAGGCCCATCAACATCTCACAGCCCTCAGACGCGGCTGGCGAGCGGAGAGGAATGCATGGAGGATGCATTGCAGGAGTGAAGTGAAGGCACGAGCGCAGTGTGGCCATGGTTCCCCATCTCGGCCTTCGTTCTCGAGTGGTGCCCTGCATTGATTGTGATCCGTCATCTGCGTGAGAGACAGAATGGTATTGCACACCGTCGTAACAGAACGAGAGGGGGCACAGTAGGACGGTTTGAGCCGTGTCTGTGTCGATGGCAAGTCGGATGGCGAAGGAGACCCCATGTCGATGTTGGTGACTTTGGCTGCTGGAGGTGGAGGGCAGCGAGCAGGCAAGACGATGAGTTGAAGTGGGTTCGGGTGCAAGCGAGTGCTGCGCTCGTGACGGTGCTGATCGACCGGTTGCCCACATGGCCATGGAGAGAGAGTCATGGCCCTGGGTCTAGAAGGGCTGAGAGCCTGAGAGCTAGTATTAGTGCATTGAGGTTTTTGCCCTGGTGAGAACGAGCAAGGCGCAAGAGGGTGAGTCGTTGGCTAGCGTGTTTCTTACCCCTCGTGTTGATATCGTGATCGGAGCCGCGAGTTGCCCATAGCAGAGACAGGGAGTGGAGATTCAGGATGACGAATAATAGTCCAGTCCAGTGTACTGTGGATGGCAAGTTGATCGTCTCCATCCTGGCCCAAGGGACATGGCGAAGACGAGAGACACGCATTTGCATGACTGATGGCAAGTAGACTAGCCAACCAACCCACACCTCTCTCTCTTTCTCTCTGTGTTCCCGCTGAAGTGCAACGTCAGAGGTTGACATTGCATGTCCGTGTGTGGCTTGTTTGGGTAATGTTCAGCATCTCGCTCGTGTCAAGTGAGGCAAAGAGCTCACCTACACGTGTAGAAGCAGGTTACATCGACGAGTGAGTTCCCTCCTGTGGCAAGTGCCAAAGTGGTGGTGGTGGTGGTGGTGGTGGCTTCAATCCACAGCTATGCTACCCGGGCATGCCTGTCTGCTGAACGATGACTGGGCTGCTCCGGGCCAGCTGCAGCTGTTGATGTAGCAGAGTCGCAGAGACCCTTCACTTACCACCCGTCTGACCCCCGCTCAAGAGAGAAAAAAGGTTATCAGGATGGCGATATTGACCAGCATCCATGGCAGGCATCGGTTGCTCGGAGAAACAAGACGGGAGGGTAGGGAGGGTGGGCGTGATAGGTTAGGTGGGAGCCTGAGGAGGGAGGTGGGAGGTTTGCCATGTGCAGCAGTGCGTCAAAGCACACAATCCCAGGCGGAAGGTATCTCGGCGGGGGCCAGGCCTTGCTTCGTACCTGCCTGCGGATACACATTACCTCGTGCCTACCTAAAGTAGCACTGTAGGTGATAGGTACCTACCTACGTAGTGTATCCATAGAAGAGGTTAGGTTGTATAGAGGCAGGAACGGCAGGCATGTCATGCACCGTTGCTGCCCTCCTGCAGCGGAACTTCCTTCACCTTGGGCCGCTGTCCACGCTGCAGTGTCCCTCAAAAAGCCCCGCTTCGTCCAGGACGTGGAGTGGAACCCGAACCGAAAAGGTGGAGCTCTGCTTCCAAGATACCTCGTCGGGTACGTACTTATTGAGGTGCTCAGCTCTAGCAGTAGCGCGAGGTATCCGTAGGGTCCTTTTCTCTGCAAAATTGCCCCTGTTGCTGACATCCAAGGTACACCCTGGTGCAGATAGGTAGTCACTCCGGGTCCAGCTCTGGCCTGCCGGGCAAGTGTGCTCGAGCCGTTTCAACTTGTCCGCCTACCCCATGCAGAGCAACACAGATATGCATGCACCATTACTACCACCACCACTTCATAGTGCACTACGCTACGATGGGCAGTTGCACATCTCTCGTCTCCTCTTTCTCCTTTACACAACCACACGATGCACCCACATACTACTCTTTTTTTGCTACCCGCGCGTGGTCCTTGTCCGCTTCTGGCTTCTCACCCTGCCTGCTCTATGCCTGATTCTGATTCTTCCTCCGGCAGTCGGACACGGCGCCCTCGTGTTTCGCCCAGCCTGGCCGGATATCTCGAAGCAATTTCGGTCGTGGCTGCCCTCCAGAAGCCCAAAGGAAGGACGTTTGCGGGGGGTTTTTCTCAACTCGGACCAGAGCCATGTCAATGACACTGTCATGACCCCTGAGCTTGCAGTTGTAACTTGCAGAAACAGCAGTAGCAGCAGCAGCAGGAGGAGGAGCAGAAGCAGAAGCAGAAGCAGAAACAGTATCGCTCTTACTTACCTACTAGCCTGTATCCGTGGTTGCGACCGCGACCGCAGTGCATACATACATGCTACACTACTGCTAACTAGTAATACGTTCAGTTGTCGAGTCCCAATGCTCTAGTATCGCAATCGCTTGGTGCGCCCCGAGAAGATGGCCATACATCTCTCTAACTTCGCAAGGGACATCCCCGGCCAACACGACACATGCACCATCCTGCCTCTTGCCTCTCCTCCTCCCGGCAAGATACCGATTGACAACCTCGAGTTGCTGCAAGAGAAGGTGCGCTAGCGTGGGAAAAGAGTGCCTTAGCTTACCTTATTCAAACCCACGTCGTCACCTCTCTTGTTTCTCTCCCCCGTTCGCCCCAACTCGACCCGTCCCCCACACACCCTTGTCGCCTCTTCCTCTTCCTCTTCCTGAGTCCTTCCCCCCCTTCTCCCCTTCCCATGCTGCGTGCTCGCCCAGGGCCCAGGGCCCAGGGCCCAGGGCCCCCCCATGGCCTCCCGGTCGTGAAAGAGTCAAGGCTCCCTGTCAGAAGAGGAAAAAAAAAACAGACCGACATGCATGTCGAACCAGCCGAGGGGGCCCATGTCGAGCGTAAGTCGAGCTTTTCTCTCTTCTCCAGTCTCCTCCGAAGTCTGGTCCTCTCCACTGCATAAGACATATATAGCTTTGATAGCCTCACTGCTCGACTTTCTTCATCAGTCAGCGTGTCACTGTTTTACTATTAGCGTGGGACCGGACCTATAGCCTGCCTGTCCTTGGCTATAGCTGTACCAGATCTTCTCCTGAACTGTACTTGCAGTCATCTATCCCTCACTTCCCCGAACCCTGCAGCCGCATACAAATCCAATCTTCCTACCAATGGCTCACATAGCAAGCTGTATGCTCGATGTCGATACCGACTCTGCGAGCTCTTCGTATATAGCGAAGCCGTCCTCCCCACTCCCTCCCAACGAACCGGTATGGCCATCACTCTTTTACGCACTCACCCCCCTCAAGCTGCATACAGTCATACACTCTCTCTTATCAACTTTTCTTAGCTGACCAAGTTGCCTTTTTGGTTATCAACAGATGCCACCATCATCTTCTTCGTCGTCCACGGCAGAGCACAAGCCCTTTGTCTGGAGGATGCATCACCCCGAGACCCGGAAGTACCAACTTTTCCCCAAGGATCGTCAACAACGTCCCGGGGGAAAGAGTCTCGACCCTGAACAAGCCTTCGCCCTGGCCATGGGACAGAACGACAAGCCAGAAAAGCCCTGCAGCAGCAGTGGCTCGCTCCGCCTACGCATCAAGGAGCACAACCTCATCAGACGCCGCAAGGTCAGCATTCCCGAGTTGGGTCCCATGACGACGGTGCAGGAGGTGCCAATGGACTCGCGTAAGTGCAATGCTTCAACTGATGTATCCAAAAAGAAGACAACCGACTGACAACCTTGCAGCCACTATTCCGGGAAGGCCGCCTCTCCACGAGAGATCCATCAGCGCTCCGGGCCACCACCTCAAGCAGCACAGGTCGACCGGCTCTACTTCGTCCGTCACAGCACCCGATAGCGACAGCACCGGCAGCACGACTCCAGCTCGCTCGCCCGAACGTCACCAACGATCCGCCTCAGAGAACCCTCACCCTCGGCCGCCGATCTCCCCGAAGCAATTGGCGCCTCTCGTCATTCCCACCCATATCGGCAACGTCCCTCGCCTGGCAAGGCAGGTGTCGCATAGCCGCATGCGGTCGGGAAGCAACGGACACGACGCTTCACAGCTATCTGCGCGGGTCGACGACTCCCCTCGATCCCAATCCCGAACTCCGTACACGCCTCTCACTGCGTCGACTGCACTTACGACACCGCTGTCCGCTTGCCCCAGCTTCCAGTCCGCCACCACCCCCGTGTCCGCTCCTCTCATGGAGAACCGATCATCACCTAAGCCTTGGGAGAACGATGGCACCCCGACTGCGACAGCACCGGGTCTCTCCAAGGAGACATCGTCGCCCGAGGCCGGAGGTGCATCTCGGGCCTTTGTTCACGCTCACCGAAGAGGACAGTCTGAGTCTGGTAGCATCATGGACCGTGGACGGCCGAGAAAGCGCAGCGATGTTCGCAACAACAACGGCCCCTTGCTCAAGCGAAGCGCGTCGACCCGGAACACGAGCGCGGAGCGTCGTGCGTTTGAAGAGCTACCGACAGGGTGGAGAGCCAGTGAAGCTTCCAACCACATCGAGGAGAATGAGCTGGCATCCCTTCAAAAACAAGCCTTCGGTCAAGCCTCGAGATTTGAGATTTTGAGGAAGGAGGATGTCGAATTGCTTTCTAAGGTACTACTAAAATGCTCTTTGACCGAATGCACGTGCGCTAACCAATCCAAAGGAACTCCGTCAGCTCGACGAGAGGTGCGAGTACCTCCGCCGCACCTACAATTCGCTCCGCGCCGGCCGTCGCAACCTGCATTCCCGCATCTGCCAGTACCTTCGCTCTCCACGCATGGCCAAGTTCAGCACCGACTCGATGCTGAAGCAAGAGGAAGCTCTCGCCGAGCTCGACACGTCCATCGACGACTGGGTCGGCAAGCTGGAGCAAGCCGAGAACCGGCGGACACGGGTACGCCAAAAGCTTCTGGAACACGTTGCTGCGGCGGCGACGCTGCCCACTCCCGCGACGACAGCTGCGAGCGAGTCATTGCAGCTCGCCATGGGCATCCGGTCCCCACAAGCCGGTGTTGGGAACATCTCCACCCCTCCCCGAAGCCCCACCAAGAACGGATTCTCCTCGCACACGACCAGCAGCTCTCCGTCCCCCCAACGTGTTGTTGCCCAGGTGCCCAGTACGATCGTGGAGCAACCTGTAGTCGAGGAGTCTGCCGACAACAAGCACGTCTCTGCCTTCAACCGTCGCCGCGGCAACATGGAGAGCATCCGCATCTACGCCGACAGCGACGTGTACACGCTGCTCGCCGACGTGGAAAACGAGATCACCAAGATGAGCGCGGCGGCGACGCAGCAGAACGAGACCCCTGCAAACCTTTCCGACGACGAACGCAGGGAGATTCACCGCGCTCGCAGCCACGAGGCCCTCAGTGGAGCGTGTTCGGCGGACGCCAAGAGTCCCATCCCATCTCCGCAGGCCGCTCCGTCGCCTACCATCCAGGATAGCCCAGCGGACGGCGAGGCCATCTTCCTCACTAGTGCCGTGTTCCGAGGCTAGAGGGCCAACCGCAACAGCTCCAGCTCCATCTCGTCCCGTTTCCCTTACACTTTCATCTACCTACACTACACTACACTACACTAGTCCATCTTGTTTCCTGTTTATGAAACGGCTGCTCATTTGATGCTGCTCACGCTCATTACGCCTCAAAACGACTTCTGACGGCTGACCCCATTACCTTCCTTTCCAAGAAGCGCCTTTTATTGTTCCACACCAACTTGATACCCGTCCGCGACGCTCCATCTTCTACTATATACTTGTTTCATTAAACCCATCTACTTTTCCCTTCATTTTACTTTCACACTTTACATCCATCGGAGGTGCTGGCGGCGTCTTTTTCTTCTTCGTTTTACTCGTCTTCTCTACATTACGGGACACTCCGGAAAAAGGTTCCCAGCCCCGGATCGGGCGGACACGGCGCTCAGAGCCTCATTGTTTTCCTTTCCTGTCACAATACCATACATCTACTTTTCTGTAAAACAGCCCTGCAGAGGCAGCGGCCGGCCGTGTATTATCAAAAACCATACAGCATTCTCCCGCGAGAGAAGACAAGGGGAAAAGCAATCAATCAAAAGTACCATGATACCAACCAAGTCGTGTAGCATTCAGTAAAGTGAAGTAAACCCTTGTGCGATGTCGTCAACTGCGCTACCGCATCGTCGAGCGATTGACAGGAACTAAGCCCACCACCCCTGGTCATCGGGATATTTCTTGCCTAAGTTCTTCAGTAGTACTTGGTGTACGCCACCCAATTGGCGCGCGATGCAGGTCAAAAGCAAGCATCTTGTCTCGCAGGCGTGCGTGCGTGTGTGACATCAGCGAATAGTGGGACACCCGCGACTGCGCATCCACGGTAGGCCTTGCAGCCACGACTCCTCAATGTGTACCACCACGATACAAGACTGCTATTATACGGTGGTGCCATGCGACGAAAACGCCATAGAGTTTGGGTTATTACGCACCAGTGACGTAGGTAGTGGTGTCGAGAAAGGCGAGCGGACCGGACGGGGGAATAGAGTTAAAGGGAGAGTGAAATGGAGGGGGGGGCTTTGATGGTCAGACCGAGTTTATACCGGAAAGTTCATTCTAGACTGGACGGCGAAGGGGGGGGTCCATGGCTTTTCCACGTCGAATTGGAGGGGAACTCCCTGGTTCGCGGTATTTCTAGGCTCGGGCGGGCGGCCGACCTTGAGTGCGAAGGGGTCCGCGGCGGCACGGCGCGATTCTGGACCGGCCGTCCGTCCGGCGGAGGTAGCGGACGATGGCGCACCGTTGTGGCGGCTGTAAATCACATTTTGCATCCTTCCAATTTATTTTCTAGTCTTTTTCTTGTTTTCCTGTCTAGTGTGCACAAACACCTTCCGAGTTGTTATTGCCGTGATGGTGCGTAGTTTAATGTATCTGTGTCACGCAAGTACCACAAGAGACGACATTTTGGTTCCTCTCTCCCCTGGTGTAGGTTTGGATGGTAGATTAACCTGCAAGCTTAAACCCCCATTACCTAGATAGCCTCCGGTTTGGGATCACTTCGACAAATGTCGCCTTGTCTCACACGTTTCTTTGACTCTTTATTTTTAAACATGAAATCTGCCAAGAGGATTTGAGATGGACCGCAAAGTTGCAAAGCGCGGCGATCGGCGCGAGCGAGTGCAACCAGAAGACTGCTATGCCATTTTGCATGCACACACACACCGTGACACCGTGACACCCTCCACTACACCATGCCACGAGTCGTCGGATTCGAGCGCCGCCGCTAGAAGCGCGAATCGAACGTTGGGGATCGGCAGAGTTGCGCCCAATGGCTGGATGGCCCATCATGGTGCAGGCTAGGTAGTTAGCATTATAGCACCCAACCTAACTATAGCTCACACTAATACGACGAAGATATTGTAGGTTTTCTTTGAGCGGGCGGGAATGGAAGGGAGGGAGGGAGGGACGGGATGGCACGCTTGCTTAGTCTCTCCCCCCTGGACCTTACGAGTTGACTTGATGCTAGAATCATAACAACAAGTTTTCGCGGTCAGCCTCACCTTCTGTGTTTTGCAAGTACCTAACATGTGGCAAAGCCAATGCTATTGGACTCTCATCGCAAGGTTGCAGTTGCACAACCCCCTCCCCCCATCACACCATGTCGACTTTCGGAGGGATGCAGACTAGAATGCACCAGTGGAACATGATGACAGAACGATCTCATTGATGGTAACGTGGGAAACGGGGCGAGCCATCGTGCCTCCCGTTCCCAACCCCCTAGTCGGTAGCTAGAGGCCGTTACTGCAAGGCTCCGACACGCTTCTGCAATGGACGGTCATGCTAGTGTAGCGCACCTCGACGGGCCTAGCAGCTGTGTGGTATCTTTTCCTCCGTTTCCTCTCACTTGCTGTTTTTCAATGACAAAGGAAACGTGGGCGCGAGATGGAGCGGCGTCGTGCCCGGATCCGGCACGGGTCAGCCGGGCGTTGGGCGTGTTTGAGAAAGTTGAGGGCCCCGTCTCTCGAACTCCTCGCCCTGCCAGTCTGGGAAGAGGAACAAGGACCCTTGCCTTGCTCCGTACCTCAATCGCCAGGGTTTGGGGCGCAAAAGATCATCGCGTTTGTTTTAGCTGGGCGGCCACACGGCAACTACCTACACAAATCTAGGCGAGACGTCGAGGTGGTTGTCATTTGTGGGCTCGCGTAGAAGCGTCGAAACGCTAGCATTCACACCTCGTTGGCCGGTTCTGCTTGCCTTGTTTCTTTCTCAGCGGGTGCGCCTGTGACACGCATGCGCAACGTCTTGACGGAAAACAGCTCGGGAGTCGCTTCAGGGACGGGCGTGTTTAAGCTATTGTCAACATTCAACCGGCAGCGGCAGTGCCGCCCCTTCGCGTTGGAGCTTGTTTGAGGAGCCGGCAGAAATGAGATGTTACGGGGTTCCGGTGTATTACAATACTACCGCGTAGCGTGGCAGAGGAGACGGGGTCCCGTTGCGGTGGTGGCGGGGAGCCTAGGAGTTCCGTAGCGTCGGCGAGCAGTTAAAAGTCGGATGCGTTTCTCGTCATTGTGGGGCATGAAGGGAGCTCTTCTGTCGACAGGCTTGTTCTGGAACATTGCGGGCGAGACGGGGGTTGTTATGCGAGATGCTCGGGTTCCGTGCCCAAGTGTTTGGGAGCAGCTTTGTGCTACCACATCTCGACGTTCCATCTGGTGTAGTGGCTGAAGGGGCCTCATCCAAGACGGAGGCGAACCGCGATACGAGAAAGTAGGGGTGTTCTAGAAGGGCGTGTGCTGTGTAGAAGGTTGGTGGGGAAGGGGCGTCTGTGTTCTTTTGTGCATTCGCGTAGATATTTTTTGTAACAGAAAGGTGGAGGAGGAGGAGGGCATTCGCAGACGTACCCCGTCGTCGACGACACCCAAGGCTGACAGTTCCGATGATTGAGGGTCGTTTTGCAGATCCTTGCGGTTTGGGGGCCAGCCGGGGGGTCCTTGGCAGCTTGGCCCAAAGTGATGGACGTGATGGATCAGGGACAGCCTCTCGGGGGGCACCGGGGAACTGTCGCTGAATCTGCAAGTGCAGGCATCGTGTCGGGCGTGGAAGGGGTGTTTGAGGGACTTGAAGGAAAGAGTTGTCGAGAAGGTTATCTTCGGAGCTTTGTTTGACACCGGGGGAAGGGGATGCGCCCCACGGCGCAAATGCTTGTGGTTGTCGCAGATAGAGAGAGGGGTCTCCAGCTCCAGAGCGAGTGTCACCGACTTGCCCAACTTGGGAATGACCTCGCATCTCCAGTGCTGGAAGGATTCAAAGTTGTGCTGAATTGTGCAAGCTACTGCTGAAACTGACCATCGAGAGCTGAACTTAGTAATCCAATCCAGGACGGCACTGTTGTCACTACGATGTGTTGTTCGGTGTATGTACCCTGCCCCGAGCTGAAGACATTGAGTAAACCCAAAGTCCTAGGTAGGTCTACCGGTCGCTGGGACGTGGGTTGGCAGTTCTTGCAATTGCTCTTTTGTTGACTTGTAAGTGGAACGAGGCAAGCGAGCAAATTGCCTGTCCCAAGTATAATCCACGGTTTAAACTAGTCAGCTTAGTACCAAAGCTATCGCACGGTAAGCCTAGCAGCCGTTTTCTCTTAGTTCATTTCCGAAAAAAGAACGCAGAGGCAGACTATAGATGCACAATGCGATTCTGCGAGCTCGTAGTCTTCAGCTTATCGTTTCGCAGGTTTGGTTGCTCGCCAATGACATGGCGGAAGAACTGGCCCTGCGAAAGGCATCAATGGGAAACGTGGCGGCCAGAGAGCCCCGATAGACCACGAATTCATCAGTGCTTTCAAATGTCTCGGGAGAGCACGTAACCGGCAGCGATCGAGGCTGGTCCGAGTGAGATAAGAGGCATCAGCTTGATATTTGCTCCGGAAAAAGCAACCTGGTATGCGCGAGAGTGCAGGCGGCAAAGCCAATTGCCTGTGAAAAGTCCTGGTCGCAAGGCTGTACCAAACAAAAGGATTCCTGGCATATGTTTCTGTTGCCCAGTTCGTCCCAGATGACGGCGGGAATAGAAATGCGGGCGAACTCGCGGCTTGACAGGGATGGACCAAGTGCTGTAGATGGATTGGGATGAACGTGCGGCGTGCCCGCAACGATTTGGACTTGGGCTGAAGAGTGGCGCGATAAGGCGGAATACCCATCAATGAATGGGAATGCGTATGCCGCAGCAACCCATTCTGCCGTTGTCGAGGAGCGGCAATGATAAGGCTTGGATGCAAAAAGTAGACTTATTGTTCGAGGCACCTGCGTTCTTGACTTGCCCAACGGTTTCAAGCGGAGAATCTTGATAGGGAATTGAGTTCTTGAGATTGCTCGTGGTGGTCATGGCGATGCCTTTTTCCATACTAGGTATGTTGATGAGAGCCAAGCCTCCAGTAATCCATTGTTTGATAGAACGAAAAAATCAGGGCAGGCGAAGCATTAAATGTTGGGAGCTATGAAGTTGGCTGGGAGGTAAGACGACGGTTTGTTTCCCTAAACATTTGGCCGGGATAGCGCCCGCTATATGGCACGTCCTGCTTAGTAACCAGGGCAAGCACCAATCAACAACAATGTTATCACCCCGCCGTGCTGATTGGCACGTGAAATGACCCCGAGCGAAGCTAATTTCCGACCCAATCAAACAACCCTCTGTCCCTGCAGAGGGCCGTCATGCGGTGCGCGACCGACCGCGTCCTCCTTCCGAGATTTTGTTGACACCGATGTACTCCGTGCTCCGTATAGCAATTTCGCATTCTGCTCAACGACATCTCCCCTTTGTGTTACGCGACCACGACCCTGCGACGCCGAACCGACTTCGATCCCGCAACCGGAGACCTTCTGTCGGCGAACGAGACCGCCGTGCCTTTCCGCCGGAGCACCCATAATTGTTTGCGGGGCCCCTGTCTGCGTCATTCCAACTGTCGTCTTGGAGATACTTGGCCATCGAAATCGACAGATTCCCCTCCACGGTCCACGGCTGCCCACCGAGACAGCCCGCCACGACCCAAACGTCTAGAGAATGATACCAACAGGTCACTGAGAGTCCCGTCTGCATCTTCAGAATCAAGCATCTGGTCAACAGGAGCCTCGCTGCCGCTTCGCTGCTCGACGGGCCGCTGCTACCTGCACGGACGGCTTCAACAGTGGGCTGCTGCAGAAAGCCTGCCTACCGCACAACTGGCAACGTCTGCCGTGAATTCGGGCGGCAGGTTGCCCCCATAACGTCGGCAAGATGCCTCCCGCCGGCGGTGGAAACATTAAGGTGGTGGTGAGAGTCAGACCGTTCAACAGTCGAGGTACGTTTGCTACTCGGTCGCAAACCTGGTCGATGCTGGATAAGGAGCATCAAGGCAAGACGTTTGATGTGCTGACGTGATGTAGAAATTGACCGTGGTTCGAAATGTATCATCGAGATGAAAGAGAACCAAACGGTCCTGACCCCGCCACCCGATGCTCATATGAAAGGTCAGAAGGACACTGGTCAGAAGGTGTTTGCCTTCGACAGATCATACTGGTCGTTCGACCGGAAAGATTCCCACTACGCCGGCCAGGACAACCTCTTCGACGATCTCGGTCAGCCGCTGTTGGATAATGCCTTCGAGGGTTACAACAACTGTATCTTCGCGTACGGCCAGACCGGTTCCGGAAAGTCCTACTCGATGATGGGATACGGCAAGGAAGTGGGCATCATCCCGAACATTTGCCAAGATATGTTTAGGAGAATCACGGCATTGCAAGAGGACAAGAATCTCCGCTGTACGGTTGAGGTGTCGTATCTCGAGATTTACAACGAGCGCGTCAGGGATCTCCTTAATCCGTCGACCAAGGGCAATCTCAAGGTTCGTGAGCACCCGTCGACCGGTCCTTACGTCGAAGACTTGGCGAAGCTCGTAGTCGGCAGCTTTCAGGAGATCGAACACTTGATGGACGAGGGAAACAAGGCCAGAACTGTTGCGGCCACGAACATGAACGAGACTTCAAGTAGAAGTCACGCCGTCTTCACTCTGATGCTCACTCAGAAGAAATTCGATCCCGATACCAAGATGGAGATGGAGAAGGTCGCCAAGATCAGTCTGGTCGATTTGGCTGGTTCAGAAAGAGCTACCTCAACAGGTGCCACGGGTGCGCGTTTAAAGGAAGGTGCTGAGATCAACAGATCTCTTTCTTCCCTCGGTCGTGTCATCTCAGCCCTCGCGGACATCTCCACGGGCAAGAAGAAGAAGGGAGCTGGTGGACAGGTTCCATACCGAGACAGTGTTCTCACCTGGCTGCTCAAGGATTCATTAGGTGGAAACAGTATGACTGCTATGATTGCTGCCATCAGTCCGGCAGACATCAACTACGACGAAACTCTCAGTACTCTTCGATATGCCGACTCAGCGAAGAGAATCAAGAACCACGCCGTCGTCAACGAGGACGCGAACGCACGCATGATCAGAGAGCTCAAGGAAGAGCTTGCGTTGCTGAGAAACCAGCTGGGCGGCGGCGGTGGCGGAGTAGCGGGAGCTCCTGGAGCTGCCGGCGGCGGGACGATCACATCTGAAGAGGTCTACCCAGAGGGCACGCCTTTAGAGCAGCAATTTGTCTCCATCAAATCCAGCGACGGCGCCGTGAAGAAGGTCTCGAAAGCCGAAATTGCGGAGCAGCTCAACCAGAGTGAAAAGCTGCTGTCAGATCTTAATCAGACCTGGGAGCAAAAGTTGCAAAAGACAGAAGAAATTCACAAGGAGCGTGAGGCTGCTCTGGAGGAGCTCGGCATCAGCATTGAGAAGGGGTTTATTGGACTCTCCACGCCCAAGAAAATGCCTCATTTGGTCAATCTCTCGGACGATCCGCTGCTCGCTGAGTGTTTGGTTTACAATCTCAAGCCAGGGTTAACGACAGTCGGGAACATGGACACCAACGCCGACAATCAAGCAAACATTCGTCTTAATGGGACGAGAATCCTGCACGATCACTGTGCATTCGAGAACCAACAAGACGGCACTGTCATGGTCATCCCAAGGGAGGGGGCTTCTGTCATGGTGAACGGAAAGCGGATTGAAGAGCCTAAGCAGCTGCATTCCGGTTATCGTGTCATCCTTGGCGATTTCCACATCTTCCGTTTCAACCACCCCATGGAGGCGCAAAAGGAACGAGCCGACAAGAGTCTGCTGCGCCAATCTGTAACGGCCAGCCAGCTGCAGAATCTCGAAGGCAAGATACCCACGCCATCACCCAGCCCTCGCCCAGGTCACGAACGCAACTGGAGCAAAGCAGGATCAGAGTTCGGCGACAGCCGGCCGGACTCTCCAATCCCCTTCCGTACCGGACGGGACAATGACTGGAGCTTTGCACGCCGAGAGGCCGCAGAGGCGATTCTTGGGACGAACCAGAACTTGTCCAGCCTTACAGACGATGAGCTCAACGCGCTGTTTGAGGGCATTCAGCGAGCGCGTGCTGAACGTGTGAACGGCCGCGAAGGAGACGATGACACGGAATCAGTCACATCTTACCCCATTCGGGAGAAGTACATGTCGACAGGCACGATTGACAACTTCTCTCTTGACACTGCGCTTACCATGCCGTCGACTCCGAAACAGGGTGAGGTGGATGACAAACTGAGGGAGGTTCGAGAAGAGATGCAGTCTCAGCTCGATCGACAAAAGGAAGAATACCAAGATCAGCTGAAGACGGCGGAAGCGGCCAACGTTGAGGTCGAGGAGATCAAAAAGGAGAAGGCGAGGATGGAAGAAACCTTGAAAACAATCAAGGAGGACATGCAACAGCAATTGGCGGTGCAGCGCCGACAATTTGAGGAGAAGCTCGAAAAGATGGACCCGCTCAAGAGGCCCAAGGCGAACCCCAAGCTCTCGGACGAAGAGATTGAGATTGCCCGACAAGTCGTCAAGCACTGGAGGACCAGGCGTTACGTGCGCATGGCCGAGGCAGTACTCCAGCATGCATCAGCACTCAAGGAGGCGCAGATCATGAGCAATGAGCTGGACGAGGGAGTCGTTTTTCAGTTCACCGTTGTCGACGTCGGTCATTCCTTGTGCTCGTCGTACGACATGGTCTTGAACGGTCTGACCGGCGAAGGCGACGATATCGCCCTCGACGAAGCCCAAAAGCCCTGCATCGGCGTGCGAGTGATCGACTACAAGAACAGCGTCGTCCATCTTTGGAGCCTCGAAAAGCTTCACGACCGCGTCCGACAAATGAGGCAGATGCACCAGTACCTCGATCAGCCCGAATACGCCCAGCATCTCAGCCTCGATAACCCTTTTGTTGAGACTTGCATGCCCCAGTACACGCTTGTCGGAGAAGTCGATGTTCCCCTGAAGGCGGTCTTCCAAAGCAGGGTGCAGGACTTTGCTCTCGATGTCCTCTCTCCGCACACGTCACATGCCATCGGCATGATCAAGCTGTCTTTGGAACCGTCCCACGCCAGGGCGCCTTCAAACACTCTCAAATTCAACGTTGTCATGCACGAAATGGTGGGATTCGCCGAGAGAGAAGGCACCGAGGTTCACGCGCAACTTTTTATCCCAGGTGTATCCGAAGAAGATGGCATCACGACGACCCAAATGATCAAAGACTTTGACGAGGGGCCCATTCGTTTTGAGAGCGTACATAGTATGAGCGTTCCTCTCTTCAGCCCTCAGACAGTTACCCTCAGGGCAGCTATTTTCGCCAAGGTGAGCCCAATGCACCTGGATAAGCTCTTGAGTTGGGACGACATGAGAGACAGCGTGCCCGCCTCTCGGGGCAAGGGCAAAGGTGCGAGGATTGCGGAATCCCAGTTCTACACCGAGGAAAAGCACGACATGCTGGCAAGGATCCAAATCCTTGAGCTCAACGAGGAGGGAGAGTACGCCCCTGTCGAGGTTGCGCAGACGAGCGAAATGGACGGAGGCACCTTTCATCTTCATCAAGGACTCCAGCGACGGATTGCAATCAACATCACGCACAGCTCCGGCGACGCCTTGCCCTGGGACGACGCAATGAACCTAAGAGTTGGCAAGATCCGGCTCTTGGATCAGGCAGGAAAATCACCGGACATGGGATCCACGTCTCCGGCAATCACTCTCAAGCTTGCCAACAAACCGGCCTTCCGCGATAACGCGAACGGTACGCGAAGCATCACGCTGACTGGGCAGTGGGACTCGAGTCTGCACAACTCGCTCTTGTTGGACAGAGTCACCGCAGACAAGTATCGTGTACAGATGACGGTGGCCTGGGAAATCAGTTCCAACAAGTTTGCGGAGCCAATGAAGTTTGCGATGCATGTCTGCTGCCAGATCATGTCCCGGTCGTACGTTCGGCAGACGTCCATGTTTTCGGCACTGTGGCAGAGCGTTCGATTTGTTCATGCCACGAGCGCCATTTTCACGTTGTCCATGCGCCCGGCACCCATCAAACGGGTCGGTGACCTTTGGAGAATGAGCAGCCAGCATGATTACGTCAAGGGAGAGGAGCAGCTCACCACGTGGACTCCTCGCGGCGTCTCTCTCGTGAGCGATTTCATCCTCTCTCGGAAGAAGAGAAGACGTATCGCAGAAATTGGGGCTGTCCAGACACTGCTGAAGAAGATTGGCCCGCCTGAGCCAAAGCAAAAACCGGCGGAAGAGGAAGCCCACGACGACGAGATGCCTCCTCAGCCAACCTTTGAGCATGACGATGACGACCTCCTCAACGATACACCTGAGGGTTCACAAATTCCAGAGGACGATCTTGGCGCAGGAGACGGTCAAGAAGCTGGCCAAGAGACACCGCAGCCAGATGAGACCGCTACCGTACAGGAGCCGCAAGAACCCGAGATCCCAGCGGAGGAGAAGCATCTTCTCGAGAGATGCCTCCGTCTCTGGATCATGTACCCAGACCCGCTGCTGCAGATCCTCAGCCCGGCCAACACCGATCCGCCAGCAGATGGGGCTGCGCCCGAATCTGCCCCTCCGAGCCTGATACCGACAATTATCCGAGTAGCCAAAAACCCAAAGGTTCTCAAGGGTGGCTACCTTCTCGTTCCTAACAGCAGCTCAACCAGATGGGTCAAGAGGTTCGTGGAACTGCGACGGCCATACCTCCACATCCACTCGGTTACAGATGGCGATGAAGTGGCCATCGTCAGCTTGCGCAATTCTCGCGTCGACAGCCAACCCGGTGTCATCGGCCTCTTGTCGGGCGATGATGATGACACAAACTCGCAAACCAACGGTAGTGTCGAGGAGTTCCGCCCGAGTCATCGCCGAACTGCTTCCGGCCGCGTCATCTCCACCATTTGGACGGGCACTGGTACAGGTGGTGCAGCAAATGGCGCCAACGGCGGTCTTCAAAGGTTGAGCGAGCGACTGCAGGCCGGAGTCTTTGCCATCTACGGCACAGACAACACGTGGCTCTTCGCCGCCCGCAGCGAGCGCGACAAGATGGACTGGATCCTCAAGATCGACCAAAGCTACTTTTCAGGCACCGACAGCACTAACGGTAGCGGAGCCGGCAGCCCTGACCGGTACGATGACTCTCTCATCGGCGGCTACTGAACCAATCCGCAAGAGGAAACACAATGACGAGGTTTTTACGAAGTTTTTTTTCCTATTTCCAGTCAAGAATGAAACATGCCTAGCTCGACGACGGCATTCCACGGGCAGGAGGCTCCTGCTCACTTCGACATTTTCTCTTTGTTCCGTTTGTATAACGAACGACGACGAATCGCATTATACCCTCTATGACTTGGAAAGGAAAGAAGATACAGCCAAGGGGACGAACATCCTGCTTGTTGAGGGTGCTATAAAAGATGGATGACGGGGAGAGAGAAAAGAGCGGCCGAGCAAATGAATATAAAACCTAGACAGAACTACCCCTAGTAGCATGGGGGGGCGAACCGAAGCTGGTTTTTACGCGCGCCTTTGCTTCCACGGGGGTTGGATATGCTGGAAGGGGGTTTGCACGATAATATTATTTGGCCGCTTGGCTGTACATAGTTACGGGCGAAGACATACTTAATGACCATGAAGATTCTCGAGACGACGCATCGAGCCACCACGAACTTGGGCAGTGTTATCTGCAGGATAGTGCGTTTCTATTGACTGCAAGAACCTGTTCTGCTATTTCTACCAAAGCACCATCAGCACAGTCCTCCGGAGCTCGGCGGAGCTCCAGACGACGTCCCCCGGCATGTGTCTCGCTCGCGGACATCGGCCGATTTGGCCGGACTTTGAAGTCCGGGACATGCTTTAACACTACACTGCGTGCATCTCTAACTGATGTCACTGGAACTTTGAGGGTCCTCCGCGCGCGTTTCCGACTAATCTGGCGGCTTCTGCGACGAAGACCGGCCGGGCCCTTCCAGGCTCATTAACAGCTCTTTGCGCAGCGAACGGGAGTGGGTTGAAAGAAGACGTGTGTGTGTATTCAAGATTCCGCTAAAAATGGCAAATGCTCCAAATCCATACCCGATCGAAAATACAGGATGCTCCTTTTAATAGGAAACAAAGAAAAATACCCGAAGAACGTCAAAATACAGTCGCAGTCTAAATTGGCGAGCAAGGTGACCCCTATTCGAAAAGTCAGAGAGCTAGGAGGAGTTCAAAAGGTCCCTTTTCACAGCTTGGCGCTCTCGCCGACGGTGCCGATCTTGAGCTTGCCGCCGTACTTCTCGAGGACCTTCTCGTTGTGGTACTTCCAGAAGACCTTGGTGGCGTTCTTGCCGGCGAAGCGCTTGAGGATCTTCTCGCCGCCGGGGTGCTCTGATTGGAATGCTGGAGGGTGGCAGTTTAGTTGGAGGTCTACAAAGAACTGGGGGTGGGAATGTGGTGAAAGGAAAACGTTGCATGAAGGAAGCACGCATACAGGGGAACAGGGGCGCGCGCGCGTGGGCTTACCTGTGATGTCGTAGACGCCGTCCTCGACGATAATCCACATATCCTTGTCGGTCTTGTGCTGGGCGACCTCGGCGGTGGTGAAAGTCTTGGACATTTTGGCGGCTGATGTTAGGTTGTGAGGGGGTTTTGTTTTGGTTTTGCTCGGTGGTTTGATTGCGCGAGTGTTGACAGGCGATAACTCGTACAGGCGTTGGTTGGAGAGCTGACGAAGTGGGGTTTGATTCGTTTGTGTCGTCGGGTGATGAGGCTCGTGGGTGGGTGAGTGAGAGGGAGAGGAAGTTGGATGAGATTCAGGACACGCGTGAGTGATTGTGTGAGATAACCGGGGGGCCTTTTTGTTCGGTGGTCGTTCCGGCATTGCAAACGGCACGCGGACTTTTGGGCGTGCACACACCACGAGTCACTTACCTCGGCTCATCTATGCGCGAGCAGGGATGGGGAGCCAATGGTCGGACGACGTCATTCGCCCGCTGGGCTGGGGGTGGATCGAGGTGGGGAGCCGGCCTGGGAGGGAAATGCGGGAACAAATCACGAGACTGCGATTGCTCAGCTCGTGAGATCTGGGGGAGGGACGCTCCTAGGCACAATAGATCCGAGGCTCCGCTAATTGAGTTTCTCTTGGCCGGTCCTGTGCTGCCGACATCAACTTCATATATTGAAGTTTATCACAGGCCGGTAAGGGGTAGGTTCTGTCGCAGTGCTCCGCAGGAGCAGAGTCTTAGCATCAAGCGCGTATAACCCATCATAGATCTGGTAGGTGGCAACAACAGGCCCTGGGTGATGATGTTTCCTCTTTGTGGTGAGGATTGGCGCGACTGCTCCGTCACGTGGGTAGGTACGTAGACAGCAGCAGCCGGCTCACCAAACTTGCCTGGGAAGGAAGGAGCCGCTCAAAGGGAATACCAGACCCAATTTGCGCTTTTCTGTCAACTTTGAGAAGGGGAAGCTGTCCGAGAAGGTGAAGGTAAAAGTAGGCGTAGCCCCAGACCCTCGAGCGATCACAGGCCCTACCTTCTCAAGGTTCGATTCTTGCTTTTGGCAACTTCTTTTTCCTTTCCCTCGATTTTTTTCCTCGTTGAGGTTCTGGCATGTAGAAGGCAATGGTCCCGAGGCATTGGTAATTATCTCTTCAGCCCACCTTGTTTGAGTTGGGCCTAGCCAAATCATCACCGTCTCCAAAGTTTGCTCTAATCGTACTTGGTATCTCGAATTTAACAGATTAGTAGACGAACAACAAAACAAGGAGACAACGATATGTACAGAGAATAACGGGGTGGGGAGGAAACTATCGCCCCTCCCTATCGCGTCGTGACCCTTTATAACCCTTTTAGCTATACGCCCAAGAAAACAAAAACGCCGTCCATGCAAGACAAAGTAGGAAGAGTGGCATCGTCAGGTCACGTCTAGATTTCCACAATCATGTTCCCCCGGTCCAGGGCCCTCCTGAACAGGTTCGCAAAGGTGGCGGTGCCCTTGCAGTCGCTGGCCTCCCACTTCTCGAGGGCCTTGGGCATCCATTCCTGGATCTTCTCGATGCGGTGTTCGTTCTGTGGGGAAAAGCGTGTTAGTAAGAATCCTTTGCCTTGATCGACAAAACAGACGGAGACATACCGAAGGATGCGTGCTCAGGAACTCGGGGGGCTCCTCCGCGCCGGACCTCTTGGCCGCCCAGTCCATCCGCCTCCAGAACGCCGCCGCCTCGCGCGGGTCGAAGCACGCCTCGGCCATGAGCATCAGCCCGATGTGGTCCGCCTCGCTCTCCTGCAGCCGGCCCATCGGCAGGTTGAACACCATGTCCATCAGGCCCGCGCCGACGTAGTGCACCAGCAGGATCGCGGGCGGCCAGATCCCCGAGAGCAGCACCAGGCTCCCCAGCAGGATGTTGGGCCCGATGCTCGAGCTCATGCGCTCCCCGACGTGCTGCGCCAGGTTGTGCGCGATCTCGTGGCCCAGCACGGCCGCCAGCCCGTCCTCGTTGCGCGCCACGCGCAGGATCCCGCTGTGCACGAACACCTTGCCCCCCGGCAGCACGAAGGCGTTGAGCGTGTGCGGGTCGTCGATGACGCGGACCTCCCACTCCTGGCCCTCCAGCCCGGAGACGGGGATGAGCCGGCGCATCACGCGCGCGACCATCTGCGAGCGCGGGTCGCCCGAGGGCAGGAACCGCCCTCCCTGGGACTCGACCTCGTGGATCACGCGTTTCACCTGCTCGTTGGAGACCACGGCGACGTAGTCCTCCGAGTAGCAGTTGAACCGCCGCCGGCCCGAGACGGGCACCGTCTGGACGTTGTAGAAGTAGAAGCCGACGGCGGCGAGGAAGGCGGCCACGATGACCGAGTGCGTGCCGCGCGACTTGGCGAGGCGCCAGAGCCCGGCCTCCGTCACCAGCGGCTGCGCGCTGCGGAGCCGCGCCTCGTGGTACTGCTGCTGCAGGTGGTGGTGGTCTACCTGGAGGCGGTCGCGGGGGCTGCGCGGCGTCTGGGAGAAGAGGCGGGCTGCTCGTATTGTGGGGTCGCGACCGAGGCGGACGGTTCGGAGCGCGGCGTGGGGGGAGATGCCCGGAAACGGGCGGGCGATCGGTGTCGAGCGGAGGGCTGCGCGGAGTATTGGCGGCCGCAGCGCGGCCCGGAGGGGCAACATGGCTGGGTGTAAGCGCGGGCGCCGGGAGGTGTGGTCGAAGCGAGTGACTTGAGCCGGTGTATTCGGTTCTGCACGGCCTGGCTCTAGAGACCTGGTGGCAGGGCTACGGCCGTCGGTTGGTTCGGTCGGGGGGGAAGCAAAACGTCTTTGAATCTGACGATGTCATCTTCGGAGCTGATGAAGACGACGAGGGTGGGTACCTGGATGGTTGCGATAACGATAAGAGAAGCTGCGCCACATCAATCTCTCACCAGCCACATAGTACTTCGAACAGCTTGTGGCGCCTTCCATCAACTAGAGGTCCCCGCCATGGACCAACCCATGCAATGGATCCCCATCTCTTTACATCCGTCGCAACAGATTCATTCAGACATTGAATAGTCGATGATCTCCCGCACAATTAACACAAGCAGAGAGAATACCAGAAGAGTTGCCAAAGAACCGGGAAGAGAACAGATTGGTATATTTGCTGAGCAAGTGTGTATTTAGTAGTCATCATCGTCGTCATGTTGTAAGAACCCCTCAAAAGCGTCTCGCTCGAAATTCCGGATTTTGTCCATCCTTGACCCGGATGATTCTCATGTTGTGTTGTTTGTTTCCTCTCGAGTGCGCCCATCTCGCCTTGACAGAAAAGAAACTCGAAAGCATCTCTCGACGACGCTGTTGATTCGGCTTTTCAATGGGGCGACGCGAGCACCCAAGGCATGGAACCTTTCCTGCTCTGCGCCAGAAGCATCTCTCTATAGAAAAAAAGTCATAAGTCGTAAGTGCGTCCCCGTCTTCTCTCAGTCGTCCATCCGTCGGTCCTCGGACGAATTGCCACCGGCCGCCTCGCCGGGATACGGTTTCCGGCCCCACACGACCCAGACGTGCTGGTACGCGTGGATGTGGACGTTGCTAATGTCCTTCCGGACGCCTACCAACGATACCTGCCAGCCAAAGGGTCAGTCAGTCTTTTCGGGTCGGAAAATGAAGGGCTGCGACAGGTCCTCACCTCGACCTCTTCCTGCGGCCGCTCCAGGACCTGCGTGAACAGCGCCAGGCTGAAGCCGCTCAGCCCGTCCAGGAAGTTCTGCTCCCACAGCTTCCCGACGTGCTTGTGCCGCGGGTGCTTGGCCCACCCGTTGAGCGGGATCTTGAAGACCTTCTCGTGCACGTCGACGAAGCCGACCTCCTCGTACCACCGGCGCAGCAGGTGCGCCCTCGTCAGCGGCCGCCCGATCAGCTCGCTCGCGTAGTTCATGTCGTCGACCCACTTGGACAGCGGGCCGTCCGGCGCGAGCGTGTCGTCGTCGCTGACGGCCTCGACGTTGAAGTCCTGCGACTCGAGCCAGCCGCCCGGCCGCAGCGAGTCGAACGCCTGCTGGATCACCTCCGTCTTGAAGTCGCCAAAGGACCCGAGGAGCACGCGGGTGTGGATGTAGTCGAACGGGTCGGGCCACGCCCACGGTTGTGAGCTGGGCCACTGGTCAGTTCAACATCCGACGGGTTTGTCTATCGCAGAAGGACTTGACTCACGCGTCTTCGATGTAGAAGTGAACATTCGGCGGGACGGCGTTGCTCTGAATCGGCGAGAGGTCCACCCCGATGACGCGGGCCTCCGGGTAGGTGTCGCCCATGTCCATAGCCCATGCGCCCGTGCCCGTGCCGACGTCGAGAATCCGTTTCGGAGTGAAGTCATCCGCTATAGGCGCAAAATGTAATCTGCCGTTGAAAAGCTCCGTGAGCGCAAGCGATTGCAGGTCCAGACGCTCCTGCTCTGCGGCGTCGTTGGGAAAGACGTAGGCTGCCGGCCATGTCAGCATTGCAAGACCCAGGAAAATCACGAAACATTCTACACTGCACCTACAGCCGGCTTGATAAGCGTGATATGTCCTGCCGAAATGCCGGGGAAAGCATTCTACACTATCGGGCAGCGAATCTGTCTCACTCCACGCGATGATGTTAGCTTTGCGCGTGCGTGAGCGAGCAGAAGGTTTGGGCGACAGGCATACCCCTCGTGAGGATCGGGCTAAGAAGGGTCTTGTTAGTGATCATCGGATGAACAGCAGATCAGCAGCTGGAGGGGGGGCGGGGAATCCCAACGCACATCGGGCTCCAGAAGGCTGTCGTGCAGGGATGTCTTGTCGGGAATGGCTTCGAACGTGAACTCGAAACCATTGAGGCGGCCGTTGCCGGCGCCGGGCGGGTTGAAAGACATGACTGCGGTTCGCGACATGGACGGAGAAAAAAAAAGACCAGAATGCGATGGAGAGAGATGCGCTTCGCTCAACAGAAAGTGCTGCAGCCAGACTCTTTATGAACCAAAGCGACGGGTCCGGAACCAAGGGACGATTGCGGTCAAGCCCAGGGCCATCGAAGACCTCGAGGAACGAGTGGAGTCGGGGCAAAAAAGTCAATCGAAGATGCTCGTGGTGCTCGAAATGACCTTTTTTTGGGAACAAAGAAAACCTCGCTCGAGCGCTTTGTTATTATGCGCTGCTGTCTCGCAGAACGTGTTGTGTGTGGCGGCCAGCTGAGGCGGCGTCTTCATGTGCCGATGGAGTCGGACCTTGATGTTGAGACAACAAAAACTCGATTGCCTGCTGGCGGGGGGGATCTCTGGGTATCAAAGAGGAGAATGAGAAATCGAACGATTGATGATCGCGAATCAAGATGAGAGGGTGACAGCAACAGGAATCTTTCCGGGTTCGGAGGCTCGTAGCAAGGCGACGAACGAGAAGGCAGAGATGGGACCAGAACGGCCGAGACAAAGTTTAAGACGAGAGATTGGGGGCGTCAGTGACGGGACGGGAGGGGAGGATGGCGGCCCTTTGTGTGAGGGAGTTGAGAGTGCCATGGACCCGATGAACCGGGTCGGCTTGAGTCGGTCTGAATCCGCGAAGGCGGGAAAGGCGGGAACCAGAAGACGGGGGGGTGAGAGACCCAATAGGTTGGTCGTTGGTATTTTGGTCGTTGGAACTTGGTCATAATGGTCTCGACTGATACATTGTCAAATGTCGATTCCACACGAGCGGATCCTAGACCCTGGGACCTGGGAATTTTGCTTCGGACCCGGGGACTTGCTCCCCGTCCGTTGTTGCTTCTGCTGCTCTGAATGGGCGCCTCCGACCTGGACCACCCAGGAGTCGGGACAAACCATCCCAACCCAAGGCCTTGCATATTACCATGTAAGCTTGCACGTTGGCGCGCAGCGCGGAACCGACAAGTGAAGCCCCCCCTCAGACGCCTTCTTCCCCGATTTGCTACCGGATGCCGGGGGAAAGTCGTCGAGACAAGCAACAGGCGTTGAGCGATCCAGTGGCCGGCAGCTCTTACACCTCTCACAAGTTACATATAGGAGTATCAGTACAGATACACTAGGCGTAGGCGACCGGCGAGCTGGGACCTAAATTCGGTTTTCCAGCGTGGTTGTGGTCAACGCCATCGAGGATGCGTGCAGGCGCCCAAGGTGGTCGGATGAATATGACCAAAATGGTTTGCTGCATGAAGCACAGAGAGGGGGGAGGGGAGGCAAAGAGGGGGCGCATGGTGCGTACAGCAGGTATGCATTAGAGCCAACAAGTCTGGATGCGGTCCCAAAAGAAAGAGAGGGGACAGAGAGGAGAAATAATAGTGTAGAGAGCCAAACGAAAGGCAGAGAAGAAAAGACCTGCAGAGAGGTGCCACAACTGCGAAGTCAAAGACGCCGAATCTGAACATGGATGGCAATCAATGAGGAAAAGAGTCCGATCCTCGCTGACCAGACACTGTGGCAGATGCTAGGCCGGCTCATCTCAACCCCTTCCTCCCCTTCTACCAACCGGAAGCCCTGGACGACTACCAGCCATCTGACATCTGACGAGAGAAGAGGAACTCGCAGTAGCTCTCCTCGGAAGCGATGAGCAGACCCAACACGCAGAGACTCAGATCACGACCAACCTGCAGTAATGCGGGCACCCTTCGCGGTGGGAATGCTGCGCAAGTGGTGCCATGCCAGCTGCGCTGATAGGGCGACAGGACATCCATGATTTGCAGAGGCGGCGGCTTTGGCCAGTTGGTGGGGAGAGTTGGGGTAACATCCGCTCAGAGAGAACTCCTCCAGCCGGGCGTCAGTGTTCATTCATGATCCCTGCTCCCTGTCCCCTTGCTCCCTGCTGGTCCACGTCTAATATTCGTCTAGCCAGACTTTTGGAGACTGAGAGAGAGAGGGGTTCAGTCTGGGCTCTGGACTCTGTACCCGGCCGGGCAAGACTTTCCCGTCGTCAAGGCTAAAGGGTTTGTTGCATTGCTGCGTTCCTCGGTTGCTCCTCACCAAACACCAAGGTTAGTTGTGGTTGTGAGGGGGCGGGTGGCGGCCTTCGAAAGACGGTGTGACGGGTCGACGGAAGCCGGCTCAAGGCTTGCAGGAAAACCAACTTGCAGCGTGATTGATGTCTGGTCTGTGCATCGCAGCCCAGCAGGAGCCACATGTGCTGCTGCACTGCTCTGCTGCTGCCCGTCGACCTCGCCGCTTTCAAATGGTTGTTGTGTCTTCCAATACAGGTTGTCATGGCGTATTAGGAGGTTGGAGCTGCGCCGCAGAAATGCCCATCCCAGGTTCTCGGGCCCTGTACCCAGTACGTTGGAGTTGGAAAGACGGACACGCAAAAGTCCCCCCCTCCATCACCCCCCTTGGTGACAGATATCAATAAGAGAAGAAAGTAACTTCCAACCAACGACCTGTCACCGTCTCCGCCCCAGCATTCGCAGATGTCTCTCTTTGCCTCGGATCATTCCCACGTCAGCCCCCGTGATTCGTTTGACCGTGAGACACAGTCATTCTCTCGACGCCAGCCCGTCTTACTTTTCCTTGCCAGGAAACGCCCGTTGACTCGCCGTCCCAGAGGACCGGTTCGCCCTGTGCAGCGCGACATGCAGTTGCGTGACAGCTCATCTGTCACAAACTCGCTTGGCTACAGAACAAGTCGCGCGACCTGTCAGCAGCTGCCCGGACGAGGCGCACAATGTATTTCCCGCTTCCGTGGATGTGTTTGTCGCGGTGCATGCGCTGTCGTAGCACTGTCCCACCGCCCAACTGGCCGGCGCCGGCGCCGGCGTCGGCCACGCGAACTTAACAGCCGTCCCGCCTTTGCATAGATTACCCATCATGTCCGACTTCTGGTCTGGTGGTATTATCTCATAGCAACCTAAACGAAACATCGGGGATGTCTCGAAAACGCGGGATTTTGATTTGGGGAAACACTCGGAAACAAATCTCATTCTGGTGTCTCGGCCGCCCATCCCTGCCGGGAGAGGCCCTCTCAATCAATGTCCCGGCCGCACTCTTCCCTTGCCTCGGGCCCGGAAGTATTGGATTTTCTTTCTCCCCTGTGCTGCTGATCAGTAATAGCTTAACCAAGCACCGGGATCAGGCCATCCGGTCGGAGTCTTCTTGTCTCGGTTCCATCTTCGGCACGCTTCGTTTTGTAGATGTTGGAACATGCCCGTGACGTTTCCCACCGCAATATTAAACTCCCTGTCGGGTCCCTGGCATTGACATGAGACCCCCACTGTTCAGGGCCCTGCCGGTCTGCTATATTCCGTCAATCTCGCATGCTCGCCGAGCGATCAACCGGCAGGCAATATCGGGCGAGCATGTGGGAACGTTTCCGAAAACCTCAACGTACCCCGGGTCCCTGACTTCCTGGAACGGGACTTCCGGAGCTCACCCCTTTTTTCCGTTCGCCTCACCAAAGCTCCTTCATAGATGATTGTTGGGAGTTGGCTGGCCTCGCTTCGAAGCGTTCCGGCAAGCATCATACCGGCTTGAGGGATTGTGTCCAGGTTTTCCAAGTACTTTGGGTTGGCTGTGGAGATGACCAAGATGGAGCGCATGCCATCAAGGCGGGAGGGCCTGGCGGTATCGGTACCTGCATATATCTGGTTGGCTTGCGGTGGGGGATTTCCGAGATGCTGTTTGGGCGTGGCCCGGACTGGTGTGATAGGAACTCATCCTAGCAGGAGCCGTGAATGCCAACTTTAGAATCTTTTCTGGTCCTTGTCAGCCCTCACGCTGAACTCTTCCCAGCTCACCACGTCGCTGTCCTCCCAGAGGTCGTCGTCGGCCCGTACGACGTGGCTCCAGCCGTCGATGAGTGCCCTCCAGTAGCAGGTTTCAGCAGCTGGGCTCAAGTACCCGCGTCCAACAAATAATGCCCGTTGCCGTTGCGCAATGCCACGTGCAACGTCGGGATGATTCTCTAGCCAGCTGATCGTGGCCTTCAAATCCGACCAATCTGGGTTGACAAAAACCATGTTTGCTTCTTCCGGGCGAACCGTCACCGGCCACGTCTCTTGCGCCCTCAGAGAAGGGTATCCTCCTTGGTCACCAGACACATCATCCTGTCCTGCGGGATGTGTCCTGCTGCGATCTAGCAACACGCATGAGTAAACCGGCTTGACGAGGTGTGTTGTGTGTTGTATCCACTCGAACGGGGGGCTTATGAGCACGCTTTCGCAAAGCTGGTGAAACTGCAAACGACCCGAATAGGAGACACCTTCAGTGTGAATGATGTACTTGTACCGGCAGAAGTCTTCAATCTGTAGAGCGTTGGTGGCATTTTCCCCGTTGTTCGTCCAATTCAATGCCTGAACATCGGCCCAGTCTGCATTTGTTGTGACCTGGAGAAGATCCTGCCTTGACTTTGGATTAGCACTGGCACCGTTGTTGAACCAGGCCGTTCCCCGCCACACTGCGCGAGGGTCTTTCCTGTCGAACGGCAAAGCTGTCTCGATCTGTTGGGTCGCAGCGGCAGCGTGCGGTATAGACCGTATGAATGGCTGGTCCCAGGCCCAAAATGCGAAGTGAGGAATGGGAAAGATGTGTCTCGAGGAGGACGAGACGGGTCGGCTGTGAGACCACGAGTTGGATACGGGCGTATCTTGGATGTACAAGTTGAAAACGACGTCTGGCAGGGGATTCGGTGCCGTCAACAAGGCCCGGTTGATCTGATGTAGAGCAGCTCTTTGTCGCTGGTAAATCATTAGCCGCTGCTTTGTGGTGATGACTTGCACCCCACCGTAGCTGGTGGTTTGATCGAAGGATGCTGACCTCTTTCCATTGATCAGACATGTCAACTGGCCGGGGCGCTCGTATGATTCGCATCTTGTTGTCTTTGATCTGGCCCAGAAGCGAGACAGAGACATCCTTAAAGCTGAGCTGGAATGGACCCTCAGCCACGGCTACGTCAATCTCTTTTGTTAGGCCGGGAAATGTCGCCCGGCATTCCTCCTCAGTAAGATGAAGGTTTTCGAAGTGCCGCAATTTGTCCTGCGCTTTACTGGACCCAGGAACAGTGTCGACTGGTCGCCCATGGTTGTAATAGTTTCCCAAGCCAGGTTTCGAGGGACACCAGAGGCCATAGGCGATCAGTCCAAAGGTCGAAATGACCACAAGTGGCCATAGCCGTCGTGCTGCCTGATGCTGGCGCATCTTGCGTCTGCGTCTCGGTGATCGCAAGCTGACTTTGTAGCTCAAGGCGAGGTTTCATGACGGAAAACGTCGAGCAAAACGACTCTGGGGGGGTTTAAGGATCAGTCTGATCGGTAGTAGTAGTAAGCTGCCCCGGTGTGGTCGTTGAGTCTTGCGACCTGGCCCCGGGATGCCTGTACATGCTACGCGCTGGGGCGGGGCCAGCTGAAGCAGAGTTTCGAGTAAAGCAACGCTGCCAACAGACGCAAAGTGGACAGAACAGGATCCCACGGAGATTCGAGCGCCGTCTTGACAGCGCCATGCCAAGCATCATTGGACGCGCCGGGCGGGGGCCGGATACTCGGCATGCCTGGCGATTCGTGTGTCGGGCACGGCAACGGACCCCTTCGGACCCTCCCTCTTGCTGCATCACGACCAAAGAATCAGGTGGTGTTGCCGTACGCGGACGTCAGCACGTCGGAGCGTGCTCGCGGCCATGGCCTGATCCATCTGCCAAGAAGAGTGGTCCTTGGCAAAATTACTCTTCTGGTGAGCTTGTGAGGCCGTATTGTCGGGCGGGGTATTTGGCTGCGTATTGGCCTGGAGTCAGTTCCTCCTAAACGTCCCTGCGAGGTCCACCAATCATCTAACATGTCGATATTGGTGCGTTGCGACCCCCGGATTTTGTGCCAACTGCCGATTTGCCGGGATTGTATGACTTGATCTGATATTTCTGGGGATGATTGAAGCAATTTGGTCCGGATAATAGGTACTCTGCAAAGCAGGTCGGGTGTGGTGTTTGGACGATCGGATGCGAAGGATGTTGGGGGAAAAGTGAAGCACTGTGGAAGGAAGGAGGCATATGCACAGAGGTACAATAACAACTGCCTTGCCTGGGAAGGTGCCTACCTCAAACAGCTCGCAGCTTCCACAGCAATACTTCCAGGTTGCATTTCTCCCAAGCCCGGGCCAGCTGACTGTTAAGACATGATCAACTGATCGTCAAAATGAATAAAGATCGAGTTGTGTGTAGACTGTTTGGTAGCAGTTGATTCAATCCAACAGTTCACATTATCACACTGCTATGACGGTCAGTATGATGATGTAAGCACTACAAGCTGCAAGTGTTTAAATGCAATCAAATGTCAACAAACGTAATTGCTTATGAAGTAGTGGGCGTTTATGCATGTACAAGTCAACTGCCAGACGAGTAGCATGGATATAGCTGCAATGTTAATCAGGTTTCCGTTGGATGGCATTCTTATTCCACTACCAAAACTCCCTCGAGCTCTCCTGTGATCGAGCTGTGATACCTCTCCTTGGCTACATAATGCTGTCAATACCAGTGTCTGAAGCAGACGTCACCATCCTAAGTGTAGACATGCCCAAGAACTACATGTGACCCAAACATCATCAACCCGCCCGCCTGGGACCCCGCCCACCTCACACCCACTTCGGATCATGCGTGCTCAACAGCCCCTTGTGAGGCTTCATCCCGCTCACCGGCGGCAGGTAATCAAAGTTGCCGAACCGCTGCGTGAACACCACGTCCGCCGGGCCCCTCGGCGCCTTCCCTCCGCCGAGGAAGTCGTAGGGAAACCCGACGTCAAAGTCGTACCCCGTCTCGATCTCGTCCACGTCCTCCTTTGACAGCTCGAGCCCCAACGCCTCGATGTTTCCCTTCAGGTGCTCGACCTTCCTCCCGCCGACGATGGGAAACACGTACGGCGCCTTGTGAAGGACGTACGCCATCGCGACGCTCGTCATGGGCGCCCCGACCCTCGCGGCCACCCGCCCGAGCACCTCGGCCACGCCCGCCTCCCTCCCCGTCTTGACGTCCATCTTCCTCCCCTCGGTGCCGGCTGCGTCGCCCTCGGTCTTGGGCTTGAAGTAACCTCCTCCAAGGCACCCCCACGGCGCGATCCCCATCCCCTGGTCGGCACACATCCCAAGCACCTCCCTCTCCAAATCCCTCGCCGCCGCGCTCCATCTCCCCTGGTACACGCTGAACGGCCTCATGCCGTGCTGCCTCGCATACCCGTTGCACTTGACCACCCACCACGCCGGCGCGTCCGAAACGCCCAGGTATAGCACCTTCCTCGCCTGCACCAGCGCGTTGAGACTCTGCATCAACTCCTCCGCCGTCGTCGCCAGGTCCCAGTAGTGCACGTACAGCACGTCGACGTACCCCGTCCTCAGCTTCCGCAGGCTGTCCTCGACCGAGACGTGCAGGCTCTTGCTCCCGTTGCCGCCGTAGTTGCTCTGGATCCTGCCCCGCGCCGAGTTCACCTTGTACCCGCTCGAGTACTTGGTCGCCAGCACAATATCGTCCCGCACACCCCGTGATTCAAGCCACTCTCCAATCCACTGCTCTGACTCTTCGTCCTGGTACTGGTTCGCCCTGGCTCGACGTTAGCATCATCGTCCATGATCAGACTATCAGAAGATGCCATGTGACAGGGACTCACGTATCGATAAAGTTGCCGCCCTGCTCGTAAAAGTAATCCAATATCTCAAACGCAGTCTCCTTGCTGCAGCTGCCCAGCCTGTCCTTCCAAGCCTCGCCAAAGTTCATCCCGCCCAGGCAGATAGGGCTCACGTACACCGACGCCGACGGCGCCAGCAGCCGGTGACGGCCGAGAAGGGATCTGGGCGGCGGGCACGGCGGGGCAGTCATTTTGGACGGATAACGTTTATGACGGGGGTTAGGCTTGTAGCTGAGGTGAACTGCGAATCCAGGAGCAGGTCGAAAGACTTCAGGTGATGTTGTGATGGATGTCGAAGTCGCAACGGCATGAGAAGAAAGGTTGGCAGTCTTTTGGGAGATGAATCCTGGGACGTTGATATAAGTCCCACCAGTAAGTAGGTAGGCACTTGAAGCAGCAGGTGCGCGGTTTGAGTAGGCGCGCAAAACGTGTGATGCTGTGCACCTTCCTCACAGTAACTCGTGTGCAACATGTGACGTAACCCTGGTCTCTACCAGCGGACGTATCGTCAAAACACCGCAAACTCCGAAAATCTCAAAGGCGGAAAGGAAAGGTTGATTCTGACAGTCTGGCTGGCGTTCGGATGAGGCCGCCCCATTGGGTGGTTTGTGGCTGATCGCGGCGGCCGCTCTGCAGATCCCGGGGAACCCCTTCGAGAACACCGGCCGATAGTCCGAGTAACCCCGCTCTGACGTCCGGCTGCGGCTCCCGACGGTGGGGCCGTGTTTGATGTTCTTAGAATCATCGACCGGGTGTTCTCGAACTTCTTTGTTCCCCTGACGGATTAAGATAACGACCAACGGCCACCGGCGTGGGCGGGCGCCAGACTCGTGCATCAATTAGAGTGACTTGGCAAAATCAACCTCACTCCTCATCCGAACCTAGTCGACCCTGAATCACAGATATCACCAACAGATATACCACGAGCGTGGAAGCAGTTGCGCAATTCCAAGTGTGCCAAAGGCGCAGTGCGTTGTCATGATCAAACCAATGAATTATACAATCATCGTTGCCTTGGCGCAACTGTACATACAAATAATCGCGCCTGCGTTGAAAAGGACACATCGTCCTTTGCGGCTTTCGTGCCGCCTTGCCTTCACCAGAGAACGACTCCTCGAAAATTCATTCCTATGCTGTGGTATTCACTGTTGAAGAATGCGGAGACGCCCGAACCCTGCGTGTCATCGAAACTAATGAAATAACGGCTCTAAGCCAAATCTAATGCTTCATACGGATGAAGAGCAAACGCCCTCCCAAAGTCGTTTGTACATCCCGCACAAGTGCGAGGCTATTTTCAGGGCTCAGTGTCTTACAACAGAAGGGCACCGAACAGGGTGAACATGACGGTGAGACCGCTGACGATGAGAGGAGCCTTCTCGACGGAGCCGCCGAAGGTGAGGCCGCCGGCAGCGGCGTTCTGGGAGCCCGAAGCAGAAGAGGCGGCGCCACCAGAAGCGGTGGGAGAGGCAGAGCCTCCGGTGGTCTCGCCCTCAGAAGCGCTGTCGCCGGCCCACTGGGAGCCATCGCCGTTCAGACCAGGGCCCTTGCCAGCACCCTCCTTCATGTACTGTTGCCTTGTCAGAATGCTTCTCAAAAGAGTTTGATGGAGTAGGGGCTTACCTTCTCAGCACCAGTGGGCATAGTGGGGATCTTGGTAGGGTCAACCATCCAGATAGAGTCGGAGGTAGGGCAGGCAGCGGAGTGGGTGGTGGAGGCAGCACCGCCGTCACCGGTAGGAGCGGGGTACTTGGACATGGCGCTGGCAAGCTTGGCGAACTCGGGCTCCTCCTTGACGTTATCGCCATCGATAGTAACGATACCGAAGCCGTTCTCCTCGAGAGAGTACTCGTACATGAGACCACCGGAGTAGACACCGGTCATCTTGTCGCTCATGAGGGCCTCAATCTCGCCGAAGTCACGGCCGTTGGTTATGCAGCCGTACTCAGACAAGCTATGACATGGTGTTAGCGAGCGGTTCGAATAGAATTGTGCAGAGGGAAGAGGCTTACAAGATGGGGAGACCGTAGTCGGTGAAGTTCTTGACCTTGACGTCCCAGCCAGCCGTCTTGAAGTCGGAGTTGCACCAGGAGTAGTCGTTGAAGCCGAAGAAGTCGCTGCGGGCATCGTCGCTGCCGCAGTTGAAGTAGTCGGCAGTCTGCATGCGGTTGTCGGCAACATCGGCAGCGGAGTAACCGACGAGGACGTGGCGGAGACCGCGGGAAGCCATGTAGTTCTTCATGTCACGGGTGACAGCCTTGACGTAGGGGGCGGTCAGAGTGGTGTTGGGGTGGTCGTGGATGACCTCGTTTCCGGAGAAGAAGGCGAGGGTGTTGTCGTACTTGGCCAGCTCGTCAATGGTGGCGAAGACGCTCTGGAGGTAGACGGCGTTGTAGGAAGGGTGAGGGTCGTCACGGTTGATGGAGTAGAGGGGGCTGTTGACATCGGCAACGAGGTAGATGCCGGCGTCGGCGAGCATCTTCATGCACTCATCGTGGTTCTTGGAGTTGTCAACGGAGTAGACACGGATGACGTTGACTCCGAGCTCCTTGAACTTGGGGATATCACGACCGCAGATCTTGGTGTCGGCCAGAGGGTCGATGTTCTTGGAGGAACCACCGGGCTGGTAGTCGATACCGCGGACGTAGAAGCGCTTGCCGTCGGCCCAGAAAGCTACAATTCACACAGTCAGCGAGGCAGTCGATGAGTGAAGGATCGGAGGTGGCAGTCGTACCATTGCCGGAGGCAGAGACGGCGGGCAGGGAGCGGGCCCGGATGGGGTTCTCGGGGGTGGTAGCGGTGGGCGTCGCGGAGACCATGGAGAGGGCCGCGAGGCCGAGGGCAGCAAAAGACTTCATTTTGACTGTAGGGTCCAAGATGTTTTCCCAAAAAACCAAGCGTTTGATGATCGTTAAAGTGCCAAGCGGAATTGAGTGCCGTGAAAGAGTGACGGGTCAGTTGGTAGGAGTAGCAAAAGTTTTGGCGTTCAGATTCCAATTCCAAGGAGATTTGTGATTAAAAAACGGGTTGGTCGGTTTATCGAAAGGGAGTTGTTGCAAAAAAAAAAGCGTCAACCAAAGCGAGGGAGTTGACTAGGAGGTTTTGAAGAGCAAAAAGGCTTGCACACACAACTCGAGACCCGGAAGGCGGTAACGAGAGGTCGGTTTGGTGGGATGAATGACGGAGAAAGAAGGAAGATCGGGGCTGGGAGGGAGGAAGGAGGGACTGGGAGAATTAAAAAACGGCGTGGTCGTTGGTGGTGGTGCAACACCCAAGGCACAAGGAGTGTACCAACGAGTTCCTTTCTTCATCCACGCCTCCTTGCCCCCCCGGACTCTCTGTCTCTCTGGGCTGTTCGTCGTCTCCACTGGCGCTGCCCTGGTCCAGTGCTCCTCCTTCTTGACCATCCATGCCAAGGAAGGGCCGACGAGAAGTCGTGGACGGTGGACACGAAGACGCTACGGGTCCTGTCACCCACACCCACGCCCACACACCCCTTGGAGCAGCCAGACAGGAGGTACCGACGATCCACCAAAAGTGAATGAAGCGGCTGTCAGACGCGCCGTGACTGGCCGTTTGGCAGCAGCAGCCTGGGCCTGTTCCCTCCATCCTGATCCTCGAGGACATCCACGGATTCAGGGGATGACGGGTGTGGACGGGAGACCGTGCGAGGGCGTGCACACATCAGATGGAAGGGTGGGATGGAGCCACTCGGTGTCCCGGCACGGAAAGTACGATGCCTATTGGTTAGAGGAACGCCTCCCGCCCAGAGACCAGGCACTAAGGCCACGCCTTCGCGCCCTCGTATCTCCCCTCCCGGGTCTTGCACCGCATTATAGGTGCCCAGGTACTATGTAAACACGGGAAAGCTCACTATTGGTGATGTAATTCCGGACACTACACATTGTCAATGTCGTCCATCATTCGTCCCTGGGCGCGTTGCACCGGCGCGTCTGGGCATAGACCTTGGTCTTGGTGGTGGTGGTGGTCGTCGTCGTTGTCTGGCAGGCTTTTTGATGGTCTTTCAATGGCTTGTCCAATGGCTAGTTCCTGGTCAAGCTTGCTGAAACACAGCGAGACGATGCCTGGTTTTGTTGTCGTTGCTTCTGTTTCTGTGCACCCATTGCCTGTTGGGTCCTGCCATGCCATGCTGCTGGGCGAGATGCCAAGAAGCTGCTTCTGGGTGTGGCAGTGGCACGCATCTTCGCGACCCTTATTAGTGCCCTGGTTGTTCTCGTATCACTATTTCACTGTTTATTACCCGCGCCTCTTACTGACATGACCAGGACGACCACAAGAGGGAGGACAACAGAAGGATGGGAAAAACACTCCGTGTTTAAAGAACAAATTTCCCCACTAAATTTCAGCCAGGCGGCTTTCCGCTCGCTAGCTTACACCAACACTACTAGTACTAGTACGTATGTACCTAGGAACATCAACCTCCATCACAACTCAAACAACGTCTAGTGTATCAGCCCAAGCTGAAGAAGAACACGCAGCTATTCATTGGGCGTTTGCCTCCGTAGCCGAAGTTCCGTCCAGCTTTTTCTGTCAGCATCGGACTGAGGCGAGAGCACTGGTGGGTGAAGCAGACGGCCCCGCCGCCCCCGGTCATACCTACCAACCCAGGTACCTAGTGTACTTGCGAAGTGCCCTCCCCCTATCTTTTGCATGCCGAATGACACAGGCACAGGACAGAAACAGAAACAGACACAGAGTGAACACCTGGTGGGGCTAATTCCCCGTTCTTTCCATCTCACAACCCCAGTTGGAAGGCGACACTGTCCCTGCACTGCCACAGCGATCAATGGGACGCGCATGCAGTGATGCAGCACCACCTCCAGCTGGCGCTGGCGCACCGCACCTGGCCACCCAACCACCACCATCTTCCGTTCATCTCGAGAAACGTCTGGTCTCGCTTTTCCATTGGCCAAGACGGGCCTTGCCTTCGAGAGAAATGGTCCCAAGAAGCCTCCAAGAAAAGCAGCATGCAGCTAAGAATTGGCCCCCCGGGGGCCATTATCAAGATTCACCTCGCTTCGCCGACGATCTCAGGAATGTCCGCGGTAGTCCGCGTCAACACTGCCACCGGCCACCACCACTACCACCACCACTCGACTTGGTATTTTCACGATGGCATGAATACCGAACACTCACACAATCATTACATCGTTGATTACACTGCTGCACCGAATTATTCGCTTCACCGTCCATCTCTTGTCCGAGTGCTGGGCATCCAACCCCCTGCTGCAGCAACACCAGTCATTCCATCAGGGCCAACGACAGAATTACCCGATCGATGATGATGATGCTCGGCAAAGACCCCCTCCCCATCTCCCAAGCCCGTCGTCGGTTCCACTGCGTCCCAATTCGAGATGCCCGTTTCAGACCGAGCATCTTGTCCACCGAACGGCGGATAGATTGCCTTGGGGCCCTTTTCCTTGGGCCTTTTTCTAAAAGAACGCATTTCGCCGTGGCGCATATTAAACGGACTGGGCACGAGTAATACCACAGTCCAGCAGACTGCGGTCTGGAATCAAGGACAGCAGAAAACCTGATCGGTCCGTTTGGACCCTACCACCCAGGTCGACGTCGAGCATCCATGATTCGGAACGGCAGCCAGCTCATCATCAGTGATCACCCACGGGCCACGGCCCTGTCCGACATTTCCTTGCATTGGGGTCGAACTTTGATTATTGATTTTGCCCTACAGTACCACTACCATTACGGCCACTACTACTACATGGAAAGTCCCTCAAAGAGAATCAGATGCACGTCGCAGGCACAAGAAATTGCATTACCCCAACTCTCATCCCAATTTCCCAAGATTACCCCCCCTTCCACCACCCCTCCTCCCCTCCATCTCGAACGCCCATCGGCCGTTGTCCAGGGGTTATCCGTCCTTTTCCCGCTCATATGATTGGTGCTTGGCCAGTGCTTGGCCCGACTCTGGAAGGAGAGAGGAAGAGAAGAAAAAAAGAAAAGAAACCTATGCTGACCGTTGGTCCTTTCAGCGCGTTTGCACCTCCATGGGTGGATGAGTGGGTGCGGTGAGATGATAACAACCGGCGCGGGCTTTTTCGCCTGCAGCACACTCGCCGGCCGGTGTCTCTTCCCTTTCCCCGATCGCCGCATGAAGAACAGTCCATACGGATGTTCCTGAATCATTTAGCCCTAGGAGGCCACGAGCCGTCTTGACTAAGCGGGCTGCGACTCGGTACTCCCTACCTCTATTAGCACCTTGCCTCATTCAATCCCTTCTCGAAGTTAGGATGGCGATAGTCTTCGGGCAAAGGCAATGTTGTTAGTTGCCGTTGTCGTCCTCGACGTCGCCCATCCCTGGATGCTATCACAGTTGCCTCTTCCTAATACTTACCTTATCGTCAATGACGAAATTCCAGCAGTCAAGACACCAAGACTCTGTAACGAATGTACTCTTGGAAAAACACATGTTGATCCGTATTGGATGGCCTTCTTGGTGGACTACGAGGCATGCAAACACCCGGAAACCAGGCTCGCGACTTGCAGCATGCGCCTCTGGGCTTTCCCACCCGGCAACTCGCTTTACCCCGCAAAACGCCCCGAGAGTTTTCCTGTCTAAATTCGTTTGGATTCTGAGTCTTGAAGGCGACTCCGATGAGTCGGGCCAGGTGGGCGGCGTTTGATAGTGCAATTGATACTCCGGCCTGGCAGCGGGAGGGGGAAGCCGTGCGGCTTTATCTCCCCGAACCTCCTTGCCGAAAATGGGGGTTTCGCGATGCAAGGGAAGGGGGACTAACGATACCAGGTGGCAGGATATTTTTGTGTGTGACGACGCCCCTCCCTCCTTCTCGATGACGCGAACGAACACCTTCGGTACATACCCTTGACATAAACTCTCTTTCTCGCCCGAGTCGTCGGATCTTTCCACTCTCTGCCTGCTCAAACTCTACTGACGAACCACCAAACACTCGCAGCACGGATCACGGAGCACGCGATGTCCCTGCAAGTGAATACTAATGCGCATTTTTCTTCCTTTTTTAAAAAACTCAAAAAGTCTCCAAAAAAACCAACCAGCCACTCGCGCGACCGCCTTCCCCCATTGACGCAACCGTTCTAATCGCCACAAGAGCTATATGTACCTCCGTATGAATGCATCTCTCAACCAATGCTGCTCCGGTTGTGCCTTGCCTCGAGAAGCCTCGCCTTGCGGTGCTCCCTCTGGCTCTGGTTCCGTCTCACCAGCCGGACGCTGGTGACCTCCTCTCCTGCGGCGTGCGGGACCTGGTTCTCCTTCGTCATGCTTGACTCCCCCCTTTCGGGTGTTCCGACAGTGCCTCGCTCCACCACGGATCGTGTTCTCGCCATCGCGGGCGTCGCCGTGACGGGCGTGCTTGGCTCGTCCTGTCTGCTCTGCCGTCTGACACGGGGCTCCTAGACCAGCTGGACGTAGCTCGCGGGCACGCTCTTCGTCGCGCCGCCCTTCTCGACCTCGGCCCATCCGTCGCCCGGGTCTTCCTTAATGAGCACGAACCGCTCGCCCTCCACCATGCTGTGCTCCGTATCGCTCTGCGCCGTGTACTCGTATAGCGCCTCGACGTACTTCAGCTTCTTAGCCCCGCGTCTCGGTGCCACCGCCGGTCCCTTCTTCTTGGCCGCGGTCCCTATCGAGGACCCGGAGTTGGAGTACGTGGACTCTGGCCGGGCAGAGGCCCCGGTGTTCTGCGCGACGATGGGCGACGGCGGCGCCCACTCGACGTAGCTCGACGGTACCGTGCCCTCCTTATAGCCGGCGCGGACCTTGACCCAACCTGTTCCATCTACAGACACGTTAGCTGATGTTTCCGTCTCGGCGTGCGGAGGGGTTTACCATCTGGCGCGAGCATGACGACGTCGCGCCCTGCCAGCACGGAAACTTCCCCGGGGCCGCTAGCCTCGAACGCATAGAGCATCTTGCCCTTCTGCTGGGGCTCCGACGGCCCGGCCCCTGATCCGTTTGGTGCGCTCCCGGGAAGTTCGCTGATGTAGGCGGCCGGCGGGGGTGCCATGACTCTCTTCCGCGCCGCGCTGGAGCTTGCGGTCGATATCGGTGCTGCCGGGCGAGGGCTCGAGGGTTCCGGAGGGGGTGTCTCTTCTATTGGAGACGTCGGGACCCCGGCTATCGAGCGGCGAGCGCTCTGCGCATATCCCGAACTCAGGGAGTTCATCGTGTTCGACCGTGTCAAGGTTGGCGCTTCGACTGCGCTCGTGGGCGACGATACACTCGGTTTGAGGAGCGCGTTGGCAGCTTCCTGACGCTCGGCCTTGAGCTTCTTGCGGTCCTCCTTGGACTGCTCGCCAGGGCAGTCGGCTGGAACCTTCATCTCGCACTTGTTGTGACATGTGTAACCGCAGTCTCTGCAGTCGAAGCCCTTGGCCGACAAACCCCATATCCGTTCTCCGCAGAGATCGCAGTTCGTCGGGATCTTGAATGTTTGCGCCTTGAAGTTGTGGTTCTTTGCGCCGAGCGTTACGTCGCCGACAGCCGAGGTGATGGTGGATGTCTCGACTTCGGCAGTCACCCTCTTCCTGTCAACAGCATGGAGTTCCTCCTGCATTGAGAAGATTTGCGTGACTACCAAGACCTCGTCCTTCTTCTCGGTGCCCTCCCTAATACGTTGCTTCATGCGCTTGATATTTTCAACCTCCCGCCTCCTTTTGTCGACCTCTCTACGCAGATCTCCTAGTTGCGCCTTGGATTTACTGAGCACATTGCGCAAATAGATCTTGGCCGTTTCGTCGACGACCATGTGGTCGTCATCGTGCCACACGGGGCTGGGTTCGAACATCTTGTCAGGAGGCTCGTTGAAAGAGCCGAGGTTGTGGTGGATGTACATCATAATGTCCAGGTGAGGTTGGTTGCGGGCGATTTGTGTTACGAGGGTGTCCATCTTTTCCTTGCTGCTCAGAAGCATGGACGATTCTAGCTGCGATGCCACCGTCCACAGACCGTTCATCTTTATGGTGCGGAACTCGGCGAGATCCTGCAGACTGTCCATGACTTCGGGGACGTATTCGTGGTAGTATCGCTCCTTCTGCTTGTTCGTGACGTTGATGGCGATCAGGTACGTGTTCTTGACGTTGTTCATGTCCAGAATCTGCTGCTGGTACGCGCTCTGCGCTTTGGCCTTGTCAAAGGCCGATTCCGACTTCTTGCGCTTGCTCTCCACCTCCTGGCACGCAGCATCGTATTTGGCCTTCGTCTTTCGCAGGTCGGCGTACTGGGAGTCTCGCTCGTGCTCGAGCTTGCTGGCATAGTCGGCATGGCGCTTGCGCAGCTCTTCGAAGCGGGTCCCCAAGAACTTGAGAGGCTCGGCAACTTGGGAGAGGAGGTTGTTTGCGTATTGATCGTGTTCAGTGGCCCGAGCCTCGAGGGTCGTGAGCTGGGTGGACCAGGTCGTCAGAGAAGCGCTCTCGGTAGAGCCCGGGGTCATGGCAGGCGTGTCGCCAACGCTTAGAGGGGCCGACTTCTTGTTCTTCTTGTCGAAGTACTTCTTGGCAAGGCCATTGAGCTTTGCGGCGTATTCCTTCTCGATCGCGCTCCTCTCACGGTAAAACTGCTGTATCTCGTCGAGCCATGCTATGTTGTGGGCAACCCAGGTGTTGGCTGGCTTGAAGCCGTCCTAAAGGACATGTCAGCGGATTGAGGGGCACGTCTCGGGTGAAGAGGCGCAATGTTCATGCAGAATACGGACCTTCAGCTCGGCGCCGAACGTCGGCGCGACGTCTACTTCGGCCATTGTATGGAAATTTGATGCTGAAACCACATGCAGAGGGCGATACTCCGTAGGTCAAGTCAAATGCCAGTGCGGGGACCCCACGAAGTCGTTGTCGGGAGGAGAAGAGGACTCGTAAGGGATTCCTCCGAAGGAGCGAGGGGCGGGCGGGAAGAGGACAACCTAACCACCAAGGACGGATGGCGGGCCGGGCAGGTGAGCAGCAGCAGCAGCCCAAGGGCAGTGGGGGAGCAGTCGTATAAGGCGAACCCCGCCGAAAAGACTAGGTATGCAGTGTAGAGCTGGGCGAGAACCGGGCGGAAATAGTCGTGGATGCTGGCACGATGCGCAGGGCGCCCGAAGAGTATGCGAAGTATCTACAATCAATAAGAGAGGCAAAAGGCGTGTACGCCTCAACTTTGTTTAGTAGAAAATCGCAAAAAGGCCGTGATCACCTCGAGCGACAAAGACACGGATGAGGTTCGGTGGCCGCTGCGCAGCGCAACGCAGCCCGCGCAACGAAGAACCCACACTATAAACCTTCCGCCCAGGTACACTGTCACCTGCCTTCGCCCTGCAGGTTAAGTGGGCATGTACCTCCAAGTAAGGTATCTATGGGCTTGGGTTGGAGGGGGGAGGTTGGGGCTATGGGGGGCATTGACTTCGGACGGAGACGTCGTCAGCTCCCTCCTTGCCAGACTGGAACCTTCCTCTGCTTCAGTGCAGCTTCACTGGTGTGTTTCTCCGGCTGCTCGGTCCACTAGATGCGCGCTGAAGAGGCCTGTGGTGGGGTACCGGACCGGCCGCAGGCTACCTAGGTATTGGATTGGTGCCCTTGCGGCCTGAGAGGCACACTGCAGGGGTATCGGCTTCCACCTGGTGGGGTGGGCTGTTATGCCAGGTGCGCCGGGGCCTGAATAACTCCCTTCCGGCGTTGTTCGCACCTCACCTGGCATGCTGCTAGTCGCATGAAATGACGTCGGGTCGTAATGAAACAGGCAGCGCCAGAGCAAGGGATGACCATTTTTTATGAGGCTCCAGGAGGAAGCAACCGCGACATGACCAGGTGCCTTACTTAGGTAGGTATCTTGTATTATTTTTGATAGCAGTGTGGAATCTGTCACGTGTGTAATCCCTTTCTTGGAAGCTGCTTGGTGCCTGCCTCCAGCTTCTCAGCCATTGACTTATGTAATCCGTCATCAAGTGGTGTCCAGATGCCTACTCGGAAAATCTCCGGAAGGCTGTCACTGCCTGGTTAGGTCCTGCCTCAGAGCCCCAGACCGCCCTGAATTGTAGGCCGAAAATTGCCCCGCGTAGCCCCGCCATCGACCCTTTTGCCAGGCACCGGCAACAGCAACCGTCGACGTAGCTTCCTACTAGAATTTCGACTAGCTGGAAGCTCCCAATTCCCTGACGCGAGACAAACAATTTCTCAACGTCAGCTTCTCTTCCCCTCCACTTCCACCTCTACACCTCCGGTGCGACTAGAACTTGCGGGTAAGTGATGAGTCTCTCTCTACTACCTTCTTCCATCGCCAATGGCACTGGTATTCCTCTACCTGCGTTCTTGCCATAAGCTGATATCTTCCCCAAGCCAGCACGCAAGCGCGACCATACCGCTACTTCCCTGACAATCCCCTAATAGTAAGTGTTCGGCTTTTGCATTTTGCAGCCGCTTCCTTTACTGACAGCTGCATTAAGTCTATCCACCGCGCATCTATCACAATGGCCGACCTCGCCAGTCGCATCACCGAGCCTCCTGCGGCTGACGACGCCGCCGCCGCGCCCGCCGTTGCGCCTGAGACCACGGCCCAGGAGAGTACAGTCCAGGATGCTCAGACTGACGGCGCCCTCGAGGCGCACGGCGGTTCTGGTCTTGTCGAGAACACATACGATGTCGACGTCAAGCTGGGTGACCTCCAATCCGACCAAAACAGCACTCTGTACTCGGCTTCCACCTTCGCCGACATGAACCTGTAGGTCCCGATGCCGAGCCACATGACTACTGGTCTGACGTGCCATTTCTATGCAGGCCCGAGTCCATTCTCCGCGGTCTCCTCGCCCTCAACTACCAGAAGCCCTCCAAGATCCAGGAGAAGGCCCTCCCTCTTATGCTCTCGAACCCGCCCCGCAACATGATTGCGCAGTCCCAGTCCGGAACTGGCAAGACTGCTGCCTTCGTCGTCACAACCCTCTCGAGAGTCGATTATTCTCAGCCTGAGGTGCCTCAGGCCTTGATCCTCGCACCTAGTCGTGAGCTTGCCCGTCAGATCGAGGGAGTCGTCGGCAGCATCGGCCAGTTTTGCGAGGGTCTTAAGGTTGCGGCAGCTCTGCCCGGTGCCTTAGAGCGCAACGCTACCGTTCGCGCCAACGTCATTGTTGGCACTCCCGGCACCGTAATGGACATCATCCGCCGGCGCCAGCTGGATGTCTCGAAGCTCCGTCTCCTCGTTATTGACGAGGCCGACAACATGCTCGACCAGCAAGGTCTTGGCGAGCAATGCCTCCGCGTCAAGAAGTAGGTACATCATACATCGTTCAACCCCTGTCACAGATGCTAACGATTTACTAGCATGCTTCCCCGCGACATCCAGATCCTTCTCTTCTCCGCCACCTTCCCCGACAAGGTTATGGGCTTTGCCGAGAAGTTTGCGCCCAAGGCCGATCAGATCCGTCTGAAGCACACCGAGCTCACTGTAAAGGGTATCTCTCAGATGTACATTGACTGCCCTACTGAGCAGGACAAGTACGATGTCCTGGTCAAGCTCTATGGCCTGATGACGATTGGATCTTCCGTCATCTTTGTCAGAGTATGTTTCATAATATCCTCCAGGCCCAGGCTGCGCTAATCAAACCCCACCAGACCCGTGAGAGCGCAGACGAGATCAAGCGCAGGATGGAAGCTGACGGCCACCGCGTGTCTGCCCTTCACGGCGCCAAGGACGGACCCGAGCGTGATCGCCTGCTGGGAGAGTTCAGAAGCGGCCAGTCCAAGGTTCTTCTCACCACCAACGTACTGGCCCGTGGTATCGATGTGTCGAGTGTTTCGATGGTCATCAACTACGATATCCCTATGAAGGGACGTGGTGACACGGAGCCCGATCCCGAGACCTACCTGCACCGTATCGGCCGCACTGGACGATTCGGACGCATTGGTGTGAGTATCAGCTTCGTCTACGACAAGAAGAGTTTCTACGCTCTGAAGCACATTGCGGACATGTACGAGATCGACCTCGTCCAGCTCGACGCTGCCGATTGGGACCAGACTGAGGAGGAAGTTCAGAGAGTCATCAAGTCCAACCGAGCCAAGGCCGCATTCGCTCCCAGCGCGACCGATGCCAAGAAGTAGTACTACTGACTGACGGAGCGATGATGGATGTGGATGCCGGTTCGTGCGGAAGAGAAATTTTGGCAGACCTTTGGGCCATCGTGGGGCCATTTTGCGCAGTGCCAATGGCCATGAGCGATCGCATTCGGCGGATTTTCGGGCCCAAAAGGGCACTGAGCATTTACTTAGGACGAGACAACGAAACTGAGATACCATCAACGGAAAACAATGGAAAATAGTTAACGACATGGTTGCAATTCACGCTGAGGATACGTGCTGACAGAGGCAGTCATCTTATGTTCTAGAATCTGTAACATTCAGCCGAGGTTACTGCCCTACCCGTACCAGCAGACTTCTGCTCTACCTAGACTCGAAACAAGCGGCGGCACAGGTCAGAGTCACGTTGGGGGCGCTGACCTGCAGGAATTCGAACTATAGCTGCTCAGCGAGATCTAGCCAAGATGAAGCCCAAGCCCAGCGAGAGGGAGCGCAGAGCTGAGTGAGAGGGAAGCAAAACGCCCAGAGAGTGTTGGGGTCTATATGTGACATTGTAAGACGAGACGTACCATACGTGCCCCGAACTGTTGCCAATGTTGGAAAAGCGTGTCAAGCTCGACACCGACACTTTATCGCTCGCATCACACTCGTGGAATCCGCATTAACAGCTCAATGGTCTGGGGAATGCAGAGTCAATCACATCCGCCAATCTCAGCATCATCGCGTTCGAAACAAAGGAGGTAGTCGCAGAGTGGAAAGGGAGTCGGGAAACAACTGGCCGGCGACAAGGTCTGACGATCAACGCTGAGTCTCGGCTCGAGTTGATTGCTCATTGGGCCTGGGATTCGATGATCGCCATCACGTGACGATGCCGCAGTTTTCGCGCCGGGCCTTCGGCGGTTCGCCACGGTTGGCGGGTTCAACCTCCGCGCTTAAGAGTCAACGGCGCCTAAATTTGGGGTTGACAGGTGTGGGAGCCCCTCAGCCACTCAACGTGCATGCGGCCGCCCGACAGCTGCGGCTCCATTGGATGGCAGACTTGGATGGTGACATGCGCGATGGGTTACACTCTGACCTGGACCGCCACACAGCCCTTGGATCTGAGATGCTTCGACGAGGGGTCCTCGAAATAGCGTCGAGTCTCAACCAACCAGCGTCGTTGGCAGACGCCCGAAACGGAGACGGATGGCCCCCGAGCTGTCTGGCCCTCCGTCATCCCCCTTGGAGATCTCGAAAGGCGGCTCGCGAACTTGCCCGGGCCGCTGTGGGCGCAACTGCAGGAACCGGATCAGTCCCTGCAAGATGCAGGCTGGCGGCATGGTGAGGCAGGACATTGGACTGGCGAGGTCCAGCCGTCCACTTTCACAGCAACGAGAGTGCTGCGATGTAGCCGAATGAAGTCAGATGGATTGGAAGCGCGCCAGAGGCAGTAGACTTTCTCCCCTCGCGGGCGAGATGATGCACGGGAAACCGGATGACGGAAGAGGCACCAGTGTCCCTTTACAGTCCTTCTACGGCCTTGGGTCCGCCGTTTTTCCCTCTCTCTCTTTCGGGATCTCTCCATCCATGTATCAAGAGTTGCATTCTTTGCTGAGCCCCCAACGGCGCGTTTCCCCAGTTTTGTCTGTTTTTCCCTTCTCAGCTTCTTCTTTTACATTTTCTGTGCATCGGTTGCATTGCAGGGAAAAGCCTCTTTCTTCTCTAGTCATCGGGGCTGAACATTTCCGCAGCTTATTTTGTGTTTTTGGGTTGGAATTATCGGACCATACAGCTTCCAGCGTTCTATTTCTTCCCTCACACGATTTGACATCTTGAGATGCAGGCCGTCTCGTAATACCTTAATAGGCTCTTCAGCTTCGTAGGTTCGTCACCTTACCCAACGCTCTTTACCCTTAGGAGCTCTCCGACCTTGACTTCTTGGAGGGACCCAAGCGGACCAACGACGCGTCTCTGCCTGTGTTGGTCATTCACTTACTTATCCAAGAATTAGTTTCGTTTTCGTTGGACCGTATGAAGGATGGGACCTTCATCGAGGTAATACGTCGTCCGTGAAGATGGTTGATGGTACTGACATCGTTCCAGATGTCCTCCCGTACCATGGCCTTCAAGCCTCTATTTTTTCGGACCCTCATATTCACATTACTGGCTTCCGCCACGACCGCGACGACTTTCAATCTGTCGAGCGAGATCACGCGATTCGTGCCTACCTGCGCTCGTCAATGCTTCCGCTCTCACCTGAGTGCCAACTATGCCGTTGCCACGTGCGGCAGCGCCCCGACATTACAATGCCTATGTGCCAATGTTGGATTCTCGGGCCTGACGATCGGGGAGGGTGCCGTACAATGTCTCTTTGCGGAAAAGACGATCGGATCCTGTCGCGAGAGCGATGCGCCGCGTAGGTCTTGAACTCGTCGCTCAGTACACGGGTAGAGGCTAATTTGATCAGAGATGGTGGTTGATGCGGCGTATCTCATGTGCTCAAACAAACCGGGAGCCGTTATCCCAACACACACAGCCATTATCGCGACCCTCATTCTGCCCAGCTCTGGAGCAGGAGTTATCGTGGTGCCCCCACCGACAACACCACCGGCAATTCCTCCGACGTCTACGATGCACTTGACGAGTTCCATCCCGACGACGCTCGTTACGGCGACGGGCACGCCGTCCATCCCCAATACTTTTTCGACAATCACTACATCGAACAGGACGAGCACTTTTGCTTCAAGTACCACCAGCACGCCACCTCCGCCGCCACCTTCGTCCACATCAACTGCGTCTGCTTCGGCAACGCCCATTCCTGGCGCCGAGGAAGCCAACTCTGAGTCCTCTGAGAAACTCGGTACAGCTCAAGTAGCCGGACTAGCGGTAGGTATTGCAGCCGCTCTGGGCATCGCGATTCTCGCGATTTGTCTCGCTCGTCGCAAACGCCGCAGGGATTATCCGGACGTCAAGACAGGCTTCTTCCCCGTGCGCGAGAAGGATTCTTGGGAGTTCCATCCTCAAGAGGGCCCGGCAAACATCTTCCACATCTCCCCGCCCCTTCACCATACCCGATCTCCGTCGCCGCCGCCGCAGAGGCCGCCAGCAAGTTATATGCGAAATAGTGGCCGCACAAGCTGGTGGCCGGGAGCAATCGGACTCGCCGTCTCCCGGCCTCAGAGCACGGGAACCCCCCTTCAGCCTCCACCGCAGCAGAACCGACCTACGTCCCGTCTGCTCCCTGCTAAGCCGTCTCTGTCGTCTCCCAAGCCCGTCCTCGCACTCAAGATCCCACGGATCGTCTCCCCTTCCCCACCACAGTCACGGGGCGAGGGCGGCGAGTATCAACAGACGAACTCGCAGATCTTGAACGAGAGGACGGCCAAGCTCACTGCCCCGCCGCGCACGCACTACAATCTTCCCCGTGAGAGCACCATGACCGAGTTCGAGGAGGACGGCGCCATCACGTCAGCCCGCTCGCAGCGGTCTAACAACATCTGGCGGCCGCCCTCCGCCACGACAGGAAAAACGCCCCAGTCTGCTACGACATACTACGTCGCCGACAAGAACGGCAATTGGATTCTGGGCGACCCAAAGAGCGCCACGCACATGGCGCAGCTTGCCGAGCTCGACGCTTCCGGCGCAAGCGCGGGCGGAGGCGCGAGGGCGAAGCCATCGTACGCCGAGTCTGCCATGCTTGCTGCCACTGCCACGAAGGCGGGCATCGGACACGGAGCGGGCAGTCCCGTCGCCCCAACGATCCCCCGGATGCCTCCGGCCCCGGGACTTCTTCCTCCTGCGGAGATCGTACCGGCAAATCTCCACCAGTCCTATTCCTCGAGCGTCTACTCCCCAAATACGACACGCCCGAACACAACCGTACAGCCGCCGCTGCCCCAGGCGAACGGATCGTCCCATCCCGTGCCGAGCATGTCGTTCTCTCACCCTGAACCCCCAAGACGTCGCAGCAACTCCCTGGGCCGCCACAACTCCTCCAGATCTAAACCTCCAGCTGCTGCCTCTGCAGCTCTCTCGGGTCCTTCGGCCTCTACGGGCCCAAGCACATCTGCGGCCGCGGGCTCCGCCCCGAAACGCTCCGATAGCCATGACTCCCAGGCCTCCGTCACAACCATTGCGTCCTCAGCCCCCTCCGAGGCAGAGCCGGTCGTGGAGCAGAGCAGCCTCTCCCCCGTGGTCGAGTCGCCAGCGTCCAACGCATCACCCACGGGCCGCTCTCCGGTGTCCTACCCCGCGATCCCCGGCCGCACGAGCTCGAAAGCCGCCAACAACCTCCGGCTCCTCGCGCCTCCCACCCGGCAGTTCGCCGGCCTTCCGCCCGGTCAGCCCAGCCCCACCCTCGGCTTGATGTCGGCACCGCCGCCGCGTGGCGGGCCTTACATGGCGAGCTACGACGTGCCCCGCAAGCCCGTCGCCCGGCTCCGTCCCGCCCCGGACCCCGCCCGCGTCGCCACCGGCTCGCCGTCCCTGCGCCTCGTGACCCCCTCTCCCCCCTCCGACACGGAGCCCCGGGAGACCTCGAGGCCGCCGCAGATGAAGCCGCTCTACCCGCCCCCCCTGCAGCCCCAGCGTCCCCGCCTCGAGCGTGGCGATCCCCACCCGCAGGCCCAGACGGCGCAGATCCAGCAGATGCCTCCCAACCTCGAGCCGCAGTCCGCGACGGTCCACAGAGCTCTCTGGGGCGACATGCCGCCCCGGCCGCTCCCGAACCCCTCCCGGGACCAAACCCGGCCCCAGCCCCCTCCGCGCAACCACCGCCGCCGCTCGCAGCAGAACCAACAGCGCCAATCCGTCCAAAGACCTCTGCCGGAACAATCCCCCCCGCCAAAGCAACCCCTCCCCTCCCGCCCCTCCACCGCCTCCCCGACCTCGCCGCACCACATCGCAAGCCAGACCTCCAACCCCCCTCTTCCTCCTCCTCCGGCGGTGTCCGTCCGCCCGGCCTCGGAGGCGGCCTCCGTCGCGACCACCCCGTCGACGACGTCCTCCCTGCTCTCCAAGCGTCTCGGCACCGAGCGCGCCGCGGCCCTGGCGCCCCTGCAGCACAACGCCAACGGCGGCCTGCGGCACAGCCCCAACTGGAGGCCCTACCGCCCGAGCGCCGCGGGCGGGGGCGACGTGCTCTTCTCGCCGGACGAGTTCTTCGCCGCCCCTCCGCCGGTGCCCCGGTCCCGGCCCCGGGGGAACGACGGCGGCGACCTCGGGCTCCCCGCCACACCGACGTGGCAGCCCAAGCTGACACCGACGAGGCGCGGCGATGACCTGTTCCTGAACGTGCAGTGAGAGAGGATGAGGATGGGATCTATTCAGTATCAAAGGGGGGAAAATTGAGTATTTCTTTTACGTTGACATAACATTACGAAGACGAAGACTTTTCTTTTATCATTTATACCCTCTCTCGACGAGACTCAGCGCGCGCGACTTTCATTGCCTTGTCTGTATAACTAGCACTGCTTTTCCTACTGCGCCCACCTACCTTCGTTAGAACCTCTAATATCAGGCAAGACAAACAAGTATGGACGTTAGAAGATATTCCATAGCACTGTTGGAGTTGGTTCAGAAAAGGCATTTGTCATTCTAGCTCTTTTCATCTAGGCATTTACATCATTTCAACCGTCATTCAACCGTTCCATCGCCTTAGGCACTTGATTCCGCTTTGATAGCTCTTTTCTCTGGAAACGATCTTCCGTCATTCTCAACCTGTGTACACCTTCTGGGGCGGCCATCAATCGCGCTTGTCCCCCCTTCTTTTGTTATCTTTCCCGCGCTTCGATCGTTTGGTACGCATATCTGCTTTCTGTTCTGCGCTCTCATCACTGGTTTCCTGTACGCTCTGACCCTGTAGACATTCTCGCTCATTGTAAACGTCGTCGGGTAGGCGGGAGCGACGAGAGGCTGCCATCCTTCCATCAATCACATCCAATTCAATGGACGAGTGCCCACTGTCATCACTTGTCCCGCTCCGGTGGTGTCGACGCGGTCGGCTTGCTCGGCTTGGTCGACCTTGCCGGCTGCTCCTGCCCAGGAGATCTTTGGCATCGTCCACGATGTCGCTGACAATGTCGCTGATTTGGTCGTCCAGAGCATCCAGCCCGGCGTCTAGCGCTGCCCGGTTGAGATGGGCGTTGGCGTCAATGAGCTTGTTTCGCTTCCTGATCTCGGTAAAGCGAGACATGCTTCCGAGCTCCAGGAGGTTGACGCGCCGGGTCTTGCTGGTCGGGTTGCCAACGATGAAAGGGCGCCATGGCTCTTCTTCAGCGAACAGAGCCTTCTCGTCGATCATCTCTTCTGGCATGCTTTCTCGACGTTTGATGGATTCCTTGCGAGCAACAGTCCATTGATCCATTGCGTCAGTCTTGGATTCGGGAATGATGACAACCTCTTTGAAACGGACCAGAGTAAGAAGCAGCAGAACGGACAAGATGAAAAGTATGCCGGCAACCACGCCGGTTGCTGCTCTCTGTCCCAGGTTGCGTTGCACGGTGCCGCCCAAGAAAGTTGCCCCTGCGGCGAAGATGAAGCCGAATGTGTGACAGACGGCAAAGCCTGCAGTGACTCGAGGGTAGGCCGAGTAATTCTTCTTCTTTCTGGCATTGTCCGAGTTGCCTCGAGGTCGGCCTGTCATTCCAGGTTGCAAGTCTGAAGTGTCAAATGCCTCCATGACGAGCCCGTTGCACTCTGAAATGGACAGACAGGAAAGAAAACCTATGGCAGCGGCAAGGATCGCCGGCCCGGTTGGGTGCAGAGGCGGTCCCGAAGATACCATGGTGTAGATGAAACCCGCCAAAGGTAGACCGATGGTGAAGACGGTTCGGCGGAGGAGATGGGATGTCCATGTGACCTGCTTATCGAAGGTCATCCTGCTGGTGTTGACATGGGTGTGCCTCGCTCTCGAAAAGTAGCTCGCCTTCTGGAAAGGTATAGCAGCAACGGCGCCGAAGGCCAATGCAGCAACCATGAGTCCAACATAAGGTGAACGCATTCTGTAGTACTTTGACGAAAGCGCACCCAGCAGGATGATGATGAGAACAACCTGCGCGTAGATCCAACCAAAGTAGACAGTCAGGATAGCGAAGCCAGGCTGACGAAGCATCTCGAAAGATAGGGCGACTCCGTGATACATCTCCTGACCCCACCATCTCGGGCCATCCTTGACGCGATGCATCATGACTTCGCCGCGTGCAACCCGCCGCGATATATCGGTTCCAGTCTTGACTTCTACAACGGAGCGGCGGAAGGCTGAGCGGCGGACCTCCGGACAAAGAGTGTTCAGAAACAGAACAACGGCGACAAGGATGACGCTGATGTAAAAGCCCCATGCTGGAGGAAGCTGGTCAATCACCCAAGCGCCGATCCAGAATCCGAAACCGAGGGACGCGATGTAGCACCATGTCCAGATACCAAGCCAGACCCCCATTCCGCCTCCATGTCTTCTGACGTCGTAGTCATCGACGACTTCCTGGTGTGGGTTGTGGCTCATGAGAGATGCGCCAAAGAGATCTGTGAGAATGGAGTGGAAGTTCATGCTGGCGAAACCAAGGCAAGCACCCATGAAGCCACGAGGCACAAGCAACACCATTCTCTATCCAGTGAGGTTGTGGAACCTCTGTGCGCTCACAGCTAGGGCCTGTGGGAAAAGGAGTGGCATGGATAAAACCAAAGCAGCCGTGATGTATGGCTTCCTCCCGTGCATGAGTGGGAGCGGCCAGCAGAAGAACGTCGGGAGAGCCATGCCCAGAAAGCAGCCGACGTTGCCATTGATGATGGTGTGTCCAGTGTCCCAGATGTAGTATTGGAGAGAAGGCACTAAGCCTGCATAGATACCAAGAACCAAGCCGATCAAGGCAGTGCTGATGCAGGCCACTGTCGCGATGGCTCTCTTTCGAATAGGGGACCAATCTCGTGCGATAGGCTGACGACGCTTCGACTTGACCAGACTGAAGGCCTGCACGCCCCGCAAACTGACGTGGGATTTGCCACGGAGACTGATGCCGTGTGTGTTGTGAATAGGACGGCCAGCAATGTCCCGTTCAGGCAAATTGGCCTCACCAGTGCTGCGCGAGACGAATGGAACTCGTTTGGCACTGGGCCTTGGATGAGCTGGTCCGCCGCTTGCGTACCGTGTTTGATTTTGACTCGGAAATTCGACGAAAGATGAGTCGTCAGAACCATCCATGGTGGACAAATCTGACCCGGGAGGCAGTGGTTTGGATTTTGAATGCCTCGCCTTTTTCGATATTTTGCTCTTCTTTCGACTCGAGACTCTCTCAGGTACTGGTCCAGCTTGTCGAGAACGCCTGGGTTTTCGGTGATTCCGGTTCTTGGTGTGTAGCACTAACTTAGACTTCTTATTCTCGAGGAACTTATTGAGCTCGCCTATCTCTGGGGTTAAGGAGATGTTTCGGTACAGCTCCTCCACGTCATGTCTGACAGGTTGGTCAACATAGGGGACAACGCCGGCACGTTTCACAAGCGGGCGATCCTCCAAGTCGATGTCCGAAAATCTCTGGGCATTGTGCGGCCCCGATTCATCTGAAAGAGTCCGGGGGGAGTGCCCAACATTTGAATGCGGGTGTTCCTCTTCATGGTCCGCAACTTGAGAAGCCAGAGTCAACGCCTCATGCAGAAGACGTTCTAGCTGTCCAAATGTGTTCTGGAAGATGCCTGGCTCGATATCTGATGGCGGCAATGTTGACTTGCGAGTCATCTTACGAGAGATAGAAACACCCTCTGGCGAGTTTTCTAACGAAATGTAGGATGACCGTTTCGGTTTGCGAGGCAATTCAGTCAACTTTGCTGAGTGCTCTGGGTTCGTCAAAAGGTCTCGCAGCCATTGTGCTGTACGTTTGTAGCTGATGGTACTCGCTCTGGAACGCGGCAAGCTTGGGGACTGAACCTGGTCCTTTTTGGCTGGTGCATCGCCAACAGAGACATCAGATCCGATGGCGAAGTACTTGTCCCCGTTATCATCCCGGTCGTCCCGAGAGATGTTTTCGGCTGCATCGCTAAAAGGGCGGACCTTCGACACGTGTTGATGCCCTGCATGATGATTCAATTGCGGGGGTTCTTGGGCAAAGGGTCGGACTTTGTGTCTATTGTTAGCCGGACTTTTGGGGTCATTGTCTGAGCAACATTCTTTTGATGGGCCCGAGGAACGCTTACCTTTGGAAACACCAACGGCAATTTGAACATCGCCATCTGTGGGCTGCTGCTCTTTCGAGGCATTGAAGGGCCGTACTTTGGAACTGTCCCAAAAGGGCTGCTGGGCTTGAACAGGATCGGGGTATTCAAATGTAGGCGTGTTGAAAGCTGGGCGAACTTTCAGTGCGTGGCTATGGCCCTCGTGCTTCGGAACCGTGACTTCGACAGTGGACAGACACAAGTCATCGCCAGTCATGGCACGTCTGACCTTCGCAAGTATCACATTTGGTTCAGAATCAGGATCTTCCTCCTCGTCTTCCTCGTCTTCGGCTTCGGTTTTCTTTGCCACAAGCTGGCCAGGTACCCCGGAGTCACAGAAGTCTGCTCCTTTCAGAAGGCCGCGGTGATGAGCCTTGACGTGCGACTCGTCAGGATGGATCAGAGGATCCACGCAAACTCTTTCGCGGGGGAATAGCTGGTCGAAACCAGCTGAGGATCCTGTCATCGATCCCGATCTTTTGCTGGAAGAGGCCTGCGACTGGGCGAACGAATGCTGTCGGGAGGGAATTGCACTCTTGTACTTGCTCTCGTATCCGCTTTCGTCGGTTCTAGTTCGTCGAATCTGCGGCATTTCTTCATCGTCCGTCTGCTTGCTGAGGACGGGGGGTGCTGGCAGGTTCTTGTCGACGGCGGCCAGCTGACCACGAGGAGGCTTAAGCAGGGCATGACGGAACACGCCAGCACTTCTGGCCGAAGCGAGACTACCGGCGATGTCTTTCTCTGGCTTCTTGAGAGACATTTCCGCCATTGATGGCTGATGGCTTGGCGGTGGGGTCTCCTCAAAGTCGCCAGGTGGTTCAATAGAATGTCGATGGACTTGGTAGTCAAAAGGCTTTGTTGAATGGAAGGTGGCAGGAAACATTGCTGTATTCTCCTTTTCGGGTCCGAGGTCCAGGGCCGCTTGAGCCAGGGGATGCACAGCGGAGTCCAAAAGTAAGTCTATCTAGGGATCTCTCCGTGACAGAAATCTTGGGTTGTGGATCTTTCACCCAGCCTCGCAGAGCTTTGAGGTTGCCGATTGGAATGCTGGTTGACCAACGTGTTCGGATTTGCCACGCGTTGATCTTCTGTTGAAGACGTCAGGGAAGGCGTTCCTGCGGCCTGTACGATGAGATTCAGAGAAGAGAATGCATGAGGAGTACGGAAAACAAATGCGAAGTCGATAAAGATATCACCATGAGGATGCTAGGAGGTTCTGGCGATAGGCTTGGAGAATTGAGGATGGAAAGATGATGTCGAAGGGAAGCATTCAGAAGGGAGAATATCGTGACTTGTAGAAATCTAAGCAAGGCCCCAGAGCCAGGGGCTTCAGGTATTCCTTCCGTCGCAACCAGACTCAAGTTCCTGAAGTTCGCACAGATGATGGCACTTGCCAACTCATCTTGCTTCCGCTTCACCTGCACCTGCTCTTTCCTCTGCAAAAGTACCCGGGTACGAGTGGGTGAGGGGGGACTTGAAGTCTGGAACCTTCAGGGAAAGAACGGAGTTACTGCAAGTTGCGTTACACGAGGCAAAAGGCAACTACGATGCCTTACGAAATAGTGTCGTGCCTTCCCTGCCGGTAGCACTCAACGAATACATTTGCATACCAAGCACCAAACTATTCTGAGATCTTGAAAATGAAGACCGCAAAAGAATGGCCAAATTTGCATCTCGGGCAATGATTCAGTCGCCATTGATAGCACGATAATGACTCACACGGCCAGTTCCCCTCACGGAGGAGGGCAGGAGACAGAGCCTCTCCATGAGTGGCTACCGTACCACATTCGGATCAGTATATATGAAGTAGAGTAGCCTTTCAGTGGAGTATTATAACATAAGGAAACCTCGGAGAATTCGCAAAATTCTTTTGCGAGACTCACCGTCTCCCGGTTTCTATCTTGTGGTAGGTGAACCTCTGTCGTTGTCAACCGTAGCAAGGGCCCCTGGGAAAGATGACTTTAGAATTTCACTCGCCGGTCTGAAAAAGACTTCATTGAGGATACTCATCCATGGTATTGGCTTCGCCTTTTCTGACCCAAGTCATTGGGGACAAACAAACGAGGGAACGAGGAGCATCCCTGGGAGACGGGACTTGACTAACGTGATCCCGCGCTCACTCGAGCCAGCCAGTATATCCAGATCAAGTCTACCATCACCGCGATTCCCGCCTGAAGTTTTCAATGCTCCTATGACGAAGGTTCGGGATCGCAACCCGTTGATGAATCGAAGAAAGGTCGATGGTGGAGGAGCCAAGGACACGGCACTGGATGATCACTAATCACACGCCGGGGTGCGCCCGCATGGATCTTACCCCAGACAATGCGGGGCCCGTGAGCTGCGACATGCCTCGGTACCTCGGCGAGTCGCGACTCCAGCTCGACTTCATCGCACTCGCACAAAGCCAGCTGTCCGCAACCTCAATAGCCAAACGTCGAGATTCGTTTCTTCACCTTTCACGAAGCACATAGCCTCGAGTCGCACTCGCAAACTACCCGGCCCTCTCAACGCGTGTCGTCTGCAACCCGTCACCACATCACCACAGCCACGACTTCGTCAGCAGCCATGGCCGCCTTCAAGGACTACACGTACACTCACTTCCTCGTCACGTCTCCGGCGGAGTTCGTGGTGCACGTCGAGATCAACCGCCCGAAGAAGCTCAACGCCTTCTCGGAGCTCGTCTGGCGGGAGTTCGGCGCCCTCTTCAACCGCCTCAGCCACGACGCCGACGTCCGCGCCGTCGTCCTCTCCGGCGCCGGCGACCGCGCCTTCTCGGCCGGCCTCGACGTCCAGTCCGCCGCCGAGGGCACCCTGGGAAGCAGCATCGGCGGGGACGTGGACCCGGCCCGGTTCGCGACCACGATGCGCCGTCACATCGTCGAGTTCCAGGACGCCATCGACGCGATGGAAAAGTGTGAAAAGCGTATGTAACTCATCTCATCCCATCACCGATCCTTGATTCCCAGGACATTTGGATGTGCGCGAGTGTTTCGAGGGCAGATTTCATGACACAGGGGACGACGTGAATGCACGGCTTACGCGACACCTGCAGCTGTTATCTGCGTCCTGCACGGGATTTCGATCGGAATCTCCATCGACATCTCGTGCTGCGCCGACGTCCGCATCTGCGCACGGAACACGCGCTTCAGCGTCAAGGAGGTCGACATTGGGCTGGCGGCCGACATTGGCACGCTGAGCCGACTCCCCAAGATCGTGGGCAGCACGTCGTGGGTTAAGGAAGTGTGTCTTTCGGCGCGGGACTTTTCCGGCGAGGAGGCGCTCTCCGTGGGCTTCGTCAGCCAGCTGCACGAGAGCAAGGCCGCCGCCCTGGAGGCCGGACTGAAGCTCGCGACCTTCATATCGAGCAAGAGCCCCGTGGCGGTGCAGGGCACCAAGGAGCTTCTGAACCACGCGAGGGATCACTCGGTTGCGGAGAGTAAGTTCACTCAAAATCCTGCCAAGTTTCTTTTTCCCGCCGGGCCCCGAATCTTGGCGGCTCTGCGCTATCATGATTTGAAAACCCTTGCTGACGTTGGACCTTCAAGACCTGCGGTACACCAGCATCTGGAACTCCGCCATGCTGCAGTCAAATGACTTCAAGACTGCGTTGATGTCTGGGTTGAACAAGACCAAACCCAGGTTCGAAAAACTCTGAAAGCAACCCGGGAATCTCGGAGGGCTTTCTTTTGCGTTCCTTGGCGGATTCCACAGCAGCAGATGACCTCTTCAGCCACAGACAAGAACGCACTGCCCGTCCCAACGCCCTGGCCCGCTTCTTGCAGGGACAATAATCGCGGGGGCAGCTTGGTGCCATCATCTCGATGTCGTCAAGCCTCTTTGCCAAGGTGGTGTTGTTGCATAGGGCGTCATGGCTGTGGTTGACACAGCCACGATCACATGGCGGGTAGAAGTAGAGACAGACGTGTGATAGACCAGCAAGCCGAGTTTCGGCAGGACTTGATGAGCAAAATGTACCGAGCCGGCGGGATTTATTAGCAGTAAAGATCAATCGGAGTCTGAACTCTCATCAGGCTGCTGCGTCTCCTTCAATTTCTGCACGCGTAAAACCCGTTAGCCGCACATGCGTCTCAAACATGCCTGCGAAAGGCGCTTCGTAAAGTGGGGCGAGGGAGTTAGGGGGTTCATCTGGGGTGGAACGAACATCGTCTAGTCGTCTCTTCAGCTCTGCAACCATGTTTTCCTTGACGACGACGTGCTGGTCGTCGAGGTCCTCGATGATGTAATCATGGTTCGTCGCATCGATGTTAACGATGATGGACTTGATGGAAGGGTCGCACTCAATGAGCACTCCTGTGAGGCGGGCATGAGCATGAGCATGAGCAGGCGGCAGGTGAGATGCCGATGGGAGGCAGGTCACGGTCGCTTACCTCTGATGGCGCGCGGCATGCTGGGTGGATGCGAGGGAAAATTTGTCTGTGGAGGACGTGGTAACGTAGAGAATTTTACCGTATCCGTGTGCGTTAACACTAATAGTAGATTACGATCGCTGACGGGTGGTCGAGTTGAACAGGGCGGAATTGGATCGTCGACGAGAATTTGGAAGCTTCACGTCAAGAGGGTGGGGCCTTAGGCAGGGAATGTCAGTCGTGCCCACGGTGCCTTCGGGGTTGTCTGAGAACAGCAGCGTGGTTGGCCGGCCTCGTCCACTACCTAGGTACCTGAGAAACCGGCCTGTGTAGGTAGTAGGTACAGAGCACTACGTAGTGCATCAGTAGGTAGTAGTGCCTACCTACCTAGGTGTAGCCCCCACCGTTGTTCACTGCACTGAAGCTGGCGCAGGGGCCAACACTGCGAAATTGGGCGGGCATGCCAACCAGCCAGTGGGAGGCCGGGAAGGGCGACCCCTTGGCCCCCACAGCAGCATCGGACAGCTGGGGATCGACAGGGATGGCGGGCCCCTCTGTAGCCCCCTCCATTCCATTTCGATACAGTTTCCACTCAAATCAACGCTGCCAATTTCGGGTCGCTGCTCTTATTGCATGCGAGTCACGATCGTGGCCAAGAGCGAGGGGATCCTCTTTCCTCCTGGAGTCCTGGCAAGGCAATCAATCACACGCCGTTTGCGACAATTTTGCTTCTTCTTGCTGCTGTTTGACAATCTGTAGCTCTGTGACGAAGCGAGGGGTCCCTGAAACAGCCGCGAGTGCTACCTAATCGGGTCTACGCCGTGGTTCGGTGATGGGTGGATCAACGTGTTCATCCCTTCAGCACCCGTTGCTGGTATTACACCAAACTATCGACGTTACCGACTACTTGGCTACCTACCTAGAATTAGTGCCTCTATAGTACCTAGATATTGACGTGGTGACCTGGAAGGTGCCTGCATAGTAATCACAATAGAAACTCGTAAAGTGAACCTGCGAAAAAACCCTCGGCCATCGACGAGAGCGCCGTCTGCGTTTCGTCCCATTCATCCCATTTAATTCCATCGCATCGCATCGTATCCGCCGCGTCGTCTTCGTCCCATCGTTTAACGTCACACGCCTGGCTCTTCCCTCCTGCTGTCGCTGTCGCAATCGCACACGGCAGTGGTTCCGCATTCGCACATTCAGCCCGAGGTCTTCGGTCCAGAGTCACACCTCTCGATGTGCGTGCCTCCATTCTTACCTTGGATATTCCATACCGCCCGACTGGTGACTGCTGAAGAGGTAATTAATAACGGCCTCCCCGTGCCCTGAATCTCCCTCGTGTGACCACCTGACGTGCATCAAACAATCAATACCTACATTACCTAGCAGACACTATTAGTACCTAGATTGTAGGTACTACGTAGCATCTATCGTGAGGCTCGTCCTATCTCTACTACTTTCCTTTCCTCCCGTACCTACGTCTACGTCTACGTCTACGTACTCCCTCCCGTTATTAGCTCGTCCAGTTTCCGTTGCAACCTGGACCGCTGCTCGGCTCCTTCCTTCCAGCCCCTGCCGTTGGAATTCACATCCACTTTCACCTCCTAGACCTCCGCTATTGTTTGGCATTTGCAGCCAAATATCCAATATCTCCCCCGCCACCATTTCTCTCCTGCCCCTCGACGTCTTTCTTTTTCGTCCTTTTCTCCCTTTCTCACTCTTTTTCTCTCCCCCCCGCTTCGGCTGTCTCTCTCTTCGCGCTTCTTTCCTTTTTTTTACCGTTCTTATTTCTCTCGTTCCCCTCCCTGTTGCGTCAGCAAGACCAGCCCGACCGACCTCGTGGATCTGCGCCCGTTCGGCCTGTAATCAAGAAAACAATTGGGGCCGGCTAATCCACCGACACGCGAGTGGCAACGCGCACCTCCATCGATTCCATCATCACGAGCAAGCTTTGTCCCTGCTCAGCCAACCGCGAACCATCAAACTCCCGTCGTCCCCGAATATTCTCCCACCGGCGGCACTTATCAGCACCCCGTATTCTCCGGGCCTTACCTCACCTCGTCACCCTCGGCTTCCGCTCCTTCCGTTCCACCAGCGCTGCTGTCAGTGTCACAATTCTGGTGTACCTGGATCTAGACGACACCAGTGATCTCGTACCAGACTAAGCCACGTTATGATGACGTGAAAAGTCAACCTCGCAACCCTCTGCACCACCATCGCTGCCACCATCTGTTTCCTGTTTCGCCCTCTGCGCCTTTGTGTTGCCGTCCTGTTCGGTACAACAACACAGGGGTCTTTCTTTCCGGCCAACAATAATACACAACCAACGACCCCCGATTCGCCAAACCAACAAACAAAACACAAAAAAGGCTTCTTTTTTCTCCCCCAACCAAGGGCGCAAGCGATCCCGGCTGCCTTACACTGCCACTCTCTACCTCTTATACCTACTTGAACCCGACGCCGCGGATCCCCGAATCGACTCGGCCAACCTCTCTCTTTCACTCTCGTGCTATCCGTATACGCGATCCCGATATCCCAATCCACCAGAAGGCTCATCATGTCTACGGTAGACGAAACCAACCTCAGCGGTAACGGGGAGTCACTCAGCTTGTCCCCCACTCCCTACACCTGGATCCTCACGCCCCTCGTCGTCTTTCTTGCAATCGGCATTCTCGCGACACTCATCCAATTCCAACGTCGCCGCCGTCTCCGCAAGCTCGGCTTGCAACGTCCATGGCCCCGCCGTGATCTGGAGGCGAATCGTCAAAGAGCAGGTGGCCAGCGTTCTTCGCGAACCGGCCGCTGGCAGTGGACTACTCGTAGTGACGAGGGCCTTGACGAGTTCGGCGAGGCACCACCCGCCTACGAGCCCAAAGCAAAGCCGGGTCAGGCGGTTCGGGACGGTAGCTTCGAGATGGCTCATGTCGAACACCCTGCTGGCGCATTTCCCCCGCCTCCCCCTCTGGCCACCGCGGCAGGTCCTGAGCGAGGTTCGCTGCCGCCTGATTACGGCACTGCTACGAGTTCTGCGTCATCGTCGACACCCCCGCCTGCCGTCATGAGCCCCCCTCCGGCCGTGACGAGGAACTAGGTCAGGAGGAGCGACGGCGACTGGATATCAGAAAACACACACCATTTCTTTACAAGGCATTTCGTCGAGTTATCGACACGGGGCGTTACGGAAAGCACAGCAATTGATACCACGGTTGAGTTCGGAATGCATTTCACTACGGGGCGACGGCAAGGGAGGATACGTACACATAACGAGCACTAAGACGGGGGATGCGGATGGAGGCGGTAGGAAGGACGTATTGTAACAGGTCGGCTTGAAACTGGATGTCGACGAAGGATGCTCGAAGAAACCATTCGCGGGAGGGATACCGCATACATGGATGCTGACAGCCAGCCTTCACATCCATTATAGCTATCGATTCCTGTAATCAAATAAATGTTACAACTGATCATACCTCACGAATGTACGTAGTGATTTTCTAACGGGCGAGCTGCCAAATGTTGCCTAGGTGATCACCACGCCCGCAACGGCACAGGGGTCGCCGTTTGGGACAGTTTGAGGAGCGGCTGAGACCGCCACGGCGCCGGGACAAAACCAGGACCCGCCCCGACGTTGGATTCCCGGGCCTGCGTCCGCCTCCTTTGGCGGGAATGCACTAGTATTTGAGAGCTAAGGTTTGATAAGTGCAAACAGCGCCAACGACACGGCATGTCGTGTCTGGTCCCAAAGAGGCTCGCACAGGACGGAAGGGGGCGCTTTTGAGTTGAGAGTTCCGCTTTAGTTAAGATGTTCCTAGTCCCGGAAATGGGGTTTGGGATGTAAGCAGTCAAGAAGCGGTGTCGAGAGGTGGACTTGAGAGAAGCCTCTGAATCACGAGAGCGGCTTTGTGATCACCTCGCTGGCATTCCCGGTCCGCACCAGCGCACATTGGTCGACATCGTCCTTGCCGCAATCTCTGCCAACTTATCCGTCGTTATCTGAGCTGTGCCCTTAGGTGTTTCCAACAGAGGCTGTAAGACCTGCGTATTCAAAGAGGCCAGCATGGACCCCGAACGCCTAGCAACATCTCAGGGCATCGACATGGGTTCGGTGAGCTCTATTGCTCTCGGTACAACTACTGGAAAGCTCGTCGAGACTGCACGAGTTCACTTCGAGGTAGATGATTCTGGGTTCCGGTCTCACTGGATTTTGAGGTTATAGTATGCTTAGTCCGCGAGAAGCTCCTCTGCCATTCTACCGATGCCAGTTACGGTCCATCGCGGGGCGTTTGGCTTTTCTTCACTTTCTGGACCTAGCAACTCCCCATCTAGGTATGGGTAGGATGAGCGTCTAGTTCAAAAACATGCTGCATGCTTTCTCGCGCCGTCCCCCCCCCCCCCCCCCCCCCTTCTCTTCTTCGGCGAGCAAAAACAAACTCGTGAAGCTGGGCCAGCCGGAGACTTGGTTCAGCCACCTCGAGGCCCCCCTCAAAGATCAGCCCAGTACAAGCTTACCGCCATCATCGACGCCTCGGCTCAAGGTACGCGAACCTGTTCTTATCCTCGCCCACCCGGACCTGGACATCGGTCGATCGAACCTTGCGAAGCCAGGCAAAAGGGGGGCTCAGCATCCGTTTAACCTCACCGGATAAGGGAAGCCAGAAGGAACCCAGGTTCCTCCCGGACGGACAACCACCAAAGCAAGCTCGGAGCTTCAGGAAAGTGAAGAAAAACGTCAGGATCAGACTGACCAGTTTTGCGGGAGCAAACCCCCTTCGTGAGTCAGAAAAGCCGTTGTAGTTGCAGGAAGTATCTGCAATACGTGATCTTGTTAGTGCATTAGTCGTGGGACGGAGCGGTGTAGTAAAACAGTCAGCCAGGAGAACTGAATAACACGCGATTGGCTCGACGAACCCAATATTGCAACCCTAAGCATCATTTTAGCTCCCCCCCCCCCCCCCCCCCCCCCCCTGGAGGGAATCTGACGGGTAGGTAAGCAGGCGGGGGATGGAGCCGATCCGAGCTAGGCTATCTATCAATAAGCCTTTTTGGGGGTCTCGTCAGTGTTGTGACTTGTCAGAGTCTCTTCACAAGTCTAGTAGTAGGTGGGCAGCAACTTGCACTTGAGAATTGTCAAAAAAGCACTCATCTTCGTTTCTCTCCGCTATGCTTAAAAATAGACTCATCCATAGCCGAGTCCTTGCCTGACTAGGTAGGTAGGCAAACTCAGCTAGTACTAGTCAGTCCCGCAGCCCCTTGGGGGTCCAGTATGCCGGATCTTCTTATTCTGCTGCCTAAAAACCCACGCGCTGTTATTTTCTCACGACAAGCTTTGACAAGGGGATGGTACCCGGAATCTTGCAGGATATATTCGGCTTTGCATCAAGGCGCCTCCACGTGAAGCTGGCTATCGCTGCAAACTAGCGAGAAGTGCGGTCGAGGCCAAGGTTCAATTTACCATCTCACCATGCCCGCCCCGCCGAGAGAGAACACCCGGGGCCCACTTCGGGGGTATGTGGGGCCCGGGCCGCGATCTGCGCGCCGCGTGACTGGTTCAAGCAGCGGGAAGCTCGCGGTAATGAGGCGGGTACTCCCAGGGGGGGACGGGCTGGGCGATTATTCAGACACATGCAGGAGGCAATCTCGAGAGCAGCAGGGGGGGGCTCGTTCTTCGACATGTCGGGTAAGGCTAGCCAGGTCTAGGCCTCATCGACTTCTCGATGTCTCCGGGACTGCTAATCTGACGATGCTGGGCTGGAGCGATGGATATCTGCCGGCGGGTCATATATATAAACAGATTCCCCCCTTCCCATGAATCTACCGTGATGCCCCCAAGCAGTCTTCGCTCATCCGAGAACTCCCCCCCAGAGCCCCTCTCACAATGAAGCTGCTCGCCCTCCTCGCGCTCCTCGGCGCCGGGGCCGTGGCCCACCCTCACGAAGTCCCCGCCGCCCCCGCCGTCCTCGAGTCCCGGCAGACGTGCTCCGGACCGGTGGAGACCAGCCCCAAGACGTGGTGGCGCGCCGCCATCGACCACAACGGCACGGCGCCCACGAGCTCCGACCCCACGTTCCAGTACTACCGGACGGCCGTGCAGTACGGCGCCGACAGCACCGGCGTCCAGGACTCCTCGGACGCCTTCAACTTCGCCATCGAAGGTAAGGAAAGGTGACCGAGCAACTCCGGGACCATAACGCTGATGCTTCATCCTTTTCCCCAGCCTGGAGCCGGACCGGCAACACGGTGACCACGCGCCCGGCGTACGTGTACGTCCCGCCGGGGCGGTACCGCATCAAGAAGCCCATCAACATGCTCGTCATGACGTACCTCGTCGGCGACGCGCTCGACCCGCCGGTGCTGGTCGCCGACCCGGCGCTCGGCGGCAGGCCCGTCATCGACGGCTACGACGAGTTCCAGGGCGACGGCTCCGCCACCAAGAACTTCTACATGGCCGTGCGCAACCTCGTCATCGACACGACCGAGGTCGGGGCCGGCGTGCAGGCCGTCGGCATGGACTGGTCCGTCTCGCAGGGCTGCTCCCTGAGCAACGTGAAGATCCGCATGCCCAACTTCTCGAGCCACGTCGGGATCACCATGAACGCGGGCGGCTCGGGCATCTTGATCAGCGACAGTGTAAGTCGTCTCGTTGCGATTTGGCTTGGTACATGCGTGTGAGCCGTGACTGACAACGGATTAGCAATTCGAGGGAGGTGCCATCGGAATCAGGGTAAACGGTCAGCAGTACCAATTCAAGAACCTGAGCTTCAACGGCTGCAACGTCGGCATCTCTGTGGACCACGTCTACGTCGCCGTTGTCCAGGGCACGACGTTCGCCAACTGCAACTACGGCATCGACATGGGCCGCGACACGGCCGGCGTCGTCTCGCTCGTCGACTCCAAGGTGCAGGCCTGCAACGCCGGAGTCAACAACAAGGTCACCGGCTACGGTCAGAACTCGCTCGTCATCGACAACTTCCAGGTCACCGATGCGGCGGCCGTCAAGTCCTCCGACGGGGCCACGCTGCGCGCGGGCTCCGTCCCGGCCGGCCAGACCTGGGTCATGGGATACGTCAACTCGAACAACCACCAGCCGGGGACGACCTACCCGATCGACCGGCCCGCCGGCCTCCTGTCCGGAGACAGGTACTTTACCGCGCCGCTGCCCCAGTACGAGAAGTATGCCCTGGACCAGTTTGTCAGCCTGAAGGGTGACCCTCAGTACCCCGTCTACGGCGACAACTCGCACAACGATGGCCCGAACATCAACGCCATTCTTCAAAAGTACAAGAACTGCAAGATCATCTTCGTCCCCCAGGGCATCTACCTCACCCAGGAGACCATCTACGTGCCTCCTGGAACTCGGCTCATTGGCGAGACCCTTAGCATCTTCAACGGTAGGCTCGAGATGCCCAGCCCCTGAGATTTGAAGATAGCCAACTGACACCGACAGGCATCGGCTCACGCTTCTGGAATCCCGATGACCCCCAGCCCATCCTCAAGGTCGGTAACGCAGGCGAGACGGGCGTTGCGCAGATCACCGACATTACGGTCGAGGTTGCCGATGTCCTCCAGGGCGCCACCCTTGTGCAGGTGAACATGGCCGGCTCGAAGCCCGGCGACGTCGGCATCTGGAGCAGCGTCTTCCGCGTCGGCGGCACCAAGCACTCTCTCACCAACACCAACTGCGGCGGCTCGAACCCAGCCTCCTGCAAGGCCGCCTTTGCGCTGATGCATGTGACATCGACGGCGTCCGCCTACCTCGAAAACGTCTGGGGCTGGGTGGCAGACCACTCGCTGGACGGCGGCGGCGCGCAGAACATCGCCGTTGGGAGAGGCGCTCTCATCGAGAGCACCAAGCCCACGTGGCTGGTAGCAACCAGCTTTGAGCACTGCGTGTTGTACCAGTACAACCTCCACAACGCCCAGAACGTGTACATCTCGTTGGAGCAGACCGAGGCACCCTATTGTACGTATAGCTCACACCAATAAGTCGGCTCCGATGCTAACCAAGGAGTAGGGCAAGGCGAGGGAACGCCGCAACGCGCGCCATCCCCGTGGTCGTAAGTTAACCCCAACCCCAACCACCCCTTCCGGAACGCCGTCCCGTTGGTGGTTTCGTCCGAGACCGGTGTGCGTGTGCTAACCCAATCGATCAGCGTCAAATCGGCTTACGGCGACCCGGACTTTAGCAACTGCGCGGCTCAGGGGCAGGGCAACAACGACCGGTGCTTCCGGGCGTGGGGCCACTACATGACGGGCAGCTCCAAGGTGGTGATCCACGGATCCGCGCTGTGGGTGTTCTTCAACAAGATGAACGACAACGCGTGGCAGAACGCGCAGTGCGAGAACACGGGAGGAAACTGCATGACGAACCAGGCTTTCGCGGACAGCGCCAAGTCGACGTACTGGTTCGGCCTGAGCTCCAAGAGCAGCACGAACCTCCTCTACGACAAGACGGGTGGTCAGGTGTGGCAGGTCGTCGCCAGCGACAACCCGGGATCGTGGGGAGGCGCCCTCGCGGCGTACCTCCGGGACACTGGGGCTTGAAGGACTTGAGGAGGGAGGGAGGAGCCGCGGCTAGCTGTCTGCCGTCGCAACGGATCTGCATTTGACGCATGCGGAACGCTCGTCCGGGAGTTCAGACAGGGGCTGCATGTCCTGGAGCAGGTAATCACAGTAGCAGAGCCGTGCTGAAGCCCCTGCTGAAGTCGGACGAACTGTCAGAATTGAATGTCAGTTTACTTGTTCCAACTTCAGGCCTGTTCCCTCCTGGCGCTGTAGCCGAGGTTGCTTTGTTGCCTTTGTCCTGTGTTTCCTGTTAATGCATTGGCGCACTCGGACTCGTTCTCGTCGGGTCTGCCTAATCCGGCAATGAGTTCAGGATGACAAGTAATCCAGCCTCATGTTTCCCGCTTCCTCGGCTGGCTGCCAAGTCTCGAGGAAGCTAAGTCTCATGTCGTGATGTGTCGGATTTGGTCCCCGAGATCTGCTGGGAGGCAGGGCAATCTGGAAAGTGGTCCAGGGCGGGCACACCACACGCGCCAATCCTAGATCGTGGCGTAATATGGATAGGGCTCTCTGCCAAAGCATGAATCGAGCGGATGGGGAATGCGATTCGTCGATGGAGCGGCCGTCTGAAGCTTGTTTCGGAGTGGAATGGAACGTAAAATTCGGGTTGTAGGCATTGTCTTCTTAGGGTGTCGTTTGTTCCCTTTCAAAGGCAGTTTGCCTCATGTCTTGCTCTTTCTTGGTGCCTCGGTGTCCGCGAAACGCAATAGGACTGGAGCGACATTGAAAGGAGCTCATCGAGAGGGCGAGACTCGTCGTGCGTTGAGCGTGTGTCGTACGGCTCCAAAGCAGCGGGATGCCGCTGGTAAGATCTGCACCAGATGGAATCAAGGTAGAGGAGATGCGGATGGTATGTTGTTTCTTTCCGTCTGACTTGGGGTTTGCGGTTGGCTGGAATGTTTCCAGAATGCACTTCAGAACGGGAAGGTGACGACTGTGCTCGGCTAGGGCCCACCAAGCCGGGCAACTCCACTGATGGCGGCACCCGCTGCCCGCCCGCTGACGCTAAGGCGCATTTCCCGGGGGGCTCCAGCAGGTGTTCCAGCGGTCTGCAGTGCTTTGTCGCCCCCGGATTTAGGTACCAAGTGATCACATTGCAGCGTCGTATCCACCGCTGCCGAGTCTGTAGCAAAAGCCCAGTGGATAATATAGCCCCACTTTGGGCCTTTGGGGGGCCTGGGGGCGTCGCGCGGGCGCACATGACGCCGTCTCAAATCGCCGAGGTTCACATGCGACACTGAGCGTCATCCAGCTAATCCTCCTCCGTCTGCCTACACAACCTCCGGCGCACGGCTTACCGTTATCCTTTCCAGTATTTAAACTACCCGGCTGTCCCCCGCGTTTCGGTAATCTTTCGCGATCTGTCAACTTGCTCAGTATTCTTAATACCAACCAATTCGAACCACCATTTACCACCTACCATCTACCATATAAACACATATTCACAATGGGTCTCGCCAACGGTATGCGCGCACTCTCGAACCGACCCCCTGGCCGAGGCCAATGCTGACCGAGCTGCTTCTCCAGACAAGTTCCCCTCCTCGGCCGCGTTCGATGCCATCAACGACGCCCTGAACTCGAGCGAGCCCGACCGCAAGGACGCCATCAAGCAGGGCAACGCCATCTTTGCTTTCACCCTCAAGAACTCCGCCGGCGAGACCGACAACTGGCACATCGACCTGAAGAACAAGGGCCAGGTCGCCAAGGGCCTCGGCGAGAAGCCTACTGGTACGCGCTCTACGAGAATCCTGTTGTCATAGTGGAAGATCCTAACATGCTCTCTAGTTACCCTGTCCCTGTCTGACTCCGACTTTGGCAACCTCGTCCAAGGCAAGGCCAACGCCCAGAAGCTGTTCATGTCCGGAAAGCTCAAGATCAAGGGCGATGTCATGAAGGCGACTCGCATGGAGCCCATCCTCAAGAAGGCCCAGGGCAAGGCGAAGTTGTAAACAAGCCACGTATATTTCTTGTTCGTTGTCGGTAATACCCTGTACCATAGCCTACCGGTTGGACTAGCGAATTGGTGCTAGATCCGGACGCGCGCCTTGTTTGGTGCTGCTATAGGAGACGAGAATATGACAAAGTATTAAGCCCATTCGTTGACATGTGACGCAAGGTCACGGAGTTTTGGCAACTCTGACTCGTGAGGCACCTTCACCACCGGTCCACCTCATCGTGTGGAAGAGAAGGGTGGCAAAGGTCAGCAACTGACTGCCATCATTCCAATATTTCACAGAACATAGTATGATGGAACCGTCGATATTCAGGAATGTAGTCCGGTGGAGAACCAGCCGATGCGACACCTGGTGTTCGCGGCGCATTGTGAGCGACACGTGCTTCCGTTAGCACCGACCCCGGCGTGGGCTTTTGAGACAGCGGTGAAAGATGGGCTGGCAGAATTCCCGCCTATTGCCGGTCCGAGTCAGAAGGCAGTACGGATCGAGTCACCGGAGACCCGACGCCGCCGACCTCATGAAGAACGTCGGACTGCCGGGTGCTCCGTCGCCAGTCGGATGCGTGCATCGACGACGGCCCACCATACAATGCGCTCGCTGGTGCTCAGGGGCACACTCGTATCGCAGGTACGCTGTTCATAGTAGGTCCTCGTGTTCAGGCCGAGGGAAGGGACCTGCGCAGGGTCCAGGGGGGGGCCAGTTGCTTCCGCCCGTCGCAAATTTCATGGACGCACCCGTAGTGAGTGTGTTCCCCTGGTTTCACCGTTGCCGTCGTATCAGCCAGTACGGCAACGCGTCCTTCTGCGCACATGCAACGAAGACAGGAGCGCAGGTGACTTGGAAATGCGTTGCACCGCAGCCAAGGAAGTGATCGAGAGGGTGTGGTAGGGGTGAGATGGTGACTACTTCCATTAGGTAAGCACCCGTAAAGAAGGAAGGTGCACGGTTCAGTCGAGGCAGCGCGAGGCAGCGCGACGGGAAGCTGGAGATCAGTGGTGTCCATCTGGAGGAAAGCACGGTACGTACCCGTTGCAGCCAATCCGAAGCGTACACTGCCTGCGAGGTACCTGTCCCATGGGCAAGAACCTTGCCTCTCGGTATCCAATTGCCCTAGGCGACGGGAATGGGGACGTCTCCAGCATGATATCTGATGTACCTGGGTACCTGCCTTGGGGAGAGCTCTGGGAAAAAATCGAAGCGCCGAAACCCATCCATCCAGGGCCAGTCCCGACTCGTCGCGTCCTCGCGCTCACTGGGGGCTGCTCCCGCTGTCCCCACTGGCACTGCTCTACCTATTCAGGTATCTAGGTACTTTGCTAACTCCATAACCAATCAAAGCTGCTGCTGCCTGAGGACTGAGGTTGGTGACGGCAAAAAAACGGGTCTGTCCTCCTTCCCGGTTCTGGCTGCACCCCCTGTGGCCTGTTCTTTTTTATTTTTTTTACTGACTGCTGGCCCCCGTCACCTGGACGTGCCACACCAAAAAAAACACCCACGCCAAAATCTTCGTGTAGACGTTCCAGCCAGACAACAGGCGACTTCAATGCGCCATCCAGCGTCAACTTCTTGATCGCTGCGCCATTGCCTTTTTGTTGCTGTTGAAATCGCTCTTCCTCGCGAATTCTTTTTCCGTCCACTCGGTCGAAACTCAATCGCCGTCGCTTCTCGCCGTTGCGCCTGCTTTCCACCGAACTCCAGTCGCCCTCTTTTGTCTGCGAATCCTTCGTGAATCGAGACGCGACTGTCCCTTCGAGGCCGCCCCGACCAGTGCCTTCGCCATCATCATCACTTAATATTAATCCTCAGATCGATTACTCAAACATCCTACATCGTCATGGATCACAGAAACAGCACCCCGCGGGCGCGCCCGTCGCTCAAGTTCGCAAACCGAAGCTACCAAGCCTCGCCGCTGAACCCCAACAAGAGGCTCGGCACGCCTCAAACTGCCCCGTCCCAGAAGGTCCTCAACCGCGACCCCATGCCCTCGAGCAACCTCAACACGAGCACCATTTCCACTGCACACAACCTGTTCCGCTCTTCCTCCATCACCGCGAGCCCGGCCGCTAAGCCCTTCGCACCGACCCTGCCTGAGAGCACAATGAAGAAGGTTTTCGCGCCTGGCGCGACCCCGGCCTCGCAAAAGGTCTATCGCGAGAACATCGCTCAGGCCACCCCCCGAGGCCTGGCCGCCAAGTCGAACTCGGCCGACCTCTTCCAGATGCGCATCCCTTCCCCTCCCCCCGAACTTACGGGCGAAGCTCTCGCGCGAGACATCCCTCCCGAGCTCGAAGCGAAGGGCACCGTGTACGCCGACCAGTACCTCAGCCACCTCGTTCCTGCCGAATACGATGATCTGCAGCGACGCCAGCTCTTCTGCGTGCTGGACCTTCGTCGTCTCAAATACGCTGCCAACGAGATCTTCGCCAAGAAGGATTGGAAGCTCAACATCATGAACTTCGCAAAGGAGTTTGAAAAGAGCCGGAGCCTGATCATGCTCAGATACGGCCTCTATGAGTTCAAGAACGTTAAGCCTTCGGATGAGATGCTGAAGAAGTGGAGAGCTGCCCACGGCCTGCCCGATCCGGAAGAAGAGAATGCCGATGCCAGCCCCTCGAGACAGACTACCCGCTCCAAGCGCAAGGCTGAGGAGCAGTTGACCCCCAAGGACACGGCACTGTCGGCTGCGTCCCACAACAAGAGGCGTGCTTTCGATCAAGAGGAGCAGCCTGTTGCCACACCGGCCGCCAAAAGCAAGAGAAAGGCCTCGGTGACCGACGAGGCGGATGAGAACCAGCCTTCCAAGTTCCAAAAGTCAACGTCCACTCCCTCGGCGACTAAGAACCTCTTCGAGCGCATTGCCAACAACCAAGGGCCCGCCTCGTCCCCGAAGGCCACACCCAAGGCACCGGAGGCCAAGCCCAACCCGTTTGCTGCCAACCGAGCGCCTCGCTCTGTTTTTGAGGCCCTCAAGCCGCCCCAACAGGGTGGCAACATCTTTGGGTACCTTTCCGATGCTAGCTCCGCGAAGAACAGCGGTGTGGAGGCGGACGGCGAGAGCGAGACCGAGTCTGACGACGAGCCGGAGACGCAGGAAGCTGGCCAGCAGAGCTACGAGCCCAGCGTGGCCGCTAGTGGTGGCGCCGAAACGCCTCTGGCCCAGCCCGCTTCTAACCTCTTCGCTAAGAAGCCGCTCTTCTCCAGCGGTCTTGCCACCGGCCCGTCCAGCACATCGTCCGATGCTAGAGAAACCACTCCCGGCAGGAGCCTGTTCGATCGCGTCACCAAGGGTAATGACGGTCAGCCGCTCCGTGCAGACTCTCCCGAGGCGGCGCCGGCTGCCGACAAGGCACCCTCCGTTCCGGAGAAGGAATCCGCACCCGCGCCCGCGCCGGCCCCTGTCAACGCCACGTGGAACCCCAGCAGTCCGATCAAGTTCAACGCCGGCGCACCCGCAAGCAACGGTCTGTTTGGTGCCGCCCCTGCTGCAAGCGGCTCGACCTCCATCTTCGGTGCCAAGCCCTCCACAGCCAGTTCCAACATCTTCGGCGCCCCGAAGCAGGACAAGCCGGCGGATGAGCAGCCCAAGCCCGCAAAGCGTTCCGCTTCTGATGCCGATGCCGAATCTGACAAGGAGAACAGCTCTCAGCCTCCTGCGAAGTCGCCTTTCGCCGGCTTCTCTGCCGGGTTCCAGCCTAAGACGTCCACGGAGCCCAAGAAAGAGGAGACGGCACCCAAGGCCGCTGCACCAAGCTTCTCGTTCGGTGCTCCCGCTCCCAAGGCCGACGAGGCCAAGCCCGCAGCACCGACTCCCAGCTTGTTCGGTGCCCAGCCTAAGGAGTCGGCAGCAGCACCTGCTGCTGAGCCGGCCAAGCCTCTCTTCGGTGCCAGCTCCTCGGCGGCCCCCAGCCCTTTCCAATCCAACACGCTCTTTGGTAGCAAGACGCCTGCGCCGGCTGCGTCCAACCTGTTCGGCTCCTCTGCCAAGTCCAGCGAGGAACCTGCTGCGTCCAAGGCTCCTGAACCCGCCCCTGCGGCGGCGGCGCCTGTCTTCAGCTTTGGTGGCAGCAAACCGGCGGAACCCAGCCCTCTCTTCGGCGCGCCCAAGTCAGACGCTGCTCCCGCCGCCTCCTCTGCTCCTCTCTTTGGCGGCAGCCCCATGAAGCAGGATGGCCCGCCGGCCAAGAAGGCCTTCAACGCTCCGGCGTCGTCGGCGCCATCCGCGCCCTCGGGCGGCATGTTCAACTTTGGCGGGTCCCAGAGTGAGACGCCGGCCTTTGGAGGTTCATCTGCTCCCCAGACCAACGGGGGCTCTAGCGCGCCTCCCAGCTTCGGTTCCGGAGGCGGTTCGTCCTTCACGTTCAGCGCTGGCGGTGGCCAGGCGTTCAACAACCCCTTTGCCTCCAACTCTAGCAACGGCGGCTCGTTCGAGTCGGCTCCTGCTCAGTCAGGTGGCAGCATGTTCAACTTCGGAGGTGGCTCTTCCGCTCCCTCTGGCGGCTCTACGTTCCAGTTCGGCGGTGGTAGTTCGTCTTCCGCTGCCCCGGCCAGCAGCTCGCCCTTCCAATTCGGTGGTGGCGCTCCCGCCCAGCCTGCGGCTCCGGCTAGCAACTCGCCCTTCCAGTTCGGCGGTGGCGCTCCCGCTCAGCCTGCCGCCCCGGCCAGCTCACCCTTCCAGTTTGGCGGTGGTGCTCCCGCTCAGCCTGCTGCACCGGCGTCGTCGGCACCTACTTTCTCCTTTGGTGCTTCTAACGGCACGGCCAACGCCGCACCGGCCGGTCAAAAGCCCTTGTTCGGAGCTTCCACTTCGACGCCCTCGGGCACCCCCAGCTTCCAGTTTGGTGGCGCTAAGCCCGCACAGCCTGCTGGCGGCATGTTCGGTGGCCTGCAGCCCCCTGCCGGTGCTTCGACTACGGGAACGAACTCCCCCTTTAACTTCGGGGGTGCCTCGAGTCTGGCTACCACTCCTGCCACAGGAACGCCTGAGCCGGCTGCTGAGCCTGAAAAGCCCGCTGCTAACGGCGAGGGCGACGACGCTGATGGCAAACCGCACGAACAGATTAAGCTTACCGACGGTGGCCCTGGCGAGGAAGACGAGACCGTTGTGCACGAGGTTCGTGCCAAGGTCCTCAAGTTCATTCCCGCCGAGTCCGAGGAGGACAAGGACAGTGGCGAGGACCAGAAGAACAAGAGCCCGTGGTCCACGAAGGGCATCGGCCCGTTCCGTCTGCTTAAGCACAAGACAACCGGTGCCGTCCGCATGCTTCTGCGAGCCGAACCTCGCGGCCACGTCGTCTTGAACCGGACAGTCCTCCCCACCGAGGCGTACAAAGCGGACAAGAAGTACGTCAAGCTGACGACCTCGAACGAGGCGGGCAACGGTCTTGAGACTTGGATGGTCCAGGTCAAGACGCCGGAGTTGGCCCAGCAGCTCGCCGCCGCCCTGGAGTCCAACAAGTCGGCCAACGCCAACTGAAGTACGGCAAAAGACGGCATGAAGGGATGACGCAAGAGAATGAGCCAGGTTTTCTTTCTTTCCTCGATTTATTCCCCTTTGACTGTTTTGGTCGGGCTATATTAGATGAAGAAGCGGGCTTGTAGCGAAGAAAGGTAAGCATAGCATTGCTCTTATGGGTGGCTCGGAGTTGGGATTGCATTTCAACCATTCATTTCTACCGGCAGGATTGTCTGCCTGATTGCTTGGAGAGGGCGCCATCGTGAGGGGCGCTCCTGACGGAGGATTGGAGGAGGATGAGCTTGATTCAAAAAGTCGCACAGACGTTGAAGAGAATGTCCCGTGATCGGATAGGCAGCAGCAGTGTAGTACATCAACAAGAGACTATGCATTGAAGTTTGACTTTCCGTACCGGCGATGAGGTGAACATCAACCCGAGTCACCGATCCGCGCTTCATCTCTTGAGCGCCGCCTGCACCCTCGTCTTGCACTCGTAGCACAGGCTCGCCTGGCCCACCCTCGCGATGGCGGCCTCGTTGGCCACGAGCGACGCCAGCTTGGCCTGGAACGCGATGGACGCCATGACGACGAAGTCGGCCGGCAGCTGCGCCGCGAGCCTGGTCCACACGGCCGGCGGGCAGTTCTCGACGAACAGGTCCCTCAGGCGGGCCAGCAGGGCCTGCACGTCGTCGTCCCTCGCGCTCCGCGGCAGGGCCTCGAGCGCGACGTGGCCGCGGGCGAAGTTGGAGACCCACCACTCGGCGCAGCGCGGGTCGGCGAGGCGCGCGGCGCCGGCGTCGAGGGCCTCGCGGATGGCGGTGCCGACCTTGCCGCGGAGGAGGTCGTCGAGGAGGCGGTCCGTCAGGGCCCAGAGGTCGACGAGCTCGGCGAGGTCGTGCGGGGTGCGCATGTCGCAGGGCTTTATGGTGAAAGGGGAGACTTCGTAGAGGAGGTCTTGCTGTTGCGACTGCAGCGGAGACGAAGAGGAGAGGGCGTCGGCGGAGCGGCGCTTGACGCGCTGGGCGGAGAGGCGGGCGAAGTAGGTGAGCTTCACGTAGGTGCCGAGGGCGGCCGGGTCGACGTCGTCGAGGTCGATGGTGTTGGTGGAGGACTCGGAGTAGGGCCCGTCGAGGCAGCGCTGGAAGTACTTTGACGACTCGACGAGGAGGGTCTTGTGGATCGCGAAGGAGTGGGAGCCGCCGCCGCACTTGAGCCAGATTATGGTCTGGGGTTGTCTGTTCCCCCGCGAGGGTCGGGGTGGGTGAGTTTTCATGCCTTGACGGAGGGGGCTCGGTGAGAATGGAAGACTGTGTGTGAAATATAGGGATGTCTGATTTAGAGTAGCTAGAAGCAGTGCCGCGGCATCGTGATCAAGTGTGTTTGCTCCCGTCAACCCATCAATTACAAGATCACGGTATGGTTCAACGAAGCAGAATAGTATAACACGCGAGAGTGAATTCATTTCATGGTTCATACCTCAAGAGGCACTCCGTCTCATCTAGCTCGCCAGGTCTGGCAGCGGAACGATCTCGAATGGTGGACATGATGAAGCGATGGTACGTGTATTGTGACTGATAATGGACTGTTTGACGAGATGCAATCGCAAAAACTCCCAGACAAGGGGACCAGAGTCAATTCAAGCCAACAATTAAGTTTGCGACGTCAACCCCGCGTAAAGTGAGGCGGGACGAGGCCTTTCATCCGATGTCGTGTGAAAGTCATGTGAGGAGCGTCTACTTTGCTCAACTTCTCATCACCATACCCTATGAGATTAGGTAGTCAATGTTCAGTTCAAATGATTCTGATGAACTCCTTAGCTTGCTCAAAGTGAAGCAATAGAAAGAGTCACTAAACACTATGAAGCTTATAGGCCTAGAAAGGATTGGACCTCGAAGTTGCACTCGACTCTACCTAACTTTGTAATTCTTATGCCGGAGCAATACCGCCGCCAGTGGTGGCCAGATCATCCCTTCGACCCAACACTCTCCCATTTCCGCATTCCAACATGAAGCGATTGTGGAGAGACAGCCTTGGTAGCCCTCAGAGTCTCAGATAGTCGCTTGCAAAGAGATGGTGCAATTAGCGGCTCTGGGGTCTCAACGCTGCCAAGATAAAACATTGTCTTAATAATCCCATCAACGGACCTCCGCCGAAAGCGTTCTGTTTATTTTGACCCGTAGCAGAGAGGTAGCTGGCTCGACATAAAGGATGCAATGACCCATTTCTCTCACCATCTTTTTGCTCACGACTTACTCCTTCCCAGCCGCAACTCTGCCACTGGTCGCCCTTGCCTGTTCGTCGCCATGTTGGCCCTTTCCTTTCTGCTCATTGCAGTGTTCCTGCTCTTGAAATGGTTTTACAAACCTACCAAGATTTCAAGGGCTAGCCAAGTGCTAGAACACGAGTGCGATGGCTTTCTTGCTCCCCCCGACGAGCAACCCGGCCGTGCCGTCGACATCGCCTCTTACATCAACATCCTCCGAGTGAATACCAGCAACAAGCTTCTGTTCAGCGTCTCGGAGGTCCAACGATACTTGCTCGTTCGGAGTAGCCTCAACAGTATGTCCTTAGACATGCCTGACTCAGTGTTATCGCTCGGGCAAGCTGCTGTGAGTTCCCCCTGGAATACCCACCACAACCTGAATTTGAGACACATCCACGGACGAGGCTTCGGTTGACGCAGAATCATTCCTAGGGCGGTTTTGTAAACGAAATTCTAGGAGCCGAGTACAGGAAAAACACACAGCTTCTGGTCCAATGGCTCAATCTCTGCATCAGCCGCCCGGAAGCACGGGAGTATACAACCAAATGTGCTACCGAAGAGACGCATCAATGCGCGCTGCCATGGACGACCAAGCCAAACGTCGAACTCTTCGAAGGCGTCGCCGAGATCACGCACAAAGCCATGACAAGCACGATCGGGGGCGGCGACTTTCAAACGTCAAGCGACGAGCTCCATCACTTGACAGACGCGATGAGCTCAGGAGTTCGCAATCCATGGGCTTGGTTGCTCCCCACACAAATGCATCGTCCGGCTTTCATGGGAATACTACGGGCTCGGGATCGCATCAGAGAGATCTTCGCGGAGACGCTTGGCCGAAGAGACGCTGCCGCTATTGCCGGTGGCCCCCTCGAGGTTGACTTGCCAGACTACACCACGTACATGCTCAACGAAGGGATCGCTGCGTCACGGTTGCACCTGATCTCTTCTCTTTACATGGCATTAATGCTTACCATTCACGCTTCGACAGTCTCTACCATCTCCTGGGTGATCATTTGCGTAAGCCGAGAATTGAGAAGCTGGCGATGCGTAATAAGCTAACGTGAATGATATAGCTCCTGCGCCATCCGGATGTGATGAATGCCGTCAAAAGCAACACTAGAAGTGGCTGCGGCAATCCTGCCCTACTGCAAGCTTGTATCAAGGAGACGGTGAGGTACTACGCCAACAGGAAATATCTGCACATGGCTACGCAGAGAGACCGTGCTTCCGGCACCGAAGTCACTGTCCCAACCTCGCTTCACTTTAGGCAACATGCGAGTTTGACTTCCCCACAAGCAGACTCGTGGTTGCCAGGAAGATGGATCAGCGCCGAAAACAACCTCGTCGACTTGCAAGACGAGCCCTACAAAGGGAACCGGTGCCCCAGCGAAAGGCTTAAGATGGCGATAACAACCCATGTTCTTGAGACGCTGCTGCGGTCCTATGACATCTCGTGGGCCTCTCCGAGCCAGCCTCAAGCTGTGGACTTCGAAACCCTTGACTTTGACCAGATTGGGCTGCCCTGGCTGAAGGTACGAAGGCAGCCGACCCCAAAACGGTCTGGACTTGTACTGACAAAAGCACAGGGTGGTCTGCGGGTAAAGTTCTCGCGGCGGGTGTATCCAGAGTTGGTCGGAGGCTGCTGATGGTCGACTTTGACTGGATGGTGTAGGGAGGTTGAGTGAACCGCGTAATTGGAGCCGGATAGTCGAAGTTTCTAGCCGGCTGTGCCTATCACACTGCGGGTGTCTAGTTTGAATGCTGGTGAAATATTCCTGAGGAGTTGCTGCTAGGGCCTTCTTTCACTTATTAGGCCATTAAGTAAATAGGATCATCATAGAGCCTGGTAATAATCATAGAGCGACAGAGCCTAGTAACGACAACAGAGCCCAGCGACGACGACGACGACGACGACGACGACAGAGCCTAGCGACAACAGCTGAGGCCAGTAAGCCTAATAGATAAGTAGAGGAAGAATAGCCACCTAACAAGGCCCCTATAGCAAAACTCTTCCTGAGAACTTCTCCAAGTGCAACGAAGCCAGCCACGCTGAACATACAATTCGCGATCAAGTCTTGGAAAAAGGTCGATTGACGCTCCATTTCGATCTCAATCGTGTGTTATTGAACCATTCTGAGCACGGAAAGATGGGCCGGCATATCGGCCATGTATCGTTAGCAGTTCGTAACCTTCATTACTCTATTTTGTTACGCATCCAGGTCACACGGGTATACAAACAAGGCCCCCTCGAATATGCGACAGCGTGGGGGGCACTTCCAGAGAAAAACCAGCTCTCCTTCTACATTTTTTTTAAGCGTCCACCTTGCCCTGGCTGACGTCGGGATAGACGTCGAACCGCCGCTGCGTGTAGACGGGGATGTTCCTCCTCGCCTCGTCGATCTTGCCGCCGTCGAGCTCCCACGCCACCGTCGCCTCCCCCTCCTCGGCCTCGACCAGCACGTTGGCCATGGGGTCGACGATCAGGCTGTGGCCCCAGGCGTGGTAGCTCGCGCCCATGTCCCGCGCGGGGCTGCACATGGCGACGTAGATCTGGTTGTCGACGGCGCGGCCCTGGCCGAGCAGGCGCCAGTGCAGGGGCCCCGTGGTCAGGTTGAAGGCGCCCGGGTAGACGAGCGCGAAGCACCCCCTGCGGGCGGCGACCATGGCCAGCTCGGGGAAGCGGATGTCGTAGCAGATGGCGACGGAGATGCGGCCGTACTCGGGCAGGTCGACGACGGTGACACTATCGCCCGGGCTGAGCACCTCGGACTCGCGGAAGGTGATCTTGCCCGGGATGTCGATGTCGAAGAGGTGCACCTTGCGGTGGGAGGCGAGCAGCTCCCCCCTGGGGGAGAAGATCAAGCTCGTGTTGTAGTATTTCCCCGTCTTCTCGTCGAGCTCGGGGATGGAGCCGCCGACGAGGTAGGCGCCGCTCTCGGCGGCCATGGCCGACAGCGCGTGGAAGGACGGGGACTGGTCCCGGGTCGGCGGGGAGGGGAGGAGGGTCTCGGCGTACTTGGGGAAGTAGTCGCAGCCGTAGGGGGAGTTGAAGCACTCGGGCAGGACGACGATGCCGGCGCCGCCCGCGGCGGCCTCGAGGACTTTCGACCGCGCGCTGGCGAGGTTGGCCTGCTTGTCGGCGCCCGAGGCGAGCTGGATGCAGGCCAGCTTGACGGGCTTCTTGAGCACCGGGGTCGGGAACGCGGCGGCGGCGGCGGTGCTGCTGGCCATGTTGCGAAAGGGCACGAGGCGGTGGGATCTGGGGCGGAAGACGGAGGTTGTTGCTGCGAGGGTGCGGAGGGTTCTGAGGGCGAGGCGCATTGTTTATGGCCGCGGGCACGGAGGATGACGTTTGGAGAGGGACGGCCGATTGGAGGCGGGGTGGCAATGGTGGGGGTGGGTGTTGGAGGAGGAGAGAGCCGGTGGAGTGGGGAAGGCGATAACGGCGGGGTAGCTGTCGTGATCGGAGCTCGAGGACCCCTGTCCGCCGGGCCGGTGCAGCACTGTATTTGCACTGTAATTACTGCCGGCATGAATGCAGAGCAGCACAGTGTTGATAGAGACAAGAGATCGGACAATTGTCCGATACCGTCGGGGAATGGAATGGACGTGATCGGAGCCGCCCCGATATATCGGCCTTTTTCTCAGCGCCGGCTGGCTTTTGTCCGAATCTCCTGCCGGAGACTCTACCGCTGGAAGACATTCCGGGATTCCGGACTTGTTAATCCAATAGGGCGCAGACTACACACCTTTCCCTCCAACCATGTCGCAGTCTTTCCGAGCTGCAACTCGGTCGCTGTCTATGTTACAGAGAAGCAACCGAGGGCTGTGGCCGGCAAATCATCAAAGGCAAGAATGAAGTGTTACCTACCTACTTACTTACCCATCTATCTACTAAAAGGCGGACTTCAACTCCGGCATGGAGCACAAGCCGCGGCCACGGCCCACGATGCCCTCCGTCGCTACCAGCGCAGACACGTTTTTTTTCGTCGTCGCTCATCGAATCGACGGTCTGATCCAACTGTCCATGAACCCTTAACAAGGGGTCGTCTTGCGAGGCTTCAGAACGAGAATATCGAGTGGTCACGCGCTTCACCTCCTACTCCATCCCCCCATCGCAACAAACATCATGCAAACCGTATACCCGCATTGCACGAGCAGAAGATTTACAGCCACACACCTACACACACTTTACCTGCTCTGCAACGAGAAGCACAGTCAAAGCGCTGGGCACCTCTACTCCGCCTGGCAACCTCGCCGTCGCGCGCGAGGCGGCCGACTCTGCCGACATCTCTCTTTTTCCCCTTCCTGGACGCCTCAATGTGTTCGTCCGGTTCAGGTCCCCCTCCAACAAGTGAAACAACAAAGAATCTGCGAGCTTATATGCTGGGTATGCCATACCCGAAACCATGACAACTTCTTAGCATTCGGGGAGTAAGGAAGGGTAGCCTCACGCGGACGGGTCCGCCACTCCGGGGAGATGCGGATTTCCAACGCCGATACGATTTTTTTTTTTTTAGTTGGTCCCAACTTGCCGGGTCGCAGAGGAAATAAGCAACGAGATCCGCGCGAAGCTAGTCCGATGGTGTTGTCAATGCGAAGGGGGGCTGCTGCTGCAACGCTCAAGATACACACACACACACTGACACCCTATCACAGACTCGGCCACTTGGGCAGCTGGCACCTGAGCAGTCTTTTTTTAAAACTTGTTTTATCCAAATTTCCTTTCGAAAATAAGATGCTTTGCTTGCTTCGCAGTCGCGCCACTTCCTCGTGGCAACTCAGCCCACACACGCATACATCTCTCTTTTTTCTTGTTCCAAACATGAGAGAACAAAGCTTGAAACACCAGATTAGGTATCAATCCATCGCAGGCAAAACAGAATCAGCTCGGTCTCTCCCATGCTTTCGTTTCGTCTCATGTTGACCACCCCTCGCAACCTACTCCGTCCTTCCAGACTCATCTGTCCTTGGGCGCCCCTCCCCCCTCCAAGCAAGGGCCGCTTTCGGGCCCTTGTTTTCTATCGGCCCTCGGTTGTGGCCTGTCAAGAGAAAACCGTCCCCACGGCGGCAATGATATGCAACAACTGGAGCTGAACGACCCAACCGCATTTTGCAAAACTTTCTTCAGACTAACGCCTGCATATGGACAACAGATAACCAGAAAATAGACACAAAGGAAGCGGAATAATGTACATCCCATTCGGCACTGAGAGTCCCTCTTGGACTAGTTCAGAGCTTGCGATGCTGCTGGGCTTTGGACTGGACGCTCGCGCTCGCTCGAGTAAGTATGCCGAATATCGTGCCGAAAGTCGTGCCGCACGGGGCCGGGGCGGGGTTGAGGCCGGAGAGGCCGCGGGTATCGATTAGAGTTGGCATGTTCGTAGCATGCCGGGTAGATGGATGGATGGGTGGGTTTGATATGGTATGGTTGCGGCCACTTAACGGGCCTGATTATTGCGATATATCCGACCTTATAGTATCAGTTGTTTGAGGTTGCGCTGGATGATCATGTCCTGAACGGAGCCCATGGTGATCTTGAGCAAGTTCGTGTCTGTCGCGTTCGTAAAGTGACCGTAGATCTCCTTCTCGGTGTTGCGGTTCAGTGCGCGGAACTTGTCCAAGAAGTATTTGCTAGCGGCTTTCCAGTCGTCGGCGGGTCCGTGGTAGTCGGTGAAACCGTGTGATGTGATGGGGTTGTTGGGCAGCTTCTCCTTGAACAGATCCATTTTGTTGAGGAAGAGAATCAGGGCAGACTTCGTGAACCAGTGAGAGTTGGCGATGGACTCCCACAACATCAGCGCCTCGTTCATTTGGTTCTAAAGCAGAATGGTTAGCTCAGTCTGGAGATGGCGCACTGCGCACGCGCAAGGATACACATACGCCGTCTTTGTCCTCAACCAAACATTGGTCGTAACCACTAATCGCGACCAGGAAAAGAAGACAGTTGACGTTTTCAAAGCAGTGAATCCACTTCTTTCGTTCCGAGCGCTGGCCACCGACGTCGAACATGCGGTACGTCAGCTGGCCGAGGTCGAAAACGGTCTCGGTGATACCCGTGGTCCGCAATCTCGAGCGCAGCAAATCCTGGTCTGTCGGTACATAGCTGTCGCTCCAGATACGGTCCAAATCGTCGCAGAAGCTGAGCGCCGTTAGCAGCGCATTCGATCCCGAGCAAGGATTGGGGTCAGAATCTTACTATGCGAGGTTGTCGTGAAGGGCAAACTCGTTACCCTTGGCGATGGCCTGCTTGACGCCGGCGTCGACCCAGAGCTCCTTTATAGGTTGCAGGTAGGTGCGCGGGAGGGGGTCGGAGGCGTTGATTTCGTGTTCCACCAAAATGTGCGCCATGTGTTTCTGCGAGAGACAAAATGTGTTAGCCCGGCCGTTGCCCATGTCACATGCGACGCGGCTGCATCTCGGACGCCTGTCGCACCGAGTCGACCTTGTCGGGTGTAGCTTGCCTCGTTTTCGGGGTTGCTGAACTCGATGCCCATTTCGGTCATGGCATCTTGGATCAGGCGGAAAGACTGAACGATGTTGTTGAAGACGACGGGCTTCCACTCGAGCTTCTCGTTCTTGCTGAAACCTTGGGCGTAAATCAACTTCATCTGCTTGAGCACAGTCGATTTTCCTGATTCTCCGGCACCTGTTGGCAAAAACGAGTCAGCGGCTTGAATACACCAAGATGTTCGGCGGCGGCGGCGTGACCGTACCCAGAAGCAAAAGCTTGACCTCCTTCGACATGCGCTTCTCGTCCTGGCGGATCAGGCGGTCCAAATCGCGGGAGCGGGCAGCGCTGCCATCGTCCTTCTGTCGGGCCCCGAAACACATCTTGTACCGCTTCGAATCGATTTTTGAGGAAAACTAGGAGAAGAGGCGAGAAATTGGAACAGGCGCAGTAGTGGAAGGGACAGCAGCCCTATGGTGCGGACGGTAAGGTTGCAGACCGCAGAAGAAAGGTAGTGATTCGAAGGCGAGGGCGAAGGCGAAGGCGGAGTAGAAGAGATTGGCAGATGGCGGTGTAAAGAGGACAATTGGTTTGGGAGTGTTCGCGTCGGGGAGGAGACGTCTTGTTGTTGTCCGAGGACGTTCGATGTCAGGAAGATCAGACGAGGAGACGCAAAACCCCAAGGTTTGCCAGACCAGACACAAGAAGGAGTGTCGAAACGGAATCGACCCGACTCGACTCGACTCGAGCGCTTGTAGTTGAGGTAGTGTTCGTGGTGGCGGCAGCAGCGGCGGTCACCCGGGAAGAGGTTGATGCCAAAAAGTCCAATGTTGACTGCGGCGAGAAACGTCGGGGATTGAGGAATGGGTGGGCGAAGCTTTTGGAGGGTTTGCGAAGTCCCAAGACCAGTTTGGAAAAGACGCTAAAAGGCTAGGGGGGCGCTCGTAGTGGACGCCCGGTGGGCTGCGGGTTGCTAATGTTAATCCGCTGCAGCAGCTCGCTAACTATCTTCAGGGCACCACCTAGACAAGTAGTGTAGGGTCGTCTGCTCTCTGCTCGTTTCCTCTATGCTTACCTACCCAGCGAGGCCAATGGTGTGGAAAAGGGAAGGACTAAGGATACTAGCGTGTAATGGCAAGAGAGAGAAACAAAGATGCAATGAGGCGGCGGGAGGCGACGTCGAAGCAGAGGAAAGAAGGAGCGGCAACAGGTGTGAGGTGAGGGATAGGTAGAAAGATAGACAGGTAGACAGACGTGTAGTAGACGAGACAGGACGGGATGGGACGCTGCTTTTCCATGGATCGGCGGCGAATAGAAGAAGTAACTCAACCTCTACGGAGTAGAGAGCCAGCGAGCACGAGGGAAAATGCAACTGGGCCGATGGATACGTGCCAGATTAGACATGGGCAACAAACAAGGTGCCCGAACGGGGTGTCCTGGTATCCGTAGCTTCTACGGATACCACGTTAAGGTGCCTTTCGTTCCCACCTCGAGTGGGAATCCGTGCAGGAAGGTATCCTGGGGGGAAGCAGTGCAGGGTTATTTCCATTGAGTTATGAAAATGCAGGCAATGAAGAATGAATGAATGCTACCGTAAGGGTGACCACGGCTAGGATATCGCCATTGCCAGTCTGATTGACAATGGACGTACACTATCCGTACCCGTTCAGCGCCTTCTATCGCTAAAAGGTGCTCACTGCTATCGCTCACACTGAATCCACAGCGGTGGATACTCGGCAGGGGTGAGACCTCCAGCAGGAACTTGTGGAACATCCTGGCAGGGGGGGCAGCTGTACCTCGCCCAGGGCAGGAAAGAACACTGCGGCGAGCTGAAAGTATGGAAGGTAACGGAGTACCTAGGACCTACTGTGGTAAGCGTATTAACTCTGCATAGGTACCTATGGCGTGGGTAGATAGCTAAACACTCGAGGTAAACACTTATGCTTCAGAAAGGGTGGACGGCACGATAGTGGGGCTGCCCCTGACGTACCCGGGTGGTATCTGCGCCTGATTCGTTGCGCGATCCCGGCTCACAGCTGCCGCAGAAATGCACCGCGAAAGACTTGGCAGATACTTGTGCGGGAGTACATCAAAGTTTCTCTGCGACTTCCCTGCACTTGCATTAGCAAGCAAGCCACAGCTCCTCGACCTCGACCTCTCCCCCCAATGCTCGCGCCGCTTCGCTGCATCAACATGCCGTACCGCATCCCACCTCACCACACCCTCACTGCGAGTTGTGTTTGCTGCCCATCATTTTTGACTAATTGACTGACTCTAGACAATCGCGGCGTTCCTGCCGCGTGGCCTCGGCGATGCGAAACACATTCTTTGGTTTCCCATCGTTCGGAATCGGAACGACGTTACTTCCCTACCCAATTCGCCAGACACCCAACCAACCAACTCCAAGCCAAAATTCCTAGGCAAGACAACATCAGACAGCTCAGGCCTTTCGAAGTTCAATGACGCCAACCCAGTCGAGCCGGGTTTGGCTGTCCGCTGTCATGCTGTTTGGGACTCCGCTGTCTCCGTCTCCGTCTCCGTCTCCGTCGTCGACTCTTCAACCAACCAACAAAGACACACATTCCAGACGTCAATGCGACCCTGGACAACGTAGCAATGGCGCCCGGCTGGTCGCGCCTGCTGCAAACCTGCTGGATCTGGCTCAATGAAAGAAAGGGGCGAGCCTTCCTCCTCGCTACCAAGTCCAAATCAATTCTCCAGCTTGGAGAGGTGCTCTGCAGCAAAGGTCCCCATCATCGTTCGACGCACATCCTCCCGGATGCACAATGCTGGGCCCGGGTGTCCCAGCAAAGAGGGTCACCACCTGCAAGCTGCCGCCACATGGAAAAACCATCAGCATGGAATGTCATTGGCATAGTACTGGAGCAAACAAGCAAGCAACAATAAGCTCCGCTCCCAGGCAGGAAACCGAGCAAGAGGGACATGGCCGCCGATGCCGACTCAGTCTGATCCGCTCCGTCCAATCCGCCAGGACGCGCTGTCTCAAGAACTCCAACTTACATCGATATGCTTCAAACTCAAAACAATGAGCAACAGAGCCCGTTCAAGCACGCAGCTCGGCATGCCTACCTCTCCGCGACTTCCCCGTTATCCCGAGCTTCCCTCTCTAGCTTTTCTCTCTCCTCGACGCGAGCCCGCTGGTCCGCAACGCTGTAACGACCATCCACGGCATATGAAGGCTACCTACATTGGATGCTGCCAGAGGCGCGGGAACCACTCCGATGGACCCTGCGTGGCGCCCTCCCGCCCACACAAACACAAGATCGCTGCTAATAGTGTACGCTACAGCACTATCCCAATCATGCCCGCACGCCGGAAACGCCTCGTGCCTTTCCCTCTACTCCCCGCCGCGGCCACCATCGTATGCGCGCTGCACCAAAATCGCTTGCGGAAGTACGCGCTACTCGGTGACGCCCCTTCCGTCGTTTCCAGCGTAGCGCTGAACGCCAAGCAGACCAGGAAGTCGAGCTCAAAGGTCGTCTGCCCTACGACAAGGAAGCACTGAAGAGCTCCAGCCTCCAGCAAGTGGTTTCCGCTTGCGATTCCCGACTGAGCTCGCCGCAGTGTGCAGGCACAAAAGGACATCCATCCATCCCATATGCACAATCATGATGCTTGTCGTCGTTTCGACCAGCAAGGCCCCTGGCCGAACGCGTCCGCTCTCGGGGAGGCATGCCGCCCCTGATTCATGCAACTGCAACGACGGCAGCGAAGCGCGACTCTGCCTCCCACCATTCAGATCAGCATCGAGAGGGACAAAAAAAAAAAATGATTGCTGATTTTGCGGGCTTCCAAGGGGTTCCTGCAGGTTGCAGCGTCTACAGGTCAAATCCGTAGAAACGAACCCGGTGGTCAACAGGGGTTACCCCATACGTCCTTTTGCCATTGGGGCATGGCACCCGCAGGGATGAGAGTCGTGGCTTCTCGTTCGACATGGGGCCCATTTGTGGATGGATTGCACAACTCATGGCATTCTGGCGTGGATCAGCGGGCGTCAGCAAGCCAGATCAGTAACCATGACAGCTTGGAACAGTTGCTCCAAGACGGCGCCGCCAGGCATCGACCGCCGGGAGAGGAGAGGTTACTCAATCTCTCGGGCCACCACCAGTCGGGGACTTTTTTTTCTTCGAGTAACCACCCACGCCCGAGCCTCAACTCAACGGCGCCCGCGATGGCCAACATTAGACATTCGAGACCGGGCGTTCTGGAGAAGCTTTGAAGTGTCGCTCGGACCGCCTGGCCAGACCCTGGCCAATAAGTGGAGGGCCCACGACCGAGGCAACACGCTGTCGGGCACAGTACCTGATGATTCCAGCCCGCAGCGTCCGAGAATTCATGCCAGGCATGATAATGACTAGAGACTCTGCTGAAGAAAGAATGTCGCCATCTTGTCTCGAGATGGTTCGCCGGATGCGGCCCTTCTAGATGCCTGAACCAAAACGGTCGATTGATAATCAAGCCCGAAGCCCCGGGATTCGAGGAAGGAGGCTAGGAGCAACAAAGGACCCATCCAAGCGGAGCGGCTGAGGGACTCGGGGGCCTGATGGCATGGGAATCAGTGGAAGTGGCCTTGAGCCTCGTCTAATATCAGACCTGCATCCGGAGGAGTGGTATGATGGACGACTGAAACCCGTGATATGGTACGTTCGCGCGGGGCAGAAGACCTAGGCGACGGACGCTAAAGCGCGGGGACACGAGTACTGCGAGCAAGCAGAGGAATCGAGGACCGCATCTTGGAACCGAACGGTAAACTTCGGAGCTCATGCACTCTACGTACCACCTGGATTGGCCATGCATCACAGTTGGAGAGACGGTTGGTGCCCGATATGGATTCAGAGTTTTAATATGGCACATGGCATCGCTCCGGTGGCCCGGAAGGCAGCCAGCGGGCAGGCAGCCAGCGGGCAAAGCTTCACGGGTCGTTGTTGTGTGAGTGTCCCTCTTGGGTCTGGTCTGTTCTCAGGGCTGGCCCTGCCAGGCGCATCTCAGTTCATGCGGGAGCGAAGCAACTCTGCTCAGACTTGGACGACGGCTACAGGCGAGATTTTGGGTGCCATTGCCACCGATCATCCCATGTGGGGATGGCAGCGTCTCTGTGTGCCCGGCCGTTGAAAGAAGTCGGGACTTTATAAGCGATGGCAAGTAAGCGTCGCACCGGATCCGACGGGGCTTCTTTCAAGCCGGCAAGACGTGAGCTTTGGTGTGAGCAGGACGCAACTGCAAGTTCAACAAGCTACGGGCCCAAGTGACGTGGCCGCGTCCTCACGAAGAGACGGGGCAGAAGAAGTGTTTAACAGGTTCGACCGGTTTGACACATGCGAAGAGGGAAAGAGAGGGGACAGATGAGTTACTACTTCCGGCACATGAGATGTCGTTGGATGGATGATGCGCATGTTGCATGCTAGTATTAGTGAACGGATACTGGTGGTTTGATCCGACTGACTACCCTCCCTCCGGTGCGGCTGGCAGGAAACGGGCAGACAGAAGGGGTGGGGCCTTCGCGGGCCTCATTTTGACGGGCTTTCTCGGCAGGACACTGGCTTTCCCAGGTTGTCTCGGTCGGGTGTAAGAGGGAGTGACTTGTGGTCTGTCCTTATAGCTACAGTTACGACTTACATGGACCACAACTCCAACGACGGGCAATGTTTACACAGTATCCTCTGTATGTGTCGAGGCCAAAGGCGCCCAACAGCAGAAGCGGCGGTCATGGTTTGTGTTTCGTCTCGTCTCGTCTCGTCCTCACGGATTGTCAACCTAAAAAAACGCCGTCACATCTGAAGACGGGGGGGGTGTTGATCACTCTCTTACTCTTTTCGTCGGCGGCGAGGGGGCAATGGATCATGGAGCGCCGCTGATTGCCGGCAAATGGGGAGGGGGCGATGGTGGAGCACTGGCGTTGCGGGGCCTCGTCTTCTGGATCACAGTGCTCCGGCGCGGCAGAGAGAGGAGAAACGGAAAGGGAGGAAGAAGAAGAACACGAAAGAAGAAAGAAGTTTTGGTGTGTTGATCCTGGCTTGCCACGTTTTCTGCAGCAGCACAGAGACAAGCCCCTCCAACTGCAGGTGTAAAAGTCGCTCAAGGTTGACCATGGAGGGAGAAGCAGTGACCTGCTTTGGATACCTAGGTGCTACTACTTGGAACTTGTACTACAAGCCCCCAGAACGGTTCGGATCGCAGCATCGGCCACTGGGAGTCCCTCGCTAATGTGTGTATCCTCTAGGTACCGAAGGTACTTGCATTCAACAAGTCTGAGCTTCTTACCCGGGCAGCTGTACACAGGCCATCTACGGGTAGGTAGCGAGCGATAAACATGGAGGGCAAGCGGCCCGAGGTCCGCCAATTTCCTCCGTCATATGTTGGACATGGCCTTGTGAGCTATTCATTACACTGCTGTTTGTTGTTGAAAGTGCGAAATCACGGGCAATATAAGGTAAGGTAGCATCGTAAGGAGGACAACGGCCGTGCGCAAATACGGCGGTAGGGCAGGTCAAAGAGAAGAGTATCCGTAATGTTCGGAGTTCCAACTTCCCAGAGACAGAGAGAGAGGGAGCCATCGCCAGTGGCCTGGCAGGTGCCCGTCGACGCACTGATGCACTGATACCGTGTCGTATACTTATGTACGGGTACCGTTGTACACGAACAACAGCTAGAGTCCTTGACTGAGGTCGTCTCCAGCTGAACGGACCAGTCAGTGGCTCTACAATTCTGGGGCTCAAATCTCAAAACGAGGCCACCCCGGGACCACAAATTTTTTCTTGCTGGTTTTTTTTTTTTTTTTTTTGCATTGCCCGCACCGGCACCCGCCCCGTTGTACACTAGCACAGCACAGCACCGCATCGTACCGTACCGCACCAAGGCCCTCCCACACCGCATCGGCGACGCCAGCAAACCAAACGACGTCAACGCACATTTCCACGCCCGATAATAAACGAAAAAAATAACCACACACGCACACCTACCTACACACACGTACCCAGACAGACGTAAGACCGCCCGCCCTGGCTTCCCTTCTCCTCCGTCATATAATACGACTACCGCGCCTGCATCCGAGACATCTGCCTCAACTGCCTGCGCCTTCGTTGACCTGTCGATATCTACACAGTAGCCCTGCCAAACCCCCGTCTACCGCAAAAATGAGCGAAATTACCCATCCTACCATCCAAGGTTCGTGCGCTCCTACGGTCCACCGCCTCCCACCTCCCCTCGCTCCCTCTCTCTCTCGTCTCGTCTCTCTTGTCAGTCGTCTGGAACGTCTTGCCTCCCTACCGAGCCCAGCCCTTGGTAGGCCGACGCCATCCAAGGCCCCCCGGCAGGCCGATGTTGTGATCTCCCCGTCGTTCGCCTGCTTTGGCATGCTGTCAGTCAGCAACGGGGTGGGAAATGTTTCAACGGGGTTGTGTGTATGTGTGTTGGTCCCGGGAGCCTCATCCGTTTCCGCCGTGGCCTATTGGCGGACGACCTCTCTCGACCCCGGAACGTCACCACCGGCCTAGTGTCGCCTTCCCAACATCTTTTTCCCGCGACTATCGACGGGTGGCTTGCCCGCTTGCTCCCGAGCCAGAAACCGCCTTCTTCGGCCCCGGCCTCCTCCACCGTCTGAGCGTGCGCACGCTATCCTGGGTTGACACTCTCGGTTAAGCACGCGTTCAGGAGAACTTCATTCGGGGCACGCTGATCGGCCGTCGTATCGCCTCAAGTGAGGTGACAACCCGTCATGTCGGCTTCTGATTCCTCCGGGCACGGCACTTCTCGGGATCGGCAGCTGACAGTTCTTGGAGACATGACACGAGAGAGAGAGGGCTCATGACGAACACAAATGAGTCTGGGCCGTGCTAATTATACTGACCGATTTGCAGATGGCTGGTTCCGTGAGATCTCGGACATGTGGCCCGGTAAGTCGACTTGCTCCCAACATCGTGAGAGACCCCTTCGTGCTGACGACCCGTACCAGGCCAGGCCATGACCCTCAAGGTCAAGAAGGTCATCCACCACGAGAAGAGCCAGTACCAGGATGTCCTCATCTTCGAGTCCACCGACCACGGCATGGTCCTGGTCCTGGACAACGTCATCCAGTGCACCGAGCGTGACGAGTTCTCCTACCAGGAGATGATCACCCACCTGGCCATGAACTCCCACCCCAACCCCAAGAAGGTCCTCGTCATCGGCGGTGGTGACGGCGGTGTTCTCCGTGAGGTCGTCAAGCACGACACCGTCGAGGAGGCCATCCTCTGCGACATTGACGAGGTAAAACCACCCCTCCGTTTTCATCGCCCCCCCGACGCCGGCCGGCCCCACTAACACGGAAACCCAGGCCGTCATCCGCCTCTCCAAGCAGTTCCTCCCCGGCATGGCCGTCGGCTTCGACCACCCCAAGTCCAAGACCCACGTCGGCGACGGCTTCAAGTTCCTCGAGGAGTACAAGAACACCTTCGACGTCATCATCACCGACTCCTCCGACCCCGAGGGCCCCGCCGAGTCCCTCTTCCAGAAGCCCTACTTCCAGCTCCTCCACGACGCCCTCCGCGAGGGCGGCGTCATCACTACCCAAGGTTGTACGTTCCCATTTGTTCAGAAACTTCAGGGGGGGAGAATCAAGGAAGTCTCGGGTTTTTGGAGACGCGCCGGGCAACTCAGACTTGCCTGCATCTTTCTCTGGCCTGTCCTCGATTCGTCCCACGGAAGCCCCCCGGCCATCTTGCCCAGTGGCGGCCGGCGAGATCCGGGCTTCGTGAACCTGGATACGCTCTTTTTCTTTTTTGTTTCCTTTGTCTATCTTGACCTTGTTTCGAAAGCGTTGCGAGACTTTTTCTTACCATGTTCCTCGCCCTTCTTTCTCCCTTCTCTTCTCAAATAGCTTGCGCGGCGTCTGAACTATCCCGCAAAGCCAAAGTACAGGACTAGCTAACAGCCCCCGCGCAGCCGAGAACCAGTGGCTCCACCTGCCGCTCATCACCAAGCTGAAGAAGGACTGCAAGGAGATCTTCCCCGTCGCCGAGTACGCCTACACCACCATCCCCACCTACCCCAGCGGCCAGATCGGCTTCATGGTGTGCTGCAAGGACGCCAGCCGCAACCTCAAGGAGCCCCTCCGCCAGTGGTCCGCCGAGGAGGAGGAGAAGCTCTGCAAGTACTACAACGCCGAGATCCACAAGGCCTCCTTCATCCTGCCCACCTTCGCCAAGAAGGCCCTGCAGTAAAGGGTTTGGCTGGATGCGCCCCCCTTTTTTAAGAAATCACGAAAGCACGTTTTTTTCACGAAATGGATCAGGAACAGAGAGGCGGGAGGGTAAATATGCGATATGGGAGGCAGGTTTTGAAAAGCCCCATGCGTGTGGGCTGGTAGATACGGCATTTGCGCAGATCTGGGATGAGCAAAAGCTACAAAAAAGTTAACTTTTGACCTGGAGCTTGACTCCGGCTGTGAATATTCAATATGATTTGTTGAATCATGTCCATGGTGGTCGGATCTACCTCTACCCTAGAATCTACCGTGGTCCCGTTCTAGTGATTCGCGTTCAACGCCGTCTACCCTATCCTTGTTCCAATTCCATTTTTCCCCTGAATCTATCCCGCTGACTCCGCGGTCACCTCTCACCAGTCACAGCTCTCCGCCAGCAGCGCGGCGAGCTTCTCCAGCCACAGCCGGTCGACCTCGTCGAAACCGCCCACCTCGGCGCAGTCGACGTCGATGATGGCCACGAGCTTTTCACCGCAGACGATGGGCACCACGACCTCGCTCCTGCTGTCGCCGTCGCAGGCGATGTGGCCCGGGAAGGCGTCGACGTCGGGCACGAGCTGGGTCTCGCGCGCCGCGGCGGCGGCGCCGCAGACGCCGCGACCGAAGGGGATCGTCTGGCACGCCACCTTGCCCTGGAACGGCCCCAGGATCAGGGAGGGCTTCGAGGGCGGGGACTTGGGGTCGAGGACGTAGAAGCCGGCCCAGTTGACGCTGGAGGACGGGGAGGGGAGGGAGTGGTAGGCGTGCCAGAGGAGGGAGGCTACGTTGGAGAGGTTGCTAGCGTTTGTTAGATGTTTGGCTATTGGTGGGTTGTGGGTGATGGATGATAAAGGGGAGAGGGGTGAGGCTTACCAGACCTGTGAGAGCTGTTAGTATGTGTTTCATTTTGAATAGCTTTGAATGATGAGTTTGGTGGCTGCGGATGTCTCTTACCCAGTTCCTTTGCTCGTACAAGAGGCCCTCGGCCTGGAGGAGGACCTGCTCGTAGGCCTGCTCCTTGGTGACGCCGCTGGCGAAGTTGGATGCGTCGGCGTGGACCTGTTTGTGGTTCAGGTCAGTCGGTGTGTCAATGAGACCAATATAGGGCTCGATATCTCTTGTGTGTATGAGTTTGAGTGAGACTTGCCATTGTTATGAAGCTGTATCTTTGACCCGGTGTATCCGAATGAGATATTGTGAGCAGAAATGAGATCAGTAGTTATTGGACCAGGTAAAGAGGCCGATGCTATTCAGAAACCAGGTTGGATCGTGAGTTGTTCAGTGAGCCGTCGAAACTATACCCACCGAGAGTGAAAATGTGTGTTGAAATCCCGTCGCCCAATCACGTCAGACCTCGGTGAGCCACACCTCGGTGAGTCGCCGGTTTGTCAGCGTCCTACTCCGTCCTCCGTGCAACCGGCCCTAATTCTTCGAGACGGAGGGATCCGGGAATGCGGTCTTCCGGATCTCGAGTGGAGATCTTTGTCGTCGGCAAATGACTGTCATTAGGTAACTGCTATGTAAAGTTACGATGGTGGTGGCCAAGCTTTATTACTTGGTGCTGGCATCCGTACCTCTCCAACGGAGTAATCTCCGTCGGCGTCCTGCTGCAGCAAACAGCGAGCGGTGGCCGTTATTACTCTTTCCCGTCGCACGAGCACCCCCGCGCGCGTGCCAGACCTGAGACCAAGGGCCGGGAACCTTCCCAACGAACCAAGGGAAAAGCCTCTCACAAAAAGCTGCCGTGGATTACTATACCAACCACCATCATTACACCGGATGAAAACCATGCAGGCCTATGCCTTTCTCGGGAGCCATTGGGTGACGCGGCTCGCCGATGGGATGCTTGCATGCGGATCGCTCTCCAGTTGAGATCTTACTCCCGAACCTGTGTGTGCGGTAGCTTCGGGCTTTCCGGACTTTGCGTAGCTTCCAAGACCGAAGCTAACCCCCCCAAATTGAATACGCTCCCTGACCATCGGCGAGGCCAAGTTCTCGTAAACAGACAAAAGACAATTGAGAAGAAATCACACGGAAGCAGAGTTGCGCAACTACCTACCTCGGTACACACACCAGCAAAGATGTCATCGTCGCAGGCGCCACGCTTCTGCGCCGACTGCTTCAGGGGCACGCTCCGCGGCGACGTCGAGCCGCAGGGCACCGAGGAGACGATCGCCGGCCTGCCGACGTACGTCGCGCGGCCCCCGGAGGACGGCGGCCGGGAGCCCGCGGGCGTGGTCGTCATCATCCCGGACGCCTTCGGGTGGAAGCTGAGGAACACGCGCGCCCTGGCGGATGCGTACGCCAGGCGCATCCCGGCCGTCGTGCTGCTCCCCGAGTTCATGAACGGTCAGTCGCCGTGTCTCTATCGCCGTGGTCTTTGGGCGGATCTTTCCCAGGCGATCTCAAAAAATCGGGATGAGAAGCGCTGACAAGAAGACCAAAAAGGTTACGCGATGCCCGAAACGACGCTCTCCGTCGGCGACAAGATCGGCGCCGAGAAGTCGTGGTGGTACAAGACCCTGGTCCTCTACCCCGTCGGGGCCGTCACGATGATCCGGCACTTCGTCCCCCTCATGCTCGCGACGCGGCAGGGCGTCATCGTCCCGCGCATCAGGAACTACCTCCGCGCCCTGCGCCTCGACCCGCCGTCCCCCCTCCCGCGCCCGTCCACCTCCTCCTCCGCCGGGGGGCAAGCCGCAGAGACCTCCGCCGCCGCGGCGGGCAAGAACCTCAAGATCGGCGTTGCGGGCTTCTGCTGGGGCGGCAAGCACACCGTGCAGCTCGCCCAGGGCGCCGCGGGCCCCTACACCGACGAGGCGCTCGTGGACTGCGGGTTCACGGCGCACCCGAGCCTGCTCTCGCTGCCGGGGGACGTGGAAAAGGTGGCGCTGCCCCTGAGCCTGGCGAACGGGGACGACGACATGATGATGCCGAGGGCCAAGATGGCGCGGGTGAAGGAGGTGCTCGGGGGCAAGCCGGACTGCGAGGTGCGTGAGTACCCCGGCGCCACGCACGGGTTCGCCGTCAGGGGGGACCCGAACGACGGGAGGCAGGCGGACATGGGAATGAGGGCGGAGGACCAGGCCGTGGGCTGGTTCCGGAGGTGGTTCGGCCAGGGGCCGGAGGCGTGAGGCGTGGGCTGCGAATCGGGGATACTTGTGACCTTGTCGGTAATATAGTAATGTCTGTTATCATTTTAGGGAACAGGACTTTCTGTGCTTCATCTAATACGTGGATATGAAAGGTTGTTGGGAACCAATGCGGGTGTAGGTTCAACTCGGACGTTCAACGTCGAAAGGTGTGGAGAAGCACAGTAACCACCGACAACTAAAACAAGACAAACGAAAGCCAAAAGCTGGTGCTACACACCTCAGCGCACTTCTGGTTGGCCTAATAAGTGAATACAGCAAAAATCCAAAAAGAATGTTCTCCCCTTCCAGAATCGAACTAGAGACCTTTCGATGAGAGTGGATAAACCATTACAGTCGAACGTGATGAACCAACTACACCAAGGGGAGGACCGGGGCTGAGCCCCGCTCGGTGCGATGTCTGGGGAGGAGCGTTAGTCGCCCAAGAACCCAGCCGCCGACCCACCGGTTGGTTGGTTCGCGAACCTGCTTTCGAGTCGTGGGCAAGTGAGCCGGGAGTCGTGTAATCAGCAGCAGGAAGGTTTCTGTGGTTTGTGTCTTCATTCGTCGAAAAACTTTGCGTCTTTCTTTACTTGTTTAGCGCGTTCCTTGGTTCGGTCGGCGGCCGGCAAACTCAATCTACAGGACCACGCCAGGAAGGAGGAAAGCAAGTTTGCCCACCTCTTTACAGGGGAAAGGCTAAGCTACAGACCTTTGGCGCGATAGACTGAACCGTGCAAGCTTGTTGGTGGCTTGAGGTTTTGCAGCAAGAACCAATATTGACAGCCTCACTCAACTGACGTGTGTCCATCAACTGCAACGAATGTGTCGAGTAGAGAACGACTTCAACGGAGGCACCATGCGTCTGATACTACTCTGGTAGAATCCTGCCAATGATCGCCGTTGAACTCAATTCTAATCCAATGATCGCCGGAGCAATTGACAGCACGCCAAGATCAACGGCAAAGCTTGATTCGGTGAGAACGGCGGCCCCGGGACCCAACACGGCGGTTGAAAGATGCGGGTGGGGCCGACGCAGGCACAGAGTCGTGCGATAAGCGATAAGCGATAAGCGATACCTCGGTACCTGGCTGTGCCGCACTGAGGCGCTAAAGCTCCCGAAGGGAACCCTGTACAGGTATGTAATCAGTGACGAAACCAAGCCCGACTTTTTTTTTTTTCTGGGCTAGCTAGTAGATTTCGATATTTTAGGACAGCTTTCTTGCCCATGCCTTTCCGGTTCACGACTCGACCCGACCCGCATCGTCCGTCTCCCTCTCTCCAGCCAACACCCACCCCACCGCCCATGCGATGAATCACAGGACGCCGCTGCGTGCCATGCGCGCTCCCTCCTCCGCGCTGTTCTGCAGCGGCACGATTCACACTCCCTTCCTCTCGCTCGCCACGAGAACGGCGACCCCCTACCGCCGCCTCGCGAGCTCCCTCCCCACCGAGACCCCCGTATCCGGCTCGACCGCCGCCGTCGTCAACACCAAGCTCAACCCCCCGGCTTCCTCCCGCCCCGCGCCCCTCGAGCTCCCCGAGCGCCAGCCCGACCAGTCCACCTTCTCCCACCTCTTCGCGACCGCCAAGACCTACATCGCCTTCTACAAGGGCGGCCTCCGCGCCGTCTTCCAGAACAGGAAGCTCATCCAGGCCACCATCGCCGAGAAGAGCCGGTCCGTCGAGGGCTTCCGCCCGCCCTCCGTCTTCGCCCCGGGCCTGATCCCCAAGGGCTTCAGCCGCGCCGACTGGCTCCTCCTCTGGCGCGTGCGCCACGACATCCTCCGCGTGCCCCTCTTCGGCGTCGTCCTGCTCGTCTGCGGCGAGTTCACGCCCCTCATCGTCATCTTCGTCGACGGCGTCGTGCCCTACACCTGCCGCCTGCCGCGCCAGCTGGCCGCCAGCTTCGCCCAGGCCGAGCAGCGCCGCCAGGCCTCGCTGGCCGACTTCGAGAGGGCCGCGCCCCAGGGCGTGCTGTCCCCGGCCCGCGGCGTGCAGGCCGCCGCGCGCAAGCACGTGCTGCGCAGCCTCCACCTGCCCGGCATGATGTGGGACAAGATGGGCTTCATGCCGCCGGGCATGTGGGCGACCAAGGGCCGCCTGCGGATGGCCTTCCTCGAGGGCGACGACAAGCTGCTGATGCGCGACGGCGGCGCCGCCGGGCTCGAGGAGCAGGAGGTGCCGATCGCGTGCACCGAGCGCGGCATCGACTGCGCTGGCCGCAGCACCGAGGAGCTGCGGGAGTTGCTGGACGAGTGGCTCCGTCTCACCGACGCCGAGGAGACCGTGGAGAGGAGGAAGCGCATGACGGTCATGTTGACGACGAAGTGAGTCCCCCCCCTGCCGTTCATTGACGATGACGTAGTCCATTGCTAACCCAGACGCCTCCCGCAGGACCGAGAACTGGCCCAAGACCAGAGACTTCGCCCTACCCGAGTGGCATCTCTGAGATGTTTTCGTAACCCTTCAACGCTTGTATGATATCTTTTGCCTTGCGGCACACACACACACAAACACAACGACTTCCAGCACGTTTCCCACACCAGACCCCGTAGTAAGGCGACCGCAATCGCCGGGCCTGTATACTACTGTGTTTTTCTTCTTTTTCATCGCGGCAGAGTACAACGGACGGGCACCAAAAAGAAAAGAATTAGGCACACGGCAGGGCCCGGGGGAAAAACAGGTGGGAGGGGGAACGGGGGACGCGGCAGCACATAGAAACCACATCTCCGTTCTGCACAGGCAAGCAAAACAGCAATACCAACATCTTCCCTTTTTGCCATCTTTGGCAACCACGACGTGACCGTGGCCTGGAGTGCTCCCATGTGATGCGTCGGAGCAGGTGCAGACCATCGGAGCGACAAGGTTGCTCTCGGCACGTTCTGTTCCATTGAACACGACTCGAGATGTAAAATCACATCAGACAGAACGGAGACGGACATCGGAACATGCCCATGTGCCCGATAGACAGAGGCCATTCCTGTGCTATGGCACCCCCACGACCTGACTTTTCTCCTTGGACAGGACTTGGTCCAAATCTCCTTAGGTCCAAATCTTTTCGCACGTCACAACTCGTTCTCTGAACCTCGGCGTCATCATGCAACCAGACTGTGCCTAAACATTAGAGTTGGAAATGACAAGCCTGAGTTTGCCGTAGCTCTAACATAGAATTCCAGGCACAAAAAAGTTACGAGAATTGTCATTTTTAAGGGAGATTGTATTTTACCCCCCCCCCCCCCCCCCCCCCCCCTCCTCTAGTATCTAACACCCCTAAGCACTCTCCCTAGGATCTATGCTATTAAAGGCTCTATACCTGGGCTTATATTTATCACTATCTATCATTGTCATCCATAATCGTCGTCCATCGTCGTCGTCCATCGTCGTCGTCCATCGTCGTCGTCCATCATCGTCGTCCGTCATCGTCGTTGTCCATCGTCGCTGTCCGTCGTCGCTGTCCGTCGTCGCTGTCCGTCGTCGCTGTCCGTCGTCGCTGTCCGCCGTTGTCGTCTATTGCCGTCGTCTATCATTGTTGTTGTCGTTGTTGTCGTTATTGTTGTTATTATTGAAGAGTTAAGTCAACTAGGGGTTTTGGATATTAGAGGAGAGAGTAATGAATAAGACATCCCTTTTTGATTGTCTAAAGCTATTCTCCTGACTTCCACACTTGGTAGTTCGTGCCTTCTGTGCATGCAAACCCAGGGTGGCTTTCTGTCTAGTGCGAGGTCTGTCTCCCATAGTCCACTCCCCGAGGGCTTCTACGCCGACTTGTACTTCTCATGCATAGGATTAGGGTGATTCTCATCCACCATGGTAGGACGAATCCCTCTGTTTTTGCCTATCATGGCTTACCTGCGAACTTCGTCCGAGATCGTCCAAATGCCCTTCAATTCAGGGTCATGTATAAAATTGTCGTACAGCCAGGCCCCGAGTGTCCCTCTCTTCAGTGTAAGCGTGAGGTCAGGGTTCGGTGCTTCAACAACTGTTAGTACAGATTGCGCATACCGGCTTTCAATGGAAAGGCCGTCCTTCGGTTCGTCGATGAGAAAGCTGGGGCGTATGATGAGGACACTCCGAAACAAATCTTTCTTCTCTTCAAAGGCTTCCTCCATAGCAGCCTTGTCGGCATGTGCAGTCCGGGTGGGACGCTTGCCGTATTTTGTCAATGCATGGACGTAATCGTAGTCGCCCGAATCGGGTGCATTATTCTCAGGGTATGCTTCATGATTTTTGTTCCGCAGGCCCAGAAACCAACTAACGATACGAAAGTTTCGAAGGTTGCTAAATTCAATGTAATTGAATTTGGGGTCAATCCCGGTATTTCCCACAGCGACGAGGCGAGGTGCTGTGTACTGGCCGTTCACGTCCATTTGCTTGGCCGTTCCAAGCGTATCGCAGAGAGCTTCTGCTGAGTCTTGGCAGAGGTATGGGTTTTCCATATGCAGCTTATGATAGTTGAGTCTTGCGGCCCGGTTGGAAGGCGTGATCTCTGTTTTGAACCCGCCCACACCCCATATAATGACGTCTGTGGGATACGGAAATCCGAATATGACTTCATCGAGCTTGCCCAAGTCTCGAACGTCCCCTTCGACAACTTCTAGACGCGTTAGATCGAAGTCACCCTGACTTAGTTGAGTTACTAGTTTAGCGTAATCTCGAACCACTGTGCAAAGCTTGAATCAGCCAACAATGTCACTCTCAGGTCTATCTGGACCTTTGACAAGGTGATGACATACGGACGCGACATTCAATTCTGTCGTCTTTCATGGCTAGTTTGAGACAGGCCAGAACCGTGCCACCAGTGGCTCTAAAAAAGGCGACTTGGGTCTTTCGACCTTCCATGCTCGTAAATTAGTCTTTTGGACGGTGGTTGTGCGAGCTGATAAGCGTGTGTAGGTAGAATACGATCCCGAGGCGGATGACTTGAAGTGTTAATGGGTGAATGAATTGGAATGTTGATGGGTGGACGTCGGAAAGGTTGCTGGAAAAATGAAAGGCAGCAGGCCAGAGGATAGTAGACTCCGGGCTATAGTAGCTTCTTCTGGGTGACCCGGAAATCGTCAGGGCAGGCACAATTAAACAGGTAGGAGATATCGGGCCCCTGCCTGTCCTCGACACATCAGGCAGGACTGATCCATAAGAAGGGGTGCCATTGGGGCTTATTCATGGGCTACGAAGGTTTAAGGACAAATCGAAGCAGCAACTCTCTTGTCTGCTTGCCGAGTCGAGCTGGACGCCCAATTTGAAGGGAAATCGTATTCATCACCCGCTCTTGCAGTATCCAACGCCCACTCTAGGTGTATTAGCTCTCTGATGGACGACGACGGACGACAACAAGGACGACGGACGACAATAAGGACGACGGACGATAATAAGGACGACGGACGATAATAAGGACGACGGACGATAATAAGGACGACGGACGACGACGAACAATAATAGAAGAAAACAAGGACGACAATAATAATAAAACTAACAAGAAGTCTCTATAGTATTAATCCAGGGAAGTGCCTTAGGATACTGCTATGTAGCCGTGGCTGGAGGGGTAATTCAAGGGTCCAATTACCCTTGTCATTAGAATGGTATTTAAGCTCTGTGATTGGATGCCTTTTATTAGTGGCCTTGAGAATGGGGGCGGGGTCGGTGTGCGGTGAAGACACCGCCAGGGCCTCGTCTCCACTCAATATCGGGTGGAGCAAGTCTGGCTCCACTCAAATTTTCTCTGGTCCCTCGTCTCAACACTGGAACTTCTCCGTCTTCTCCAGACTCCAACAGAGCGACCTGCCTTCACCCAGTCGACTCGCCGCCCAGTCGACAAGCAGCACCCAACGGCGGCTATCTCGAGGAAGCAATCGCACAGAAGAGACCTTCGATACCTCTCGTCTCCCTGTACCCCCAACCGAGCGAACGGCCCCACGAATCTCCCTTTGCGACTCGGCCGGGCCTCCAGCCAGAAGCCAAGGAACCCTCTCTCCCACAACCGCCCAAAGAAGAAAATCACATCAAGATGGCGCAGGGCGGCCTGAAGTCCTCGTCCCGACCGGCGCCGACGGGCAAGCCGAAGCAGCAGAAGCAGAAGAACACGTCGCGCGTCGCCAAGCCGCAGCAGCAGAAGAAGGGCCTGGCAGCCGACAAGATGCAGAAGAAGTTCGCCGCGGGCCTCGTCAACAAGACGGAGAAGCTGCTCGGCGAGCGCGCCGGCCACCTCGAGCTCATCGGCAAGGGAAAGAAGGCCAAGAAGGAGGAGAAGGGCCTCGCCAAGGGCGGCAGCCGCAAGTACGGCTAACATGCTGCGTGCTCGGTTTGTCGACAATCGAGGAGGAAGAGAAGAAAGGACGCAAAAAACACCACCGGCCACACATCGAAATGATATCTCTCGCAGCTCCGTCACCGGAAGATTTGCGGAGCGCACCAAGGTCAAGGACGGCACCGCGGCGGTGTGGGGGCCGCTGGAGGATGCGGCCCCGGACATACCATCATGGGAAACACCACTCGAGGAAATGGAGGGGAATGGCAAAAGATACCCTAATACATGAAAATTTACGTTTCTGCTTCAAATACAGCATCTCGCCTAGAAACTGTGACGCAGCTCATATCGCCGCGAAATATCTCCCAGGAGTTTGGAAGATGCATGAGTCTTCGTGAGTTTTGTTTATGAGTTTTGCTCCGGGGGCCTTCTGTTACTTACCTATTAGACTTAGTAGTCTTAGCTGTTGTCGCTGGGCTCTATCGTCGTCGCTGGGCTCTGTCGCCGTTGCTGGGCTCTGTCGTCGTCGCTTGGCTCTATTATCGTCACTACCCTGTATTGTTATAAAATGGCTCTATCATTATGATCCTATCCGCCGAATAGGCCTTATAAAAAAAGGCCCAAATAGCCACTCAACAAGGCCCCTATAGCAAAGCTCTTACTTACTGGCAGAGATCATCCAATCAGTCGACCAAAGGTCAAGCAGCGAGAATGAGAAAGGAGGCGCGGTTCTCAACGGAGTTCAGCCTCACAGGTGCCTAGCCGCAAATTCCCGTGTCGGGCGAAACCCTCAACACCATCGCTCTCTGTCACAACACGGCCGAACCCAGCTCGGAGTCTTGAAGTCCCACATTGGTTTCGAACCCAGCAGACAACTCTATGAACATTCCCCCCGAAGTATTCACATACAGACTGTGGCCGGATGCTGGGGCAGACCAATATCCAGTGAGGCTTGGACTGCTATTACACATAGGTACACTCGAGGCTCGGGTCGAGCGGCAAATCATGGTTCGGCACACTCTTCAGACACACGGCAGACCAAATTCCCGCCACCTAACTTGGAAACAAAATAGTCCACGAGATTCCTCCAGACAGAAGCACGTGGAAATAGATCACCGGCGCAGTCTACGCCAGTACAGCCCAGGCCCAAGTGGTGCGCCCTGACACCAGCACCGAGATACAGCTCGACATTGGCGTCGGCATTCGCAGTCGGGACAAGAGAGAGATGTCTCGGCACCGCGACCTATACCGCGATTCGAAGTGCGGGGGCCTCGCAACGGCTGATACACGGTAGATCACACAATGACACTGTTTCCCTTCCCGGAGGACCGTCGCATGACCAGTGCTCCGTGGAAACAAAACATAAGAGGCGGAGCGTTATGGACATGGAAGAGATGCAGCATCAAGAAAAGAGATGGAGGGGACGAGAGGTTGGGAGGCAAACATTGTGGAATGCGAAAGCGGGCGCAGCAAGTGGCAAGTTAAACATTGCTTGCTGGTCAATATCTGAGATGTGCTATTGTTACTTGGGGACTCTCCGTGCTTCAGATGTTCACCGACCTCTCCCTCCTCCAGGGATCTACCGAATCTTTGTCCGTCTCACACGGACTCCCGGGTGAGCCATGCCATCCACGCGCCCGCCACAGTCGGAGCCGAAGACGAGAAGACAAGAGGTGACCCACGACGGTATTCGGCTCCCAGCAAGTCGGATGGGGCGGGGCGCAAGATGATTTACGAAACAAATTCACTCTTTCTCATGCGAGAGTGCAAGTCGAGAGGTGAACAGGAATGAGAGTGAGTGGATCGTCGTTCTCGAATCAGAGACCGACCTGTTTTCCCCTGTAGTATGGCCACAGTCATCGACCTGACGGTGTTATTCACCCAGACTTTGTAACGGAGCAGGGCCGAAATTCCACACGCTCAAGGTGCATAGAGTTTTGTATGAGCGAGTTTCTTGAATCATGAAGCTCAGAATGATCACTCATCCGCTACTATGTACATAGTTTTCTTACACCGTATTCGTACATGCCCGTGGATGCTTGCTTGCCTGCGCCACGCCGCGTCTTACAGGATTTGAGTTCTATCCGCAAGCTTCTGTCATGCCAACACCCAGATATCAAGACAACAAGGGTTATTACAAAAGGCGCTCTAACGAGAGAATGGTAAACCCGCACGTCCAGCGTGCCAAGTCAGGATCTGGTGAGCCAAACAAACAGAAGGGTTTCCGTACATCCCATCATGCATCGTGATCCACATGTATATCCGTACAAGTACACAAGAAGAGAAAAGAGTCAGTGTACAGCCACCTAGATCACATTTACACCCCTCGTCCGTCAGTAGACGACGGTCACCCTCCTCCTCCGCCTCGCGGGCTTCTGCTGCTCGCCCACCGCCGGCGGGCCGGGGATGGGGTAGTCGAGGTTGTCCTTGTAGATGTTGAACTTGATGCCCGGGTCGCCCGACGTGTACAGTTCCGTCGCCTTGACGCCCTTGGGCTTCTCCGACCCGCCGCCCTGGACGTCGAGGTTGACGCACTGCGGGTAGTTCTGCGCGCCGCCCTCGCGGCCGGCCTCGTGCAGCGCGATCGTCTCGTGGCGGAGCACGTACTGGCCCGGAGCGATGTTGGCCGGGATCGTCATCGTCCATGACTTGTTGTTCGAGAGCATGTCGTCGGATCCCCACCTCCCGGGCGCCTTGGAGCCGTCGACGAGGCCGACGGCGTCGATCTTGAAGAACTCGAGGTCCGCCTTGTTCACCTTGGCGCAGTCGCCGTTGCAGGGGGCCAGGAAGTCCATCATCGGGCCTATGCGCACGCCGTGTTAGTCTACGCCACAAACTTCCTCGACGGTCATGTAGAGACCGTATAGACTCTCGACTGACCGTGGTGTGATTCTGGCCAGTCGGTCCAGAAGACCGTCACGTTGGTTCCGGCCGTCACCTTGGCGGCGATGGGCGCCGGCTCCGCACCGACGTGGCAGATGATGTCCGGGTCCGCGTACTTGTCGACCGCCACGAAGCCGTTTGAGAGGTCCTTGGGGATAGACCAGCCGACCACTTGCGGTGGCGGCTTCTTGTACTGCATCTGTGGACTGTAACCCTCGTAACTGTGCGCGCGGGAGCCAACTCTGGTCAGTGACAACGCTGGCGTATATGAGAGATCGGATAATGGGCCCGCGCTTACAAGACCCCATCTGCCATGATACCGTTCACCGTCCCATGGGCACTAACAGCCTGAACCGCTACCGATGCCAGAAAGGCATACTTCAGAGCAGTCATCTTGAAAGACCGGCTATATAGTGTTCCCCGATTGGTGTATCGTGTAGTTGGATATACAACGGAGAGACAGTGGGAGACGTTGTCTTCCGTTACGCAAAACTGTTCTCCGAAAAGACTGCCGTTACTGTAAGGATCGTCGTCGATTATTTGTTATCTTTAGAGAAGGGTTTGTAAGTAATGTTGGTTAAAGAGCGTAGTAGTCGACCAGCGCGCTGAGGATTGTTGAAAGAGAGTGTTACTGTTGCTTCACCCGGAACGCGACACCGGACCAGGCTCGATATATCCTTTGGAGTATGCTTTTATTACAAGGCACCTTTAGCCACAATGGTCAACATAGGGAAGGAGAAGTCGCGGCTGCATGGGCTCCCGGTACGCCGATTCATCCGTTCCAAACAGTTCAGCCCCTGTGCGCTGATGTTCGAGCCCACCCTCGCGGACGAGAAGGTGTAAGACATCAGACACAAAAGAGGCGACGATGACCTCAGGTACGGACCGTGATCCCGCCCATGACTGGTAAGGATCGGACCTTCGCCATCCAGAGCCGACGGTTCGCAGCGTCGCTTGGTCATGTGCCCTGTTTCAAGGACGGGGATAACCCATCGCTCGACTCGCATTCTCTCTTGCGATGCGTCCGTGCCGGCGCCCTACCCAGCCCCATAGAGTTATCTTCCGACGACACTTCACGTTTTCGCTGTCTGTTGTGGCTAGGAAGGTTTTCGTTCCGGAGGTCGGACAGCATGGCCACCCCGGCCAGGAGATCGGGATATCCAACTCAATGTGCGGTCAAGGGGCGTCGCAGTCGCCGGCTCTCCCCCTTCATCTCAACAATTGCCCGATCCAGAAGCGGCCTCGGCCCCCGCGTGCCTGGGCCCTTGCCCGGCTTACAAAAACGAAAAAAACCTTGTTCATGCGACTTGTCCTATGGTTATGGTTACTTGGGCCGATATCACGACTAACCTTCGTACGACCGTTTCATCCCAGAAAAAGTGTTCATCTCCTCGATCAGAGGGAGCCGCACAAGCCCGCATGTCGTGCTTCTGCGACGAAACTCAGATGGCCGTTTCTGCGCTCTTCTCTCTGGCGACTCGCTCGCTTCCGTTCGTATACTTTTCATCGTGATCGGTTGACACGGTTGAAAATAGGTCCTGGCCTGATGGTGCGAGACGACTTGCACCGCGGAGCTGAACCAGAGTTCCCCCCATCAAGAAACACTTCCGCCTAGAACGGCTAACGATGAATGCGAACTCCTCGTGCCGGTGAAACCGTCAAACTGGATAGCGTGGGTGTAGAAGAAAACAGCGGGAAAAAAGCTGAGCGCATGCTCCAAAATCGTTCTTTGTGTATTCTATGCGATTTCCTCCCCCGATACGTCGACGGGGAGCGTCCCCGATTCTCTAGCCGAATATCCCCAAGTTCCCCTCCCGCGGCTGACTCGAGGGTGCTGCTTGCTTTGTACACGGTGGCGCAAAAATGGCAAACAATATTTTGATCTCCATAACTCCTTAACACCGACAGATAATTATCGACCAGACGCCGCCCTGGCGGCAAGCTCTTCATCCGAAAAAGTAAAATCGTCCCGTGTTACAACAGCTCGAAGTCGTCGAGCTTGTCGCGGTACTTCATGATGTTCCTCTTGACCTTGCTGCCCACGGTCCAGGTAACGAAGTCCTCCATGCTGCGAGTCACCAGAAACGCGGGGTCGGTGCACGTTTCGGTGCCCACGCGAACGTGGCCCTGCTCGATGAGCTTCGTCGCCGCCTGAACAGTCTCGGCCATCCTGCCAAGTCATTGTTAGCTTTCGCTGCCCGCAGACCGCCACCGCCGGCGGTGTATATATGTGTGTGTCGTCGGCCTTTTTGCGTACCTGAGCCGAGTCATGACGACCGGGAGACGCCGTCTTGCGAAGGCGCTAACGGTGACGTTGTGCTCGATGGCGGAGAGCTTCGACGCCGAGTTGAGGACGCCCATGTCGTAGAGCTTGTCGAGGAGGAGCTTCTCGTGCTTCCGACGAGACTCGCTTTCCGGGGGCATGAGACTCAGTCTATGCGCCAGCTGACGGATGGACTGCGCAGTCATGTATGAGCCCCCATCGCATATAACAGTAGACTTCGATATCGTCTCGGGCCGGGGACAATCGGTATCAAACTTACGCCGCATAGTCTGTTGTATTTGTGCTGGCAGGCGTTAGCAATGCGGCCGCGGGTCCATCGTTGGCGAGAATACTCACATAATCCTCAGGCTTCTGAATCATGTATCTGCGCACCTATAGCATCGTCAGAATACGTTCCGTCATTCGTTCCGGGGTGAGTTCGCCGTACCACTGCGGAATCTCGGTGGTTGCCATCCTATGAGACGTCATTAGCACATGCATGCGCCGGGGTCTCCAGTTGCTGGAGAAGAGAAGTGGTGTCGGTACCTGCTTGTAGGTGATGAAGTCGTGCTTCCGCAGAAGCTTCTGCTCGTGATACTTGAGTTTGCGCACCATGTTGGGCTTCCGATTTCACGAATTCCCAGGCTGCTTTTGGCGATGTTCGACGGAGTCGCGTTGTCAGGGAAAAGAAAAGTTCTGGAGCTTGAGACGGCGGGGACAAATTTCCTTATCGGAGTCTTATCGCGGAAGTGGGGCGGAACATCCCGTCCGGCGGCGGCCTACCAAAAAAATAACCGTGACAGCTTCAACCTCTCGCGACTGGACTGACGACGTCCTGCAGCCCATTGAGCGACGTGCACCCCGCCAAAAAGTCCAGCCATGCCTCCTAGATTACTATCTATGCCGGCCTTCACGGCGCCGAGCGCCTTCATGGCCCGGGTCGCGCGGTCGTTCTCGGCGACTCCCGCTGTTGCCAGTACGTCAATGCCCACTCACCCCCCCTCTCTCCCCGACTGCCCTCAAGCTAACAGCAAGCTTCCGTAGACTCCTCCGACCCCTCGAACCCCTTCGGCCTCTTCGATGCCCCGAACCCCCAGACCCCCTCCGCTCCCGCAGCCCCCGCAGCTCCCTCCAATCCCATCTCGAACCTCCTCAACCTCGACGACAAGCCCAAGGTGCACTCCGCCGACCGCATCCGCGAGCTCATCAACAAGGGCGGCAGTATGCGCGCCGACAGCGCCGTCGCCCGCAAGCGCACGATGCTCCAGTCCCTGAGGGACAAGAAGATCAGCGACGACTTCCTCAAGCAGATGCCCCGCCGCTGGCGCACCGGAGACGTCTACGCCCCTCACGACCTCAGTCCCGCCGAGATGACCAAGTGGCGCAAGCCGCGCCGCCCCGACGTCGACATCGTCGACCTGCTGGGCATCAACCCCAAGGACTACTACAGAGTACGTACAGATGGACGACCGGGCAGGCAGAGCCCCGAAGGCTGACGACCGTTTTGCAGAACTTCTCCGTGATCTCAGAGTACATGACCTCAGCCGGTCAGATCATGGACGCCAAGGAGACGGGACTGCGGGCGCCCAACCACAGGAAGATGACCAAGGCCATTCGGAGGGCAATCGGCATGGGCATCCACCCCAGTGTGCACCACCACCCCGAGATCCTGAGAAAGAAGTTCCGCCGCGACTGGGCGTTCAAATAAATGGAAGTCAGCGGCAGGGTGAAATGGGGGCTGGCGAGACAAAAATGAAGGAGCGCGTCTGAACCCAGGGGGGGATACGACAGACCCTCCCCGTGTATGAATTGTACAACATCTTTTTGGCGTCTATTATATTTGTACAGATACAAGAAGCTTTTCAAGCATTTTTTGTACAGATCTCATGCCTTCAGCACCCGCTGCAGCTTGAACTTCTTCATCTTCTCCGGCGTGACGTAGTAGCGGTATTTCTCCAGCTCCGCCCACTCGCCCGGGAACTGCGTCTTCGCCCACGCCTCAAACTCGCGTTGAAGCCCCTGTCCCGGCAGCGCGTTAAAAGGAATACCCAACCTGTATGTAATGTTAGCTGTCGAGTCCACACCAAAAAGATAGCTTGGCAAGCACGGTGCTTTTACTCACGTCATCGCATCAGGCCCATACCCAACAGCCCGCTTCATAGTTCGAATCGTGCTCTGCACCTCTTGCAGGTTGCCGTTGCCTGCTAGACCGCCGCAGTAGGCGGCAAAGACGGCCGGGGGCACATCAATCTCCATCTTCTCCATCTTGTTCCAAATATCCCGGGCCACCTGGTCGCCATAGGCCTTGATCTCGCAGAGCGAGAACACGATCTCGAGACTGTTGTAGGATGGGCCCTCTGCCGAGCGCACAATGTCTTCCCAGAAGTCGAGTCCTAAACTCGGCTTCCTGCAGGCTCCATACGCGATCATCAAGGCATTGTACATCTTGGTGCTTGGTTGAATCTTCGTATCCATCTTCAGCATGTTGTGGACGAGCCTCAAGCTGTCCAAGTCTGGGCATCTCCCGATACCCTCGAAACACTGGATGTAGGCCTCGCTGGGAGGGTGAAAGTCGGGATTGACGTGTTGCCGCATGTGACCAAACACGTGAATGGCCATGTCGGCCCGCTTGCGGTCGAAGAAGGCCTCCATAAGCTCGAGACGGCTCTCGACGGTAGTTTCTTGGAAGAACTGCCTGAGAATAGAGTATGCATCCCATACCCTTGCCGTGCTGTTCTTCCTGTCCAAGCAGTAGGCGACGAATGCGTCCCGGATGGATCGTCTTTGCTCGTTGCTGTGTTGGAAGACGTTGAGCGAGAGCGTGTCGATAACCTCAAACTGCTGGTCGTTCTTGAGGAACACAGTGCAGAGGGCGACAACGGTGTCGGGGTCCAGGGTAACAATGCGCTCTTCCAGAATATCTGAAATTTCCCGGATGGCCTTCAAATCCGGTTGTTGCTGATAGCAAAGCGCCTGCAGATACCTGTTGATCATGGGAAGATCCTCTTCTCCGTCGAGTTCCGTCTTTGGCAGCTGCATGTACGCTGCTCGAGCCCCCGACAAGTCTTTTGCCTTGATCTTGAAATCCATCTGGAGAAGGTATGTCTTAGCGTTGAGGCGGATGCCGAGCTCATCCGCGAATGCGACCAGTCTTTCCGCCAGGTAGGGGTCGTTCTTTTGCGTGGCGACTTCCAGAAGACCGTTTATAGTCTCGACATCGGGAAGAACCGTGGTGTCATTGGGGTTGTGCCGGGCGACGATCTCAAACATGCCCTTCACATCGTCCAGCCCCTTTCCCATGGACAACACTGCCCACTGGTAGATGACGTCCCAGTGCTCCTTGCTCGGGTTCGAGTCCACGAGCTTCTTGAAAATCGGCGCCGTCCAGCCACGCTGGCCGTTACGGACGGAGAAATGTAGTATTTCCTTGTAGGTCCTGGCGGTGAGGCTCTCGCTTTCGTGTAACGGCCGCAGGAACCACTTCTTGGTCTCCAAAACGTTGTCCTTCTTCGCGAAGAACGTCGTCATTACCTCATGTATACTTGAGGTAAATGGCACACCAAGTTTCTGAGCCTTCGCAACCGCCTCGACAAGCTCCGTCTCAAGTCCTTCCTCCGCGAGCCCTTGGAAGACATTGACCCAGAGGTTCTGTACGCTCGGCCTCTCAGGTTCCGGCAGCTGGTTCCAGTGCTCCTCCAAGGTTGTGAACGCTTCACGGGAGGCTCCAAATAACGTGAGAGCCACAATGTATGATTCGAAGTCTTCCGCTTCGCGCGGGTCCAAGGGGTCCAGGGCACGTTCTGCCTTAATCGCCTCGTACAGAGCTCTGGAGAACTCTAGGTGCTCCTTGGTATCCTCCCTCGGCAACTTCAGCAAAGCCTCCCGCGCATCAGCCAGCTCCGGCACTGTAAGTCCCGGCCCCGGCTCGTCGTCCTTGTTCTCCAAAAGGTACTTCAGTAGATTCCGGCAGTGGAGGGCTTGGGTGCTGTTGACGACGATGTTGAAGCGCAGCTTGTAGACGAACAGATCTCTAAACGCTTCCACCAACTCGGTTCTCGGGGGCGGCCGCACGCTCTCCAAAAGGCGATTCCTCCAAGTCAATATCGTTGTCCATCCGGGCTCGTACTCGGGCTTCTTGATCTGCCTAGGCGCTTTCTGCAGGATTCCGAAGAAGGTTCGTCGCGGGGCTCGTCGGGAGAGAGAGATAGTCGCCGCTACCGGAAGCTGCGTGTGGCGACAGGTTTGGCGGTAGAGAATCGAGCAGGCTGGGACGCTGCCCCTTGGTACGAGGACCCGTCGGCAGACATGGCGGGCTATTTGCGCCCTCATGGTGTGGGATCGATACTTCAATGGGGGGTCCTGGAGAGGTAATGAGTGGGGTGTTCAGGATATGTAGAGCTCCAATTGAACGTACCTTGGCATCTTCGGATCAATTCACTCAACGCGCGGCATGTGGTGAAGCTCAATGCCGGGCGACGAAGCTCTCAAAGATTTGCGAATTCGAACTGGACACTGGAGCTTTCGGGGTATCGAAATCGCGGCAGCTGCCGCCAAAATGCGACCCGCGGGGGGAGACGGCGCCGATGATTAGCCGAGCTTAGTCATCACTCAGAGCACCACCGCATCTTCAGCTACTGCCATCATCAGCCTCACTTCACTCATACCACGTCGACACTTTATAATTTAAAAAACTAAAACTAGCTGAGATTGCCATCATCTATCTCGATAAGATATTTTCATGTGTATTTCTTTCTGTTCTGGCGATCGACTTATACTACTGACCAATCACGCCGCACCAGACGCTGTGCCACTCTGAGCCAACATTCCGGCCCTGACAACACAAGCTTACTCCAGGTCAAGTCATGCTGACATGCGATTCAGCAACAGGCACTTGCAGTCTCCGAATGTCACAGTGTCTCTGTCTGGGGTGCCAAAAATTATTGTCTCTGGATGGGTCCGCCGACTGTTGATATACCCAACGCCATGGAAGTTGTCTACGCGATGAATCTCATTTACTTGGACGATCGACTGGCTACAAAATATTGCAGTCTCAAGGCAGACGGGATGCAAGTTTTCGAATCATTCTCAAGATGGGAAGATGCCATGCCGCCGAGGGCATTTACTAGCAGACGTATCCACAACATCCATCCTCCGAAGGGCGACCTGCAGATGCAACATCGGCACCAAGCGGTGCGTTTCTCGTCATCTCAAACGCCACCAGTGGCGGCATCGAGCCCCAAGCGCGCTCAGACTCTATGCTGCAGTGAGCCAGTGTGGGAACTGAACCACTTGTCCAGATGGCATGGACGTGATGTACGAGGCCTCTGAAGAAGCTGACGCAGACTGCCCTTTTGGATCTCAAAGTTGAGATGATGAACAGCTGGGCTTTTGAAAACAGCCGTTGGTGTCTTACCTTGTCGAAACGACGCAATGGAGCGAAGTTGTGGTTAACAACCCGTCTTTTGAATGGGCTGCAGCCCAAACCGGAGGTCCTAGATTCTAAGTTTACTCCTCTCTTTGTTGCTGAGTCGCCATGTACTGCCCAGGACTGGTCCATCTGCCTCACTGTCAGTGGCTCTAATCGCATCCCAAGCAGGTGGTAGACCCCGTTCCTCCCGCGTCGGCGGTTGTGGTTACCGAGACGTGCAGGCAGTCCTCGCTCTGCTCGCGTCTGGTGGTGATGGGCCCCGTGATGAAGTCTATTTCGGGACGATAACGACGACGACGGACAACAACAATGACAGAAACGACGACGGACGACGATGGACGACGACGAGAGACGATGAGAACAATCCTAAATATCGTGGTCATTTTGTTGACTGTTGCAGGCTTGGTGTTAAGTCGTGCAGGCTGTTGTCGAAGCTGAAGCCATCAATCGACTGTCTCCACTATCCCGTTCAAGATGGTCCAACATAGAGCAACAACGTGTTGCCATACTCTCAGATCTTGGGATCGACTGCCGACGTCTTTCCACGGGGCAACAGTCAAATTGGAAAGAGGTTGAGAGTAGACCTGTGGCAGGCGCGAAGGGAAGGAAGTGTCGAGTGACCTGTCGGCGTCGATACCATCGAACCTGCTTTTTTACCACGTCCTTTGGCATCCGTCATCATCCACCATAATACTCCCCAGCACCTCCGTCAGACAACCTTTTCTCTTCTCAAAGTGGGCAGCCTCCTCTTACCGCCAATCCAACCAGTAACACATCTCCGACCAGTCGAAACCCTCATCCGTTTCCAAACAACTCATGCCCTCCTTTCTTAACCTCAAGCTTTGCGACCTTGGCGTGTTCCAAGTGGCTTCTCGCCTGCCTTTCGTCATTGAAATCGGGGTTGTCCGATATGGTTGTCGAATACGGTCGACGGTATCCCGACGTCCCAGCTTGTTGGTACCATAGTACTCTTCCGAGGACGCATTCGTCGCCCCAAGCCCGCGATCTCTCTTGCGGAATCAAAGTCTCCCCCTCCGGTTCCTGAGACAGCCTCCGAAATCGAGGCCCCGATCCTTTCCACCGATCCACCCACTGCGGCTCTTTCTGAGTTCCACCAGTCTGGCCTTGACTTTCCCCTCTCCGGAACGGACCCGGACCTCGATCACCGGCGCGCCCATGTTGTCGTCCTTGGCGTGGGCAAGATGCTAGTCTTTGACAGCTCGGATTGACGTCCATCCCCGGCATCGATGCGTTCGTCACCAACTCGTCCTGAGGTTCCTCCTCTTCCGTCTGAGTCCTCGGTGTGATCCATTTCTTGAGCCGAACATCCTGTTCCATTGCCTCCGAAGTCGTTGCAGTTCTTGGATGGACAATCGGTTAAGTCGTCGACGCTTTTCAACCCTGCTTCCTCCGTCTTCCCTTCCGCCAATGATCCCGGGGCCGTCGTCATAATATCATCCTCCTCTGGCGCCAATGTTCCCACCCTGACCGGTAGGGCCCTTGCATGGGTATCGTGTCTGTCCAACAGTGGGCCTCCACCTTTCCAAGGTGGTTGTCGACCGGCCGAGACGGTATCCCTCTCACCGAGGTCGACAAAGCTCTTGACCCTCATCCGGTCAACACCAACCTTGGCGACATCGGAAGAGGTGATGGCGTAAGTTGTGGCGTCGAGGTCGGTGGGACAAACGGCGACGATGAGGGGGAGAGGAGCGGGAGATATATAGACGAGAGCCAGAAGAAGAAAAAAGGAGCCATGGGGGAGGACGGAGGAATACGGGACGATCTGGGCAGGACAGAAGGGAGGTACAGCAACGACAATGAGAGTGCTGCAGGCGGTGAGGAAGGGGGGAGGGGGGGTGTCGCACAAAGATCCGTCACAGTCCGGACGATCTTGTTCCATCGTCGTCTAACCGGGCCCACCCCCCGTCCGATGTGACGACGGCTCGAAAGGGACGGGGACTAGCAAGCGAGGGGAATATATCGGGCCTCTACCAACTCCCCCCGGCCGGCCCCACGCCCTCGGTCAACAACACCTCGCCCGATGACCGAGATGGGGTTTCCCGTCATCTTTTTTCTTCCACACCCCGGTCAAGGGACGAGATTGAAGGAAGGAAACCCTTGACAACATCACGAAACACGGACAAAAGAAGAGAACCAGAACCGCCAAGGAAAAAGAGTACGAGAAGGATGGGAGGGGAAGGAAAAAGAGATCACCGACTCCGTACTACCTACCAGTACACTTTACGCCCCATCGAGACCTCTCCCTCATTCGTCCTCGGAGTTGCTAGTGACTCGAAAGTTGGTTCCAAACTTGCATTGGAGGCACTCTCGTCCTCCTAGCACCGCCTCCTCTTTTTTACCCCTCTTTCTCTATACCCGCGGAATTATCCAGACCTCTCAAAACGTATCATATCGTTCTTTTGCCAGGAGTTGTCACCGGCTCTGCCTGGATGATACGAGAAAACGCTCCTGTCGTGTCCACCGAAGCCCCTGTCCGCGCGGCCTCATCGAGATCACGAAAGGGAGCCAAATGGTACGGTTCTGGCCGTCCGGCTCCGAGTATCCCGTCGGTTAAACGGGCACTTGGGAAGTTGGGTAGAATCCAGCTGAAGAGTGAGGGCAAACAAAAGAAGTGGGTGTGGGAGGAAGCCTCCTGAGGCGTTCACGTCTGCGTTTCAGAACTGCAAGCGCAGCTCGCGGTGATTGGCTGTTGTCAACTGGCAGAAGCGGGAGGGGGCGCACCACCATCATCATTCCTCTCTCTCTCTCTTGAATACTTTCTTCTCTTTCTCCAGTCATTGTAAAGAGTCGGTAAGCACAGTCGTATACGCGTGGTCTTTCCGCCCGGGTATCGTGGGGAAGGGGACGACAATGTCTTGTTCGCCATCTGGGTGGAGGGGTCTCAGGTTGACGTCGCTCTTGCGTAAGGCTCCTCCTCCCCGCCCGCCCTCTTGCATCGTGGGACTGACTGGTTGTTTCTTCCTCTCTCTCTATGGACGGATCTCTCCGTTGTAGGGTTTGGAAGGTAGGACAGTAAGATGAGCAAGAGAGCGAGATGCCGGAACAAACCATCCCATCACAGGAGAGACAACACGAACATGAACCGGAAGGCCTAGGAGAGAGGGGGGGTGTCGATTCAGAGAACCAGACCAAGCAAATGGGCAAGAGAGATAGAGAGGGAAACGAAACGACAGGACGACCCCGGAGCTAGGCCTACACGCTAACCAGCCTGCCATCCGAACAAAATCATTCGTCCTGATGTTCGGTGATCCGTTGGGAAAACCACTGATCGACGGGGTTTGACAGGTCTCGCCCGTGCGTTCTCATCAAACTCAGCAACCGCAAACAACAACTAAGCACAAAACAAAAATAACATACGAGACACCCCAAAAGAACGACCCCGTTCGGGTCCGGACTTGCTCAAACATGACCGAGAGCCCGTGGCATCATACCAGGGCATACATACAAGGGTTGAACCGCGTTCCCCACGCCAAGACGCGCAACTACCGGACGATTGTAGAGACATCTCAAACACACCCACCCCGTGTAAGTTGAGCTGTCAGTGAGAATGCAACGTGAACACCGAGGAGGACGCGCGGTGCTTACGTTTCTTCCTTTTCTTTCTCTTGGGATATTCCAAGGATTCATGAGAGAAAGGGAGAGAGAGAAAGACCCGGAAACATCCATGTTCCCATCGGACTTCACATCGTGCCCATTACACCCGGCGTGTGGTATGTTTCTCAACCCGGCAGCTGCATGGTTGACACGAAGAACAGGACCTACAAGGTTGAGATGAAAAGACAAGGCAACTTCTTTTTTGCAGCTAACCGCAGTCGTCAAACATGCAGCAAGGCGCTTTCCGCCCTACCTACTACCCACACGAAGACCATATGGATGCGGCATGGCATGGCGCGCACGCAGCTCCGGAGCGCCGTGCCGCGCCGCGTACGTTCCTGTCCCTTACCCGAGGAGGCCAAGCCTCGTCCTCCTCCTTGTTGATGTTACACTCCTTGGACTGATGGCGGACCGGAGGAGGCGATCAGCAGCAGGAACGAGGATTGGCAAGGGAAAAAAGCCAGGGGGGGGGATGGCAAGGAAGCAAAGTCCCCGGGAAGCAAGGGTCTACGGTTCCCCCGAAAGTCAGGCCAAGGACCGGGAAGTCTGTGGCCATGTCAATGGGAGGAGGAGAAACGAAAGTACGAAAGAGGGAGCATCAGGAGAGGGCGTTGCGCTCCGCCCCAAGCGATCCTGGACCGTCTCTGACACGCGCGAAGAGGAAGGCATGCCATGTCCCATGGATGGATCATAATCCCACCGCATCGCATGGTGTGATGAGACCTCGCGCGCTCCACTTGCAGACAAGAAGAGTTGCTCCTTCTGGTTAAGATTGGTCGTGACGAACGGGGCAAAGCAACGGTCCGCCCAGCAGCTTACAGGCATAGATTAACTGCATCTGTTTCTCGGGCACGAAGATGTCAACTGGAACCCGGGCGAGCGGCGGCGGCGGACTCAGGAGAGACACCCAAGATGGCAAGGAGGAAAAAGAGATTGGCAACTTTGGATTAGTTGGGCACACACATCCCGGGCCCTCTCAAGACGGTGCAGTCAACAGGATGGTAAGCATCCAGTCCCCTTTGCCCCATCCCCGGTTTCCGCCAGGGAACAACGGCCGAAATCTACCTTGCACGATGCAATGCAACTCGAGTAGTTGACTCGGTTTCCAGAGACTCGCGAGGTTCCGGACATCTCATGTCAACATGGGGTTGGAAAAGGAGTGGAGGATGTCGGACATGTCGCTGCTTAGCTTCGCCGACCTCCGTCAACGGTCCAACCTGCTAAGCACCGGTCCGCCGACGAAGAGGAACGACTATTATAGGATCGAGTCATCGACCAATCCAAGATGGATCTAGTAGTCTGGACCCTTACGAAGGGGGCCCTTGGAGATTCCCCTTCTAGTCGTCGCATCCTACAAGCGGCGACGGCCGTCCTGTACTCCGACCCTGAGTGATACCTCTTACAACGGAGACAAGAAGCGACGAGACACTGGTCCGTCGCATGCCCGCATGATGTGATGTCCGTCCGGAGGACGGTGCCAAACCCATCCTGGTCGGGAAAAGGGCCCCGTCGCCGGCACTGCGGCTACTTTACCGCGCTCCAAAGCCCGTCGATCAGCACTTTATCGAGACGCCACTGGTCCGGCCTGCCGACAAGGCGAGCTGACTGGGAAGCAGCGTTCGCGATTTACGACCATTTTCTTTTTTCTCGCTCTTCCCGTCTTTCTCTAAGCGGACATTCTGCTTAATCGGACGCCACAGACGTGGTTTCCGCCGCGGAGTACCCTGGTCCCGATGTCTCGCCTGCGGTGGAAGAACTTCCAGCTTCTTGGTCTGGTAGGCCGGACGTCGCATCCTGTCTGTCGTCACCGTAGCATCGAAGCCGTTCAGCCTAGGGCGAGGCTGACAGCTGAGAAACAGGGAGAGTCGAACGGACGAACTTCGTTCTCTGCATGAACGACTGCGCAGAATCGAACGGGGGAGGCGAAGGGGCGGCATCGGTCACCGGAGGATGCACAGAGGAGATCCAATCTTTGGGGTGATCGGCCGTCGTGTGCGGTCGCCAATCTATCGGACGTCTCTTCCTCATTGCTGCTTGCTCTTGGCCAGGTCCGAACGGACGATTGACTGACTGCCTCTGCCCTTCGTCGCTGTGGCGCCGGTGCAAGGGGTGTGCCGCAAAGGCGCAACGACCCTTAGTTGGGGGTCCGAAGATGCCAACTCCGTCGTCCGGGGGAACGATGAGCTAACACGGACAATCCCGAAACCAAACCGACCGACCAAAGCCATCCCTTGATCAACAGACTCTGGAACTACTCCTGTGGTCTTTCCTGTTTTCGTCCTCTTGCAGCGCCGAAGAATTCTACATTCTCTCGAATGTCGTCGGCCAGGACGGACACATCCCTTTGATCTTCCAGCCTTGCTTGGAAGCCGTGGTTCGTCCAGCGGCTCGGTCATTTCGGGCATCTGGAGAGTGTCTCGCGCCCGGTATGGGAGAACCTCAATGACGAATCGAACCATCGATCGATTGTTGATTCGATGTCAATCAGACTAGCGGTTCTTCGGTGACCCAGCACTCGCCCTGACATCGAAGCTTTGGGAGGTTATGACAAGGCAGGATTGTACGTTCAGCCTTGTACCACGACGGCGCATCGTCGTCGTCGCTCGGACAACAGCCCATCAGCGTCTTGCGCTGCCGATGCACTTGCATCTGCTCATCGTCGCCATGACGTTGATGGCTCTGGCATCGGGCAGAAAAACAGCTGACAGACAGAACAGACCTCGAGCGCTCGGATAGGAGCTGTGTCTCGTCAAGAATTACGCGTCGAGTGATACCGCAGCGAAGCCTCGACGACGATGACTCTCCATCAACGTTGATCGACGTCCCGCGGGGCTGGAATGGAAGCTGAAAGCCCCAACTGGGGTACGCGATCGTACTGCAACGATCATTATCCAGTCAACCGACCAGCGGGGTACCACTTCTTGCTCGTATCGACGTGCATATCTTGGGGGTCACTCAAGCTGTGGCGCCTGGTTGCACGATGCCGGCCTCGGCCGAGCGACAGCACCTCGCAGAACGCCGCGCGCTTGGCCGTCCTCTACCGTTGCGCCCTGCATGCGAGGGACTTTGTCTTCCTGGGGTTCTGCGCGTCGACCGAGCTAAGCACCCTTCCGCGACGCGAACAGAGACCGAGCTGAACAATCCGAAAGAGAGAAGGGATGTAAGCGAGCAGGTCGATTACATCAACCCAGATCTTTCGTTCGAAAGGAAGGAAACTTCTGAGTCAATCCTGCCTTGCGTGGAGATGTACCATGTCCAACTTGTCAGACGGATGATTTCCTCCCTTGTTGGACGATTATTCCGACCGTCCACCCCCACGCGAAACTAGACGAGGATAACACAGCCTTCGAGCGAAGGATGACACCCAGGGCTTGCCATGGACAGGAACAAATGTTGAGTTGCTGCCATCCAGTGGGTTGACGGCTCGGATTGGAAAAGAGGCATCCAATCTGACATGGCCCGGCCCAGAACGAGACTCGTTGCCTCAAGCGAGGTGCTACTGGGCTGGAGCTCCCAATCCTCAAATCCTCAAGGCTGGCCAGGAGCTTCCACAGTGGCACAAAAGTCCCAAGAGACTTTGTTACATTTCCAGACAAGACACACTCGGGGCAGACAGGCTTGCATTCCTCCTAGCAGGCCCTCCTGTGCCTCCTTGGCCCCAGAAAAACACCACTGTCGTCATTGCTTATTCTGCATGGCCGACCGAGGTGGTCAGCACAAGACAGCTTGGCGGCGGGCGGGAGGACTGTCTCACCGAGGAACGGGCGAGTAGGAGGCTGTCCTGCCGAGACCTATGCACGCAGGTCTCGGGAATGCGAGGCGGATATCTCAGGACTCCCGGTAATGCGGGCCTCGGTATTAACCCCCGGCGGGAGGCTGAGCTTGTATGGCTTGTCGATTTAATTTGCCCACTTTACTCTTGCGAGTTATTCGATCAGCCCGAAGGACGCGGCAATAGTCGCAACTCGCAAGACCTCGGCCGACCGGCGCAGGCGCAGGTGTCGCCTGTCACACACAAGACACTGTCACGACCTGTCTTGTTTGATAATAGACCTTGACAGGAGTCAAGAGTAAGTTATGGCGTCAAGTTTCTCCTTGACATTACTCCAATAGGAATTTCCCCTCAAGAGTTTATTGCCACCGTATCATGTGCTGTCGCTGATGGCAGCACTGTCGTGTCTTGGGATGGCAGGCCGTCTTCTTGGTGCCTCGCCCTTGTTCCCGCACTCGCATGGAGACGTCAAAAAAGGGTACACATTTCGTCGCTGTCACCCTTGGAGGGGCCAACCCTGGAAGTAGCCAGCCCGAGTACGCGCGCCGTTTGTTTGACGTGAGAGCATATCGTGATCCAACAAAGCCAAAATCGAATGCTAGAAGCCTCTGGGGCCGCAAAGTTCGTGGGTCTTCTCATAGTTCTCTTTTGCGATGCATGGCTAGCCCAGAGATAAGCTGAGCCCTGACGGGCGGATTTGAGCTGGTTGTTTAGGATTCTTGCTACTACTGTAGGCACCGGCACACTCGGTCATCGTCGTCCTGCAGGAAGGTGCTCAGCATGCGGGAACGTTTTGCTGGCCCAATTGACCCAGCGGCGATGCAGCAAATCTGGCCCAAGTGCTTCCTGCATGCATGGTGAGCTGAAGTCGCCGGCCGAGTGCTGACAGGATCCAGACGACGTCGTCGTCAGTGGGGTTTTCGACTCGCGTAGAACACTTTTACGGCAACAGCAGGCGAGCCTCGAGCGTTTCCACGTATTCGTACGTACACTTTCGCAATTTGTAGCGGGATGCCGCCGGTTGGTGGCCTGTCGGCCAGGATGACTGTGTGTTGTTTCGTTTCAACTGATGTTTCCGCATGGTTGCATCTGACCCGTGCGCTCTTCGTGTTTTTCGCATTATTCCCTTGCTAGGAAGGCCAGGCAGAGAGAGCACAGCCTCTAACAACTTCCAAAGTGTTTCGTTGTCTCTTGCGATTACCTGGTTCGGCCGGCTGGTCGTGTCGTGCTCGCAACTCCAGACAGTGACAGTGGCGGCTGTCACAACTGTCTGCTGCCCTGCCAACAATGTGATGGTGTCGAGTGGTCTAGTCTAGGAAGGCGACTTGACACAAACGGAAAAAAGAGTCCAAGCTTTTTTGCAATACGAACGATTCCGGTTTCCTTTTTGGGCATCTAGCCCAGGATTGCAACAGTGCTTGTTGAGCTCGGTTCGACCACGCGGCCAAGCAAAGCCGAGAAACCGGCAGCATCGGTTAGGTGTGGTGAAGCGCTACCGCTAGATTAGAATTGTAGTAGCTAAAGGCTCGAGCAGTCAACGAAGCAATTAGCATGCGTCGATCGTAACCTGACACGCCCGGCGGGGGGGCTTGACGGTGAACAGTCGTTCGTTCTTAAAGTGGATGCATGATGTGGCTGGGAGACGCTACATTATGAGGCCAAGAGGCTCGCTCCATGGACAAAGGCGTCGCCGGTCCCCAACGGCTTCGATAGACGAAGACGAAGAGACGGCGGTCGCTGGCCTCGTTGATATGGTGGACCGCAGATCGGTGCCGGCGATGACTAGGCGTCAGGATGTACAAGTTCCCGTCGATAGCCCGCGGCTAGGATAGACCGCCGGGCGGCGTAAATTTGCTACCGAGGGACTACCTCGAGAATCTCAAGTGGACTCGGTCGGTGCCGGATGCCGAATGCACAGTAATGCGAATGAGCAAATCACGACTCGGTGGCCGGATCGGCGGGTTGCAGCACGACTAAGCCGCCGGTTTTGGGACGGGGCCAATTACGCAGTAAAATATCCGACGAAAAGAGCCCTGCAGAAAAGACCCTCATTTGGGGCATGGAAATGGCTGTCAATGACTAGATGAAATCTTTCAAGCTTGGGAACGCGAGGGGGCAGCGAGTGCGAACGAGATCTCTTCGATGGCCGATGTGCGTGATGCGGGCGAGGGCCTCGTCGGATCCTAGAGTTCAGAAGCCTTGGGGACATGAATACCTCATCGAGATGCATGCAGTGGGGTGAACGCGCAGCATATCAGCCTGGCCGTGTCGAAGACGGAGCGGCCCCGAACAACGGACGAAGAGAACGGCAGTTGTAGCTGACGGCCAAGAACTGCGATTGACGGACGACAGCATAGATCTAGGTGCCCTTCCATGGCAGCTTGAAGAACTGCATGCTGCAATCCTGGGTGATGCTGAAACGGAGCCTGACAAAGGATCAGAGTTTCGCGCTCCGTCGTCGAAAGCTCGCATCATCCCACCGCAATACGCGCGAGATGCCGAAAATAGGAACCCGTGGTTGGCAGCAGCCCTTCCAAGTCAAACGATTGAAGGGACGTCAACACGAGCGAACAGTGCGATGTGAAGTGGTGTATTCGTAAACCATCCAGGAACTGACTGGCTGTTAAGCGGCTCGGCTGGTTGTACGAGCCCAAGGAGGCTGGCGATCAACTGGTTGCCAGGGCGGCCCCGGTTCTCCCGGCCGGCATCGAGATTGGAAATGAAGTAATAGCATCTCGAAAATTTGCCGAGTCACCGTTTCGGCATCTCCTGGGCTTCTGAGTTCTTCGTCCCGTTACCTTCGTTCGTTGGGCGGGAGTCTGAGCTGCGGTAGGCTTTCGCGGTCTGGTACAAGCGCTTCCCTTGGAACAGCGCGAAGAAGAAGGTGATGCAGCCAGTCGTGAGTCCGTGAGCTGCGTGGCTGTGAGCTAGCCCGTACGGAGAATAACGTCTCTGGGAAAATGCCTGCCGTCCGTCGAGGCGCCCAACACCTCGTGATTCGCCCGCTCGGTCGGTCTGTCGTGGGTTGGAGAGACAAATCTCTCTCAAGAGGCGCCGAGACTGGCATGGGGGTCCCTGTGTACCGCCGAAAGGGCCAGGGGTGCGTTCAAGAGGGTGGCCCCAACGCTGCCGGGACCCCCATCCCCCATGGGCGGATCAGTGGAGTGCAGCAATCCAACTGCGACTTCACGTCGACCTCGTCGTGTGATGAATGGACAGCTGGATCGTGTTACAACGGTACTGCCATAGAGGTCCAGCCCACCCACGATTATGCCGAGTAGCCACTGCAGTGACGGGTGCTTGAAAACAGCCCAGAACGGAAAAAGGATGCGTATGGCGATTCCCTAGATAGAAGATGAGCTTGCCGCCTTGTCTGGTGGTACAGAGCACGGAGGACTTATTTGTAGTGCAGAATAGTATCCGTACCTTGTAGCGTATCTATCTTGGCAAGGGATAGGCGCATAGAAGCCGGGAGCGATGCAGGAGCGCGCCAATTAGACCAGTTTAGCGACGTTGTCGCAAGGTGCTTATTTTTAGCGGACAATGGCTGCGGGATCATTGGAGCGGCTTGATTTGCGCGCGTCGACACTTCTAGACATGCCAATGTGTTGCTTTTTTGTCTTCGTCTTGCAGCGATGACAAGTCGATTTCAGCCAAACGGTCGAGGGGGGAGATGAAGATGCGATTTGCGGCTCGGACCCGAGGTCAATGTTGCAGTTCGTCCGCCCTGGGTGTCTCTGAAGTTGCTTTTCTTCCTCCCGCAATCTCGTCCGCAGGGGTACTGTGGTTTTGTGGTGATGTCGTGGGTTTGAGCCATCAAGTAAGGCAAGCAGCGCGGCACGGTGTGTGGAGAAGGGAGTGCAGTCGTACATTGCCAGTGTGCGCACGACTCGGTGCGTCGACACTGGGGGACCTGGTTTGGCAAGCAAGTAGCGAATAAGCTGAGGGAGGTCCCAGGCTCCAAGATCCAGATCTGACCGAGATGATGATTCACCTTACGCTTGCATATCGCCCCGCAGGCGGCATCCCGAGTGGAGGAGGCTATCGAAAACGTTTCTCGATAACTGTGTGAGTGAGTACATGGTAGGTGCGGCGGTGTGTAGATGGGTGAGAAGGTGGCTTCAATGGAGTTGTGCATCCTCATCTCAGGCCGGTGATGGCTGACGTTGGCAGCTGTCCGGCAGTCTAGGCTTCTTGTCTTTGCTTTCCACGATGCGGTAAGCAAGTTTCGAGAAAGAAGCTGTGTCTCCGCGGGGAGTGTGTGGTGGTGAGAGTGGGCAGACGTCAAGGCGTGTCGAGTTGTTGTTTGGGCTGCGTGTGTGTGTGTGTGTGAGTGATGGTGGTGGTGGTGGTGGTGGTGGTGGTTGGTGATGGGTGCCACACCTAAGGCATGGAAGGTGAAGAACGGGAAGGAAAGGACGGGAGGAGGCTGGAAGGTAGGAGCAGGCAAGCAAGGCAAGCACGTTATTGACCGAATAAGGGGGACAGTTTCCAGCACCACCAATTTTAACTATAGAATATCTCAACAACTAAAAGACCCTATCCTAAAATAAAGGCTGGGTATATAAAATAAACTCTTAAAGTATATTTGGGATTTTTTCCTGATTTATTTACTGCTGTTTTGGTTGAACTGCGATGGGTAGTGTGTAAAAGGCTAGTAAAAGTGTCCCTCTTTTTCAGTCAATCGCGTGGCAAGGTACCTAGAACAGCAGTGGTCAGTGAGTGAGTGACATGAGTTGATCACAATTCCCACAAAATCGGAAAGGAGGAACGTGCCACAAGACAGCGCCCCACTTTCAACCGAAGTGTATTATGTCATCTTGGAGGGGCTGAGCAAGGGAAAGGGAATTTCACCCCCTCTAGTTACCTAGTGTACACTGCAACCCTCCATCCTCACTTCTCAGTGTCACACTGGGGGCTGGGGGAAGCGATACCCCGAACCTTGGCATCGGTAGGTGCGTTGTAGCCTGTAGATGTCGGGCTGAAGCTGCGCATCTCGGCACGGCATGCTGCTCTACTGTCCACTGAGGGCAAAATGTTGCCTACCTATTCGCCCGGCTCTGTAGGGCTAATAGCTATGGAATACATACCGTAGGTACCTACTGCCTACCTATGCCTTACTAAGGCAACATTGGTACGACAGCGATTAAGGTATCCAAGGCAATCCCACGTCGAATCCCACCCAATCCATCCATCCCACCCACAACACGCACAGCGCAGCACAACATCATCGTCTCATCTCTCACACCGAGGGCGCAACCGTATCGACACACACCGAGTCAACTCTTGCTCTTGTCTTGTCTCTCCTCTCTTGCTTATCCTCCCCTACGGCACGGCTACGATGTGGTAGTTATTCCCCGTTGTGGCTGCTACCTGCCCACCCACCTAAGAGATCGCCTCCCACCCGACGCCGTTCCCCCTGGCCTGGCCGGTCCCGCTTCCCGCGCTATCTGCACCGCAATATGAAGGATCGTCATCACCCGCAGCTTGATCGTTCACCGTTTGAACCATCACCGAAACTTGCAGCCTTTGGCGCCGCCATCGTCGACCGAAATCGACACTAGCGCTTGCCCAAAATACGGGTTCTGGCCCCCCTGTCCCTGTCCCCGTCCCCGTCCTTGCTTGCTCGTCTTGCTGCCTGCACCATGCGGGCCCTGCTCGCCAGCTCATCGCTTCTTTCCCCCGAGGATTGCGATGTGCAACGCTTGTCATCAATGACAGCTTCCTATTGTTTATCGCCAGCACGCCCGACTCTCGCTTCTCGGCCATTCAATTCCCAGGCAGCGCAAATCCATGCCCTTCTCTAACTGGCAGCCTTCAATAATTCAAATCGGCTTGTCGGTTCTGACGGCCTGATGCAACCTCGCCGTGTGTGGCTGCTGCTGCCACCACCACGTCTACTACACAACTATTACACCACCCTGGATTTGGATCATGGTACGGTACCGTCAATGTCAGCCCGCGTATGTCGAGGTCCATCTGCTTACGCTAGGTAGATATCCAATCGCATGCAAGCTGGCCCAAGAGCACTGCAGTCTGGTCTTTGTCGCCTCGACTTTGAGACCGATCCTCGAACAAGAGCCCATCTCGCAGCACTTTTGCCGCCGCAATGCCCGAGCCCCTGCGGTTTTCTCTGCTGTGATGTACTGTGCTGTACTGCTGCATCAAGGTATGCGCCTGCGCCTGCGTCTACGACTGCGCCTACGTCGGTTTACGTCTGCGTCTACTGCCTCAGACTCAGGGGATGTAGAAGAAGATGTCGTCGATATGGCAGGTGTGGAAGCACATACACTACGTGCCGTCCTCGCCGGTGCGCAGACCACATCCAAAGCATGGTACACGCGTCGGCTTAAACGGCCAACATCGACAAAACGCACTTTTGTTCAGTGCTGTCTGCGGTCCGTTTTAGGAAATTGCGGCGCCATTCCCGCGGGTGGAGGCGACGTCGGCAAGGTGGGCAAAAGCAATGCATCCACACCATCAGAGACACACAGGCTCAGCCCAGCCTCTCACACGAACCGTGACGACATGGCTCCTGTCTAGTGACTTTTTTTACCTTTTTTGTCAGGAATACCACAGCCATGCCGCTCAGCACAAGCCAGAGCCAGGGAAGACGTGGAAACAGATGGCAAGAGCCAATGGCCACTCGACATCCAGGACCTGCTCCGTGCCTTGAAACCCGGCATGCCTTACTGAGAGCAGAACAACAGGGTTCACACCATTTCTACATACCTGGTATGGGAGGTAAACCTTAGCTGCGGAAAGGGTAGAGTTGTCCCGGCCCGCCCGCTCTCTTGGGAATCCATGCTCGACCGGGTTTGGGTCTGGCCAGACCTCGAAATCCGCGATGGGCAACCCATCCCCAGGTCTCCCCAGACTGACTTACAAAGTACCCCCCTTGGATTGATGACCGACGAGATTCCTTGGCTTCCTTCGTGGACCTTGCTTTTCGTACTCGTTCGGTTGGGGGTCCATGTTCTCCACCCATCCACACTGTCTAACACACTACCTTGGGTAGGTATCGCAGTTAACCTCCTCTGATGTTGTCTCTCTTTCAACTCAACTTCTGAATCTGTCTCTCATTCTCTTTCGCTTTCTCTAACCACAGCCGATTCAAGGTCTTTCATGCCCGGCTTGCTTCTTGCCTTCTTCTCTCTCGCATCAAGCCTTGGGGTACGTGTCTCTGCGGCTCCATGGATTTTGTCGACAGTAGGCAGGATGCCGACGTTGCCTAGCCCCCATCGTCCAATTCTGTAAGAACTGCCCCCAAACAGACTCTATCCGCAAGGCTTCCCACCCACCCGGGCAATTCCCTCGGGATCATCCCAATTCACGTCTGTGCCCTGGCATTTTTGTTTGATATGCCACCCCCTGGCACCTTTCAATCCCGTATGTACACGTAGTATGTATCCGTACACTACACGTAGTGCTGCTCTATACTACATGGTAATACTCGGATTATTATGGAACGTAATACTCCCCGTTCCCCGTTCCCCGACCAGTCCCTCCCCCTCCCTCCAAGTGCCAAGCCTCACGACGGCCACCGCCATCCTTTCTCTCCCCGTCGCCGTCGCCGCCGCGGCCGCGGTGCCGCGGCCCTTGTCAAACGTAGAGCTTACTGAAAAGGGTTAATCAGCACGAACGGGACGCACTACACGCGTAGTAATACTACACTAGCACTAGTACTCAGGTACCTCGCACCGTTCCCCCGCCCGCCGGTCTTGGCCATACGTTTTGTATGTCTGGCCTTTCTTAGCTAGCCTTGCCTAGTACCTAGTATAAGTATGGTATACCTTCTAATATGCTAGCGCACTAGGTGCGGATAGTAGGTAGGTTCGATGTACGCAATACGAAAGCTCGTGGCCCGTACCGTACCTTAGCCGGCACCATCGTCTCCTCGTCTCCTCGTCTCCTCGTTGTCGCCGAGGAGCGCGAGTGGCCCGTACCCATTATCTATGCACGGCATACATACCCACGGTGCTCACATCCCATCGCACGTACGCACTAATGTACACTCCAATGCAAGTTGGTACCTTGCGTATGGCCCTTTTCCCTACCTTATCAGTTGCATCGACGGCAGCAATAGTAATACATCGTACCTGGAACCGTACGTAGTGTATGTATTATGCTCTTCATCCTGCCGAGCCCGGCCCAAGAGAGTGCCCTGGCTGCGCCAACCACAGACCCCCATTACCACTCTCTCCACTCATCATTTCTATCTTCAGCCATGATTCCAAGACTGGTTCCATGGCGGCTGAACACATGTCGGTGCCGTTTCTGCCTTTCCATCTTCCCCTTCCCTTCCGTTCCCTCCCCTCACTTCACCTCACCTACCCATCCCCCCTAGTACCTTACCATGTATCCGTACCTTATCCGTACCCCCCCTCCAAAGTGCCAGTGCCGTTGCCGTTGCCAGAAACCAAACGTCCAAGGGCAAGTAAGTGAGTGCCGGGCCACCATGTAGCCTTGTCGTGCCTTGTACCCCCCCTCCGACCTCAAGGATCTCAAGGATCCATGTTGTACATCTCCATGTGCTCTTTTGCTACACTACACTACTACAAGACGACACTAGTACCATTTGTCTTGTCTTGCCTCCTCGAAGACTGTGCGTGCTCACTCTGCTTTTCGTTCTGAAGCAGGCACCGCCTCGGCCTTTCCAGATCCCATCGGTCGTCACACACACACACACACACTCACACTACTATGTACTTCCTATCCTACCCTGACCATCCAAGCTATACCCACTCTGCTGGGAAGCGGGAAGCGAGAGGACTGATGCCATCCATGCCCAGACCGCTTCCGTATTCGCCGAGCTGACGGGCCCCATGCAACCCCTGCCCCTTCCCTGCCCTGCCCGCAACGCAACGCAACGCCCGGCCCTTGCCTGGTCCGTACGTTGTTCCTCCTCCAAGCCCTTGACTTGGCTTCCGCGATATATTTGAAAACCGTCCACCCGTTCTTGCATATCTTGTGTCTAATCCTGAAGGAACTCTACTCTTTTCGTAATCATCTTTCTCGCTTCTCTCTTACAACCCGTGGCGACATCTTGGATGCAAGTTCGTCCAGAACCCTAATTAGCACACTCACTCCCAAGCACTGCCTTGTCGAACCTTGCCTTACCTCACGCCTTATCCTGCAGGACCATTACCTCGGGCCCTTCTTATTATACACCGTCTGCTGCTTCCAATCTTCGGCCTCCTTCACTCACTTTCGTCTTCCGTTCATACCATTCGAGAACCAAACGACCCTGAACATCGCAACTTCGATTGAGTGCCAGGCATACCTGTACCTGTCTACCTCACCGACGACATCTATCATCACCACGAGCGAGCGAACCTTCAAACGCATACATCCCAAGCACGATACCATCCATTCACTGCTTTATGGTCATCTTCGTATAAATCAACAACGTCATTTCGACTGCTTTATAGCCAGTTGCAACCATGGTTTTCTGCGCATACTGCGGGAAGTCCTTCACCAGGAAGGAACACCTGGAGAGACATATCCCTAGCCGTATGTGCCTCCCCTCCATCTGCTCTTGGTATACCTGGTCGCGACTGACACTGACTGTTATACACAGACACGAACGTCAAGCCTCATCGATGCAGCGCCTGCCAACTTTCCTTTGCCCGGAGGTAAGTGAACTCCTCGCTCTCGTCATAGCCAGTCACCCACTCACTCATCGACCCAACAGAGATCTTCTCCAAAGACATCACTCCACATACCATGAGGCACGAGACCCCATGGAGCCGCTGCCCGGTGGTGTTCCTACCGTGGCCGGCCGGACGCCCATTGCCTGCCAGAACTGCGCCAACGCAAAGACGGGTTGCGACAAGAGGGTGCCGTGCTCGAGATGCGCAGAGAAGAACCTTCCCTGCGCCGCGAGGTTCGCCAGGAGATCATCCAAGGCTGCTGTCAGAGCTGCCCAGGCCAGCGCTGCCTTCCAGCAACAGATGATGCCCACCATGCCTCAACCACCACAGCCTGCCCAGCCCGTTGCCTTCATGGACCTCGACCCGACCTTGCCCAAGCAGGACTCTCCGGGCAAGATGTCCTCGGGATCGCCCATTGCAACTATGGACCCCCGCATGGTCGAGAATGCCATGAAGAAGAGCTCGCCGCCTCAGTCTCATCGCAGCCCAGACGAATTTCCGTCACCACACAGCCGCGTCGACGGCCTCGACGAGTTCATGCAGCTCAACAGCGACTTCATCACACCCGACACAAACTACCAAGACATGCTCGTGTGGCCCGAGTATCCCTTGGAGCTCGACATGTACCCCAACCAGATGCCTATCCCGCGTCCTGATATGTCGATGCCGAGCTTCACCGAGCTGAGCGACATGTCTTCGACCTCCGCTTCGGAACCCATGACGACGTCGTCGTCCCGGGGATCCATCCACACCCGCAGCACGAGCATCATGTCCACTGCCGACTTCGACACCACGATGAAGCCGGTAGAGCCCGCGATGGGAATGATGAGCGAGTCGATGATCCCAGAGTTCGAGGTCGTCATTGCCGCCGAAGACTCGTGGCCGCTCGCTCGCTGCAATCCCCCCATTTACTCGGGCACCTGCCCAAGGACGGCCATCGTCCACCTGGAATGCCTGGAAAGGAAGTCCAAGGAAGACGGCACGTGGGGTTCTCTGGAGAAGTACCTCGAGAACGTAGACTGGGATGCGTCCGACGCATCAGTTGTTCCCCTCACCTCCCGCACACGCGACCGGATGCTGGCCATCACGCAGTCGTTCCTCCAGAAGGCGCTCGAGATCCACCGAAGCGGCCTCAACAACGGATACTCCAAAACCGGATATGCCACGCCCAGCGAGTTCAACTTCATCGTCCTACCTCCTCCCAAGATCCTCGAATACTTCCTCCGCAGCTACGTTCGCAGCCTGCAGTACTACTACCCTCTCATCGTCGCCGGGTGCGTCGACCCCAACGAGATGCTCCTGAACAACCAGGCGTCGACCCTCCTCGTTCTCTTGATGATTGCCCAAGGCGCATCGAATGTGCCCATGGCCGAGGCCAGATACCTCGCTGCCGGCCTCACGGAAACGTGTCGCATTTCCCTCTTTGACATCATTGAGAAGGACGTCGAGTTGTCGGCCGACCCGATTGCACTCCGCTGTGCCCTCCTCTTCACCTTGCTCGGCGCTTGGAGCGGCGACAAGTGGTTGATGGACATCGCCATGGGACAGCGGGGGATGTATCTCTCGGTAAGAACACCTAATCCTGTCGATTAACCAACGCTCAGTATGCTGACATGTTATAGATGCTGAGACACGCTGGCATGTTGGAGCCCCAGCCCTCGATGATTCCGACCCTGAACAGCACCACGAGCACAGAGCTGCAGTGGCGCGCGTGGCTGCATCGTGAGATGCAAAACAGGCTCGTCTACAACTGGGTTATGTGCGATCAGGAACTCAGCCTGTTCCACGACACGCCGCCGCAGCTGGCCATCACCGACCTCCAATGCCCTCTTCCCAGCCCCGAGGTTCTCTGGCTCTCGTCCAACTCGGAGCAGTGGTTCGCCAACGTGCAGAACATCTATGGCTGCACCGCCAATGTCAACCCGCAGCTGCTCAGCAGCCCTTCCCTCACTCCTTCGCTCTGCGAACTGTTCCAGGACTTCATCCACGACAACCTGTCTCGCCGTCAAGGCGGCATCTCCCCGCTGCAGATGCGTCTCCTGCTGCATCCTCTCCAAGCACTACTCTGCCACCTGAGGCAAATGCTCTCCTGCTTCTCTGACGTTTTGTCCACCCGCCGCGCAACCTCGCGCACCGTTACGAAGGCGAGCACCATGCTTCGTCTGGAAGAAGTCCAGGCGCTTCTCCAGAAGTGGTACGAGCTCACCATGTCGCTCTCCAAGAGCAATCCCAACTGCACCACCACGCGTTGCAACTTGGTTCTCTACCACCTCATTTCACTTAACGCCGTAACGAACTTCCCCGAGATCGAGCGCCTCGCCCGTCGCGACGGCTTCGACGGCTCGTACTGGGAGCTGAGCCTGCGCCACAAGCGTTGTGTCTACAACCGCGAGGAGGCCATCTTTCACTGCGGCCAGGTTCTCCGTCTCCTGCGCTCCATGCCCGCAGACCGCCGCCCTTGCTGGTGGCCCGCAGGTGTTTACCGCGCCACCCTCATCCTCTGGGCCGACAGTATTGCCCGCCTGGACCCCAACTTCCAGAAGGCTCAGCAGCAGCAACAACAGTCTCAACAACCTGCCTCCTCATCTCCCGGATCGCAGCACCAGGACCAGAGACCAGAAGAACTCAGCGGCGCTGGCGCCTCCAACGCAGCTACCAGCTCGCAGTCCATTGGTAGTGGCAACATCGTTGCCATCGACCAGGTCACGCCCGAAGATCCGGCCGTCATCTCGTACCTCTGGAGCGGCGGCGACGGCATCCCGGTTCTCACCCGCCGCGATGGCACCACGCTGGGCCTGGACAAGCCCGCCGAGGTGATTGGTTACGGCATCATGTCCATCGAGGAGGGAGTCACCTGCCGTATTGGCGACGGCATCAAGCGCAAGCTCATCACGCTGAACAACAACTGGAACGTCGACGGTCTTAGCACGACCGTCTCTGCATAAAGGTTTACCCTCCTTCTACTTGACACCCTTTTTAATGTCCCATATTACTTTTCTTCTCTTCTTCACATGTTATTTCTACCTCTCCCTCATTCGTACACATTGGATATATGGCACACGTCGATATTGCGGTGGCAGCGGAGTTTCCCTGCCTGTACAATTTCATTGCTTTATCGGCGTATAACGGACTTTACGACTGTGCATTGGGCGGTGGGGAAGCGCACGGAAGAGGATGCCTCTGCTCAAGCAAGCGAACCTCTCGATTTGATGAAAAGGGAAAGCACACAAACGGCATCGGCGTTTCGCAGACGAGGCAGCGGTGAAGGTGTCCTGTTTCTTTCCTGTCTTGTTGATTTGGATCACTTAGATACCTCAGGCCGCTGGCCATGACATAGGGAGGACTCTCGCTTCGTGAAAGCGAATCATGTACTTTATGCTGGTTTCTGTCCCAAAACACACACACACACACACACGTATTCGACAACAATACTATACAAGCTTAACTTGTCCATCAACATCTCGTACCGACTCTGTGACAATCTGTGATCATGAGACCCCCTATTCCAATACGATTGCGCAAACACGAATCAGTCTGTCCCTCGTATTCGAACCCGTAGCCCACACAGTAATCGTGATCAGAAATCAAGCAGGGGATCTGTCCCTCGGGTCGGCGAGAAACACCCAACGTTGGGACGAAATCGCATGAGCTCGACTTGGGTCAGCGGTGCTTCCCATGTGACACGCGAGACGTCGTGTCGACCTACCTTCAGAGAAGGGAGGGGACACACACCTTGTCACCCACACACACCCAAGAGAAGGGAGGGGCGGGGACGTGAAGTGGGCGACGGGGATGGGTCTGGACCCTCCAAACATGTGAAAGATTGCGAAAGGTGTATTGTGGTCTCATGTCATTGTCAAAAAGGAGTTGAGCGATGGATCTAGAAACTCTTTCCGAGGAACGGGTGGACACACACACAGACACACCATCGCTACAAATCTTGAGTTCCGCGCGGAATATTCGTCCGAATTATGTTGCGAACCACTCTGTTGGGTCAGTCCGAGGGGGGTAGGGAGGGCCAAAGGCAAGGATGGCCAGAGCGGGATTCGGGGGGCAGAGGCCACACGAAACGAAACACATGCCGGCCGGCCAGCCCGGCACATCCCACCGGATTTCAGAGCCTGAGGGAGGTCGTAATAACTCTTGCCAATGTATTATTACAGGGTATCCATAGGTAGTTTGCTTCCGCGCCTAGACTACCTAGGTCGTGAATAAGGGTGTCCGCTGAACAGAGTCTCGCATTTCGGGGGACGGGAGCTAGGGAGATCTGCACAACTCACGCCGCCATGCGAAACTCTTTGACCGACGGTTGATCCAAGAGAGTTGGATGCCAAAGTAAGTTGGTGGTTTGATTAGTGAGCCGTGAACTATGTGTGACGGGACACAAACGTCACTGCGGTGTGGCGCCGACGCTTGGGACGGCAGAGGTTCATGGCACTGTCGCGCGAGGTTACGTTGTGTTTGTCACCCTCCTCATCGTCGCTGTCGATGTTGCATCGTGTCTTCGATATGCCCTACTAGGCTTCAACGTGTACCTGCGGTCAGCGAGAGAAAAGGCGTTGGGAGCATGTGGCGCCGAAACCGTCAGACACCAAGTTCGCCGCCCTGGAGGAAATGTCTCACAAGCAACCCGGGACATCCGAGTGCGAGTGCTTAAAGGCGCGAAAAGGCGCGAAAAACGTGGGGATGATGTTTCTCGAGACGTGGTCGCACGGCAGCGCGGGAAGAAGAGGTGTGAGGGGTGAGATGGGGCCACGGTGGTACGGGAATCCCGTCCAGCATGAGCTCCGCGCCCCCCCCATTAGCGGCCGACTTGGCCGAGACCGAGACCAGCGTCTATGTGGCTTAAGCAGCAGTTCGTGTGGACAGGCTACGAAACACCCTGATGATGGACGGTTTCCAGAGAGACAGGAGGCCTTTCGGGTCCGCGATTCCTGGCCGACTCTTCGGCGCGGTATTTCGGGGGAACGGAATAGCGCGATGTACCGCCTTCGCCGTCCCAAACACGGCGTAATATGCGAAAGACGAACAGAAGAGAACGACAGGAAAGAATAACGTGTTTTGTGTCTGTGTGTTGTGTGATGTGGCTCGGGTGGCTCCGTGGAGGGTGCGTTGCTTTCCCGTGACAAACCCGAAGTGTTTTGACAGTCCCTTTTTGACGTGAGGGTTGTTGGCATGTCTTGCGTGGAGGAGAAGGGGCACTGCCGCGGCGAGAAAGCAACGCGGACTGGCTCAAAAGCCCGACCCGAGGTGACTTGAAGAGCCCTAGTCCCTGGGTTCAGGGACTTACTACGGCAGTGTTGGCGAGTGCGAAGGGCGGAGAAGTAGAGTTTTTCTTATGTTCTTTTACAAAGAGAGGAAACACAACAGGGTTCGAAGAGCGAAAAGAGTTAAGTTTCCGCCCGGTGTGACATCTTCGTCCGAAGTTTCTGAAGCCTTCGCCAGAGTATTGAGCCTCGCCCAACGTACTTTCGCAACAAGGGGATTCCCTCGGTATCGCGCTGGCCTGGTTTACTCATCCTTGTGGAATCTTGACGGAGGGAGATGGTGTTCTCCACTTATTGCCGAATGGACGAGTAGGAAGTAACACTCGGAAAGGGCGGATTTGGGGCTTTCGATCCTCGGATTCGGTGTTAGACCATTGGACGGTTCTTTCTCGAGCCAGGGTTCTAGTGATGGTGGTGGTGGTGACAGGAGAGTGACCCATTACCGAGGTGGTGGGGGCGTATGGCGGGAAACATGTTCCTATTTGTTCGTTAAGCTTGTTCGTGGAAGTATCTCCTGTCGACGGCGTTGTCCTTGTTCTACTTCGACGATCATGCCCGAAGCTGTTGGAAGTCAAAGGAGGCGGGATTCGGTGACGGGACACAAGTATCATCGACAGAGTCCAACCGTTGCTGACCTTTCCCTTACAGATTGTCTCAGATGCCTCTGAAGAAGAGACGTTCATTTGAACCGCTCAACACAAAGGCTGGACTACTCGGCCGGTAGAAGATACGAATGCTCCGGAAGGAAGACGGAGTCCGATGGTGGCACAGGCCAGTAGCAAAGCGATAAGGGCGCCAAAGTGAACATGTCCAGGAAGACATGAATCACGGATGCTTCGGGCTAGAAGAGGACCAGAAGAGAAGGCCAAGTCAGGCGCTACCATTGCTTACCTCGATGTACCTACTCACAGGTCTGGGCCATTTTCAAGGAAGGACCACTGAAGGAACCTTCCACTTACCCTCCTCGCAACTGTACGCAGGAACCAACAAACCCATTATGAGCCAGATGCGACTGCCTCTCGACAAGATGACATAACAACGGCTTCCAAGCAGTCTATCATGATTAGACGGCGTCTTGGCTGAAGTCATTGTGACTCATCTTATGAACTCGAGCTCGGCCCTTCTGCACTTCGGTCCAGTCATGTAAAAGCCAGTGACCTCAGGGGTTTCCTTTGAACTGGCAACACCCGGTTGGAGGAGCCCGGGCCTTCAGTTCATGCCTCAGCATGTTGATATCATGCCGATATGTCGGCCGCCACAGTCATTGGGCATCAAAACCAGACTGAGAGAGGAGAGCTGTACCTGGCCCCTGGTAACGTAGTGCCTGGTTGCGACGGCCTCATGTCGGCTTCGGCCACGAACCGCATTGGACCCGAGACATGCTATGCATCGATGGAGCCCGCAGACTGCATCCCCGGATCGGGTTCCCGGTGCACGGGAAGGATCTGTGGCAGCGGAGACAAGCTCTTCTGACGCTAAGACACCTGCAACTGGCCGTCTCTATCTGCCCGTCAGCTCGCTCTTATCGCTCTTGGTCGTCTCCCGACAGTCTGGGACGCGAGCTGCGATGAACTTTTCTAGTATTCAGACATTGAATCAGGGGTCCTAGATACTTGTGTGTAGAAGCCAAGGTTCCTTAGTGATACAGTAGGCCAAAGATACTGACGATGGCTGCCCTGAATAACTCAACTGAATCTAATCTGTTGTCTACCATTGAATCTTTCTCCTGAGAAGCAGTGTTAATGAAGCCTTCACGTAGCTTAAATCACTTGCAACTGCTGTCTCGGTGTACTCTTATGAGTATGCGTCCAACCTTACTAGCTCGTCCATTCTTCTGGAATTTTGGGAACTACCTGTGCCGTTCTGTCAGAAATATCCAACCTCTTTCAGCAGGTGCCATTGAAATGCCAATTGTACTGTTCTGTTTGTTTGTGACAGTTGCCTCTGTTAATACCCATGTTGTTGCCCTGCTCCTTTCTCTTGCATAGATACTGGCGCTCCTTCCTTTGGTGTGCCTGCTGCTCCTTCCTTCTCACCCCAGACAAGAAGGGGTCATAGGAAACGTTTTGGTCTTTGTACTTCAAAAGAGAAGTAGGGGTCAACTGGCCGAGAAGGTAAAGCCAGGCATAAGTGCCCCCGACCCTCGAGCGATCCCAGGCGCTACCCTCTTCCTGTTTGATCCGACCTTTCGACACTGCTTTTTTGGTGTTTTTTTCATGTTCGGCCCCGTCTTCTTCCTGCGATTATTTTCTTTTGATCTTCTATATCCTCTCCAAGAAACGAAATTGGCTTGCTGGCACCGTCCTCAAGCAGGCTTGATAGGTGAGTGCTTCAGCGAAGAGACCTCCGGATAGAGCAGCATACCGGCCGTACGATGCCAGGAGCATGCATGACTTGAACCAAAGAGGTGAGATGCTCAAACAGCCTTCTTGGCCAGGAAGAGATTGCACTGAAATCACCGAAATCTCGAAACACTCCTCTCGAGCGAGGCCGTGATACTGTGAAGTTCTTTCTGGTTTCCGTTTGTCCAGCATCGACTGTTTACATAAGCGCCGGCTGTGATCCGGAAAAGCGGGGCTCACCGCCGTGTCTCGGACAACTGTGAAGGTCGCTGCTGACTGCTCGCTGCTCGCTGCTCATTCCTGCCCAACTCAACTCAAACCTCGGTCCTTCGCGCTTAGGGCAATTGACGCGATTCATGTTGCCCAGGAAATAGGCAGCCCCTCGGATGGCTGCAAATCACGGGATCTCACCTGGGGGAAAACGTAGCCTTTGCCGCCCCACAGCGGCCGGACCTCCGTTGGGGGTGGGGGCTCCTCCGCGGAGGGCGGCGGGGTGGGCGCACCGGTCCCTGACGCCGCGCGTGTCGCCCTGACATGCCGTGCCCACTAAGCGCGACGCTACCGCGAGCCCATCTGTGGGATCACCATGGGGCGAATTAACGCGCAGCTCATGTCCATCGCTTCATACGTGCGAGTGCCGTGGCAACCAGAGACTCGGAGGAGGATGCGAAAAGCAACAATCCCATCGTCTAGTGGACCCTGATGGAGCCAGCAGATGGAATCTCCCCATCCCATACCCGAACACACTGTTTCTTGATGTCTGAAGCTAGCTAATCTGCCCATCGAATCTGCTGTTTCTGATGAGAGGCAAACACAATGTATCCCACCAAAACTCGGTCTGATCCAGACAGGGTTTCATCAAGCTGCGCATCAACTTGCTATTTTCTCTCTGGCCCGAGGTATCTGGCAAGCAAAGACGATAGCCCAGACGCCATTGCTCACCGTTCATGAACGACCTGCGAGCCATGGCGTTAGACGCCTCCCGCTGTGGCGTAATGGTCTAAGCCTGACGACGCCGGACTCTCGTCTCGCGCGTAGGACAGGGCCCCGGAGGCGCGAACGCGCGTGGGCTGGACCTCCCCCTCATCCCCGCCTATTCTTCCTTTCTCCGGGCGTCCCCCGGGCCCCGATCCTAGCTCGAAATCCACCACACCCCCCATGCAAAAGTGTTTCGCTACCCGGACGGACGTGCGACGCCCGGACGGACATGCGTTCGGCCTCTCTCTCTCTGTCGAACTATCTTCGGTTCGCACTTTCTGTAGCTCGCGAATAGCTCCCTCATCTCTGTATATAACTTGCGGCTAGGAACCGCTTCATCAAACAATCTTCTTCTTGCTCCTCACCCCCATCATCCTCTCCCATCTCCCCTTCTCTCAGCCAAGCAACGCTAGATCGTTCAGCATGGCTCCCTCCGCCTCCTCCAACACCGCGGACCAGCCGGCCGCCGGCGCCGACGCCGCCCGCCCCTTCGTCGGCAAGGTCGCCCTCATCACCGGCGCCGGCCGCGGCATCGGGCGCGGCATCGCCGTCGAGCTCGGCAAGCGCGGCGCCAACGTCGTCGTCAACTACGGCTCCTCCTCCTCCGCCGCCGAGGAGGTCGTCGCCGAGATCCAGAAGCACGGCTCCAAGGCCGTCGCCCTCAAGGCCGACATCTCCAAGCCCGCCCAGGTCGTCGACCTCTTCGACCGCGCCGTCGCCCACTTCGGCCGCATGGACTTCGTCATCTCCAACTCCGGCAAGGAGGTCTGGTGCCCCGAGGAGGAGGTCACCGAGGAGCTCTTCCAGGACATCTTCGACCTCAACTGCCGCGGCCAGTTCTTCGTCGCCCAGCAGGGGCTCAAGCACTGCGGCCGCGGGGGCCGCATCCTCCTGACCTCCTCCGTCGCCGCCTCCATGGGCGGCATCCCCAACCACGCCCTGTACGCCGGCTCCAAGGCCGCCGTCGAGGGCTTCACCCGCGCCTTCGCCGTCGACTGCGGCGCCAAGGGCATCACCGTCAACGCCATCGCCCCCGGCGGCGTCAAGACCGACATGTACGACGAGAACTCGTGGCACTACGTCCCCAACGGCTACAAGGGCATGCCCATCGAGATCATCGACCAGGGCCTGGCCAACATGAACCCCCTCAAGCGCGTCGGTGTCCCTGCCGACATTGGCAAGGCCGTCGCCTCCCTGTGCCACCAGGACTGCGAGTGGATCAACGGTAAGCGCTCTCCATTTCCCTTCCTTCTGTGTATCACAGAGCCTTTCTAGAGCTTTGCTAACACCTAATTGCAGGCCAGGTCATCAAGGTCACCGGTGGCGGTACCTAAATGGTCTCTGCCCCACGCAATGGCAGCAAGCCCACGGCAGTCCCTCTCCGCGCAGGGCTGCGCTCGTGACAAACCTCTTAATGCATTGGTGGATCGCAAGGCGAGCCGGACACCGGGCGGTCCACTGGGACAAGCGCTGGGTTCTGGGGTGTCGGTTAATGGATGGGTGTGACCTTTGGACAATGTACCGTATCTAGGAACAGGCGTACGTAGAAATGACGAAACCGATATGGAAACTCGACTGGGAAAAGTGCATCTCTACCCTCTCACAACGCGTGACATGTGATCCTAGGGTGCTTCTAGGCAGCGTGGCTTCATTCTTCGTCAGGCTGGTGAGCTTCTGCACTTCCGAAAATATCGCGAACCTTCTGCTTAACGAACCTCCACAGCCCCAGCCTACAGCTTCATCAACTCGTAAAAAGGTCGTCTTCTGACGCAAGGACCAGACATCTTCGGTGAATGACCTTCGGTGAAGGCGGCACTGCCCCTCGTGCCATGTCCAGCCTCACAGACGCCCCATAGTACCGGGACTAAGTCTCGTCATCAGCAACACGTCGATGCCTGCCTGTGGTCAGTCAGCCTCAACAGCCGCCGCAGCGTACACGCGGCTGTCGAATCCTCTACAGCCAGAAATGCACGTCATCCGCGGCACTTCTCGAGGCATCCGACGATCCCGTCGGCTCCTCCGCGGCTCCCCCGTTGGCGCCGGGCCCAGGCCAGTCGGGGGAGGATGACCATGAGTTTCAGAAGCAGCCCCGACATAATCCCCTATCCCCGGCTTCTGGCCGGCAAAGTATGGCTGTCTTCCTGATACGCCGACCGGCCGCCCTCTGTCAGGTCATCCGTCACTGTTTGTTTATTCACGGTCAGGTTTCCGTTGGGGCGGAGGAGCAGTCGGCCGTCCTTGCATGGTGACTGACTCCGGGAGGCTCATGTAGTCATGTCGGGGTGTTCACCGTCTGTCGAGTCTCCATTCATGACACACACGCACATGCTTTCCCGCCAGGGACCGGGCTTCCGTCACAAACGCCGAAATCGCCAGTGACACAGCCGTTGGCAGGACGAAGCCCGAGATAGGCTCGTTCGTGTAGCCTCGCTGTCTAGACCTCATCCTCCCCTTCCTCCCGCGGCTAGATATAGCAACACCCTAATCAACCCGAAACAAGGAGCGCAGCAGTGGTGGATGGATGACTCTTCCTTCTTCCCCGCGTGGCGGATCCCACAGCAGCACAACAGAATTCCAGAAAAAATCTAAAAAAGCCCACGGCCAAACGCGTCTCGATCCCAGATTGGTCAATCGGGGGGGCTGCCTGACAACGTGGTTTTTCCTGTTTGCTGACAGATAGTCGATGAAATGGCATCCGGCTGCGCATCCGCCGGTGCTGACGCCGGGCATCAAAAGTTAGAGACATGATCCCGGCTGCAGTGCGTTGTTTCTCGACTTCCCCCAGTCAAGGATACGCACGAGCGACGTCGCGTGGTGCGGCGTGTGAGAAGCTGAAATCTACCCGTCAGAATCGTACCATCTGAGTCTGACGTTGGGCCTAAGGAACTAAGATTCTGACCGTACCCCCTCCAAAGAATCCCGAATCCAGTCGGCATTCACTGCGGAAGGGCCGTGTTAGTGCCAATGCCAATGCCGGTGGTGGTGGTGGCAGTTATGCTAGCGCTCCTGTTAGTGTTGTCATAATTATCGAGTGGCACCTGCATTAGAAACAAAAGGTAATTTTGTCCGTCGAAGGCGTCTGGAACAGCAGATAGGTCGGTGTACGGAGGCTAGGCCGGCGAGTGAGGTTTACGACTACTCCGGGGCCCCGTGCTGCTCCACGTCGGGGTGGGTTCCATCCGGCTATACGGATCCTCCGATCTTGCGGGGCCCAGCACCGGTCCCCCAGCCCTACCCTGCCCCAGATCCCGTTGCCATTTTCGGGAAGAAGCCCAACCCTGATCTGCTTGTTTTTCTTCTTCCTCGTTTTGTTATCGCTCTGCTTGCATCATGTCCGGGCAGGGAGGGGCCTGCATAATACGACCATGACGTGGTCATCGCCGTCGGCTGCTTACATCTCGACCATCGTCGATGTCGGGGTTCTGCAGAGCTTCCTGCTCACATGACAACTTGAGATCCGCCGATCGACAATGTCCCCGCCGACACCGTCTTCCCGGGAGAGGCGTCCTCACCCCGTCCGGAATGGCCAACACTGTGTTGTTTGTTGTGACCGAGCATGCATCGCCGTTTAGGGAGATCTTATTCATCACCCAATCTTCTAGTATTCAACACCCCCTATGTGGCTTAGCTCTCTAATTATCGGCCTCCCTTAGGCCCCCTCTACTATAACAACAATGACGGATGACGATGACGGACGACGACAACGACGACAACGACGACGACGACGATAATGATAAGAATTTGACTTAGTGACGCCTAGCCACATAGTTATGGCTGGAGGGGGTGTCGGATACTAGAGGAGGGGGTGACGAATAAGATACCCCGCTGTTTATTACCTCTCCATCATCCGTATTGCTCCAAGGACGAAGTAACACTGCCTTGTTGGCCTGAATGTACTCGTTCTGTGGTTTCTCGAGCCCTCCAACGTCTGCTATCAGAAAGACGGTAATCAATCATCTCAACAGCCACGGGAAACTGAGCTCCCCAGGCCTGCATACGTATGCGCCCAAAGGAAACCGCCGTTTCCCTATCATGACGTGGGCAAGGGTACATCGCCCGCCTGCTAATGCCATGGTACTCTGACATACATACGACCCAGCAACCCCTGGGCGCTTTGTAAGATGACAGCAGCAGCGAAACAAAGATAGATCGAAAGATCATCGGAATTACTGCTGCCTATGATGGAGGGAAACTAAGTCAATCCCAACGGACCAGCGAATCAAACTAGCTGTAACTGAATTGAGTGTGCGAATGAAGCGTTGCACCTCGCATCGCAAAGGGCACTGTTCTACATCGTAAAGGGCACTGTTCTGGAACAATTCAGCTTAGGCTCAACTCTTCGATCGTGGACCCTGAAAAAACGGCATCGAGTTTCTTCGCTACCAAGACTTCGGGTTCAAGGAGCAGGAAGCAATGTTATGCCGAGCTGTGGCTAGCCTGAATGCATGAGGCAGCGGAATGGTACGTGACAGCGGGAAGCTGCTTAGGCACCGAACCAGCAACTGGTAGGGGCCTCCCAATGTTAATGTGAGGTAACGCCACCAGAGAACGACTGGAGGGCGTGTGAAAAAGCCGATGGTGAATCCTGCGTCGATTTCACGAATCGGACAAACCAGGATAGAGGCCGGGTTGGCATGTGGTGTTAGCCTTGTTTCCCATACCTCGTGGGAATCCCATCAGCCAGCAGAACTACCCAGGTTTTGATATCCATCGTCATGAGTCTCGGGCATTTCGGGCGTATTGGGATATCAGAGAGACGTGGCCTTCGTTATCTAGCAGTGTGTAGAGCGATGGAAGCAGGCCTCGGCGAATATGATGTCGTGGCTGCGATGCTGTTGGGATCTGGTAGCTGGATTCACCACTTGGAGCTGGGGAGCCCCCCTGCGAGGAAGCCACATGTTCGAAATATTGAATGCAACAGAGCCTCTTTCGGTCGTAAAAGTGTGATGGTGTGATGCGAGATGTGCTGGTTCGCCCGTCTGTGGTGGTGGGGGTTTTCGAGGTTGCCGCCAGCGAAATGCGAGGCAAAGGCAGGTCGACCAGATTGCAGACGTGTTACACTGTACGGGCGTCGAGGTGGGCGGCGAGAGTAAGCCTCCTCGTGGGTCGGGCGAACTTGAGATGCGCAACTGCGACAAAAGCGATACGCGAGACGCTGGACTGCGGAGTGCTGCCAGCCAGAATACGAAGAGAGGCCGAACAAATTGCGACACCGTTGAGAGAAGAGAGGTGGGATGCACAAGCGGAGCATTCCGTGGTCCACGGGGGCAGTTTGCCCGAGACACCGTTGGAGAAGAAACGACCGGTTCACGACAAAAGTGCTTCTGGTCGTTCGTTATTGCCTACTGTTTCGGACGATCGTCCACCAATTAGTCCAGTGAGCAGAAACAAGTCATTGGGTGGTGGGAAACGGATCTCAAAGGCCAGCACATGAAGCCCAGAAGCCACAACATTGAGTGGAAGTGAAGTCTCTGTCTCTTCTGGCCCGGTCTGGCACGCCCGACAGGTTGCATCCAGACCCATGTCGGAGACTTCCTAGAAGCGCTCCCCGGCTTGTCGATCTCTTCTTGATTGTTGCGGGGTCTGTTTGGGTTCGGGACCGACCGCATACAAAGGATACCGGAGAATTGGCCATGGGGCGCTCGAAGGCCACTTGGCACCCCTCACATGCTTGATGAGAAAGAGCTGGTGGTGAGAAACGACACCCGTATCCAGGGGGTCTGCAGTGTGGTGCCTTGAGGTGGGCAGTCATTGCATGCCAAGAATGAGCAGCTAAGCCGGGGGTGTGTTCTGGACTCTACCAACGACGAGCAAATCATGAGCAGATGATAGGGCGGGAGCTATTACACTGTACACTGGTAGGCTTGCAGGCTGGCGCATGGCATGGGTGTGATGTTGGGCCTTGGTCCTTGTGTAACTGACCGCTTGTCTGCGTTCTTTGTGGCCGGCGAGCGCCTAGTGGTGTCGACGGAGGTGGTGAGGGTAGGGTGGTGTTGTCGTACAGCCGCGGCTGTGCGGGGCACTCCCAATTCGCTGTCGCGGACTCGGGTGCTGGAGGAAACTGTGGTTGAAGAGCATCATCGCCTGCTTGCATCAGGCCAGTGAGGCGGTCGGGTCGACGGAGGTTGCGACTGGACCTATGAGGCGACGAGGGTACCTTCGCAGGTGCAAATGAGAGATGATTTGTCTGCTTTGGGTGTGAAGAAAGAGGTCAGACACGAGGGGAGCGAAGGAGAGTGGTGGTGGTGGTTGTGATGATGGTGGTGGTGATGGTGTTGATGGTGGTGGTGCGGGAGGGAAGTGGCGGAGGGGAGTCTTGCTGCGGGTCGCTTAGGTGGGCTCGTTTCCCTCCGTGGCTCTGCTGCGCCTGCGTTTTTTGGGATATTCCTGCCGCGAGGAAAGAGGGAAACAACCAGGCCCAAAGCCGTGCCTTCCTGCCTCCTCCCGCTCTGCCTACCTTTTACCCAGGTAGGTAGGTAGGACTAGGTGGTACTTTTCCATGATGTGATGTGCTCTGTGAAGTGATGTACATGCATGACTAAGCTTCCACTGGCTGGTTTCCAGGGTGTACTACGTACCTAGGTACGCTACCTAGGTAGGTAGGAACGGTCCTTCACAGTGTTCAGGGCAGGCACCTCCATGTACCTGCTGAGGTGCCTGGGTACTAGGTAGGTACTAAGGCATCGCCCCACTCTATTGGGGTCCATCTCGGGCAGCGCACCCGGTCACCTCCACGTCCACACCCTATCTCCACGTTAACCTCCAAAGTCTTCATGGAGCATCATCATCGTCGTCACCGTAATCATCAGCGACCGCACCCGCCGGAACTGTCAGCACGAAATGATCTGATCACACACGAAAAGGTGCCTACGCGGAGCTCTTCGACTAGAACAAGTAATCCGGTCAATCACTCCCCTACCCCGATTCGCTCCTGGTCATGCATGGGCTTCTTGGTGGTTGAGGGGTCCAGCCAGGCTCAGCTGCAGACCCCAGCCGCCTCGCCTTGCACAGGGCGTTAACAGCACGCTGCTCTCACGCAGCAAGGTGGCGCGAACTATCACGACATGTCCCTGCTCCGCTTGCCGCCCTGGCCGTCTTCGTCGTCTCCTTCGCCATTCCCTAAGGGGGCTCATGTTGCTCAGTCAGTCGGTGCGTCCGGCAATCAAGAGAGCAGATAGCACACATGCCGCGCCTAGGATTGACCTTGGCGGAGAAACTGGAGCCTCGTTGGAACTCCGCCTCGTGCTCCAAAGGCCATCCGACCCGGTGCCAGTTGATGCACCAATGCTACTACTGTCGTTCCATCCAACTGTTCCAATGTTACTACTATCGTTCCATCCAACTGTTCTGATGCTACTACTGTCATTCCATCCAACTGTTCCAATGCAACATGGCCGCCTCCCATGTCAGCCTGCCGCGCAGTCACGCATCGTATCTCTCTGCTAACCAATATTCAGGTATGACAGCCAAGGTTTTCAGTTCTTCAGCCAGCCATAGGTTCAACCCTCACAGCGAGACAGGCCGTGTTTGCCCGCCGTCTGACAAGTGGCACGGAACAACCCTCAGACAACTGGGATCTGGCCGTGTCACCCAGAAAGCCCACTTCAGCAAAGACAAGCTTGTGGCCAGCCTGCCGTAATCTACTTCATGGATGGCGCAACAAGATGCTCAGCTCAGATCTTCCTCCGGCGTGGAGCGAAACCTGTCCGCTAGGCTCAAGGGCTTTCGAATCTAAAGTTAGGAAACCGCGTGGTTTCGTGTGGCTCGCTAAATCGCGAAACTGAAAATCACGCCTCCAGGAAATCGGTATCATCAAGGTCTGGGGTCTCGGGAGCCTACTCCATCGACAACCCTTCCGCTGTGGCCTGCCGCCGCCCTGGTCGCCATTTAGAAGTGGGGAGCGCGATCAGATTGGGGATGAACCAGTGGTTGAACCCATGGTGGCGGCGGCTGGCAGCATCAGGCGAGTTTGGAGGTTCGAATCAACGACAGGACGCGCAACTACCAACCGTTCGCCATCTTTCTCCATCGAATTACCTGTTTAGGCAGTCTGCGGCACCAATCCTCGCCCTGCGCTGCTGTCTTATCCAGTGACAAAACTTAATCGTAGCAACAAAGTTGCTGCTCAACCCTGGACGGCTCACACTATCACAGACCGCCCATGGGCCTCGAATCTGAAGCTTTCTTGGGGTCATCAAACCATATGATGGAGAGGGGGCGCAAGATTTTGAGGGGTTTTCCCATGTGAAGCATGCCACGCATGATTCTGACAGATCCCTCAGGGGTAGCTGAAGCAAGTGCTGACAGTTTAGTGTTTGTTCATCCACGTACAGCCTCGCCCGTTCCGCTGATGATATTCCAATTCCGTGGGCCTTCATTAAACATGATCTCATCGCTTTCACCTCAAGCTTGAAACGGTCTGCAGCAGTATTGGATCATAATTTCGAGGTCATCTCGAGCATTCGCATAACGCTGCATTAGTCTGAGAAGATCACTCCTCTCTACCGTCTCACCTATTCAAACCGGCTGTCGCGGCTTCCAATCTGGCCTCCCCGCCGGCGGGTTGAAACCTCGTCCCCACCAGAGGTCCTGCAACGTCAGGACACCCGACATGTTACCATGCAGTCAATCTGCACCTGGGGGGCCTGAACAGAGCTGAGGGCAGAGCCCATGAAACGGGTTTCCTCGGCGACCTGTTCCGACCCACGTGTGTTCGATACGCTTTCCCCCTGCTTCGATTCTTGGGCCTCGTCTTCTCACCTACGCTCTGTTCCCTCGATCCAGCCTTCTGGTAGGAGGGGGAAAGCATCTCGAATGGAAACGAAGGCCGTGTGCCCAGAGACTCGAGTCAAACTGCTCTTCCGTCGAGAGCGCATGAAGGACGACCTCAAAGCGGACGGGAGCTTGGGCTCCTGGTGGCCTAATTGGCGTGGCCATGTCGAGCTCCCACCGCGCCGTTGCCTCACGTCATGCAGGTCAGAACTACATGCTCTCATCAGCGCTCATCCGTGCCCCTCCCCTGCTCGTTCTTCCGATTTCCTGGTTTGACGTGTCCAAAACCTGGCCACGGCTCGAGCACCACAGGACGAACATCTGGGCTTGGCCGCACCCGGCTCCGGCCCCTTGCTGTCTATAACCATTTTCGGGGTTATCAGCCTCGGCCAACGGATGGCATCTGATTGATCAACAAGCGTCCTATCGTGCTTGGCGTCTGGCCTCGCCCCTCCATTAGAGATCCGCGTACGCAGGCTTCAGCCCCAGCATGCTGCGACGCAGAAAGGATTGTGTTCCCGCCAGCTTCGCCATCCGGCCTCGTCAAACATCACATCGATGTCTACGTCGTCGGCACCTCTCCGACGAATAACCCCTGCCCAGCCGCAAGACGCCTTCGAGCATTGGTCCTAGTCGAGACCAGAGGACAGCGCTAAGGACCATCGTCGCACCAGGCCATTCTTTTTGGGAGATCTTATTTGTCACCCCTTCTTCTAGTATCCGACACCCCCTCTAGCCACAACTACGTAGGTAGCTGGGCGTCCCTAAGCTAAGGGCTATATAGGCTCATTATTGTCTGTTGTTATTGTTGTTGTCGTCGTTTTCGTCCGTCATTGTTGTCGTCGTCGTCGTCCGTCATCGTCGTCGTTATTATCATTATCTATTATATAGTAAAGGGGGAGGAAGGTCGATAATTAGAAAGCTAAGCCGTATAGGGGGGTGTTGGATACCAGAGGAGGGGGTGACGAATAAGATCTCCCTTCTTTTTCTGAATCTTGAACCTGCGTCGGGGAATATTCCATGTTTTGAATCCTTATTCCCATTCCTGGCTAAAAGGCTCTCCCGTCTTCTGCTCGGCCGTCCCCGACCACTGACTTGGCCTGCATGTTTAGAAACAACTCAGCCAAACGGGCCAGAGGTAGGCCAAGATCCGAAAAATCATTGGCCAAGAAGGCGATGATGTGGCTTCCGCATGAGAGAGGAGGATAAGCCCCCAAATCCTCACGTCCTCCCCGGACATCTCCAAATCGTCCGTGCCATGGGATCGCAACGTCAGCCACAGACGGCAAGGATGAAGGCGGCGAGGCAAAAAGAAGAGAATACTTACACCAAGGGCTAGGGAAACGAGGCCAAGGCCCCAAAAAAAACCCAACGGTTCCAGGAACGCGGAGGACGAATGACGGAAACGCTGTCGGCAACCTAGGCTCTGGTGTGGGTGGGTTTGGTACCTAGTGTGAGAGGATGAGGATGGAGGGGTAGGTTGCGTGGGTGTCCGGAAGAATCGGCCAGTGCCGAAGGGCTAGGTGAGGTGGGATGCGCCGGCAAGGCTAATGCAACCTCTTCAACGAAAAACGCACGTGGGGAGGAGGAGCAGCCCAAGTGCGACCCAACCTCCCTTCCCCTACTTTCTTTTGCTCGGGAGCGGAAGACTGATGAGAGAGGTTAGAAGGAAAGAACAACTGAGAAAAAAAGAGGACCAAGCGACCCGGAGTTAGGCCCGGAGGAGGGGGGGGGGGGGGGGGGGGGGCGCATGAGAAGCGATCGATGCTGCGTCAGATCGGGGACCCGATGGTGCATGTACATGACAAAGAAGATGGATCCCTCCCTCTTTCTGTCTCTTGTGTTTTTTTTTTGTCTCTCATTGTTCAAACGAGACGCGCGCACGTCTTTAGGGCGCGCGGCATAGGCACGATGATGGCATTATGCGTTTCGATGCCTTCTTCGTTTTCCCGCCTTTTGGAGTGTATTTTTGGTATTGCTGCGGCTGCGACTAGGGGAGCGTTTCCCGACTTTGCAGGAGTCGCTTTCGCACCTCCAAACCACTCCAGCCTAAGATACGAGTGTACCGTGTAAGAGAGCAAGCGACTTGGACGGATGAGATTCTTTTGCCTCCCCTCCTCACACACACACACACGTACATCCCTGGTGGCCTGGTCGGCAAAAGACTCGAGTCGTCGTCCGAGGCGGCGGCCGGACGGCATAACGCGCAAAAGGTAAGATATGCATTGTCTACCTTCTTCCTTCCGATGAACCGGGCCCCCTTCCTTCACAAACCTAAAGAGACGTAAGGAAGATAGACTTTCCGAGGGTATACCGGGTGGGGGTTTTTTTTTCTTCGCTATGATTAAAAGTGACAAACAGACATTAAGATCTTAGAGTACCGGAGTTAAGGGAACAGAAACCAGGAGATTAGAATAAAAGTGAGAAACAGACAGTGAGGGCACAGAGAGAATAATCCGAAAAATTCTGAGAATTAAGTTTTTTGAATTCTTTTCCATTGATGATGAAATGAATCTGAATCCCGAATGACCGTGCCACTTTTTGTTTTTGCCCGTGTCCGCGCCTTCTTCTCTGTCGCTTCCCACCAGACTTCTATCGCCACCAATTCCCCCATCCAATAGCGAATGACTTTGTGAAGTGTCAGATGGGAAGAAACCGCTTTCCCATCCACCCTGATAGTAAAAAACAAAAAACATACAAGCAGCAAATGTCTCGTTCATGCCTAAGAGCATGCATCAAATTGAGTCTCGCCAGTAATAGAAAATATAAATAGAAACCATATTTCGCCGTATCCCCCGTTTGGTTAGAAACCCCCAGATAAGATAAAAAGAGAAAGAGTTGAAAAAATGTACAGATATTTCGAAGAAACTCGCCACCCCTTTCGTGCCTCCCATAGATACTTCCGTGGTGGTGTTGGTAGTTGAATACTCGTTATCGGTCGTGTGTGTGTCGAGAGCTAGATCCTTCCGGTCCGTAGGAAGATCGATAAGCTCTGAAAATCCATCCTCCTCTCATCCTTTTTTTTATGCCGTTTATGTTGTCTTTTTTCTTTTCTTGTTGATGTTCATGGTGTGGGTGACTAAGCTAGGCATAGCTCATGTCGCCCTTGCGATGGCTGACGACCTCGAGGGTGGTCCCGAGGTTGTGGCCCAGGTAGCCAATCATGGCCTTGCTGACCTCTGGGTCCTCCGAGAGGTCGGCGCACACCTCGCGGAACTGCGCGTACACCTCCTCGAGCTTGCGCAGCTCGCGGTTCAGGATCTCGAGCTCGAGCCAGCGGCCGTCCTCGCCCCCGAGGGTGTACGCTCCGAGGCTCACGCCGAGGCCGCCGCCAGGGCTGAGCTGCTGCTGGTGGAGGGCCGCGGACGGCATCATGCTCCCGTTTTCAAAGTACGTGCAGCTGGCGTTCTTGTAGAAGCTCGTGATCTTGCCGATGACCGTCGCCAGGAGCATCGCCGCCGTGTGCGTACCGGACCGGCTCATGCACCGGGCGCACGAGAGCATTGCCGCGCAACCCTCGACCGCCTTCCGGTTCAGGGACAGCACCAGATCGAATGGCGGCGTCGACGGCGAGGAGGCGTTGTGGAGGGCCTGGAGAGACTGCAGGCAGACGGTGAAGCAGGTACAGGAGCTGCCGGCGCCGCCTCCCCCTGAGGAAGAGGCCTTGTGCCTGACGGCGGGCCGCATGTTGGGCGTCGTCGAGGGACTTGGGAAGTAGGCCGCCGCAGCCATGCTGTTCGGCGTGGGCATCGTCGTATATGGCATCATGTCGTGCTGTGTCGCGTCTCCCCACGGCGCCATATGCGCCGTCATCGCCATGTCCATGGACTGTGAGCGTGCGTGGCCCATGTGCGCTGTGGCCATCGCCATGTCGGGGTAGGGGGCGGCGGAGAAGTCGTTCGGGGGCGTCCAGGGCATGGCGCCCGCGTACATGTCGGCTGTTGGGTCTTGGTGGTCTCTGGGGGTCGAGTCGTCGACGCCCAAAAGGGCGAGCCCGGATGAGATGGAGGGATTCCTGGTCATCGCGCCTTCCATGCTGGTGGGTGTGTGCCAGCCCGACTCCATCTTGTACATGCCGGCCCCAGGGTGCTGGCCGAACATGAGGTTCTTCTCGTCCATGATGGGCGAGAGATCCGTCATGTCCATGTGGACCGTGTTGGCGTGGCTAGGTGCGCTGTTGTCAGATTTGGGCTTGCCGGCCCTGCTCGAGGGGGAGTATCGACATTCAAGACCGCAGGCGAGGCATCTGGAGCAGATCGGGCGCGCCTTGGAGCATTTGACCTTGGCGAGGAAGCAGCCGTCGCAGGAAGCCCGGAGGCGAGGTTGTCGAGGCTTGGAGCTTGAAGACATTGTGTATGTGTGTATGTTTGGATTAAGGCGAGTGTATCTCGGGGTCTGCTTGGGAGTGGTGATTCTCTTGACAGGAAAGAAGAGAAGTAGAAAGACGAAAGAGGAAGAAGAATGAAGAAGTAAGAGGAAGGAAAGGGTATCTTTTTGGTCTAACGAAGAATTACAAGCCCGCAGGATGAAGTGACGGCGGAGAGGCAAGCCACTATTAAACAAATGGACAAGGGCAGGAGGTATTAAAGTTCTGAAGGAGGTGCGAGTGAGATGTCTGTGTGATGATTCGGCAAGGTATAAGGCGAGGCAAGGCGGTGCAGGATTAGCAAGCACTATCCAGGATTTTGTGTAAGGGTGCGATGAAGTGCGGAAGAGCCCCGAGGGCCACGGATCGAGGGCCAAGGACGAGAGCGACCGGGAATCTAGCCGACGACTGCTGCGAGGTAGACAGGCGAGACCAAGATGGGAAAACGGGGTCACGAAACAGGAACAGAAACGGTCACGGCCATTACCCAGAGTCCAAGAGGGACGAGCATGGAGTGGGAGTCCGGGTGTTTCTGGAGGAAGGGACGAGAGAGAGAGAGAAGGAGCTTGCTTGTAAGAGCGAGGGTGTACACGACGCAGAGCAGTCGAGGAGGAGGAGCGGACGTTGAACGGTTAAAAAAGCGAAAGGGCCTGATTTAGATATGCTATGCTGTTGGCTTATACACGGAGGGGGTACCTGTCCATGTACTCACAGGGGACCGGGGGGCTGTGACCTTTGAGTGAGTGAGTGAGAGAGTGAGTGAGTGAGAGAGGGCGTGGGCAGATGGACTAAGGCAGATCTGGATGACCCACCCTGGAGGGAGGAGAGGCCGCAGGAGGAGCGAGTGTGTAAGAATCATAGGATGGAGTGAATGAGTGAGTGAGAGCAAGCAAGATAGGTAGAGAGACAGAGAGAGTGGCTTCGCTTGACATAAGGTGTGTGTCTAAGTGCCAGTGCCAACCCCGTCTGGGTGAGCATGTCTTGACTGCAGGCCAGCTATGTGTGAGAAGGAGAATAGATACTTGGACGGGGGAACCATTCTGAGGGAAAAAGAAACGTCTGCCCTGTCTGGCAGGTAGGTACACGACCTACTGTGCAAAGGCAAGAAAGACAAGGCAATGAAAAATAAGGCAAGGCATCCCTCCACCTGTTCTTCGGTGTGGTCGACATTTCACTGGGTGTTGGCTGGGCTGGCCTGGGCTGGCACACCCGCTTCGCGGAGACCCTTGGCCGAGGGGCCCAAGGGCATTGGACAAGTCTCTCTCTGGCCCACGCAGACCAGAACAGAGGAGACCAGAGCTCGCTCGGCCGCTTGGACGAGGTGACCTGACCGGCAGAGACAGAGAGGGATAAGAGACTCGGCAGCGAGCCGGCAGCCCAGCACGGAGGCGAAACAGCACAGAATAGGTCAGACCAGGGCCGGTTGAGGCATGGATAAGACGGTTTGGGCCGGACGAAGCCTTGCCTGGGCATGCAAGCAACGTAAGTGGCACCTGCTTCAGCTGCTGTGGAAAAGAGAGGGCAGAGGGCAGAGGCAGTGTACTCAGTGGAAGACATGTCGACTACACTACATGATCGGTGACATGGGGGAGAGATAGAGAGATGATGGGCCTTGTTTCTTCCCTTTCCCAGGTTCCCCAGGTTCCCCACGAGACCTACCTTGGGCAGAAAGACAAGCTTGACGCTGCCGGGAGCGGGTTCAGCTGGGTTTCCCCATGTCATGATCCTATCTCGTCGGTGTGGAATGGGGGGACTGACGACGAGGCCTGTTCCCATCCGTTGGGCGGCCAGACAACCATGGATAGGCACTGACAGAGGGAGAGGAATGGGCTGTTGGTTCGTGCTGAGAGCAGATCCCTGGACCCTCGCAAAGTGCTGTGCTTAGCTACTGACAAAGGCCGTATTGGTGGTGATCCAAGGTGGACGATGGAAGGGTACGTGGTGCGTGCTACGACAGAGCTGGGGAGCTGAAGCTGGGGCCGGGACGGCGGGGGACGGGGGGAACCCTGTTGGCAGGATAAGGCAATGCCAGAAGACGTGGGACGGGAGAAACGGTTCGTTCCAAGTCGGTGCGAGGAAAAAGTAAAGTGTACGTACGGGCAAGGGAGTAAGGTGAAGGATGATGACGGTGGATAAGACGCGTTATGCATTCAGACCGCCCACCGGAGGAGCCAATGCATAGTAATGCTCGTATACGCTACTTCCTCCCCGTCAGGTCAGGCAAGGGGCGATACGCGATGCAAGGCTGGGAACGAAACGGTGAGCATAAGGTAAGACGGCACAGCAAGGAAGCGTAGGAAGAGAAAGACCGTGCTAGCTCAGGCATGGAGGTAGAGGTAAAGGGAGAGGGAGAGAAAGAGATAGAGAGATGTATCTGTGGTCAGCGAGGGTCCGAACGGGCCCAGCTCCAGGGCCAAGGTCGGAGTCAGAGCAAAGCAGAGCCAAGCCTGAAATGGGGCGAGTAAGAGAGGCTCAGGTAACGAGGAAACGAGTCGGGCGGAGTGGGAGGATTGAAGTTGGGGCCTGGAGACAATATTCCGCTTCGGGGAGTAAGAACGGGAGAATCAGAGCCGGCATTGGCTACCATAGTACGTTAAACGGCTTGGGAAATATCGGATTGGGCCGAGTAACTTAACTTAGGTAGGTAGCTGGAGTTAGGTACGTCTATTTCTCTCTGTACACCGGACAACGGAACGATTGATGGCGAGGACAGGCCGCGTGGTGGATGGCTCGGCCGGTGGGAACGGACCAGGTCTTGGTCCGAGGGTCAAATGTGTGTGCGAAGAAGCCCAAGTAGCGTAGTGTATACGGATATAACGAAGAGCCATCATCCGTCAGGGGAGGATGAGGATGCGCAGAGGGGGGAGGGCAGGAGAGGGAAGGGAAGGGAACGGACGGCATGATACGGTCGGTTGATACCTAGGCCAGTTGGTAGGCGGAGCGCGGACGCCGCCGGTACGGACGCAATCCGATGTCGATTCTGTCCGGGTGTGGTGGCCCTCTTCCCATTCATGATTCGGTTGTTGTTCTTCGATGTGGAGATGGAAGCTAACGTGAGATAGGAGATGCCTGTCTCCAAGGCCCCCCCCCAAACAGAGGGCGGAGGAGAGACGGAGTTGAAGCGGGATTTGCATTTACGGCTGCAGGACCCAAAAAGGGCTCCGTAAGGCGAAGGTGTGAAGTTACGAGCTAAGATTATCGGCGAAGAAGCGAGGAAGTGGATTGGAAAGAAATCCAAGACAATGGAACGGCAAGCTTGGTTGGTTGGTAGACGGAACAATAACGTAGGTACTGAAGAGGGGAGAGTTGGAGTGAGGAGTGAGGAGTGTGGAGGAGAGGAGAGAGCAGAATACACACGCTACAGTGTAGGTACCTAGGTATCTTGGTACCAGAGGTGGCTACAGCAGACGTGGACGTGGTACGTCCCTCGTATGGACAGGGCTAGGTACGGTACGTATCTAAGTTTAGCGGCACGGTAGGTACGAAAGGCGGGAGCTTACTTAGGTAAGTGCAGAGCGGTCGGTGGGTGAGGTGAGGTGATGAATTGGAAGACAACAGGAGATCCGCGAGGCACCGGGTACGTACCCCAAGCCTAAAGGTGCGGATACCACGACGGGACTTGGCCGGGTATTAAGGTAGGTAGGTACCTAGGTACGCTGGGTAGGCGGGTAGCTGAGATTCGCTGGTCTCACGTCATGTGACCTACTGGTCGCAGGTTGAACTGTCCAGTGTTGTTGTTGATATGATGATGATGATGATGATGCTGATTACCTGTGATACTGTGCACCCGCGACTCGCTCTTCTCCACCCATTACTGACTTGCGCCGTACTTACCATGGGCCTAGACACCTAGGTACGCTACTGCTACATGTGCATCTTCTCAGCTGCAACTTGCAACTGCATGACGGCCTTAACGGTTGCCCATTTTACACACACACTGTGACAGTCGACCTTCGAAGTATTTTGCCGTGTCTTGACATACCTAGTATTCCGTACGGATACAGGTACTTTCCCCTAGGTAAACTCCTATTCCCTGGAGCTGCGTCCTGGCTACTGCTATCTACTGCTGCTCCTTCTCCTCCTGCTCCCTCTGCTGCCTCCCACTCATCCCCCATCCTCAAGCGTAGGTGCGGCCTATTGCATCCAGGAATGGAATAGCCAAAGGGCGGGATCAGGGCTGCACGACACGACATGGGGGGCATCCATTAGACCCCTGTATTTACACTACCTACGCTTACGAACAGGGGGTCCCGGCACGGATGGCAGGGTGGGCATGAGATCCCCTTTCCCCCCTGTCCAAGAGGTGGGGCCCTCTTGCCCCAGGCATGATACGTGCCCACCACTCAGTTTGCTACACTACTGCCGACCGGGAGCTTGGGCCAATGTCAAGTACCTTTCACCTTTTCCCTCACTTGCTTACGTGCTTACGTCTAGGCTCTAATACCTCCCGCAGAGAAACGTCTACTCTCCCCATCTACGGATACGTTCCCTCCAAATCGCTTCCTTTTTTATTGCCTTCGTTGCTTCTCCCTCGTGCATCTTCCTCCCGCCGTCCACGTTACAGCTGCGCCCGGAACAGAAGCAAATGGACGTCGTCCGTATTCCCGTAAGAGGCAACCTTGGTCGCAATGCGCTGTCCCTCCACGGCATACGAGGCAATGATCTCCAGATAGCATTGCCGTATTCTGTCGTCACGATGCCCAATACGGCCCTAGTGTGAGGGATGGCCTTCATCCTCTCGGCTCGACAATTCGAGGATACGCCAACTCTCAGAGACATGCAGACCTGGAGGCAGCAGATAGACAGTAGGAACCTTCGACGAGGAGGCACAGGCCCGGACCTGTGCCGGACGTGCAAGAGCTAGATACGGTGCCAATGGAGCGCACATGCTACTACTGTCTACGGAGTCCTATGTTTCTTAATTAGAAGTGAGGGACGACACTGGAACCATCCATATCGGGGGGCAACTCGGACACATACCTGTGGTGTGCCCGTGTCCGTACCGCTTCTCGAGTAATGTAGGTAGGTGTACGAATAGCTCATTGTTGGTAGGTCGCCGAGGTGCGGCGAGAGCTGTGCTGTGCTACCTCTGTTGTGCTGCCTTGCCCTGCGCTGCGTGCTGCACGACGCCAGTCAAGACGCACCACGCGACTCTGCTTTTCCTGCGAAATGAAAGCCATCAACGCATCACCACGTCGCGCTAGCTTGATTTCGGTTGCCTCTTGCTCTTCCCTGGCGTCGCCCTTCTCGTCTCAAGCCGCCCAGCCGCCTCAGAGGACAAAGCCCTTGTTTCTTTTGTTCCAGTTCCAGATCCTAAACCCTATAGATCCAAAAGAAAATCAGCGACAATGTCTGAGGCATATCTAGGTTAGGTTAAGGTAGGAGAAGTTTAGAGTGGTTCCGATAAGATCAACCTCTCTGCATGTGAGGTACCTTGCCTTGCAGCAACGCGAAGACACAGAGCCAACGATATCACCTCATGCAACGGCTGATCGTATCCGTACCGTGCACTCCAGTCTGCGTGTGGCCGGGCGTTGGCTGAGATGAGGCAGAAACATCTGGCTTCGGACAGAGGTCCCGTGAGGGCCCCCGGAGCGTGACCGGGTCGTTTGGCCGCCGTGTACATCCATGAATTTGGCCGAGTAGGCGGCCACGACGGCCCGTTGTGGTGATTCAGACGCATTTCCTTCGCGCGTCGGAGATGAAGACACGGCTCATGGGTGTGCTACTGAGTAAAAAGTGTGCTCGTCATCGTTCCTTGTCTCGCTCTGCTCGGCCACATCTTTCGTTCAGCTCGACTCTGCGAAGTGAGTGGATGGACGTTTGATTCCACGTTCTGCTTTCCTTTTCGGGACAGCGAAGTTTGTGCTCCTTCTCTTGCCTTTAGCCTTTGACTTTCTCTCGACTGGTGGCGCCATCTCCGAATCCTCGGGCCCAGTCTCATCGGATGGAGCAGCGATCCAGAGCGCATCAAATGGCTGTTACCCAGCAGCACAGGCGGTCGTTCTGCCTGTCAGATGGCTGGCGAGTGCCACAGAGCGCGGACCGCTGAGGCGCCTCAACAGCTCTCTGGCCGTCACCTCGCCATCAATCATCATGACGGAGAACCACGCAACTCTCGCAGTTCCTGAGACGAACGGGAAGGGAGGCATCCAGCACGGCTGCCGCTTGCCGACAGACTTGCATCGTACAGCATCAGCCAAACGGGTGGTCCGGGACCCCGCACGGAGTTTACTCCCATCTCAATCAACAGGAGACTGACCTTATGAACCAACTCCCTCGAGTTAAGGTACTCGACCTTAACCTTACCTTCCGGCAGGGCCAAGATCCAGCCCAGAGTGACAGACCACCGCCCGAGCGGCAACTTGATTCCAGCGTTCTTCTAGAGATGGTCCAAGTGGCAACAGAGAGATCATAGCTTTCGTCGAGTCAGAATAGTTTCGACTGGGTATCTGGGACTTCATCTGGTCGAGTTAAGTGGTAGTTGCTGAGGGGGAGTATCAGTATCGTCGATCATTGCTTGCGTTCCCTGCTGGTGTAGAGGTCTTGGGATTGCAAGACGTAAAAGAGTGTCGTATTCAACCCAAGGCAGGCAAAGCCACTCGATTGGATCCCGCAACGTCCAGGAACATGTTGTGTTGTACGTACTTAGGTAGGTAGGTAGTGTGCACGAGTCTAGCGTTCCTTCCCCAAGTTGTGCACCTACCTACCTAGGTACCTATGTAGGTAGGCAGGATGTTGGTTGTCTTGCCTTCTTTTCCTCCCGAAACGGAAGCGACAAATCGACCATGATGGGAAAGAAGGAACGAAGCCGGTTCCACTTAGAAGGAGACGGAGCATCGACGGAGTATTCGGAGGCAAAACACGGGGAACCTGGTATTAGTGGCGGAACGGTCGGGACCCGTCGCGCCTGCCTTGGTACTATTTCCAGGCCGACTGCTCGTGATCAGCGCACAATAATAGGAGTTCATTCTATGGCAGCACAAGCACGAACACAAGCACAAGCGCAAGCACAGGGCAGCTAGAGGGCAAGGCAGGCACCGTCGCAGAGGAGCACCTTCCAACCCCTAGGAGGTACATGCACTAGGTACCTAGGTAGGTACCTAAGGCTGCGATACCTCCCCCGTTGCACCCGGGCCAGCTCCGACGTGACGGAACTGCAACCTGACATCGTAAATCAACCTCTCCTCCTTCATTGCAGTCGGACAGCTCCGCGTCTTTAGCTCTCCTCCTCCTCCTCGCTGGCACCAGACAACCATACCACCACATTAACAGCGTCTGTGGCATTCTCCCCGAATTCTAGAATCCCGTGTTTCGAAACACAAACAGCGGCCGTCGTCCCAGGAACCACACCACTGCACCGTCTGCACCTGTGCCACCTGCACACGCACGCTCCTACCTTCATCGCGTCCTAGCCCCAGCGTCAGTGCCACTATCACCACTCAGCATCCGCACTGGCAATGCCATCGACAGTGCCATTGGCAACGGCATCCGCATCGGCAGCAACACTATGCCACCACCACCACCACCACCACCACCACCAGCATCGATACTGTCTACCTTGGCTGTCTGGCCTCCGCTCGCTCAGAAACCCGTCGTCTCCGCCTGCGGGATATCTGCCCGCTGCTAATCCGCTTATCTCCGCCCCTCCAGTATTGCAGCTGTTATGGGCCACCTGACGTCAAGAGAGCTAACAACGCAACCTCTTTGACCGCATACACGATATCGAAACCCTTGTCTTTCATCGGACCTCCGTTGGGAATCTTGGTTCTTTTGCCATCATGTGTATTACTGATTGCCAACTGAAGCATCCGCTGGAGGTCTGCTGTTGGCGCTTCTCCCACCCAACCCAGGCCCTCATATCGCCCAGTCGCATGTTCGGACGTCGGATCCTCGTACATTTTCACATGTGCCTTTTCAAAACCTTGGCCAACACCTTGGACCGCAAATCCAAGACTGCTCTTTCCTTTGGCATGCCTTGACTACAGAAAATCCAAGGTCAGACGAGCATGTCTGTTCCAGATCTGGCCGCCCTCTCCACTGACTCAGATGCAGTGTCCGAACACAACGGCGGGGGTTGAACCGGACCTGGGACTGGGAAGCGAAATTCTGCCGACCCAACGACCTCCTACGTTCCACCTCTTACAGCAACTGTACGGCCTCTGCAAGCCGCTGCGGCAGCTAATACCGTGCTACGACACCTTGCCACGACAGCCCATGAAACCTTTGACAGCGACAGCCTTGATAACGGTCGGCCGATCGCGTCGATCATCAAGCCAACATCCTGCCGCCATACCCCATCCAAGTCAAACAAACGCCAAGCTAAATTCGTCAGCAGCAAGCCGTTTCCCCAAAATAATCGTGATCGAAATTTCACCTCGGTGTCCCTGTCGCTCGGTCAGTTAACCGGCCCTTAAGTCGAGACCCTAGTCATCTTTGCGCTCGGGCCTAGAGGGTCACTGACCTGATCACGTCTACCTTTCTGATAGCTTGCCACCCACCATCCGGTGCCCGACGATATATCAGAAAATGGCGCCAAGAGAAGCTGAAGCCATCAGCTCTGTATTATCGTGGGTTCTATGCAGATCGTCTTCAATAGCTGCCTACGACGCCCGTGGCTGCATCTTCAATTCTTGGTTGAGGCGTCCAACCATGAGAGTCGACCCAATGCAGAGAGACCAGGCCCTTGCTACCTCAGGCTTAAGATATCCTCGTTGTCTCCCTTGAGTGGGAATAACTAGCGCGAGTATTCCGGTCGCCAATGGGCTGGGTGCGTCAGCTCGACGCTTGAAAACCTCCGAGATTCTCAAGTCTCCACATCACGAGAAGACTCTTATTCGAGGCTAAACCAAAGGCCACTCACTACTGTGTGACTAAATCTCCGCCTTGCTGGACGCATTGGCGGCTGTCGACCGCCATGTCCTTCCCATGCATCGTGGATGTGACAAGGCCAGACTTGGCAATGATCCGCAGACAAAAAGGAGCTGAAAGACAAATGCCATACCTGAACGGGAAATGAAGACGACTGGGGTTCTTCTTCCCTCTGATGGCACGGCATTACGACGAGTTTTCCAGAGAGTCGGTAGCAAAGGTTCCATCCACACTCTTGGGACCTCATCAGAAATCAACGAAGCCAGTGACATCATTGCAGCAGCTGCGGGCGGCGACGTGGCTATCCGAGGTGCGCTCGACTGCCCTTCCGAGCCACGCTAGACCTTCCTGAAGCCTCAGCGCTCAGCGTCCCGAGCGTGGCGTCAAATTCGAAGGAGATAGAGGACAACTTCCATGGCCAAGTCGTGTAACGGCTTCGGGCCTAGGCTGACGCTTATCGCGGGCATCATTCAGGCGGCCAACTTCATAGTGGGCCGTTTCCCAACCGATGGAATGGAATAATACCATCAGCATCTTAATTCTTGAACCGGGACCCAGGAGATTCTCCCATGGGGGCTTTCGGGAATTGCATGCTATTAGGCACCGAAAACAAGCTCAACGCTAGCAGGTCGCGGAGTTCTGTACTTGCCCATGCTCAGCCTGCCCCCATTGGGCCATCTCACATCACTTCTTGGCCAATGTTTCCGACACAGGTCTTGGGATTGGTTGACCGGAACTCGAGTCTTCAGTCGCGAGCCAAGCGTAGATGGCGATCATTTGGGATGAACTCGGGGACTTCGCGGGGGACCGCCGCCAACTGCGCAGGGGACCGAGCTGCCTATCAAAGATCTTGCACACGCATCACTGTTGATCAACTCCGGAGTGCCTGCAACATACCCGAAAAGATGGCTGCCAACCCCGCAACTACAACCGGGTTGCCAATGCTGGTCGGTCTGAAGAGGGGTTTGATCGATGTGCTGGCACCACGAGGCTTCTATGACCATGTCTTTTGACGCCGATTATTGCGACTGAACAGGCACAGGGCACCTGGAGACCAGCGAAATTTTATCGGTCAGGAAAAGTGCTTCAACCATCTTGGACTCGTTGCTTCTTCTGCCCCGGTCTGGTTTCTGGACAAGTGCCATTGGTCGGTTGTTCACCGTTGCCTGCCTCTAGATCAACAGGTTAGCCACTACGCCTCGCCAACATGCAGCTGACGCAGATCAATATATGAAATATTGACACAGGTTACACTGGATGCACGGACGATGGCGCCCTCTCCCTGTCCACTTCCCAACATCCATGACGGACTCTGGAAATACCGTAGGCATCTACTTGCTGGAAGTTCGTATGTGGCTTCCTATCAAGAGGATCTTGGATCTGGAAGTCGCTGCTTTATTGCTAATCGGCGAAGAATCCAGCGCTGGATGGTGCATCCGGTAGATTATGCAGTTTTCCGTCGGAATACCTGCCGTTTTGCGACTCGCATTTTTGTCCCAACAATATTGAATGGTTGATAGCGACCTTTCGGAGTCGGATCGACAAGAAACAGTGAGAAAAGAAAATGTACAGCCGAATCCCACAACCACAGTTCTCGGTCTGAACCGGCTACTCGCTGATAGGCAAATGCTAGATTCAAGCCCCCAGAGCGCGACTAACGAATCAAGAAGCATCCTTGAGGTGTTGGAGCAACGCCAAAGAGAGCAGTTCGAAAGCTAATAACAGTCAAGAGATGGAATCCAAATACCTGAAAACGCTACTGCTTGTCTACGGCAGACGAAGCTCGTTGGCCTTCCAACCCTCGAAGGAGCACGCGATCTTTCAGATCTCGACGATTCGCCTAGGAAAACGAGCGAGCTCCTGCCAAGAGACAATCTAAGGCGCACATGTCCCTCCTTGATTTTAACACATTCGACGGAGACTAGAGTATGAGCTAGAACAGTCTACCGACTCCCGCAAAAGACACCGGTCGTGCGGACAGACCGCGCCCGTTTATTTACAATCCGCCTCGCAAGCTCCGATGGCATGGAGCCGATACCGAACGAAGTGCCCAACGAAAGGCGCTCAGTCAATTCCCCGGAGCTGCGTACCTCAAATCGCGGCTTTGCCGGGGTATGAGCACGATGGAATGAGCGACTGCTAGTGCTATGTGATGGCGGTTCACTGGAACCCCGGTCCCAGCATCTGGACTTCACTCGACGCCCATGACATTGAGCCCGGAATGCCTGGGAATGGCCAGGTCACAGTAATCAGCCTGCTGTTATTTCACTCCCTTGGCCTCACTTCACGCACAACTCTGTCCGTGAATGAAGGGTTGCCCCAAGATGCGACCAGATGTTCCCTGCGAACGATGCGATCGATCACAGATAGCGGGTTTGTCTGAAGTCAGACTAAACCTCAACCCGATCCACGATCAAAAACCAATGCGCAATTTCATGATATCGTGTTCGCAGGGAGAACGCGGATCGTATCGACCCCAAAGACGCAGCTATCCACAGCTGCAGCCCCAGCCTGCCAACAGATTGCCAGCAAGGATGGCGAGTTCTCACTTCCAGCCCTCTCAGACAGAAGCTCGGCGTGAGTAAAAGGCTCACAGAAGCTTCGAAGGCTGGACCGGGACTGATCCGTCCGCAGGCCTGCCGAAAGAGCTCCTTGCCTCGCGTGGCGATGGGGTCTCGCCATCCTGAGGACTGTGATACCAATCAAACAGCGAGTAGTGGAAAACAGACTGAAGCCGTCATAGATTCTGCTCCTCGCGAAATACCCAATCGTCGAAAACAATGGTGCAACTGGCCGGCGGTACGACCTTTGCTCCAGTTTCGAGTGGACCTGGGTTGAGTGCTGACGCCCAAGGCGACGAGAACGAAAACGTGGACCCTGTCTCCTTGCACCAGCGCCAATGCAGCAGATTTGATTTCCGAGTCGTTTCCCAATCTCGACCTCCGACCGGTGTAGCTTCCCCGGGTGCCGCGGCCATGGCACGTTGTCGCGGGAGCGCGATGTTGCAGCTGTGATGACGATGACATTCAGCCAAGCGAGAGGCAGGGCCTCGTCGCCTCGCCTTGGATCCGACAGGGCCATGCCGTGTACCTGAGTATTCCACAGCACACAAATTTCGGGATTTGAACCAGCATTAGGACTGCATCGCCCGTTATTCTTGGGTCTCGCCCTGCGGCACGCGCAGAAAATATGCCACTTCGGCTTATCGGCAGGGCCCCGATGGCACCGGGGTTCGGAGCGTGTGCTTTCGTCCCGCATCACTAGGTCGCATGTCGCCTCTCAAAGGGCCCTCCCAGCTGTTCCCGTGTTTTCCAGGTGTGATACAGCATTCGATAGTCCAGGTCACAGGGTTCGAAGGCATGTCAGTGACCACGGCTCTTGTGACATTTGCGATGCTATCCTGCTGCCTGGCCAGGGGCTTCATTTGCGAGGGGAAGTGAGTTGAGAAGGCATCTTAGGGTCACGCAAGGCGAAGCGGGGGCGGCTGCTTTCTTCAGTTCAACATGGCGGTCGGGGGCGGTATCGGAAGACGGTTATCTCGTTGCGACGCTGGAAGCCAATGATCAGCAAGCTGAGCGCTTCCAGCGGCGAACAGGCATGGCACTTTGCGATATTACGCAGCTGCTCACCGACGGGGGGCTGCATGAGCGAGGTCTCCATCTCCCCAGGTGGATCGATCGACGCGGGAGATCCGCCGTCGAGGATATCGTTTCGAGACGCGAGAGCGCGCTCGCGTATGGCGAAGACGGGGCATTGCAGCTTGGGGGCCTTGGGACATTCCGGCGGGAAGACCGTGACGGGAAATGTGCAGGTTTCCATACCCATGCATACATACATACCCAGGAGCGCGGGAACGACGAAGCAGGAGAGGTTTGCTCCCCAGTCGTGCGCACCCACAGCGCTGCACATTTCCCGGGGGGGGGGGGGGGGGGGGGGGGGGGGGGGCAGAAGCTCTGCGATTCAATGCAACTATTCCGGAGGGGCAAGTTTTATGCCGAATTTTGCAGCTCGCAAGTCGTCTTATTCCCCCCGCCACCCCAACACTTCACTGTGCGTCAGTCGTCCTGCGGCTATCTGCTGATGTCTCACCAGGCGAGCTTGGCTCTACAGTGTCTGAGTGATGGGACCATGACGACACAGTGCCTAGCTAAAATACACATAAGCTGACTCTAAGTCGCCATCAGATCAATCCACGAAGACCGCCTGCCGCGCTTCCAAGAGCGCGAGGACGTCTGCGTCGAAGAAAGGGAGGACTTGGCTACATTGGTAGTCGGACACGCGCGCGTAGCCTTGTGCGTGCCCGCCGCGTGGTCATGTGCATGTGATTGCGCATATGTTTAAGACAGCGAGAGCAGACATGGGAGAACCCTGAGGCGGAGTCGCGGGCCCTGATCTAACCCCGCGGGGAGGGGGAGGGGGAGGCAAGGGAGGGTGTTTAACGGAAACCGCAGAAGGGAACGAAACCATGATGGAGGGGGAGTGCGGAATGGCTCCAACGGCGTGGGGTGAAGAGCGGATAAGTGAACCGGAGGGATGGGAAGGGCGGAAGGGGTAAGGCGTCTGTATGTGAGAAGGGGGGGGAGGGGCGGGCGGGCCAGGGCAGGTGGAAAGATCTGGGTCGGGTGTGCTGTGCGTATGTTTGTGTGTGTGTGTGTGTGTGTGTGTGTGTGTGTGTCTTGACTCGGATGGGAGCGCGCGGAAGAGCGGGAGCGCAAAAAAGTTCGCATGACGATATTCGAAGAGTCCAGCCGCCTCGACATCGGGACGGCATTCGCCAGGAATGTTGCGGCTCTTTCGGCCTTGGAGGAGACGGGCTCGCCTTGCAGGGGGGTCAAGGGTTGCATCCTCCCCTCCCCCCCGGGGTGGGGTGTGGAGGCTCGACGGATCCGAGGAATGCGAGGTGTCTCTCGGTGGTGTGTGTGTGCGTGTGTTCTTCGTCGTCGCGAGATCGTCATGAGGGGATGGGCATGGAGAGAGAGGTATCCGTACCCTGTGGGTTGCCTTTTTTCTTTGCAGAATGTTCGACGGGCGGTGACGTGAGTATGGTGCAGTAGTGTATGTCTGCTGCTGCTGTTGCTGTCGTGATGATTGCGTCCCGGTGAAGGCATCCTCACCTTGGGATTGGACCGTCGGAGGCCAGTCCGACGTGCGGTTGCCAACTCTCTGAGCATGTCGCCCACCCTCGTGCTCGTGGATGCAACGGTTAGAGTAGTGTTGAGATTGAGCAAGAAGAGACAGATACGCGCAACCGGGGCGGATCGCTTTGCCGATGTGCTCCCCCTCCCCCCTCCCCCACGTATTTCTGCCTTCCTGCCCACTGCATGGCCTTGGCAGGTTGGACCGCCGTCGCGCGATCTCAGAACGAAAGGCTGCAATCTGCCGTTGACGTCCAGTGGGGGGGAGGGGTAGGGATGGCAGAACGGCGTGGGAAAGCAAGGAAATGCTAGCGAGGATAATGGAAGGGAGGGAGCATGATTAGAAATCTCATTCCTCGAGAAACAAGAGATGGTCGCGATCTTACCCTGGGCAGCAAGGGCACCCGGTAGTCAAAAAAGACAAATCTTCCTCTCTCTCTGCCGTGCTCGTGTGCCGTCCCAAAGACGGGAAGACTCAGCGAGCGAGGCAGGAACAAGGTTTCGCGATCCCGCGGCAAGGTTTTCTTGGGCCCTTTTCCCCAAACATGTCCTCCCATCAATACCCCAAGTAGGTAGACCACATGCAAACTGGTGGCCACAACAAGACACGCGTGTGTCAGTGGTGTCAGGGGACGGAGTGGGTGTGCGAGAAGATGAGACGAGGCTGCTGAGCGAAGAGACATGAACGAGTGATTTTTGACTAACGTGTATTCAAACTCGAGAGTGCTACTACTATCTGAAGAGGGGGTACCGCTACTCAAAGCGTACATTCTATGGGCCGTCTGAATGAATAAACCACAATGATGAAGAAAAGAGACACTGAACACCGCCAGATACCATGAGTAAGGAAAGACTAGGGAAGAGTGACATAAGGAAGATTTCGTGACAGAGAAAAAGGAAAAGCAACCCATTATGAGGCAGTTACTTCGCGTGCGGCCCCCATATCCGTCCAGGGTAAAACAACGCCCGAGTAATTTGCCTGTGTCCTCCTCCTGTACCAGATCCGACATGAATAAGGAATGATTCGTGTGAGAGTGTGTGTGTATGCTTGTCGCACTTGTACAGGGAGCGGATATCAATGTTAAGACAAAATGGAAAAGAAATCATGACAAGAAATGAGAAGAATGAACAATGTGTAAAAGAGTAAAAAAGAAAAGCCAATCTCATATCCATGCTCGCATATCATGTAATGTCCTGTTTCCCTTCTATAACCTGCAAATGCGTGTGCTCATGCATTTCGCTATGTAGTTTCCTTACTCGCAGACCGCTTCACGAAGGAACTGTCCAAGCATCTTGGCCTGATGAATGGTTAGTTGGATTGATCATGTAGTTGTGGGCAGGTAAACTTACGTAGTCGCCATGCATCATGGAGAAATGGTTACCGGGCATGTGCCTGGTCCTGAACTTCTCAATGTCCAAGTACTCGTCCCACCTGTTAGGACCAAAGTCGGTCCTGTTGTCCAAGAGGAAGAGGGCGTGACCCGTGGGGTAGGGGTCCGGGCGAGGGTCGGTGGGGAGATGGCAAACACCATCCTCACACCAGATGGCCATGACGTTGGGGCACTTCTCCTTGGGGATAGGCTCGGCAGTGTAGTTGCTCAGAGCAGTGACACTGGCGGCGAAGTGGGGGAGGAGCCAGGAGGGAATCTTCTTGTTGCTGTCGTCGTCGCCCTCGCCAAGGAGTCCGATGGAGGCGAACCAGGCGTGGAGACTGCGGGGCAGGGGCTCAATGGTGATGGGGCAAGGAGCGTCGATGATGATGAGGTTCTCAACAGTCTCGCCGGCCTTGGTGAGCTGGTTGACAATCTCGTAGGCAATGACACCACCCGCAGACCAGCCCGCCAAGGAGTAGGGGCCTTTGGCCTGACGCGCCTTCATAGCTTCGATGAACTTGGAAGCCATGCCGTACACACCACACTTGTACTCCTCAGGAGTCTTCATGAAGGGGGAGAAGAGACCCCAGACAGCCCAGTCAGACGAGACTTGGCTGATCTCCGTGTAGGACGTGGCACAGCCGGAGCCATCGGGAACCATCCAGAGGTTCTTGGTGGCGGTACGGGTGCTGCCTTGGAGAAGGATGGAGGTAGCCTTGCGGTGGGGGTAGTTGTCGATGATCTCCGTTGGCGGGGGCGGCTTCGTGATGGAGGCAGTCGTGTTGCCCGGGTGAGTGTTGATCTCCTTGGTGGGCTCAACCTTCTCGCGGCGGGGGGCAGGAGCAGCCTTGGCGGGCTTGGGGGCAGGGGCAGGCTTGGGCTTCGGGCCAATGCCCAGCGCCTTCTCAACCTGAAGGAGGGACGGGTTCGTCACGAAAAGGTCGTTGGGGATATCCATGCCCGACTTCTCGCGGAGAGTACCAAGAATGGACAGACTCATCAGAGAATCCATGCCCAGCGCGGCCAGATCGGGGGCTGCAACAATCTCGTCAACTTCAACACCCATCTCCGAAGCGATGGTGTCACGAAGGATGCTCTGGAGGTCGTTGCAATCATCCTCAGCGTCGCCCTTGACGGAACGGTCGCTCTCCTCGTAAGGGGTGGTCACGTTCGAGTCAGACTCAAGCTCGGGAGTCTCAGAAACGGAGCCGCTGGAGTCCCCAGAGTCCTGGACATAGCTGTCCTTGCGGTCAGAGGTCTCAAACTGGGCGAGGAAGGCCTTGAAGGCGCCGATGGTAGAGTACTCGACGAAGGCGTGAGAGTCGATGTCGATGTCAAGCTCCTCGCGCATTCTGCCGGAGACAGTCAGGGCCATGAGGGAGTCACAGCCCAGATCAGTGAAGGCAATGTTGTCGGCAAGCTCGTCCTGGGTAACACCAACTTCCTTGGCCAAGATGTCAAACACGTCTTGAACAACGGATCGCTTAGCAAGCTTGGCATTGACAGCCTTGAGGTTGCTGGCGGTGACTTGCTTGGAAGCCTTCTCCTTGCCCTTCTCCTTGGGGGCAGCCTTAGCAGCAGGGGCGGCCTTGGCAGCCGGCGCGGGAGCAGCGCCAGCGAGAGCGCGTCCACGGGGAGGCAGGACCATGTTGAGGACCTTGCGAGGAATGGACGCGAACCTAACATCGCCAGCAACACCAATAATGCGGTCACCGTCGAAGACGTAGGCGTCACCTGCCATCATCTTAGTACCCTTGACAGGCTGCATGCGGATGTAGGAGCGGTAAGTCTTGGAGGGATCAAGCTTCTCAGTGAATCTGAGAGAGCCCCATCCGTGAGAAATGAAGACTTGCTCGCGGGAGTCAATGGCGTCGGTGCCATTGATGATGAAGCCGGAGATGTGGCAACAGCTGTCGATCCAGTAGGGGTTGAAGAAGAAGTTGCCGTCCTTGTCGGTAGTCTGGAAAGTCACCTTGGCAGTAGCCTCACAGGTCTTGCTGTCCAAGATGACCTCATCCATGCCCTGGTACTTGCGGTCATAGTCGACGAGAGCGTTGAACAACTTGTAAGCCAGACCACGGCCAATCTTGGAAGCCTTGCCCTGTCGCTCAGCCTCCTCAAGAGCGTCAACACGGCCCTTGATGAGGTAGGTGACACGCTCGAACTCGTCAGCCCACTGCTCAGTGCTGCCGTAGACAACCCTGCAGTGAGCATGCTCAACCTTCTTGGGACCCTCACCCGTGTGGAAGCTGACGTCGGCATAGCCGAGAGCAGCGTTCGCGGTGACGGTGGTGCGCAGGATGTGAGCGTCGAGCTTGTCATCAAAGATGAGCGTCTTGGGGACCTCGACGTTGGCAACGTTCAAGCCAATGTTCTCGGTACCAGGGCGAAGGGTCTTGTATGCGTAGTCGCAGATGGTCATCGCCATATCGGCATAGAGAGTCGAAGGGCAAAGAGGCGCTCCGTTGCACAAATGGCCCTCGACCAAGGGACGAGTGTCAGGGCGGGACAGGTTGGTCTCGGTGTCAATGATGGCAATGTCGCCCTTGATGTCCTCGTTGGTGATGGCGTGGACAGAGGTGGTCGAGAGCTTGGGCTTCGCATCCTCGATTTGGAGAGGAGCCTTGACTGCCGAGGGGCCACGGTTCTTGGTGAGACACCAGTCTCCAGTGTACTGGAGCCAGTAGTTCTTCTCGTCGAACGAGTAGGTCGGGAGATCAAGCAGGCGAGTGCAGTCGGTGAAGTCACGGTGGAATTCATCCCAGTCCAGATTGAGACCAGCGGTGTGCAGAGTGCACAGGGTGTTGCTGAGGATCTTGTAGGTAGGCTCGTTGCGGCGCAGGGTGGGGACGGCCACGGAGCTGATACCAAAGGAGGACTTGACGAAGTTCGCAAGAACTGGGTGAGGGCCGACCTCGAGCCAAACAGTCTTCTCATCAATGGCACCGGACTGCTGAGCATGGACGAGACCGCCGAGGAAGTTGACGGCGTCGCGGGCATGGTTGCGCAGGTAGGCGGCGTTGATAGGCTCGCTCTCAACCATCTTTCCAAGAAGAGGAGAAATGATGGGGATCTGAGGCATCTCGAAGCTCACAGAGCGAGCAAGCGTCTCGAAGTCATCCAGGATAGGATCAACCTGAGCAGAGTGGAAGGCAAAAGGCACCTTGAGCTGAGTGCACTTGAAGCCGGCAGTACCGAGGTGCGACGAGATCTCGCTGATCTTGGCGGAGGCACCGCTGAGAACAGTCTCGCGAGGACCGTTGATGCAAGCCACGTTGACCGCCTCGGCCTGAGAACCGAGAGCCTCCATGACGGCGTCGACGGGACCAGTGACAGCAAGCATGGCGTGAGTGCCAGCAGTGCACTTCTGGACCAGAAGCTGGGCGCGAGCACCAACGAGGTAGATGGTGTCACTGGCGGACAGGACGCCAGCAGCGTTGAGAGCAGCATACTCTCCGAGAGAGTGGCCCATGACGGCACCGGCGTGGATGCCCCAAGAGTTCCAAAGACGGCCGAGAGCCATCTCGAAACAGCAGAGACCAAGCTGAACGACAACAGGGGACAGCTTGGAAACATCAGGCTCGCTGCCATCAATCAAGGGCAGGAAGCTGGGGAAGCCGTGGATCTGGGCGAGCTGGTTGAACTCGTCGATGCTCTCGCGGAAAACGCGGTAGTGAGCGTACAGGTCCTTGCCGAGACCGGCGTAGTGGGAGCCTTGTCCAGTGAACATGAAGGCAACCTTGGGCTGCTGGGTGGAGATGGGAGTGAAGTTCTCCTTGAGTCTGTCCTTGATGAGACGCTGAGCCTCGGGCAGGTCAGAAGCAGCCACGTTCATGCGCCAGTAGTGCTGAATGCGGCGAGCCGTGGTGGTGTAAGCCAGGTGGGAAAGAGGAGTCTGCGGGTTCTGCTCCATCCAGGCCACGAGTCTCTCGGCATTGCGAATCATGGCAGCCTTGGACTTTCCAGTGACGGTGATGACCTGGACGTTGCGAGGGTCAACCTCGGCAGGCTGCAGATGCGGCGCATCCTCAAGCAGCAGACCGGTGTTTCCACCAGCAGCGCTGAAGTTGTTGACGAAGATACGTCTCGGCTTGCCGTCTCTCCTCTTGAAGGGGGTGAGGTGGAAGGCAATGTTGACATTGCGCTCCGAAAGATCCTTGGGGAAGGTCTTGTTGATCTCCTTCTTAATACCAACATGGGGCGGGATGGCATTCTTCTGCATCATGAGCAAGACCTTAGTGAGGGCAGTGACACCCGAAGCAGCCTCGCCGTGACCGACGTTGGACTTGATCGCACCGAGGTACAGAGGACGGTCGGCAGGTCTCTTGCGGTCGGCAGGAGCGAAGACGTTGGTGACAGACACCATCTCGGTGCCGTCGCCAGCCTGGGTACCGGTACCGTGCATCTCAACGTAGTCAACGTCGAGAGGGTCGACTCCAGCATCGTCCAGAATAGCCCTGGACAGGATAGACTGGGTAGGACCGTGGGGGTGAGTGATGGAGATGGCATCGGCGGAGTGGTTAGTCGCCGTGCCCAAGATCACAGCAAGGACGTTATCCTTGTCTGAGATGGCATCGTCCAAGCGCTTGACAATGACCGACGCGCAGCCATCAGCACGGCAATAACCATCGGCACCGTTGTCGAAGGTGGCACAGGGGCCGGTCTTGGACAAGAACTGACCACGACTCAGACCAGCGAAAATATCGGGGTTGGTCATGCACGAGAGACCACCAACAATGGCAGTGTCGCAGTCCTTCTGCCACAAAGAGTTGCAGGCAACGTTCAGCGCAGCAGCACTGGACGAACAGGCGGTATCAATGTTCAGACTGGGACCGCTGAAGCCGAAGTGGTAGTTGATACGACCAGGACCGAAGGCGCGGACACCACCGGTGATGTAGTAGGTGTCGACTTCCTGGGCTGCGTTGATTTCACGCCAGTCGTCGGAAGTCTGGCCGTAGAAGGTACCGATACGATCCAATCTCGTCGAGGGCGTGCGGTTGGGGACGTAACCGCACATCTCAAGAGCCTCGTAGGCAGTGGTCAAAGCCATACGCTGCATGGGATCGGTCTGGAAAGCCTCACGGGGAGACATGTTGAAGAACCTGGGATCAAAGTATCCAGGGTTCTCGATCCAGCATCCGTACTGGCTGTGACTCGTGTTGATGGCCTTTCCAGTGATGTCGTAGTGAGTTGCCACAGGGAAACGGTCTGCGGGGACCACTCTGTGGACGTCCAAGCCCTTAGCCAGGAGCTCCCAAAGCTTCTCGTGGCTGGCGGCGTCGGGGAAGCGACCGGCCATACCAACGATGGCAAGCTTGCACTTGCCGCTGGGACCGTGGTTGCCGATGGGGGAGTTGATGCTCTCCCTCGTGATCTTGGGTCCAGGACGGACGTGAACATCGAGCTGGGTGCGGTCCTGGATCAACTTGGAGAGGGTCTCGGCGTTGTGCGTGGGTCCGTAAGGGATGACGAGGCAGGTCGGGCCCTCGAAGTCGCGAGCAGTCTCGATGCAGCCTTCGATACCCTTCTGGAATTGAAGGACGTCGACGAGGCACTCGTGAGCGACGGCGTGCAACAAGGACTTGGTGTCCGTCTCGGCGAACCAGATGCCCTTGGTGCCAGACATGATGGCAGAGCGGGGCTTGGTCTTGGCCAACACCTCGGCAACCTTGGGGTCGTTGAGGCGGAGGATCTTCTCGACATCGGCGGTACCGTGCAGGTGTGCTGCGTGGTAAGGGCCATAGACGGGGATGGCAGTAGACTTGACGCCAAAGACGTTCTGGTCCTCGAGAGCCTTGAGGGTTGCTGGCGGTCCAGAGATGGCCAGACTTGATGCCGACACAGCGCTAACGTATGCTTGGCTGGCGACGGGGATGTACTGCGGCAATGGCGGTTAGCGACTGATATGCGTCAATCAAGCGCAGCTGGTTAAGCTCACATTAGATTCATGGAAATTAACGAGTGCCTCTTTGGCATCGGATTCCTTCAGGCCAGGAAGGATGTGGGTCCAAGGCTCAGATTGACCGACCGGCGGGCTGAGCCTCTCGGCCAAGGAACCGACGTGGGTGCCGGTCCTGAAGGCCATGAGGACTACCTGAACGGCGAGGGGTATCAAGGTAGAGACTGAGGGGGTCGAGGCAATAGCGGAGGCGGCGAAGAGCCCCGTGCAGAGACCCATGAAGAATGTGTGGTCGTGAAGGCAGGCATCTTGAGGCTCCTTCTCAGTACGGCTGTTTCTTGTGTGTTAGTGACTGAGCAGTTTCAGACGGGAGAGGACTCGCAGGGTGGCGACGTACTCGATGTAGTGAGCCAGCTGAGTGATGCAAAGCAGGGCACTGTCGATGCCAGGGTGCTTGATGCTCTGGGCGTGGTATCGTTCGTTCAGTTGACGGAGGGTCAAGAAGGTGGGAAGCTTCGACCGTTCCAACTTTCCCAACCCATCGATCTCCTCCCTCAAAGCCTGGCCAGCCTGCTCGAGGAACGCCTTCGCAAGGGTGCTCGGATTTCCTTGACGGCAGAACTCGGCGAGAAATCCATGGGTATCAAGTGACTGATCTCCGAAGAGGAGATAAGACATCTTGTCGGCCATCTTGAAAGGTTGTCGACATAGATCTCCTAGGTAGGTGATGAGGTTCCGGTGTCCCAGCAAGAACAAGATTCCTGGATGCCGGGAGAGAGACTTGAACTTATATGATTGAGATTGAGTTGGATGGGCTCGACGAAAGACGGGGGTGCACACCCAAAGCCGACAACAGACCTCCTCCCGAAATAATCAACCCAGCTGTCAATGTCATGGCTGATGGATAGCGGAATTGCAACATGGAACGCTGGGTAGAGGGAGTGAGAGAAGGGGGGTGCGTGGAAAGACGTCCCATGTAGACGCACGCCCCCCTGCACCCCTTCCCTGCCCTTCCCACTTGCACTTGGCCCATCTCCATCCTTTTCCTGCCCGGGTGTATAGCTTTGAGTCCGGCGCTGAGCTTCCTCGGTGACCGAAGCTGATGGATGATTTTCACTGTCTTGCCCCATCGGTCGAGACCCATTGGTTCAGGGCAAGCGATCGAGGCCGCCACACGGGCTTCCTTGCGCCAGTTCTCCCCCCATGCTGATGCTGGGTGGAAGGGCGAGCAGGCGGACGGACAGAGGAACGACAGGAATAACGCCGTGATGCGGCAACTCGAGCGGAGCCGGGGAGAACACACGGCTTTGCTCACTCATTCTTCCCATGTTTCTCACGCACCCGCGTGCGCTGCCCGATCCCACACATGCTCACACACACACACGGCACAACGAAACCAGGGAGGGCAGGCGGGCGTGCGGATTACAAAATTGTGCAACGACATAGGTATCGGGCTTTCTTGACAGCGCGCATCTGGGGCTTTGCTTGGAAGGCGTAAGCAGAGATGCTCGCCATGTCCGTGGGGCATGTCAAGGCCAACTGGACCAGACATGACGTGATGGCACCTGCGTCGCCCTGGACCATCGGCTCAGCAGACACAGCCAGCCCGCAGCCATGGCCTCAATACGGTAGGTATGTGTAGTGGGCGAAGCAACTTGTACGACAAACTGCCTGACGGGATGAGTTTCGAGGGTCCCAGTATGGCAGTTGGATGACATGAAGTTTCGATCTCCGAGGCGTCCACAACAATAGGTAGATCGTACCGGGTGAAACAAGTCTGAGAAGACGACAGGCGGATTAAGGCAAGCTTGACGGGCGAGGATGGTGGGCACTCGCTGGGTCCCAGGAAGCAATGGGTGCTCTCGATGCTTCTCGAAAAGACTCAACCCGGGTTGGAGGGGGATCGAGACCGGACCACCACTGCCGTGCCCTGGGAGCCGTGAGGAAGGTACTGAAGATGGTAAGCAAGATGTAGATGCGAAACACGGCCACGCAGCGCAGCAGCATACCGCACCAGCAGAAACGGTCGGGTGAAACTCCGCAAATACGAGCCGGGTCTGTCGACGGGCCATGGGCGCCGGCGGTCCTCGCACACAGCGGGGAATGCGGAATCCCCACCGGGACGCCAGGCAGAGAACGACCGTTTATGGGCGATAAGCCTGTTTGAGAAAAGCTAGACACCTGACGCAGGTGGGCAAAGAAAAAACAGGGTGAGTCGGTGCTGCGGGTCGTGGTCGTGGTCGTGGTCGCGGTTGTGGGGGTGGACGATGGGCGACGCTTTGTCCGACGGACATCCCCAAAGGACATTGCCAAAGCGAGATGAACCCAGAGATAGAAATCCAACCGACACACCCCACGCCCCCTCCTTCTGGGCGTTTACGGCCAATAGACGATCATGATTTTGGCGTCTAAAAAGAAAAAGGGGGTGGAAGAAGGGAATCGGATTTGGAGTGCGCCCGCTGACGGCTTGGTGGCAGGAGGCATGTCGTTGTTTTTCCCTCTCGTCGATGTCGAAATGGCAGCAAAGATGATGGATGTCGTTGGGTGAAGTTCGGGAGAAAAAAAAACAAGCGATCGAGTCGGACATGGCTGGGGCCTAGCAGCCTGGGTTGGTGTGGGCTGCGGCTCACTCCTACCGTCTACGGCGTCCTGTTCACCACTGGCAGGGGACGCCTTCCCTCCCACTCCGATTAGACTTGTGGGCCCCGGGCCACGGCAAGGTGAAGCAATTGTGATTCTGGAGCTATGATTGGTTGGATCACGCTGAATCCGCTGTGCGTACTCCGGTACTTGCCCCTTCGCCGTAGCTGGTAGCACAAGCGCGGTACCCGTACTTGCCGTAGTAGGAAAGTGGGTTTCCACTGCCCCTTCCTCACTGGCGCAACGTGCGTGCCCACCCGAAGGAGGTACTTTAGGGAGCACTAATAATGGGAGACACATAGTGGAGGGATGTGCCTTCCCTACCATGTTCCTCCTTTCTTCAGGTGCTTCTGCAGGGCATGGACTACAGGGAAAGAGACTATCACCAGTCAAGGGCCAGCAGAGTGGGGGAGAGCGCGGTTGCGGACAGGCGCGGGCACGGCAAGATAGAGGGGGAGGGAGGTACGGCAAGGTGCCACGGCCTTGCGTCGACACTAAGAAGTGGCCCGTCTGGAGTACACCAGTCGGTACCTACCTTAGGAGAAGAAGGCCCGGGCTGCAGACGCTGTTCCTGCCTGTCCGTCCGCCCATTGACCACCTAGGTAGGTGCCTCTATCGCGGGTGCGGTGCGGGCCATGGATGTTCCGCCGGGAAGACCCCTAGGTACATGCCTAGGTAGGTAGGTACGGCGCCCAAGGACGGAGGCAGGAGCGGGAGCAGGAGTGCCTAGAGCACGGTAGGTAGCCTAACGCATGGTGCTCCGTACATAGTACACTCCTCGCGCTGGAACCAACGAGCTTTTTAGTGTACCTAGACCTACCTAGGCCAGGGGCAGTCGTTCTCCCCTTCCGCAGCTATAGCGCCTTAAGCTTCTTGGAGTAACGCGCCAAGGTAAGGGGGGCCCGCCTGGCTTCGTTTCTCCTTGCGCTTATTCCTATTTTCTGGAGCCGTCCGGACTTTCCACGTCCTTGACCACCACCGGCGGGGGCAACGACCCGCGCGCAGATCGTATGGTTCCGCGTCCTCTGCTATTACCAACGTTACCTTACCTACCACCTACCTAGGTTAGTACCTACTATCGACCCAGGTACCTGCTTACCCACCTGCGAAACGTACTTGTCCGAGGTGCCCCAAGTCTACCGTGGAAAAACGCCACGCCGCGCCATGGCCCTCTTGAGCCTTCTCTATTCGTCTTGACCGGACGACACTCGGCCGCCTTGCGGTTGTCCATGTCCCACGGCCTGACTCCATTGCTTTGCCGGCCAAGACATGCACGATAAGCCCCGGCATCAGTAACAGCACAACATCAACAACAACAATAACAGTAGCGGCAGTAACGACAGTAACGACAACGCAACAGATACTCGCGCCCAACTGCACACGTTCAGAACAGACAAGTCTTTGACACGCCCGACATCTGTCGTTTTCTTCGCCTCGCTTTCTAGTGTTGGCCATATACGCTACTACGACTACTACTACTACTACAATACACACACTAGCCCGCGCGAGCACCTTCACCAGACCAGGATTGACCAGACGACCAGCGTCGGCAGAGCACCAAGACCAACAGCACGTCTCGAGGCACAACTCTTGGCTTTCGTCCCATACTTGTGTCTTGCATGGGTCCCATACAGAAACAAGTCGAAGACAGGGGCGACGGACACATTGACGGAACAGACGTTGCATGCGCATAGGTACCCTCAACCTCGTCCCCGCCTCACCTCACCTCACCCCTCGCCCTGCTCTCCTCTCTTGGGCCCTCTGCTCTTGGTCTTGGATATGCTCTTCTCAAGCACCTTAATTTGTACACGACGACTTGCAGCACCGACGACGCTTTCTTTTTCTTCCAGAAGTGCTTGGAAGCCCTAGCAGGCTCGGGATCCAAGTCAAGGGTCCGACAGCAACGGCAACGGCAACGGCCACGGGCTGCAACATCAAAGCTCCTATTACCCGTACACGATGTACATCCCATTTGCTGACCGCAGCCTTTTATCATGGGTTTCTAAGCAGTGTCCAGGCTTGCACATGTCCAAGACCAAGATCCAGGATTCAAGTCCGCACTCGGGTCCAGGTCCAGGTCACCATTCCGATGCACGCTGCATACTACGGCCTGCGGTGCTGCACGGCACCTCGCAGCTCCTTGATTCGACACGCAATCCCAAAAGTCGCTCTTACACTACCAGGAAGCTTGGGAGAGTTTGGGACGGCCAGCAACCTGCAACGGCCTCTTTTCTTGCTTTTCTGAGCAGAGTTTCTCCGCCTTCCTTCTCTGATCTGCTTCATCATGCTTCTTCCACCGGGTGCCTCGATCTCCCCGCCTGGCCCCGCTTCCCGCTCGAGTTCCCACGTTGATCGTACCAAAAGATTTGACAGGGTCATGGTGGGCGTGCTTGCTCTCCCTCAGTCTCGGGAGCAGAAGAAGGGTGGGTGTATGCCTAGTCGGATCAGACGCCTTATCCCCCCCGCCAAACAGGCTTTGTGTGTGGTGCGCATGTCTGGTCTGGTGGAATCGTCTCAATATCTGGCGGCTGTCCCAAGACCTTGGGAAACCGGCAAAATGGGACCTCTGCTCGGGGCGGCATTTCGGCCCAGGTTGAATCAGCGTCGTGGACGGCGAGTGTGGTAGAGGTGCGTCAACTCGTCGTCAAGACCGATGTTCAGGTGAGCGTTGCGGACGGACGACCTGTTAGTCAGAGCCAAGCCCACTGCACTACCGCCTCAGGCCCTCTTTGGGGTCTTTACTACGGTAGGCCCAACGGCCGTCGGCGATTACGGCGCACGCAGATCGAGTTCGACATAGTGATGCTCTGCGGAAGCCCGTATTTAGGACGGATCATGACGGGCGCTACGGTGTCTCGGCTGCGGTGAACTATCAACGACGATCGCCATGTTGACGAGGCACGAGAGCCTGACGCCCGAGCGATAGTCGGCAAGCGGACTCTTTCCGAGAGCGACCGGTTCGCTAAGTTTCCCATCTTTTGCAGCCATCGAGATGCGAGAAGATGGCACTTCACGAGTAGCTCGTACCCAAAAGGGGGGGATATTCAATCGCTTGGAAGGACGACAGCGACAAGCCATCCCGAGCATCACAAATACCTACTCGAGTCGACCCCAGCACTACGCAGAAGCATTTCGGAAAGGCGGATGAGTAACCCATCCCGACCTTCGTATAATCCTCTCAGGATTAGGTGATCCAAACTGGACGTTTCGCGTGGCCATGACTTCGCACAGGTGGACCAATGGTAAAATCGCCGGTGAATCCGCCACTGGAACCGCCGCCTTTCCGCCAAACCTTGCCGGTCGTCCATTCAGTGCCCGAGGGCGCTCCGTTACCCCCGGCCCGGTGATATTCCACTGCGTTACCGCAGTGTAGGTACCTACCTAGTGTACCTTACCTCATTATAGAGTGCCCTGTTTACCTTCAGGCAGCGACTTTACAGCACCATGCACTTCGGCTCTGCTTAAGCAACCCCGTATTCCCCCTTGGGGTATCACAGCAACATTATTAAGAACCTTGGGCATCGCAGGCAAGTCAATCAGACGTACCTAGGTCTACCTATGTATTAGTCAGTGGGGAAAGGGGACGCTTTGCGATGACCCACACCGTGACGCGGGGCGACCAGGGCGTGTACCCCACTCCAGTTACCTAGCCCCCATGCTCACTCACTCTCATTCTCACTCTCACCCTCACACACACTCTCTCTCTCACCTACTTTTCTCCTCACCTCGGATATCATGCGGAGCAGAGGCGCGGAGACGATTCCTCCCCCGGCCGGAATTGCCAGCTCACGCCCCCCGTTCATACTCACTGCTTGGCAACGGCACCGCGCCCGCAGAAGCAACGGACCCTGCCAACCTGCCCCGTCTGAGCTGTGTTGCTTTCGGACACCAGCCGATGGATGGATGGTCTCGCTTCAACGGCTGCCACCAAAAGAAACGAAACGCAACTAACTGTTAGTAGAAGACCAAAACGGGACTCGCAGGCCTAGCCTTCTACCGAAATAGACGTGATGGATTCGCGATTTCATAATCTCCTGGCTGAAAAGTGCCGGCCTGCCGGTGCCCATCACATCTCATGTCCGAGAGTGCTGCGCTTCCGTAGCCGTATCGGCCAGTTTCCTAGAGACATGGCCAAGCCTCTCCGAATGAGTCGACATGAGTCCGGCAGGGCAGAGATCGGAATCGGCGCGCTGTCATCTCATACTGCCCCCCATTCCTCTAGCCAACACGGTAGAGCCCTGCATGAACCGAACGGCAATGGTGTCAGGCGATCGCATTTCCGCAATAGGCTTATTTTCTTATACTGTCTCTCGGTACCAACAACCATTTACACCACCACCACCTCATATTCAGACCAGACCACCTCACTGGGAGGGGGGAGACGGATGGCTTGGATTGGCATGCTTGGTTGTGTCGATGGGTGTGGATGATACACACTCCAACGTCATCCTATCCTCTCCTCCAAGGAAAACAAAAAAAGAGGTGTGCACCAAGGTGCTGCCCACGAGTCTCAGCAGTCTCAGCCTCGGTCGCCCACCAATAACAGATCGTTCCGTTCCATGCGTCCGGACTCTGCGATCGGGAACGCGCCCCCAAAGGGTCCAGTTGGAACACTCCATGATTCCCTCGCTGTCTCCAAGTCCGAGTACGGCAGGCCAAACGAAAATTTGCTGCTTCGACGCCCGAACTTCCGATCTGGTCTGCTCCTCCTGAACCCCGAATGTGGCCCAGCTTTGCGCTCCCGACCGGACGCTGGACCCAGCTTCAACCCGGCTCTCACGGCGACCGCACCCTGCCGCGTTCGTTTGGCGCCCAAGGATCCGCAGCCATCGGTTCCTCTGTCCTGCCCTGCTCCGTGCTGCACCGTATCGCCCAGGATAGCGACCCTCGAAGCGCGCAAAATACGCCCCGGCGGGTGTCCTGGCCTCAGAGTGTCCACCCGGGAAGGGAAGCGATTCAGCCCAGCCGAGGCCCTGCGGCAGTGCCATCGGACGTCCGACCACGCCTGCATAGCGTGCCTTACTTCGTCCGCCTAGCGCCTTCTGACCTCGGCGAGTAATTCCAACAACCCTGGATGAATAATACGGATACCTGATTACTTACATACGCCTAGTATCCGAAGGCGCGCAGTGCGCGCAGTCATGATGTCGATATGCGTATCCTGGCCAAGCCAATGCCGCTCCCTTGGATCGTCCATACCGAAGCCTGCATATCTTGAAAATCATCAGCCAACAATGCCCGCGGCTCTGCAGCGAAGAAATCAGAATCTGGCCGACCTCTGCGGTCGTATCTGCTGAACCCTCAGAAGTGGTGACGCTTCTGTGCGACCACGTCCACGAGCACCAACTCTCTTCATGCGTCTTCCTCCCTTGCCGATCCTCTTCGAGGGGTGGGTGTAAGCAGCCATGAGGTTATCGCCAGACTCCATTCCGGTCTTACGGACGAGGATTCTATACGGTAATAGTTCTGAGCTAGTTGGTTAGCCACGCTACTGCTCTCTTTCGCCCTTTTTGGGTTACCTGTCGTGGCACCCTGGCCTCCGTCGATAAGGCGGATGGCCATCTGTCCCACACTGACACCTACCGCGTCCAAGTATTTCCAAATTCTTGGTCGGGCTTTTCTTGGATCATACGGGCGGGTACACGCTACCTGCGGAGTCGAGACAGTTCCCTCGTACCTGCTCCCGAGCCATGCCGTACCCTATGGTTTACATTCCTGTGCTACAGTGCTTCATCCCGAAATGGGAGCTGTTCAGTCGTCGAAAGAGACCGTCTGTCGGACTCGGAAGGCATGCGTTTTCAGTCACTTCATTGGTAACGGATGCTTGCTTGCTCTTCAACTCTGGCGGAGCTGGCAGCATCAGAGCACTTGTTTCGACGAAACTCCTTCACCACCCGACAATGGACTCACAGTACCAGAAGCACTGATTTCATTTCAACCTCGAAGAAAAAAGCATTGTTCAGCAGGCTTTTTCTTCACGCCGTCATGTATCGTCGATGCCTCATCTCGTCGAGAGCTGCCAGTCGCCACTCTCGTAAGAGCAGCCTAGTCGTATCGACCGAAAACTCTAAACAGTTCTCAGCCATGCTTCATGCCACACAAGGCCTGAATCCTGCCCAAAGCCACATCCTTCGTGTTATTATTGGGATTTTGCTTATTTCTTGTCTTGACCGTTGTCGACTCTTTTCATACACCATTGTGGGGATGGGGGTCGATGAGACTCAGCGACCGAGTCTTGGAACCCCCCGACTGAACACGTCTATTCACAAACCGACCTTGTCGCCCTGCCCGGGATGACAGGCCGCAGATGTATCATTCGGGGCTTGTTTCCTCGCATTTCAAGCGCCCAATCCGAGTGGATAAGCGGGCGTACATCTGGCCTGGCTGCAGGTTGGATGTGATCGGCCGAGACGCCCAGCAACCAGATTGGGGCCCTTTGGGGATGCGAGACTGCCAGAAGTTTCTTCATCAGCCTTAATCATACCCAGCTGTAAGACTTTGGTGTCAGTCAGTCTCTTCATCTGTTCTACTTTCCTTCTGTAGCATCTCCGGTGTCTCAGCATCTGTAGTGAGAGCATTCCCAGTCTGGTGGGCCTCGTCTACTGGCGTCTGGTACGCTCCAGTCTTGTTTCCTGCGCACTGATCAGCCTCACCACGGGCATCTGCGTACAACTTCGACCAAGGTCTGGAGTTCGGGCTTGTCTCTGTCCAACCGCCTGAACTTCGGTCTTGGCTGATTCATGCCCAGCCGAACATCGGGCATTCGAGACTTCGAGTACCTTAGTTCCAACTGCAGCGCGTCTTCGATTCCGCGGGCATCAGCGAATCCACCCCCGAGGGCAGGTGGATGATGCATCTTCCCATCTTTCGCTCCTTCTCGGATCTCTCACGCCCCCCCCCCCCTGCGCTCATCTTGGCTTCTGCCAGATCCAACTTAATCAGAAGCCCTTCCCGTCGTGCCGGTGTCTTGTATGGCGGCCTCAAACTAGATCACTGACAAAGCCAGCCCTGTAGACACAACTCGTATTGGACGACAAGGTAGCCGGATCCAATCATAGGGTTCTACTAGAAGCGCTCGGCTCGGAGATCAACTCGGACGCAAGCGCTCTATCTCAGACTCGCCTCGAGAATCATGAGATATTGTCACAAACCGTTCTGGAGATCTATGGGCGGCTATTCGAGCACTAGGCCCGATGTTTCTTCCTTTGCTACAACAACGAAGTCCCAAACCAGCTTACCAAGCTCACATTCGCCACGATAAGCCCGAAGCTTCACCCGAGTGGCATGCTATCGTTCCTTCCAGCATCACTGTATGCTTGCCTTGGCCGTCTGGAAACAATGGTGCCGTGTCTTACGCAAGCCGTCTCTTCTTTCCAACTTGTCCGTCTCACAGGATGCACAAGACGTGTCTCCGCCATGGACGGCTCAACCTTTTGGCCGAATCTCAATGGATGACTGAGAGGACGTGGATCATGCGGTTTTGACCTCAATCAACCGCCCAAATGCACCTCTAAAAGGAAATCAAACGTCCGTTCTCAAGGAACGCCCTTCACACACTTTGGCGCTAAGATATTGCCGCCCAGCCATTCCCGAGGCGTACATGTTCTGACACAGGTCCGCGCATGTCTCACGCACTCTCTTGTCTCTTTCTTCCCCCCTTTGCTTGCTTCTGTGGCTCCCAAGTGGCTGGAATCCAACCAATTCCTCTCCATTGGCTGCCAACTTCCTTCATGGGAAGTTTGTTTTCGGGACAATGGTTCTCTTTCTTTCCTTCTTCTGTCCGAACCGCTTGGTTGCCTCCCCGGTCAGACCTCTTGTTCCCAGATCTGTGGGAAAGAGAAACGAAACCGAACCAAATACCGGGAAAAACGTCCGAGAATTCCCATTTGGCCTCGTTGTCTTCTTGAGCGAGGAAGACATTGCTACGGAAGCAGAGACTCGTCGTCCAAACGCTTCTTATCTTGTGTCTCTTGCTAAAAACGCAGATACACGCACACGCCCCTGCCTTCCCGGCGCCTCGTCCTTTCGTCCGTGACTCCGTCACCAAGAGACGGGACAATGAGCCCGTCGTTTGCTATCTCCGAGATCCATGGGCTACTGTCCCTAATTTCCAACGGGTTCCTCAACGGGTTCCGCTAGCATCCCGTCTTCCCGTCGGCCCGTCCGTACTAGTCCCTTGGTGTGGCTTGAGGATGAATGGGGGGGTTCATGACGAAAGACAAGTGTTTGGATCATTGGTTTAGAAGCCACTGGAAAGAAACGACCGAAGCCGTGACACGGCATCCTATCCGGAAGGCAACGAGAAAAAAGAAAAGAGGGAGCAAGACGAGACGCCCGAGATAGCCAGTCGACTACTGGGCCTTTCTCCCGGTTGATAGAGGGCGAAAGATGTACAGACGCACCTCCAGACTCCGTCGCCGGAGGGACTTTTGAACACGACAAGGAATAGGCATCTTTCCTACCTCTCCTTCTAGTGATCCTACTGGTCTGTCGGTGCCTGCCGGACGCTACCGGCGGCGAACCCCCCCGTTTGCCTCCCCCCGATGGGCCATCCCCGGGGCTGCAACTCCATGTAGCTCGAATCCTTCCTGTCCTCGTTTCCCGGACGCGCACTGGGTTGGGCTCTTTCAAAAGAGCGCCCTTCTTCGGGAGGAGACGCTCGCAGCGCCCCCCGGTTTGCGACTGTCCCCACGCCGCCCGCCTCCGTCTCATCCATCGGAACAGCCACTCTGCTTCCGGTGTGATGGAAGGCCTGCGTCTGCGCCTGTGTCGTGCATTTTTTTGTTGCTGGAAACAGGACCGAGGTGTTAGAAGGGCCGAGTTGATCTCTTGCGAACCCTGCTGCTGCTGCTGCTGCTGTACGCTTCGTTCCCAGGCTCCTAGCGTACCTCTACAACACAGGCACACACGCGCGTCCCCTCCGCACACCCTTTCTCTCTCCTTCTCCCTGACCATTCGTCCCTCTCTCCATCTCTCTCTCGCTCAGTCTATCTCTACGGTGTTGGGTCCTGCCTCTGGCACGCTCGCCCACCCTCCTTCCCTTCCTCTCGTGTTTCCAATCCTGCATCTCTGCCCCTTCCTCTGCTTCTTCCTCTCGTCTTTCTTCAGCTGTTCACTATGTGTAAGAAGCCATGACTGTCACAGCAGCATGCCACACACGTACGCACACGTACTTACGCACATACATACACGAGGAGCAAGGGGCATGGAGGTTGGTATCAGACAGCGTGTAGCTCGCGCGGTCTGGTTGGATGGGTTGGTTGGTCGCACTGGCTTTCACCGGTCTTGTTCTTTGTCGATCTGGTTGAGGGTATATAACGAGAGGCATGGTGGCAAAATCCTAGACGGGGTGTTTTTCTTCCTCCTGCCCACCTTCTGTTCTTCCTCAGCTCTGGTCTTCTCTTCCCTGTCTCAGTGTATTCTATCACTACAGCCATCATCACATTGACGCCCTTGATTCTTCCTCTGTATCATCCATCCATCCATCTCCTCCCCCTTCTCAACAGTCACAATGGAGCCCCAACCAGCCAACGATGTCCCCGAGACCACCCACGACGACACCATCTCCCTCATGATCCTCGAGTACATGTAGGCCGCGGGTGTAAGCCCCGTCACTGGCCCTGGGGTCTCTCCCCCGTTCCAGGCCCCGGCCTTCAAGAGCATGTTGAAGCGTCCTCCGCGAAGCACTCACTCCGAATACGGCCATGCCGGCTCACCGGCCGGCGGACCCGGTGCTTCAGACCGCCGTCGAGATGTCACGTCAAGATGCCCCTTCCGCCGGCCGTTGGGAGTACTGCACCTTCGCGCAGCCCGCAGTTTCCCCAATACCACCAATCCAAGGCCCTCATACGAAAACGCGGTTGATTCGAACTGCTTTCCTCCCCTCACATCTCGGCCATCCACGCCAGTCTTCGGCTTCTCAACATCCGACTGCTTTGAGGCTCCGCACGGAAGATTCTCGGAGGCGCGCCCAGTTCTTCACAGTTGAAGCCTTCAATACCAGCAGATCACATCGGATGCCAATATCGAGACTTCTTTCTCCCGGCTCTTGCCTCGGCATCACAATCAACCGTCGTCACGGAGCATGACAAATCGTCCGCCGTTCACCAACCACGTCCCAGCCGTTCCTTGGGTACACGTTCATCCGAGGAGTCTCTCCATCTATCCATGACACCCCTCATGCCAAACGCCAAATCATCCGAGATGCTCGCGTTTTCCCCCGTCGTGTTCGCCTCGTCAAGGGTCGTTTCAAGCGTCATCTTCTGGGCCTGAAAAAAACCACACCAAACCACCCGTGAGAGCAACACGAGACACATACACATATGAGCAGAACGAGACGGTCACGTCATCGGCTCAATCTTCTCTCTCACCTGCGACACGTCTCTTGCTGCCTCGGCTGTGCCACGGCACGGAAACGGTGTATTGCCTCGGTGCCGTCCATTGTTCCTTACCTATCAGACGAATGACGGAATCGCATGAGAACAATCTCCCTCCGTTCCCGCCTGCCAAAACTTACACGGCAAAGACCAGCGGGCCCCGCGGCACGGCGGAAAGACCGCGACGAACAGCGCCGAACGCCATCCGATCTTTTGGCTGTGACAAGTTTCATCGGTTCCTTTACCTCGGAATCACCATCTCCACATGGCAATTTGCCGTGTCAAACGGGACTTCTCACGTTGTGCGGCCTGGAAGAGCGGACACGAAACCCCGGCAGTCCTGCTTGCGGGTTTTCTCCTCGGGCTTCATCCCATTTCGAAAAAGTCGTGGATGACCTGTCCTGTCACAAAATACAACCGGAGTAATATTTCCTTGCGGTATCATGATGCAAGCCGAGGAGTGAGGTCATCCCGCCAGGAGCCGAGGTCGCCGGAACCACTTGGGCTCAACCTCGAAGTCCCCAGGCCGACCGGTATTGCAGATGAGGCCATCGTGGACTTGATCGTCCTCCTCCGTCACGCCAAAGACCGCCGGTTCATCGACAGCGTCACTAAGAGTCTGCAAAAATGGTGGGATTCAACCGTCATTTCTCATTATCCCCGTCTGTTTATCTATCATTACTCCCCCGTCATCTACATCGTGAAAGCAGCAGTTTCAGTCTACCTATTGCGCCGCGCCGCGCGGAGTGATCGATGGGGGCCGCCTGCCAGGACTCGGACGGACCCGGTTTGAATTATACATTACTCCGCCGCGCGACAGGACTCGAGTTTCTCTCTCCAGCAATAAGAAAAAACGACAAATAGGTGTTGAACATATGCACATGGCATCATGAGTACTATGTACGAGAACGGTACGGAGACTCATTCCAGATATGAAGAGACAAGAAATAGGAAATGGTGTCATGGCGGTGTGATGGCTCTTTCAGAGGTTTCTGCGGATGACGCGCGAGCGGAGCTGGGGAGGAGCCTGGGCTGGAGGGTTGTAGGTGGCACTGCGATCGGTCAGCATGATGTTTAATGGGATGGGGGAGTATGAGCATACCCAATGTAGTTGGGGTTGGGCACGAGGTTCATGCCCGTCTGGTCGAGATGGTTCTGGGTGTTGCCGGCAGCGTTGCCAGCGGTGGGGATGTTGAGGTGCTTGCAAGCAGCCTTGTGGTCATCGGGGACGGTGAGGTTGCGAAGCCTCTCGGGAGCCTCGATGATGGTGGCGGTCAGGCCCATCTCGACGTGCCACTCAATGTGGCAGTGGAAGAGGTATACGCCGGGGTTCTTGGCCTCGAAACGCAGCACGGCGTGAGAGTTACCCATGACAGAGACAGTATCGCGGCGGGGCGGCTTCTGGTTGAGGCGAGCACGCTGGACGCCGGGCCAGTCGCCGGTGCCGGAGGCGGGGCGTCTGACAACCTGGAAGTGGTGGCCGTGGAGATGGAACGGGTGGATGGCCGCATCCCTGTTGTTGACAACAATATCGACAATGTCACCGTAATTGACGACGAAGGGGTGGATGGCACCATAGACGAGAGGGTTCGTGTTGTCCTCACCGGTGGTGGCGGCGGTGTACAGAGTAGGCACCTTCTGGTCGACGTACGGGGACCCGTTGACACACGAGCGGGGAATACCGTTATCGTCGAAGCAGAACTGCCAGTTGAACTCGAGGATCTTCGTGGCCGGGGGCAAGATGCCAACGTCACCGTAGGGTTCATAGACGGCATCATCAGAGGGGCGCCACTCCTTGACCGTGTCGGTGCCGAAGGGTCTGTCGGGGAACATGACCAACTGACCAGTGTGGTTGAATCTCCAGTTGATGCCCTGCGGCAAAGCCGGGTTTGTGTAATCAGGGTTCATGTCTGCGGAGATGAGGAAGCCGTAGTTGCGGTTGTCACGCTCAATACACTTGATGAGAATGTCATAACGTTGGGCGGGCGCCACGCGGATCTGATAAGTGAGCTTCTGCTTGACGTAGGCGGAATCGGTCATAATGACATTGATGTCGTGGGAGTCGAAGTGGAGCATGAACGAGGCGAAGGCTGCATAGTTGATGACACGGAAACGGTAGGTCTTGCCCTTCTGGAAGTTGTAGTTGGCGGAAGCGCCGTCGTTCACAATTATGCCGTTAGGAATCGGCGGCGCAAAGCGAGTGTTGGTGGGCAGAAACATGTTCTGCACGAGAGGAATGCTCTGCTGGTTGTACCTGCAGCATGTTAGACGCGACGCTCGCGTTTGAGGCTCCACGCGGATAAACTCACCAGTCAGATACGGTCAGAAGGTACTCCTCGTCGTATTTTCCAGCATAAGGGTCGTTGGGGTCGTGGATGACCAACGGGCCGCGCATGCCGTCGGGGTATTGACCCATATTGTGCGAGTGCCACCAGAATGTACCGCCCTCATCAGCCTGTTTCACTGTTTAGTTGTTGTCTTTGAATTCAATGTCATGATTCAACTTACAGTGAAGGAGTAGGTCATGCTCATGTCTGGAGGCAAAGGGCACTGGGTAACCATGCTGGGGCCATCCATCCAGTTCGTGCTGATCTGGTTGATGCCGTGGAAGTGAATACCAGTCGTTTGGTTGCCCAGCTTGTTGGTGAGATGCACAATGACGGTGTCACCGACATTGGCCTCGATCTTGGGGCAGGGCCATTGTCCGTTGATACCGATGACAGGCCTAGAAACACCGAGGCCAGCAGCCGTGTTGACCCAAGTGGCCTCCCAGTTGTAGGTGACGGTTGCAGCCAGGGCAACGTTGGCCAAAGCCAGCGTGACAAGAGATCGCAACATGTTGGGCGTCCCTGACTAGACAGACTCGGCCTAGCGAGACAAATTAAGTGATTATGGATACTCTCTTCCGACGAACGAGTGGAGGAAGGAAGAATGTATGCAGGGGAAGGAAAAGAAAACGGAGAAGAGTGTGGGATGGTGAATAAGGTCTCATATCGGTTCCAGAGAGGGAGGAAGGGAAGGGTTATAAAAGAAAACCACACGATGGGCAAGTACGGTCAGGGCGGGAGGTCGACAGAGATGGCCATCCGCAACTCGTCCTGGTGGTACCGGTCGGCCCCGGCTGCTTGGTAAGGTTGGGTTGGAGCTCTGACATGGTGCCGGGCTTAGCCTTTTGGTAAGTCGATCGATGCTCAGGCGAGATGGGTGCCAGAGAAGACTGTCTGCTGAGATGGCATGCGTACGAGGTTGTGCTGACGGCCTTGCACATGGCAGGTACGGTACACCAGCCGGGCATGGGGCATGGCCAGGCGTATAAGCCACAGCTTGGTATTAGCTTGCTGCACGGTCGGATGTCCGTTGCCTGCAGCGAGCTAACAAAGACGAGGAGGCCAGACCCTGTCATGGGTAAGTGGGACGATTTCGTATTGTAGGTGTACGGATAGGGCCTCAGGTAGGGGCATGAGAGAGAGAGCATAGCATCCCATGGCCTCACAGACGAACAAGCGTCAGGAGGACAGACGTTATCCATACGAAAGGGGCTACTCGTTGCCCAAGACCTTCAGACTGAGACAGCAACGACACCATGATATCGTTCTGTGATCCCCGAGAGTGTCACGAGCTGCAGCTGCTGCACAGGCGGAGAAGAGGAGATTAGTGCCCATTTCAACTTGCAGCCTTACTGCGAGGAGATAGGGAAATGGCAAGCAATCTAGGCCTTGGGGCTTTCCCGGGGTACGTTAGCAGCAGGCAGAGAGGCAGGCATGAAGAGGTAGAAACAACTGCAATACGGACGTGATTGGATGGCGATTTGGACGCCACCATGCAAGCAGGGCTTTTCTAAGACAAACAAATTTGACGGGGGAGATGCTGTAGGATCACAGCAGTAGAGCGTTTGCCCAAACCTTGGAGCTGCAGAGGGGGAATAGGATACCCTGTTGGAGATCGTTGAACAGCGAATAGGTGGGCGGTTCGTCGAGGCTGACTTTGCAGGCCGCAGGACTGGACGCATACGCCTTACGAGAACGACGTCGTCTGGAGCCTGAGCCGGGGTCGCCCAGGTAAGACGCACGGCGAGGCCTTTTCTGGGCTGACATCCGTTTCCCAACAAACACGGACTGTGGTAACGGTATCCATGGCAAGGTGCCGAGAACTCTACTCTGTGGCAAGTGGTGGGGTGAGTACGGGTAGAGCTTGGAACTGCAGCGCTAACTCGGCCGAAGCGTTCAGGGACGCGGCGTCATGGCGGTAGACTTAACCGAGTCGAGGTTGGCCCATCGGGGCTGGCGAATCGTCGGCCGAGGCAGGACGAGGTGCTGTGCAGAAAGGTCAAGGTAGATGAGATGGCTGCCGTCGTGCTCTCTCCGCCGGGATTTCCGTCCCAAGAAGCACAAGGACATGCACTGCGCAGCTCCGTTATCTTGGCAACAGGGAGCTAGACGCTGGGAGAGGTTTGGGTCGCGAACATGCGAGGTGCCTTGTGGTGGCGTCGAAGACTTTGGAAGACGCGGGTGGTCGTGTCTCAAGGCAAGTAGTCTAAGTAAACCTCGGTGCTAGCCTGGAAGAGGACTTGTCGGCGCGGCGGACAACGCGGTGCCATCCGGCTTTCTTGATAATTCCGTCCATCCACCGGGGACTTTTGTGCTTTCCGTGTGTGACTGGGGGGCTTGTAACTCGCTGGCAGGTGTGTCTGTGCCTGGCCTGCTTGTTTGTGGTGAGCTGTCTGGGGAAGACAGGATGCAACGACAGCTGTAGTGTCAAGGTGTTCGTTCTGCAAGTCATGTCAGACCAAGTCAATCGTCGTCGTTGGCGCTAGCAGGCGGACCAAGGAACGGGTCGTCCGGCTGAGATAATCTCGTGCCGGGACGAGACAAAATAGACATTGTGTGGCTCGGGGATATCAGCATTGGCGTAATACAGAGGTGGGCTAGCAGACTCTTGTCCCACTGCCCGCACAGTGGAGCGACATGTCGGACTTCGGCGGTGCGTGTGGGAGGGGCCCATGTTCAGGGCAACACGCCATGCACGGGACATGGGATGGACCGGTCGCTGTGGTGGTGGTCATGGTGGTGTGTTGTCTGGGCTGCGGTAGGATGTTCTCATTCCCCGATGTCCATGTGTGTAGGTGTTTGTGTGTGTGTGTGTGTGGAGGAGCTCAGGTAGATCTGTGTGGATGGAAGAAAGATGATGAGGTTGTCGTTGGGAAGAAACAACCAGAGGAAACCAAAGAGAAAGAAGAGGTCGTAAGGCAGATACTGGGATGCTTCGGTACGTACCTTGACCGTACTTCACTTTGCAGCACCAGGCGAAGACGCCTAGATACTTAGGTTCAGTGGCCTACCTACCTACCTAGGTAGGTACCTAGTGTACTCACCTACCCTTAGATGCGCTGCGTAGCGTCCCTAGGTTCTGGGCAAGACGGGCCTGAAGTCTCTCGCTCAGAGGTTGACATGCCCTGAGATGATGATTTCCCCCCACATTAGCGTCTGCGGAATGTTAAGCCCTGTACGGATACGTCGGTACGGTACGTCCGTACACAAGCACATGGAGCCCGCCCTGGCCCCTGCCCTATTTGCCTAGGTACCTACCTACATAGAAGGTCCCTTTCCTTCCAGCACCTGAAATAGTAGCAACTCTGCTGTCCGTAGGGAGTACCTACCTAGATGATACGTGTACGGAGTGCACTGTGAAAGGAGGGGAGAAGGGACCCACCTTGGGATACCTAGGTAATGTGCCGTACGGATACTAGGTATTACTCCGTACCTTCCTCAGCTTTACACATGGAGGCAGACGCAGTAAACGAAAGAGGAAACAACACGTGAAGTCTTCACACCGTTCGTCCACCGTCCAGATCGACAGACAAACAAAAAACAAACACACCATCACGATCACACCGGAGGGCCGCGGCGACACGAAGAGATCGCCCGCAACGCTATTACGCGAGATGCCTACCTAGGCCGGCGAGCCCTGCCCGCCCATAACCCCCCACCGCACTGCGACTACACTCTCTGCTCCGAAACGAGATATTCCAGGGACCGGACGGGCAAACACCCGACTAGCCTTTACACTAGGTAGGTACTGGTGTACGTTCGCTACACTACCGAAGGCTCGAGTCCGAGTCCGAGTGGCCTCCCGCCTTGCCATCTCGTTCTATTCGTGGAGCGGTGTCTACATCGAGCCACGACCCCGAACCTCCGGCCCGTTCGCTCCGTTTCCCATCGACTCAGGCCGCCATAATCCAGAAGTTGCCCACCCGTTGAGCCCGGTCCTTGATGCCGGCCTGATCGAACCGAAACACAATGGCCAAGAGGCCCTCGGATCATCCCCCTCTGCTCCTTGTGGACGTCGTTACGGCCAGTAACGCCCTGTTCACTTGGACGATGTCTTCCTGCCGGGGATCTTGTCCAGGTGCCTATCCCATCCGCAAGAATGCAACATTCAAGGACTGATGCCCGCTGTTCGTATAGTAAGATGAGGTCACCGGGAGTCTGGGCTGAGACCGGCAGACGAGACCCCCGTCTAGCAAGCAGGCTACCAAGCATCGCCGTCTTGCCAGCAAGCGACACGATGCATCGATCCATTTCACCGAATACAACTACGGGCCAACATAGCCGTCCCCTGGCTTTCAGGTAGTTCTAAGACGACACCACACCAATACAAACAGTCAACCCTAATCGGTCAAGACACCCCTGCCTTTAGTAAGGTAAGCTGCCGATGCTACCTCCATCTCTTCGGCATCTGGCCCGCCACGCTAGCCAAGAGCCCAGGGATCTTTTTCGCGGTTCTACGTACCAGGCCGACTACTCGATTACTACGGGACGTCCACAAGCCTGCCGATGATTTTGACATCATGATATCTGACCCGTGCGTTGTGTCGAACATATTCCGAACGACCCGTCAAGAGTGGTTTCGCCATGCTCCAGGAGCCCGGGCGTCATTCCGCGGCGTCCGCTGCCATCGGACGGCTGCCACTCGGCTTAACTGCCATTGCCTGTCAAATGGATTGTTAGACAAGCAAGATGCGCCTGCTCTCTCTCCCCCGCGACACACGCGCTTGCATTGCATACTTTGAGTCACACAGCGATAAGCCATTACTTTCGGGCGTATCTAGCAGGATGCTGGTCAGTATGCTCCTTCTGCTCGCATGCATGTCAGAACATCCATACATTTGGCCCCCAGATCGACGTGGCAGGCAGGCTTCTTGATAACGCGGGAGAAGACGCGGGAATCAGGGATTCGTCAATAAAGTCTAAGCCGTTGGGATTGGAGCGGCATCTGTTAATCCCCGGGCCTTACATGGCTATGCTGGCAACTCGACTCCTCCTCTCCAGCAGCGAGAGTGAGACTGACCTGCAAACCATTGAAGCACCTACCTGCACGAATCATGGACTCTGAGAATGCCTGTCCAGTCAGAGTATCCCGTATTCGCGCTTAGCCCGACGCTGTCTCTCGCTTCGAACGGTCTCATTCCATCTCACCGTCTTCCCTTGGCTGACCTGAGCTTCCTTTCTTCTTCGCCCGATTAACTTTAACGGCGCTTCTGACTATACCGTAAACGGGAATGCAAGGCTCCCGAATTGTCATACATAGTACACGGAGGAATTAAACAATTCCATCCCAGCAACGCACTACTATCTGTCTGAACGTCGCACACGAGTTGCATCCGTCTGGGCAACGAGACGGCAGGCCCAGAACTTTGGGATTGAACCCTCTGCCAAGCGATGGTAGTGCAGCGGTAATGAATATCATACACGATATGCAGTCTCTAGCTTCTTGTTGCCCAGAATACGGGCACAAAAGGAGTTAGCTGATGTGCGCATGCCGCGTCGCGACGCTACACCGCAGCCGCCGTTCCAGCATGACGGCCCATCGCCCTATCCCAACTGCAATCCTGATACGAGAATCGCCAGCAGCCTCAACTGCATAGTCAGCTCCATACCCCTGGACACCGCCTGTCCTGTATGCCGAGCCCGACATATTCCAGCTGCCTGTCGACCCCAGCAGAGCCATCCACAGCCGAACAAGACCCTTGCGATCATTTCCCGCCCGCAGATGCAACCTCGAGGCTCATGCGCACCTCAGGATTTTGCACATGCTGATGAGAAACTATTGCATCTTGCGCCGGCCTAGAAGGTGCATCGTTCCCCATGACTGGTTGGGTGTGGTGCATCCCGCCCTAGCGCCTCTCATTCACCGAGCCTTGCAGCAGACCCCTGTCCCGGTCTATGGTCAGCCCCTCACGCCCAGTTGACTGTAATTGTCAGAATCAGCGGGGAGAACCTGGTGTTGGCTTCGTGGCGCAACGGGCTTGGGGTGACAGAGCATCGAGTGCTACCAAGACCGAGACTGATGATTTGTGTACTTCGGGGTGACGGCTGACGGCGTGGCAGCCTAGAGCGGCCTCCTGACAGCGCAGACCCTGTGGCTGCCGCGGAAGGATGCCCAAACATCTAAGTCAACTTCACTATCTTTTTCCGGATGCGGGTTGATGTCCGGCGCACAATCAAGTTTTCGATGGTCCCACCCGGAGCGGTGCCGATGGCCGCCGGCTCTTGGTGGGGCCGCCCGGGATCGGTCGGCCGGGGGTGCCGGCTTTCATTTTTGACATCCAACGCGTTTGACTTCAGTATCGCGTACGCATATTCAATTCATACATGTCTGATTGTACCGTCTAATTCTGATAGATTACTGGGCGTTTCAAAAAGTGACAAATTGAGATATTGCTGTGACCCATCCAGCTTCATCGTAGAACTGTGTCCCTTGTGGGAAGCTGTTCCCGCCAGATATCGACCCGCAAATCAACAGTGGCACTCGACCGACCCCTCTCCTATTGTCCCAGTGCAACAGAGCTTTTGGTTTCTGTCAAGTCCGCTAGCCCGAAAATGCTTTGACGGTTAGGCGAACCGAGAGGTCGGGTCTCTGCTTGCGCTTTGGCCGCAGGGGCATGCCCTTTGAGTGTGTGTGTGTGTGTGTGTGTGTGTGTGTGTGTGTGTGTCCCTACCTTCCGCCCACTCGATCTTTTCGGCGGCGGACATAGAATTTCTGCTTCGGAAATCATGGTCTTCTCGGAACGCCGTCTTCTCTCCGTATAGCGCTCGAGCACGTCGTTTTACGCTACGCCACGAGACTGCGGGGAGGAAGGGGGTCGTCGGGGCCGCGCCCATCGTCGGACGTTGTCTCGACGCACCTGAAGATTCTCTTGGCTTTCGTGTTCTTCGTTTGTAGATGGTCGAACTGGATGCAGAGGCTAGTTTCGGTGGAAACGTACGGGAGACTCAGGGTTGTGTGGTTGCTGGGACGTAGGTAGGGCGGCCTCGCGTTCTGAGGTAGGCAGGGTGACCTCCTTGCGTTCCGCCGGCAGCACCGCGTCCCGTTCGGGGAGGGTTGCCACGGTTCCGTCTCCGTCTCGAACCATCTTGAGGCGTTTTGGCAGGTTTGTTCCGTTGCCGGGCTGGTAGTTGGTATCCCGTTGAACGGCAACCGGAAGGGCCGGTCCCTCACGATACATGAGTTGAGTTGAGGGGCCTTGATCTCGGAACTGCGATTGATTCCGACTTGGATGTGTGACAGAACCTTGCGAAAGACAAATTCTCTGCTCGGTGACTTGCTGGAGGTTGATGAGCTGGGTGTTGTGAACGTGCCCAGGCGAGGTTGAGCTCAAGGACGTCTGAAATCATGACGTATTTGACGAAAGTCGGAGCGCTGTTAAGTTACGATCGAGGGGAGAGATCCATTGAGTTCCTCATTCATAATCTTAATCTCTAGAGTGTAAGATACGGCGTTCAATCAGCAACTCAAAGATGCGAATTTTGAGTCACGAACACGAAAAACATCCCCATCAGAAATCACAAAGAGATATCAGCCATAAACTAACAGGCTCACTCGAAACCGCCGAGCGGCGACGACCGGCACACGGATAGGAGTGACATGTTGAGAGTTTTCAGGCGAACTTACACCTCCCAAGGCTAGAACCCCTCAAACCCTTGGCAGGAGGTTGGGACTCTCTGTATCCCGATCGTCACGACGACGGGACGGGGCCCGGAGAGCTGAGAAGCATATCCCTCTTGACAGCCCTGTTGACGTTCGCGCCCGCAACGTCACGGATCGGACGGAAAGGCTGTTTAGCGAGGGGCGTTTCTTGGGTATATAAGCTTAAGCCGATAGGCCCCGAGAGTGAGCGGACTTCTCCTACGGAGGTATTTGAAGCTTGTTTCTTTGCCTTCACACTATGGGATCTTGACCTTTCATCTCGCAATCTATCACAACTCTTTTACAAGGCAAGCTAGAGTCTGTTCGGTGGTGATCAGAAAAAAGGTTGCTGGTGACGTGGTGATACGCGACGACATCTGATATGTGCTTCTGGTGGCGTCAAACCAGGCCGGCGGGATAGATCCAGACCGCTATGTGGACTGGCCGAGCGTTTGTGAGAGCAAAGACAAGGTTTTTGGGTTGCCGAATGGAAGGGGGACGTGAGGACTATTAGATGATTATGTTCCATCGGCACTCTGCGCTTCCGACAACTCTTAACTTGTGCCAGGCCACATCCGGCTGAACCTGCGAGTGAAGCCTCCTTGGAGGTTCTCGCGAAAGCTTCGGGCTCTGCAATTGATCGGTCCATCCACCACGGCGCTATAGTCTCCCGAAACCTATTCCCGTGAAGGCACTCTGGACTGCGTTCTACTTCCATGCTCAGAAGACGCTCGCCAGATCCTGAGATAACTCCGACGGGACAGAGAACTCCACCGGAACACCATCAACGTCTCCTGAAAGCCTCCCCGCCGACAATGCCTTCTGCCGCTATATTGCCCATCTAGTATTCAATCGTGCTTTCATTCATTCCCCTTTATAATCACAAGGCACCCTAAGCTGGATACCATCCGCAACCACCATCCAGAAGTGCCTCCCATCCTCAGCCAAAAGGCTAAGGAAGAAAAGAGGGGAGGCCACGTAAACGCGCTTTCGTGCGGTGTGTGTTTTCTTCGTGGGCCTACTTGGGCTGTTACTCCAACGCCACACTTCCGGCCGTTTCGTCGGTAGTGGACTATCGCTCGGTGGAATACGTTGGGGCCGCCGGGGAGGCGTGACGGCGATGGAGCGGACATGCACCGACGGAGCGGGTTGACCAGCGAAAGGGGAGAGAGGACTTTCAAGGAGATGCAAGCACGTGGCCGCATGTGACCGAAAGGTTGATGGTGAAAGAAAAGGAAGGAACCGCTTAGTCTAACGGCCTCAGGGCCGGAAGGAACAGAACTTGAAATTCATCCGCAGGACGTACAGATGTCCAAGTACTTATTTATATGAATTGATACATAAAAGGTGCTAAAACTGACGTGAGGTCTCCCTGTCGTCCACTAAAATCATCATTCTGCCCGTTGGGAACAGGGACGGGTATAACATGCGGAACCCCGAGGAGGCAACCAATTCTTTCAACCAGAGACACCTCCTACACGCAGTAGCAGTCGCAGTCCGCCCCGTTGGCCATGTACCTCCCGTTGGACGTGCGGCACTGAATCCCCCAGTTCGTCAGCAACAAAGTCCTCGGGAAGGAGAATCGGAAATCAGGTCAGGAAGGACCTACCTTTTGGCCGCACAGGGTCCTGCAGCCGTTCTGGTCCGCCTGGTTGCAGTTCGACACCCACTGTAGCGAGCACACAGTCAGCTCCGCACGTACGTTTAGTGTCCTCGTAGGGCCCCCTCCCTCGAACCAGACAAGGTCGATCCGTCTCGAGGAACCTTTTCGATGGTGGGGCTGGGAAGGAGACCCCGATGGGAGAGAAACTCACTCCTGCCGGCCACTGGGTGCCGCACTTCTTCAACCTCAGCTCGGCCGACACGAGGGAGATCTGCAGCGCAGCAAGGAGGAAGGCGAGAGAGAAGCGCATTTTGAATGAGCGAAACAAGAAAATGTTTAAACGAGAGTTGAGGTAAAGTCAAGAACAACTTGATGTGATTGTCACAACATTCACAGATAGAAATGAACCGTCTTTATATCAACTTGCCAAGACCAGAGAAAGTCCTCAACTTACCCCCTTATTCTATCAAAAGCCATCTATAAAGCCGAATCGTTCGGCTATGCTAGAAAAGCACAACTAGAAAAGTTGCCTGTTCTGGGAATTTAAGGTTAGCCCAAAACCCGACTGACTCATGAATTCAATCTATTAAACTCTTCTTCCGTAAGGGGACGGCTGACCTCTTTTCTTTCTCTGCAATATATCCCAAGCAGCACCGCGTCCCTGACCGGCTTGTCGAAGTGCCCGACGAAACCACCAAATTACCATTCTATTCTTCTCGGCCGGGAGGGGAACAGAAGAAACGGAGAGCTCGGAGTGCCGATCCCCGCCGGACCGTGCGTCTGGCCCACCATATTCGGAGCCCGCTCCGGGAAATAGTGGGTACCGGCCGCTCGTAGACACTGCTTCCGAGCCCTCCGGGAGGATACACGCCGCATAGTCACAGGAAGAAGGGCAACCGAACACGGCAGAGGAGGATGCGGGAGAGATCCGACGGACGCTGCCAACCAAGGAGTCACATTTCGCGCATGCTTTCGCAGTATAGTTGGAAGAAGAAAACAACTGAGCCTTCTTTTTATCTGGTCCCAACTCGCCAACTTGCTGCTGGTAACTTTTTCTCGACTCGAGGCCGTATACCAGAAAGGGAACTAGAAGTAGAGAAAAAACAAATATAAATCCACAACTTCGCTGGCTCTACTACGCACCAGTGGCCTCCTCGACGTCGAAAATAGGCTCCACTCCGCTCCACGTGCCCTTGGACCTCTCCTCCCAGTATGAGTCCTTGCCCGTCCTGAGCTTCCACACCTCCTCGCCTTCCGGTCCCTGCCCGACTTTGACGAACCACTTGGGCTTGTGCTCTTCTCCCTTCTCTTCCAGAACGCGGCGGCGCGCCCGCTGCGCCTCCTCCAGCTTCACCTTCCACTCCTCGGCCTCGTCCAAGTCGCCCTTCTCCGCCAGCCGCTGGTCGGGCCTCAGTCTGCTGTCTGTGGGCGGCAGCCTGCCCTTCTCGATTTCCGTCACCTCGTTGAGCGCCGCTGCGAACAGTGTCATACCATACGTGTTCGCGGCGTTGTCGACGAGCTTGCCGACGCGCCAGATCTCCTGACCAGCGGCCTTGCCCGCTTGGACGACGCGGAGACCGCCTGTCCAAGTTCCAGAGAGGCTGCTCCCCGTGTGGACGCCGTCGGGCCCGTAGGTTTCGACCTGCACGTCCTCACCTCGACCACCGAACATTCCCTTGCTGCGGAATTCGACCGAGGCCTTGGCACCAGTGGAATCGTTGGAAATCGGCATCACGCCGACAGGTTCGACGTACTTCTCGCCCATCACCACGTTACGCAGGAACATGGTCGCGTGAGTCCAAGAGTATAGCTCGTCCGTTCCGTCAGGGAGTCGCAGTGCGACACGGACACGACCCTCCGTTGTGATCTCGGCGCTCTTGCCCCAGAATTTCTGGGATGGTGCGGGTGACTGGCTGAAGGACCAGCTGGCTGAGTCGGCCTGCATGGCGAGCCTGACCGGGCGGTGGGAGACCTTCTCGACGACAAGGCGGAATCCACCGGGGACCTCTTGCTCTGTCCGCAGCATTTCATACGTCTCGCCGAGCAGGGGGTTGAAAGGTTTGCGGATCGCGCGCTCCTTTGCTCGGCCGGTGCTGAACTGCGAAACTGCAAACGCTGCCACGTAGAGAAGACGGTCCTTGGATTCTTTCTGCAAGGCGGCTTGGTCGAGAAGTTGAGCATACTCAAGTTGCTCGGCAACGCGCTGAAGGAGTGATATCGGTTCGTTGGCAGAAACGGGCATACTGATTGTGCTAAGATCCTTGCCCACATTCTTGCGCACGAAAGCAATCAGACTCGGAGGAGGTACCACAGACGGCGGTATCTTGCTTCGCCTCGTCACTGAGATATCCACAGGCAACGGCGAGAGGCTCTTAGGCTTGGCTGGGTAGCAGCTGCTGTCGTCCTGACCATGACCTGCGTCTTCTTCAGGCACCGAAGAAATGGATGATGAATCGCTGAGGTGCTCGTCTGCGTCTGAGTCTGGACTCTCGTCCTCGCTCTGCGCAATCCTAACGATCTGCGAATTGGTCTCACCAGCCTCGGCGTCAAAGAACTCGTCGGTCGACGCGGTTTCCATGCTTCTCCTAGAAGGTGCGGCCGAAAGAGGCGCGGGCATTCTCCTACGCTTGCTGCTGGCGATGAGGGTTGTAAATTCGGACACGACAGAGTCCAGATCGGCAAGCAGTGACGCGCAGTGTTCCTGAGTGCTCTTTTCCTCGTGTACCGATGCCTTAGACTTTGATTTTGCGTGGCGTGGGCCGTTGGAGCTGACAGTCGTTGTGACGGAGCCAGGGGCTGGAACGGCAAGTGCGCTCGCAGGCGAGGCTTGTTGCATTTGCGGGGTGGTAGCGGTCGGAGTAGCATTGCTCGATTTGCGTTTCCAAAACGGCCGTCGCTGTTGCGGTTGCTCAGCTGCGGCAGAGGCCGGGAAGTAGCTGTCGCCCTCCTCGGTCACAGAGCTTCCAGGAGACAAGAACTGGGACGCAGCCATGCTGACGGGCCTCTGGCTGGACATGTCCTTAACCAAACGACGCAGCGCATCCCTCGTGCCAACCATTCGGCTCACAAGAGTCTCGACCTGCTGCCATTCACGGTCATCCTCAATGCTCGACTGGGACGGCTTCAGATGCGTCGTGTTAACCCTCAAAGGGGCGGTCAAGGCGTTCTTGGGCTGCGCCGGCCCCGTCTCCGCGCCTCTCGCTGCCCTGCTGGCCTTCTCCAGTGCTTTCGCCCAATCACTGAAGTCCTTGGCATTGGAGGCCCGCAGATGCCAGATCTCAGCGCCAGAGTCGATGTTAATTTCTCTGCGACGCTCGTCTGCTGCGATGGCAGCAAGGCTCAGGGGAATGGCGCCACGGAGCGCAGAAGAATTGCGGTTGTAGTAGTACGAGAGGGTGCAGGACGAGTAGTCGAGGGAGAAGAACCTGCGCGCATATCCCTGGCCCTTCTTTCTCCTTCTCTTGTGAAGTATACCCGTATGGTAGTTTGAGTTCCCGTCACTGCGACCAGACGCGGATGTAGGTCGGCCCGCTGCCTGCATCTGACTGTGGAGACTATCCTGAGAGGCGGAGGTGACGGGGTTCACCTGAGGCAGGCTCGTTCGGCTGGCCGTTGCGTTCGCTCCAGCTTGGAGATTCGGGAAGGCGTGGGCGGTGGTCTGCGGGGGTGCGCCGGTCGGGTAGGTCAGGAGAACGAAGGTGGCCGTCTTGGAAATCTGCTTGGAGAAAGTATTGTCAAAAACCAGGCCGAACATTCCGCCCTGGCCTTGAGGCACATCCCAGGTACCGGTCGAAACCTTGTCCGCGTCGCATTTCCCGTGCCATTTCACCGGTATGAAGCCCTTGGTGGCCAGCTGTTCTTGGGCGGTGCTCGCATCTCTCTTGGCAAATCGACCTTTGGGCTCGGCTACGCCGGAAGTGATGGCTGCAGCATCGTCGTTCTGGATCGAAACGAGGCCGGTGGCGCCGGTGCCTGGGTGCTTGACGATGCCAAAGTTGCTGCCGAGGCGTCTGGTAAGCACGTGTCGAGTTGGAGACGCAGGGAGGGAAGAGAGGGGAAGGCGGTTGCGGGTACGCACATGGACTTCTTGTGCGGCTGGACGCTCCAAGAGATGGTGTGGCCTTCGTCGACCTTGACCCAACGTACGATGTAGGACTACACACACGGGCGAGCTGTCAGAAACCATAGGTCCGTATTGTCGGCCAGTCGAGCCGAGGGTGAGGTCGAGGGCGAGAGCGGGAGGGGAGGTCCGGGGATGACGGCGACTCACGTACCTTGCTATGGATCTCCAACTGCTCAATGCCCGCCATTTTCGTAAGCTTGAGCTTGAGCTTCGGGGCGGACGACGGGTTCAGAGCGTGATGTCCAAGACGAAGTCGATCATGAGAGGTCCCAACACTATCGAGGGGACATGTCGTGGAGGGTGGAGGTAGTAAATATGAAATCAATTGCGAAGGGAGGGAGAAAAAAGGCCTGAGGTCCGCGGAGGAGAAAGGCGAGAGAAGAGACGGGACGGGATGCGACACCCTTGTCCGGAGCTGCAGCGGCGGGCAGTACGACGCCGTCAGGTACGCGGAAGAAGGGTACGCACGCACGGCGCAGGCAGGTCATCGAGGGAGGTACCTACAATGGAAGGTACCTATCCAGGTACCCAGTAGGCGACTTTGGGCGCTGCTCCTCACGTGTAGGAGGTCCTTTGGGGCCGCGAGGCCACCTCACCCAGCCCCTCAGGCCTGTTCGGACAGCCTAATGTGGTAACCTACATAGGTACCTCAGCATGCCGAGCTCGCCCAGCCACAGCGCAGGTGTACCCTTGACAGTTGGTTGGGGGCGGGACGTCATTCGGGTCGATTGCTCTAGCGGTGACTGGCTACACTGTACCGTTGGGGGGGATAAGCGGAGACGAGGGGGGGAATGGTACAAACGACAAGCGGGCTGTGCGCTCAGAGTGCGGTAAGCCGCGGGTGCTGGCGAGCAGGGTAAGAGCTAGCTGTCCACTATCGCAGTGGCAGCGCCCCGAAGGGCGAAGGGTGGATCACGCCCGCTGAATGTCGTGAGGCTGGGACCGCTGGGCGGCAGGCTTCACATTCGGGGCCCTGAGGCCGGTGTCTACACTACCTAGGTAGGTACCCCTAGGTACCTCGGAAGATACTTGGGTACTTCGTACCGTTGCTACTATTAATTGCAGCAAGATCCATCAATCCAATTGAACATGTCTGGGTTGGCCAGGTCGGACTCCAGGCAGTCATTTTACCTATGCAGGACTCCTCTGGCCATTTTGAGGCCCTTGGGAAATGGACAGTCATGTTTGTTGCTCTTTCGTTTGCAAATGAGCCTCAACACCAGCCGGCCACAGATTCGCGGTGCTACATCTACATGTCCGGTCGTCTCGGCGTTTTTGAGACGTTGCGCTGCGTTGAGCCCTGTCAAACCGACGTACGGACGCGGTATCCGCGTACTTGCGCAAGTGCGTCCATCCACTGGAGCCTGGGAACCTGGATCTAGGCAAGGTGAGGTACTCGTCGCGCGTGCCGTCTTTCCGTCTATACCGTCCCATCGGGAACATCAGCCTTGTCCTGTCGACGTTACCGACTAGTCATCTGCTGACCAAAGCTGTGTCGCTCTGGATCTCGATTCGACCGTCGATAACGACCTAGCAGACAGGCTCTTGAACGTCCGCCACATCACGACGCCCTAGCAGGAGCGCTCAGAGACAGAGCGTTGAAACGGCTATTCGATGGGCCCGAGACCACGAGCAGGAGAAACGCAGCGGGAAACACGGATGGGCGTGGCCTGGTTTCCAGAAAGACAAAGACCGAGTGAGCCGCATTTCGTCTATCAGAAACACGCCCGGTCCAATCGAAGGTGACCGGGAACACCGGGCATCTGGGTGGTGTATGATGTATCTCCTGCTTACCTCCACTGCCTGATAGGCAAATCGGCAAGCGTTGGGTTCCTGAGGTGTAGAGCGAATATAGTTGATCCAGGTGGCCACAATAGACAGACCACGAGGCCAAACGGTGAAGCACTTCCTTTTTGAGAGACGAAGTGGTTGCGTTGGGACAGAGGGTGGGAGACTCGAAATACTGGACTACTAGGTATGGAGCGTTGATACGCTATGGTGACATCCTTGCCCGCAAATGCGAGGTCTCGGCAGCACCCGATGGACCTGGATCCGCGGCACCACCGGATCAATGTCGGGCCTTTGGGTATTCTCTGAGGTGGTTCTCGCCCGATGTTCCGGTCCTATCCTCCCCTGGCGGAGATGAGGGAAAATGGGAAAATGGGAAGAGTGAGGAAAAAAAGAAAAAAAAAAAAAGAGAGAGAAACATAGCACAGCCGTTGGCGGCCGTTGCCAGTCCCTTCGCCAATTCGCGGATACCTAGCCGAGCATGGGAGGGGAAGAGCTGCTCTGAGGTCCAATCCACTCCCACGCGTGGTGTTGGAGATTTCTGCTGGTGCTCTCTTCAGTGTCATCGATGCCTCGGCCCCTTTCTTATTTTTACTCTCAGTGACATTGCTGACGACGTTTTATTGATTGTTTCCCCTCCCCTCCGTCCCACTGACCTAGCCTCCTTGATCTCGCTCTGTCCCCTCGCTCTTTCCCTCTCTCTCTGGAGCCTCTTTCCATGATTAGACCCATAGCCTGCGCCCCCCAGCCCCAAGCCCCAATATATCCAGCGATCCACGGTCATGGACACTATCCTCTTTCGGTTAGAAGGCCGACTCCACTTTCATGTTCCCCCCCTCTCCAGTCTTCGCGAATTGCTGCACCCGGGGCGGATTCACTTGCAAATCGATCGTCCCCTTTTTCCTGAGTCGCGCATCCTCTGTGTGTGCCTATCTTACTGCTCCGTACCAACATACATTGCCCAATGTATAGCGAGCTAGGAGGTCACAGGTGCCTTATTGTCACCTAACTTTTGGGCTTGGGAAGCCATCCATAATCTGCATCAACCACCACCACCTCCACCTCCACCTCCCGCCATCGCCCACAATTGGAACCGAAACAGAAACATACACACGCGCGCACCAGGTCGGTCATCGACTCATCAAGGTTGGACCGCCATTTCTCCTACGTCTTTCTCGACTTTTGCATTGCTCGCTGAGTGAGGCATACCCCATCCTGCATCCCGCTTTGCCGCTTCATTCGCGCAACCTCCCGCTTTCTTCTAGGGCCGCAAGCCCAGCAGCGCAAGTCTCACATTCGACTCGACGAGACTCGATCCGACACCGTCCCCTCTGGCCGTCCAGCCCTTCCGACGCATGACTGAGGCCATGTGTGTCGTCGTGGTTTCCTTCCCTCCTTCGACGTCGCCTTCTCTCTGCCCCAGTGCATAACTTCCATGGTACACCTGGTCGTCTTAATACCTGCTCCATAAGCCCATCTTTCCTGCCCAATTACTTGCTGCAGCGCCTTCCCTGCATCGCCTTGAGGACCCCTCGATCTGTCTCCAACCCCATAGGAGCCGCCGCCGCCGCCGCCGCGCTTCTGCCCGAACCAAACGTGTCTCTGCGCGAAACACGCCGAATTGCGCCAACCAAACCACCAACCAAGAAAGCTGTCTTCAACGTCGACCGTTGCACATCACTTCGCTTTCCACCATGGCGGGTGTACTGAGCAAGCGCCAGCAGGCGCGCAACGAAAAAGCCCTGCACGATCTGGTTCAGTCCGTTGCCGGAAATAACTTCTGCGCCGATTGTCAGGCACGGAACCCAGGTTTGTGCAACGATGCCCACCCGCTCAGACCGTTTCTCCTTACTGACAGCAGTTCTCAGCATGGGCCTCCTGGAGTGTAAGCACGATAAACCCAATCCAACCCTCTGCGCACTGTCGATGCGATCCCGAACCGATTACCGCCGCGGGACGGCACGCGACGAACCAATACTGACTGACATGGGCTGTAGCTGGGCGTGTTTCTGTGCATGCGATGTGCCGCGATCCATCGAAAGTTGGGCACGCATATCTCAAAGGTGAAATCCTTGAGCATGGACAGCTGGTCAAACGAACAAGTCGAGGTTGGTCCGGTCGACCCCGTCCCTTGCGTCGTATCGTCCCTAACGTGTGCTGCAGAATATGAAAAAGGTCGGCAATGTTAGGTCTAACCAGATATATAACCCGGACAACAAGAAGCCTCCTGTTCCGATCGACGCAGACGAGGTCGATTCCGCAATGGAGCGTTTTATCCGCTCCAAGTACATGAATAACAACCCTGCACCTCCCAGGAAACACCATACCGGTCTTTCGGACGAGGGCGTCCCACCACCCCTGCCCCCCAAGGCGGGAGGCAAGTTTGGCTTCAGATCCGCGTCGTCGATTTTCCCCCTCTCCTCTCGCTCGAAAAAGGAGTCTGCTATGCGCAACGTGCCGAACCCTAGGGATATGCCGCGAAGCCCCTCCCCGGGAGAACTGCCCAACAAGCCCTCCAAGGTCTTTGGCGCCAGCGTTCAGTACGAGCAAGAAGACACGGAGAGGAAGCTGGCTCACTTGAGGGACATGGGGTTCTCGGACACACAGCGAAACATCATGGTTCTGAAAGGAGTGAACGGGAACTTGGAGCGAGCCATTGAGGCTTTAGTACGACTGGGCGATAGCGACAGAAAATCGCCGTCATTGACGGGTCCTCGGGAAAGCTCTTTACGCGCGACGCGCTCGCACGCGAACCTCTCGACTACCAGCGGGCTCTCTGCACCGCAGCAGACGTTCGGCAACCAGCCGCAATCTCCCTCCGCGGCCGCTAGCAACAACCCGTTCGAACTGCTCCCGCCGCAACCCCAGTCTTCTCAGTCAACCGGAACGTTGCTGAACAAGAACCCCTACGCGAACAACCCCTTTGGAGCACCGAACCAGGCGCAGCAAGACTTCAACGACGCCTTCAGCAACATGTTCCTGGCGCCTGCCCAGCCCCTGTTCCCGCATCACACCGGCGGCGTTCCATCCTCGCAGCAGTTTGCTCAACCGCAACCCCTGACATACCAGCAGCCCATGGCGCCTGCGGCACCTCAGGCCCAGCAGAACTACAACCCCATGAGCTTTAATAGTAATATGACTTACCCGCAGCCGATCCAGCCCCAGGCCACGGGCTACAACCCTTTCTTTGCGAACCAGGCCCAGCCTGTGCCTCAGCAACAGCAAAACCTGGCCCTCAGCACGAACCCAATGTCTGGCGCCTTTGCCAATAACCCCTTCGCGCGATCGCCAACAAGGATCCAGTCGCCCTCGCTCGGCCAGATTCCCGAGCAATCGCAGTCCAATTTCTACACTAGCTCGCCGCAGCCACTGTCGCCGCAGAACACGAACCCGTTCTTCTCGCAGATGGGGACGCAGCCGCAAGCTCAGCATCAGATGCCTACCATTCAGCCGCAGCAACCGCAGCAAGCATCCCCGTTCCAGCCGCAGCAGACTTCTTCGTCGCCATTTCAGCAGCAGCCGTCCCCGTTCCAACAGCAGCAGCAGTTCGGAGTGCCGCAGCCCCAGCAACAGCAGCCGTCCCCGTTCCAACAGCAGCAGCAGTTCGGAGCCCAGCAACAGCAGCAGCAGTTCGGAGCCCAGCAACAGCAGCCGTCCCCGTTCCAACAGCAGCAGCAGTTCGGAGCGCCGCAGCCACAGCAACCACTGCAGCAGCAGCAGCAATGGGCTCAGCAGGACGTTCAGCAACAACAATTCCAGGCACCAGCGCCGCAGCCCGCGTATCAGCAGCCCCAACGGCCAGATAAGGCCTCAATCTTGGCGCTGTACAACTTCCCGCAACTCGCTCCCCAGCCAGCTGCAGCCCAGACACAAGCGCAGGAGCCAGCGCAGGCCGATGCACCAACATCTCAGCAACCAAGCCAGGACGCTGCACTGGCGGCGGGCACCAAGAATCCCTTCCTGCCAAATGGGCCGACGTCACCTGTCATGAACCAAAAGGACGTGGGGCCCCGCAAGGCTGGGGTGAGCCGGGAGAGCATGGCATTTACGGATATGCAGTGGACCAACGGTCGCCACAGCCCTGATGCCTTTGCCAGTCTGAGTGCCAGGCACATGTAAGCGAGGGAAGTGGTGAGCGAAGCTGGGCTCTTCTTGTACATAACTGCCTTCTTTTGTGTAAGATACTGTTAGATTTCGCGTATATTACGTATATTAACGTTGTGTGTGATTCTATAGCTATAGGGGCCTTCTACACGTCTTCTACCTTAATAGTATTATAGGCCTTTAAACCCCTTAAACGCGGCCACGGCCTTTAGAGCCGCTAAAACGTTGTTCTGGAGTGGCTGTTGGCCTTGTTAAACGCCGAAATCCGCCCTCACGTTATAGTGCACTAGCGGCTCTAAGCTACGTAATCTGACACCACTAGTAACCATGGGCGAACTCGACATTTTCCCGCAACCTTTCGAGGTCATCAGTCAAGACTCGTTGGTCTTTATAAAATTGACCAGCGAGGGCTTAGACCTTTTGAAAGACGAACTAACGGAAATCCAACGCGCATCTGTGCAGAAGATCGACTTCCAAGTCGTCCTTCCTGAAGTCGAACGCAAACGCCTTGAGAAGATCCAGAGTACCAGCGAGGCCGCCAAAAACAACGCAGTCTTCACAACGGCCATCCAGGATTTCTTGGCCATCCTCTCAACGTGGCCATCTCGCGATGAGGCTGGCATCAGACTGACGATCAGCGCCGTGTCGCCCACGGACGCAGCGATAGAAGAGATGCTGGAGAAGGGAGAGCTCGAGAGCGACCGCCAGTTCCCCATCTACGACACGCGCTTCAGGACCCGGGCGCTCAGCATCGACCGGAGCCTGCTGCCGGGCGGGAAGCTGCCGGACGTCGCGTGCGTGTCGGACTTCTCATTCGGCACGACCAACGGCCGGCCGTTCAACCCGGACGCCTTCGCCGCCGTCGCCGGCGCCTTGGTCTCGGCGAGGAAGATGCTGTGGGACTTTTTGCCGCCCTCGGCCCGCGTGACGTACGACCGCCGCATGGCGTGGCAGTCGGACCTGAAGACGTTCAGGGAGGCCCTGGGCGCCGCGCTGGCCGACACCCCGTTCCCGAAGCTGGCGGAGTTCGAGATCGTCACGGACAGCGGCGATCCCTCGAACGAGCTCTTCGAGCCCGCGGACATGACGGGTGCCGGGGAAGACGCCCTCGGCGTCGGCGTGCGGCGCGTCCTCCAGCTTCCCACGCTCGAGAAGCTCCGTCTGGGATCTCGTTGGGTCCTGACCCCGGCGGCGTTTAGCAGCCCGCTGCGCTGCCCCAGTCTCAGAGAGCTCCGCGTCGACCTGGCCATGACGACCGCGGACGGGAAGTGGCTCTACGCGGGCGATTTTGACAATCTCCCCGTCCCCGAGGATTATCACGGCTCGGAGGAGGACACGGAGGCAGAATTCGACTCTGAGGACTCTGACGCGTCCGACTTCTACCCCGTCATAAGAACAAGAGAGGCCGAGGGCGACATTCCGGAGCTCGCGTTCCGCGTGACGCCCGACAACGCGACGTTCGTCCCCTTGATCTCGTCCATCGCCGCGGCGGTCGCGGGGATGCCGGAACTCCGGAGACTGCAGGTCGTCCTCGGAGGATCGGTGAATGGGACGATTGCGCCGTTGTACATCAAGTATTTCGCGCCCGGGGAGACGGATCCGGGAGAGTCGCCGGACACGGTGCCCGAGAGCATGAGGGCTTTCAAGGCAGAGAACCTGGGACGGCCACGCTGGTGTCTGATGGGCATCGGCGATTTTGACAAGTCTTGGAGAGTCCCGCAGGGGTTGGAACGGGCGTTTGTGGGAGATTCTGGGGAAGGATGTTTCCTTCTCTACACGAATCCGTGATTGGAACCTTCACGGTAGATCGGGTTTAAAATGGCAACGTCACCAATGCCGATTCGTCCACCCTTATGCTGTAGCACGCTAGCGGCTCTAAGCCACGTAATCTGATAGATATCATTAATCTAGGGACGCTGGAGATTTCACGTGCCACGGGATGTGGTGCATATATGACAGCGAGGGATCTCCCTGCTGGTAAATCAAGCTTTTTTTCTTTTTTATTTTCCATCAGAATTTTGCTTTTCCCCTCATTGTTTTGCCTTGCGTTCGCATGTGGGCGCCAAGGTGTCGTCTAATTTTTTCCCCTCCCCTTTCCGTTTAAGCTTCTGTCTACCTACACTACTTGTCTGTTCGAGCAACAATGTCTAGCACGAGTCCGGCTGTCGACGCTTTCTCCTAGGAGCGCTGGTGTCGTAGTACAGTCCGTTTCGGCCCCGAGATCGGAGATCCCTGCCACTAGACCGGCCCCGCACCTCGTAGGACGCTATGCCCGGATCGGAGATCGGTGCCTGGTTGGCCAACGACGTGCCGTGCAAATTGCACTCGGCCGCGGCCAACTCAATTCGCCGATATCACCGCACCGTCGTCCCGCGACTTCAAATCCCGCGGTGACTCAAAGCCCGGGTTCTTGCTGGCATAGGTGGGAGGCCGAGTTCTCCCGCCTGGTCACTTCTTCTCGTCTTGGGTTAACGTACTTTTCCCCCTCTTTTCGTAGCACATCGAGCGATCTGGCCTCATATCTGCGGTAGCTTTCTTGTTTTCCTGCTTCAAGCACCAGTGCTACTCATCTCAAAGCCATGGCGACCCCCAACTTCCACGCCCGGCTCCTCGCCGCCGTCCCGGACGGGGACGCAGCCCACACCCTGCCGTCCGCGGCTGCGCTCTCCAACGCCTCGGCCTCGCTCCCCCGACCGGAGGGGGAGGGCTACCTCTCGCCGCTCGGGACGGAGGCGACGCTCTCGCACATCCTCGACGAGATCGTCCCGGGCCTCAACGGCCAGGCGCGGAGCGGCCGGTACTACGGCTTCGTCACCGGCGGGACGCTCCCCGTGGCCGAGGCGGCGGACAACATCGTCACGGCGCTCGACCAGAACGTGCAGGTGCACCTGCCCTCCCAGACCGTGGCCACGGAGCTCGAGAGCGTCGCGCTGCGGATGCTCGCCGACCTCCTGGACCTAGAACCAGGAAAGGGAGCGGACGAGGAGGTGTGGAAGGGCCGCACGTTCACCACCGGCGCGACGGCGAGCAACGTGCTCGGCCTGGCGTGCGGCAGGGAGGCGGTCGTCGAGAGGAGGGGGGGTAACGTCGGCGAGGCCGGCCTGCTCGGCGCGTGCGCGGCGGCGGGGATCAGGGAGATCCAGGTCCTGACGAGCATGGGCCACAGCTCGCTGTCCAAGGCCGCGAGCGTCGTCGGCCTGGGGCGGGCGAGCGTGAAGGAGCTGCGGGCGAGCGCCGACGAGCCGTGGAGGCTGGACCTGCGGGCCGTCGAGAGGGAGCTGGCGAGGGAGGGCGTGGCGAGCATCATCGCCGTGAGCGCGGGCGAGGTCAACACCGGCCGGTTCGCCACGGGCGGGCTCGAGGAGATGCGGAAGCTGAGGGAGCTTGCGGACCGGTTTGGCGCGTGGATCCATGTGGACGGAGGTGAGATGTCTCGTTCTTCTCGTGGTGGCTTGAGGACTTTGGCTGATGCTGGGCAGCATTCGGCATCTTTGCCCGCGCTCTGGACGACTCTCCCGAATTCAGGGTGATCAAGGCCGCGGCGGCCGGACTGGAGCTCGCCGACAGCATCACGGTGGATGGTCACAAGCTCCTGAATGTGGTACGTAGTTCCTGGGCGCCTCGGTGAACAATGCGGCCTGGGTGCTGACCATCTCCAACTAGCCATACGACTGCGGCATGTTCTTCACCCGCTCCCTGCCGACGCTGACCTCCGTCTTCACCAACCCCAACGCGGCGTACCTCTCGTCGGGCCCCTCCCCCATCCCGAGCCCCCTGAACATCGGCCTCGAGAACTCGCGCCGCTTCCGCGCGCTCCCCGCGTACGCCGTCCTCCGCTCCGAGGGGCGCCCGGGTCTCGCCGCCATGCTCGGCAGGATGGTGCTCCTCGCGCGCAGGATCGCGGGGTGGGTCCGGGAGTCGGAGGCGTACGAGCTGCTCCCCGAGGGCGGCTGGGGCCTCGACGAGACGCACATGGTCGTCCTCTTCCGCGCCCGGGACGACGCGCTGAACGAGGAGCTCGTCGAGAGGATCAACGGCACGCGCCAGATGTACGTCAGCGGCACGAGCTGGAAGGGGCAGAAGGCCGTCCGCGTCGCCGTGGGGACCTGGAGGGTGGACGTCGAAAGGGACTTCGACGCCGTCACGAAGGTTCTGGGTCAGGTGGCCGGGTCTCGATAAGAAGAGCTCCGCAGGGCGAACTATGAGGAGGGGGGAAAAAAGTCCATGGTGAATTGGGCCTTTCCCGTTTTCTGTGGTTCCCAGTCGCAGCTGCCTTCCCGGGGTTCGACCTGATGCTGTATGGGGAAGGCGCCCCCCCGGGGTCGCTCCTTCCTCATCGGCCACGCACACAACCACACACACGCACCCACCCTCCTGGTCGCTCCTTCCCCCCTTCACACAGGAGAGACGCCCGGCCTACCCTTCTTCTATTCGAACTTGTCGAGATGCTGTCACCAACACAGAAGGCGGCTCCTAGGCGTAGGGGTTCAGGTCAAACTGTGGATGTGGTCACACGCCAAGGTCGATTGTTCGATTCCCGATGTTGTCGCCACTCCCGATTTCCGATCCGATCCCCGATTCCGAGCCCGATTTTCGAGATTTCCCAGCATGTGCGCCAGAGATGTAGGTCCCACCAACCGGCGGAGGTGGGGCTGAACTCTTTTGACTTTTTGACTCTATTGATGTTTCTTCTTTTTTGCTGTGCTGGGCGTCGTCGTCGTTTTGCTCGCGGTGGCTGTCGGTCTGGTGTTGTGGTGTTGTGGTGCTGTGCCCGCTCACTATGGCAACGCGGCGGCTGGGTTGCTCACCCCACATACACACACGCGCTCGCGCGCAGAGACGCATACCGGTAAAGATATGTATTAGAAACCTCTGTACATGAGGCTGTCGCCGGTTAGTATTCAGGGGGCGAATGCTATTTCATAGAAGTCTGCGAAGCATTCGCACAAAAGTGAGCGCACAGTATCAATCGCATTTATAGGGAGACGCGTGTACAGGGGGAAATATTATTTATTGCTTATGTATGTAATCTTCTCAAACGTCGAGGATCGCCTCGAGGGGGATGCCCCAGTACCAACTGGCCATGCCCATGGCACCCATGCTCATGGTGAAGGCCATCAAAAAGTTCACGTCATTGTTGTCCAGCAAGTCCCATCCAGTCTCGACCACACGCGACGGCTGCGCGTCACCGAAGCTGGACTTGCGGTGCTTGTTCTTGGGGTCATATCTCTCGCCTCCAACCTCAGGGGCGTCCACGTCGTCAATTGCGCTAGACTCCATCTTCTCGACGGCACGCTTGCCCTCTCCGTGGAGAGCGGCAGCCTTGATGGCGGCACGCTTCTGGTTTTTGTCTGCGTGGTCGGCCGGGTCGCTGGAGATGAGAACCTTGGTCCCGCCCTCGCCCTCGACGATCTTGCCGGAGCGGACGTCCTTCACGGAGCGCTGGAAGACGGCGCCCAGGACGCTGTCGAGAAGGCTGCCGAGAACGCCCCAGAGCGTCATGGCCAGCATGAAGGTCGATCGCTGCTGGGTGGTCCAGGCGCCGATGCCGCCGCCGACCTTGCCGACCGTGGACTCGCCGCAGAGGGGCAGGAAGACCATCGAAGCCGTGACAATGATCATCGATCCAAGAGCTCCGGCCGCAATTCCCAGCGGGGTAACGCCTCCGTTCGTGCCGCGGGGGACCTTGCGCAAGGTGGGGGAAGTGATCAGGCGCGGCTCTCCCTTGGCGAGAATGCCCAGCTCCGAGCTAAACGTGTCAGCAGCGACGGCGGCATAGTTGGCGATGATTCCGACGACAAGAAGGTCTCCTCCCCAGGAGAAGCAGAGTGTGCCGGAAGGGTTCGGTGTAGTCGTGTCGACGATGGCGTCCTTTCTCTTGTTCAGTTGGTAGGCGTGGAGAAGAGACAGGCAGGAAGCCATCAAGGAGTTCGCAAAGACTGCATCGCAGAACGAATTTAGCATCATCGCTAACTGGAGAACATGGGGAACGGCCAACCTTGAACATGGGTGCGAGCGCCTTCGCCTCCGGGAGTGCCCTGGGAAGCGACGGTCAAGGTGGCCTTGATGTCCTTCTTGACCTAGCAGGAGTCAGCAAGCACGATCTCCGGGTACGGGATGCACCTTCCGTACCTTTGTGGCTCGTGTACCAGCGAGAAAGAAGACGCAAAGCAGCGCGAACGGCAGGTTCCACGGGTGATAAGCGTGTGCGATGGCGGTGATGACGGCAGCGGCGATGCCTGCCGGGGTGAGGGACTGGTGAGACCAGGCTCTGTAGACGAGCGCGAGAGTCGCCGGGACGGCGTAAATGGCTTTCATTTTGGTGTCTGCTCGGCAATTACGAATTCCCTCGCGTCGTGTTGTTTGGCCTCGAGGTTGAGTGACGGACAGAAGGTCCAATCCTGTCAGGCGGGATGAACAGGTGCCCTTCAGGTGATTGAAGGTAGTTGGATGGTACTCCACGTGACGTCAGTTCACGCGTGGTTCTTGAGCTCCAACATTGGGGTTGGCGGGGCGCGCGCACCTAAACCTGCAACCCCTGTCCGGCGCCGAAAACACGTTTCGCGCCGTGTCCCTATGTCCCCACTCTTCATTTGTGCAGTTAAGCTTCTTAAATGAATACCGCTTACAAGATTAAGGGTCCTACCCGCTCTTGCAATGAGGCCAATTCTCATTCACCCTCCAAGTCACGCCGCGGCTTAACACATCCTGGTCACGTCCATCTATCATCGGCCCAGCTTGGTTGACTCCAGCAAAATGACTTCGTATCATGGCGTCGACAAACGTAGGGCTACCTGCCCCATTGCGGTGCAATGGGTGGTTCAATACGCCGCCTTCCCGCGGAAGTTGTGTTGGACTCTGACTTGAGTTTCATCGCCATCTCACCTTTCAACATTGTTCTCTACCCTCAGACTTTACTTGAAGCTCTTATAATAATCTCCACAATGAGACGTCAACAGCCTGCAAACCGGATGCCCAGCGCTCCTGTCCGGCTCACGCAGCCACCCAACCCTCAGGAGCAGTCGCTTTTATTTGGTCTTCCCTGGGAAATCCGGGTTGACATCTACAAGATGACATACCCTAGAATCACTTCATCACAACTGGTCTACTTGGACGTCAATGGCGCCATGCCTTTCCACAACGTCGGTGATACACCGTCTGCAGACCACCGCCTTTGTCGGGTGGTTTGCAAGGGAGTGTTCGACGACGATGGTGTCGAGATCAGGGCCAAACGCCTTGCTACGCAGAGCCGGAGATTTTCAGCGTCATATATCCAGCAAGAACAGTCCAGATACCACCGTCCCCAAGAAGAGCTTATGTCGCCGCTCCCGCTCCAGCTCACGTGTCGTCGGGTGTATGAAGACTTGGCATCTCTCTGCGATCAGTCACTCGCATTCCAAGACTTTCTGTCCCTCGAGACATTCTTCAACAAAGTCTCGACTGGCGTGCTCGAAAATGGCCTACTAGAACGTCTAGCGAAAGTTTCGGTCGACCTAAAGTTCAGCAACGAAAGCCTCTTCAAGCCGTCGTCCAGGAAGAAGGTCCTCGCCAGCTGGGCGGCCGGGTGCAAGAGGCTCGCGGCTCTCGAGAACATGAAACAGCTCCAAGTTCGAGTCGAAATTCCTCTCTCTCAAAAGAGCTCGACTCCCGGCAATGTGCACGCCCAGATCGTGCAGGAACTCAACCCGCTCGCCGCTCACGCCCGCATCAGAGTTGAGATGATGCTCACTTCGTCGGTTCATCCCAAGTACGAACATGGCAGGCTGTACCGGCCAGACCCGTCCAAAAGAGCCAAGAGTGGCTTGGATGTGCTTGGGTGGAAGACTAAGAAGGAGCGGTTACTTTACTGGCCTTGAAGAAGGGGTGAGGTTGGGTTTCACTTGATGTAGAGAACGGGATTTAAGTGGATGTAATTAAGCTGGAAGATGGAACTGGTATGGTGGGGTTTTCTTATCAGGCCAATCAGGTTGAATTAATATGCGATTATACCATCCGTATCATTTAATCCACAACGTCGGTCCGATACAGGCGTGCCCGACCCCGGAGCCGGCTCCTTTTTGCTTAGCGAGAATCGCAGAGCATCATGATTCATGACGACCGAAACCACGTCCCCTCTTGACCACATGCGATGGACATTGTGTGAGAGCAATCGCTGATAACAGGAGGGAGTCTCTTCTGCAATTGCCCTCGGAAACCTCCGTCGGCTCGACTGAGTGACAAATCAGGTCGGGATTACTGTCCGTCGCTCACTATTTCTTCCCCGAATCCTCGTGTCTTTCTCTCACGCGAACCCTCTTTCTTTCTCTCCTTAGTCACACAATGGCCGGAGACGTGAGGGAAGAGCCGAAGGCGGTGGTCAAGAACTACAAGGGCTTTGTCGCCGGAGTATTTTCCGGCATCGCCAAGCTCTCAGGTATGTCGCCGTCGTCCATCATCGTCGCGATCAATTGACCCGAAATGCTAACGGACCGAAGTCGGCCACCCATTCGACACGATCAAGGTCCGCCTCCAGACCACGGACTCGTCGCGCTTCAGCGGCCCGCTGCAATGCGTCGGCCAGACGCTCCGCAATGAGGGCGTCGCAGGCCTCTACAAGGGCGCGACGCCGCCGCTCGTGGGCTGGATGTTCATGGACTCGGTCATGCTGGGCTCGCTGACCGTCTACCGCCGGCTCGTCGCCGAGCGCCTCTTCCACCTCCCCGGGCCGGAGGACCTGCCGTCCTGGGGCCATGGCGTCGCGGGCATCATGGCCGGCAGCACCGTCAGCTTCATCGCGGCGCCCGTCGAGCACGTCAAGGCGCGCCTGCAGATCCAGTACGCCGCCAACAAGGCCGAGCGCCTGTACAGCGGGCCCGTCGACTGCCTGCGCAAGATCTACGGCCACCACGGCGTGCGCGGCGTGTACCACGGCCTCAGCGCGACGCTGCTCTTCCGCGGGTTCTTCTTCTGCTGGTGGGGCAGCTACGACGTGTTCTCGCGGTGGATGCGGACGCACACGGAGCTGAGCGCGCCGGCGATCAACTTCTGGGCCGGCGGGCTGAGCGCGCAGGTCTTCTGGCTCACGAGCTACCCGTCCGACGTGGTCAAGCAGCGCATCATGACGGATCCGCTCGGAGGGGGGCTCAACGACGGCACGCCCCGGTTCCGGCGGTGGAAGGACGCCGTGGCCGCGGTCTACAGGGAGGGCGGGTTAAAGGGGTACTGGCGCGGCTTCTTGCCGTGCTTCCTGAGGGCGTTCCCTGCTAACGCCATGGCGCTGGTGGCATTCGAGGGTGTCATGCGCGCCTTGCCTTGATTTTCGGGCATTACTGTATGACACATAGAACAGGCTTTGGTAGAGGCACCATGTAGACTATAATGGATACCCCAGAATCACTTCTCACAAGAATGCATTTTCAAAAGGACAGAATCAGAGTGTGGCAGATCAACAAGCACAAGAAGGTGCTAACTTTTGGTATTCCCTTTTAACCTTGCCATTAAAAAACCGAAGCCATGCCGACCCAAGTAGCGTGAACCTGTTCCATACATGAAAACCGTTTACTCGTCGTCCTCGTCAGCCTCGTCGTTGACGACGTTGAAGAACTTGAGCTCGTAGACACCCTTGGAGGTGGAGACGACACGGAGCCAGTCACGGAGCTGCTGCTTCTTGAGGAACTTCTTGGTCCTGCGTGTGCGTTAGCATGCTTTGTCGTCGAGGTGTCGCGTGCCGGGGCGACGGCGGCGGGGATGAGAGCAACTTACAGGTACTTGAGGTAGCGGCCGGAGAGCTCGTTGTGGGCGATGATCTCAATCTTGCCCTCACCCTGCTGGGAGATCTGGACCTGGTCGCCGAGGTTGCCGACGCGACCCTCAACCTTGATCTTGTCCTGGAGGAACTTCTCGAAGGCAGCGACGTCGAAGATCTTGTCGGAGGCGGGCTGGGAAGCGTTGATGATGAACTGTTGGGGGGAAGCATCGGTCAGCACTCGAAAATTCAATTGCCAGAGCGGAGGAGAGGGGTCGTCATCGCCATACCTTCTTGGTAACCTTCTGGTTCTTGCCCTTGCCGGTGCGCTTGATCGCCTGTTGGAAAAAATGACCTTAGCCTACTGTTTCACGCCGCCGCCTCTTTCGAGGCCGGGCCAACAGCAAAGCGGTGCCGTCATGTACATACTGCTTGAGGAGGAGCCATTTTGGACGGTTGAGTTAACGCAAAGAGGTTGTTATCCTGCGTCTGTGTGGTGTTGTGTGGTGAGGGAAGGGGGGGAATTGACAGATTGAGACCGATGCGCTTGGCTTTCTATCACGAACTTTTTTTTCCCGCAAAAGTGGATTTTCGTTGTGGGTTTGGGGGAGCCGACCTAGGGCAACTGGATTATCGTTCCTCCGGCTTTTACCGAGAATGGGCGGGGACAGGTCCGGTGAGCCACAAAATCAAGGTGAACCCTCGGTGAGAGGAAGACTGTCGCTTGTCCCGATTGGGACTCTAGTGGGTCAGCCCTCAAGCTCCCAACCCACGTGGCAATGACATGGGTGCCATGTAAACTCCATCAGTGGCATCGTCTGAATTTCAGTTGACCTCAATAAAACAAACAACATCAGTCGTTTTGCTGGTCCGCATCTCCGCATCTGCCTGGGCGATCCAACGTCACAAAGATACCGTGCATAACACAGCGAGAATCGCCGGAGTAATCCCATCAGCAACACAGGACGGAATCTCTATGATTGGTAGGTGCCGTCAGCGGCACCGTCTTGTCCAATCGCGCAGTTGCGCGGTGACCAGCCAGTCAGCTTGCGTTGGCCAGTAGCTTTGTCGGGACATTTCATGTGGTCTTATTGCCAGTTGTAGCTCGAGGGGCTGCTGCCTCGTGAGGGCTGACGCTCCGTGTCCGCATTTCAAGACCCAGATGAACGAGCCCGCGCGTCTCAGGGACAGATAGTAGGACCCGAGATGTTGTGCCTTGATTCGCGCTCCTCAAATCTTGGCTAGTGAAAACCTATTGACTCGTGCGAGTAGTCGAAAGCAATTTATCCTCTCGATCGTCACTTCTTAGATGCTCTCTGGTCGCCTTGACATCAGGAACAGTCAGCCTTCAAAACGTAGGTTGCGTGCGCCTTGTCCTCACAAAACCCGACATCCTCTGCCTGACAAGATTGTCCAAAAGGCTTCCCAGATCACAACCAATCGAATTGGAGAATCAGTTTTCGTGTTTCGAAAGACAATGTCGTATAAAGATTTGGTTGGGTGTGCATGTCATGACCGCCCTTGGCTGAGTGCAGCAAGGTTGTCGCGAGAGCCGTGAGGTGTGGACCTCTAATACGCATCTGCGTTGGACAAGTGGCCGACGAGTGACCGCGTTACCGGCGTTGACAGTGGTCGGTGACAGCCAACTCCCTCTCTACAACATCATGCTGAATGATGCATTCGGCAACCGAAAACGTGCGTGTCCAGCAGATTGGAAATAGTCGTCGAGGCGAGGTTGACCTCGACTTCGGGTCTAGGTAGTCGTAGGCTTGTCCTGGCCAGCGGGGTGGCGATGACGGATTGGATGAGCTCTCAAGATACGATTGGACTATTTTTTTCAGAAGCAAAAAACGACAAAAAGTTGGAGGTGGGCGGGAGTTGAACCCGCACCTCTCTCTTGCCCAGTACTCCTTGTTAGGATGGTAGTCTTGGATCGAGCCAAGGTGGTTACCGAAAGGGCATGGGGAAGAGAGCGTCTAACCACTAGACCACCACCCCGTAAGGTTTGATTGTTAATAGCTATAGGGGCCAAATAGTATATGAAGGTATGTCCTGTTGGGGCGGTGGTAGATGGGGCTCGAGATAATGAGGTCGGTGCCGCTTCACATCACGCGTGGTGACTCTGTGAGCCCGCCACCGGGCTTGAACTTTGGAGTTTTGAGCCACAAAATGCGTGAATGGGGGGACCAGATAGGAGTCTCTGGTCTGAGCTCAGTGACTGCCTGAGGCAAGAATGCATACATAGGGCTGAATCGTTGGGAACTTAATGCACTGAAGAGATACGTACCGAAACGGCCCCCTCGAGTCTACCTAGGTCTGCGAACAACCGTCACGGTACTGACTGGGTAGCTGTACCCCTTGAGCTGCCCAGACAGCAAGAGAAGCGCCTGTTCTTTCCGTACCTCCTCCATTACTTACTATTTGGAGCAGAATTAGGCACCCAGTCCCGTGGCTGGTCTCATCCAGGGAAGCCTGCTCTCCCACCCGAGGCCCTCTCCAATGGCATCTACTGACGACGCGTTTTCCACTTTAACACGAATCACTATCCGTTGAACATCAACGCCTGCCATTGGAAAGGCAGAACTGCCCTCCGACACTGTTGCATCCCCGGGTAATCGAAGCTTCTGACAACAATGGATTTCGATGCTCTCCCGGATGAGCCTCGGTGGGTGCGGGGTGTTTCGTCGTGGAGTGCCGGGCCTGGCCAGCTTCATTCGATTCCAAGCTTCGGTTCGTGAACCACACCACCTTACACAGGGCTGATGCATGTCCATTCGTATGCTGTGCCAACCATGCAAAGAACTTCAGAGTACCCCTCAGAGCGGAGATGACCGGTACGTCTGGCTCACATGCTCGGCCCCAACCCGCTAGGGCAGGCAGCTCTCCGGTACTTTCCCAACTTCCGATTACACGCTTTCACGAGCAACGGAGCGACCTCCGCACGGATGACGATGAATCGACGGCAATCCTAAGGGAACGTTACGGACGGCATTTCCCGTGACTATCAGACAGGGCTCTTTTATTGCACCAAGCTCCCGCTGCAGGGTGAGATGAACCGTGCCGCGACCCAGTAATCTGGAAACCCCAGTCTGCAGGAGTGCGACGGCCGCTGCCCCCAGCAGGGCATCCCTGCTGATGCTACCAGGACGGCAAACCGGCTGAGTCTTGAAATTAGCCCTGCAGGTATAGGGTATAACTTACGAGTGTCTTTGTAGGGAAAGATACTTCAATTTGTGCCGAAACGCTCTAGTCTTCACCACCAAGTTTTCGTTTCTCCATGTCTTGCCCTCGTCAGGAGCGAATCCGTCATACAATGTTTTGATGGTTCGCATGGGAAGATTGCGGACCCCACCACCTCCCTGGAAGCTATCGAGAGGCGGCTTCATACGCCCTTGGATCACAGCACGAGCACTAGAACTTTCTCCTCGCCGAGTTTTGCCAGGCATTTGGTCTTGTGAACGATATCTGGTTGTCTGAACGAGACGTCGATTCGACCGCGGATTGGCCCCCGACTTATTCAGATGGTATTCATCGCTTTGTTGCCTTGAATCAAGAGAACCAGTCGCGTTCGATCACCGAGGCCTGAGTCACTCTATTTTGGTTTTGGTGGTGTGGACTACGCATTGGCTCTTGCCTTCGAACGCTCACCGACAAGACGACACTCCAAGATGGGACGGGACATTCGAGGTAGCTACAATCCAAGATGCTGCTCGGCCGCCATTGCCAGAAAACGTATAAAATGGTTTCTCTGGTCATTTTCAAACGTTTGTTCTGACACTCCTCAGGAACTACACACTACGACCGCAGAACTTCATCATGATGATGAGAATAGCTATCGCGGGTGCCGGGGGCTTCGCCGCACTCCTCACCCATCACATTTCTCAAACAGCAAACCCCGTCATTGTTCTTTCTAGAGAGGCGAGTCCTGATTCTCTGCACGCAGAATGTCACTAACGTTTCTGCCTAGGCAAACCCTGAATTCGAGCAACAGTACGAGTGCCAGGTCGCCGTTGTTGACTACGACGACGAGGAGGGTCTCAGGTTCGCTCTACAAGGCATCGATCTCGTTATTTCGACAATCAGAGGCCCGGAGCAGATCGAACTCATTAAGGCTGCGCGTAATGCTCGCGTCCGTCTCTTCGTCCCTGCTGAGTTTGAAGGGCCCCTTTCACACAGACCATCGTCGTCAAGCCACCCTCTGGACTTTGGCTCAAGCGAAGCCATCGACCTCCTGAAGCACTATGCAAATTCCAAGTCACGGAAAATGGATTACACGGTATTCTCATGCGGTATTCTCTACGAACGCTTCGCCCCCGGTGGTCTGGCTGACTACGGCATGGGACGGCGGGAGGGCCTTGATCACCCAGGAACCTATCTCGTCGACATAGGAAACGGGACCGCCGATATAGTCGAGACAAACGCCCTTGGTCGTCCAGTCCAAGTTTGCATGACCTCCGTAGACGATGTCGCTCGATTTATCGCAGCTGCGCTCGAACTAGGCCCCGGGACTTGGCCTCGAGAGTTCAAGATGCGCGGCGACAGGATGTCAGTTCGGGACATCTTTGCTAAGTGCAGCAATGTCCGAGGAGGTGAGTAATTGATGAACTTCTGCTTGAAGTTGCGTCGGTGTTGGGTGGCTGGCAACTGACATGTGGCCAGCTCCTTTCAACCTTCGAATTCGCAAGTATTCTAAACTCCAGAGCGAGTTGACCCACTACGAACGAAAGAATGACCTGGTTCAATGGTGGAATATCCAGCGCTTGATCGCCACTGCTGACGGCCGCTACGACTTTCGTCAGGCCAACCTCAACGAGGCCGTCGACATCCAGCCTTCCAGCTTCAGACATTGGCTCGAGTCTCACTGGGGCCCCGGATGAACCTGCAAGCGGCCGGAGCCGGGCGTCGCGCTCGTCTAACATGGCAGTTTTCTTTGCTGCCTCTCATCGCTCGTTCTATGTTTGTATTGCTACAATCGTTCCAACACCTCGATGTAATTTCTACTCTTGACTTGGTTGGATGGAGGGTTCATTCGTCAAGGGGACTTGGTCACATGCATGATGCATGCCAACCATGGAATCACATCTGGGCATTTTGCCGTGTCATTGTCGGGTAGGTATCTCGCTGCAATCTCTCCTGGAGGCAACGCAAGTACTCATTGGGTCCTGGGACTGTCGTTTCCAGCCAACTTGGCCTTCTTCTCAAACTGTCTCTTCCGAGGAATTAAGTTCAGACACGGGTAAATGAATCGTCGAAGCTTCTACCTCAACATGCACATTTCGAGCTCATCTGAAGCCCTGAGGGAAGCCTCGGCAGACGTGACTTGGCATCCTTCAGAGGTGTTCCTGCAAGCTTCCTGCGAGCTCCTGCATCCTTGCGGCCCAGCCCGGCGTAATCACGGACCTGAGTTGCCAGCCTTGCGAGGGGGAAGACGCCCGGAGAGCCACGATCGATGCCATGGAAGGCTTCCATTACATGATTTAGCGCGCAACTTTGCAGATTAGCCGGTCCCAGCTGTCAGGAAACCCCACCCTCCCGTAGTCTGCGCCACAATCCGACCCCGGGCCCTGCAGATGCTGACCATCACCCCGCCCCGACCCGTTGGTAATGACCAACCATTCGCCAATTCCGAAGGTGGTCCCCTAGGTACGACGTCTTCTTTCAACGCTCTCCCTCTCTCTCTCTCCTTCCCATCGCGTTTACGGGTGTCCTGAAGTGGAAAACCAAGCCGGGCTGCCTGCCGACTGTTGGATGAGGGCGGAGTTGCCTCCTGCATAATACATCCCCGCGACTCTTTATCCTGGGTCTCAAGGGGACGCCTTCACGATGACGGAGCTTTGCTCCGATGGACTGGTTCTGAAGAATCTGGATTATCACCGATTCGGTTTTGTTTTTCGAGTGGTTTGGCACTAGGGAACACCGCGCAAGGCAACCAGATTGCCTGATTTGCACCGCATGGTCTGGTGCGGCCTGATTGTTGAACCCGTTTCTATGTTACCTATCTTTGTATCTCTTCCTTGGAACAGAACCCCGTTTCGTTTCACATCCCAGTCGTGTTAAACGCCCTCCCCCCACTCTAGCCGTGTTGAATAATCAAAATCCCTCCCGCCGTAAGATAGCCAGTCGTTGTGGCTTTGATGCTGTTGAAACTCCGTTGTTTGTTTTCATGTGCCCCCTCTCGCCCCATGTATGCTTCCCAGCCTGATGCTTATGTCCCTGTTCGTGCCTCGTATTCGCCGCCAACCAACCCTTTGTTGAAAAAAAAATTACTCGCTCAGTTATGACGTGACGCGTTCGTCGGAATGACACGCGCCAATCCTCCTCCTCCTCATCCCTCCCCCTCTTCCCCCCCTGGGCCTTCCTTTTCCGATCAAGGCTTATCCGACTCGTCGCCAAACTCCTCGACGATCCACAGGCAAAACTTCTCCCACTCGGTGGCCCACTGCTTGAGCCTCTCCGCCTTGACGGTCGAGCCGAGGCTCGCCTCCTTGATGCCCGCGGTCCACTGCTCGGGGGTCTCGTCCTCGAAGGCGGACCAGCGCACGCTGTTCTCGGCCATGGAGCCGAGCCCCTCGAGCCCGACGTTCTCCCAGCCCTGGAGGGCCTGCCAGTAGTCGTGCGACATGCCGACCGTGTCCTGGCCCAGGACGGCCGGGTCGTCGTTGCAGAGGGCGCAGGGCACGCCGCGGGCCAGCAGGGCGGGCAGCGGGTGCGACATGATGGAGCCGCAGAGGCGGAGGACCTCGTTGCTGATGGGGCAGCTCTCGACGAGGATGCGTTTTTCCTTCACCATGTCGATGAGCAGCGGGTGCTTGTAGAGCGAGAAGCCGTGGCCGATGCGGCGCGTGCCGAGGAGCACGGCGTCGTAGAGGTTCTGGTCCGTGTCGTCGCCGTCGCCGAGCGTCTCGCCCGCGTGGAAGAAGAAGGGCAGGTTGACGCCCTCCTGGGCGCACTGCTTGCGGAACCAGAAGAGCTCCGGGAGGAGGTCGCGGAGGGGCCGGCCGGCGTCCTCCTGGCCGACGAGGTCGTAGCCCGCGATGAGGTGGGGCCAGGCCATCTTGGTGGCGATGCAGTTGTCCATGCTCTGGATGATGTCGCGCGTGGGCAGGGAGCGGATGGTGGTCCAGATGGTGCGGACGCCCCAGAAGGCGGCGTTGGCCGGGTCGGACTTGAAGCGGGCGACCTCCTCCTCGATGACCTGAAACATGAAGTTGTAGTCCTTCTCGGGCTCCTGCTGACCATCGCGGCAGAAGTTGAGAGACCACGTGAACCTGTTCGGACGGTCAGCGAGTCTGTTCCCTTGGGAGGACAAAAAAGAAGGGTGGCTTACCTGAGCTCGACCCAGTAGATCCCGTCGGCCAAGAGCTTCTCCATCAACCTCCTCATGAAGGCGCGGAAGACGGGCTCGTAGTGGAGGAAGCTGTCGACGACGCCAAAGGTCCTCTCGAACTTGCGCCAGACGGCGTCGATGCCGTGGTGCTGCTCCACGCTGTCGGTCAGCGAGATGGTGCACCGCGACTTGAGCCACCTCAGGAAGCCCTCCCTCCCGCCGTCGGGGAACTCGTCCGCCGCCGTGGTCAGCAGCCTGAACTCCCCGGGCACGTAGCCGTCCTCCCAGACGGACCTCGGGCTCGACTCGGCGTCGCGGAACCTGAAGTTGACGTCGGCGCACTCCAGCGCCGCGGGCCCCGTCAGGGGCTCGGCGGCAGCGAGGTGCATGCCCGGAGTCTTGAGCAGGACGTCGAAGAGGAAGTCAAAGTCTACCATGGCGTCCAGGTGGGCGTGCAGCAGCGAGCCCTTGGGCATCCTCTGGACGATGCGCCAGAGGCGCGTCGTCTCGAGGCGCTGCTTGGCGAGGGTGAACATCATGCCGGGGAAGGGGGCCATCCCCTTGCTGGTGGCGAGGTCCTCCTCGGCCTGGGCGGTCCAGGTCGTCTTCCGCTCCTCGTCGCGGATGCGGGCGACGACGGCCGCCGCGCGGCGGACGATGGGCGACGCGTTGGCGCGGAAGGAGGCGTCCGCGCGGGACTTGTGCTCCTGGGCGATGAGGGCATCACGGCCGCCGAGGTACTTGGCCACGAAGGGGTCCGAGGCGGAGGGGATCTCCTGGCGGATCTCGTCCCATTCTTCGTTGGAAAGAGACATTGTGAGGGTTTGAGTTGCGGGTATGAAAACGCAAATGGAAAGAATTGAGATGAAAAGGAAGACGTCGTAGATGGAGGCGGCGAAAGGGCCGTCTTTTGAGATATCTCAAACTGGCCGTAAATTGTGGGGTTCTAACAAGCAACAGAGATAGGCAGGGATTGGTGATGTTGCTTCAAGTCCGTCAAGATCCGGAGTTGCGACTATAGATGATGTATGCCGCCGGCGGTCTGCGATGGAATTAGGCGGTCAGCGGCGGCGAGGGGTCGACGCGGGGTACAGTTGGCAGGTCCCTGATTGGGGTCATGGTCCGTGCGGGTATCCACCCATAGGGTCCGCTCCGGCCTTTGACGGCCGGTCTGGCCGGACGAGATCTGGAAGGTCATAAATCTGGCCTTCGGGGCCGGTCTTGGTATTCCGTGTCCGTCCATTTCCATCACGGGCTCGGGGCAGCATTCTATACCCGTCAAACTCCGGCCTGGAATCCACCATTTACCGGTCAAAGAAGTTTGTTCTTCTTTGAGACGGACAAGAGTCTGCCCCACATGTCCTCCTTCACCCACTCGCTCTCACCTCGAGGAACCAACACAACTTCACACCAACAGCTGTGCTGTTTGTCTTACCGCCATTCGCAGGGGTGTTTTGTTGTTGGTGCTTTTTTCTTCTCCCCCCTTCTGCTCAGAGAGAAGCCGTCGTGACTCACATACCCTTTCAAAACACCCCGTCCAAACACCCCGTCCGCCCTCCCTAGATTATGTCGGAACCCGGCAACCCGTGCAAGCGCCCAGTCTCTTACCCCCGTCAAAAAGCAACTGCCAATCTCTCTTAGGCCTGTCGCCCAGGGTGAGCGGGCCACTGCGTCCAATGGCTTAGTGCTGTGCCGCAGAAATGCGTCTTCAACCAACGACGCCAATTTCTACAACTTTGCCGCGCGTTTGGTTGGATTCGGCTGGGCGAGACTACAAAACTGGATCCCCGGCCCGATCCATACCGCATGGTCAATTCTGCATGTGGCACTCTTCTTGAATCCTACGGCCATGGATGCTCTCTCGCGATGGTGGCAGGTGGTGTTCCTCCTGGCAGCCTTGCTGCTTGTGCCTGGTGAGCCTCTGAAACCGGCCGACGAATTATCGTGTACAGTGGACTGACTACCTTCCCAGGAGCGCATAGCCGAGATTGCCAAGGGACGATCGGGATCTTCACGCAGGAGGACGCAGAGGCCGTGAGGAACTGTCGCGTGGTCGACGGCGATATCCTCATCGCGGTGGAGACGTCTCAAGACATTGACCTGAGCGGCGTCGAGGTTGTCACCGGAGGGATCGCCGCAGTCAGCGTCCCGTACAGCATAAAAATTACCCTTTCGTCGAGCACCCTGACGGCGGTCGGCGGGGCGTTGTCGCTATTCGAGGTCCACGCCCTGCGGCGGCTCTCTCTCCCCAAGCTCGAGACCGTGGGACGCTGGTTCAGTCTGTACTACTGCAACAACCTCGAATACCTCGACATCACGAGCCTCCACACCGCCCAGAGCTTCCAGATCATCGCACCCAAGCTATCCACCCTGAAGCACACCGAGATCCGCGAGATCAAGGGCACCGGCCCGGACGAGGGCATCTTCGTCGGCGCCAGCAGCCTCGAGTCCGTCAACAGCATATTCGACAACAACATCAAGGTCAACCGCGCCGTCATCGAGCGGTCCCCGAAGCTGAAGCGCGTCGTCGTCGGCTTCAACGAGACCAGCGCGCTCACGATCGACAACAGCGCCATCAAGGAGGGCTCGTCCTTCAACGTCATCTTCGGCGGCAGGGACACGAGGTCCCAGAAGCTGGGCGACGTCAACCTCGCCGGGGGCGCCGCCTCCGTGCGGCGCGACTCCCGCCTCCAGAGCCTGGCCGCCGAGACCTTCACCGCCCGCGCGAACAACGGCACGCACCTGCACCTGCCCTTCGACCAGCTCCGCAGGGCCGTCGTGAGGGACGACAAGGTGCTCACCCGGCTGTCCAACACGGCCCGCGCGGAGCAGTGGGCCGACTTCAGCCTCGTGCTGCTCAACAACCCGAAGCTGGACCTCTCGTCCGAGTACACGGTCAACAACAGGGGCGACACCGTCAAGACGTGGCACTGGCCGAAGAAGGACATGGCCGAGGTGACGATCAAGGACGGAACGAACGTCAAGCAGGGCTTTTTGTAAGTGATTTTGGTGCTCGCACTTGACCTTTTTCTGACACGCTTGCAGCACCTCCTTCTTGCAACACGAGAATGCCACAGCCCACACCGCCGAGCAGACGAAAGTGAAGAACTTCGTCATCGACCCGCAAAACAAGAAGGAGCTCGACTGCCGGCCGTTCCAGGAGCTGTTCGACGAAGGTGTACTCAACAAGGGGAAGTGCACCGGCACCGCTAGCACAAGTTCAGCCCGTATTTGGAAGATGGAATCGGCGGGATGGACCTTGGCCGTTGCTGCTGCGGCATCCGGCCTATTGGCTTTGTGACCGGCATCTTGGGAAGTCGATGTTTGAATAACTGCACATCAAAAGCGTAACGAATAAATATCACGGCCGTACATCATTCCATCACACCAAATAATCTGTACTCTGGTTGAGGCTCTTTAGAGACTTGTGGCTACTCGGATGCCTGGCTTCGTCACATCTCAGTGGCCCGCCTGTTCAATCCTGTGCTACCTCCCTCACCTCGGATGGGTTCCTTCCCGTCGCCTTTCAACAGTCCACAAGGCCGAATGATCAGGACGTTGGCGATCTCCGCGCTCCTGGGTGAGCCATTCCCTTAATGCCAACGGAGACCATGACTACCATTCGATTCATGGTGGGCTGTTTTTTTTTCGTTTCTTTTTCCTGTTCACAGTGGAAGGCAGAACTCGGAGGACGGGATCCTGCAGGCGCCCGAGGGTAAGCCGGCCTGCTTGTCTCACGTCTTGCCTTGCGGGCTGCTTGTCCACCCTCACGACTAGTCGGGCCGCTTGACCAGGCTGACGGGGAGCAAACGTGATTTCGTCTCTTTGTGGTGGTTCAGGCCGCGCATTACGAAAGGGGGGGGGACGACAGCGCGATTGACTACTACGTCGACATCGTGGGCAGAGAAGGCGGCGCATGCGATGCGCGCGCTGAGCTCGCCATCCCGATGACGTGCACAAGGGCTGGGATCGATGTTTGGGGGCGAGAGGCAAAAAAGATAAGAAAGGTGCCACGAGAGAACTGGGTAGCTGAGATTTCGAGCCAAGATCATTGGTTCGCAGTCATGCAGGTGCCCTGGATATGCATCCAGCCGCATAGCCGAGTCGACAAATTTGGCATCAGACGCTGTGGAAAGTCATCTTTTTGGGGGTTAGCAGTTGTTCGTGGTGGTCAGCACGAGGCTGGGGGATCTCGCTGACCAGCGAACGGTATAATACCAACCGCGCCACATGAGAGGCACTTTTGGATCTTTCTCCCCTTCGGTCTTTCTGGAGACATGGTGCCTCTCCTCACGATGACAACTTGACGCGGTCGGAAGAAGAACCATCATGTCCACAAATATTTCTTCCATCGTCTTCGACGTTGGATACAGCTTTAGCTTGTACAACACCACGCCGGGCTACAGGTGGCCCGAAATACTTCACGACATCTATCCCCAAAACTTTTCAGCCCCCCAAACCATCGTAGTGCCTATCTATGGGATTTACACGAATGCCACAAGGGACTGTGGGATCCCGTCGATGCTCAATTACGTATCGGACACGTACAACTGCGCCGCGCTGTCGATAGCAGCCACCTTGGCACAGAAACACAACTTCAGCTTGGACCACCCCAGCGTTCGCGAGGCGGACGAGGTTATGGACTTCGGGGACCTGTTGTCGTTCAACGCGACCGGGGTTCTTCAGCAGATCGTCGGCTGCGCCAGCAACTCCTGCGGGGGTCCCGGCACGTCACCGGAGCAGAACAAGGTGCTGGAAAGAGAGTACGGGCAGTGCTGGGAAGGTATCGGAGACTTGTCTCCCAGCAGCGTCAACGGGGACGACCTGAGAGGGGTCCTCAACCCCTTGAAGTTCCTCTGCTCTCAGTCGTTTCGGGACGTAGAAGCCGACATAGCAGGCCCGGGGGTGAGTACCCAAAGGGCTGCCTTCCTCGTGCTCGTCGCTGGGTGCGCTGACAGAACAACCCGCAGATCATAGTGTCCTACATGTTGCAAATCATACTCTGCGTCTGGTTCTTCATGTTCGGCACCATCATCCCCCGCGAGCCGAGCCACTCCGTGTTCCTCTGGTGGGTGCGGGCCAAGCGCTGGCTGTGCGATCGGGCCCGGAGACGGAAGCAGCCGCCGCCCCCGGAGGAGACCCGGCCGCGGTCCGCGCTGTCCCGGCTCCGCTCCTCGCGGTTCTCCGCCGCGCTGTTCTCCACCATCATCGAGTTCCAGGAGACCCAGCTGTTTCTCACCCTCGCCCTGCAGCTGGCGACCATGTTCATGGTGGTCGTGAACGAGGAGCTGTCGACGCCCATGGACCTGAGGGCGGCGAGGACCATCACCTCGGGGCAGACCCTCATGGCCCTGCTGACCCAGACCATCGTCCAGCGGCGGGGGATGCACTGGTGGTACACGCTCGCCCTGACCATCGTCGTCGGCGGCCTGGGGATCACGATCCGGTGCCTCATATCGTCGCAGTCGGATCTGCGGTCGCTCCCGTCCGCGGGCGGCTGCGGGACGTACGACACGAGCATCCTCGAGCTGTGCCCCGGCGTCGGCAGCCGCATGCGCTTCAGCCAGGACTCCGTCTTCAGCCTCGTGGTGCTCTACGCCGTGACCACGTTCGTCCTCCTCGTGGACCAGCTGCGGCACGTGCCCCGGGTGGCTTCGAAGCTGGCGCGCCTGAGGGAGGGGGAAGGCGGAGGAGCGACGAGGATGCCGGTCTTCTTCCACAAGTCGGCCTCCGTCGTCTGGAACCTGGGCTGGTTCGTGCTCACCTTGTTCCTGTTCCTCAGCCTGCTGATCAACGCGACCGACATCTTTCAAGAAGTGGGCGCGTCGCTGAACAAGAAGGAAAAATGGACCTTTGGACAGGTCGTGGCCGTTCTCCCCTGGGCCCCGGTGGTGGCCAAGTACATCTACTACAACAGCTGTGGGTTTTCCATTGTCCTTCGTTGGTGACTGCCTGCTGACACTACTACCAGTCGGCATCGAGAATGGCGTCAGCAACCGGATAGACCACCATTACAAGGTCGTGCGCGGCGGGAGCCGTCCGGGGCCGGACCGCAAGCAGAGCGATGCGAGGAGTCTGGTGAGCGACGATTACATCAGTCTAGGTAGCGTCGGGGGAGAATCGCGACGGAACTTGGGCCCGGAAGCCATGGGGTGGGGCCGGGCCTCCCCGGGCGAGGGAGGTCCGGAGGGCGATTTGGGTAGTCGTGTTTACCGGACCACCAATCTATAACTCGGTCTTCCTTAAATCTAAAGCGTATTTAGTTTGAAGGCCCCAGAAGCTAGTTGACAAGTCCCCGCTAGTAAAACTCCTACAAAATGGGATTGGAACGCCGCAAATAAGCAGAAATCGTGAGAAGCGGGTGTTAATGACCCTTCAGTGTCATAAGCAGCACTGGATTTTAAGTCTTCAAGGGCTTTGACATTGGTAGGTGGCTGATGTGTATAGACAAGTCTTGTTCTCTCAACCACAGCCGCTTTTGTTTCTATACACGATCTCTAGATATCAGTCATCTCATCTCTTCATACCTAAACCTGCAGCGCCGTGTCCTCCCGGTTAGCATGGCTCCCCTTCCTCCACCCCTCCGTCGGGTCCCTCCCGCCGCCGACCTCCTTCTCCCTCCCGGCCGGGCCCCAGCCGCCGCCGCCGGGCGTGTTGATGATGATCCTCTCGCCGGGCTTCATCGGCGCGCTGTTCTTGGCGCCGAGGTTGAACCTCCGCTCTTCGTACTCAACCTCTTCGGGCGCGCCCTTCTCGCCGGCCCTCAGCCTCTTCAGCGACTTCTCCCAGCTCCCCTTCTCCACCCGGCGCACCCACACGTTCAGCCCCGTCTGCCCGTCCCCCCCGCCCGCGAGCCCGTACGGCCGGTACACGCGCCTCTCGCTGAGGATCGACACCTGCACGGGGATCCGGAACTCGATGTCCCGGACGACGCCGTCGCCGCCGCGGTGCTGCCCGCCGCCGCCGGACCCTTTCCTCAGCGAGAACTCGCGCAGCACGACCGGGTACCGCCTCTCGAACACCTCCGAGTCCGTGATGCGCGTGTTGGTCATGTGCGTGTGCACGCCGCTCGTGCCTTCCCACGTCGGCCCCGCGCCGCTGCCGCCGGCGATGGTCTCGTAGTACCCGAACCCCTTGACCTCCTGCTCCCCCGTCACGTTGCCGCCGAAGCCGAAGGTGAGGTTGTTGCAGTCGCCCTGGCTCGCGGCGCAGGCCTGGAAGGCCTTGAAGATGACGTCCGTCACGCGCTGGCTGGTGAGCACGTTCCCGCCGACGACCGCGGCGCCGTCGGACGGGGACAGCAGCGACTTGGGCGGGATCCTGACGTCGATGGGCTTGAGGCAGCCCTGGTTCAGGGGTATGTCCTCGGAGATGAGGCAGCGGAGGCAGTAGATGATGGCGCTGTACGTGACGGCCTCGGGCGCGTTGACGTTGCCGTAGACCTCGGGGCCGGTCCCCTCGAAGTCGAAGACGGCCTCGCCCTTGTCGGCGTCGATGGCGACCTTCAGGCGGATGGGGCTGCCGTCGTCCATGTAGTCGACCGCCTGCAGGTCCCTGCCCTCGAACCGCTTGCTGACCTGCTTGAGCAGGGTGCGCACGCAGAGCTCTGCGTTGTTCTGGATGTGGACCATGTAGAACTGCACCGTTTCCTCGCCGTATTCTTCGATGAGGCCCTCGATCAGGGCAATGCCCTTTTGGTTGGCAGAGACCTGGGCCCGTAGGTCGTTGATGTTGTCCGCAAGGCAGCGCGTGCCACTGCATCCGGGGTACTTTGCAGGCTCGTTGTACAAGAGCTCGGTCACCCTCTTCTCGTCGAATCGACCCTCGCTGACAAGCTTCTCACTCTTAATCGCCGCGCCTTCCTGGTACAGCTCCCTCGAGTGGGGCGGCATGCTGCCGGCGGTGATACCACCGATATCTGCATGATGCGCCCTGGACGCGGCGTAGAACAGGATCTTGTCGCCCTTCTCGTTGAACGCGGGCATCACCAGCGTGATGTCCGGCAAGTGCGTGCCGCCGTACGAAGGGTGGTTGGAGATGATGACGTCTCCCTTCTTCAGGTCGCCCTTCCAGATCTCCGCCTGCCGCTTGACGCACGTGGACATGGAGCCCAGGTGGACGGGCAGGTGCGGCGCGTTGGCCACGAGACCCCCGCCGGCGTCGAAGATGGCGCACGAGAAGTCGAGCCGCTCCTTGACGTTGGTGCTGACGCTGGTCTTCTGCAGGGCCCGGCCCATCTGCTCTGCGATGGCCATGAACCGGTGGCCGAAGATGCTCAGCATGATGGGGTCGACCTCGCGGTCTCCCTCCGTCTTGTGCCCCTCGTCCTTGGATACCTCCTGGATATCGATGACAACATGGGTATCGAGAATCAACGCGGTCGCCTTTGGCGTCACCACAATCGTCTGCGTACCGTCCGCCAGCATCGCAGGCCCCTTGATAGTCTCGCGCGTGCTCAAATCCTCGAGCTTGTAGACGGGCGTGTCCAGCCGGCCCTCTTCAAAGTACACCCGCTGCCGGCTGTGCGCCTTGCTCTCGTCGACGTCCTTGCTCTTCAGCTCCTTCAGCTGCTGGTCGACGGTCTTCTCCGAGTGCCGGAAGCTCTTCCCGATGCCCCTGACGCGCACGTCGTCGACGATGACGTCGCGGTCGTCGAGGGTGAAGCCGAACTCGTAGCGGTGCTGCTTGACGAACGCCGTGCCAAAGTCCCAGCCTTCGACGCCTTCTTCTTCTTCGCTGGGCTTGACGATCATCAGCGCCGACTCGGTGCCGCGGTACCGCATGTTGAGATACTCCTCGAAAACGATCTCCTTCTCCTCGAAGCCCTGGGCGCGCAGGGCGCTCCTGGACCTGTCCTTGAGCTTCTCCATCTTGCTCCTGAGGTCGTCGACCGCCTTGCCGGGGAACTCCCACACCTTGGAGTCGGGCTCCTGGCGCTCGTCGACGACGTCGGCCAGCGCCATGCCGTAGGCGGACAGCACGGAGGAGTACCTGTGGATCAGGATCTGCTTGATGCCCAGGGCTTCGGCGATGGCGACCGCGTGCTGGCCGCCGGCGCCGCCGAACGTCGCCAGGCGGTGCTTGGACGAGTCGTGCCCCTTGGCCTCGGTGATGGACCTGATGGGCCTGGTCATGGTCTCGTTCGCCACCGTGAGAAATCCGTACGCCACCTCGTCGACGCTCATGTTCTTTCCAGTCTCCTTGTTAACCTGATCAGCGAGCTCCTGCAGCACCTTCTTGCTCGCCTCGGGATCGAGCCCCTGATCCTCGTTCTCGCCAAAGATTTTAGGGAAGAACTCGGGCAGCAGCCGACCCAGGTAGAGGTTTGCGTCCGTGACCGTCGCCGGTCCTCCTTTCCGGTAGCAAGCCGGGCCCGGGTGTGCTCCGGCCGACTCGGGGCCCACGACAAACAGCCCGTTCTTCCAGAACAGCATGGACCCGCCCCCGGCAGCGACGGTGTTGATGTCCAGCTGCGGCGACTGGATCGTCACGCCGGCGGTCGTCGTCTCGAACACGTGCTCGTACCGCCCCTCGCCGAAGCGAGAGACGTCGGTGCTGGTGCCGCCCATGTCGAAACCGATCACGGGGACCCTGGTCTGCTCGTCGTACGACGTGATCGCGTACCCGACGACGCCGCCCGCGGGCCCGGACAGTATGGCCTTCAGGCCCGTGAAGTTCTCCACGTCCACCAGCCCGCCGTCGCTCTGCATGAACTCGCACCGCGCGCCCTTGGCCCCTTCCTCCTGCTGCACGCTCCGCGTGCCCAGGCCGCCCGCGAACCCGGCCTGGAAGCCCGAGATGTACTTCTTGATCGCGGGCGTGAGGTACGCGTCGGCGCAGACCGAGGTCGCCCGCGACACGAGCTTGATCATGGGCATCAGCTCGTGGCTGAGCGAGATGTGCTCGAACCCGATCTCCTTCGCGATCCTGCCCACCAGGGCCTCGTGGTCGGGGAAGGTGTACCCGTGCATCAGGCACACGGCGATGCTCCGTATCCCCGAGTCGTACACCTCCTGCAGCTGCCCCCTGATCTCCGCCCCCTCGGGGCGCCGCAGTATCCTCACGGCCTCCCCGGAGGTGCCCTGCACGAGCTCCGCCCCCGCCGCCTCCGCAGTCCCGGCCTTGACGTCGACCCTGGTCACAGTCCGCGCCGGGTCCTCGGCGTAGTCCTCCAACGTGACCCGCTCGTCGACCTCGACGACCCTCTCGTACAGCACGTCCGGCTTCCTGATCGCCAGGTCGAAGATCTTGGGCCGGCTCTGGTTGCCGATGGCCAGGCAGTCGCGGAACCCGCGGGTGACGACCAGGGCGATCTTCTCGCCCTTGCGCTCGAGCAGGGCGTTCGTGGCGACGGTGGTGCCCATGCGGATCGAGTCGATCCGGCCCGTGTCCAGCGGCTCGCCGCGCGGGACCTCGCGGCCCAGGAAGTGGGACATGATGCGCCGGATGCCCTCGAGCGGCGCGTCCTCGTAGTTGGCCGGGTCCTCGGACAGGAGCTTGATGATGGTCTCCTCGCCGCCCAGCTCGCCGACGCAGTCGGTGAAGGTGCCGCCGCGGTCGATGGCGATGCGGATGCCGCGCGACGAGTCTGTGGCCGCCATGATGTTCGTGATGTCGTGATGCGGGGTTGCTCTAGATGTAGTCGGTGGTCACCAGGGTTATTAGACAATGTCAGTCAGTGTATGGTTTCAAGGATTCAGACGCCGCCAGAAGCAAGAAACAGTAATAAGGATCGCAATTGCAATTTCCGCGTGAATACAATCCTCGATCGGAGTCGGAGTCGATGACAAATGGGTTAACCGGCTTGCAACACACCTCGGGGGACGTTGCCGGGCGATAAGATAAGATACCGAACAGCGCCGGGAGGAGGAGGAGGAGGGGAGCTTGAGCTCCGCACCCCGCCATTTAGCGTCACTACCCCGCGCCCTACGCAATCGAGGTGTTCGCGGGGCTTCATCCACTGACAGTGGCACCGCTTGGGGGCATCTCCGGCGGAGCTCCACCGGAATCTGGATCCGGTGAGTATAACTTCTGGGATGGTTCGTCTCTACTGCGAACTACAGCTGTCGGAACTATAGCTGTCGAGAGGTCTGTCCGGTTTGAAGGAGTCATACCGATAAGTGCAGCAACAGATGACGTCCCACAGGTGACAAAGCATCTAAGAAGAAGACACGTCTCGTCCAGTGATTTTACCTCCTTAAATCTAACGGCGAAGAGGCAGCTTCTCAGTGTAAATGCGTGAATTATTAAGTGTATGTGTATATAGTCTTGTTCTCGTCCCCTGTCCTGCCGGGTTTCGTCCGGCATCGGTTCGTATCCCATGATCTCTTCTTTTGAATGTCATCTAATGTTACAACGCCTCCGTGGTGTTCTTTTGCGCTCGCTTTCCTCGTTGTGCGTGTATCGTTTTGTGTTGGTATTACAGAAAATAAGTCAAAGTCGTATCGCGCGCGGGGCGGTCAGTCACGTCAAGCTTCTAATGGGTCACGACCCTGACCGCCTGGAGCATCATCCCGAACATGAAGCCGCGCGCCACCTCCTCGATCTGGAGGCTGTCGAAGATGCGCCCCAGGGCGTCCGTCGTGGCCGCCTGCCCCATGACGCCCGTCAGCGCGGCCGGGACGCCGCGCTTGATGAGCAGGTTGCGCGCCTTGACGCGCAGCTTCTCCTTCTCCTCGTCCGTCATCTCGGCGGGCCAGGCCGCGCGCTCCTCGTCCGTCGGCATCGTATTCTCCCGCAGCGTGCGCAGGTGGTAGCCGAGCCCCGCGTCGTTCGTGTTGGCGTCGATGACCGACTCCTGCATCATCTTCTGGATGGCGATCAGGGACGGGTTGCCGGGCCGCAGGAGGAACGACTTGGCGGCCGCCAGCAGCGTCCTCCGGATGTTCCACGCGGACGAGAGGGTGTACATCTCATTGATAATGGCGAAGACTAGCTCTACAGCCACGTTCGTTTCTTGCTCTGAGAGGGGCGAGTGCTGCCGCGCGGGCTTCGTCTCCTTCTTGCTGGTCTGGGGCAGGCTGGGGGAGGCATTGCCGGTGCTACTGCGACGGCCCGCCGCCTCGTTCAGCTGGGCCTGCATGTCGTCACCGTGGGTGGGCGACTGGTAGTCCTCGGGCATCTCGTCGGGAGGCGGGGGAAGGTGCTGGATGTGCATGATGTCGAGACTCGTTGCCGACGGCGACCGCAGTGGAGGCGATTGCAGCGGAGCCAGACTAGAAGCTCTGCTGTGCTCGCGACTCCCCGTGGCGCTTGGTGTGTTTCTCTCCCACCGATCGGAGCGAGGCTTGAGGTTGTCGGCCTCGGCGTCCGCCCGAGGGTCGAAGCTGGGCCTCCGTTCCATGGGAGCAACCTTTCCGGGCTGAGTCGAGATGACCGAGGATCTTTGACTGTCGAGACTGTCACGCGACTTTTTGGGCCCGCTGCCGATGGGCGAAGTAAGAGCCGCGTTTAAGCTGGTGGTGCTGTCCATCCTTGGCGGGGTTCCTGTCGACCAACGGTTGTTTTGCGTCTGGATCTCGGACAGAGAAGACGCCGGGTTCTTCCTCGCGCCCAAGCCAATGTTGCTGAAAACGCCCGTCACCCCTCCAAACACGGCCTTCCCACCCTCCACGGCGCCCTTCGGACCCATAGTCAGAACTTCCAGCATGTTCTTGCTAACGGTGTCCCATGCCAGCCCGGATTTTGCGGGGCTGTGCCCGTTTCCAGTGTCCTTCTCCAGGAAGCGCTTCATGCCCTCGCTCTCAGCCAGCGACTGGTACCAACAGGCGTCCTTCACGTATTGCTCCAACTCTCCGCGCAGCGAAGCTCTTGTATGCGACTTCCAGTTAGGAAGCGCCGCATGCTTCTCTGTGAAGGCCGTCGCGCCCGAGATGGTGGCGATGCGCCTGAGAATCTCGTGCAGCGTCTCGAAATCTGAGTACCGCCTGACAATCATCCAACCAGAGTAGTGGTGCGAGGGGGGCTCGATCTGGACCAGGTAGTCCCACATAGGCTTGCTTCGGATCCGACTGTTATCGTTGGGAGCGTCATCATGCAGGATGATGTTGGCGTTGTGCAGCGTCAAGGGGGGCTTGCGAGGGGCTTCGTCGGATTCTTCCGGCTCTTCTCTGGCGGGTGGCACAATCTGGTCGAAGCTGGTGAACTGGGAGGAGGTGCTTCCGTTGGCCGCATGCTTTGGCGATGGATTCTTGCCCGATGACTCTATGGGAGATTTGGGCGTGATGGGTGAGTGCAGACTATCTCCCTGGTTAGATCCATCCGAACCGTTCGATGGCTTCTCCGCTGAAGAGCGCGACTTGGGCGACATCTCGCCCGGCGAGGACACGATGTTGCCCTCCGGAATCTCCGCAATGGACTCTGTCGACGCGACCATGCTCTGGCGGGATTTCCTCTTGGCCTCCTCTTCCGCGATCATGGCGTTCATGCGCTTCATCTCCTCCATGGCCTCCTCCATCTCCTCGTCGGCCTTGCTGAGCTGCTTCTTGTGGGCCGACGACTCCTTGCGGCGCGCCTTCTCCATGTCCAGGGAGTTCCGGTTGCCCTTGGTCAGGGCGATGTTGCCGAGATTGCCGTCAATGTCGGCAAAGGCGGCGGTGTTGGCGTTGTTCGCAGCGGCTTCCGGGCCCGTCTGCATGCCGACGTCGATGGCCTGGCTGAAGTCGGGCTCGCCGGCCTCCAGGAGGTAGACGATCCAGCCGTTGATCCACTCGGGCTTCGAGCACGACTGCAGCGTCATCTCCAGTATCACGCCCGCCAGGATCTCGCGCAGGAATACCCGCGCGGGGTCGCAGTTGTACGCAGAGCGGTCCAGGTATCCGAGGAGATCGTCCGCGACGTTGCGGAACTTGGCGGCCTGCTGCGGGTGGTTCAGGAGGTTTGCGAGGTTCGAGTTCGGGTTGTCCTCGAGGTATTTGGATATGATCTCGGGGGCCGTCTCGTTGGGGCCGTTGTGCTGCCCGGTGAAGGCGGCGGACAGCTCGGATAGGAAGACGATGAACATGGACGACGAGTTCGTCAAGAAATCGAGGAAAGAATCGGCGGGTCGCTTGCGGTAGAGGTGGTTCGAGACGGAGATGAGGAAGGAGTTGAGAAGCTTCCGGCAGGACAGCGGGAACGAGCGGTCGGAGGGCAGGATCGGCGAGTACCACCACTTGACGTAGTCTCTGATGACGGCGTCCACCAAACCAGTCAGCGCCTCGCGTGTCTCGGGCTGGAAATCGTCAAAGTTGCGGATCAGGCGGTCTTCCTCTTCGGCATCGTCTTTGGGGGGTTCGGCAATCCGCGCGATGGATAGGCGCTCAAGCACGTCGATGCCCTTCTCGCCCCGGACGGCCCGGGAGACCTCTGGATGACGCGCCTCATAGGTGATGAAGGTCACGACGCCACCGAATGCGCCGATGAGCACAAGGCCAGCCTTGCCGAGGATGAAGTACGTCGAAGCTGCAAGGCCGACAGCAATGGCGCCGAGGGTCTCTGGCGTCGCGGTCGAGAGAAACTTGAGCACCTTAGTCACAAGGTCTTCCTCGTCCTCCGGCTTCGACGGCGGCTGAGCGGCAGCGGCAGCGGCAGCTATCGCATCTTCCGGGGCTGTACCATTCGGAACCTCGGGCTCTACGTCGGTCGCGGCTTTCTCTTCCGTTGTAGGTGTCTCGATCGCAGGGGGAGCGGGTGTCGCTGTCTCGGCGGGCGCGGGTCCGTTCTCAGCAACGGGAGATGCGCCGGGCGGGTGGACTTCGGCGGCCGGAGTCGACTCCATGTTTCTTCAGGTGGTTCGTTTCGTTGGATCTATTGATTTTCGTCGGCGGCCTTGTCCTCTCACATCCCTGATGTGCCCGAGTCAAAAGGCAAAGCGTGCATTAACGGTTTGACCAGAGCAGGCGGGAAGCTAGCAGTCGTTGCAAGGGCAAGAGCAAAACAAAATTCCAAATGTGTCGTGCGGTAAGCTGCCGCTGCAGCAGGCGCAAAGCACAGGAAATAAAGAGGACAGGTTGGTCAAGTCTTTTTTTTCTCCTTGTGTCTCTCACCCTGGTGGTAAGAAGGAGGTCAGCAACCCGGTGCAGACGGGGGGTTCCGTGGCAGTGTTTCGAAAGATTAGCAGATGGGCAGAAAAGAAGTGAGGCGTGACCGGAGCTCATCACATCAATCGGATCTCGTTTTAGGGGGCCTGAGCGCGAAAATGGGGACCTGGAGGATTGGGGAAATCTGCTGCCCTGACGTCTTGGCCCAGCGGCACTGAGCTTGGTTCCACAGCTGTGTAGCAGCAGATTGGCCTAGAGAACAGCGCCCAGAGCCTGGAAGCGGTAACTTGGCTCGTGTGGCAGCCACTTACAGAGGGGGACCTCCTAATTTTAGCGACAGCACCCCTGCGGAAGCGAAGAAAAAAAATCCCCGTAGAGTCGTTGCTGGGCAGTGTCTTCCCACTTCAATCCCACTTTGTAAATTAATTCCGGTTTTTGGGATATGAGTTTTGAAAATTGGACAACCAACACGCGAAGTGAAAACTCCGAAAGAAACAGAGAGATTAACATGATCTAAGACGCCTCAATGGTTAGGGGCGCGGATGGCCACTGCACTGGAATTCGAAGTTGAAACAAATCTCAAGCACTCGAGGAAAGAAGTCTCTCTCAGGGGCCACATGTAGATAGGCCCGACGAGACGGAAGTCCCTTGCAGCACACAAGAGATTCGACACGGGATGGAACGAAATTCCAAGCTGCAGCTTCCCACGCGCAGGGTCGCATCGAATCATTTCCCGTGCAGTCGTTGGCGCTGCTATCCCCGTCTCCCATCTCCCGTGTGCAACATGCCCGGCCCCCCCGGCCACCATCGACGGATCACGTGCCGTGACATGTGCTCTGGCGCATGTGGGGCTCCTCAACGTCATGCAACGGAAGACGCGCCGAGCCACTTTAACTCGACAGCTCGTCGACGCGTCTAGCTTCCCAACGTGAAATTATTCTTCTCTACAGCTTTCAAGAATCCCAATTCCGTTCTTTTCTCGCAATCTCAGTGCCAATCGAATTCTCCATACGTCCGAGGCGCAATCTCTGACCGAAAAAAAGAAGAAAAAAAAAGAAGTTCAATTCCTCCAGAAACCCCGTTCACTTACACAAACGCGACGACATGCCGTTCACCAAGGGCACGAAACGCAGTGCCCCGCGCGAGTCGTCGCGCAACACCTCCGAGGACGGCGACGACAAGCCCACCAAGAAGACCAAGACCTCCAACTCGGCAGAAGCGGGCACCTCCGGGGTGGACTCGAGCGGGAACCCGTTTTGGGATGTATGTCCATCCATCCCTCCCCCTCCTCCCTCTCTCTCTCTCTCTCTCTCTGTCGCAATCCCCGTTCTACCGAAGGCCACCGCTAACTCCGATCCCCCCTCCAGCTCTCCAACAAGCGCCGCGTAAACATCTCCCAGTTCAACAAGGCGACCCTGGTCAACATCCGGGAGTTCTACGAAAAGGACGGGGAGCTGCTCCCCGGCAAGAAGGTATCATCACCTCCCTCCCCATCGTCTCAGGAGCCGTGAGAGGTGCGCTAACTCATCTCGCCAAACGCCCCCAGGGCATCTCTCTCTCGGTCGCCCAGTACGAGGCCCTGGTCAAGGCCATGCCCGCCATCAACGCCAAGCTGCGCTCCCTGGGCCACAGCGTCGCGGATGCCGGCGGGGACGATGCCGCCGGCGCTGCGGTCGAGGCCCCCGAGCCTGCCGCCAAGGACAAGAAGTCCAAAGCAAAGAAGTCCAACATCGAGGCGACGAGCGACGAGGAGTCCGAGTAGGCGAGCGTCGCAGGTCTCATGACTGAAAAGCTGCCACCACCCGCCGTGTGTATTTCTGTTCCTTGCTCCTGGTTTATGAGAAGCGGGATGTTATTTTTCGGGAGGACTGGGGATGTGATACCCAATCCGCGTTCGTCAAAGGCTGCGGTTATTAGCTCCAGGTAGTTCTGTGCCATACTCACTGTTATGTTTTCCACTTGACCACGATTTATGAGGGTTTCGTGTGTGATATGAATTACTGCGACCATGCTTCAGTGTCTTTGGCTTCTCTAGTAGTCTATCCGCCAGGGGAGATACTTTGACGCGGCATCCTGTCAGCCTTCCCCCAAGCCTGCAATCTCTGCCATCATTTTGGTTTTCACAACCCCGCATCCTCTTAGTATCTCCAGCTGCCGCTGCTCTGCCCGTTTTTCGTCGAGCCCTCCGCCTCTCTTTGGTCTCTCAAGCTGCGCGGAACCTGGTCTCTACGCCACGGGTTCGGACTCCAGGCTCGTTGTTTTCCATCTTTCTTACTTGCTGCTGTCCCATTTCTTTCACCTGCTTCAAATCCTTGGCTGTCCATGGTTTCCTCGGCGTCTGCAGGCTGGATGGCTCCTCCTTTTCCTTTGCCTTCTTGCCATGTCATCGGGTGAGCCAATTTCACGACGCTTGCCACGACCGTCATATCTAACGTGCTTTCAAAATTCAAATACGTCGTCATTGTTTGGGTTGTCGTTCCTGCGGCTATTGCGTCCCTCCATGCGACGAGGCGTCTCCACAGCACCGTCCAAGCCTGCATGTTCCGTACCGTTGGTAGCCTCCCATGGAGAAGTTCTACCCTGAGTACCCACTTCGGGTGAGATAGACGAGGGAAAAAAACAGGAGTCACATGCAGTGCCGAGTCGATGTGGTTATCATGAATTTCCGGAGTAAACTCGCCGTCGTGTAGAAGATCTCCGATGTTATGATATTGCGGTGGAAAACTTATGTCGTATGGCATGAGACCGTGCTCGTACACATGAGTACCCATGACTCTGCTCCAGGCGTCAAGGGGCGTTAGAGACGTTTTGAACAAAGCGCCTCGCCCCAACATTTCGGTCACGATTTCGCGGAATTCTTCGCGGTCGTACTGCCATTGGCTGTCCCGTTTTATCTCACTTCTATCACTATCATGCAAAAAGTCTTCGAATCGATGCCTCTTCTCGATATCGGTAAGTGTACCGTGGTTCTGGTTGACCTGTGCTGGATTCTAATCATCAGTTGGGATCCGGACCTCGCGATTTTCCTCGTCGAATCTGAGAACTGTTGGTTTTGTTTTCTCCTCAGTCAGTTTTCTATCAAGTAAGGTGGTGAATCTATACCAGGGCAGATATAGTCATTCGTAACTAAGGACTAGAAACGTTAAGTTTACAAACAGTACTTACCATAGCGGTCCTGGTACCGTTGGAAATATAAGTAATTGAGAAGCGCACTGTTGAACATTTCCGCGATAACCTTGTTCGCAAACGCCACCAATTCGGAACGGCCAGAAGAAAGGTGGTGCTGGAAACATTTGCGTATGGATTCCCATACCACAGCAGCACCGGGGGGGTTCTCGACGTCTGGGATCGCTAAAAGTGCTTCAGGCGGAGGGCTGATCACGGAAGGGTCGATCCGTTGTTTCTGAATGGCCCCGTCGTCGTTTCTGCTCCCGGGAAGAAATTCCCCTTTTCTCTCGTCTTGCCTGCTGGAGCTTGCCATGGTGAGAAGAAGATGGGCTGCTGCTGTTGGAGATGGATACGTGTAATTGTTCCTGGTCGAGAAGGGAGAACAAGATGATGGGTATAGTGTGGTTAGGTTGAGTTGATGTGAAAGAGACGAAAACAACAGCTGGGGCGAAGTCTCGGTCGAGGTTAGAGATGGAATGCCCAAAGTCAAGTAGGTAGGGCAGGCAGGCAGCGGCAGAAGCACCTCCTGGATCCGAGGATATCTTGGTCACTTCGCTATTCTGGCATTCCTTCCCTCTGGCCTCGGAGGCCATCACCGTAGATGAGGAAGGCGAGGTCGAGGCTTGACGTTCAACTGCAAGCATAGGGGCGGTCACCAAGCCAGTTTCAAAGTGCGTGCTTTCCTCCACGGTGGACAGCATCGTGATTTCCCCCCAGAACGCGCCGTGTCTACCTATGGGAATGCAAAGCCCGCCTTGAGTCGAGGAGAACTGTGAATAGAGCGCTGAACTTGGCGTGGCTTACGGACACTCCAGGCTAGGTGTCTTCTCATAGTCGTGGAGTGGTCCAGACGGGGAGATGTGAGCGTTGATGATGTGGGTTTTAATTGTATTCAGCTACATATTCCTTGTTCCGTGAGGTCACGTAGACCTCCTCAAGGGCCGTGTTTACATCACGAGTACGTCCTCATGCCGGTGCCCTCGCCGGCGAAAGGGAGTGGACAGCTCGCCGGCACAGCATCGCCCGTTCTTCCCGTGTAAGTTGAGCTGGTGTGGGACGGGCAGCCAAGCGACCCTGGACGGAGATCATGCAGTGGAATCGATCTCGAGACGCCCCGAGGGCAGATAAGGTAAGAGGGGGTCGACCCTCCCCCTTGACGTGGAAACAGTCAAGACCCTCTGTGGCCCGCGCGCGATTGCAAAGAACCTACTCCGTACGTTTTGAAGGTAGGCAGGCAAGCGCGGCACAGAGTAGCAATACCATCTCTAACAAGAAGGTAGGCTGCCAACACGTGCTTGCTTCACAGACGGGGGAAATTAACCACCCGCAAAGTACCTTCGGGAAATTGGCCGACCATGCTTTCTTTCTCGTTGTCGCCTTCTGAGGTCTTCTCAATTGCAGTGCTGTGTGTCAAATTTTGATAATCGTGATAATTTACCCGAACACCAAGCCCGATCCGCCGTAATCAACGGCCGTTTATCCCCCGGACCCCCGCCTCGGCGTTGATTGCGGTGGGTATCAAACCGCGGAGGAATCGTCCTTGTTCATCTCGCCAAATTCAAATCCTTCCTCTCTTTCTTTCCCCCGTCCCTTGCAGTTTGCAAAACGCTCCTGCATCTCATTCTCGCATCAATGCCATCCCTGCCTCGCGTCACTAGCTCGATGGAAGATGGGGGGATCGTGTTAGTGTAGCACACGGAGTGCGTCCTATTGGTGCAAGCCACATCTCTCGAATCCCATTTGCCTCGATCAAATCCGTAGTCCTCCGTGGATTGGCAAACGACTTCGGCTCCGTCAAACTGAGGTGCTTTCAACGACTTCTCCGCCAAGCCCTCCATCGCAGGTGTCTCTCAGCTGTCAAGATTGCGTATTCACACTACGCACTGCACCTAGCGCCGAGCCCGATGGACGGCCACGCGGCCCCCCACGCCGATCCATCTGCTGCGCCAGCCGTGGACGCGGCTTGACCTGCCTCGACGGTGCCAAGCAGACCCGGGGCGCCCGATCCGGCGGCCCTCGGGGGCGGGGGCTGCCTCCCGCGGGCCGTGGGTGACGACGACATCCACGTCGCCCTTCCCTGCGCCGCCGGATGTCCGCCGTATCGTGGACCGGCATGCATGCTGCAGATGGTGAGACGTATACATACTTGCATGCCGATCTGACCTGCCCTACCACTTGGTTCAGAGGCCTAGGTAGATCTTCTTTAGCTTAATTTAGATCTTGGCCCTACAAGCAGATCAGACATGCTCGGCTCTTCAGTCTAGAGTGAGGCCAAAATCAGACCCGTGGGGTTTAAAGGCTTGTCATATGGAGATCTCACTCTTTGATGTCGTTATAGGTATTCAACTGGAAATCTGCGAACGTAGAACCACCTGTACGAGCAGCGTAGCTAGAGCAGTAGACGTAAATTCTTCTTTTCTTTTGTAAGATGCCACGCCTATACTCTATTCGAGGTTGAGTTGCAACTATGTTATGCTTATTTCATTGACATCGCAATCAATATGGGCGGTCTCCTTCAACTGCGTTGGCGCACAGCAACTGTACATTTCACGCGGATGGAATGCAAGTCTGACTCAGCTTTCAGGTTAGCAAAGACATCATTTAACCACGACTCTTTCGTCGTCACTCCCCCTTTTCTAGAAGCCCAGCCTCACGAAGCCAAGTCCCTCGTCACAATGGACGGAAACTTGGCCATCTGAATATCCTGAACCGCGCCCTTGGCATCGCGACGGCGGCCGTCGCAAAGTGCCATGTCTGCAGATGCCGCGGCTCGCGACCTCGGGCTGGCCCGGCGAACTCTAAAACAAGCTGAGGTCCAAGGCCGACCTGGCTGTGCAGGAAGGTTTTGCTGGGGACCAGCAGCAGAGAGATGCCCGCAGCGGCCGGTCTAGAATTGTAGTGCTATGGTAAAGTGTATGACGGGGGGAAGCCAGCCGCGGTGGTGTGCTGTGCCGCGCTGCAAAGTTCGGATTATTCTGAGTTTGAGCAACACGACGGAAGAAGGAGGGGAGGGGGGACACAAGACATCGGACTATTCGTCGATGACGGGAAGTCAGGTTACAACTCCGAGAAAGCCGCCACTGGAGGGCGAGTTTTCTTGGCAGGCGTTATCATGTGACGGTCATACGCGTACGCAGTGCCTCGGGAATCTCGAATTGCAACGACAAGCATATGGGATGATCGGAGAATGGCGAGAGAGAGGAGCGATTTGCTTCTTTCCCTGGGCCCGGCTTGTAGTCTCGGAGAGGCGAGTCCGAACCGGGGGATCAGATTGGCCGAGGAAAGCTTCGACCAAACGCGGGGAGGCGAAGGCAGTTCCAATGGAAACAACGCCCATGAATGTTGTTCGTCGCAAGCGAGCCGGCCGCAGCAGGTTTGGGAGTGAGGGGACCTGAGGCGATTCAGCCCCAATGGGCCGGTGGGCAGTGAAGACGGGAGGTGGCCCGTTCTCGGTGCGCTGACCACTGGAGGGAGGAATGGAATGTTGGCTCGGTGTGAGATGCCTCCCTCGCGTTTAGGCATTGAATTCCTATTCGGTAAGTCTGCAGGACGGTCGGAGGGTCTGCTGGAAGAACTGACGTGAGATGAGCTTCGGGTAGCAAGTCCGCGTATACGATGCGACCTGAACGAGATCTGAAAGCGAGAGGTGAGGCTGAGCAGGTGCAAAGAATGCGAGATGTGGGGATCGAATGGAGAGAAGAGGTGGGGAAGCGGCTTGGAGGCGTCGTCACTGCGAAGCAAGTGTGGCGTCGGAGATGCACCGAGCCTTTGGAGAGCAAGAGCGACCTATGGGCACCACGTGAGTACAGGAATTTGACTGGTAACTTCCTGTAGCCGGTTTCCTCGCCTTTTTCTCTGAATAGCACCTGCCGAATGTATTTTTGGGGACACACACACACACACACACACCAGAGCCAAGCAGGCAGGTAATACAGTACCACATGGTAATACTGCTAGGTACGTACCATCGTCGACCCCTGCTTGCTTTCGCTGTAAGACGCCGGTTACCCTGTCAATAGCATCCCCTCCTGGGGCAATTAGACAACGGGGATCCCAGCAGCAGCATGCAACCACGGGAACGCGAACAATCGAATGGGCAACGAGCGGCTGTTACGGCACTTGTGATTGCTTGGAACTGTTCTGCGATCGCCGCGGGTACCTTGCCGCTCGTTATGGCGGTTGATGAACAGGAGGACTCCAACAAGATTCTCTTTTTTTTTCTTCGTTGTTGTTGGAAGTTGGCCGCCACCCAGCATGGATATCGGACGAGGCCGAAGGGTCCCCGAGCAAGACGAGATTTCGTCATTTGCACCTCGCTTGGGGGTGTCACGTTGGTCGGACGGTGATGGCATTGACGACGGGAGGCAGGGCTTCGCTCATCTTGGCTCCGACATTTTGTGACTGCTGGCAAACGGACGGCCAGCGATAGTGAGACAGAGGGTGGAAATGCAGTTTTTGCTTGCCTTCCGTTGGCACCTACCAGGTAGGTAGTGTGCACTACAGTAGAGGCAAGGACCCAGTGGCGGCCCGTTCTCTGAAGCGATTGCGCCCCCCTCCCCGCTAAGCCCGTCACACGCACCGCACCCCGGCGCTGTCGTCGCACTGGCATCCGCCGCCTTTTGAGACCCTGACATGCCCACCACAAGAGGCCCCCAGCGACGTCACCCGCCCCTCCCATTGCCCGGACAAAACTCAATGTTGATTGACAACTTATTTATTTTTTTGTGTCTTCCCTCCCTCGTTGGTGTTCTCACTTTGCTTGCGAGGATGATTGTGGTTGGTCCGACAGAAGAGGTAGCGATGGGCGGCATGTAATTTACCAAGCTTTATTGGCCACACGCTTCAGAGTTTTCTCCAAGGGGACCTCAGTGCTGGGAATGGGATCGTTATCGATTCCCAGATTGGCATGGTTTGGCATCCAGAAGGCTTCGTGCCGCGCCACATTCGGTGGCCTGAAACGCGCGAGTAAAATGGACTTCATTTCCATCCAGACGGCCTTACCTAAGCAGCAGATGCAATGTACGAAGGTACCTGAATGAGAAGAGTTACGGAGTAGGTACTTTCAGGGCTGAAGCTGTGGCAGACGTGGCAGAAGTCGCTCCTTCCGCAGCTGACGGGCGGAGCTGCGCTTTCCCTTTCATAGGCTCTTTCCCCTCGGAGTTTCGCCCTTGGCGGCGCTGCGCAACGCCATCGCTCCTCCAACTGGGGCTGACACTTTTGGTACCTCCAGCTATCTATAGGCGTAAAAGGCAAGCACGGAGAAGTGTAAAGTGAAGTTGGGTACCTGCCCTGCCTGTTGGTACCTATCTTGGGTATTGCAATGTAAAGGAGTCGCACTGCTATCTATGTAGTACATGAATCCAGGTACAGTTCTGTTAGCTTACTCAGCAGGTATCCATCCCATGATGATGCTTTTTGACGGTACCCAGTCCGTCGTCCACAACAACCAGCTCCCCCCCTGTCTATCCTTGCCGACCCTGGTCGTCGCAGTCCCCCGCCATCTACTCGGTCGCAGACAGTCTCATACGGCTCAATCAGCTTGAAACCCAAAAAAACCGCCCCTACCCAGCTTCTGGTTGCGATAGACGTCCTCCCTGATCCCTTCCCTCGACCGAACACTTACCTCTAACTCCGTGGCCTTCGCGCGCATCCCCCCCCTTCGCCCCCCTTCCCGTCAACGCCCCGAAACCCGTCAGGCGCATTGAGTTGAGTTCAGTTGAGCACCGACCCGCGGACATACCGCGAGCGCACACTGTTGCAACCTGGAAGTTACAGCGCTCTACCCTCCAAGAAGGCTCCGAGGTCACTACGACCTCCCTGTCTACCTTTCTTGGTACCTGAGCTTGGTCTTGCCTCGCTGAGATACGAAAACAGTACGCCGTACCTGCTACCTGCGCCCTCTCTTTGGTGAAGAGGGGAACAACCACAAGCTAAAAAAGAAAGAAGAGGGAAGAAAGCCAAAACAAAATAGGGGCTCAGCTGAAGTTGGTCCGCGCCGAAAAGACCGATCCGACGACGACACCAGACTCTGCGACTGAGCGCGACAAGACCCGACTCCCCTCTCAGGCTCTCCCTCCCCGAACCCTACCTCTACCTCTACCTCCAGTCTGCCCGTGCCTCGCCTCAACTCCCTCCGCGCACCGGGTCCCCGTTCACATCCACCACATCCACATCCACCTCAACATCTCCCCGACATTCATCTCTACCTGTATCCATACCCTCTCCTTCGCCAGCGCTTTGCCCCCTCTCCTCTGACTGGCCGAGCCGTCCGCCTCTACTCTCCTGCACAGCACGATACATACGCGCAGCATAGCATAGCACAGCCAACACCCTCGCCGAGGGGACCACGAACTGTCTCCCTGATCCATATCGACACCCACCCACGGACTCTCCTGGCCACAAACATCAGACACTGGTTTCTTTGGTTGACCCCCCCAATACCTTCGCAACCATGTCGTATAATCGTTTAGGCAAGTTACCTGCTCCTCTTCTGCCGTTGCCGCTTAGCGTCATTCATCCCACCTCTGCCCTCCCTTCTTCCACAAAGATCCCGACCTTCCTTGCCCTGGGGAACCGTACATAGTGTACCTTTTGCTCCCGGACTGGTCCGTTGAGTCGTCTATTCCTGATCGCATTGCCTCCTTCCCGCTCAGAGATCTTCTTTGTCAGCTGCAGTCCCTTGTCCGAGTACGCAACTCGCGTGGCGCAAGCTGTTTCCCATATCCTTCTTCAAGTTCCCGCTTTTGCCTCTCTTGACACTTTTCGAAGCCCTTTCGGGACTCTACCTATTGGTTTCCAGACGTCCAATCTAACCTGTCTCTACCATAGACGACGATTATTACAATAACGATCGCATGGATCCTCGTATGGATCCTCGTTACCATCGCACCCCTTCGCCGGGCCAGCCTGCTCAGCATGGCTACCAATTGGAGGACAACCCCTTCAACAATGCTCAATACCAGCAGTCTCAGCAGTCCCACCTGGACGACCCGTATGCGCGCCAGAACCTCGACGTTCCTGTGGCTCCCGGCCGCTTCGGCACCCCAAGTGACCACCTCCAACTCAACTCGGCAGTGAGTTGTGCCAAATATATCTTTTCTTACCGAGTGCCAGTGGCTAATTGCTCTCAATCCAGCACTCTGTCGACAACCTGAGCGGATACGATTCACGGACCGACTACGGCGTGAACCCCGAAGCGCACCACGATGCCTACTACAACCAGCCCTACGAGCCCTCTCCTCACGACCCGAACATGCCTTACGACCAGCCCACCGGCTACAGCGAGTATGACGACAACCGGCCCATGCTTCCGCACCAGGACAGCTCCCCCAACGACCCTTACCAGGACACACCTACGCCCCCGCCAGCCGGAGGCATCAAGAGGTGGAAGACTGTGAAACAGGTGCTGTTGTACCGCGGTAACTTGGTTCTCGACTGCCCTGTTCCCCCGAGGCTGTTGAACCAGCTCCCGCACGGCGAACGCGATGAGTTCACCCATATGCGCTACTCGGCCGCCACTTGCGACCCCAACTACTTCTACGACGACAACTTCACCCTGAGACAGAAGCTCTTTTCTAAGCCGAGACACACAGAGCTCTTCATCGTCGTAACAATGTATAACGAGGACGAGATCCTCTTCGCGCGAACGATGATTGGTGTTCTCAAGAACATTGAGTACATGTGCAACCGCAAGGAGAGCAAGACGTGGGGCAAGGACGCCTGGAAGAAGATCGTTGTTTGCGTCGTGAGCGATGGTCGCGCCAAGATCAACCCGAGAACGAGAGCCCTTCTCGCCGGTATGGGTGTGTACCAGGAGGGAATTGCCAAGCAGCAGGTCAACGGCAAGGACGTCACAGCGCACATTTACGAGTACACTTCCCAGGTCGGAATGCAGATCAAGAACGACGTCGTCACTTTGGTCCCCAAGCAGCAGCCCGTTCAGATGCTGTTCTGCTTGAAGGAGAAGAACCAGAAGAAGATCAATTCCCACAGATGGTTCTTCCAGGCATTCGGCCGTGTTCTGGACCCCAACATTTGCGTCCTCATCGATGCCGGTACCAAGCCTGGAGGTAACTCCATCTACCACCTGTGGAAGGCCTTCGATCTTGAGCCCATGTGCGCCGGCGCTTGCGGTGAAATCAAGGCAATGCTGGGTACCGGTGGCAAGCACCTTCTCAACCCCCTTGTCGCGACGCAAAACTTCGAGTACAAGATGAGCAACATTCTCGACAAGCCCCTGGAATCCGCCTTCGGCTTCATTTCCGTCTTGCCCGGTGCTTTCTCCGCCTATCGTTACGTCGCTTTGCAGAACGATAAGAACGGCCAGGGACCTCTGGAGAAGTACTTTGCCGGTGAGAAGCTCGAGGGTGCCGGCGCCGGTATCTTCACCTCCAACATGTACCTTGCCGAAGATCGTATCCTCTGTTTCGAGCTCGTCACGAAGCGCAACTGCCACTGGATCTTGCAGTACGTCAAGTCCGCTACTGGCGAGACTGACGTGCCGGACACCGTGACGGAGTTGGTTCTGCAGCGTCGTCGTTGGCTGAACGGTTCTTTCTTCGCCGCCATCTACGCCATTGCTCATTTCTACGAATTCTTCCGGTCCGATCACTCCATGCTGCGCAAGCTCATGTTCTTCATCGAGTTTGTCTTCAACACGATCAACATGATTTTCGCCTGGTTCGCCATCGGTAACTTCTTCCTGGTTTTCAAGATTCTTACGACGAGTTTGGGCGATGCAGAATTGCTCGGTAGGACGGGCGAAATTCTTGGCGTCGTTTTCACTTGGCTCTACGGTATCTCCCTCATCACCTGCTTCGTGCTTTCCATGGGCAATCGTCCAGCTGGTTCCGGTCCGTACTACATCACGATGGTTTACTTCTGGGCATTTATTATGATGTGAGTACCCCCGAACCCTCATTGTTGAGACATCACGCTAAACTTCAGTAGCTACTTGCTCTTTGCAGCCGTCTTCATCGCCGTCAAGGCTATTCTGAAGGATGTCAATGACGAGAACGGCTTCAGCGTGAACGACCTCTTTCAAAACCCGGTTTTCTACACGTTGATCATCTCGGTCATGTCGACTTATGGTATCTGGCTGATCGCGTCCCTGCTCATGTTCGACCCTTGGCACATGGTTACTTCGTTCGCGCAGTATATGCTCCTGACGCCGACCTACACCAACATTCTGAACGTGTATGCATTCTGCAACACGCACGATATCTCCTGGGGTACCAAGGGTGACGACAAGGCCGAGAAGCTACCAACCGTCAGCACCAAGGATGGCTCTGGCAAGACTGATCTTCCGGACGAGGCCGATCTCAACGCTCAGTACGAGCGCGAACTCGGCGTCTTCAGCACGAAGTTTGTGGCTGAGGTCAAGGCCCCTACGGAGGCGCAGAAGGCCGAGGCCCAGATGGACTACTACCGCGGCGTTCGTTCCGTTGTCGTTCTCGCCTGGATGATTACCAACTTCGGCCTTGCGGCGGTCGTCCTCAGCGCTGCCGGTCTGCAACGCATCGCTCCCTCGGCCAACAGCACCGAAGACCCCAACGGCCGTGCCAACATCTACATGTCCGTCGTCCTGTGGTCCGTCGCCGGTCTCTCAGCCTTCAAGTTCATCGGCGCCATGTGGTTCCTGGTCGTCCGCATGTTCAGAGGTGTCTGAGAGGTTGGGTTTCTTCTTGGTATGCGATTATCCGCATCCCTATTTTGCATGTTTTATGATAGCATTGAGTTTGTGAGCATTATACCCGTCTCTCTTCCCACAGGGAGAATGAGGGCAAGGTGGACGGCGAACACGACTTCCGAGAGTTGCACTCTCTATCATGTTTGGAGTAGGACACGGGAAGGATGTAACTCTAATGACCTTTGTTTGTCTTTTTTCTTGTACGCATTTGGATGGCACTTGGTTCCCTCCCACGCCCTAGCTTGTGTATCCCTTTCCCGCTCCTCTCCCGTTTTCTTCTTCTTGTTGACGCATTCTGCTCTTCTGATATCAACATGGAACCAAACGGCGTTTATTTTCTCTTCTTTCTGCATATGCTCTTTCCGGCCCTCTCGTCTCGTCTGTTCGCCCTGGATGGGCCGGCGAGGCGGGGCGGGTCGGATGGGTGTGTTTTATAGAACGGGATGAGGAGGCGGAAAGCACGAGGGCATCGTGGTTCTTTTTAGATGGGCGACTCTTCGCAAAACGACGAAACGAGACGATAAAGAGACCCCGTATTTGACATGAAATTCTCATGCTGTTTGTGTGATGTGATTTCAGTACCTAGTGATGTCCAGTGCCGACGACGACGGACGATAACGATAACAACGATGATAATAAGCCTACTTGTATACCTCAACGACGTTAATCCTGAGGAGTGCTTTACGACATCTAGCCATACAGTCGTGGCTAGAGGGGGGTCCCTCGCCTCGACGCTCGGTTAGGCGGAGCTGGGAATATCATGGCTTCTCGTCCACACCGCGCGTGGATTTGGATGTCGGCGTCCTCGACGACTAGGTAGTCATGACGTCGGTGTCCCGTGATGCGCCTTATCTCGTGTCTTTGGTTTACTTGTGTGTGAACAGAAGAAAAAAAAACTAAAAAAAAACTGCAAAACTCTACTTGTAAATATCTTTGGGCCTACAAACAATTTTACTAGTACTATCTCCAGATCCACTCGGGCGTTCAGAGAGGGGGGGCAAACCTTGGAGTGTGTGCCACTGTGTCCATCGTGGCTGCAGAAAGCAGAAAGGCCACGCCCGCGGGAGAGACCCTTCGACTATGGATTCTCTATCTTCCAGGGTCTATCTAGATGCCTAGTTACCGTTTCCCAGGCGTCTATCGTTCGTTGTTTGATGAAACGTCCAGGCTTGCCTATCAATCGCGGGATGGCAGCATACCTGACGTAGACGTGCACCTCACTCCTTCACCGACAGAACAAAACATTTCAATGATGAGCCATGGTGGATATTGTCATTTCCTAGACAATGGATAGCTAGTGTACAGTGTGAACCAGACTTTGTAGCTGGTAGGCCCCTGCGGTTTGGCATCGTCCTCCCCCTGATGCGGAAAAAGAACAAAACCTCGTTGTTATGCATTTCGCTGCCACTCCCTGATTCCTGTCGCATGTTGTTTGCTCCTCCCACCCATACCGATGCAAATGCCGACACCTGAACCGATAATGCTATGCCGAATGATGAAAAAAAAACGATTGGTCCAAAGCTTTCGAGTTTGCCTGGCAGCTGACCCAAACCGCTGCCAATGCAGATTCGTGTATAAACACGTCGAGCCGCCACTTCGTCTCAAGATTTGGACGGTTTTTGGACAAATGAAAAGAAAAAGGAAGGGTTCTCGTAGAACCCATAATCCAGTTCGCGAATTGGATATGTACACGTGGGCGCCATAATGGGCGGCTTAGTTGTCGTGTCTGAATGTGCACTTGTCTCCTCGAGCACACTTGCCTTGCTGCCAGAAGCTGCAGGGCTTGGTTCCGATGAGGGCGCGGTTGACGGGCCGATGGGGAGGGAGCGTGGCTCCGCCGGGGGCGTTGCCTTTGCGGTTCTTACCCTGCTTGCCCTTGTGACTCCCATCGCGCTCGCGGTCTCGATCACGGTCCCTATCACGATCGCGCCCGCGGTGATGGTCGAAGTCGTCTCTGCTGTCCCTATCACTGTAGTCGACTAGCTTGCGACCGTGCGCGGGCTTGTTATACACCGACTCGGCCTGCTGGTCGTCGGCAGATTGGTCGACAGCCGGCGTTGGCTGTTGCTGGTGTGACGATTGCTGCTGCTGCTGCTGAAGTTGGGCGAGCATCATCAACTGCTGATAGCCAGTATCTTGAGGGTTCAGGCCCACCGCGCCGCCTTGGGGTGCTGCTTGAGGGGGCTGTGGTTGACCCATCTGAGCCAAAAGTGCTTGCAGTTGAGCGTCACCCGCCGGACCTGTAGCGGATTGAGCAGGCTGCCCGCCTTGCATCTGCTGCATCAGAACCATGTACTGGGCGTATTGCTGTTGCTGATAGTAAGCAGCCCACGCATCCTGGCTATCCTGAGGCTGAGCCGCCGTCTGCTGACTGCTTGCCTCTGTCTCAACCCGCGGTCGGTCCTCGGCCTCCTTCTTGGCCCTGGCGACCGAATCTTTCTGGAACCCGGCCCACCATTCTCTGACCCTCTCCGGGTCGTGGGTCAGCCATTCGGGCGGATTAGTTGCCGGGTATGGCAGCCCGCGCAATTTTTCGACAACGTCCTCGATGTGGTTCGCAGCCGCTTGCAGAAGGGGGTCGGGGTAATCGTAACGCCGCTGGGTCTGAGGCGCCGCCGGGTTGAAAGGATTGGATGCCCTCCAGTTCTTGACCTTGTCGGAGATGAGGATGCCGTGGACTTTGTCGTCAAACGGAATTGCGGGGATAGCCTGCATCTCTGAGGCAGCAGGGACGATGGGCTGAGCATTCTCCCCAGGCGGTGTCATGTTGTACGGCTCCGGGGTGACCGCTGGGGCTACAGGCTTCAAGTTGCCCAAGATGGAGTTCAGCTTGGCTGCGGGATCGTCCTTGGCATCAAGTCTCTTGCGAGCATAGTATGTTGCCGCCTCCCAGCCAAACTGCTGCATCTCCTTCCACCGCTGATGGATCTCGTCGTACTTCGATTCACCTTGAGGCAGCTGGCCGGTCTTGGCATCGGCATTGGGCACCGCTGGCTCAAGCGGCGGTGACTTGGGCGTGGGAGGGATGTCGGAAACGTCCGTGTAAATGACCATCAGCTCCTTCTTCTCGCGCTCCTCGATGGACTTCTGCTCGTCGGTGCGGAAGGTCAGGTCACCGCCACGGGTGACAAAAGACTTGGCGCGGTATTCTTGGGGGATGCGTGATAAATCGGCGAGGCCTGGTTGGACCCAGGGTTGGTAGGGCAGTTCCTCCTCATCATCGTCGTCTTCGTTGAAGTTGGCTCGCTGCTTGAGCATCATTCCCTCGGATCGGTCGTCTGCAGCGTCCTTTGTCATGTTGTCCTCGTCCTCCGCCGCCTCTTTGTGGAAAATGCGGACTTGGACGAGTTCTGAATCGGCCTTCCAGGTGACTCTGAGCTTCCGACGGGCCTCCTTGCGAAGTCGCTTCGTCCTCTCTTCTGGCGTCTCAGACGTGTCTTTCTTACTAGAGTCCTTTGTTTGCGTGGCCTGGCTGTCTGCCTTGGGCGTGTTGATGGAGTCGAGTAAAGAGGCGATGCTAGAGAGGGACGAACCAGACGATGCAGCGGGTTTCGCTGCAGGCGCCTTCACCTCGGGCTTAGGTGCAGCCGCGGGAGGCTTCTTGTCAACATCCATTGGCGTGGACGAAGGCGGGCCAGCAGCCTTGGCAGGATCCGGTTTGACGGCCTCCTTCGATAGTGGCCTGGGAGGCCGGATCTTACCGGCGAGAGTAGTCGACGACGTGGGACGGGGCTTTGAGGCGCCAAACTTGGATAGAAGAGACGAAGGAGCGGCCGGCTTCGCACCAACCTTGCTGCCGGACACACTTGTCGACTCAACTGCGACCTTCTTGACTGTACGGGGGTCGCTGTCGTCATCGCGAACCCTTTTGGCGGGAGAGCCATCGTTAGCCTTCACTGCCGACTTGGCTGCTTTGCTGGCTGCTGCTGCTGACGTCTTCTTCGTCTCGATGCCGTTGCTCGAATCCGAGTCTTTCTTGATCCGAGACGCGATCGTACGAACGAGTTCTTTGACCTCCTCGTCGCCCTTGTCTGCCAGGCGCTTTCGGACGTTCTCGAAGTTGACATTCAGTGCCACCTTCTTGGACATGCTGGTGTTGGACATTAGGCGCAAAATAGCCTTGGGTAGAGGTCCGTTGAAATCGCCGGACTTTATACAGCCGATCATCGTGTTGACCAAACTCAAAATGCCTTTCGAATGATCACCCAAGTTCTCGAGCACGGCCTCGTCACCATGCTTGGCCGCTGCTTCGCAAACCTTCATTAATGTCTCCTTCTTCAGGTCCGTCTTCTTCGTCAGGACGGCGACTACAGCGTCCGGCTTTGCTTCTTTGACCGCTTGGTCGGCTTCTTGCTTCGCTCGGTTCATCTCCGATCTGAGCTTAATGAAGAATTCACCGAGAGCTTGCACAGCACTGGCGATGAGAGCGTTCGTTCTAATGGCCGAGGGGTCCACGTAGACGATACCCAGGACGTCCCATACAGCCCCCTCCACAGGGTCAGACGGTCGAGTTTCCGGGCGTATTGGCTTCTTTCGCTCTTCCTCTTCCTCCTTCCGAGCCTTCCTCTGCGCTTTAGATTTTGCGGCTTCGTCGGCTTTCAGCTGCTCTTGGAGAGTAAACGGGTAGTCGGTGTACTTAGGCCGACGATTACCAAGAAGTTTCATCTCGCGCTGGTAATGCTCGATCAAAGGCTTGGCTTCCAGCTCTCGATCTTCTGGCTTCCCAGAGAAGTTCGGGGAAGGCCTGTACTTGTCCGTGAACCTGCCCTGAATCTCGCAAGGAAGGTCATGACTCTGTTCTGGAATGATACGCCTCCCGCTGGTTGACGGGAGGGCAACAAGAGGGGCGAGTCTATCATAACTCTTGGGCGTAGGCATCTTAACCGTGCCGGAACAAGCGAGAAATGGAGCACCAGGAACAGGCGGGAATTGCTTCTTTGCCGTGGCACTGCGCTTTTTAAATTGAGCCATAGCCGCCGCCTCCTCCTCCGTAGTTGAGGGGAAAACCAAGTTCTCTCCATCGTCTGCCTTTTTGACCGCAGAGTCGCTGGGGGAATCGGCCTGCTCTAGCTCTGTCTCCTTCTTCATGGGACGTTTTCGCTTCTTCGCGGGCGCTTGCTCTGGTTGAGCGACTCCGTCGACAGGAGGCGTTCCGGGCTGGGAAACAGGGCCCGCTGCGACAAGTGGCTGGTGTTGGAGGTGTTGCTGCTGTTGAATATGTGGCGGCTGTTGCTGCTGCTGCTGTTGTTGCTGCAGTTGAGGCTGTAGCTGGGGTTGGGGCTTAATGGACCGTGCCACAGGGGGAATTGCCTTCGCTTGCGGCGCAGGTTGCGGCGTATGTTGAGATGTGCGCGCCTGCTCGGCCATTTGCTTAGGAGCAACAGGCTGGTAAGTAGGCACGGCACTGGGCTGTGAGTAGGACATTTGCTGAGGCACGAGCTTGTGTTGTTGGAAGGCAGGTGGCTGATTCTGCTGGTAGGGAGGTGGGGTCGGATTCGAGGGATTCGAGAACGGCTGGCCGTTTTGCTGGTGTGCATGCTGAGGCTGGTAGGGGTGGGGTGATTGAGTGAAGCCTCTCTCTGGCTGAGCAGAACGTTGTTGGGGTGATTGAACGTAGCCTTGGGGTGCGGGAGAGTAGGACTGAGGCATCGGTTCGAACCGCTGCTGTAGCTGCGGCGGGTTCTGATGGCCTTGCTGGGGCATCAACTGGGTGTCGTTGAACTGGGGGACATTGCCGTTAAAGATTTGGCTGGCCTGCCCGTTGTACTGGAATGGTTGGTTGGCGTAATCTGGCGTGTGGGTGTGACTCAAGTTGTCAATGTTTCCTGCGAAGTCGCTCTTTCCTTGGTGGCCGTACATGTCCTGCGGGAAATCGGTCAAACCAGCCAACGGATCATCTTGGCCCGGATCAGCATATGACGGATCCAGGGCAAAATGACCATGACCCCCATTGTGATAGTTTCCCTGATTCAAAGGGATGGTGTTATGGTCATTTGCTACGGCAGCGTGCCCTTGGTGAGGAGACGATCCGAAGTGGCTGTTCTCAGCACCATTGCTTTGGGGAGCAAGGTGCGAGAATGCATTCTGGTTATGCATCTGTTGAGTCCAGTCCTGAGCAGCGCCATACTGATTTGACCCGTTAGGAAACCCAAAGGAGCCAGACCACATGTTATTATTGTGACCCTGGGCAGAGCCTGTCTGGCCGTTATTCTGCCAGTTCTGCATCGTGTCTGTCTCCTGCAGCGACTAACACTGTAGGGGAGGATGCACGTGATGGGTATTGGAAGAGTAGAGAGTCGCCAGAGCCTCACGCGATCATTGGGCAAGGTTGAGAGTCACTGCACAGCTGCAGCCAATTAGCATTTGTTCCTTCGAGGCGGACCTTGATTGGCATGCAGCACGGCTTTGGCCGTGCATCAGGTTATCGGACGAAGAGCCTAGATAAGCTCCGCTGATTGGCTTGGACAGGGATGGGGCGCTGTGTGGGGGGGGGGCTTTTGGAAGGAAGAAAACTGGAAGGTGGTGTGGAGGTAGAGCGATTCAGAGATGTTAAGGTTGCCTCGGGCGAGCCAGTACCTTCCCCCTCAGAATGGCTGGCAAAGCACCTGACATGGGGGTGGTAGAGTTTTTTCGGCTAAATGCCGGCGACAGGATTGCGGCTTACCTTGATGTGGCAGCAGAAGGTCAGGGAGAGCGGCTAAGCCGCGTACGGCGATCGAACAAGGATTGCGGTGCGGCGCTGCACCGAACAAGACTGAAATCTGATGGGGTGGGAATGACGAGGGCGATCGTGGTGCGTCTCTTCGGCTGGATTGACGAACTGTGAAACAGGTCAGCGCTCAGGAACCGGCGTGCAAAACGGCTTGCAGTGTACGGATATGGCGATGATGATGATGATGATGTTGATGATGCCACAAAAGAATTTGGAATGAACCACTTGGCCCGTTGCGAATGATGAAGTTTCCATGCGACCCTGGACAATCGACTTGAGTGCTGTGCAAGTCCAATTTTTGCACATTTAGAGGTGTGATCGCCTCCCTGCGATGAAGGCGAAGGGCATTGAGGGCGATGCGTTGTGTGTTGGCGGCGACGGATGGACGGACGGACGGGCGGTTTGACAACAGCTTGTCGTGATAAGCGATGAAGCGACTTGAGGAAGATGGACCAGGTGGTTCATTGACGTGGCTTGACGTCGTAGCGGAAGCCGTCTTGAGTGTCCTCTCCTTCTCTTGAGTGTCCTTCTCCTTCTCTTGCAGCTTCGTCGTCTCCCAGTCGACGACCGACAATTGGTGAGGCGAGATGGTCTCCTGTGGTGTTGGGTGGTCCCTTGTTCCCAGTGCAGTGGGCTTTCCAGCTGCAGAGTGCAGATTGCTCACTGTACTGTTGGAGGTCCCAAGCCGGCACAGCGCCCTGAGAAAGCCAGAGAGGCCCCGCCCAAGCACCTAACCAAGCAGGCTGGCTGAAGACCACCCCATACCCAAGTCCCGATTCCGAGGGGCAAGAAAAAAATTGAGTGAAGTCGAATCCAGTCTTCCCAGGGCCTGATTGACGAGTGAAGACGAAGAGCGATTGGCGCTGTTGCATCGACGGTTGTCCGAAGGAACTGCGTCGCTTGGATTGCCCGTTTGGCCCGCCTTCGCCTTGCCTCTCTCTCTCAGTTTGCGCGTGGTGGACGCCCGCCGCCATCCCTCGCGTCCGCAAAACAAGGCGTCCTGCGAACTGCATTTCGCAGGACATTTTTAAACAGGAGCGTTACTCGTGTGTCCTTGTCCGCATTTCCACGCGTGAGGCGTTGCGTTTGCGTCGCCCCCCTGATGCAATCCGTCTTCGCAGAATTCATCGCTGCAGAGACCAGCTGAGGTTTGAGTTGGAATGCCATGGGTTTATCATGATTTCACTCATACAAACATTGCCATGTCTGCGCGTCCGGAACAACATGGCGATGGTGATGATGGAAATGCGCTGGCGGCGGTGGCAGTGCTTGTCGTAGCGGTGGTGGTGGTGATGATGGGTGCTGCAAAGAGCGTGTTTGGGGAGGAGGGGGGCGAGGAAGCGTGAGTGTCTGGCTTGGGGGGGAAAGTTTATCATACCCTGTGGTTCGCAGTGTGATGTCTCCGTCGCGATTATCTTGCCTTATCCTTTCGCCTGCGGGGAGAGATTGCCTCGCGACCTTAACGTGGTTCGCGGTTTGATTCTCTTTTTTTCTGATGATGATCGCGAAGATTACAACATGATGGTCGGATGCCCGGGAAAAGGGCGAGAGGACAGTCTATCAAAAAGAAGGTGACAAAATGGAACGATCGCTGGCTCCACGGACGGCGACGATCAACCAGACAAATTAAATGCCCGGAGTCGCGTTTTAAGCAGCGGAAGACGAAAATTCCAGGTCGCTCAGAGTTGATGATGGCCTTCCGACGCGTTTTCTGTCGCTTTAGTCTGCGAAATGGCGGTTGTTTTTCTGATGGTGAAGGAGGAGAATCAGAATGTGCTGTCGTGCCGTTGGGGAGAAGGGGGAAAAGTTGGTCATTCTTTCGCCCTGACCCATCCCAGGCAGGGAGTGACGGGAGGTACTGGTCACTTGTATTGTGGCCATACTTTTTAGGCAAAAGTGGAGCACGGGCAGGAGGGGGGCCACGGCACCGTCACGTCTGTTGTGTTGACTTGTCTGGGCTGTGACTGGGCAAGCCCCCGTGAGTCGTGCCTTCCCGCTTACGGCGCCGTACTGAACCGCAGGGGAAACCGTGGCACCTCGGCGCAAAGTGCGGCAGGCGCAGGCGCAGGCCACTGAGACTTGCCCAAATTTAGTCAGGTCCCGTCAGGCGGTATACCGAACAAAGCCCTGGAAGTACCGAGTACCTTCTTCTGGCCAGGTTTCTTTGACGTACTTCCTCACGACGCGAACGCGCGAGCTGTCGTATAATTTTTTCGAAAAAGAGCAAGTAAACTCTAGGTAACCCAATCTTGATGGTTCATAATCTTGCCTTTCAGCAGGTCGTCATGCCCAAGTTAGGTAGGTGTAGCAAGGGATGCAAAGTCCGGTGAGCGTGGAAGTACCCAGCGCTCACTGGTTCAATGCCCATTGAAATTAGTGGCCGGTCCACGGCAGCAGACAGGAGTTCGCAGGTTCCTTAGGTCCCTACCTACCTAGGTAGTACTTTGATACCCAGGGTAGATATCTAGGTACCTATGGATATCTATAGGTACCTCCAGGTCCATAGTGTACCTAGGTAGTTAGGTCCAGGCCGGGTACCTACCTACCTAGGTGCCGACCATGGAACCATATGGAGGTCACAGGCCGTCGGAAGACGGAGACTCAGTAATGCCGACCCATGACATCGCGCCCATCCGCACCTAGCACCAGCACAAGCACTGACCAGCGGAATCGTCCAGGAAATGTGGCTCGACGGCGCTTTGAGGACACCGATGCTGGAGCCGTGTACGTACCTGTCCCTGTCGCAAGCAAGTCGTCAACTTCAGTTTCTCGCGACAACAGAGTAAAGTCCATTGATGCTGTAACTCAACGTCCTTGAAAGCTACCGCTGGCCTTGGCATCGGTTTTATGCGACCTGTCCATACACCGCCGACCTTGAAACCCCCAGCTTCCCCCAAGCAAGCTAGCTAGAGCTGTGAAGCTCCCCCCACCATCACCATCGCCATGGCAGCGAAGGGCCATTCGTTGCGCGATCGCCAGATCTGTATGTCGCGACTCCCTACTTGCGCTCTGTTCATTTGTGCGCCATCAGTACTAACCGTTACTTTGCTGCAGCGGCGCTCAAGAAGCTTCTCAGCTTGAACGACAACATAGACGAGAATGACGCCGAAACCGCCCAAACCAACGGCGGCGCACTTGGGCCTGCCGGTTCCATCATAACCTCTGACGGCGATCCGCTATGGAAGGTCCTTGTTTTCGACGACCTCGGCCGAGATGTCATCAGCAGTGTTCTTCGGGTCAGCGACCTTCGGGCGCTGGGGATCACCATGCACATGTATGGCAAGCAACCTACTTGGACACTGCGGCGTTCTAACACATCCACAGGCACATCGGAAGCTCTCGACATGCTATTCCAGACGTACCGGTTATCTACCTCGTCGAGCCCACGGCGCAAAATCTGCAAAACATCACCAACGACCTCCAGAAGGGCCTCTACAGCCCCGCGTACCTCAACTTCCTGTCCTCCATCCCCCGACCGCTGCTCGAGGACTTCGCCGAGCAAACCATAACTGCTGGGACATCGGAAAGCATTGCCAAGCTGATGGACCAGTACCTCAACTTCATCGTCGCCGAGCCGGATCTGTTTAATTTGGGCATGCAACGAGACCACACGTACTGGGCGCTCAACAGCGCCGCGACAAAGGACGAGGAGCTGGACAGGGTGGTGGACAGGATCGTCAGCGGGCTTTTCAGTGTCATTGTCACCATGGGTGTGATCCCCATCATCCGGTGCCCGAAAGGCGCCGCCGCCGAGATGATTTCGGCGAAGCTCGACCGAAAACTGCGCGACCACATCCTCAACTCGAAAGAGAACCTCTTCTCCTCAAGCACCCGCCCAGCATCAGCCACGGGCACTCCGACATCCCGACCTGTGCTCATCATTCTCGACCGAAACGTCGACTTAATACCTATGCTTTCTCATTCGTGGACCTACCAGTCACTAGTCCACGATGTTTTGAATATGAAATTGAACAGAATCACGATAGAGACGCCCATAGACGAGACCAACCCTGCCAAGGGTACCACCAAGAAGGCTTACGACCTGACTTCGAGCGATTTCTTCTGGGCCAAGAACGCGGCTGTGCCGTTCCCGCAGGTCGCCGAGGACATTGACGCGGAATTGACGAGATACAAGGAGGACGCGGCAGCCGTGACGAAGAAGACGGGAGTGACGGACCTCGAGGACTTGCAGAATGATACCAGCGCCAGCGCGCAACACCTGAAGGCCGCCATCACCCTCCTGCCCGAGCTCCGGGAGCGCAAGGCGGTGCTCGACATGCACATGAACATCCTGGCAGCGCTGCTGACAGGCATCAAGAACCGCCAACTCGACAACTTCTTCCAAATAGAGGAGGGCGTCATGAAGCAGACCAAGCCCCAGATCATGGAGCTCATCAAGGACAGCACAAAGGGAGAGGAGTCCGTGGACAAGCTGAGATTATTCGTCATCTGGTACCTCAGCACCGAGCAGGAAGTGAGTCGTACTGAGTGGGAGGGCTTTGAGAAGGCCCTCGCCGAAGCTGGAGCTGACACGACGTCACTCCCGTACATCCGACAGTAAGTTCGCTCCCAGTTGTGAGCTCAGACTTCCCCTATTGACCTCGCCATCACAGAGTCCGCGCCACCACGAAGATGACGCAGCTCACCACCATCTCGAATCCCGCGACAAACCAAGCCGCATCCTCCGACCTCTTCGGCCGCTTCTCCTCCATCTCCAACCGCCTCACCGACCGCCTCAAGGAGACGGGCGTCCCCACCGGTCTGTCCTCCAACTTCGAGTCTCTCATCGGCGGCATCAAGAACTTCCTCCCCGCCAACCGCGACCTGACCATCACCAAGATCGTCGAGTCCATCATGGACCCCTCCACCGCCGCGAGCTCCGCCATCGCCAAGACGGAGAACTACCTCTACTTCGACCCCCGCTCCGCCAACGCCCGCGGCACCATGCCCCCGCCGAGCTCCATCCGCTCCGGCGCCGGCGGCTCGGGCGCGCCGGGCAGCATGCCGGGCCAGAACATGGGCCAGGCGCCCGGCTCCGGGGCCAGCTTCGGCCAGCGCCGCCAGGGCTTCTCGGAGGCGGTGGTCTTCACCGTCGGCGGCGGCAGCATGGACGAGTACGGCAACCTGCAGGAGTGGGTCGCGCGCACGGGAGGCGACCGCGCGAGGAGGCGGGTGGTGTACGGTAGCACCGAGATGCTCAACGCGGACGAGTTCATCAAGCAGGAGCTGGAGAGGCTGGGCCAGGAGGTGGCGTCGTAGGGTCAAGCCGCCGTTGTTCAACGGCTGAAAAAAGTGGTAATCTTGAGTTGAGCGACGTCTTCTTTCCAATGTATCTACCCACGTAAAACATCACCGGTTATGGGTTCGTTCAAAGACCAAAAAAAGAGCAAAAATGATTCCGGATCTTACTACTAGGTGAAGCGCCCCCTTCAGACGGCGGCTGGACAGGACTTTGGCTTGTCTAGATACAAAGTCGAGGATTGCAAAACGCATCGTATCATTCTTCATTATGCGCAGATTTCTAGCATGCTAAGCCAAAGACAACGAAAGGGACTTCGTTTGCTTCGGGGGAAACGCTTGTAGCCACCGCCCCCTTTTTTTCCCCACGAGATATCATCTACCCTGAAGATCGGTCAAGTAGACGAAGGCAAAGCCATCGGTTGACTTCGCCCCCCCTTTCTGAGTGGCCTCCTGGACGGGACCGGTCAAGACAGTTTGGGCTCTTCAACCTTTCGTCTACATGTCGAAGCCTCGTGCAGATACACTCATTCCAACTCAAGAACCTGTTCCTGATCGACCTGTACAACAAGCCAAGCCCACACACACATGCAGGATACGTAGGCAGTGCGACCACACCAAGGAAATCGAGAAAAGTGCCGCTGTACGACGGTCCATTGACATTATCGACTCAATAAGAGAAGCACGTTTTGATCTATTTCGCTCTGTTCCTGGCGTCGTCGAATGTTCTTCACCGCAAGGGACCTGTGACGGGGACGTGTTTGTCCGCTTCGTCTCTCCAATGGATTGATATAAATACTAGCTACAGGAGGGCCATAGCTGCAGAGGCAACGCAACAATAGGTTGCTTAGAGACCAGTGGAACGAACGGACCGTTCTGGTTTCGTTGTCTGGTTGGTGCGGTCATCGTGGACATTGACTAGAATACCTTAAGATGAGGCATAACGTAAGACGTCCCCGTTCCTTTGGTGATGCTGTTCTCTTTCCATCGTCCCTCGCTCCTGACTTATTCCTCGCTATAATACCAACCGAGCATTGAGGAAATTGGTGTGTCTTGAGTGTCTTGCTGGCATCAACCTTTGTATTTCCCACCAGCGATACCCCACTCCAAGGCCCTGAAGACTTTGATCTTGCGGTTCTGTGTAAGTAAAAATGCACAAGCCGACCAACAGGGAAGTGTTTGGGAAGAAGTAAAGACCAGGTACGGAAGCAGGCGAAAGACGCCTTCGCTCTCCATCTTTACTATATGTGGTATGATCCTCGTCATCTGACTTGATTTCTCGGACGACGTGAGCTGTCGGCTGGCGTTCTAGTCTGTGAACAGGCCAGCGCCAAAACCACGTGTGTTATCGTCCTGGTTTTTGTTTCCTATGGGGATCCTACGGAAAGCAAAAGAAAAGAGGGCTTGTTTCTGTTGGATATCATACGGCATATTCATGGGGAAAATAACATTAGAGTGACGGACGATGAGGATGATGGACGACGACAGCTCATCTGCATCCTTGATGCATCCGCACGGCCGTATTGCAACAAGCCCCCAAAGGTGGTTCAGAAACAACCCAGCCTGTAAGCTGTCATTGTCACCTTCTATGCCTGCTGAGAAGCACGACCTGGAGACCACATCTGTTGCTGATATTTTCGATTTCAGGCCTGGTCACCGCGGATTTATAAGCTACGATACCGGGCGGCATAGTATAAGCGCGAGAAGCCAACGGAATACGAACGGGACCGAACCTTGGAACGAGAAAACATGAAACCTCACATCGAGTCTACCAAGGAAGCAAACTTGCTAACATAACAAACGCCCTAACGAGCGCTCAACAGGAACCACCAAAAAGCCTCTCTACCTCCTCCCGTCATCCCTCAGCCCGACCCTCATCTGCCCCTTCCCGCCCCTATTCGCCCGGTAATAAAACGGCACAAACACAATCTCCCTCCTCTCGCCCTCCCCGCCCTTCTCAAGCACCTCGGGCGAGCGCACCTCACACACCGTGTTCAGCGCAAAGTACCCCTCCCCCGTCTTCTCGTCGACCCTCCACTCCTCTTCGACCTTCTCCCCCTCCCGGATCCCGACGTCCCTGAAGTGGTTCCCCTCCCACGCGTTGTCCGCGTCCTCGACGCAGTACACCACCGGGCCCCGCGCGAGGCTCAGCGTCGCCTGCCGCGTGTAGGCGTGCGGCCTGACCCACCGTGGCTCGAAGCCGTGGACGTCCAGCGAAAAGGCCGTGTTCGCGGCCGCGTACGCCGGGCTGAGGTGGAGGTACCCGTTCTCCAGCTTCGCCTCTCCCGGACGAGGGGTGGGCGTCAGGACGAACTTGCCCTTCGACCAGGCCGGTATGCGCAGCCGTATGGTCGTCGGGAGGCCCTCGGCGCCCTTGAGCTGGAACAGGATATTGCCCTCCCACGGCCAGTTGGACTTCTGCGAGAGGCACACCTCCCTCCCGCCGACGGGGAACCTGACCTCGGCGCTGGTGTACAGGTGCACGTTGACAAACGCCCCTTCCTCGCCCTCGCCGCCGTAGTCCCACAGGTAGCCCCCCAGGCTGCCGAACAGCCGCGTGACGTTGGGCGGGCAGCACGCGCACACGAACCAGTCCTCGCGGCCGCTCGGCGCGGCGTCGCAGCTGGCGAGCGGGTTCTCGTACGTGAAGGCGCGGCCGTCGGCGCTCATGGCCGTCATGACGTTGTTGTACAGGCACAGCTCCATGACGTCCCCGTACTCGCCCCCGAGCTCCGGGTCCGCGTGCAGCAGGCGCTCCGCGAGCATCATCACGCCCACCGAGGCGCACGTCTCGGCGTAGCAGCCGCCCTCGTCCGGCCCCTGCGGGAGGAAGTAGTCGATCCCGAAGCCCTCCCACTGCGCGACGGCGCCGACGCCGCCCGTGAGGTACATCTTCTTGTCGACCATGTTGGACCACAGGCGGCGGAGGGCTGTGAGCCACTGGTCTGCCTCTGCGAGCGGCTGAACGGGAGCGGAGCCCGCGTCCTGCGAGAGGCGCAGCAGGTCCGCTGCCGCGGTGAGGAGGTACATGGCGCGGACGGCGTGGCCCTCGACGCTAGGCTGCTCGAGGATGGGGACGTGGGCCTGGCAGTACCAGAAGGAGCGGTCCATGGGCCACGAGTTGGGCCGCCGCCAGCGCGGCTCGTCGCGCTGCTCGGCCTCCCAGTCGTAGAAGTGCTTTCCGTCCTGGCCGATGGGGTTGCCGCGCTCCTCGAGGAAGAAACGCGCCAGGTCGTAGGCGTCCCGGCTGCCGGTGGCAGAGTAGAAGCGGAGAAGGGCGAGCTCGATCTCCGGGTGGCCCGGGTAGGCGCGGGTCTGGTCCTCCCCGGGGCCGAAGCGCTTGCGGATGTGGGCGATGTACTTTTCGAGGGGCTCCATCAAGCGGTCGTTCCTGTAGTACTGCCTGTGCGCGAGGGCGGCTTCGATGAGGTGGCCGGCATTGTACCTGGGAGGGAGTGAGCCTTGCGCGCCCGAGAACAGTAAAGAGGGGGGGGACTGACATCTCGTGCATGTCGCGGACGTTGGTCCAGCGCTTCCCGGGCTCGACGACGGAGAAGTGAATGTTGAGGTAGCCGTCGTCGTGCTGGGCGGAGCGGATCATGTCGACGAGCTCGCGGACGGCGGCGTCGATCTTGACGTCGTACTCCTCGATGAGGAAGTAGCAGGCGCCCTCGATCCATTTGGCGACGTCGCTGTCCCAGAAGAGGTGCAGGGGCGCCGGCCAGCGCGACTTGTCGTCGAATATGGGGTGCCACCCGAGCTTGAAGGCATCGTACTGGCCATTGACGCGCAGCTGGTCGAGCTGGGTGTGGAGTGTCGTGCGGGAGATGGTTTGGCGGCGGGTGAGCAGGAGAGAGGGGGCCGTGAAGGTTGTCTGGCGAAATGTGAACTGGGGGTTGGACATCTTTGAGTGTCCGTATGAGGAGCGTATTGGGCTTGGTGGGGGTTTTAGTCACAGTTCACCGAGAACGAACAAGGGGAGGAATTATTCACGATGGACAGGATCGCTGGGACTTATCAAGCATCCAACAGAAAATCGACAAAGGGACGTCAATGATAACCACAGCCAACCACAACACGAAGAGGGCTTCGGTTGAAGTCAAGTGATGGCCGATCTCCGATGCGGGGTTAGCGACGTCCGGGGACCGGCAACTGTCTCCGAAAATTCAGGGTCCTGCTCACTTGAGCCCGGGAAGGGGTCCGGTGGGTGGGTGGCTTAGCGGTGTGATTTGCCGTAGCCCCCGGGGCTCATGATAAGCGATTCAAGAGCGACAAGGACGGGCGGACGACGACGACGACGACAGACGATAATCTGCCTTGGTTTGAGGGACACAAGGCAACCTGGAATGGAATCACGCAGCAGGTGTTTGTGCATGCAACTCATCTTTCGTCACTCATGATTCAATTGGAACGATTCGGCATCAACTAGAAGAGGTCGTCGATGCTCTTCTCGGTATCCTTGCGAAGGAGATCCAACATGCCCTGGCTTAGTGTCAGCGTCTGCTGTGTTGAAAATGCGTTGCTGAATGGATCTTACCTCGGGCAGGATGGGCTCGCCGTTCTTGTCCGTAACGTACTTGAAGGGCATCTGAGCGCTCTCGTGCTCGTTAAACTTAAACTCGGGGTACTCGGCGTAGGGGACCTTGTCCAGAGGAACTGTTGACCGTTAGTACAGAGCAACGAGACGGGGGATTGGGGAACGCACTCTTCTCCTCAACGACGATTCTCGTGACGCGGACCGCGGTGTCGGTGGTCATCTGAGTGGGGCCCAGTCTCCGGCCCTCGAAGCCCTTCTTCCTCAACTCGGAGGTCCGGTCTGCAAGGGTCAGAGAAACGAAACGTTCACTAGTTGATTATGACAAAATACCTCTCGGGGGGTCATCGCCTACGCAAAGGGTATTAGCAGCTGTTGGGAATCATGAATAATGAAAAACGAGGGGCACGGCGTACCCAGAATGCCGCCGAACAGAAAGGCGTCAAATTTTTCACCGTCCTCCGGGCTCAGGTCGCTGGCGGCGGAGGGGTCGAGCAGGCACACGCGGGACTTGTCCTGGGCGTAGAGCTCCTCGACGCCCCGGTTCTCGGTCCTCAGGGCCGGGACCTCCTTCAGCTTCTCCGGGACGACGAAGGAGGGCGGCAGGGAGGAGAGCAGAAAGGTGCCGCCGGCGGCGTTTGTTTCTCTGGCGATGGCGATGTACTCGAGTTCGGACCACGGGCCCAGCTCGGGGTCGAGGTGCTCGACGATGTACGTCTTACCGGAGGCCATTATTCTCTTGCCTCTCTTTTTTTGATGCGCGATGCGTTTGAGGCGGCCGCTTAATAAGACGCGGAGATAGGATGCTTGACGGTGTTTGTGTATTGTATCGGGCTGAAAAGCTGGTCAAACGCTTGTTTGGAGTCATTCACAGGCCCAGGCCTAGGCACAAAGTAGACTTTACTTTAGGTAGGTACTTAGGGAAGTAACCCGGGCTGGCGGCGCTTGCCTCCAAAGGTGAGATCGGTAGGTAGAATCTCTCCACCGGGGCTTGCTTTCAACACTAACCAGTAACCAGCTAATACCTATGGACACAGCCTGTGGAAGTCACTAAAGTCACTAATTATTGTGTATTTACCGACTATTCCAGCAATGACCTACGGCCGACGGGGAAATGACGCCGCGTGGAATTGACCTTTCACTTGGCAACGGCTATTCCGACACACGGGATCTACACTAGCCATCTAGTGTGCACTATCTTGCAATAACATCGCCGTTCGAAGGAGATAAGAAGCAACAAGCTTCGTCATCGATCCGGCCTCAGATAGCCCCAGCTGAAAGACGCGTGGACGACGCTCCGGCCCCAGCCCACGACCGGAGCCCGTCTTGGCTCTCATGAATGGGCTTCTTCAGGGGGCAACGGGACGGTGTCGATGTCTCAGGTTACACGTCTGAAAGATGCGGATCTTTTTTCCTCTCAGGGTACGGACTACGGAGTACTATGACTATCTTTTTTTCCCATTTGCTCGTGGACCGGACCGCACACTTTTAGGTAGGTACCGTGTATTAGGTAAGCCAATGCCGGACCCACCCGCCTTTGGCGATCCGTATGAGAACCCGCGCATTCTGCTTGTCTCGTCTACATGACACTCGGTGCTCCTGAGCATTTCATTCCGGCCTGCTCCCGGTCGGATTGCCAGTAGGTAGGTAATTTGAGGATAAGGGGGGTTCGATCGACAAATGTCGACGGCGTCTCTGTGGACGTCGTGCAACTTGTGTTGTGCCCTGTCCCAGTCCTTCGGAACGTGGATTGCTGTCATTCTTAGGTCTGCCGGGTGCCCGCCTCAGGTACCAAACTAGGCAGTCAGGCAGGTAATTCGGGTATAATGCATACTTAGGGACGGATATTACACTTCACTACGAGGCAAGATCCAAAGACAAGACGAAAAGCGAAAAAAAAAAAAGGCATGGCAATGGGATGGAACGCCCAACGCCACAGAGCACCTCCCACCTTCCAGCGCCTCCACCGCGAGCTGCCCTCCGCTTCTTCCCCCAGAAACCCCTGTTTAGAGTGTGCCACAGTGGCCTCCCCGCCCCTGCGGCAGCTTTCGGCTGCGCTACCATCCGCTGGGCGGCACCAGCAGTGCAGCACTGGGCAAGGCGACCCCAAATAAGTGCTTGCCAGTCAGTGCCACTCTGCGCCAGCCAATCTTGGTAAGGAACCTGGTCCGCGCAGGGGTCTGGCCGGATGAATGGTACTTGGGTACGTAACCACCGACAGTGGGAGACCGACCGGGAGTACAGTACACCTTTCAGATTCGCAGCAGAGGCAGCACATTGACAGCCGCAGACCTTTGTCTTGGGCGGACAGCAACAGCGACCATTGGCGGCAGCAGCAGCAGTAGCTTTCATTCAAGGGCTCTCTGCATCGCATCTTTTTCTTCCCTTCCCCACCGGCTTTCCTCGCCCTCCCTTGAACCCCCATCTCCCTGACCTGCATCTCGAAAAAGAAGGCCATTTCTGTTCCTTCTTTTTCGTCCTTCTTTAACACAACGGGTTTCTTCAACGGGGCTGTCTCTATGCAATCGCGGGTCGGACAACGCCCTTCAACTCCCTGCTTCTAATTCCCGCCAGCCTCGGGGAGAGGACACTTTCCCCCATCATGGCTGTCCTTCCGCTGATGCCGGCGCTGCTGCTTGCGCTGGCATCGTGGACTGCGCCCGTCGCCGCCCAGAGCGCCGCCGACTATTTCGTCCACGAGCTGCCCGGCGCACCCAAGGAGCCCTTCATCAAGATGCACGCTGGGTGAGTACCCTCCTGTCCCGTCCCATCCCTCCGACGCAGCCGCCCTTGGCTGGACCCCGGTGGAGAAGGGTCGCCATCGCATCGCAATCCGTGAAGCTATCCCGCTGACGCGCGTCCCATCGCAGCCACGTCGAAGTCACTCCCGAGCATAACGGAAACCTTTTCTTCTGGCATTTCCAGAACCAGCACATCGCCAACAAGCAGCGCACCGTCATCTGGCTCAACGGCGGCCCCGGCTGCAGTTCCGAGGATGGCGCCCTGATGGAAATCGGACCCTACCGCGTCCAGGATAAGGACCACCTCGTGTACAACAATGGCTCCTGGAACGAGTTTGCCAACCTGCTGTTCGTCGATAACCCCGTCGGCACCGGCTTCAGCTATGTCGATACCAACGCATACCTGCACGAGCTTCCCGAGATGGCCGAACAGTTTGTCCAGTTCCTCGAGAAGTGGTTTGCCATGTTCCCCGAGTACGAGCACGACGACGTGAGTGTTTGCCAATTCGGATAGCTGGAGGTCCATAGGCTAACGCACGACAGATTTACATCGCAGGCGAATCCTACGCCGGCCAGCACATCCCTTACATTGCGAAGCAGATGCTTGAGCGGAACAAGAAGCCTGGAACCAAGAACATTTGGAACTTGAAGGGTCTGCTCCTCGGAAACGCCTGGATCTCCCCCAAGGAGCAGTACGATGCGTACCTCAAGTTTGCCTACGAGAAGAAGCTCATCGACCGGGGATCGCCCATCGCGCTCAAGCTCGAGCAGCAGTGGCGCATCTGCCGCACTTCACTGGCCGTCGAGCACACTGTTGACTTTTCCGAGTGTGAAACCGTTCTGCAGAACCTGCTGGCCGAGACTGCCAAGGTCAACGACAAGGGCGGACGCGACTGTATCAACATGTACGACATCCGCCTGAAGGACAGCTACCCGTCGTGCGGCATGAACTGGCCCCCCGACCTTGTGCACGTCACTCCTTACCTGAGGAGAAACGACGTCGTCAGAGCTCTTCACATCAACCCCCAGAAGAACACGGGCTGGAAGGAGTGCAACGGTGCCGTCGGAGCCGCATTCCGAGCCCAGAACTCGGCGCCCTCGAGAGATTTCCTGCCCGATCTGCTGAAGGAGGTTCCCGTCGTCCTCTTTTCCGGCGCTGAGGACCTTATCTGCAACCACATGGGAACAGAGGCCATGATCGGCGACATGGAGTGGAACGGCGGCAAGGGCTTTGAGGTTTCCCCCGGCAACTGGGCTCCGCGCCGCGACTGGACCGTTGAGGGCGAGCCTGCCGGTTTCTGGCAGGAGGCTCGCAACCTGACCTACATTCTGTTCTACAATTCCTCTCACATGGTGCCGTTTGACTACGCTCGCCGCTCTCGCGACATGCTCGATCGGTTCATGGGGGTCGACATCAGCTCTGTCGGTGGAACGCCCACGGACTCCCGGCTGGACGGCGAAACCGGGCCGGCTACGTCGGTCGGCAACATCAACAACAGCACCTCGGTGGACGAGGAGACGCAGAAGAAGATGGACGAGGCCAAGTGGAAGGCATACTATAGGTCTGGCGAGATCGTCCTCGTCATCGTCGTCATCGCCGCCAGCGCCTGGGGCTGGTACGTTTGGAAGGAGCGCCGCAAGCGCAAGGGCTACACCGGCATCATGGGCGGCTCTCCGCAGACCAGCCAGAGGTCCGGTGCGCGTGGCCTGGAAGGTTTCCGCGACAGACGGACTGGCCGCGACGTGGAGACGGGCGACTTTGACGAGAGCGAGCTCGACGATCTCCACGTGAGGACGCCAACGACCGAGATGGACAAGGACCACTACTCGGTCGGAGGAGACAGCGACGACGAGCTGCAGGAGAAGAAGCCCTCGAGGGGCATCGGCAGCAGCTCCAGGTAAAGAACGCAACTTTCAACACCAGTGTTGTGAGAAGTGCTTGGTTTAGTCGAACATCGTTTCAAGTAGTGACGCTCCTCAATGCATGGGAAACTAGCGGAAATCAAGGGAGCTCCTCCAGGTTCACTGGGAAATACTATTTTTGCACGGGACGGAGTTTTGTGTATCACTTAGGTATAGAGCAAAACGCTTATTTATTTTTTGACTCTAGCGAAATGCCATTTATTGTCTCGACTTTCCTTTTTGTCAATTTAACGGTAAAAATCGGTATGATTCCATTTCATTTCCATCTTCCTATATGCCAAGTGTTTTCAGACGCCTCGAACACCATCCCCCCCCGAAAGCTATGTCTAGCCAGTGATAACAAGCGCCTTTGTGTGAAATCGCCTTCATTCTGGCGTGTCCCCGTTCCAAACCAGTTCATGAAAAAAGGCCGCCGCCGGGCCGCCACTCCCCCCCCCCCCCCCCCCCAGAAAATGCATGTATACACAAGTGGTAATCGTGGTATGTACCAGTGCTCCTCCCCCCTGACCTCCGATGTGATATCGTAACTCCGATTTTTTGCTTGGTCCCAATGTATGTTTTGCGCGAAGAGTTGAAAAGAGAGGGCTTTACAGCTGGATGTCGTTGTTGAGGATGCGCACCTCCTCGCCGGGCTTGAAGGGCGGCAGGCCGATGTAGGGGCACCCGTCGCAGCGGAAGGCGTCGCCGAGGGCGCAGTTGCCGCAGGAGCCGACCTTGCCCTGGATGGTGAAGTCGACCTCGGCCAGGTCGTCGACGTCCAGCTTGAAGGAGGAGGAGGGGGGCGGGGGAGCCGCGGCGGTCTTGGCGGCCGCTGCGAGGGCGGCGTCGGCGGAGGCACGGGTCGCGGCGTCCTCGGCGGCGAGGCGCTCGGCCAGACCGCAGGTGCAGTCCTTGCAGGCGCGACGGCGCTTGCCGGCCTTGGGGGCGCACTCGGGGGCTGTGTGATGAGAAGTGTTAGTGTGTTGTCTTTTGAGGCCTTGCAAGGGTCTTCGTCATGGGGTGACTATTGTGGGGGGAAGGGGTGACGTACGGATGTTGATGGGGCGAGCGAGGTCCGCGTCGGTGAGCAGGGTGTCCTCGTCGATCAGCTCGTCGTCGTCCATGTCGAGGTCGTCGCTGAAGTCGACGAAGCCCACGCCGGCGGGCGGCGCGGAGACGGGGGGCGCGGTGGTGGGCTTGCTGGCCAGCGAGACGGCTCCTCCCCTGTTCAACGAGACGGAACCATCGCCGTTCACTGCCGGGGCCTTCTTCTTGCCGAAGCTGAGGGTGACGACCTGCTCGTCGCCGTAGTCGGGCTTCTGGAATCCACCGGCGGGAGTAGCGACGAGGCCTGCGAGGACGGCCTCGCGTGCGACGGCGGGGTCGTTGGCGAGACTGCCGTTGTCCTGGGCGCGCAACTCAGCGGAAGGACGGAGGGCCTCTGCGACGGAGGAGAGGACGGCGCGGTCGGCAAGGAGGCGGGCGGACTCGACACGGGAGCCGTCGGCGTCGGTGAGAACGAGGACGAGGTCGTAGGCAGAGGAGGGTAGAGAGGCGAGGCGGGCAGAGAGGCGATCGAGCATCTGCAGGTCCGTGGCGGCGCGGTCATGGGCGGCCAAGATCGTGGCCAGCTTGGAGGGGTGGGAGGCAATGGATGGGGGCGCGAGGAGGAGGGTGCGCTTCGCGGGCGCGGATGTGGTATTGGAGGTTGCGGGTGTGAAGTCGAAGTCGGGGGTGTTGTCGATGGTCACAACGGAGGGTGCCATTTTGACGGTATTGAATCGGGGTGGCGGCTGGAGAAGGAAAGGAAAGGATATGCTCTTCTTCTTTGGTGGTTTCTTTTTCTTTTTCCTTTTGCTGCTTGTGTGGAAGAGCAGAGGGTGACAGCGAAAGGAGGAAAACGACGGTAGGTTGAGTGGAAAACTCTAGATTTTTCCTTCGCTGGGCTGGGAAATGTCGAGTATGTATGTATTTGGGTATCGTTTCTGCAGCTGGGAGGGGGGGGGGTAATTAGTCAAAGGGTAAAATTCCGGGAGGGAAAACTGTGTAGCGTGGGAGGCGGCCGTACTGTCCAAGAGACGCCGCCGGTGCTTGATAAGCGTTGGAATGTGAATGGGGTGAGGGGTTGGCGGGGTGGGCACCGTAATCGGGCAAGGGTTCTTACACGGTATGGCGTATGGTCACAGAAGGTGAGTTTTAGAGAGGAAGGAGATATGTCAATGACGGGGAAATGGAGAAAGTAGGAGTCATAACAAGAAAGAGAGGGAACGGCCTCGCTACTGATAAAGAAGTTCCCGACGGCCAACGGAGATGCACATTTCAACTTCCGGGGGGTCGCGTCTGCACCGCGCCCCCCATTCCCTAGATCTTTTATCAGATCTGCTGGATAGGCTGCATTCTTTTGCTCCTGCAAATTTGCTTACGGATGCTAAAAACTCATTGGGCCGCTATTACCCTACCTGCCAAGTTGGCTGTCACCCAACTTTAAGGGGTCCGAAAGCGGAACGTCACCAACCCACCCCGCAGCAGCAGAAGGGGTTCGTAATCAGGACATGGGCAAATCTGCACGATGAGGCAGAGATGGGAGGGAAAATTCCGCTGACGTTGCATTACGGGTGCATGACAACTGCGATTGCCCAACCATGGGTCTTGGAAGTCTTGATTTCCAATTGCAATGGAGTCGAGAAAACACTGTCGGAGTAAAAAAGTGAAATACGGATACAAAAGGCACGCTAAAGAGAAAGGCAGGCCACAGTGGGCAGAGCGATTGCTGACCACTGACCGAATTCATTAGCCGCGCTGCGATTGGCTGATGGTAACTGTCCAGCTCTCCTGCCCCCTGGAGTGGGTGCCACCCTTGCCATGGCCTGGCCCTGAAGTCCCCCCCTCCCCGCTACGCTGGGCATCGTCGGCAGCAACAGGCGGAATCGAGGATGGAGGCGCCCGTCTTCGGAGTTCGGGGACCCTTTCGGCGCTGTGCCTCGCATGGGATGGGGGCTTTCTCGAGCACCCTTGACAATATCAGATGAGGGACCCTGCCGGCGTCGGATGCTTCCGCATCTCTGTCATTCTCCCCGTTTTCATTTGTCATTTCGCCGGGCGACATGACCATCCATCCTTTGGTGTAGTCCAACTGTATCTCTCGGCGCTCCATTCGACGACAGGCTGTCGATGCTCCTGTGAACTGGCTAAGGTAATGGCCCGGGACGGCAAGAGAATACAACACACAATCATGAGGCCAAGTCGTCTGCTGTGATGAACTTGCGTGTGTGTAATGAGAACATAGGAAAAGATCTACTATCGCGACTCCTTGTATGTGTATTTTGTTCCGAAGGCTGCGGCATGCCCCAGTGTCTAATCGTCAATAAACCGGAATGGATGCTTTTCTTATGTGATACAATGGGAAAATTATGCCAGACTCTACACCGTCCTTTTCGTCTAGCAACGCCTGGCAAACCACCAGGCAAGACCGCAACGCCGTCGACATGCAACCGCAACAACCTCAACTCGGTGCTCCACCCCCTCTCTACAGCTTGAAGCTGCTGCTCGTCGCCTTGACCTCCGCCTTGGCCTTGTTGCCGTCCACGTCGACGACCTCGCCCTTGCGGTTGATGACCTTGACGCCGCCCTTCTTCAGGTCCGCCAGCGTCTGCTTCTGGGCCTGCGCCTTCTGGCCGAGCGGCTTCTTGGCGTCCGTCCCGCCCGCCTTGCGGATCCTCTCCTTCTCCCGCCTGCGCCGCCGGATCTTGTCCTCCCGGCTCATCTCCTGCTTGGCCACCGGCAGGCCGTCCTTGGCCACCACCTCGCCCTGCTCCGCCGTCTCCCGCCCGGCCTTGTACACCTCCTGCGGCGCGATCATGCTCTCCCCGCCGCTGACGCCCGCCGCCGTCGCCGGCTGCGCGTCCTCCATGCTGATCGTCGCCGCGTCCGACACCACCGTGAGCGTCGGCGCCGCCGGCTTGGGCTTGTAGTGCCAGCTGCTGAGCGAGTCCAGCCGCCCGCTGAGGTCCTTCCACATCTGCTCGATCTCCTTCTCCTCCTTGCGCGTCTTCTCGTCCGACTTGCTGACGTAACCCTCCGGGTCCGCGTTCTTGAGGTGCTCCTCCTCGTAGATCTCCGCCAGGCCCTTGCCCGACTTGGCGTCGTCGATCTCCACGAGCCCGCGCCGCGTCTTCTCGGGCAGGTCGGCGCCCGGCCTGCGCCGGATCACCTCGTCGAACTCGCGCGCGATGATGCGCCGCTTGATGAGCTCCTCGATGCCCTCGCTGACCTCGGCCGTGATGACGGGGATGGGCTTGCCGACGTGCTCGAACCCGAGGTCCTCCTCCAGCAGCGAGTTCTGGGGCCGCTCGACGGCCGACGCCTCGCCGGAGAGCACCCACGAGCGCTTCGCCACCGACTCGGCCTCGAGCTTGCGGATCTCCTCGCCGAGCTTGGCCTGCCGCCGCTCGTGCGCCGACCGGCGGGACCGCACGTCGCCCGCCGAGACGTCCGAGAGGGCGTCGTCCGAGTCGTCGCCGTGGTCCGAGTCGTCGTCGAAAAGGTCCCGCTTGGCGTCCTCCATGGCGCGCTCGACGTCCGCGTCGACGATCTCCTTGGGCGCGAAGCGCACCGACTTCTTCTTGTACTTCCCGTCCTTGGAGCGCTTCTTGGGCGGCGGCGCGAAGAAGTCCTTGAAGTAGATGCCGTTCGCGTTGAACTCCTCGCCCTCCTCGGCCCCGGCGTCTTCCATGTCCTCGTCGTCGCTGGCTCCCTCGGGAGCGTTGAGGTCCATGTCGCCGAACGTAGGGCCGTCATCCTCGTCCTCCTCCTCATCGTCCATGTCTTCCATGTCCTCGTCTTCGTCCTTGCGTTTTGACGATTTCGACTTGCTTGATGCAGATAGAGGGTCGGCGTTCCAGTCGATTTCTTCGTCGTCGCTGCCGGCATCGGTGTTGGGGTCTCCCCGGGCGTCTTGCTCCTCGAACATTTGTGTTTGCTTGTTGAACTCGTCAATCGAGAAGAAGCCGTCGTTGAGGCCGTTAGGATCCTCGACGTAGCTCTCTGCTTCGGACTCATCATCGTCGTCTTCTTCCTCTTGTCCTTCCTCGCCCTCCTCGTCCTTGTCCTCGTCTTCGAGGTCGCCGGTCAGGCCCTCAACGTCGGAGCCCTCCTCAAGCTCCTCCTCGTCGTAGTCTTCCTCCAGGCCCTCCAGCTCGGAGCCGGAGAGCTCTTCCTCGTTATCAGAGTCCTCCTCGCCGTCAATCTCGGAGTCTTCTTCCTCGTCAGAGCTTTCCTCGCCGTCGGCGCCGCTCGTGACGATCTCGTTCCGGTCTTCGAGCTCCTGGAGCGTCTCCTTGGAGTGGCTCAGAGCGCTCTTGATGATGCGGCGCGCCTGCTGCCAGACCTGGCCCGTCTCGAAGCCCTCGACGTGCACCTTGCGAATCTTGAGCACGTCGGTCGTCCTGCCGCCGTCGGCCCGCTTGCGCTTCTTGGCCTCCTTGAAAAGGCGCAGCTGGTCGTCGCTGATCTGGCCGGCGAATGCGTCCAGCGTGTCCTTGACGATCTGCAGCGAGGCCGAGGGGATTGCCGCCGGTGGCTGCAGGAAGGCGTGCCTGTTCGCAGGGCCCAGGCTGTCGAGGAACGCGCGCACGTCGGCCGTCGCGGCGCCGCCGGACATGCTGGCTGGAAGGTGCGCCGCCATTCCGGGGGCAAATGTGAGCGTGTGGGAGGACTGCGAGTTCGACGTCAGGGAGGAGGATGAGCTGCCCGTCGCCATGATGTTGTTAGAGTTTTGCGAGTAAGGCTGCTGTCGGCCGTGCAAGATTTCACTTTTTTTTTCTTTTCGGCCTGCTGCACCTTGCACTGGCAGTTCCCAGCAGCAAAAAAATTTGGGACCCCGCTATATGCCTGGGATCTTGGGTCGAGGAATGATTGGCCAATGAGATCAGTTGCCTGATTAGGTAATCCCTATCTGCTGTACGTCCGTTTTCTGATAGTTCACCTCTTTATTTTGTTTTCCCAGGCCCTCAAGTGTTTTTGATTATTTTACTTGCATCGAGAGCTATGTAGTCATGCTGCTGGGTCTCACAAATTTGTGTGTTCTGTTTGAAAGTCAAATGGTCTCAATCCCACCTGCAGTAACCGTTGTTGAGAGATGCAGGATCCTCGCTCATTGGTCCAACAAGTGAGTGCAGCCTGCAATAGGAAATGACGACAGAAGGAAGAGCGAAGACAGAAACAGCACTAATATCGTTCTCTCACATGATGATTCAACTGCCAGACGCGGAAGATTTGTTGACTAAGAAAGCTCGAAAAGTTTCCAGGGCGGTCCGGCGCGGGGCCGGCCGGTCGGTCCACAATCGGTACGTATCTCCGCTCCTACCTATTACTCACTAGGAGGCCCCGACTTCGCCTGATTGCTCATATCATTCATCATCCTACCTACAAACATCAGAAACGAACCTGTGAGATACGGAAGAAACTTGAGCACAAACAACTAAACACTTCTACCTTGATCGAATAATCTGCAAGCAAAGGGTTACTTCAAAGAGTGAGTGTATCCCCCCGGGAGTGGGGCTTCAGCATCCGGGAGACCTCAAACCACCTACACTCTGGTTCTCGTGTATTGAGTCCAAGTATGGGGTTTGAACCATTTCACTTCCTGATGCATCTCCCATCTCATCTCATTCAAACCAGCTGACACAACAATCCTCATAAATAGCCCAAGAAACCCCCCCAACAAAGATGACAAAACTCGGCTCATCAGACCCCGCCGCAGAGGTAGCTGCCTCCCGCACCGACGGCAAGAAGCACCTCCTCCTCTGCGGCTCGGGCTCGGTGGCAGTCATCAAGATCTCCAACATCATCGGCGCGCTCTCGCGGCACAAGAACCTCTCCATCCGCGTAGTCCTCACGGCCGCCGCGACCGAGTTCCTCCGCGGCCAGGCGGCCGAGCAGCCGAGCCTCGAGCACATCCGCGGCATGCCCAACGTGGACGCGATCCACCTCGACGCCGACGAGTGGCAGGTCCCCTGGCGGCGCGGCGGTAGCATCCTGCACATCGAGCTGCGGCGGTGGGCGGACGTCATGGTCGTCGCGCCGCTGTCTGCCAACACACTGGCCAAGGTGACGTGCGGGTTCAGCGACAAGTGAGGTTTCTATCCGGATTTCTTATCGTATCTGTCACTAACAACTGTAGCCTCTTGTTGAGCGTCATACGAGCATGGGACTTTGACGGAAGCGTTGACGGAAAGCGCAAAAAGATTCTGGTCGCTCCGGCCATGAACACCGCTGTTCGTACCCCCTTCCAAGTCCTGAGACCGCGAGCTCGGCTGACTGACGATTCCAGATGCACGCCCACCCCATCACCGCGAAGCAGCTCAAGGTGCTAGAAGACGAATGGAAGTGGTTCGAGGTTCTGCAACCCGGGGAGAAGGCGCTTGCCTGCGGAGACGTCGGACGGGGCGCGATGATCGAGTGGACGGAGATTGTAAAGATCACGGAAGACCGCTTGGGACTCGACCCCGAAAGCCAATAGAGAAGCTCAGCGTTTGGCGACCGGAAATGGGAGATCTTATTCATCACACCGTGCAATACCCCTGTTTATCTGGGCTCTCTAATCCCGTCATCGACCTGCCCCCCCATTTACTACTACTAATAATAATGAACAACGACGACAACGACGACAACGACGACAACGACGACAACGACGACGACAACGATAATAACAACGACAGGCCTATTTGCCCCTTGGCGGTATCAATCCTGGGGAATGCTTAGTAATGCCTACCTAGCCACGCAATTTTGGCTGGAGAGGGTGATGGAAACTATCTAGAGGAGGGGTTGTCTCCCGTGGAGATTGAGGGAATCGTTGCTTTCATGATGACCTTGGGGGCATGGGACCTAGCAAAGAAACTGGGCTGGACGTGGGCTCAACTTCCCTTGTCACGAATATAATGCCTATTTGCCTCGCCGAGGAGTTTTACTAAGACTCCGTCAGCTCTTCTTACGCCGGAAACGACTGTGCATCTTAGCTTTCAACTCCCGAAACCGTGACAGACGCGTGGTCTGCTGCGGCGGTGGATTTCCCACCCCTTGGCCCGCACTAGAGTCTATTTGCGCTGAGATATCATCACCCCCCTGCCCGCTTCCCCCGGACTCAGCAACCGCAGACTTCTGGTCTAGTGTCTCCAGAAGGGCGCGGCCCATTTGTGCTATAAGCTCCTTGTCCACAACAGTGAGAGGCGGAGGAGCCGCATCCAACGGATACGTTGCACCATAAGTATACCCCCATTTTTCAGCGTCCATTTCCCAGTGAGGATCTACCTCTTCGAAGGGCACAAAGTCCCCGAGGATACTTTCACGGTCGCCCACGTAGCGGGACTCTGGGGCTTCGATGAACGCACGAGAAATGATTTCCTTTGCGTTCATACGACGTACCATCTTCTTCCTTGCAGCAGCAGCGTCAGCGCGCCATTGGAACCAAGTATAAGTTGCAGGATCATCGATGAGGCTCCCCTTTCTCTGTAGGGCCTGCTGATGGTACAGTTGGATATCGACATGCGGATTCGCACCATGCTCCATCATCATGGCGATTATGCGAGAAAGCTGCCGAGCGCTTTCAACAGTCCTGCATTGCAACTCGCTGACGGTCCGCAGCAAGTCTTGCCACGGCGTCGTTGTCACACCGAAGACATTTTTATATTTTTGGTCGGGATTTGCCTTGAGTTCCAAGAGCTTCGTAATAATCGTCGGCCTGATCGAGCCTGGGATCACGATTGAGAATGGGGGGGGCCTGCATGCTAAGCTGAGCATTGGGATGCCTCTTGCAGTCTGCATGGTCTGTCGAATACCCGATAGGCCAAGCATGTGCAAGGCCGGCGCTTCTAGGCCGCTCTCAATTGCAATAGACAAGAAGCCGGCGCTCCTCTCGATTTCTTTGTCAAAGAATTCAAGTCTATGTCGTTTCCTAGTCTTTCGCAAGACCCATGGATAATAAGACGTCCAGTCGCAGTCTTGATGTCGGTATTCCTTCAACAGGATCGTCATCGTCCGATCCAGTTCAAACAGGAGAACGATGGCCTTGTCCTTTTCTGAATCGCCTACAAACCGGGCGAGGCGAATGATGAGCTCCACCAAGTACCAGATCTTGGAATCAGGATCAGCTCCTTCGTGGCTCGTCCCTCTTTTGATGATAGCGAGTATACCTTTCATTAAAGAAAGGTTTACGTCGTAGGACATCCTTGATGTGCCATCCATCAACTCTGAACGAGTTGATGGCAAGTCCAGGAATTCTGCCACCGATCTGTGGATGAAGGATATCTCTGGATCTCGACGTCGGGTTTTTTCCATCTCTAGCAAGCCGGCACACCAGCTTCTGAGACGATTTCTGACCTTGTGTACGGTATCTTCGAGTATGGGCCCGCTGATCCTGTCTAGTTCTAGATCAATTAATGCCTGAAACTCAGACTGGGCGCCGTCTAGGCATATTGCAGTGAGTTTGAATTCATAGTCCCAGTCATAATCTATTGAATCGCGCACCGGCCCATGAGTTCCACTGTATAAATATGGCGACTGGATAGATTGGACATCGAGTGAGCGCCTCATGAGCTGCAGACATAGAAGGCCTCGGTTTTCGGGCTTTCCCAGCATTCGACGCATCATGTGCAGGAACAACGCTTCGAGGCCGCGCGGAAAGCAGTCGATGACGGATCGCAGGTCCTTAATGTGGTCGCAAACGTCGAGCTCCTGGATAAGCAACTCAACAACAAGCCGCAGCCACAAGAATATGCCTTCCGACTTTTCGACGGCAGCTGATATCAGGAGAGATCTGGCCTCCTCGCCCCCTGGCATCCCCGCAAGAAAAGGCATCCTTTCGTGGCCGCGTAACTTGTCGTTGATGAACAGCTCCAGATCTCGGCGGGAAAGGTCATGTAAGTAAAGCTTGGCGCTGTCCCTGAACGTTTTCTCAAAGACGGTCTCGGGTCTGCTGGAAGCGATGATCTTGAGGTGTCTCGACTCGGCGGCTATCTTGAGACTTTGCGCCAGGTCCATCTGTGCCTGCTCTGATGCCTTATACTCGTCGAGACCGTCGATGAGAAGAGCGACATGGGCTGGGGGCGATTCGGCCGAGACAAGCCTGCGGAACGCCCTCTTCAACTCATTGGGAGTTGGAAAGTCTCTTACCCAATCTCGTCCGACCTTGAACTGATCTGGAAAGAGCAGCGGGGCAAACAAGGTCTCTTTTCTGATCAACTCGAACATAATTCCCCGATACATGCCGTCGAGAGACTTCTGAAGATCGTCTGTGCTTAGTTCCCAGAACCAATAGTTTGCCGTGACAAGATCGTCGTCGCCGGCCCAGAGCTGACAGAGCTTTTTCATCCGGTAGTCGTCAGCTAGAAACTTCATCAAAGTACTTTTGCCGGTCCCAGCCCTGCCGCTCATCCAGTAGATGCCATCACCATCCTCAACCCAATTGAGGAAACTGCAGCTGGACTGGTGTTGGTCGTCTTTAGACAATATCCATTCGAAGGTTTCTCTGTGCGCTGGGCGTATGTCTTCGTATCTGTCGTCTATCCTGGAGAACCACAGCTTGTCGAGGATGTTTTTCGTCGTGAGTTCGTGGAAGTCCGAAGTCATGACGTTGGGCGTCTGGGCGGACCTTGCTTGAATGGCGTTGAGGAGTTCACCATGCCGCTGGCTAGCCATTCCCTCCATCTGATCGAAGTAACGTTCCACGCTCTTATGCATCGCCGCCAGATGTCCTTCCAGCTCCAAGCGCCAATCTCTGCTGTCTGATAGGACCGTACGGACCAGCTCACGTGTCGTTTCGTCGAGCTTCTCCAACTGGTCGTTCGTCCTCAGGGCCATTACATCCATTTCCGACTTCATCGATACAATCACACCAAACTGAAGCTTAGCGCGCAAGGTCTGGAGCCTCTCGGTCTTTTCCTTGATCTTTCTTTCTCCCCAGATGACGAGAACGGTGTCACGGAGGGTCTTCGTAACCGTTCTGTGCTTACTCCGCTTGATAAGGCTTGCTCGTATGTCTTCAGCGATGTGTGTCACCTCCGAAGCAAGCTCTCGCAGCTTGTCATCTTGCTTTGATGACAAAGAGGACGAAGGGCTTCCAACATTCGCTTCTCGTGGATGCTGCCGGGAGTCCTGAAGCTTCTTGCAACAAGACTGGAGGTGTTCGGCCACCAAGTCCCGATCGTGGTTCGATATCGGCTCGCCGGAGCTCCATATCTCGGAGGCTGTCGAGATGATCTTTGCCGATAGATCTACGACTGTCAGAATATTGACGGCCAGGCCGAAAGCTGAGATCGGGTCCATGTATGCTGCGTTGAACGGAGGTGTAGCCTGGTTGAAGAGAGAAAAACCACACTCTCAGGCTTGACGACGGAAGACTCCAGGTCGTTGCAAGGCTGCTTCGCCGCAGAATGAGGCGGGGTCACATGGCTAAGCGCTGTCGCTGATTACTTGACTGTCTGCCTGGACAGCCTGCATCTATGCTTGGATGCCATGATTGGCTAACTGAGGCGCTTCTAATTCGTCGCGCACGTTGTACAAAGCCAGGTCTTTGCAAGAACAAAAGATAAGGAGGAATAAATGGAAAAGAATTTGGTTGGATAATTCAGGGGGACTCTTATTCCACACCACTCGATTGAGTAACCCACACCCGCTGGATACATCACGACGATAGTTGTTGGAAGCGACGACGACGGACAGAGGCCATGGTAGCGGAGAGAAGTAGTACGGACGAAGAGACGCCTGTAAATTAATGCCTAGAGAAAGGTAGCTAGGAACAACGCTGCCATTCAGGCAGGAGCGACTGAGATGACAACAGAAGGAGGATGATTGGGCGGCCCCGTCCCGCATTGCTCGGTGAGCTCGGTCAGTCCAGGCCCGAGCTCCCTCACCGACCGGCAACCTTGCTACATCACCCATTCTGCCATCCGATTAACAATTTCGCCATTTCTCATCAGACGCATTCCCGATTGCACACTCAACACAGTCACTCCACAGCCACCATGTTTGCGAGGACATTCATCCGCTCAGTACGTGCAAATCTAACCACTATCCGATCTACAGAAATCTACAGAAATGCTGACTACAGGCCGCTGCAGAATTTCGCCCGGCAAGCCGCCCGCCCGGCGGCCCGCCCGCTCGCCTTCCGGGCCCCGATCCCCTTCCTCGCCCAGCAGCACCGCCTGCTCTCCGACGAGACCCGCCAGGCGATCGAGAACGCCGTCAGCGCCGCGCCCGTCGTGCTCTTCATGAAGGGCACCCCCGAGACCCCGCAGTGCGGCTTCTCCCGCGCCTCGATCCAGATCCTCGGCCTGCAGGGCGTCGACCCGAACAAGTTTGCCGCCTTCAACGTGCTGGCCGACCCGGAGCTGCGACAGGGTGCGTCTACACATGATTCTCGAATGGAAAGAGAGGGAGAGGGATTATCGAAGGAATCACAGTGGCTGACAACATGCAACAGGCATCAAGGAGTTCTCCGAGTGGCCGACCATCCCCCAGCTCTACGTCGACAAGGAGTTCATCGGCGGCTGCGACATCCTCGTCTCCATGCACCAGAACGGCGAGCTTGCCAAGCTTCTTGAGGAGAAGAAGGTCCTCGCCGAGGCCGAGAGCGAGAAGAAGGAGTAAAGACGGAACATGACATACACACAAAAGGGATTACGATCGAGCGTTCAAGATAGGCGCTTCATTCATGTACAATTGTATCATACACAAGGGGGGCCACCATGCGGAAAACACAACATTTTCCCGGGGAAAAAATAGAGTGGTATTTGTTTTTTCGTCTACGATATCCATATCCAAATGGTCTCGGGGTCATGACTGCTTCACACGCAAGAAACGAAACGACGGACGCACCGACACTACACTACAGCGCCGGGTACGCCGCGCCGTCGCCGCGCATGTCGCTGCCGGCCGACCACACGCCGGTGCCCTCGACGGGGTCGATGTGATACCTGATGATCTGCCCGCGGCCGAAAAGCCCCCTCTCGGTCCCCTTGACGACCTCGACCTTGTGCCCCAGGCCCCGCAGGCCCTCGACCGTCTCCTCGGGCATCCCCTCCTCCACGCTCACGGTCCAGTCAAAGTCGGCGTCCCGGTCGGGCAGGCCGGCGACGACGCACACGCGCGGCGCGTCCAGCGCCTGCTGCGGCGTCAGGCCCGCAACCAGCTGGCCCAGGAGGACCTGCACGTGGCCCTGCGGCTGCATGAAGCCGCCCATGACGCCGAAGGCGCTGTGCAGCGACCCGTCGGCGGCGTTGGTCACCATGCCCGGGATGATGGTGTGGTAGGGCCGCTTGCGGGGGGACAGCACGTTGGGGTGGTCCGCGTCGAGGCTGAAGTTGGCGCCGCGGTTCTGCAGGGTGAAGCCGCACCCCCTCGGGATGATGCAGGTGCCGAAGCCGCCGTAGTTGCTGTTGATGAAGGACGCGGCGTTGCCGTGCGCGTCCGAGACGGCGAAGTACACCGTGTCGCTGCTGCTCAGCGCGGGCGAGACGAACTTGGGCGGCTCGCCCGCGTGCAGGCTCGTGGCGGCCTTGGCCGGGTCGAACAGCTTGGCGCGCTGGGCCGAGTACTCGCGCGAGATGAGGCCGGCGGAGGGCACGTCGACGACGTTGGGGTCGGTGACGTACCAGCTGGCGTCGGTGAAGCCGAGGCGGAGGGCCTCGATGATGGCGTGCAGGTAGGGGGCGGTGTTGTGGTCCTCCGCAGACCAGGCGGGGACGACGCCCGAGGCCTGGAGCTCCTGGATGATGCCGAGGGCCATGAGGGCGACGATGCCCTGGCCGTTGGGCGGGTGCTCCCAGAGCTCGACGCCGGCGGCGGAGGCGTCGGCGGCGGCGCCGTTGCTGCTGCTGCCGTTGGCGGCCTGTTGGCTCTTGAGCGCGGGCTTGAACTTGAGCGAGATAGGGTCGACGGGCTCACTGCCGAGCTCCAGGTGGTTCGCCAGGTCGTCGAGCTCGAGGTGGCCGCCGAGGTCCTTGACGACCTTGACGAGCTCTTCGGCGATGCGGCCCGTGTAGAAGCCCTTCTTGCCCTCCTTGGCGAGAGTGCGGAAGGTCTGGGCGAGGGTCGGGTTCTTCATGATCTCGCCGGGGTTGGGCGCCCGGACGCCGTCGGCGGCCTTGGGGTCCTTCTTGAGCATCTCGGCGAAGTTGGGCGAGGCCTCCCTGATCTGGGACTCTGCCTGGTTCCACTGTCTGGACGTCAGTCTCAGGGTGCCCGCAGCGAATGCAGAAAGGGACGTACGTAGTGGCTCGTAAGCTCGGAGACGGGGAAACCCTTCTCGCCCAGCTCGATGGCCGGGGCGAGGACGCGCTCGACGGAGACGTTGCCGCTGCCGAAGCGCTCGATGGTGTCGACCCAGCCGGCGGCGGCGCCGGGGACGGTGACGGCGTGGACGCTCTTCATGGGGATCTTGCCGGTCGCGCCGTCGGCGACGCCGAGGTCCTTGCGGATGGTCTCGAGGGTGGCGTTCTTGGCCGAGCGGCCGGAGCCGTTCATGGCCGAGACCTTGCCGGTCTTGGCGTCGTAGAAGAGGATGAACATGTCGCCGCCGATGCCGGTCGAGCACGGCTCGGTCATGTTGAGGCCGGCGGCTGGATGGGTTAGCCTTCATTACTTCCGTGACGAGACATTCTCATGCGACGATGGCCGCGATGACTGAATTTGAGGAGTGTTTACTAACCCACGGCGACGGCGGCATCCTGCGTAAGAGGGATCAGTCTCAGAGGCTCGCATTCGTGGATGAGATGGGTCACTTACAGCGGCATTACCGCCGGCCTGGAGAATTTCGAGACCGCATTTCGCGGCGAGCGGCTGGGTGCACGAGACGATTCCCTTGGTGCTGTGGACGACGCTCCGCCGGCTGGGAAACTTGGTGAACTCGAGCGAGTTGGCCGAGTGGAGGGCGTTGGAGGTGAGGGGCATGGTGGGCGGGCAGGCGGGTGTGTGGTGCGGGGTTATCGCAGTGGTGATGACAATGAGATGGCGGGGGAGGGGCCGAAAAAAGAGGGCGACGATGGGATGAACGGAGGGAAAGTGCTCTTCTTCCTCTGCTTTCGAATAATAATAATGCTGGAAGTGAGAAATTAAATCGAAACAAGTGAAGTATGTGAGAACCTGACGCTACCGAGGGGGAAAAGATGGTGTCACACCCAAGAGCTCGTCACGGCAGCGAGCTCGGAGGGGATCGCGGGATGGCACCGATGGGCGGGCCCCTTTGCCGCTGGTCCGGGATTCTCGCAAGGCGCAATTAAAGGCCTAATACTCCGACAGGACAACTGTCGTTATCCCCGTGCAAGGAACCAGTCCAGTCCCGTACGTAATGCCCAGGCAGTCGGGAGACTATTTCCCGGTACGGTAGGTAGCTCGATAAGAGAGGGAGGAAGGTGCTACGCTAGTAACGGTGTGGTGTGGGGTTTGGAGCTCCGCATGGGTCCGCCGGGGTTGATGCCGAGATGTCGAAGATGTCTTCCGAACAAGAAGCAAGTGATGGGCAGCAAAGATCGCGGAAGAGTCCTAGAAAAACAAACGAAAACTTGAAGGTGCCGCTGAGTTTTTGACAACTGTTCAGATAAACATTGACAGCAGGTCAGGTCAGAAGACGGGCGCATTGGCTCTCTTCGATCCCGCGAGTCGCATTCGCACGTAGGTAGTGCACATAAAGTTTGGTGCTTTTTCTGCCTTATCCCGGCCGTGCTGTGCCTCCCTCTTGATACCAATCATTCCCACCGGGTTGTCCGAAACTCGGGACATGTTTCACAGGCCTCGGTCGACGGCCGAGAAAAGGTGACAGAAGTTTATAACTGTAATTCTCGAAAGTGAAATAATCCTTCAAACGGAAATAGACGCAAAGCAGTCATTCTATTTTATGCCTAGATGTATGTGTGTAGCCTCTGGAATATCCAGGCATTTTTGATGGGATCCAACAGGCAACCTCGGCAACCTGGGTTGCGAAGGGTATGCTTCGGGTCCCAACCGGTTCGACGACTGTATCCCTCGAAATGTTTTTTCGATCCGAGAAACGACAGCCATAGAGTGCGGGTGTTCCCGACTCCAAGTCTCATCCCGTTGTTCTAGAAGACAACCTGGTGCATCTACACTAGCCTTGTACACCACCACCACCACTACCACCGGGGCTGCTTCCAGACTTTCCGGCGTGATAAAAGCTCCCCCAACTTAATTCAAATTAAGCACCACCGTCTGTGAGTCATTTCCTGTCCGTTTCGAAACCGACCCTCCCTTAATACCGTCCGCTAGAAAAACGTCCCGCTAGATCGGATGGCTGTTTCAGCAATTAGCTGGCATTCTCTCGTCGGGTCTACATTTGGGAGTTGAAGCACCACGCTCGATATCAATCCCTTCAACGAGAGGTTCTACCACATACGACCATACCCATTGGAAAACTCGGGATCCCGTCCGCTCTCCCATAGATAAGCCAATGAGGGCCGGATTAGTAGTTGGGTCGGTGACGACCAGCGAATACCTGGTGTTGTATGTATTTTTGTCATTCTTTTTGTTTTCTCTTTTTGGCAGTAGATGCCCCGCAACGGCCCCAGGCGATGGACGACCACCAGCCACAATTCCGATCTCGCCCTCACAGCTAACATTAAACAACTGATGTTTTTGGCCATTGACAAGCCTTTATCTGATGCGACTGGCCAGTCTCAACAATGTCCTGGAAAGCGGCAAGCCCCAGAGAGCACAGCACAATAGCAGCAGTGCTCCTGCGGACATCGCATGGTGTTTTGCGATTGGATCGTCACCGATGCAGCACCGTCTCGTGATGTGAAACGTCAGCGCACATGAGTTTCTTGAACGTCGCCAGGAGATGTTTTGATTCGCGCCGGGAGTTTTCTTACATATTCATCACTGGTATTACCCACAGAAGGACTTGCATCACGGATACAGCTCGAGATGGCAAGTACTGGGCTACGCTATACGATACAGAAATCCTTCTCAACGCATCCGTCGCCGTCCAAGCCTCTGCCTTTCATGAATCCGTCCAGAAAACACTCCCCTACCAGAGTAAAACTCTCCTCTGCCGCATCGTCGGATCGCCGAAGCAAAACGGGAACGCTGCAGCCGAGCAGCACGACAACCAGATCCCCCTTCCCTGCCCGTTCCGAGGTCAAGCCGATGTGCCCGTCGCGGGTGACCATCAAACGGCAATAAGAAATCCTCATGACGACGTCGTAGAACCTCCCGAAGAAGGAGTCGAAGATGTACTCGTCCTGGTTCGGGGACACAGGGGACAAGGCGATGCCGAGGACTTCCTCGCTGTCGCGGAGGATGCTCTCGAAGCTGCGCCCGTGGATCAGGAGGGATTTGGTGTTACCGTACCACTCCCGAAACTCCTCGAGGACGACGGGCGACGCCGGGTCGACGACGAGCTGGCCGCACAGCCACGCGAAGTCGCGGAAGAACTCGTCGGTCGGCACGGCGTAGCGCAGGAACCGGTCCTTCCGGTCGAGCACCAAGCTCCTGCACACCTTTCGAACGACGCTTTCCGAGTCCAGCGTCCTGCTGCGCCCGGATGCGACCTCGGTCAGGTTCAGCGGGGCAGAAGACTGGACCAGTTCCGCGTTCGCAGACGCGGCAAGCCCGTCGACCACGTCCACGACGACCCCGCGCGCAACGAGCATCGAGCCTCTGAGCGTGTACACGGCGGCGCTGTCTCCGGAGGCGGCATAGCAGAGGAGCGGCGGATCGCCGGGCTTGTTCTCTTTGCACGTAACCGATAAGGGGCGGAGATTTCCGACTTGGGTCTTTGCGCTCTGGCTGACCATCAGAGGGATGGAGAGGGGGTCCGTCCTCGCTCGCCAGTCGGGCACCCATGATGGTAGTCCGGAGCCGGGCAAGGCGCCGTATATCGAGCCGAAGCAGATGACATCCAACGACTTGTAGTGTTCGATGAAAGCCTTCGTGAAGCGGATGTACACATCCTCCACGCTGCAAGAGTAGTCCACATCTAGGAAGCCGGTGTCGGTGGCCAGTCCCTTGATACCGTACAGACGATCCCGGTCATCCGTCGCCTCGAAGCATGAGCTGTAGGCAGCCAGCGCTACCAGATTCATGTGATGCCTGTCGGGCTCGATCTGTCTCATCTTGTATAGTGACTGTACTCTCCTTCGGTTGAACCCGTGACGAAAGGCCACGGTCTCCTTGAACGGAACCGAAGTGCACTGGTCCGCGCCGACCAGAGCGCCCTCCACCTCGAACAGGCTGAAGCTCCGCAGCCCCCACCAAAAGGAGACGTTCGCGTTCATGGCGTATTCCTGGAGAGTCCAGGCCCTGGACCACCACCTCCGCTGGAAGAAAGTCGCCATGTCTTCCCAGTGCGGCTGGTAGCAGTCGCGCTGGAAGACGCGGCGGATCTCCGGGTCGGGGCGGCGCGTCTGCCGCCGGACGTGTCCGTTGAGCAGCTGTATGAAGTCGACCGCGCGGTCCGTGTGCGCCATCTCCTCGCCCAGCCAGATAATGACGCCGTGGGCCTTGTTGTAGATCTGTCCCATCAGCTGCACCTGGAGGGCCCTCTCCTCGACGTCGGACAGGTCGATGCATACCGAGTCGATCCACCACCACCACGTGTCGCTCGGCTCGCCGCCCTTTGCTTTCGAGATCACGATGCGGAGAAAGTCGGTCACCGTTTCGAGGATGTGGAGCTGGCCTCTGTCGGTTTCAAGCACATGGTTTCCTTCGGCGGCGGCATCGGTGGCTGGGCTCTCGGTCATCCAGGAATAGGACAGGGCGCGGTAAGGAGGGATGGGTCCCTCGAGAGAGAACGTCTGGAGAACGGCTGACACGCCATCGCTGTTGTGGCTGAATTTGATGAGACGAACCTGGTCGTGCTGGATGGGCTCGTAGTTGTAGGATGCACAATCTTCGCCCATTATGTAGTCGATCCGGGTTAAAGACTTGTGCAGATTCAAAACCAGCTTTCAAAGGGAGTTTCCCAAAGCATATGTGTGATTAAAATATGTCACTGGGTCTCGGCCAATACAAGTTGCTTGAGGGAAGTTCATGCACACATGTACGAACGTAGCGAGACATCCATCATACGCGCTCGCGAGATCAGACAACGGATGCTTGTAACGTGTGTCTACCCATGCCAGGGCATTCCGCTGCGCTATTGGCCATCTTCGGCCAAGACAGCCTTGGGCTTACGTGCAGATGTGAGTGTGCCGATGTTCGGTGTCGCGCGGGATGATCAGGCTGTCTGCCTAATGCGTCTTGGCACATTGTGCCTCTTGAAATGGGCAAATGAAATGGCACGCATCTTGTGACCGTCGTAATGGCTACATCCTGCGATCCTGTAATGGATGTGATATGGCATCTTGTGACCCTTGAAATGGTTGCGCCGTCTAAATCTGGCTTCCATCTAGCGGAGGATTTGATGAGTATGTGAAGAGGCATCCAAACAGAACCGAGATCAGTATCTTGGCCCAAGAAGGATGTATCATCGGCCCCTGTCCATCATGCGAGGCAAATTCTGCTGCAAGGCTCGCAAACTTGCCCCGAAGAAAATGGGCCGCCTTTATAACAGGCTGAGGATAACTGAACACATCCCAGAGTCGATTCCAGTCCGCTAACTACTTTCTTATTGAGGAGGCGACCAGAATCCATTTTCCAGTTATAAGATCGAAATCCCCAGAGCTCGTTCGCTGGTCATTTCTTCCCAAGTCTCATCTATCCCGGGCAATTCACTCGCTGTTCCAAGCTCCATTTACATACAAACGCTTGAGCAAGTTGCTCATATTCTTCCCTTCCTCGCCAGCACGTAGACAATATGGCGCCGAGCCATGATCCGAACAAACCAAACAGGGGCTATTTCAAACAGCCACGAAATTTGCAAGCACTTCCGCCCCTTCCGCCGGGATATGATTGGCACGAACAAATTAGAAAGTACAGCCCACAAGATTTCGTCTCCAAGATGAAGAGCGAGCCACTGGTTTCCTCCAAGTACGGACTGAACCTGTCTGGCGGCGTCGAGAAATACAAGCTCTACCGCACCGAGTTTGATATCCGCAAGAAAGACAATCCCAACTTCAACCGCCTCAGCGGCGTCTTCTGTCACCGGGGCTTCTACGACCAGGCCATGAAGATCCCCGAGAACTCGATGCACGCCATCGACTACGGGCTCCAGCAGCACAACTTCCGCCTCCACGAGCTCGACGTCAAGCTGCACACCAACGCGGACAAGTCGCTGAGCCTGCGCAAGGCGTTCCTGTCCCACGACGCCACGGGGGCCCGCACGACGGCCGAGGCCGAGAGATGGAGCCAGAACGACGGCCGCGACGTGATAGGCACCGTGCTGGTGACCAGGGGCATCAACCTTGAGAAGAACGACTTCGCCAGCACCTTCCAGGAGACGGAAGCGAAGCTGCTCGGCCTCGACAGGCTGCTGTACGGCTGCGACAACGCGTACCCCGAGGAGTACAGGAACGGCCCGGTCCCCCAGCTGGACCCGTTCGCCTACTCTGGGAGTACCTTCCAGCTCGACGTGAGCCAGCCCGGCAACGCGTTCGCCATGATGCTCGCTTGGTTCCGCTACCACAGGTTCCTCAACCTGCAGGTCCTCATCAAGGGATACAACCGCTTCTATCCCAACGGCCCGGCCCTCCTCGAGGCGGTGAGGAAGTCGAGTTCCCTGCGGAGCGGGGCGCTGCTAGACACTTTCCGTGCTCACGATGAAGCGGCGACCTCGGTTGCGTCCTCGAACGAAAATATCTTGAGCAATTTTAATGGGCCCAAGAGAATTGTGACAAGCTCAAGAGACAATACGATACGCATCTGGGACTATCATACCAGCACGTTGGAAAGAACGCTCGCCGGCCACGACGGGGCGGTTAACTCAGTCGCATATGCTAAATGGAGCCACCTGGTCGTGTCGGGGTCTGACGATAAAACAGTCCGCGTCTGGAACACCGAAACGGGCGAGTTGTTACATGAACTCAAAGGCCACGAGGGGGCAGTCAACGCGGTTGCAGTCGAAATCTCGAATCTGGTAGGGATGGTGGCATCGGCGTCGTCTGATGGAAAAGTGCTCCTCTGGAGCGACAAACCGGGCGGCGGGCTGCAGCTGCGGCATACGCTGCGAGGCCACAAGACCAGTGCAACTTCTGTTGCCTTTGTGACCAGCCACTACCGGTGCCGTGTGGTCTCGGGGTCGAGCGACGGCACCGTTCTGGTCTGGAATGAGAGGACGGGGAAACTGTTGGCCACGCTGAGTGGCCACAGAGGCGAGGTTACCTCTCTGGTCGACCACAGAGAGGGCCTAGTGACGGGTTCCCTCGACGGGACGATCCGCTTATGGGACCCCCACGCGAAGACGCTGTTGCGTACGATCAACTGCATGGGCCAGCCCGTCAATTCGCTCGCTTCCATCGGCGAGGACCTTTTGGCAGCGTCAAACCAGCAGGTCTGGATCTGGGACCTCAAAACAGGCGAGCGGCGTCTACGGTTCCACGTTCATACGGCAATAATCACAGCGATAACAGTAGGCTTGGTACGGGGAATACAGTCCGTGATAGCGGCGCTGAACAACGGAGAGGTGCAGATCTGGGCGTACGACAGGCTCCAGGAAGAGAGCCTCCGAGACTCCGAACCATTGCAGAACTCGACCATGGGCGCGATCATGGTCTTCTACCCGCAGCCGATATTAGACATTGCCCTGCGGGCGAAAGGGCAGACCTTGCAGAGCACCAACCCGAAAACCAGGCTCGAGCTCCTGGACTACCAACACCTGAGGAAGACAACGATGGAGCACATCAAGTCCTTCATCGACAACCCCATCCCGCAGTTCGGCCCCACCATACCCGAGATCGTCCACTGCGGCCTGGGCCTCCGCTACGACGTGGCTCGGAAGACGGCGGCCAACCCCAAGGACGGCTCCCCGATAACGGACCCGGAGGTGCTCCTGGCCAGCCGCCTCGACCGGGCCATGATCGAGGTCAGCCTGGAGCTGAGGAGGCTGCACCCGCAGACCATCTTCTCGTCCTGCACCCGGCTGTCGGACGTCTACCTCCGGGACTCGGACGCCGAGTACACGGCCGACCTCCTGACGGGCAGGCTGAAGCCGAAGATGACGGGCGACCAGGGCGTCCCGGCGCGGCTGCGCGCCATCCACGGGGGCCTGTACCCGCAGTCGGACCTCGTCGTGGCCGACGACCCCCTGGCCGAGATCGCGGCGCGGACGTGGATCGACGAGTACGCGGGGATGGACCGGTCCCAGCTGCTGAGGATGACGTACGACGAGTGGATCGCCCAGAGGCCCGACGTGAAGAGGGTCGTGGATGAGTTGAACGGCAAGTTCTGGCCCAACACGGTGGGGAGGGCGCTGGGCGGTGCTCGGCGACAAGATGATATCGTGCCGGCCGCTGGTGCTCCAGGCCCTGTTCAAGGGACACTTCAAGGGAAAGCTCCGCAGCATGTTCAAGGGAAACTTCAAGGGAAAGCTCCGCAGCATATTCAAGGACATGTTCAAGGGAAAGTTCCACAGCATGCTCAAGGGCATATTCAACAGCATACTCAAGGGCAGGTTCAACAGCATGTCCAAGGGAAACCTCAAGGGAAAGCTCCGCGACATGAACCCCACGATAAGAGGGGTTCGCAGGAGACGGCTGGTAAGGCCGGGGAACCGGCCCGGGGCGGGCAAGAGGAACAGGCAGAGAAGAAGCGAAGATGGTGGAAGAAATGAGCGTTACCAGGACTCGAGGGATCATGGAGCTTTCCTAGTAAAGGAGCGGTCGTTCAAATTAGCGAGATAGCGGCCAAGTGACAGGGGGGCAACTTCATTGGACTTTGCTTGCAGTTTAAATGCATTTCGCGAGCGCTCCGAACGTCGTTGGGGGATGTTTGCGATTGCAACTCTCAGGCTTCGACAATTCGGCACCACCGTGAGCTCTCTCTTATAGATTCCTCGCTGATATCACCAATTATCAACAACAGGAGGGCCTTTCGAGGCCCACATGCATAGGTATCTCAAAGAGCTTTGCTATTGGGGCCTTGTTCAGTGGCTATCGGGGCCTTCCACTGCTTACTAGGCTTACTGGGCTCCATTGTCGTCATAAGGCAGGCCTGTTGTTGTCACTGGGCTCTGTTGTTGTCGCTGGGGCTTGTCGTCGTTACTATATTTATTACTGTTACTACCTAGGGAAGTGAAGCCTCCTCTAGTCACTCACAAGGCCCCAATAGCAAGACCCGTCTCAAACGGTGTCGAAGAAACACATTTCTCAACCCCCGTTTCTCCTCACTCACCCTCCGCCTACACCTTGAACCGGAACCCGTGCGCCGCCGCCTCGCCCGGCGCGGCGTTGATCGCGCCCTCGACAAACTCGCCCCTCTCCAGCTTCCTGTTCAGCCGCATCAGCACGACCCGCAGCACCGACGCCGCGCAGATGGCGATGAAGCACGCGATGCAGTTGTGGATGAAGGCCGCCGTGTACTGCGGCCCCGCCGACTTGGGGTACAGGTACGAGGCGTAGATGCTGGAGCAGTTGGACACGGCGTTGATGAAGGCCAGCGCCGAGGCGCGCTTCGCGGGCGGGCGCGGGAGGGTGTTGCTGATCCACGCGAGGGCCGTCGTGTAGCCCGAGTAGACGCCTGCGGAGAGGAATGCGTTAGCAATATCAGAAGACGGAGTGGCGTCGGGGGCTTACCGGGAACCAGGAGCATCATGGCGACGTATCGCGGGGCGGTCGCCTGGGTGGCAGCACCGAGGATGAAGGCCGCCATGGCGACGCACAGCGGCAGCACGATGTGGAAGTACCGCTCGCCGGTGCGGTCGGCGTGCCACGCGTTGAGGCACGTCGTGATGACGCAGAGGACGTACGGCGGGCACGTCAGCAGCAGGGAGATGACGTTGTTGAAGCCGAGCGTCTGGACGACGGTCGGGAAGAAGTTTGTGATGGACGCGGACGCGACGTTGCTGAAGATGAGGACGAGCAGGATCCACGTCTTGGCGTCCTGGAGCGCCGTCTTGAAGCCGTGCCAGAAAGTCTGCTCGCCGCTGCTGGTCCAGTCGTCCTCGCCAATGTCCTCCTGCAGCCGCCAGACGGCGAGCGCCGTCTCCTCCTCGCTCAGCCACGACGTCGTGCGCGGGAAGTTGGGGAGCACCCAGTAGGCGGCGATGGCGACGGCGATGGTGACGACGCCCTCGATGAGGAAGAGCCACTGCCACGCGCCGAGGCCGCGGGCGCCGTCCATGTTGCCCGTGATGCCGGCCGAGATGAGGCCCGAGAAGGCGCCCGAGATGAGGGAGCCCGTGTACAGGATCGTCGTCCGCAGGCCGAGCTCCTCGCGCGTGTACCAACAGCTGAGGTAGTAAAGGCAGCCTGGGAAGTAGGCAGCCTCGACGAATCCGAGGACTTGCGTGACGGGTTAGGGGGTTTTGTTTCGTTTTCCAAGGAGGGGGTGAGACTCACCGAATCGCACGACGAGAAGACCGGCGTAGTTGGTGCAGGCGGCAGTGGCGGCGGAAATGACACCCCAGATGACCATCTGGAAATAGTTCGTTAGCAACCCAAACCTCACCTCACCTCAGAGGCGGTCAACTCACGCAGGTCGGGAGGTAGATGGCCGGCTTGCCAATCTTGTTCAGGAACAGGTTCGACGGGACCTGCATCAGCAGGTAGCCCACGAACAAGATGCTGACGGCCGTCTGGAACTGGTTCGAGTTCGGGTCGAGCTTCAGGTCCCGCTCGAGCCCGGCCAGGCGGGCGGCGGCGATGTTGTTCCGGTCGATGTAGTTGAGGATGTAGCAAAGCACCGTCATGGGCAGCAGGCGCAGGTCGATCTTGCGCTTGAGCCTCGCCTCGAGCTGGGCGCGGTACTCGTGGCTCATGGCGGCCACGATGGCCGGGGGCTGGAGGCCGCGACGCTGGGCCTCGGCCTCGATGGACAGCTTGGGCGCGGCGTCCTCGACGTCGCCGCCGCCGCCGCCGGACCGGTGGTCGGCGTCGTGGCGGAGCGAGGTGCTGTCGACCTCTGTCCGCTTTCCGTCCGCCATGGCTCTTTTTCCGTTGTCCTGTCCGGCAAGTATCGTAGCTTCAACGCTGGTTTTTGGGTTCGAGGACAGCCTGCTCGGTATTCGATGTCGGTTGTCGATGAGTACTCACACAGAGTCGTCAGTCAAGTATGCGATCCCGAAATCAGACGCGAGATCCAAGGAGTCCCAGGTAAACAGAAGTGCGGACATCGTTCCCATTTAACTCCGCACCTCGAACTCATCCGGACACCATCCGACAGCCGGAAAAGAGAAAAGCAGACATGGGTGGGTGGGATGATGGTGGAGGTGTTCGGTCTTGTTTCGTCCCAAGCTTCTTCTTTTTTCCCAAGTCGGGGTAATCGCCGTCCCTCCTCCCTCCTCCTTCTTCCCCCCCGTGGGGTAACGTCCAAGGTCTCTCGGCCATTCAAAATGCCGTGCGACTATTACGTCGGGTGCCACCACGTAAACCAATCACTCCATAAAATGAACCCTCGCCCTTCGGCCGAGGATGACAACTGTTCTTCACTGATTGATTTTTTCTAACCAATCACATCTCCCTCACGCGAGCGAGTGAACGGCAGCGCAGCGTCGAGATCGTCTCATGCAACCAAGAGCGTGGCAAAGCTTGAACAACCCCCTGCCCCCTCGAGGGCAAGGAATGATGAGCTGTTGGAGAAGCTGCAGCTCGGCTCTGGATTACGTGCCGAATCCCTTGGCCCCAAGACACCAAAAGTAATCCAGTCACGAAACCTCTCAACAACCAGAAAAGAGACAAAAAAAGAATGATGCCACTTCGTTTTCGTTTTCGGCGCAAGCTTCATTGTCAGGCAAGGCGGAAACGAAGGAAGACGGACCATGGCAGCCAAGCCCTGATCCGTTGGTCACGATATCACCCTCCGTCACTTCCCCAAGGCCCTCCTCCTCCGCGTATACGGAAAAGTGCTCTTTCGTGTGCCTAGTTGGTCTGTTTCGTGTTAGTACTGGTGCCTCACACACCGACTTGCTCCAGAAAAATCCGGGGTTCGGGCATTCAGAGGCAAGCGTGCGGGGGTTGGAAGCTGGGGTAAGGCGGAGCAACTCCGACTCCGCCAAGCCAGAACGTCCACTGATGCCACGAAAAAGGGGGACAGACACTCGCTCACACAGTAAGATACCAACCAGCCTGACCTCGTGAGAGGGATAAACTCGCCTGATCCTTTAGGGCGGAGGAGGTTGGAAAAGTTGGTCCAGCCCAGCCCTTCCGTGGCTACCGCGCGCACCGCGGAGCCTTCCGTCACCCCCTCCCCCTCAAGCAAGCAGATAGCAATACCCCCGAGATATGTGAGCTTTCATCCCCCCCAACTCTCCCCCAACGGCGCGGTCTCCCGTAGACAATGACGACAACGGCCTGGACTCGGTCGAATCGCTGATTGGCCCGGCTGTCCCTCCTCACGAGGGGGTGGCGGACCCACACCGGGGACCGGTGCGGAGCCCGGGGGTCGGAGGGCAACAAGGGAATGTACCACCCCGCGCAAATGCCGATTAGAAATACATACTCACCTTGGCACTTGGCGCGAAGACACACCGGCGTCTCGGCACATCATTGTGTCGAAGACGGGAGGCGTAGCCAAGCTTTCGGTCCCAAGGCCCTCAAGCTTTCGGCCCAAGACTCTGCGGCTCCGGCTGTCGGCCAACGTCCACGCACGACGACTTCCCCCGGCGATCACCAGATGATGCTGTCGTTCCAACTATAAGAAGCTTTTGAGAAAGAACAGCACCATTCCAGAAGACGTTCGCGGAACTAGCATTTCAAGGTGGTGACTCCACATTATTATTGTTTATACAGTATTAAGCTGTCAACCATGCCCAGCACACGATACCGCGGTGCATACTGTAGCACCCTCCCCAGCCACCCTGATTACCCCCAGCAAATAAACAAGAAAAGAGACATTACAGCTGCTAAATATAGACAAAAGAAAGCGCTTCACGTAATCGTCATAGAGAGTGTGTGTGGCAGTGATGATAATCTTCGTCCCCTCGTTGTTTAGACGCCAGAGTCCTCCTGGTGCACCTTGCCCTCGGTGGCATAAGCCTCCCAGTTGGCGCACGTGCTGTTGAGCGTCTCGGTGTTGGTGATGGCCGCGATCTCGTCCGGTCGCTCGATGAGCTGCAGGGCGAAGCCCAGGGAAGTGTGCCAGCCGATCTGTCGTCATGTCAGTGGTAGTTCGGAAGACAAGTTCCCAGGGGAAAGGACTCACGTGGCAGTGCATCAGCCAGACGCCCGGGTTGTCCGTGTAGAAGCCCATGACGAGGTACCCCGAGGCGGGGAGCATGGCGACGTCGCGGCGCGGGGCGTTGACCGTCTGCAGCGCGATGGAGGAGTCGTACGTGCCGGAGCCCTGGGCGAGGACCCAGAAGTCGTGGCCGTGAAGGTGGATGGGGTGAGCCTGTAGGTAAATCGGTCAGCGAGGGCACGTCTCGGAAGCCATGAAAGGTTCACGTACAAGACCGATGGGATTCTGGATGATGAAGTGGACCCAGACGTTGGCCTCGTCGAGGTGGACGATATTCTGCTGGGTAGAAAAGGTGTCGTTGCCCTCGGTGGCCTGCTCCAGAGCTGCGTTCTTGTCAGTAGCGATCTCAAGAGAAGCATCAAACCGTGGAGACTCACTCGGGTACTTCCAGTCGGAAAGGAAAGTGCTGTTGTTGAGGGTCCACTTGAACTGGCTGCTAACGACCTGGAGGCCGACGGTCATGGTATCGTCAAAAGCCTGCTGGCCAGCCTCGATAGCTTTTGCAGGCACAAGACTCAACATGGGCATGTCCTCGCAGCTGTCCATGTAGGTCGGCACCTCGCCGGTGGGGTCCGCCGTCGAGGCCGCGTCGTAGCGGACGATGCCCTTGATGTCGAGCGTGTTCTCGTTCTCGGAGCAGGCGAGCTGGGGGATGGCGCGCAGCCAGTAGTTGTCGACGTCCTGGTCGGCCTTGACGAGCACGTCGTAGCGCTGACCGATGCCGATGGAGACGTCGTTCGTGCTGAAGGGCGTCATGGGGACGAAGTCGGCGCCGATGATGGTGAGGTTGTGCGAGTCGATCATGAATTTCCAGTGCGTGTCGATGGCCGCGTTGACGAGGCGCATGCGGTACGTCTTGCCGGCCTCGAAGTTGGTGGTGAAGCGCGAGCCGGCGCCGTTGTACATACCCGTGCCGTTGATGAGGCCAGTGTTCGGGCGGGGCGGGCCGTTGGTGGCGGCTTCCATGTAAAGCTCGTCCGTGGTTCGGTGGAACCAGTCCGAGAGGATGATGGTGCCGAGGTCCTCGTCGTACGGGGCAGAAGCTGGGCCGTGGATGATCATGCCGCCAAAGACACCGTTCCTGTGTGTTTGTTAGGTATATCACAGTGGAAAAGGCGCTCAGTTCGAGACTCACCATGCCTGGAGGGCGAAATGGCTGTGGTACCACGAAGAACCGTACTGGGAAGCGTGGAAGGTGTAAGTGATGGAGTCCCCCGGAGCAGTCGGGCATTGGGTGATGGAAGCGACGCCGTCGGCCTCGTTGGTGTAGTTTTGACGAATGCCATGGAAGTGAAGACTCGTGCCGTTGTTCTGCATGGAGTTCTTCACGTGGACGACTGGCAGATCTGTCAGTACGTCGTTGATAACTACCTGCCGTTGAATACTCACCAACAGTATCACCCCAGTCGGCAATGATGGTCGGGCCAGGCACAGAGCCGTTGACGGCCAAGACCATGCGCTCGACGCCATCGGGAGCCATGGTGGTGTTTGTAATGTCGAACCAGTACTCGCGGACGACCCCGGTGTGAGGAGCTTCCTCGTACGAGTTCGTCTGGAGATCATGAGTGCCATCCCAGCAGGTAGGGCTGGTGGCCGAGTCGAAAACACAGTCCTGACGCTTGTCGAGGTTGTTGAGAAGAGAAGGGGCGCCAGAAGCCAAGGCGGGAAAGAGGAGTGCAAAGCACCCCAGCAGCGAGTGTTTGTACATGTTGACTAGGTCGTTGTTAAGAGTAACGAGTGTAGAAACGAGAGTATGTCCAAGAACAAGTGAGGACAATGTATGCCAGAGAACGACTGGAGGTAAAGAGAGAAGGGAAGACCAAGCTTGAAGAAGCGAGTGATGGTGCTTGGGAGGATGAAAGACGAGCAGGCTTGCCGCGTCTTTATACATATCCGAGCAGAGCTGTCAGTAGGATGTCGACCACGAGACACCCTCGACAAGATGAGCTTGCTTGACGAGCAACCACTTACTCCGGCACGAAGTTGCAACCAAGTCCTCAGTGTCACCTCGATGCTGCGCCCCAAGGACCTAGTGTGGAACCAAAAGGCCGATCGCCCCTGACTCAAAGGAACCGTCCCGCATAGGAGGTCATGGTCGATGACTAGGTTCATGAGAGTCTACTATACGACGATGACGGACGACGATGATGGACGACGATGATGGACGACGATGATGGACGACGACGACGACGACGACGATAACAAAGATGACGGACGACTACGACGACGATAACGGCAATAATAATAATAAAAATTTGACTCAGTGACGCCTAGCTACATAGTTGTGGCTGGAGGGGGTGTCGGATACTAGAGGAGGGGGTGCCGAATAAAATATCCCTTACGAGTATATTGGATTCTTATCACCGTCCACGTTTTGTTGAAACGACGTTACCCGCCAATGGCCTTCGCCAGATATCTTGGCATTCCCTCGCTTTCTATTGGATCAACCTCGTCCGGCTTGTCCGCACTGCGGCTATACAGTCTTTTATTGATTCTCGGAGCCCCTCTCCTCTTAGATCTTTAATACTGGGCTATAGGTAATGGGTAACCCGAAAGAGGGTTTCTCCAGTACCTCCCGGCCTGGCTGTCCGATAAGGGGACTCTCACATGGTGGACGGAGACCATTTCACGTTTCCTCGGCGCCGTTTTCTCTCCTGCTCCGTGGCGGATGTGTCTTTGACAGGTAAGGCGACCGTTGCGCGTGTCGGCCTTCCTCTCGCGGGGCTAATGCAGTCACACAGGCACAATTCAATAGTCGCTGCTCGGCGGGCTGCACTCAGGAGGCCATACGCGTCAGCTATCTTGTCCGTTCATACTGGGGGATGGGGAAACTGACCAAGTCGGAAGGCACGTCGTGTGTCTCTGAAATCGTACTAGTGACTAACAGCGGCCGTATTTCCCGTATACGTATCTACTTCCAATGCGCCCTATACACTCACCGTTCTCTTACATCTCTTGATGCTGGGCCGCCTGAATTTCACACGCCCGCGATGGGTCGAGATATGGGGCAGCCCAGCTTACCGTCCACGAGCTACTCGCTAGCCTCCATGAGCTAGCGTGCGGCAAGACCAGCGCCTATGCAAGTCCGCCATGCAGGTCATCCCATGTCGGGGCAGGGATTTATGGGTTTCTCACGGTCATGTTAAGCTGCTGCCGGTGTGTTCCCGGTAGCCGCGAGCGAAGACGTCCATCAAGCAAGGGTCTTATGCTCCTGTCAGGAGACCCCTCCACTCCTAGGTTCGTTTCTCGGCAAGGCTAACACGGTCGTCCCTTTGCCTCGTATAGCTATGCTTCTTTGATTGTCATCCATCAGTATTGGGGGCTTGCCGGCCGGACTCGCCATCACGGCCGAACGCCGAGGGGGAAGCCGATAATTAGAGAGCTAAGCCACATAGGGGGGTGTTGAATACTAGAAGAGGGGTTGATGAATAAGATCTCCCTACTCGTAATCAGCGAGAGAACGACACCAGCAACGAAAGAAGCCCCACGAAAGACGTCTCGAGACCCAAAAGGGTGATAGACATGTCCGAATTCGTGGCGTTCCTCCGCTGACATGCCCGGCCGAAAGGACGACGCGGCTCGGCAAGGGTATCCCTCCATGCCGGCCGACCGTCGGCCCCGTCTGGCGACGGTCAACGTCATCCAATGCAACGGCGCCAAAACAAAGACCGTGCGATACGGGGCGGGCGCGTCAAATCAGACATGGTGGCATGCCCGAAAACGTACTGCACGGCCTGTACTATGTACAACACGGCAGGCAGATGACGAGCGGGGTCTCGGAGAGAATAGGAAATAATATGGAGTAAACGACCGGCGCCAGCGGACGGAAGCACAAGCCACGAGGTTGCAGTCAGGCTGGGCCGCGTAGAGAAAAATCTGTCCGATGTCGTTTACAACCCGCAGAGGCTAGCAGAGTATGGACCGCGGAGGCTCTGACTCGGAGAAACGCAACGTCAAGCTCCCAATGGTGGTGGAATTTGTTTGATGTTCGCACCGCGTCTGCTCCCCGTGTGTTAGCGTGGTGGCCGTCCCAGAGATGTGCACATTTTGGATGCAACGGTAACGCCGCATGCAGTCCCACGTGTTGACAACAAGCCAGAGGTGATACCGAACCATCCAATATGGAGTCTCTCCTCGTCGTCATCCTCGACTTCGAAACGCCCGTCCGTTTGGATCGTCTTGTGGAAGAAGAACCACCCCGCCTGCCGACTCTGCAGGTAAGAGGCCAACGGTAGAAACAGGGGACGACCGAAAAGGATGGCCCCCCGAACGCCGGATCTCCCACATGATCTTGGTAGCGAGGACAACAGGCACGACTGGGACCAGGCTCGTGAGGGGCAGTTGCGAGCTTGGGAATGAACGGCATCAGCGAGCCGGAGACCGAATGCGAACGCAGCATAGCTCTTTGCAGGCAAGGGCCCTATTTCCCAAATCAGCAAGGCTTCATATCAATAGACTCCAAACTCTCGATCACTTGCGAGTATGCTTGATTAGAAGAAGCTCCCGCGAGGCCCGGGGCCGCAATTCGCGGGATAGAGACAAGCGCTTGACGGGTGCCACATGTTGGATTGCGTACGTAGCCCCCGGTTCCCTGCTGGTGCTGGGTTGAATGTGGGGGGAAGGAAATCCCGATGAGGGAACAGGGGTTTCTGGCGATGGGAGAAGTTGAGAAATAGACGAAGAGACGGGTTTCTTTCCGCCAGGCCCAGTTTAGGTAGCGTACTATGTAGTCATGCACCTGAAGCAGTGAGATGCTGCAGGTCAGCTCAAAGCCTCAATAATAGCGGTCCTCTAAGATCGTGATCGTGTCGATGTCCAAACGTGGCATCCCGGGCCAGGTGTGAAACTCCAACAGGGAGGAAACGAAAACGAGGACGAGTGAATGGCGCGAGAGGACAGGAGCTGCGTGCTCGCTCGACCGAGTCTTGGATGTCGGTGTCGGTGTCGGTGTTGGTGTTGGTGATGGAGACGGTGATGGTCATGGTCATGGGGATGAGTGGTGTTGATGGCAGGCGGTAAGATCCTAGGCAGGTAGTCGACGTGCCTGCCGTTGGTGAAGGTACTGAAGGGGAGGAAGGAGAAGGGTGCAGTGCCCCTGCCTTGGCCGCAAGCCTCATCTCTGGACGTTACCGCTTTTAGAGCCCAAGACGACCGGTGTGGACCTTCGCCGGGACGCTCTGGCGGACAGTGCTCAGCGCTAGACAAATGCCGGCTCCCGCCCTGCATGACGCTAATCCCCTGGAGTTCTAGCGGCAGTTGCCCGGGCCCTGAGCCTCCATCTCGACTGTTCAACTTCCCCAGAGCAGCTGCAACCTCTTGCCAACATCATCCTAGATCGCCTCCACGAGATGACCATCACCACTGGCCAAGACCAAGACCACGACGACGAAACGACGACGATGAGCATTCTGACGTGCTGCACTGCATTCTTTGAATCACCAGCACCCAAGGACGTGGAGTCACCACCCAGGGCCACATCAAACCGACCCTGATGAACTGCAACCCGATTCTTCACGCTGTGCTCCGAGCAGCTCGCTTCTCTTCTGCGACCTCGTTCCTGTCTCGTCGCAACCCTGGATTTCCGTTATAGGCAATAATGTCTTGGCATCTCCAACTTGCTCCTCAACGGAGAACCCGAAATCGCTTCATGACAAGTTAATGCCGCGCCACCGCGCCACCGCTCCTCCCGCAACATCCCCTTTCCCTCAACCCCTATTGGGGAACGAAAATCAGAGAAGAAATTTTAACCTCCCGCTAGCAATGACATTGACTTCTAAGCTAGACTAGACGAACATCACCCGTTGGTGCTGTTGATCGGCTGCCCCTGATGATAGTTCGGCAGCTTCGGTTCGGATGCTGGAAGAATACTAACAAAAGCAGACGAGCCTATATCGTTGCTACTATTCTTTTTGCAACGCTACATGTACTTTCGGTCAAACCAACCTGATGTCAAAGTTTGTTCAAGTTATTGAGACGATCCACTGACTCGGGCGGGCGCCATCTAGGACGTGATGGAGGTCAAGAGTGACCCCAAGGGGGTGAGGGCTAGGCAGTCGGCGAAGGGTCTTCTTTACCGTTCCATCTTCACTGAGTGTCAATGCCAGAATCGACTGATTGTGTCTGCCTACCTGCAGCAATCCATTCGACCAGTCTTTACGAGTTACCGAGTAGCAGAGAGTTGTGAGCTGTGAGAGGTGCCTGCAACCTCATAGACATCTACAACCACAGGACCCAATGTTGTCTGGCGACGGAAAGTCCCGAACTATGGTATCCAAGACGGACGCGAGACAAGTCTCTTCGCCGACGTTACCGAGCTACCGATTGACGATTGGAGTGCCCCATCTCCGCACATTCCAGAGGCATAAAATCTGAAGGATCATGCAGGACATCAAAGTACAAGCGGTAGACTCGTCGATTCTACAAGTCGGACTTACATGCCGCAGTAGCAGTAGTGAAGCAAGAAAGGAGGCGGAGGAGTCCACAAGGCAAAACAGAAGTCGTACTCCATGGAAGCGACCCGCGCCCCGCGGTCTCCGGCACGACTTTTGCACTCCATCAATTTTCCAATGGCTCCAAGACGCCGAACTCCGGTAGTACGTCCATTCTTTCCAGCTTGGAAACTTCACAAGATACCTAAGCTGTTTCTGCGCCTTTGGTGCACCGGACGCAGACGCTGGTCCCCGGGGTATCTACAGGACAGCCCCTCTGGGGCCGAAACGAGAAGCGACTCCTCATGACTCCCGCCGTATCGGTGTTGGTCTTGGCATCAAATCCCTAATACGCTTTAGGAACGTTATATATTTCGTTACCTCTAGGAGCACCAAACCTGCTCACGAGGGGGTGGCCGCGATAAGCTAGGAGGCGAAATGCGAAAAATGTAGAGAGCAAAAGTGTTGAATTGACTATGGAGCTATGGATTTGATTCCCGGGCGGAGGAGTAGATGAGTATATAGCGGATACGTCAAAGTATATATAGGAGGGGAGAGTCGTTAACGGCTGCTTAGAGTGAGCGGGACGTGTGACTATGGAGGGCGTAAGCGCACAAGAGCCAGAGGTTACTGACTTGGAGATCTCGGGCAATCTTAGTCATTATAAGTATCTATGACACAAGGGGCTAATTAGAGCCTGCGTTTCCTTTTGGTGTTGTCGTTCTCGCATCACTTCAGAATAAGACGACGATGACGGACGACCACTCCAAAAGCCCGAGTACAAGCTCATCAGACATTGTGTGTATTGATACTCAAACATTAATCATCAAACGATTAAACCATTACCAAAATGAGTGATCGTCGAGGATCATGAAAAAAACCAAATCATCAAACAATAACGCCAATCCCAACCGGTCGTTTCGCTCCCTATTAGATCCGAATCATTTGCTCGCGTGCGTAACCAGTCTTTGCCCGTTCCCGTTCATGCGCGTACAGATCGTAGTCGTAACATCATTAAAAACACACACAACAAACCACACTCCGGAAAAAAAGTGCGATCGTTTTAGTTGAAGAGCCGCTTGAACATCCCCTTGATGCCGCCGGCCTTCTCCTTCTCCTTCTCCCTCTCCCTGTCGACGTCCCTCGTCCGCCTCCGCTCCTGGCGCCGCGACTCGTCCGACGGGTGCGACGACGAGTGCTTCGACCGCGGCGGCTTCTCGCCCCTCTCCGCCGCCAGCTTCGCCTGCTCGGCGACCTCGTCGCGCGCCTTCTGCAGCTTGGCCCTGCCGCCGTCCTCGGACCGGCGGCTGTGGTGGTGGTGGCTGCTGCTGTGGTGCCTGGAGGAGCGCGACCGCTTGAGTGTGTCTTGTTGTCCTGCTTCGTCATCCGTTGGCATGGCGTCCTTGGTAGCCGGGGGAGGAGGAGGAGGGGGAGGGGGGAGGTCCTGGGGGGGTTTTGTCGATTTGGCCGTACCTTCTTGGTTCCTGACGCTGAAGAATTTGGTGCGTCCCTCGGGCGAGGGTTCCCTGGGCTCTCTCCGACTGTGGGTGCGCTCCGGACGGTGCTCCGACATGCTGTGACGGCGGGATGAGCGGTGGCGGCTGCGCTCCACGGGCGGCTCTTCGGGCTTGATGATCTCCGGACCCTTGCCCTTTGACTCGCGATGGCGGCGGGAGCGCTCCTTTTCTGCTTGTTCGCGCTCCCTCTCTCTTTCTCTCTCGCGCTCCCTCTCCTTCTCCTTCTCACGCGCACGCTCTCTCTGGCGCTCCCTCTCCCTGTGACGCTCCTCACGCTCACGTTCCCGTTCCTGCCTCTCCCGTTCGCGTTCGGCTTCACGCTCGCGCTGCTCACGTTCCTTTTCACGCGCTTCACGCGCAAGACGGCGCTCCTCCTTGCGCTTATCGTGCGCAGCCTGCTCCTCGGCCGTGCGGCTTCTCCGCTCGCTTCTCTCCGCGGTCCGGTCGCTATGCTCACTTCGCTCGCTGCGCTCGCTGCGCCCGCTCGTGCGGTGGTGGCGTGGGACAGCTGCGCTTTGCGGGCTCTCAGAGAATCCGCTGTCTTGTCTTCGGGGGGTCCTTGGCGGGGTGTGCGGAGCGGCATCCCTGGATCGGAGAGATCGTTGCTCGCTCTCGCTCCGGTGTCGCCTCTGGGAGGACTGCTGCGAGTAGTGTGAGTGGCGTCGGCTGCTGCTATCTCGGCTCTCGCCCTCGGCGGCTCGGGTTCGGCTCGAAAAGGATGATGAGTGGTGGTGGGAAGACCGGTGTCTGCGGTGCCTCTCGCGGGCCTCTGCTTCTTTCTTCTCTGTGAAACGATTAGCATCAACGTTGTAAACCATATCCGCTCCCTTAGTGGTAGTACTCCGGCGTCTGGAAAGAAGGCCTGGCAGGACCCTGGAAAAGAATCTGGCCTTCTTCGATTTCGTTTTCATTTGCTGCTCCAGCAAGCTTGGCGTTCCCTTGAGGAACTGTGAGCTGGCCCGAGATGACAGGGTGTGGGGAGCACTGAGAGCCTGAGCCGTGGCGTATATGATCACAGCAGTTGCGATCATTTCTTCTGCTCGAGCGATTGCGAGCCTGCGCTGCCGCCTGAGAGCCTTTGCCCGTTGCTTCGCTGCCGGCGAAGTCGGGTCCGCGAGATCCGGCAGGACCACAGCGGGAGTCGAGGGCCGAAGACCCCAGACCGTGCAGTCCGTCTGCGTGCCTTGGTCCGAGAGGCCATCCCGTTGCAGCGGGCTGAACGCTGCATCGACGTCTCTGATCTGACCTTCAGCTGCTTTACGTTCTGCCAAGGCGGACAACGAGATGGGAGTGTTGTCTTCGAGAGTCTGCGTGAGTTTGTCTGAAGAGCCCCGACGCGAGAGGGTGTCATCCGCGTCAGGTTCACGAAGCTCCCTTGTTGCTTCTTTCTCGTCCGAGTCCTTGCCAAGCTGATGGGCAGCAACCAGACCTGCTGCGGCTGCGACGCCAGCAGCCGCAACCCCTGCGATGACTGCGTCATTGTCTTCTTCGCCATCGTTCTCAGGGGTTGATGTATCGGCCTCCGCCGGCTGAGCCTCTGCTGGCTCGTCGTTGACTGGCTCCTCCGCAGGTGCCTCGTCGGGAGTTGCTCCTGACTCAACGGGTACTTCCTCAGCAGGAGCCGCATCGGCAGCTTCTGACGCTGGCTCAGCTGCCTCGGACTCAGCAGCGGCGGGCTCTTCGCCATCCGCTTCCTTTGCCGCTGCTTCCTCAGGCAAAGCCTCCGGCTCCGGTTCCTTTGGAGATTCGTCCTCAGCAGCAGGTTCGGCCACTGGCTCTTCTGGGGTAGCCTCCTCAGAAACCGGTTCAGCAGATGCGGCCTCATCGGCTACTGACTCTGTGACTGGTTCTTCGGATGCCGGCTCAGCTGCGGCGGGATCCTCTGAAGCAGGTTCGGCGGTGACTGTCTCCTCAGGTTCTGGGTCTGCCGATGCAGGCTCCTCAGGAGAAGCCTCCTCTGCGGTTGGTTCGGCGTCGGCCTCAACTGCGGCTGTTTCCTCCGCTGTAGTTTCGGCTGGAGCGGTTTCTGCGTCGTCATTGCCTTCAGAAGCAGGTTCCTCTGGGGATGATGCCTCGGGAACAGGTTCTTCAGGAGCAGGTTCTTCAGGGGCAGTCTCGGTCGAAGCCTCTGCTGCCACGTCAGCCTCAGGAGAGGGCTCTTGCGTAGGACTGTCATCGGAAGTCGTCTCCTCTGGCGCTGCTTCAGCTGGTGCAGGTTCTGGTGTGGTCTCGGGTTCTGCTGGCGCTGGATCGGCAGGAATATCTTGCTCAGGAGCGGCTTCTTCAGGAACAGCCTCAGACACAGCCTCTTCGGGGGCAGCCTCTTCGGGGGCAGCCTCTTCGGGGGCAGCCTCTTCAGGAGCAGCTTCCGGAGTAACCTCCTCAGGAGTGGTTTCCTCGGGGGCGGCTTCTTCCGGCGCAGCCTCTGCGGTTGCTTCCTCTGGTGTGGCTTCCTCTGGTGTGGCTTCTACAGGTGCCTCTTCGACTGGTGCTTCTGGTGCAACTTCTGGTGAGGCTTCAGGTGCAGCCTCCTCAGGCTCGGCGGCCGCAGGGGTGTCTTCAGCGGCAGGTTCTTCCAAGGCCGCCTCGTTGTCGATAGGAGCTTCGGCAGGCGCGGGTTCTTGGACTGTGTCATCTGCTGGAGCCGCTTCATCTGGGGCGGCGGCTTCTGCGACGGGCTCCTCGGGAGCTGGCTCTTCCGATGCGGGTTCGGCAGGCGTAGGCTCATCTGTAGTCGCTTCTGCTGGAGCAGCCTCCTCTGTAGGAGGTTCCTCGGGCGCAGGATCTTCAGCGGCAGGCTCTTCAGCAGCAGGATCTTCAGCAGCAGGCTCTTCGGCAACAGGATCTTCAGCGGCAGGCTCTTCAGTAACGGCTTCTTCAGGGGCAGGTTCAGCTGGGGCAGCATCTGTTTCTTCGGCAGCAGGCTCTGCTGGCTCGGGTGTCACATTCTCCTCTGCGGGGGCGGCATCATCAGTGGCAGCTGGGGCAGGCTCCTCAGCGGCAGGTTCAACGGCTTCTGGCTCAGGCTCGGGCTCGGGCTCCTCGGCAGCGGGAGGAGCCGAGTCACTCTCGGGTGCGGGTTCTTCTTGTTCGGCAGGCGGTGCCTCTTCGCTTGCTTGCGGCTCTTCGGCGGGAGCATCTTCCTCGGCAGACGGTGCCGGCTCGCCCTCTTCGGCAGGCTCCGATGATTCGGCGGCGGCGGCGGCGTCTGTGGTTTCCTCCTGGACTTCCTTTTCCCCATCTCCGGAATCTTCGCCATCCTGTCCTTCCCGTGCATCTCCATCGGGGGAATCGGGATCAGGGGAGGGAAGGGAGTTCTCACCTGGTTTGTCCCCACTGGGAATCGATCCTACCGTGTCCTTGCTCTCATCAACATCCAGAGATCTCGACTGTCCCTCCTCAGGCTTCTTGTCGTCGGTGGCAGCGGCAACTGCAGCGGCGCCAACCGCGGCAACTGCAGCGGCGCCAACCGCGGCAGCGGCAGCGACGCCTACAGCAGCAGCAGCAACCTCGGCACCATTACTCTCGTCCCCAACCGCTGCAGGCTCAGCATCCTTGACTTCAGGGGCAGGCTCTGCTTCCTTTGTCTCCGGGGCTTCTTCAACTGCGGGTGCAGCTTCAGCCGCCGGAGTCTCTTCAGCCGCCGGAGCCTCTTCAGCCGCCGGAGCCTCTTCAGCCGCCGGAGGAGCTTCGGGCTGTGTCTCCTCAGGAGCAGCACCAGGTTCTGGCTCTGGTTCCTTAACCTCTGCGGCAGCCTCTGCTGTGGGTTCCTCTGGGGCAGGTTCTTCTGCCGGAGCAGGAGCATCCGGTGCAGGCTCCTCGGCAGGAGCGGGCTCCTCTGTCGCAGCGGGAGCGGGGTTTTCGGCAGGAGCAGAAGCAGGCTCCTCAACGGCGGCAGGCTCCTCAACGGCGGCAGGCTCCTCAACGGCGGCAGGCTCCTCAACGGCGGCAGGCTCCTCAACGGCGGCAGGCTCCTCAACGGCGGCAGGCTCTTCAGCAGGAGCCGGAGTCTCAGCTGGTGCTGAGTCTTCAGCTGGAGCCGGCTCTTCAGCTGGACCCGGCTCTTCAGCAGGGGCGGCAGTAGGTTCTTCGGCTGGAGCAGGAGCGGCCTCCTCTGCCGGAGCGGCTGTAGGCTCCTCGACTGGAGCAGGAGCGGGCTCCTCAACGGCGGCTGGTTCTTCGGCCGGGACCGGAGCCTCCGCTGGTGTAGGTTCCTCAGCGGGAGTAGAGTCTTCAGCCGGGGTAGCCTCCTCAGCCGCAGCAGGGTTTTCAGCCGGAGCTGGTGCCTCTGCAGGCGCAGGGTCCTCAGCGGAAGCGGGTTCTTTAATGGGAGCAGTAGCCTCTTCGGTCGGAGCAGATTCGGCCGCAGCAGGTTCCTCGGCCGCAGCAGGTTCCTCGGCCGCAGCAGGTTCCTCGGCCGCAGCGGGTTCCTCGGCCGGAGTAGACTTTTCCGCGGGAGCAGGTTCCTCTATGGGCGCAGGTGCCTCCGTAGGTGCAGACTCCTCAGCTGGGGCAGATTCCTCAGTCGTAGCGGGAGCCTGAGCCGGCGCAGGCTCCTCAGTAGGAGCGGGAGCATCCGTTGAAGCGGGCTCCTCAGCCGGAGCAGATTCTTCAGCCGGAGCTGGCTCCTCTGCAGCTGGCTCCTCTGCAGCTGGCTCCTCTGCAGCTGGTGCTTCGGCAACAGCCTCTTGGGCAGGCGCTTCGGGTTCCTTAGCCTCTTCCGCTGCAGGCTCGGCGGCAGCTGGCTCGGCTTCGGGCGCAGGAGCATCAGTTGCCGGCTCGGGTTCCGCGTCCGCGGCCTTGGCTTCTTCCGCAGCCGGCTCAGGCTCCGAGGTCGTTACTTCCGCTTCCGCAGCCTTGGGTTCTTCCGCGGGCGCCTCCGGCTCGGGAGCAGGCTCTGGATCCTTTGCGTCAGATGCGTCTTCTGCTGCCGCCGGTTCCGGTTCTGGATCCTTGGCTGGCTCTTCAGCAGGTTCCGTTGCAGGCTCCGCCTCCTTGGCTTCCGGCGTCGACTCAGCCTCGGCGGCAGGCTCTGACGTCGACTCAGGTTCAACAGCAGCTTCAGGAGCAGCTTCAACAGCGGAATTGGCGGCAGGCTCGGCGGCAGGCTCGGCGGAAGGCTCAGCTTCGGCTTCAGGGGCAGGGGCAGCCTCAGTTGTGTCTGTCTCGGCAGCCGGTGCCGCCTCGGGCTCTGCCTCCTTTGACTCAGAAACAGGCTCGGGCTCCTTTGCCTCTTCGGTGGCAGCAGCCGGCTCAGCCTCAGCCTCAGCCTCAGCCTCAGCCTCAGGAACAGGTGCAGCCGCTTCGGGTTCAGATTCCTTGGTCTCGGCATTTGCTTCGACTTCGGTCTCTTCTTGCTTGGCCTCAGCGGCAGCTTCTGGTTCGGGCTCCGGCTCCTTTGCTTCTGCAGCCGCAGGCTCACTTTCCGGTTCCTTGGCCTCAGCCGCGGGTGCGTCAACAGCAGCTTCCGGTTCCGCATCCTTCGCATCAGCATCGGCAGGTTGCTCTGCATCAGCTTCGGCGCTCTTTGCCTCGACGGCTTCCTCTGCAGCTGGAGCAGCGGTCTCTGGCTCAGGATTGCTGGGCTCTGCGGTAGAGTCCGCAGCAACTGGCTCTGCATCTGGCTCTGTTGGCGGGTCTGCGTCTTTGACTTCGGGTGATGCTTCTGGCTCTGGCTCGGTTTCCTTGGTTTCCTCGGCGGCAGCGGCCTCAGGATTAGCTTCAGGTGCGACCTCGGGGCTGGACTCGGGAGTAGTCTCAGGAGTAGCTTCAGCGGCAGGTTCAGGTGTTGTCTCCGGGGCAGCCTCGGCAGAAGCCTCGGCAGAAGCTTCAGGAGAAGCCTCAGGAGTGGGTTCGGTAGTAGCCTCCGGGGCGGCTTCGGGAGTAGCTTCGGAAGCGGCCTCGGGAGCAGCCTCAGGAGAAGCATCGTCTGGTGTAGCATCCTCGGGAGTAGCAGCTTCGGGGGCATCCTCGGGAGCAGCCTTCTCAGACGTAGCCTCAGGGACAGTCTCATCTGCGGGTGCCGATTCGGGGTCAGCAGCAGGCGCGGCAGGGGTGGCATCGGGTTCAGGCTCAGCAGCTGGCTCAGCAGCTGGCTCAGAAGCCGGCTCGGCGGCGGGCTCGGCGGCGGGCTCGGCAGGAGCGGCATCAGGTTCGGGCTCTTTGTCATCTTCAGCCGTCGCCGGTGCATCCCCAGCTTCAGCCGCAGCTTCGGTCTTGTCCGCATCGGCCTTCTCCTCTTCGGGGGCTGCTTCAGGCTCGGCAGACACCGCTGCATCGGTCTCCGCGGGAGGCTCCTCGGTGGCGTCTTCCTTTGCGTCCGCCTCGGGTTCGGCGGGTAGTGCCTCGGGGGCGGCTTCTTCCGTCGTCACCGCCGCGGCAGTCTCGTCGCTCTCAGTCGCTGGTTCTGGTTCTGGTTCTGTTTCTGTCTTAGCATCCTGGGTTCCAGCAGTGAGGTTCGCTTCCGTAAAGGTGAATTCTTTGCCGTCGCTAATCATTTCGTACTGGTCCATACCTTCAGTCGCGACAGGCGCGTCGTCGTTAGCCGGGGCGTCTTCAGCGGAGGGCTCTGCGGTTGCGGTCTCCGGAGCGGCGGCCTCTTCGTCCGGCTTGGGCGCTTCGGCCTCGGGTTCGGCTTCCTTGGGAGTCTCGGTCGCCTCCTCGGTGGTTTCCGGTTCCGGGGCACTTGGCTCGGCAGGTTCGTCGGCCTTGGACTCGTCTGCTGGTGCTTCCTTGGAAGCATCGGCCTCGGGCTCTGGTGCGGTCTCAGCCGCGGGTTCTGAGACGGGTTCTGCGGCAGGTTCCGCGGCAGTATTAACTTCAGCAGGAGACTCAGCAGCAGGTTCGGAAACAGGGTCGACAGCAGGTTCGGCAACAGGCTCGACGGTAGGTTCAGCAGGAGGTTCGGCAGTATGTTCAGCAGCAGGCTCAGGCTGTGATTCCTCTTCCGGAACAGCCTCGGCCGCCGACTCCTTAAGAGCTTCGGGCTCAGCTACCACGGCCTCGGTCTCAGCAGCAGCCTCAGGAACGGGCTCAGGAGCAACTTCATCCTTTGGAGTCTCAGTCTCAGCTACGGGGCCCGCTTCAGGCTCAGAAGGAGGCGCAGGCTCGGCTTCGACAGCAGACGCGGGCGCGGGAGTGTCGTCCTCGGGAGCTTCAGCTTCAGCTTCAGGAGTCGCTTCGGCCTCAGGCTTGGCCTCGGGCTGAACTTCCTTCGGGGCCTCCTCCTCATCCTTGGCAGGCTCAGCTTCATCAGCCTTGGGAGCATCTGATTCGGCTTCTTGAGGAGCTGCCGGCTCGTCCTTGGTCACTTCCGGCTCGGCCTCTTTTGCCTCCTTGGCATCGGCCTTGGGCGCATCGGTATTATCCGATTCGGTAGTCTCGGGCTCTGCTGGCTCAGTCGCAGCCTCGGCAGAAGCTTCAGTTGCAGCTTCGGTTGCAACCTCAGTTGGAGCATCAGCAGGAGGAGCATCGACAGGAGCATCGGTAGGAGCATCAGCAGGAGCATCAGCAGGAGCATCAGCAGGAGCATCAGCAGGAGCATCAGCAGGAGCATCAGCAGGTGCATCGACAGGAGCCTCAGTCTCCGCCTCCTTAGGTGCTTCAGCTTCGACTTCAGGGGCAGCATCCTTGGAAGGTCCGGGCTCATCAGTCTTTGGAGCATCAGCAGCGTCGGCCGGTTCGGCAGCAGCAGGAGTCTCCTCGGCAGCGGCCGGCACGGGCTCTGGCTCAGCAGCCGGTGCAGCGTCGGCGACATCGGCAGGCTTGTCATCTTCCGCGTCGGTCTTGGCGGTTTCTGCCTCGGCCGCCGGTGCCGGAGCCGCCTCCGGTTCTGCAGCCGTGTCTTCGGGCTTGGACTCCTCAACAGATACCTCAGGGGTAGCCGGTTCGGGCTCGGCCAGTGTCTCCTCGGCAGTTGGTTCTGGCTCGGCTGACTTCTCTTGTGCAGCCGGTTCAGGCTCGGCCGGCTTGTCTTCTGCAGCTGGCTCGGCCGGGGCGGCTTCCTCAGCCGGCGAGTCTGCCGATGGAGCTTCAGCTTCAGCTGCAGTCTCGGCTGGGACATCTTCCTTTGCCGGTTCCTCTGCCGGGACTTCAGTTGCGGCGGGCTCTGGGTTTTCCGATGCAGCGGGAGCAGCGTCCGCCTCGGTGGCTGCGGGTTCATCGGCTTTGGATGCTTCGTCGTCCGCGGGGGATGGGTCCGACTGCACTTCAGCTGGGGCCGGCGTCTCTGGCACAGCTGCTGCAGACTCAGATGCGTCGTTCTTGTCTGCATCCTCGTCTTCCTTGTCGTCGACAGCAGCGGCGGGGGCCTCTTCTGCGGCAGGCGCTTCTTCTGGCTCTGCAGTGGCGGGCTCCGGAGCCTTGGCTTCTTCGGCTACAGGAGCTTCGGCATCATCAGCCGCAGCGTCGTCAGGAACCGCAGCATCGGCAGCAGCCGGAGTATCTTCAGCAGCTGGAGCAACCGCCTCGGCCTCCTTGACAGCCTCAGGCTCAGGGTCAGCCGGAGCTGGAGTCTCCTCGGCAGGTGCAGGCTCTGCAGCGGGTGTCTCTGCCGGAGCCGGCTCGTCGGGCTTTTCTTCTGATGCAGCCTCGGCCGAAGGTTCGCCAGGAGCTACATCTTCCGACTTGGCCTCGACCGGCGCTTCAGCAGGGGCCTCATCCTCCTTGGACTCGGCCGCAGCATCTGACGCGGGTTCAGCAGCGGGTGTGGGCTCCTCGGGCTCAGGAACTGCAGCTTTTTCCGCTGGTGCGGCCGCATCTTCTGACTTGGCTTCGGCGGGAGCATCAGCTGGAGCATCAGCTGGAGCATCGGCTGGAGTTTCGGCAGGTGGAGGTGAAGATTCCTCGGCTGGAGATTCCTCGACAGCCTCAGCAGGGGCGGCAGGCTCCGCGGCAGGGACATCGGCAGGGGCATCGGCGGAAGACTCTACTGCGGGTGCAGCTTCGTCCGCTGCGACATCTGCTGAAGCCTCACCAGCCGACACTGCTGCGGGCGCAGACTCCTCGGTCTTGGCTTCTGCTGCTGGTTCTTCTGCGGACGCGGCAGCGTCGGCTTCGGGCTGAGCAGTCGGTTCGGCAGGTGCTTCTGCAGGAGCAGCATCTTCCTCGGCCTTTGATTCTGTAGGCGCCTCGGTCGTGGGCTCTTCAGCAGCAGGAGGAGCATCTTCAGGTTTGGTCTCTACCGGCGCCTCCTCGCCCGCGGGTTCTTCCGCAGGTGCCGCCGCTTCATCTGGTTTGGCGTCGTCCGCCACCGCAGGCGCGGGTTCTTCTGGCGGTGCAGCTTCTTCTGTCTTGGCCTCCGCGGGCTCGGGAGTGGTCTCCTCTGTTGGAGCTGGGGCGGGCTCATCTGCATTAGTTTCGGCAGGAGAATCAGCTGCTGGCTCTGCTGTGGGCGCGGGATCCTCGGCTTTTGTCTCAGCGGCGGGCTCGGCGGCGGGCTCGGCGGCGGGTTCTGGAGTAGACTCGGCAACTGCCTCCTCAGACTCCTCTGCCTTGGGTCCGGCAGACGAATCAGCCGCGGCGGACTCTTCTGTGGGTGCGGGATCTTCGGCCTTGGGCTCTGGCGCGGCCTCGGCAGGTGCGGGTGTTTCCGTCTCGGGCTCAGCGGCGGGTTCAGCGGCGGATTCAGCGGCGGGCTCAGCCGGTGCTTCGGCCGGTGCTTCAGCTGAAGCCTCGGCAGGGGCTTCGACTGCAGCCTCCGCGGCCGGCTCTTCGGACGGAGCGGCTTCTTCAGGCTTGTCATCGGCGGGAACTTCTGCAGCGGGCTCGGAAGCGGGCTCGGCAGCAGGCTCGGCAGCAGCTTCAGGTTTTGCATCCTCGGACTTGTCATCCGCCGCCTCTTCAGGAGCCGGTGCCTTTTCGGCGTCCGCTTCCGCCGGGGCAGGGTCGGAGGCGGCATCTGCCGGTGCGGGGTCCTCGGCACCGGCATCTGCAGCGGGCGCCTCGGCCTCTGCCGCAGCGGGCGTCTCGACAGGAGCTTCCTCCTCCGCCGGGGCGTCAGGTTTTACCTCGTCCGCTGCAGGGGTAGCTTCCGGTGCAGCCTCAGCCGCGGCGGCCTCTTCCGCACCATCCGCCTTCTCGGCAGCAGCGGGAGCTTCTTCAGCGTCGTCCGAAGCAGCGACGACACCAGCGGCGACGGCAGCGACCGAGGCGGCTGCAACAGCTGCAGCGGCAGCCGGCGCGATATCCGTCTTGCTGTCATCCTTGGAGTCCCCAACGCCTCGACTGGTAACAGCATCCGGGGCCGTCGGCTCGTCCATTTTTGCTGGCTTCACGTCTTCCTGCGCGGGAGGAGGGGGCAGCGGCGGCGGAGTGTTCGATCTCGAGCTCTCGGCCGGCTCTGGGTCGGCGTCCTTCTTGCTGCCCTTCTTCTTCTTCTTGTCCTTTTTCTTGTCCTTCTTGTCTTTCTTGGAGGAGGACTCCTTGGCGTCTTTGGAATCCTTGGACTCTTTGTGTTCCTTGGACTCCTTGGACCCCTTGGACGACTCCTTTGAGGACTCTTTCGAATATTCCTTGGGCGATTCCTTCGGGTTCTTGACGACGGGCGATGCGGGCGCCTCCTCGACTTCCTCCTCTTCCAGTATCGTCTCGGGGCGGTCCTCTTTCTCTGCTGGTTCCGCGGCGGGGGGAGGCGGTGGCGGAGGGGGCGGCGTGGAAGCAGCAGGGGCGGCGGCCTCCTCCTTGCCCTTCTTCTTTTTCTTCTTCTTCTCCTTCTTGGAGAGCACCGGCGCCGGCGGCCACTCCTCCTCGGCTTCGAGTGGCGTCTCTGGGGTAGCGAACTCCGGGGGCGTGGCCGGGTCCTCTTCGTAGATGTACTGCGACTGTGATGCTGCTGCTGCCTTCTTGTCCTTTTTGCTCTTCTTCTTGCTCTTCTTGCTGCTGCTGCTCGCAGGCGGTGGTGGTGCTTGATCTGAATATGATGGATATGTCACGCCATTGGCGTATACGTCGCCCTCTATGAAATAAGGCAAGTGTCAGTTGAAGGCAACGCTCAAAGGCTTCATATAAACAGGTGAGGAGTTTTAGGCGTGAAATGAGGAAAGGAGAGAGCTTACCATTCTCCAGCTCGGAATCCGAAGCTTCAAAGTACTTGACTCTGGAGAAGTCCTGTGTCTGGACCTGGTTCCAGTCAAGGTTCGCCCGGTAGGGGCAGTAGTCGACTGGATCTGAATTCATGCTTCCGGATTATGGGTGGTCCTTGCCTTGGCCCGAGCCGATCAATGCTAATCCGGGGATGCGTGGTTGAAGACGGTATCAGGTTGTCTAACGCGCCCTTAAAGGAGATGATTGGACTGGGATGAGAGGGTTGCGCGTATGTATGTGGGAGTGTGTGTGTGTGCGTGTGAGATTGGGAGTCGATGATTGATTGTTCGTTGAAGCTCGTCGGGTTTCTTCTCTTGAATGTCTTGCAGGTGCGGTGCCCAAAACCGGAAGTGAGAAGGTCGAGTCTCTTTGGGCGGGTATCGCGAAACTCTATAGGAAAGTACAAGTTGGTATCTCGTCGCCTATGAGACGGATGAGAGCGTAGCAGTGACAGGTAAGCGTGTAAACAGCAGATTGGCGTGATCGATGGTGGTTGCGACGACCAGGAAGCATCAGGTTTGTTGGTCTCGAACCTGAACAATGGGTAATAAGAGCTGGGAAATAAGGAGTGACGAGATGCGAGCTGTTCCACGGCCACCCCGGGAAGCCTTCAATTGGGATCAACCCTGACCTGTGGGAAAGAAGGGCAAGAAAGCAGCAGAGAGATTCTCGAGAGAAGCAGGGGGGAGCTTTCCCAAGGGTGTGCCAGACTTCCCAAGTTCACAAGCATCGCGTTCGGCAGCAGGGTACAGGGCGCGGGAGTAAGGGGTCCCTGACGCAGGCGTACCCCACGTCTGTCCCCACGGATGGGGGGCAGATTTGGGCAAATCTCTAGAGTCCCGGTGATCAACTATCGTGCTTGGGAGCCATTGGCTCGAGTGAGGCGGGAGAAGGACTGGCGCCACGTCGCAATTGGGTTGGACTGGACCGGGGGCTGTGGCTTTTTGGGATTCTGGAGTTTGAATTGTTGACGGGATGATGTGACGAGAACCCTGAGGTAAGTTGTAACGGACGGAGCAAAGACGGAGAGGAGGGACGGAGACATCGGACGGGCAGGGACACCACCACCACCACCACATGAGGCGGAGGAGGGATAATGGCTGCCCAACCACGATGCGATTGGGATGGAGCAGCCAACCCGCATAAGGAGGGCTGGCTGGACGAGGGGCGGGCATGAATGCCGCTGATTTCTGCCAGGAGATGTCACTTATTTTTTGTGGTCTTATCCCTTTTCGTAGGCCGTCTCCTGGAACCGAAGGCGTCTTCAAGCTTGATTCCCTTTTCTCTCTGTCGTTGGGTATACCGGTTGACTTGGACCTGTCTCGAAGTCTGATATCAGCCCGGTTATTAGCGCAGAGGACTTGGCGTAGTGTTGCGAGTTTGGCTCCGAGACTAAGAAATCGAAAGACAACAGAATGTAAGCCCAACGGCAGGGCGCATACCCAACACAGTTGGCAGTGACCGACCGTCTGGAGGTGTATCTGGCGTGGGATGTGTGGGATGCTGATCCCAAAGGAGATTAGACGGTTCCCATTATTTTCCTCACTTCCAGGTATTTCCTCAGGACCGTACTTGGAGCGACGGTGACTCGTGAAGTGTCAAACGTCCCGCGGCCCAGCGGTTACGTGCTAATAATTGCTGTGCTGCACCTAAACCTGCACCTGCACCGGTCGTCGACGTCCGGCCCAGCGCACTCGCACCCATCGGGCGGCAGGGACAGGGAAGCTTGATGGGCCGGCCCACTGGAGCCAGCCGGATCCATGCAGCCAGGAGACATGGTGCCTGTCAAGACACAAGGAAACGATTGCCGACGGAACAGTGGTTCCTGGAATCACAAGGGGGCGCGGCTGCCCCTCCAAGCCCAACCGCCGCCGTCATGTCGTCCGTCCGTTGGCGGAGAGGATGAAGATGGAGGGCGGTCGGTGGGAAAAGGCCCGCGGGCTGGCTACGTGCAGCCAGACGGCACGTTGAGATGCTGTGCGTGTGTGAGCGAGTGACCAAGGGTGCGTAAGAGCGGCCCTCTGTATGTCCTGGGTCGGCAGGAGAGTAGCAGTTTCCATCTATTGCTCCGTTCCATAGGCTGGACACGGCGGTAAGCGTTGTGTGCTAGTGGGTATTTCGAGGCGAGACAGAGACAGAGAGAGAGCGCGGTTTGTTTCTCGTCGGCCATTAAACCCCCGGTCAGCGACGTGCAACGTGGCTCGCCTAGTTGAGGCTCGCCTATGAAGATCCATGCAGTAGAGTCCGGACCGCGGGCTGGTGGGAGGGGCGGATGTGACAGCAGTGACGGTGACAGTGGCACCGACAGTCGCAGTGGTGGGGTTGGGCGGCGGTTTGTAGCGGTTTGTAGACGGAGGTAGAGTACACTGCAACTGCATCAGTACGGAGGCCAGCGTGGAGCGAGATGCTGGTGAGTGGAATGGGGAGGGCAATGAAGCCCTCCGTGACCACGCCAGCTACCGTACTCAGTAAGCCTCCTTGAAAATCATGCATCTGGCAAGCGACGGCGGACGTTGACTGGCACTGGGCCGTTGGCGACAGGTCAGATGTACCTAGCTGCAACTGTGTGAGGTGAGGCTAACAGGTTAACGGTAACGGAGGCTGGGCCGGATGATCATGATCGTGATGGATGGGTGGCTGAGGCACACCCGACATGGCTCCTCCCGACGACGGCGTTGAGAAAGAGCTGCAGTAGCCCAGTCTAGCCCCTCCTTCTCTCTCACTCAAGCACTCTTCATACTGCGGTCGATGCCATTGGTGCCCTGCGAGGACCCGATTTGGTCCGACGACATGCTGCTGGCAACTGGCGAGGTTGGTCTTTGAATCTTGGGAGGCTGGGTTGGGCCCCGACAGCCACGGTAAACAACATGGCTGGTCTCGACCTGACTCGACGAAATGTCGTCCATCTGGCAGCTGTCAAATACCGGGGGCGATTGGGCCGGACAGGGTATACACGAGGCTTTAGACGAGTTGAGGCCATCGCGATGGCCGAAAGCTGGACAATCGAACAGAACTCGCTGGGGAGCACGAGGCGAGAGCGGAGACTGGCCGATGTCGTGTGCGACTGTAGACTCGTCCGATCGAGAGGATTGTAATGATTAATATGTGTTGTTTACCTGGACAGGCTCTCGAGAGAACAGCTATCCATGGATGTTTCCAGGGCAGAATAAAAATTGAGTTGGTGACTTGCAGGGAGACGGATGGTTTGGTTTCATTGTTCTGGAAGGAAGCCAGCCTTTGGTCGCTGTCACGTCACCGCTAGCGGGCTGGGAAGGCCGTTGTCACCTCAGGGCGCCGTTGGGCTGGAATCAGCCTGAGACCTAAGGACTTCTGCTGGGCACTTTTGGGCAGCTAGGGAGACAGCGCACCTGTAATACACCCGCTGTAGAGCAATAATGTCTGGCTCAGGGCTTCCTTACAGCGAGCCTGTCCCTGGCAAGAGTGCCCTTAAGTTGCTGTAATAAGCACCTCGGGTGGGTCTCTGATAAGACACAAGTATCGGTATCCCCGTTGACGCCCAAATTCTGCGCGCACCGACGGCAAAGATACTTTGGACTCATCTCCCGTCGCCCGCGGGCTCCAGCATGTGTTCCTGCTGTTGCCAACCACCACTGCCAACCACCCCCAACTCCATCTCCACCTCCGCCTCGCAGCATCTCCGAGTTGCTCCAGACAATTTTGCATTGACGGCTCTCGAAAGCCTCATTTTGTTTTCCCCTCCATCCCCCTGGCGATCGAGCCATCGCCATCATCGACAAGACAACAAGAACCCGGATTCAACTCCGATGACATCGACGAGACGAACAGTCCCCCATACCCTGTACCATCCCACAGGATGGGATATACCCAGAGCCACATCGTTCCTCCAGGTTTGACCTTCTTCGCTGCAGAGGCCCGCCGTCCCCTCGGCACCTTCGAAGCGGGATGCTCGCACCGCCATAGTTGATCATGGCGTCGACCGCCTACCGTCGCGATCGGTCGCTCCTGGAGACTAGCGGTGTGCCGAGAGACACGTGAGCGATGGCTTCTGTCCCGGTCCCGGTCATGTGGTGGAGACACACCGACTGAGCCAGCGAAGGCCCTAGGTGGACCGGCCGCGATGTCTCTGGCCCGCCGCTCGCACCGGACCAGACGCCGCCGCCGACGCCGCCGCCGCTGCATTGCGGCTGCATTTCCTGCCGCATAAGCCAAGGAACTGTCGGTCGAGCTGCATCGGGGCATTCGTGATGTTTCCGAGAGGCTCCGCCCGGTACTATCACCATTCTCACTTGCTGATAGGTGCGGTAGGTCGCTCCAGTCCCGAATGCGTCTAGCTTCTCAACAACGGTCAATATGTGTTCTATGAAGACTTGGACGTAGAAGTGCACTGTAAAATGTAAAAAGAAAACACCCTCCGCCAACGCAGAAACAAAGCTTGTATATCAAACTCCCATCAGCCTCCACAACCGCGAGATTCCCATCAAAAGGCACCTTCGTACCCCGAAACGCCAACGCCAGTAGACAGGTCTGAGGAAAGGAGGGACTGGCTAGGTAGCTGAGAGTATTTGAACCGCGGCTGCTCCAGAAAGAGTAAAGAGTTGGTGATCGCCGTCCTTGCCATGTGCGCTTGTAACAGGCGTACGGACGAATGCCCACGTGCCCCGTCTGCTGTGAGCTGCGGCATATGTCGTGCAGCATCCACTTCCCCGGGAGGCAATCGTTGGCTTCGTGCTTGTCCTCCTCCTTTTGCGAGCTCTGGTCCCATGCGTGCCTCCGAGAGCCCCGTCCCAGACCTGGAATGCTATGCCACCGCTCTCATCCAACCCCGCAGGATCGCCTGACGTCTTGGGCCCCTTACATGGCCATCTCGGCCTGCAGCTTGCGGAGCTCTGCTTCCTCGTCGTCCTCCACGGCGGTCTCCTTGCCTTTGACTGCGAGGTCCTTGTCAGCTTCTCGAACTACGCCCGGCACACGAAGAAAAGACTCCTTACTTGGTCCGTTTGACACCGCGGGCATGCGGTGGACGGCATCCGTCGTGGGTACGGCGCCGGTGCTGATCATCTGCTCGTCCAGCTGCTCCTGCTGCATTTGCTCCAGCTCGTCCTCCAGCTCGTCGTCCATGACGACGTCCGACTGGCCTGTCGAGATGGCATTGACGATTTCCTCGCTGAGTGCGTTCTGTTCCCGGAGGTCCTCCCTGTTTTCGCGTCGTTAGTACGTGCCAGACGAGTATGTGGACGGCGAAATTCGTGTACGTACATGGTCTGGTCCACCTTTTCGACGGTGAGCTTGCCGTGGATACCCTTCATGGCCTTGCTGGCCTTCTCCATCGCCAGCAGCGTCTCGTGGTTGATATTTGCCGACTCGATGGCGTTGATCTGGGACTCGATCGTCGTGATCTGCGAGATGGTCTGCTCCATGCTGTGCTCGTGGCCCTTCTTGCGACGCAGCGCAGCCTTTGCCGCTGTTCGGGACAACATCGTTAGCACGCGAGCGACTCTCATCTACCAGACCGCTTCCACGATCCGTATATCGCTCAGATCTACGCACCATTCTTGTTCGTCGTGACGTTCTTCCTCGCAATAGCATCTTGCTCGTCCATCAGTGTTTGGATGTGCTTCTCCCTCTTCTGCAGCATGTCCAGCTGGACTCGAAGGCCGAGGATCGCGTCCTTGGCCTCGTTCTTCTTCTTGGCACCGCCGCCGGCGCCGCCGCCAAACCAGCCCCAAACGCCAGACATGGTGATGTTTGTTGATCGGGTGCGAGTTCTAGAGATCGGATGGTGTCGCTCGAGGGGATGCGAGTTCGCTTTTTGGATGTTTGTGCGCAGGCAGCTATCGCTCGAAGGCAGCCGTAATGTCGGGTTGCGTGGCAGTCGGCTGAAGTTTGATGGCGGGGTACCGAAACGGGACGCAAGTGGACACCAAGGTAGGTGGCGGGCGTAAGTCGGCGTCGTCAGGCGTCGTCAACGAACCGCGGTTCTGATAAGGTGAGATAGAGGGAAACTGGGTTTCGAGGGTCTGGATCGTGCGACGAGACACTCGCGTCCACCGGGTTGTGATGTCGCTGAGTCGGTAGGCAGAACTTGGAAGGCTGAGTGATAGAGTCAGGCAGGCGTAGGCAGTATGATGCAAGCTCCCGACTGGCTTAGCGATGCTGTTTAGTGGGTGGGCGATGACGGCGTGCCTGTGCCCAGCGACATGCCCGCCTGATTCTCGAATCGGCCGCGGTTGGGCCAGTCAGATGACCATCTGTCACGTGATGATGCATGGACCAAAAGCTTATCGTTATCGGTGCTGATTACCTAATAATGGTGGTCGGATGGTCTCCGGGTCCTCCAGGTACCTTAGATAGGCAAGCGAGTGACAGAAAAAGTGATACACAGAGCCTACCAAACACATACAAATCTAGTAAGCTAGGCTGATAGGGCGCTTAGTACTTTGCGTACTAAGCAGGTTGTGTGTATCACTTTTTCTGTCACTCGCTTGATAGGTACCTACACCTCACGATCTCCGAGCGTCAAGACGCTCGCTGTGCAAGCAAGCTCTCTGCTCCTTCTTTTTCTTCTCTTTCGTCAGCTTCATGTTCTGTGTCGCCCATCTCCAGAGCTCATTTCTTACACGGGGAGCTTGAAACATCATACTCGCTCATGCTTCACGAAATCCTACGGGTCAGACTCACGACGCATCAGTCATGTCCAGAGGTCCGCTGCCATCTCAACTGTGTCTGCTGTCAGACTTGCCGTCCAAGCCAACGGGCCAAAAAGTGCGCTTCTTAGGATGGTAAGATTCCCTATCTCCAGTCCCTCCTTTTTCTACTCATCTACCTGCGATTACCAAAACCCGTATGCTGACATGGGTTCAGTGTCACCTCTTACTCGACGGACTCGGCGGTGCTTACTCTGGGCCACAACTTCCCTGACGGATCCAATGTTAGTGCGTTGGTCGATATCCAGCTCCTTCTCGGAACTACCAAGCCAGACCAAACCCGGGTCGGCGAGTGGGTGAACGTGGTTGGCTACACCACGCGTCCGCCTTCGGGAACGCGGGCCAAAGGGACGAGCCGCGAGCCGCAGAAGGTGGCCATCCAGGCGCTGATGCTTTGGTCTGCCGGGCCCCTCAATCTTCAACGATACGAAGCGTCGTTGACGAAGCCCTGATGGAACGAGAGACGAACGCACCGTCGCTGCTTCTCCGAGGCGAAGCACACCACCTGACCAGCACATGCGTCAACTTGTCCCTGCTCACGCCCATGCTGTCAATGTGCAGACGTGTCACGCACGGGTTGTTCTTACCACCTGGATCAGTCTGATTTCGCCGATTGGTCTATCAGCACCACGAACCACCGTCAAACGATAAGCCGGGCTACCCTCCGGGTGACGATGGATTCGGCCTTGGCCGTTGGAGACCAGTCACGGACCGAGTGCAATGTCGACTTCCGCATATCCTCGGGTTGAACCGCACCCTTGTCGTGGTATCGACGGTCTCGGGCAAAGCACGTGTGCTGCCGCAGCTCTGGAACGACAATTTGGTTCGGGTGGGATGCACCACGTCTATTCGGGAACTGCAGAATGTACGCCTATTGGGTATCTGTACAGGATGAAAGAAAGCTAGCTGGTCGCATCCGCTGGCTCTGCACACTCTGCTACGCGCCTCCTGCATCGGTTTCCGCATACACATACCTGTTGAGAGCAATGGGAAGACGACGACGGAGATTCTGGCCGTTGCTATTGGACCCCTCCAAACTGCCAGATGGCAGGCCGTTGCTGGACGAGTCTGGGACACATAGCCATGTCCGTCCCGTCCCAATCAGACCGGCCTTGGTTTATACTGCTTCGTTCACCTGCCGCCCGACCAGTCAAAAACAACGAGTGTCCGGGTTGGATCCACCGTCCGCTGCGGCCACCAGGCCACACAACATCAGCTTTCCCCTCACCCGCAGCGAGAGCTTCTTCTTTGCATAGAATGCCTCGAATCATCGGATCCCACAAATTCTCGCCGTCATGCACGAAAGGGCTCACCCGGCCGCCTGCAACTACGACGCCTCTGCTGTTTGTGCGCCTAGATGCGAAAATCTGGCCCAATCTGAGATCTCGATCACTTCGCTCGGCTCCACCGAACCGTCAACCTTCAGTCGCGTCGCCTATCATCGTAACGACGATGCCGCTCGTGGCTCCGGTGTGTCTCGTGTCGCCTTCGCGAACAGTCGTCCGACCCTCGGGATATTACCACGGGCTGATGCAGTGGTCTCTTGAGGGGCTTATCCGCTTCCTGTGCCCTGATGGCGGCCTGTCGCTCCCACATTTCTTTGGACTTCCTGCAGATATCGTCGATTTGCTCCTACCGAAACCGACGGCGGTTAGCGATTCGCCCAGAAGGCGTGGAACGAAACTCGAGAGACAAGAAGGCATGGCTCACGTCTGTCAGGCAAGGGCCTGGGGTGGTGATGAGAAACCCATCTTCTCCCTGTTGATGCTGTGAGAGGCGTCCCGGACACCTTGGTTGAGATGTTCACACCTCGTTTGTGTACGGTCTGACCGTGGCATCGGGCCCCAGGTAGTAGGGAAGCTCCTGGGTGATGATCTTCTTGTGGATGTCCAACCGGGGAATCCAGTATCGGTTCATCTCTGGCAACAAAGGCGGGCAAGTTGCTTGTTTTTGGGCATGTGGGAAATGATCTGTCTGTCCGGAGACCCGGGAGTGGACACGATGGCGCAAGCTGTTCTTGGGCGATGGCGATCAGGAGGACGAACAAGGTATTTATCCTCGCCGCACATGCGACCACCTGGGCGTGCCAACCCTCGTGCGCGGCATCCGAGTGGTGATTACGAGTGTCCAAGGCATCTAATTTGCACCAAGGCAAGACAAGAAAGCGCACTTTGCTGTCTCGCCGGGCCTTTTCTGGCCCAGCGGTAGGCGTCCTCACCGCTCCGACTTCTCAGTCGTCAGAACCTGCCTCTCCTACACCTGCATATGAGGACGTACACTTCGCCGCCACATACCTTCAATGTCTCGACTCTCCTGTTCCCTGCGAGTGGGAACCACCTATCCGGGAGTGTGTTGCACCTCACAGGTTGGTGGGGTGGTGGGTGAGCCTGCAGGAGTGATAGGCAGGAAAGTGAGGCGAACGGCGTCTCTCCCATGACAGTTCGCCTCACGCCCGCAGAAACTGATCCCACCACCCCAAGCACGAATCACAACTGGTCTCTGGGTTCTCCGGTAAGCACAACCGCGAAATTGAAGTCGGTAATTTCCTATCGTCTCCGCCATCTGCCAGCCATCGAATGAACCGCTACGCGCACACAATTCGTCAGTTCTCGACTATGGATCATTCCGCTGCGAGATCCAATGACGGCACCCCGCTGCATTTGCTGCAGGTCCGCGCTCTGTCCCCATCGTCGTTCTGTTCTCAGCCCTGCTCGGTAAGACGAGACTTTTCTTCCCTCGTGGCTCCTTGTCAATCTGCGCTCGAACGCCTTCCAAGGATAGACCTGGTGGGTAAGGTAAGGCGCTGTCCGTCACTGGCGGCCGACGGCGCCGATCTTGTCGATCGCCTCCCTGGACTTCGAGGCGAACATGCGGGGAAGGGGAACGGCCGCCATTCAGCTTCGTTGGCGAGGTTGTATATCAAGAGCTCGCGGATTCTTCAGCAATTCCGATGAACCCTGGACCCTTCATCTCGTTGCAGTTGGTCCCGGATTTCTGGATCTCAGGGCTGCGGTGATCGGCACCGTCTGCTCTGCGTATGTCGCCAGGTATTCCAAGTGCCGATGAAGAGTAATCGAGCACCTGCCAACCGACTCTTCAACACGATGATCCCTCCATCTTTTCGTGGACTAATGGTTCCTTGTCTATCACTTGGTCTTCGATTTGGTCTTCCCAAGCGTGCACATTGCGAGACAGCCAATCCGGGGACCACTCCACTCCATCCATAATCACGCCCTGGTTGCAATAAACGAGGCGCACCCCGAGTCTGGCACTCTCAACCAACCCAGACAAGTTGATCTTCTGTAAAGTGCTGGCCAGACTCTTGCCAGCACTCCCTGCAAGCATGATGGTCTTTGACAGCATCCAGCCAACGTCCAGTGGCCGATCCAGGCTGTGTCGTTCGACCCTCCAGCTCATCGTACGATAAGGACACCCACCAATGTGACGCCTTGTCGTATGCTGCTGAGCATCACGCCTTAAGCCGCATCCGCGCGGCTTCCCATTCCTATTGACTAATAGACAAGGCTTTCGGGGCGGTTTGGTCGTCACATGAGCGTGCCCACCGTGGTGTAGCAGCCGATCGACTGCACGTCTCAGATCATGGATGGTCTGCCGACACAATGGAGGTAGAGTGCGGAGTCGTGAACGTTCGCCACTTCGACTATCGTCACGAAATCATCACAATGACCGAGTCCGCATTGCCCCGAGGAGTGGCCCGGCTCTCGCTAGGTGCCCGAAGTCCTTTCTTCCAGCAGGCTGAGATACATGAGGTCTAAGGTCTGCTTCAGCGTGACTGTGGTTGGCCTCGAAGTCCCGTGTGTCATGTGACTAGGAATTTACACACGACAATTTGCCACTGGTGACTTGTGGACAATTTTCCTACGGGCCAAAGCCCGACCTTCTGAATATCCTCATCCGCTGTCCGTCACCTCTATCGTCCGTCACGGTCGATCTATTCCATGATGCCGTTTATTCCTGCAACGGACCACTCCGCAGTAAGCACGAAGGCCACCGAGGCCCCGAGCACTCATTGGCAAATGCAATGGTGTCTCATGCAGCTAAGCAGACTACTGCCCAGAAGCGACAGGCAATTGCACTTGAAGAAGCAAAGAATCTGTTCAGGATCCCAGTCCTTCAAGTTCGAGCTTTTAAATGTCCTCTATCTCGAATAAACAGGTAGAACCCTCTGTAAGAACTTCCTGGCCATCGCCTTCCAGCCTGTGGCCGAGGGATCCAGATGCTTTCGAGGGGGTCGGCATTAGCAGAGGGCATCAGACGGTGGTTCAAATGGATTGTAATCGGTCCTTGGAAGCACCAGAGCTGTTCATAGCGACCCATTAGGCAGTTCTCGCATTGAGCCATATTGCCTGACAGCCGACCGGCAATGGATGAGCTTCAATTCAGGCTAATCCGCTTGGCCGGCCATTTTTGCATGCCGAACCAAAATATTCGCACCTTCCCTTCGGCGATGGCGAGTCTTTGATTGCGAATTCTCGCAATCTAGCCTGCTACATGTCCAGTTGGCCCTCCTCTTTTGGCATTGCACGATGCTTTCATCCGCCCCTCCGCTTCCCAATCTAGCGGTCCAGTGACAAAGATGCGGCTCGGGGTTCACTCTAGCTGTCCCAACGTAGCTGGATGAAGCTGAACCACGGTTCGTCTCGCCGCCAATGCCAAAATGGGAAGGGCACCTCAGGCTCTGGGCTAGAAGGTACTCAACGAGTCTCTGGGGGTGTGTTTATTTCCTTGCTCTTCTTCCATATTAAGGTGCCATCACCGTCGCAGTAGGTCTCGTTCTGCCTAAGATGCCATGAGGCCCGGTGCCATTGTCAAGCATCTGGGTACTTCTTCAAGGACTCCATCTCCTTCAAAAGCACCGCACCTCTGATGCCGTTGTCGTCGTCTCCGTCGTCGTTTCCGCAACAGCTCCTCCGATGCATCCTCGTCGCATTCTGGCAGTCGCTCTGGCTTGCAGCCCGGCTGCGGCACAGCTGAACCAACTTGCCGTCGCCGCGGGCTTCAAGTACTTCGGCACCGCAGTCGACAACCCAGGGCTGAATAACCAGGCCTATATGAGCATCGCCACGAACAAGAACGAGTTCGGTCAGGTAACGCCCGCAAACGGACAGAAATGGGACTCGACGGAGCGTTCCCAGGGCCAGTTTAGCTACGCCAACGGCGACGCCGTCACCAATAGGGCACGCCAGGCCGGTCAGATACTGCGCTGCCACGCGCTTGTCTGGCACAGTCAACTTCCCAGCTGGGGTATTTCACCTGGTCGACCCCTTAACACGAGGACAGTCGCTGATACAACGTAGTCAACAACATCAACGGCCGAGACGCCATGACCCGAGTCATCCAAACCCACATCCAGAACGTGGCGGGCCACTACAAGGGCCAGTGCTACGCCTGGGACGTGGTGAATGAGGCGCTCGAGGACAACGGCGCGTACCGCAACAGCCCGATGTACCGGGCCCTCGGCAAGGATTTTCTAACCGTCGCCTTCCAGGCCGCGGCCGCGGCGGACCCGGCCGCCAAGCTGTACTACAACGACTACAACATCGAGAACCCGGGCGCCAAGTACAACGAGGCGCTCAACATCGTGCGCAACCTCAAGAGCGCCGGGGCGAGGATCGACGGCGTGGGCTTGCAGGCGCACTTCATCGTCGGGCAGACGCCGAGCCTGGCGAACCTGAAGACGGTGCTCAACGGCTTCGCGGCGCTCGTGGACGAGGTTGCGTACACGGAGCTCGATATCAGACATCCCCGGCTGCCAGCTTCTGACGCGGATCGGCAACAGCAGAGCAGGGACTACCAGACGGTCGCGCAGGCGTGTCTTGACACGCCCAAGTGTGTTGGGATTACCGTTTGGGATTTCGCGGATCAGGTTAGGCTCCCCAGTCTCAGTCTACAAGTATTTGTGAGAGGATGCTAATGAGATGTGAAATAGTACTCGTGGGTTCCGCAGACGTTCCCCGGCCAGGGCGACGCTTGCCTCTGGAACAGCAATCTCCAGAAGAAGCCGGCATACACGGGGCTGGTCAACTTGTTCTCAAGCGCCGCAGCGTCTCGGACTAGCACATCTACTTCTCGACCCGCGACTTCAAGCAGTACGTCACTTATACGCTGCCAAAAAGACATCCGAAGAGCTTCAACTAATAAGCCTGCAGCAACTTCAACCCGGTCTACGTCGACCATCACGAGCTACGTAACCCAGACCGCAACCATCACTCAGCCGCCCGTGTCCACCTCAGCCCGGACCTCCATCGTGACGGTCATCGTGACGAGCTGGACGTCGACGGTCGTGACCGTGACAGACATCGATACCGTCGTCGAGACAGTGACGCATTGGGTGCCTCCCTCGCCTACGTCGACGGTCCGCTCCACGACGAGCTCCTCGTCGACCTCAAGGTCTACGACCCAGCCGCCTGCCCCGGAGCCGACGCAGACCAAATACGGGCAGTGCGGCGGGTCGGGGTACAGCGGCGCGACCAAGTGCGCGGCGGGGTCGAGCTGCTCGGCTGTTTCGCCGCCTTGGTACTACCAGTGCTTGTGAGATGGAGCTTTGGGTCTGAGATTGGAGAGAAGATAGGATACGTAGTAATCAGGTTAGGTTTGGATAGCTGGAGTCCTCATTATCAGGATATTCTCCACGACAGTGGCTACGAAGAAACTGTGTTCATATGTCTATCACCTCACTCCCAACCCAAACATCTCGATGCTATTCTTCCACGCAGCATCAGCCACCTCCTCGACCGCAATCCCCTTCAACCCCGCCACAACGAAAGCCACCCTCTCCATCGTGCAGCTCTCGTTCCTCCCCTTGACCATCATCCCCATCTCGAACTTGTCCCTCTTCTTGCTCGCCGGCAGCGCCGCCGCGTTGCCCAGGTACCGCCTCGCCACCTCGGAGCCTGCAGGGATCTCCCCCCACGGCGCGTCCGTCTCGATCTGCAGCCTGTCCAGCGGGACCTCCCTCGCCATCTCCAGGCTCCCCCGGTCCTGGAAGCTGAACCCGTTGACGCTCACGTGCAGGCCCAGGCCCACCAGCTCTCGCATCTGCGCCGCGCCGCCGACGAACGAGTGCACCAGCCCGCCGCGCGGGAGCGACGCGGCGTACGGCCGGAGGATGGAGACGAAGTCGTCGAACGCGGCGCGGCAGTGCAGGAACAGCGGCAGGTCGAACTTGTGCTCGACGAAGAGGTCTAGCTGCCGCTTGAACGTGCGGACCTGCGCCTCCTTGGACGCGTGGTTGAGACGTTCGTAGTCGAGGCCTAGCTCGCCGTACGCTGCCAGCAGGCTCTTATTCCCCTCGCCGGAAACGGAGAGCGCTTCGCGGACCGTGGACGCGAGCCGGGAAAAGTGCGCGTCCTCGCCGTCGGGGTCGGAGTCTGGCTCGGCGGCGTGGTAGGGGTGGATGCCGATCGTGACGAAGCACGAGCCCTCCGGCCTGGACGCGGCGATGGCGAGGTTGGTGGGTGCGTCGGAGAGAGACATGCCCGTCAGCATGACCTTCTCCACACCCGCGGCCAGGGCGCGGTCGAGGACGGCGGGGAAGTCTGGCGGGTGGTAGTTTTTGCCGCGATAGATTCCTGCAAAGTCGTTTGCTGTTGCTGTTACGGCGACCTGTGGGGTGTGTTAAAACCGAGATGTTTGAACTCGTACAGCTTGAAAAGGGGTTGAGACGAGACTCACATCGGCGAAGCGGAGTTTGGTGGACGGTTTGGCCGGGGCTTTGGTTGGAAAGCCGTCGAGGAGGGTTGACGCCATCGCGGACAGGATTCACGACGACTCGTTCTGAACCATAAATTATGCACACCGAAAGAGAGCCCTTTCAATCAATGAACAAAAACGTACTACTCATCTTCAGATCTGAGATCACATCGTAACTGAGACATTTTGGGTTGCCCGAGACTCAACGGTTCCCCCACATTCCCCACGCTTCGACGCTTATCGCGCCGGTGGAGCGTTCGGCTTGGCGCCCCCGGTCTCGGGCGGGCCGGCCTCCGGGATCGGGCTCGGCGTGGAACCCCCCGCCGACTCCTGCGATGGCTTGGCGACGTCAGTTGAGCTTCCTCGAAAGAAGCAGCACGAGTTCCCTTAGATACCATACGAAGGAGGCAACATCTCATCAGTCGCGTTAGAACCTATGCATGATCATGATACTTGCATTCAACGGTGTATCTAGCTCAGGGAAGACAAATTGAATCCACGCTCACGCCAACTCTTTTTCCAGTGCATCCGCCATCAACCCCAGAGTATCAAACTTCCAATCATAAACCTCGCGGTCCCTATTGCCCATCACGGCACCAGGTCTCACGATCCAGCAGGACTTCATGCCGGCCTCCTTCGCCGGGTGGTGGTCGTGGAACTGGCTCTGCGCCGTCTGCAGCACCCCTTCCTTCTCCACACCAAACTCCTCCTGGACCTTGCGGAGCATATGCTGGAAGTTGCGCTGGTCGGGCTTGTACGAGCCCACGTCCTGCGCGGTCACGATCAGGTCGAACTTGACGCCCTCGAGTGGGCCGGCGTTGGTCCCCGCAAACGACTCGCGGTCGACGTTGGACAGAATGGCGAGCTTGTAGTGCTTCGCCAGCCGGCGCAGCGCTTCGACGGTGTCGGGGAACGCGGGCCAGCGGCCGACGGAGTCGCCAAAGGCCTTGGACGCCTCGGCGGACGGCGCCGCGAGGCCGAGCTTCGTGGCGATCTGCGAGTGGATTGTGGCGAGGAGTTGGGAGTAGAGCAGGTCTGGGGTCTTTTCCTGCTGCTTCGCCTCGAGCTCGTGGTACACCTCCAGCAAGTGCTTGCGTGTGAAGTCTGTCCTGTTGTTCTCGTCGAGGAGGGGCTGGAGCGCGGCGAGCATGCCGCCCTCCCAGTCGATAAGGGTGCCGTAGACGTCGAAGGTGAGGACTTTGAAATCTTTGAGGCTGGCCATTTTGTTTGACTTTGTAAAATCTGCCGATATTTCAGACTTGCGAGAAGTGTATTTGTCGGGTTTGTTCTTCAGACTGGGCTCTTGGCGACGTGCGGGGTTGGATTCAACTGGAGTGTTCTGATGACGGTGTTGTGGCTTGGGCTGGGGAGTCGAGAATCAGAAGGACGAGATAAGCCCTCGTTTATCAGACAGGTGATGGATATCTGTTGCGAGTCTGATGTCACTTTAATGCTGCTGCCACGACTTCGAGTTGTCAATCACAGGGCGCGGTGTGTAACACGAAGCCCGGCCAGTTGCCCCACTTAGACCGGGTGACCGTTTCCGGCACCGGCCCGGCCCGGAGTCGGCCGGTCGGCATTTGATGTCTTGCGCATCAACACCATCAACTTTGTGCTACGCGGCCTACCAAGCAGTACGACAAATCGAGGGTTTCCGACTTTAGTAAGGGAATTCGAAGGCCTGTTGGCGGCAAGAGGCTTCGCGCCGAGTTGCCCGTCTGGTTGCTATTTGCTTGCATGTGAAGAAAACGTGTAAATGACCAAAACTGGGAATTAGCATGGATGAAGTAGAAAACTGAAACGACTCTCATAACGGATTCTAGAGAAACATCCGTTTTGCTATATCTCTGAACGGCTTAGTCTAATCAACGAAAAGCACGATACGAGTTCCCTGTTGTCCATCACTCTCTTCGCCGTTTTACTCGTACCATGGTGAATCGCGCTCCTCAATTTCATTTCTTTTCAGGAGCTTATCGAAGCCGTAAGAAACAATCGTCAATTGGTATTCATGTTTTGCATATTGGTATGACACGGGAACGCTTGTAGTCAAAAGAAACGATATGCCGTGGCTGTCTGGGTATTTTCGACAACCAACTAACGTTTTAGCTTTGTCGGCACAAAGAGAGACTGGATGGAGAGCGAGTAATGACATCACGCAAAAGAGTATTCAAACAACAGGCTTACAAATCCGCAAACTACAACCCCCTCGTCACGGACCAACCCCGGACAGAAGCGGGGTTTACGGTGCATGGACATCCTCACGAAGACTTCTCGCGAAGGAGGCAACAAGCTGCGATACCAACATACAGTCACAAGAGTCACCATGGCGACCGAAACCCTCCCGAAACGGATGAAGGCAATCCAAATCAAGGAGTTCAATGCCCCCTATGAACTCTCTGAGGTGGACGTCCCGAAGCCGAAGCCATACCAGGTATTGGTGAAAATCAAGGCCGGTGGCTTCTGCCACACCGACTGCATGGCCTACGAGAATGCTTTCAACTCCAAGTTGCCCTTTATCGGATCCCACGAGCCGGCCGGCGTTGTTGTGGGCGTGGGCTCCGACGTCACGGAGTTCAAGAGCGGCGACCGCGTGGGCTGCATCAACTTCGAAAACGCATGTGGTAAGAACATCGCCCGCATCTAAAAGGGCCTATATTTCATTACATTTGTTTAACGATTATTCAGGCGTTTGCCCCGACTGCAAGGCTGGGAGGCCTGTTTACTGCGACAACTTTCTCATGAAGGGATTAACCACAGATGGCGCATGGGCTGAGTACATGGTCGCGTGAGTACGCACGGTGGAATATTTCTCCGGTCTCGAAACTCACGCGGAAGATTGTACAGGGACGCTCGCTTCGCCGTGAAGCTGCCAGACTCTCTGGACTTCCCAACCGCGGCGTGTCTGATGTGCGCCGGCATCAGCATCTACGGTGCCATCAAGCGAGCCGAAGTAAAACCGGGAGGGTCCGTCGCCATCGTGGGCATCGGTGGCCTGGGTCATATTGGAACTCAGGTCGCCAAGGCAATGGTACGTGTACTGCATTGGTTGAAGATCGAAGCTGATTAGGCTCTCAATTTCCCCAGGGCTACAAAGTCGTTGCCGTCGATGTGAAGCAAAGCGCGCTTGACCTGGTCGCATCCTACGACCTTAAGCCTGATCTGGGTGTTCTTGCAACCGGATCATCGGAGAACGCAATGGAGGAAATTACGGAAGTGGTTAAAGGAGCGTATCCGGGAGTCGACGCTGCGATACTCGCCACAGACGCCCCTCCTGCCTTTGACTTTGCTGCTGCCATCACCAGGAAACATGGGACTCTGGTTCTTCTCGGCCAGCCCGAGAAGGGCATCACCATGTCGTACGCAACCATTATCTATCGTGACATCAAGCTGGTGGGATCTTTGGTTGCTGATAAGAAAGAAACGGAGGGGCTTGTGGCACTGGTGGCCAAGCATGATATCAAGGTGAGGATGAAGACATGGAAGCCGGAGCAGGCTGAGGAGATGAGGAGAGAGTATCTCGACGGGAAGAGTGAGGGGAAAAATGTTGTTGTGTTTGAGTGAGTTTCGGCATGAGATACGAGTTAAGCAAGCCGGAGCTGTGACAAGAGACAAATTCTGTTGTTTGCAATGAAGAAAGTGGTAAAGATGTATCTCAACGACATCAAGATTAAGATGCCACATTCCCGATTGAAATCAACCAGCATCATCGTCATGCCGTTTTCCGTATTTGTAAGCGGCAGACCTCTCAGAACCGGCGATTGACAGTTGTTTCATCCCCGACACTTGGAAAAACAGTTCTTCTACAACTTCGAGAGAATGAAAAAGAAAAAAAAAAAAAAGAAAAGAAACAGACAAGTTGAGCTCAAAGTGTCCAGCTAAAAAGAAAACAGTGGCGGTAAGTTCATAAAGTCGTCCCAAAGGCCCACAATCTTTGATGGAGTGTGTCATGGAGTCGATTGCCCTGCATCCCATTGCCACGCATCCAAAAGATCATTCTGGCTCCCCCTGACTAGACTCTCGCGGCGGTGTTTTCGGAACCAAGCTTTTGCTCGTTGCTCGGCTGAGTGGAACGAATTTCGGACGTGTACTGGTAGATGTCCCAGACATTCACCACAGCAGCAGCAGGCACGCAGAATCTACGTAAGGCGTTGTTAGCCAGCATCCAAAAAGTGAAGGGAGAGACGGTCATAACGTACATAGTCACAGCGACCACGTCGCCGACGACAGCCAAAGCGGCTGCGATGATTCTGTCACGGTCGTTCTGGACGAACGGGCCGGTAGATGCATACAGGCTCGTGAATGCCCATGCAAACAGCGCGCTGGGAATCATGACATGGTGGCAGATTTTATCCTCGGCCAACAGCTTACAGAACTATCGCCTTGGTCACATAAGAAAACTTGCCATCCTTTCAATTAACTAAAAGGCTCGGTGAACGGCCGATCGATGGCACGATGTTACCGATATCCTCCGTCTCTGGCGAGCTGATCGTCCGTGAGCCCTTCCCTGATGTCCTGGAGGTATTTATCAAATCTACCACCCACGGCTATGACGTGCTCAAGATGCGCATAGCAAAGGTCCTGCCCGCGATACCGAGACAACTGTCGTGCGGTTGTGATCGCATTACGGATCTGTCGCCCGTTCATCTCATGCTTTACTAGATCATCGAGGTGATCCATCAGGTCGTCAAACTCGACTTGCTTTTCTTCTAGGGTCTCGAGTCTCTTAATAAAGTTTCGCCAAATCTTGCGTCTCTGGGCCGTGCTAAGCTTGTCGTAGTGTAGGGATAGCTGAATCCGCGACTTAAAGGCTTCATCAAAGGTTCCGACCCGATTTGAGGTAAGAATCAGGATGCCCTGGTAGTATTCGAGAACACGCAGGAAGACAGAGACTAGGGCGTTCCGTGCTAGATCTGCTTGGCCACGCTCCTCTAAGAAGACGTCTGCCTCGTCGAGAAGCACAACGCAATCCCAGATAAGGCCGAGATGGAGGACAGACTCTAGGTATAGCTCAACCTGTTCAGGGTTTGTACCGATATCACCGCAGGTGACACGGCTACCGTTAACGCGGAGTCAATAATTGCTCTTTACAGATGCTTTGGGAGCAGATAGGAGTATGTCTTGCGAGTTTTCCGTCGATACCACTTGGTATCCATATTGAGGATAACCCTTGACACCGCCCAGATAGCTCAAGTAGAAACGACTCGGAGGTGACTCACTACAGGGGCTTCTTAGCGAAGTCGGCCATGCTCTCGGCGGTGAAGGTCTTTCCAGTTCCAGGTCCTCCATGCAGAAGGATAATGAGTCCATTGCCTTTGTCTGCGATGATGTCGGTGCCTCTAGATGACTCGATCTGGTTTGTAACCAGGGCTTGAATAAGCTCCTTCGCGTCCTTATCAATAGCGAGGCTATCAAACGCCTTCGTGTTCCACGACACGTCACGGATCTGGTCGACATTTAAATCAACTAAGCAGGAGCAAGCATGGTCAGCATTCGTGCAATGAGTGGTGAATACTCCGAAATAGTCAGGACGCTCTCGCAAGCAGAAGAGTCTTTCATACCCCACATCTTCAGGCGCAGGTCATAAGCAACGATCGTGGCAGGGAATACGAGCGACTCTGCTTTGTCTGGGAAGGCGTCCGTCTCCATCTTTTCAAGATCATCGTCGTTGCTGCGTCCGTACTCGCTTCCAGCTTGCAATGCGTATGTCTCAGACAGTTTGACTTTCTCTCGTCGTTTCTTGAACAGGTGGTAGGTGGAAACATCGACCATGTAGCGATCACCTCCCTATATCAACATTAACTCTCAGCCATTATCATCATCTCACGGGATACGTACTACACTCATCTCCCCGCCGGAGTAGCTAGCGTAAGAGACCAGCTTTCCGTTCCGGCACCTCCAGAAAGTCTCACCCCTCTGTTTCAGGGAAGCTTTCAATGCATCATCCCCAAATCTGAGAGGGAAAACTTCGAGAGAAGTGATGGGCACTTCTGTATGAGGCGTTGCCGCTGTAATCTTTATCGAAAGGGTGTAGCGGGGCTTTTTGAATTGCCCGTCGTAAGCCCATGCCCAAGACTCCACATACCAAGAGTACGTGGTCTTGTTGTCAGATTCGTCTCGCAAGGCCGCAAATTCTTCGTTGGTCTCAGTTGCAACTTCTCGAGGTTTCGCACGCCCCTCCAGGGGATCTTCAACCGGCCTCGATAAGCCCCTTGTCCAGCTCAGTGAGATGTATGATACATGCGTCAGTCGCTTGCGAGAAACGAGGACTTCGCTGGGCTGTATCAGGTACTTCATGGAGATGGGCGAAACCACACCTCTTTCAAACTGGGCGTCGATATAGTTCCACTCGTCTCCATATGAACCCTCGATCCAGTCTCGAAAGAGTTCTATGAGAACTTTTTGGGAGTCGGGAAGCTGTTCGAGAATGGAAGGAACGCGATCCCGTATGCAGAACCAGAACAAGTATGGCTCCCGAACAGACTCGCCAGCCATAAATCCGGGCATCTTGTCTTGAAAGTCCGAAAAGTTCTTGAGAAATGCCTGCATGGCTTCCAGCATTGCTGGGGCGAAGATCTTCACCTCCTCCCTCGCTGGCTGTGGGGGCAGAAGCACCTCGTTTTCTTCTGTCTGTGTTGTTACCCGAGGTGAAGTTTTCGTGCCAGAATAGTCTTTGAATGCGATGAACGCGATGTCAGCGTGGCGTTTCACGTAGTCGGCCGCGCTGGAGATGGGAAGATGCCCCCTCAGAACAAATCCGCCTGATTGCGTACTCGTCCACGATGGCTCCTCTAGAAACGCGGCCCCGTCGAGGCGGTAGACGGTCCGCCACCGATACGATATGGTTACGTGCGGCTTCTGCTTTCCACCGCGGACGCTCTTCTCCCCATCCTTTTCCCTGGCCTGTTGCTTCAACCTGCTGTTCTCTGTACTGAGATCTTCGACCCGCTTCATCAAAGCCGCTACGGTCGCATCGTTTCCGGATATAGAGAGGGCATCTTGTGCATCGACAAGACTCCCTATATTGGACATGGCTGGTGTACCAACGGACGTACTCGTACTCAGTGATGAGTCGCCTTCACTGGTTGTCTCCATGTCTGTCTCTTCGGTACCGACTTCCTCGAGACGTTGAGAATTATATGGAAACAATGTATGACCTCGCCGACGAGCTTGTTTGAATGTGTTGTAGAGGGGGAAGATATCCCCTCGGGGGTGGTCGTCTAGTCGAGCCAAACCTTCGTCATCCAGCAGAGTAAGGAAGTCCCAGTCTTTGTAGGTCGTCGGATCTTTCCGAGATGTTCGATTTTCGATATTGGGTTCCCTCGCGTCTTGTATCGCGTCTTGTCCCGCGTCTTCCGGATCGCTGATTGTCGGGGATTGCGTCTCTACAGTTCGAAGTTTAGGAACTTGGTCGACTTCCGAGCTGCTTGACTGCCAGAGAGTTAACGAACAACAAGTTATCGCCGATTGTAAGACCTACTTTCAGATTTCGTGGCTTTCGACCAAGGGCCGACAGTTGCTGGACTTTGAAGTCGCTGTCCGCAGTACGGTCGTCAAAGATGGTTTTGTGAGTAGAGACCCACGAATCTTCAGACTCCTCGATCCGCACGCCTTTGTTCAGCTTGATATCCGTCATGAGCTGTCAATGCCGGCCCTGAGAAAGAAGATCTACAGCCACAAGAGGGAAGTTGTACTAACGAAGTCTCCTCACGTCGAGTCTGCCTCGAGTCTGCCTCAGGCCGCAGCTCCAGTTGAATGGCCATGCCAAGCTGCTGAAACAAAAGGTTTGACTTTGGTTGGTGGTTCTAATCTGCTAATTGGGCATTTCTGCATTGCATATTCATCTCATTGGGCACTCCTGTGCGGATTGGTGATGGCTCTGCATTTTGTGTAACACCACCTCACCTTGTGGCTGACATGCCAAGTGTCGCGCGGGACAGACGGGATCTTTGAAAAATGCCGCACCTGACTACCGATTTATCAGGTCAAAATGCCGCCATGCTGAGCCGGCCTGACAAAAGCGTATTCCGGAGTGTCAGCTTGAATATGCTCGGAGCCCCATGGCCTTCAAACGACAGATAGGCGGCCCTCAGGGGACACACACAGGGTCTGGGACTCTTTTTGTTGGCAGTGACAGCGCTCATCAGTACGGTGCCGACGGAGATGCCAAGCAATACATCGTCACCGGGTCTAACAGCAGTCTGACCATCAACTACTGTGAGGGCCGAGGCGCTGCAGCTGGCCCTGGATCTTACCAAGAGCTCGCTGAACTTGTGAGGGAAACTTCATCATCCCTTAGAGAAGTAAATCAAATAATATGTGCGCCAAATCATCATAACCTAGATTCTATCATGTGTCTAATTCGCCTCCAGTAAGACAAGGCCTCCGTCCTTGGGCACCCCTCCAGCGGGACATAGAACAATCCGATACCCTACTCGACTGCCTCCTGGCATCATTAAAGAGTCACTCAAGACTATTCATGCCCCATGAGTCCCTGGATGCGATGTGGAAGCGGCGATATCCCAGATCAGCAGCTACCATCATGAAGCCGTTCTGGTTGCGACCCAGATTCCGGGAGTGGTGGTTCTCGTCGGATTCATCAATCATCTTCGTAAGAGGATCACTCCAAGGGCAAGCGGAGATCAAAAAGCTCTGCATCAGCCTGATGGGACTTATGAAAGAGGCTAGAATCCCGACACTCTGGGCATGCAAGTCCAACGAGGCACGATCTTCATCAAACGAGTACTCCTGCGAGGACATCATCAAATCAATTATCCTCCAGGCTTTGAAGATCGACTGGGGGGAACATGCCGGCCGCAGGTTCACCGAGGAGGATCTCTCCCTGATACACAACAAGTTTCTCGCTGCCTTGATTTTGCAGGATTGGGTCAACCTACTCGGACTCACACTATACTTGTCTGGAACCCCGCGCGTTTTGCTCCTCGTCGACGTTCATCTCCTTGCTTTAGCAGCCGAGGAACGAAAGTTGCTCCATCTTGAGCTCATAAGGGCAGTCCAGAATCTGGGCGAGGTCCTCAGCGGATTTGGCACAAGGACGACGGTGAAGGTCTTATTGGTTAGTTACGGAGGGGCCATGTTTGACGACGATGCGTCCGCATCGTTCAGGAACACTCTGATCCCCGTTAGGGTTGTCAAGAAAGGAAAAGGTGATGTTCCTACAAGAGACAGATCAGTAGGAAGTGCGTTAGCAAAGAACCTATCTCTCCGGACGAGGCCGGGACGGAGATCCTGAGGGACACATGCAAGTGGAGCTATAACGACAACGAGCTATCGAAATTTGAAGGTTGTTCATGAGCAAAGATGGGACTCGCCTATTATGGCATTCACTGATGATATTGAGCTTGTATTCAACGACAACACAAGGTAACAAACGCATTACCTGCTCCTTAATTCAAAATACAGAGACAATCTGTTCGCTTCGACTCCGGGTGCCTTGTCATTTCTCATTAATAGTCATGTTGGCACCGGTATACTGCCTTGCATTGTCTTTGGCGATCTGTTGATGAGCGTGCCCTTCGGCAGTATTGATGTCGCCTCTGCCAGAATGGACATTTCGGGCGGTAGGTTGTGACTCGATCAAGTCATCGGGTACTGATGTTTCCAGGGCCGACAGGGCTTCGATGGCAGCTCTCAGACTCTCGACTTGTTCCGCCGTCGCCGCCCCGACAGAGCTATTATTCGCCAGGTCTTGAACGTTCTCAAGAGCGACCTTCATCAGAACCTCCACCTTGTGTTCTTTGCCCAGCGTCCGTACGGCGGCGACATATCTTTCGAAGCGCGACGCATCGGCAGCAGGTACGCAACGCGTGAATATGAGCTCCAGCTTCTCGAGGATTGCCTTGACCTTCTCAGACGAGGCGGTGACTGCGTCTATTGCTGCTTTGTTCCCGTTGGTGGTCTTCAACTTCACCTTGGCAGCCTCCATGGTCGTATTGATCAGTGGCAGTCGATCGGACACTTCGCGAAATGCTTGTGGAAGGCCTTGGACGTCTTCGGCGGCTTCATAGACCCTTTTGATCGCGTCGGCGATGGTGATCACCGCTGAGATCAACGACAACGCAGCGGCGGCTTCTGCCATTTGATGTCGAGGCAGCGTCAATGTTCGGACGGGGTGTCTGCGTGTAGTATCAGCGTATCTCCAAGGAATCCGGGGATATCATCATTACTAACAAAGATCCTGCTCTGCAAGGATGGATGTTTTGAGTGGCGTCAGACGTTGCCCTGCGCGTTTACCCCGCTGACCTTTGGGAAGGCAATGGTTCCCTACATGTACCTACCCAAGTTTTATATAGAAGAGGGGTGGACAGGCAGAAATCGCTGCCGCTTCATGTTGGCAGCCTGATTCCATGAATGTGTGGTTACACAGCTTGAGAGATGGCCAGCTGACACGTAGGCAGTCAGCCTGGCATTGCAGCTTAGCATAGCAGCTGCAGGCATTCCAAATATTTTCTGCCAGCCAATGTACCTGGCGCCAGGTACGTAAAAGGTATACCTTTTCATCCACCATTAACTCCAACACGGCAGCAGCACACACTTTACAATGGCGAGACTTCGCACGGCCCTCGTTGATACCCGAGACGGACAGCCATTGGAGTCTCTGGATGCTGCTGAGAACGGTGATATTGTAGAAGAATGTGAATGCACTCTGCCAAGACGACTTGTCAGTCACATTGGAGAATGTATAAAAGGCAGGGTCCAAGGGCGGGAATAGCCGCCCGTGCAAGATTGGAAATTCCGACTTACCACACCGAAGGAGGCCGCAACATTCACCTCCCCTAGAGGAAGGACTTTTATCGTGACAAGTATTGACCGGTCGGCTTCAAATTTGAGTGTCGTGGACTTCTGAGAGCAGATCCGTTGCGGCTGATTCTTGCGTGACAGTAGTGACCCAGTACTCTCAAAGGCGTATAAATTGGGATGATGATTCCAAAAACTACCTGGCAGAAGACCTTTGGAGGCCGGTTGATATATCCTCCTGTTGCTACATGTCAGCCTGAATTAAGGCCGTGACCCAGTTTCTTCCTAAGACATCATGACACTTAGGCCACAAAGGCCTTTCTCTATCAGTTATAAAAACTCAAAACTCAGGAGATGGTACCTCAATATACTTGAACAGTTTCTAAACTGTCTTAGCCGCAGCATTCTCTCAATGGCTACACCACCGCCTGTTTCTAGCCTTGAAAGGACTCATTCAGGGGTCCATGTATCAGTGAGGCTCAGATGTACCTTTGGATCTTTTGTCTAACCTTCATACCTTATGACGTGTAGTTAACATCTTCAATTTCTCCTCACAATTCAACATAAAACTTCTATAATCAACCGTCAAACGCCGCATATTACGGGTTTTAATACCATGTCTGGTGTACCAGATCCAATAGTGACCTCATCCATCCTCAAACCCTCTCACCTTCCAGTGACTCTCCTACCCCTCATTATCCCTTTGCCAACATATTCCATGAATCCCTCTCCTACCCCTGATTCCATTCCATTGGCAATCCTCTTCAATTTTACACCGTTTTCTCAGACCCTTACAATTGACCTCGCTGCGCCGCAAATTGGCTGAACCTACCACAACACATATATTACGCACATCCCAATGAGGAAGGTTGAACATACCGTACATCACTGACTTAGCCTTTTTGAGATGCATAATCCTTCTCGTGCCGCGCGATCCGATAGTTGCGTTAGTTGTTGGTGGGTTGACAAGCGGCACCCCCTGATCCGCTCTCTCGTATTTGGTCATTGCCCCGGACTAATCATGACATGCAACTGGCTCTTTTCCATATCCTTATCAATTTAGATCATGACGCGCGCTCTTCGGGTCGAAATGGCAGCCAATGGTCGAACCATAATTCGGACATTGGGTCCAGTCCGGCGGAACTTATAAAGAAGCACCGAATCCTCTGCACACACCATTCCGAAAGTGAAGATGCCTCAGAAGCTTGAATTGACTGCCTGTCGACATATACATACCTAGAATTCCCAGGGTCCCATTTCCACTATTTCCCGGGAAGTTACAAGCAACATTAACTCGTATCAAAATCTGGGGATGCTCTATCAACTTCTAATTGCCATGGTTCTAAGCCCATTCCACCCATGCGAGGGAACGCCAACCTACAAGGAGGAGTACCGCGGCAGTTTCGTGCCCAAGTTTGTCGAATCATGGCATGGGCCTCAGATCGTGGCGCCGGAGACGCCGTACATGGCAGCGGCGGGCCGGAACCAGCTGTACTTCCTCGACACCCGGCTTGACCCGCAGACCGCGAGACATATGAAGAAGCAGATCGAGTGGGCAAGCGTCGCCAGAGGCCCTGACGACGCCACATTCATAGACGAGATCTCGGCCACGGCGGAAGTTAGGAACACTGTGACCGGCGAGACGGTGTTCGTTTTTGACCCGGTCTATGCCAAGGTCCTGTTTGCGAAGGGGATCAACAAGCGCAACCCGGATATCAAGCTGCCTGAGTACGAGGCCGCCGGCGATTGGCTGGTGACGTACGATATCGATGCTTCGTTGAGAGAGGGGTCGGCCTGATGCGACTACAGATGTGGCACTTCTGAAGACTGCAGACTCTGGGCGGATAGAGACAGCAACAAGTCACCGTCGTTTCTTTGGGGTCGAGAGGAAACCAGACGGAGATGGAATGACAGATACAGGCTACTTCGGAAGGATAAGAAAACTTGTGATAGAAGTGGAATAACAATCGGAGTTTCGTGTGAACAGGCTACCAGGGCGCTTTGGGGGGGTGGCTTAGTTCATTTTCATCTAAACCTGCGTGGATCGAACATCTTTATGGATTTGAATGTTGTCTATTCATCGCGTTCATACGTATGCTAGCGAGCACTCCTTCGATAATCCACATCAACGAGAGTGACCCTTATTTGTGAGTACTGCGCAGACCACGCGGGCTCGCGAAAAGCGCTGCGATCAGAGCGATCCCGGCGAAAGCCGTGGACGCCGCGAACGCGTACCTTATACCCTCGTAGTATACAAGACGGGCAGGCAGGCGCACCTCTACGGGGAGTGTCTTGAGAGCCGTCACGGAGTGACGAATCTCGTCGATGAGCTGCAAATTTTGGGTCAGCACCTGAGCAGAAGCTGCAAGAAATACACGTGATTCAAGGGGCCGTGAGGATACTTACATTCTCCTTGTCGGGAATGTCACCGAGGACTTCCGGCAGCCTGACGCTCAGTGTCGTCTGGACTATGGCAGAGGTGACGGCAACGCCCCAGACGGTGCCCAGCGAGCGGACGAGGTACACCGTCGAGGCCGAAACAGCATGGTCTGGGATAGAATCATCAGTTAAAGAGCTCCGTGGAAGGGGACCTGTTTGATCTGCTCACCGGCGTGGTCAAACGAAGCCAAGGTGGTGAAGAGAATGGCCGGGTAGATGATACCCTGGCCGAGGTTGGCGGGGAAGATGTAAACCAGGTACTTCCACCTGCTGTCCTCAAACTGAAGAGCCGTGACAAGCGCGTTGCCGAAAAGCATCAGGAAGGCGCCCGTGCGGACGAGCCAGACGAGCTTGCCCCATCGCGACATGACGATGCCGGCGGCCAGGCCCCCGAGCGGTGTCGCGAGCGAGGGGATGGCGAGTCTCGCGCCGGCTGTGGTCGCAGAGTCGAGGAGGACGACCTGGAAGAACAGGGGGAGCATGAACAGATACTTGAAACATCGCATCAGCAACTTAGACACGACATGTACGATCGATGTCGACTCACCGCATACGCCGCAAGACCGGCACAGACGTTGGAGATCTGCGTCAGCACCAGCAGCCTGCCCATCAACATCCTCAAGGGAATGACGGGAATAGCCCTCGTCCTGGCCTCAACGACCAGAAACAGCGCCAGCAGCGCGACGCTCCCCACAAGCGTGCCGACGACCACCGGGCTGCCCCAGGGGAGCTCGTTGCCGCCGAGGCTCAGGCCGACGAGCTGGACGGAGATGGCGACGACGAGCAGCAGCGCGCCCGAGACGTCGACGCGGGCCCAGACGGCCCTGAGGTCGGTCGTGTCGATGCCGAACCCTCCCTCGGGGTTCTTGATCACGAGGAAGCCCAGCGCGAGGGCCGCGACGGAGACGGGGACCTGCAGGAGGAAGCACCAGCGCCAGCCGATATGGTCGGCGATGGAGCCGCCGAAGGAGGCGCCCGCGACGGCGCCGAAGCCGAACATGCCGTTCTGGAGGGCCTGGTACATGCCGCGCTTGCGGAAGGGGATCATGTCGGAGTTGACGATGGTGGCTGGGATGGGTCAGTGAGTCCGATGATGTTCAAGTTTGGAGAGAGGAGATGAGAGAAGAGAGACAGAAGAAGACAACCGAAACTCACCCATGGTCATCAAGCCGCCGCCACCGAAACCAGTCAACGCGCGCATGCAGTTCAGCAACACGACGTCTCCCGCCAGCCCGCACCCGAGGCACCCTAGCCCAAAGGTGATGCTGCTCACGAAGAAGCATATCCTCCGGCCGAAGATGTCGGAGAACCTGCCGTACAGCGGCTGGAAGGCGGTGCTCGTGACGAGGTAGGACGTCGTCAGCCACGAGGCGGTGTTGGCGGCGCCGAACTCGGAGCTGATGACGGCGTAGGTGGCCGCCGTGATGGTGCCGTCGAAGCCGTAGAGGAAGACGTTGGCCATGATGGCCAGCTCAATCCAGCCGAAGCCGGGCGGGGGCTTCCAGGCCTCGCCGTCGGTGACTGCCGCGCCCGGGTCGCGGAGCAGGGGCTGGTCTTCGCGGGGCCCGGGGGCTTCGTCCTCGGCGTCCGGGCCCGGGTCGGAGTAGGGCGGCGGCGGCGAGGTCGGAGGGGAGATGGCTCGTGCGCCGCCGACTTCTTCATCTCGGAAGCGAGCCGTGGCCATTTTGGGCTGAAGGTTGCCGGTAATTTCAACGCAATATCAAGTTTCAGAGACTCGCTCGATAGTGACCGGGGTTACTTGGGTGAGTTCAGGTTGAAGTGAGACGGGCGGGGATGAAGAAGGTGGGATTCAAGAGGCTAAGAGAATGAAACGTAAATTTTCCAGAAACCATCACGCAATCGCCTGGACCCTTACAACAGACGACGAGAATGACTCTTTCCCCGGCGAAGAGACCGGGGTATGGCGGGAATGACGACGAGCGGGAATTTTTCTTCTTTCCCTGGCAGAGGTTTCACCCGCCCGGTGGAGAACTCGGGCCGGGATTTTCGGGTGGGGCTTTTCGGTGCCGGGTCGGATATATACCAACGTCAACGACCGTCTTCTCTTGTTCTGATCGGAGGCAGGTAAAGAGCACATCATCGGCATCCTGAGCACGCAATATTGGACATCTTCTCACATGAAGGGCTTGGAAAATAAACTACTTACGCCCTTGGCGGTAGGCGCCCCGGCACAGTACCCCCACGCTAGCGGGACACGGCATTCGCCTCCGGCCAACTACCGGCGGGGGAAATGTTGACATCATTGCGAGTTCCGGAAGCACTTTCACGTACATACATTGTGATGGAAGGAAACACTCGCAGGAAGGTGACCTCTTCGTTCCCGTCCGCCGTAGGTCGTGTAGGGGGCATTCTTCAAGGAGGACCCTCACTGAGAATGCACCAAACAGATCCAGGCCTGTCAGCTCGTCCGCAGGGCTCTCATCTGCGATGAACGGCAAAAATATTGGACAATCTAGGAATCGAACCTAGGACCTACCGCATGCGAAGCGGTCGTTATACCACTAAACCAATCGCCCAGTATCCTCGAAATGAGGCCTTTGTGCTGTTCGGAAGCCTGGTTCAGAAGAAACCTATGATTGCATTCCGTTGAGCTGAAGGATGAGGACGGAAATGTGATAGCGTTGTCTCGCGATATGTGCGGCGCGCGGTGGCTGGCGCTGACGCAGGTTCGGCCGCGATCGCGGCTTCGGTCCGGACCTAGGTGGGGCGTACCCACGAGCTCACTGGAAAGTACAGCTTGAGAGAATCCCTGGTCGAGACAGAACCAAAGATTTTCCAGACGCGGCTGCATGTTCTTTGCCAGCACGTTTGCTCGAGATATCCCGAGTAGGGAGCTTTAGGTGGTCACTGGAAGCGCGAGCCACTAGCCGCGACCGCGACTTGGGACGTGCACTTGAGTTCCCAGGACTCGCGCACCCGCCTACTCGGTGGCCCCCAGTCCCCTATTTGGTGCCAGCTAACCCTTCCTAGGAGACGCATACTGCTCGGTATTATGGTATACGGGGACAATGTTGGTCAACAAGAATAATAGCAACACTGGCGACGGACAACAGCGCTAAACAACAACGAAAAATAACGTTGACGGAGGACTGCGACGGAAAAAAGTGATGGGGAGGACAATAATAGAGACAAACGACAACAATAATAGGGACGGACGTTGGTAGTAGTGACAAGTACCTAAGTGCCTGGGCGGTATCTAGACGTGGTTAGTGGTCGCCGAGTAGTGGCCCCTGTTGATGGCGCCTTGCGAGACCAGACCAGGTTCGCTTACATAACAGAGCCCCATACAAACCCACCCCAGCAAATAAAAAGTCCAACCGCGAAAATTTCGTTGCATCGTCGACACTCTTCATCAACAACGCCAGAAGTCGACAATCCCTCGGGACCAGACGCGCTGCAGCGATTCACCTGCGAAAGCCGACCAGAAAGGTCTTATTTGTTTGGCCGCCGGTCCTTTCCCAATCGTCTGCGCAGCGCGCCTGGTCCTGGAAGCCCACAAGGTACGTGCCAAATCGGTTCTCTTCTCGTTCTCCCCTTCACCCCGTCGAAAGGATGAAATTGGAAAATTTTCCACTTCATTGATATCTATTAAATGATTTTTTATTCACACTGAAAATTCTGATCCGACACATTCACTTGCGCTCTTGTATCAGCATCGTCGCCCAAGAGACTGTTTGCTAACGAGGGTTCGACAGGGTTGGTTCATGATTGTTCATGACACTCAGGTCCTGGAGGATGAGGACTGCATGTGCCAGGTGGTAGCAGTAGTTCAATACATCACGCATTTATGCATAGAAATTTCACTGTTGGCCACAATGCCCTTGTTCATGTTGCTTGATGAATCATGCCGTCCTGGCTCCGTTGTGTGTACATAATTTTGCTGCACGTCTAAGCACCTTGGTCAGTAGGTAAGTACCTAGGATATTCATCAGGGATTTTGTTGCTTGAGTATTCTACCACTGCGATCGTTGTATCGGTGTATCACTATACGTATATACGTAGTCTAACCCGGGTTTAGCCAACCTACGAATTTCTCGAGCGTCGGTATGGTACCTGCCTCGTCAAACCGTGCTCACCGACACAACCCATCACCTCAAAAGATACCGGAGAGAGGGAGACAACATCACCTCTTCAACTCGGCAGCAGGCCGCTCTCCAACATGACAAAACAAACCCAAGCCCTCACGGAGATGCCATCCGAAATCCTCCGTGCCATCTGTTCTTTTCTGGACGAACCAGACAGGTCTCATCTACTGTCGTTTGCGCATGCCTGCAAACTGACTCACGACATTGCGACGCCAATCATTTTCAAAACGCTTACTCTCAAGAGTCTTGGGCGAGCGAAAGATGGGCTCTATCGCAGCAGAATCGCAGTCGCCCTCAATAGCACCGAGGGCGGACTCATACTTGATGAACTGTACTTTACGGAAGCGAGCAGCCTGCCGGAGATTCTGCGCGCCGTCATCACCAACCAGCAGGCCGCCTCGGCGGTTCAGGAGATAAACCTTACTCGGCATGAAGGGGTCGTCCTCATGCACAGCGACGAAATGAAGTTATTCCGCCAGGCGTCCTTTACTCTTGGGGTGCCTCCTCCCAGTAGCCTGAACCATGTGCATGGAAAAGGATTAGAAGGCCAATTGATCAGATTGGGTCACGGCAAAGACGAGATCCTCGAGTGGTTGACGGTGGTCATGGCCCTCCACGCACCCAACCTGCGCCGAATCACCTACACAGGAAACGTTTGGGAGCACTGTAAGATAGGGCGAAACGATCGTATCTTTCGCTCTACGAGACCCCGGGGAGCCACGCCACAAAGCCTCTTCCTTCCAAAGCTCGACGAGGTGGTCATTGGCCATCGTACCATGGGCCACTTCTGGTCGCTCGCCTTGTTGGCGCCGAAACTGACCAAGCTGCAAATTCACTGCCAATACGGTCTGCGAAGAGACATTCGCTTCGAAAACCTCACGGCTCTCTCAATTGTGGACTCTGTCTTCAGCTCGGCGGAGCTGGGAGCCCTGCTGGATGGCTGCCCGCGCCTGGACACCCTGCGCTACAGCTGGTCCAACACATGCTCGATCTTCTACCAAGGCCATCACTCATGCAGTCCGAGAGAGCTCATCGACTGCCTCCGGCCGTTCGAGCGGCGGCTGACACATCTCGCGATACACCTCAGTGGGAGTGGGATTCCCAACCACCCTGCTGACGAGACGACCTGCGCCCGATGGGTTGGATCTCTGCCGCGCTTCGAATCCCTCAAGCACCTCGAACTGGACTCGCAGTACTTCTGGCCTGACGACCGCCGCGCCGACCAACGCCCCAGGCTGGATCGGGGCGGAGTCGATTCCCTTGTCCAAATGCTTCCAAGGGGCCTGGAGAGTGTCCGTTTAGGGCATCTGGGCCCCGGCTCTATGCTTCCTGTTGCCCAGTTAATCACAGACAGATGCCCGGGACTACGGAAAGTCACCTGCAACTACGTTTGCAACAGCGAGCATGAACCGCAGACGTTGGCGCCTGCGAGAGAGGCACTCGCGGCGCAAGGTGTTACGTTAGATGTGTTTCATTAGGGGCTGTATGTAATTTACAGGCCACATGATAGATAACTTCACATTACTAATGTCTATTACCGTCACCGTCGTCCTTACTGTCGTGCGGTAGTATTGTCACTATTGTCAATTCCTATCTCTACTGTTGTTGCTATCGCTCATCACCTATCGTCCATACGCTTCTCGGGAGGGTTAGCTGGCACCGAATCGGGGGCAGCTATTACCAAGTAAGGCCTCGTCGAATTAAGCACGTCCACCAGGATGAATTAGTTACGGTGAAAAGCAGACTCTGCCTCTGATAAATCACACTCCATGTTGATTGCGATGGGGAGGCCTCGGCCTCGGGACTTCCACCCGCCGAATGGGCAGCTGTCCCGGTTTCTGGGGCGGGTGGCGGAGCAGACGAGCCACGGCTTACCCAGCCGTAGGTCGTGGCCAAATGCCGGCGGTCGTGCATGAGGGGGCGAACAGAGCCTGCAGAGACGCCGGCCGTTGTTCGATGGAAATCCCATCGGATGGTAGGCAGACCTGGAAAAGCCCATCTTAACGCAGGGAATTAAGGTATCAAATTCCTGGAAGCAGATCTCCCGGAAGGCAGGATCAGCACGGGGAAGCGGGAGGTTCAGAAAAGTTGGCAAACGGCGGGTGCCGTGGCAGGTCGTCTACCGGCACATCCCGAGACTGGAGGATGCCAGGTGGCTTCTTGCTCCCTGACATTTGTGATGGTGGATGAGAATGGAAGAATGAATGGGCTTCTTTCAATCCCAGAGCATAGGTAAGCCCATCTGCAGGCCCTGCGCCTTCTTCGATATGGGCCACGAGGCCAGGACTTTCCATTCGGGTGGATCGGGCTTCTTCGCGCTTCCCGAGGGGAAAGGGGGGAAATCTCTTGACGTGCAGGGCGGCGATGCTATTGGGCGCGCTATCTGCGAATGCCCCTCGGCGCCATGACGACACCAAGATGCGATGAGGCGGGGCTCATTTTCCTCGTAGGGTCCAGACAAATGGCCGTCCAAACTGCTCGCTGGATGTTAGCTTGGTAGTGTGGTTATCGATGGCATAAAAGAGGTCGGCAAGAGAGACACCAAGGTCATGGGTGGGAAGGTGTCTGCCGCCAGAATCTGGAGACGACAGGACGAGTTCATCGAAGCGTCACAATGTCCCTCTCCTCCTCTCTCTGGCTCCGACAACAGCGCGGGGTGGTTTTCTTCTGAGACCTCTGACCAGCTGTCATGGATGACAGGGATTTCGGGGGGGCGGGTGACAAGGGTGTTCTGCCAACGACCCTGTCATCGCCCTGGGCCGCCCACCCTCTCGGCTCCGGATTGGCGTGCCGCACACCAAGTCTGCCTGGTCACAAGGCTGGGCTGCCTCTGGTCGCGGCGACGGGAGGCTCTCCTCGCTGTGGTTTCCGTGCTTGGTTTTTTTGTTGGGGGAAGGTGATTCTGACAGGCGGTCTGGAGGCGTTTGAGGGCATGTCTTGCGCGTGAGGCGGTCGAGGATTGATGCGGTGATGGGTGTTGGATGCTTATTTTTTTTCAGATGGTGTTTCGCTAGAAATGACGTAAGGCTTTTTTCGCCTGGCGAATGGGTAGGTACCCAAGTACCCCAGGTAAGGCAGGTAAGAGACGTACCGCCAGGTGTGTCTTAGAACCCCAGGCCGTTGAACAACAGGAATGGTTGGACAAGGGGAGAAAGAAAGAGATGCCTTGGCCGGTGTCGTTGCGAACAAAAGACAAACAGACGCAATGCTGCAGCAAAAATGCAACTCTACCAGTGACAGCAGGGGGATACAACAGAACGGGCTTGAAAGGTCAGCCTAGAAATAGTACCTTGCACACAGACAGAGGTCGCTGACTGACCAGGGGGGGTCAGATGCATGCGAACACGATGGCATGGAAGACCCTTCGACAGGTTGCGCTCTAGGTAGCCTCTAGCCGCATTTCCTACGGGCTGACCTTGGCCGGACCGCGAGGGCACCGGCCTTTTTGTGTGTTTGAAGCCCTTGTCCGGTCTTTCTCGAGGCTTCAGGGGGGGAAGGATGGATGTGTACATTTGATGCCTTCATTCAGGTAGGTACCGTCTTGACGATTCCTCTGAAAGCCCTACCTACCTAGTAAAAGAGACCTAAGTGCAACTTACGCCATAATAGGCAGTACTATGGAAGGTACAGCAAAAAGCAAGTAATACAGCAAGTACACCTCATGCAATAGTGGAGGAACCGCCCCATGGCAAAGCCCCCCGGGACCGCCGCCATCCCCGTCCAGTGTCTCCATCTCAGCCCAACAACACTACACCAGATGGACCTACCGCTAATACCGGTAGCTGCCCCTCCTCTTCCATCGCTTCGCTTCCCTTCCGTCCCTCTTCCCCCCCTCCCCCTCCCCCTCATCTCTTTCTCTTGAACGCCCTTCGTCGTTTCTTTTCCATTCTCTCCCGGGCACTTCCCTCCTCCTTACCAACCTTACCTCACGGAAGCACCACACCCTCTTCGACTTCAATTTTGTGTGGTGTGCCTAGCCTGTTCGTCCAAACAGACCACTCTGCCACCACCCAACCACAGACGGCCGCTGTGCCACCAGCCTCCCAATAAACCGGCGGATACGCACTTACACTCGACGCTCATCCTCCCGCATCGACTTGGGGCCTGCGCCTAGCTTGCCTTACTACGCATACCTACAGGGCTACAGCTCCGGATACATATGTGCACCGCTCATCCCGCTGCCCCCTCCGTCATCATCGCACATTCTTTGTTCAACCACGCCTGCAGTCGCCCATAGCGTGCCTACCTAGCGAAAAACCCGTTTGATCCGACCGTTGAGCTTCGCCTGCCGTTTGCCGAAACCAGCGTCCGTAGGGCCTTCACCTTTCCCATCGCATCGAGCGATGGCTGGAGTTTACAGAGAGTCGACCCGGGTTTACCGGGACCGCGCTGGCTCCGAGTCGTCCGACGACGGCGGCTACAAGAGCACCACCGTCCGCCGATACAAGGTCACACCGAGCCGCGTCGCGACTGTCGAGCGCACCGAGCGAGTCGAGGTCGACGACGATGATCGCCGATCACGCTACTCCGGCTACCCGCTGCGCCCCTCTGGCGAATTTGCCTACGCCCCGGAGCGCCCCCGCTCCGCCTTCGACTCCCGCAGTCAGATCGTAGAGCGCCAGGTCTATGAGCGGGAGCGCGAACTCGAACCTTACAGGGCCGAAACCCGCAGCGTCTACGACAAAGACTGGGATCGCGGTAGCCGTTACGACGATTCCCGCAACGTTATCGAGGTTGAGCGTGAGCGTGAGCGCGTCGACTGGGATCGCCGGTCCAGGGGCCCCTGGGATCACCACCACCACCACCACCATCATCATGACGACACCGAGGTCGTCGTTGACAAGCGCATAGAGCGCCGCGAGGACGGCGACATCAAGATCGAGAAGCGTGTTGAGGAGCACAGAGACGACTACGGCGGAGCAGAGGTCGAGAGGTATCGCAAGGAGACTGAGTACTACTCCCCCGTCAGCCCCCCACCCATCCCCCAGCCCGTCATCATCCGGCAACAGGCCCCCGAGCAGAAGATCATCGTTCAGGAAGCCCCGCCGCCCGCTCCCATCATTGTGCCCCGCCAGGAACCCGGCGTCGTCGTTGTGAGGGAGCGCGAGCAACCGCGGGAACTTGTCCGCCGCGAACCCCGTGATGATGAGTATTACTACCGTCGCGAGACGAAAGCCATCGGCCCCTACCGCAAGGATGAGCACGAGTATTGGGACCGCCGGGGGCGTCCGCGTGACTACTGCAGCGATGAAGAGGACTACCATTATAAGAAAACCATCATCCGACGTGAGAGGAGCAACAGTTCCGATCATCACCACAAGCGCCATCTTGCAGAGGGTGCACTTGCTGGAGCCGGTATCGCCGCCCTCGCCGCGAGCCGCAGAGACGGCAGAGGCGATCTTCCTGCCAACCGCGGGAGCAAAGTCCTTGCCGGCGCTGCGCTCGGAGGTCTGGGCACCGAGATCATCCGGCGTGCGCGCAGTGCATATGAAGAGAACTATCGGGATGATTATTACGACGGCCGCCACCGCTCTCGTTCGAGGTCCCACAGCCGCAGCTCCCGGATCAAGACCGGCCTGGGCATTGCTGCCGCCGCGCTTGCAGTCGCCGGCGCCGCCAAGTACTACCAGAGCAACAAGATTGAAAAGGAAGAGATGAGCCGTGGCCGAAGCAGGAACAGAGGCTACTCAGCCTCCAGCTACTCCTCTCGCTCCCGCAGCAGAAGCAAGAGCCGCAAGAGCCGCAGTCGCTCGGTCGCCAAGGCCGCCGCTGCTACCGCTGCGGCAGCCGGCTTGGTCCAGCACTTCCGGAACAAGTCCAAGTCCAAGTCCCGCAGCCGCTCGCGATCCAAGTCGCGCATCAGAACCGGAGCCGAAATCGCTGCCGCCGGCTTGGCCGGAGGCGTCGCCAGCAAGATTTACAAGAATCGCAAGGACAAGAAAGATCGCGAGATTGAACGTGAGCTGAGCGACGAGGAGTACGAGAAAGAACTCCGACGGGAACGGCGTGCACGTCGTCGGTCGCGCAGCAGGTCTCAGGCCCGCTCTCTATACTCGGAGCCGCGCAGCGCTGATCCTGAGCTAGGCTTAGTTGAGTACGGCGTTGCACCGCTGCCGTCCGAGCCGCCGTACCCGCCGGATGATGGGTATGAGTCTGCAGCGAACGAGAGGCGACGTCGGCGACACCGACACGATGAGTACGATGACCCCGAGCCTGCAACGAAGAGGAGCAAGAGTCGATTGAGGGACATGGCGGCCGCCGCAGTGGGCACAGGAGCCGCCGCTATTGGAATCAAGCAGTACCAGAAGAAGCAGGAGAAGGAGGAGGAGAGGAAATCGAGGGAGAGAAGCGCCAGATCCCGCTCCCGTGACAGGTCAATTTCACGCGACCGAAGATACTCACGAGACCGCGCCTACAGCAGAGACCCTAGCAGAGACCCAAGCAGAGACCGAGCTAGAGACAGGGATCGTGAGCGATCCCGCAGACGTGAGCACTCTGGTCACGAGTCGGACCTGTCCGATGGCTAACTCTTTCCCACAGGTTACGAGGATGACCTTCGTGGCGATCGTCACTATGACGACTACAGCCGTCCTTCCTCACCGCCTCACGCTTCGGGCGGCTCTTTCTATCCGCCTCCGCCGGGCGGCGCTGCGGGCTTCACTCAACACCCCGATCTCTCAACGACAAACCTCCGAAACCAGTACCCGCCGTACCCTCAAGGCTATCCGACAGGGCCTTCTCCACCGATGGCTACGGGCGGTGCCGGAGGTTACCCTCCGCCCCCGCCAGGAGGTCCTCCCCCGGCTGGCGGCCCGCCCCCGGGGACGAGGTTCGGCCCTGACCATGTGAGTGAAGACAAATCTCGTAGCGCCTCACCACAAGATTCCCAGCCAGTCTCCCTGGGTCCCGAGGGTGGGTTGATCTGATCGTTGTCACGTTTGTTGAAAACTTGGTGTCTGGCTCCAGCTAACATGTGCTGTAGATGGTGTAAAATGGCGAGAGCGCGCTAGGAATTTCATACCCCCGGGACTGCTGTCTCAGTACCGCTTTCGGTCCCAGCCAGCCTCTCGGTCTCCTTCGCCATCTTTGTCGTCTGTTTCCAGCCTCGACTCAAGGAGACGTCCGTCGCACTCTGCGTCGAAATCAGTCACTTTCATACCGTTGTCTCCTAAGTCATCGCAAACGCTCCGCCGGCACCACTTGGAACAGGACGAACATGCTACCGAGGAGGCGGAGAAGGAAAAGGAGCCGCCGTCCTTGAGCGAAGAACAACTGGCAACTCTCCGACCTGCACTCAACCGTCGGCGCTCGTCTTCAGAGCCTTCGTCCAGCAGATCGCTCGGTGCCCGGCGCAAGCGGGGCGCCGAGTCTCCGTTAACATCGGACAGCGAAGTGGAGAACCTCCCCGATCGATTTGATGCTCAGGGCCGGCCTCTGGGCAGCACCGGCGCAATGCGGTGGCGACAGGGCTTTTTCGAGTCCCAACCCCGGTCCGGCAACGGCTGGCACTCGAGCGGGGCGTGGACTGTCGGCGGGACGGACGATGACGCGGTGCAGCGGATCGCGAGCGACATTGAGAGTTTGGTTGCCGGGCAGACGAGTTGGAAAAGCTTATTGAAGGACGTGGTCGGCATGGTGCAAGAGGCGCAGCACGGGGGAGGGCATCACGGGCGGATAGAAGACGGGAGCGACGAGGAGCGCCCTCGACGACGCAGGCGGAGGAGAAGCGAATGATGGATGATTGGATGAACATGTTTTGCTGGATTTTCCATTTTATTTCCTTGCAATTTTATGTTCGGGGATTTAGAGATGACGGGGGGAGAAGAATCTGACTAACGACTTATGACTCTGATTCGACACGTAACGAACGAGATGTGGTTTGATAGACACGGATACAAACAGAACTATGGACTTTTCGAGCGAACCCTTCCTCAGCGTTTCACGGTGACACAGACGTTAGATAGCTACTCGTTTCATATTACGGCCGTCTAATTGTCTAGGTATCTCTCAACTCACTAACTCTGATTCGGTCAACACAAGCTTCGTCTAACATCTTTTTCTCTCATAACTCGTCGTGCACCACGGGCTTCTCGGGCCGCCCGCTGTCCTTGTGCAGGTCGACGCCGACCTTGCCGCGCCACTTCTGGAACACGCTCCAGAACTCCTTCTCCATGCCCGACTCCATGGCGTCCGGCAGCACGACGACGTAGTCGACGAACAGGCTGCCGTACTCGGTCTTGTGGTACACGCTGTCGCCGTCCTCGTGGTACACCGGCATGCCCTCCCCCTTCACCGTCTCCACGTGCCCGGGCTGCACGACCTGCCCGCGCTCGCGGCCGAGGCGGACGACGTGGCCGTCGAGGTGCGTCAGGTTGCGGGTCCAGTCGCCCATCCAGGCCTCGCGGAGGGAGAGCACCTCGGTCCAGTACAGGTCGTCGCCCTTGCGGCGGAAGAAGACGCCGTCGACGCGGTCCGGGTTGTCCGTGCCCAGCTCGGGCTCCTTCTCGGAGAGCGTGACGACGAGGTTGCCGGCGACGTAGTCCGGGCTCGCGTCGGCCTCGTTCTCGTAGACGATCTGGCTGTCGCGGGACGCGCCGCGGGCGACGGTGAGCTGGACGGTCGTCGGCTTGCGGACCACGCGCGCGCCGCCGCAGGTGTGGCACTTGTGCCGTATGCTCTGGCCCCGGCCGCCGCAGGCGTCGCACTGCATCTGGACCTGCTGGAACATGCCGGGCGCGAGCTGGTGCTTGACGATGCGGACGCCGCGGCCGCCGCAGACGCCGCAGGTGTCGACGGTGCCGTCGGCGGAGCCGGTGCCGTCGCAGTCCTCGCAGATGTGCTGCTTGTCCCACTGGAACTCGGTGTTGATGCCGTTGTAGAAGTCGCGGAGGGCGATGCCGATGCGGACGTTGACGTCCTGGCCGCGGCGCTGGCCGTGGCCGCCGAAGTGGCCGCCGCCGCCGAAGAAGCGGGAGAAGACGTCGAAGGGGTCGTGGTGCTGGTGGCCGCCCCCTTGCTGCTGGTGCTGCTTGAGGCCCTCGTGGCCGTGCTGGTCGTAGATCTTGCGGGTCTCGGGGTCGATCAGGGCCTCGTAGGCCTCGGAGACCTCGACGAACTTGGCCTGGGCCGAGTCATCGCCGCTGCGGAGGGACGCGTTAGTTACAAGGACCTGGGGGTGGGGGAGGAAGGCGATTCGTGATCGTGGGGGAAGGGTCAGACGTACGGATTCTTGTCCGGGTGGTACTTCTTGCTGAGCTTGCGGTAGGCGGACTTGATCTCGCGGTCGGAAGCCGACCTGCCGATGCCCAGGACGTTGTAGTAGTCCTCGGCGCAGAGGACAAGCTGGATGAAGCACAGGAGCAGCAGCAGCAGCGCTGCCCCTCGGAAGAACATCGTCGCTGTCCTCCTTTTTCTTCTTGGGGTGTACGGCTCGGGTGTAAGTGAAAGGCGAGGACGAGGACCAGGGATTCAGGAATTGATCGGGTAGATTCGACTCGGTGGGATGTTCGAAAAGTCTTTCCCGCGTCCTTGGAAAAATGAGCGACTAGAAAAGAATAGCAGGGCTCGAGGTGCGCAGTGTGCTTGGTCGAGTGCGCTGGCTGCTGCAAGGATTGTAGAATGGAGGCGTTCGGGACTGGCGACAGCTTGCTCGAAATGTAAAGTTCCAACGTGTTAAGAAGTGGGAGCTGCAAAGGTGCGATAAAGGATGTTATCGGCGGGATGTCATTGGATGACACTGGCTTCCGGTCTCGCCCCACCCCAGTGCGCCTGTGGAGCACTGTGAGGTTCAGACGACCTGCTGCAGAGAGACGCCACGGCTCCGCTACCCTAGATAGCTGAGGCCAAATCAGTACAGTTGCAATAGGTTGATGCTTTTGACAAAACAGAGAAAAGGATATCAAAACTCTGCTTGTGAATGAACCCTCGAACGTAAATCTTGTATGAAAAATGAGAATATAATCCAATAGACTTCAGCCTCTTAAGCCACTGTACGGCGTCTCTTAGTAGAGGACCTTGGTAGAAGAGATCTATGGCTACAAGAGTACCGACCAAGCTGCGCAAGGATTGCCCCACTTGTTTTTGCAGCATTGTGCTTTAGCAGTCCGCCCAACTTCTGCTACTGCAGGCTCCCAGTTCCAATAACAACACAACATCAACCCACCATGGCATCAAAGAAGTACGCTTTTCTCCCGATGGAGGTGGACGAGGTCGGTCCCGCAAAGGTGGTGAAGGACAAGAAGAAGCACAAATCGCGCCACCGCGAGCGCTCGCGCGAAAGGGAAAGGGACCGCGGCCGCAGCGAGAGGACATCCAGGCGGCGCTCGCGGTCGCCATCGCCAGCCCGCCCGTCGAAACAGTACCGCAAACGAGACGCCAACGACGATGACGACAGGTGGGCGGACGAGGAGCCCCCCTCGGATCTCGAAGAGGCCGCCGCCGGCGATGACGAGCCCGAGTTCCGCGAGTCCCCGCCGAAGCGCGTCAAGCTGAGCCACGACGACGGGGACCTGTCCGACGGCGCGCGGGAGGAGCTGGCGCGGCAGCGCGACATCGAGGAGCGCGAGGCGTTCGCGCAGCGGCTGAAGCAGAAGGACGACAAGCGCTCCCGGGGCGCGGAGGGGGGCGGCGGCAGGAGGGCGCCCGAGGACGCGGCGGAGCGCAGGGCGACGATGGAGGACCTGCGGCTGAAGAGCCGGCAGTCGTACCTCGGGAAGCGCGAGGCGGAGAAGCTCGCGCTGCTGCGGAAGCAGGTCGCCGAGGAGACGGCGGAGCTGCAGAGCGGCGTCCGGCTGTCGGAGCGGGAGAAGGCCGAGTTCGCCAAGAACCGCGAGATCCTGCGGCTGGCGGAGGAGCGGCTCAAGATCGACGACCACAAGGACGGGTACTACATACCGGAGGACTACATCACGGAGAAGGGCAAGATCGACAGGAAGAGGAAGGAGGACGCCATGTACAAGCGGTACGTGGAGAAGGACGAGTACGGGCAGGAAAAGTTCGTCACGGAGCACGAGGAGTGGGAGCGGGAGCAGGCCACGAAGGCCAAGGCGCAGATCCACCGCGCGGAGAGGGAGAACGACGACTACGCGTACGTCATGGACGAGGAGCAGTATATCAAGTGGAACCTGGGCTCGAGCTTGCCGGGCGAGGGCAAGCTGACCAAGGAGCAGCAGTTCCTGGCGGCGCAGATCGAGGCCGCCGAGAAGAAGCAGCTGTCGATCCAGGAGACGCGGAAGAGCCTGCCCATCTACCAGTACCGAGACGACTTCCTGGACGCCATCAGCAAGTACCAGATCCTCGTCATCGTCGGAGAGACGGGTTCCGGAAAGACGACGCAGCTGCCGCAGTACCTGCACGAGGCGGGATTCACCAAGAACGGCATGAAGGTCGGCTGCACGCAGCCCCGTCGAGTCGCCGCCATGAGTGTCGCCGCGCGCGTGGCGGACGAGGTGGGCGTCAAGGTCGGGCAGGAAGTCGGTTACTCGATCCGCTTCGAGGACAACACCAGCGACAAGACCGTGCTGAAGTACATGACGGACGGCATGCTGCTAAGAGAATTCATGACGGAGCCGGACCTGGCGGGGTACTCGGCCATCATGATCGACGAGGCCCACGAGAGAACGGTTCACACGGATATTCTGCTGGCTCTGGTCAAGGATCTGGCGCGAGAGCGGCCAGATCTCAAGCTGCTCATCTCGTCTGCCACGATGAATGCCGAGAAGTTCGCTGCCTACTTTGACGATGCCCCGATCTACAACATCCCCGGCCGAAGGTACCCGGTCGACATTTACTACACACCGGCCCCGGAGGCCAATTACCTGGCCGCGGCCATCACCACCGTCTTCCAGATTCACACAACACAGGGCAAGGGCGACATCCTGGTGTTCCTGACGGGACAGGACGAGATCGACGCCGCCGAGCAGCAGATCGCCGACACGGCAAAAAAGCTGGGCAGCCGCATCAAGGAGCTGGTCATCTGCCCCATCTACGCCAACCTGCCGTCCGAGCTGCAGGCCAAGATCTTCGAGCCCACGCCCGAGGGGGCCCGCAAGGTCGTCCTGGCGACCAACATCGCGGAGACCAGTCTGACCATCGACGGCATCGTGTACGTCATCGACCCGGGCTTCGTCAAGGAGAACGTGTACAACCCGGCCACGGGGATGGAGAACCTCGTCGTGACCCCCTGCTCTCGGGCGTCGGCGAACCAGCGCAGCGGCCGCGCGGGTCGCGTCGGCCCCGGCAAGTGCTTCCGCTTATACACCAAGTTCGCCTACATGAACGAGATGGACGAGTCCCCGATGCCCGAGATCCAGCGCACCAACCTCAACGGCGTGGTGCTGCAGCTCAAGTCGCTCGGCATCAACGAGCTCCTCGACTTCGAGTTCATGGACCCGCCGCCGACCGAGGCCCTCATCGGCGCGCTCAACAACCTCTTCGCCCTGCAGGCCCTCAACCACAAGGGCGAGCTGACCAAGATGGGCCGCCAGATGGCCGAGTTCCCCACGGATCCCATGCTCGCCAAGGCCGTCCTCGCCGCCGACAAGGAGGGCTGCGTCGAGGAGGTGCTGTCCGTGGTTTCGATGCTCTCCGAGGCGTCGGCGCTCTTCTTCCGCCCCAAGGACAAGAAGATCCACGCCGACTCGGCGCGGGCGCGGTTCACCGTCAAGGAGGGCGGCGACCACCTCACGCTGCTCAACATCTGGAACCAGTGGGTCGACAGCGACTTCTCGCCCATCTGGTCGCGCGAGAACTTCCTCCAGCAGCGCTCCCTCACGCGCGCGCGCGACGTGCGCGACCAGCTCGCCAAGCTGTGCGAGCGCGTCGAGGTGACCCCCTCGACCTGCGGCGCGAGCAACCTGCTGCCCATCAAGCGCGCCCTCACCGCGGGCTTCTTCCCCAACGCGGCCCGGCTGCAGCGCAGCGGCGACAGCTACCGGACGGTCAAGAAGAACGCCACCGTCTACGTGCACCCGAGCTCCGTGCTCATGGGCGTCGACCCGCCCGTGAGGATGCTGGTCTACTTCGAGCTCGTGCAGACCACCAAGGAGTACATGCGCAGCTGCATGCCCATCGAGCCCCGGTGGCTCGCGGAGCTGGCGCCGCACTTTTACAAGAAGGGGGACGTGGAGGCCATGGACGAGAAGAAGATGCCCAAGAGCAGGAGCTACGACCGGTAGTTGGCTGTCTGTCGTCAGCGTCTTCGAGGGGGGAAAAGGAGGATGGGGAGAATGGGAAGATACTGTCATGTCTAAAATGTATGCAAAAACGTGTTCCAAGAAGATATTTAGCCGGCGAGACAGGTACAAAAGTTGCATTACATGGGAACGAGGAGGAAAAAAAGACGAGATTGGACTTTTCCATGTCGTCCCTCATTTCTGTCTATTTCGTCCCTCACTTCTGTCCATTTTGGCCTCCACCTCGGTTTCTCAGTTTCTCCTACCGTGAAAAGGGTACCAGCAGGGTCGCATGACCAAAAAACAACTTCCTTAACTTGGGCATATTCTTCTTTTTTTGTCCGGGCTCGTGGTAAGGTAAAAGGCGGCTGACATGCGTTTGTGTGGGCTGCTCCCCAGGACAGGACCGGCGGGAGACTTGGCGCGGGACATTGCGTCATCGTGTCTTTGGATGGTACATTGCGTGAGCCTTTTTTTTTTTTTTTTTTTTTTGTGAGATCGTATTCGTCACCCCCCGTCTCTGTACCTATCCAACACCACTCTCTCTGCAACTGCGTAGCTAGGCGTCCCCAAGTACCTTCAGTGGGATTGGTACGACCTAGGTAGTTATCAAAGGCTTCATGTGCTTGCGGTCGTCGCCCGTCGTCGTCGTTGTTGTCGTCCGTCATCGTTGTTGTTGTCGTCCGTTTTTACAGAAGAGCTAAGCAATTTGGGGGGGTGTTGAAACTAGAGAAGGGGGCGACGAATAAGATCTCCCAACTCCCAACGCTGCTGCATCGTTCCCGAGGCGTTGGAGGCGACCGTTTTCTCTAATAATCTCCTGCATCCTGCTGCCGGGCGAGAGTGTAAAAGAGGTTCGGACTGATTGTCCGTGGACGCTTGTCACAGTCGCTCGCAAGATCACATGCGAAACCACTTTCATGGCCAATTCAATCAAGTCCCGAATCGCAATCTTTTGATTTTTCCTCGTCTGCGCCTGGAAAGGCAGGCCGACGGCGGCAAGAAACGCTACTGGTCCCAAGCCCATACTGCTTTGCAGTGACAAGAAACTGCGCTTCCCCTTCGCCCAAGCTGTACACACTCTGCCCTCTGTCTCTCTCATACTCATCCACCTCATCGAGGCATTGATCTTTGTTTGCCCAACTCCAAAACTTCCCTTGTCGATAGCAAGTAAACAGATAGAACCAAAACGCGACGGTATCCCTCCCCAGTCAATTTCATGAGACAGCCTCCCCGGGGTAATCTGTGGCTGCTCGCTCGAAGAAGGAAAAACGGTGTAAGTGAGTTTTGTGAAAGTGTGAAAAAAAGGTGAACGCGCAAAAGAACTTCAACTTTGGTATCAAGGGTTCCTCCGTTTGCCTCCGACTCCGTATCAGTAAATTGTAGTGTGTTTCTTGCTGAGGTGCGATCGATATCAACCCGTTTCGCGGGACAATGACGGGAGTGACATTCATCGCGACGGCCCCTCTATCGGGCTCGTGGGCAAGCTCCGGACCCCGCTCAGATCCGTGCTTCCCGTGCGTCTGAGCGCCTGCGACATGGTCTCAATGTTCAGGTCGCCGCTCATGTTAAGATTGTGGTGCGACGAGATGGGGCTCCCGATGGGCTTCCGGACCGGGGACATTTCCAGCCCCTTGATGGATCCGGGGTTGCTGGTCGGCGGGGAGGTGGCCGGCTGCGACGACACGGGCGACCGAATGGGCGACGGCGACCGGGCGTTGACGGAGGACAGGGAGGTCAGCCCGGCAACGTGGACCGAGTCGCGGGAGCCCGCAGCACCAGCGTGGCCACCCTGCTCGGCCTGCACGACGTCGGCGAAGGAGATGAAGCTGAGTCTGCGCACGTCGGCGTTCTCGAACGAGCTGTAGTTGGAGGCGTCCTCGCGGTCGGCGAAGGCACGAAGCTCCTCGGTCCAGGAGGCGGCCATCGAGTCGGGCGGATGCGGCGTGCCGCTTGCGGCGCCTGTTACGGCGGCGGCAGCGGGCTGGTGCTGAGCATGGGTGACGATCTCGACGCTGTCCGGATCGAGGTGGTCGTCCGTGATGGCTTCAGAAGACGCATCCAGGACAGGTGGGATGTGGTTTTCCGTCTGGATGTGAGACGGGATTGCGGGCGATTGCGGCTTGATCGACATGTTATCGACGTCGCGCTCGAAAATCTGAGAGCCGGCGGGAGATGGGACGCGCGGTGAGCTGGAGATGCCACGGCCGGGCGACGAGGGATGGACGTAGGGGCGATCGCCTCTCGTGGGCGAAGCGGCCGATCGAGCAGAAGCTCTGGAGGGATCCCTTGACAAGGAGGGATTGCTGGTGACGGTCGAAGCGTGGGGCTTGGCGGTGGCCGACGATGACGACTTGCTGGAGACGTTGGAGTCTTCCTTCTTCTTGCCGAAGCCGAACAGTCCCTTCACCTTGTTCTTGACATCTTTCTTGCTGGCGTCGGCCTCAGACTCATGATGGCTCGAGGCGGCGCGGGGTGTCGCATCACCAGCGAGCAATTCGGCACCAACGGCGGCGACAGTGGGGTTCTGGAGCGCGATAGGGCCGCCCGTAACCGGCGCAGGGTCCGGTAGACTCATTGCGATGGAGGTGAGCTAGGGTGGACTTTGGGGAATGTGCCGGGTGCTGTAGCAAGGTAGTCGGCGTTGGTTGTTTGGTGATTCCGGTGTCGTGCACTTCGGTTTGCTGATTCTGTCTCTGAAAAAAAGGGAACAAGAGTTAACGGGTGTTCCAAGTAGGGGACCCTGACGTTTTGAGGTTATTATGTAGGTCGGGGAGGAAGAGGGGGCAAGAGGGACAAATTCTGGGAAACAGGTGGTGGGGGGACAATAGATTGGCTTGGTGACCCTGTGACCCTGACGTCGATTCCCGCGATTCGCCCTTTTCGGGTCACTGCAAGGGAAAGGAAAGTGGAAGGGGGGAAGAATTTGGGGGTGTGCGGCGATTGTCGCAGGAACATGGGCAAGCAGCAGCAAGTAGGCTAGCAAGTGACGGCCAGCCAGCCGAGCAGGCATTATTAGCAAGCACGGCGGAGACTGCCACCCCATGCCATGCAAGAATGCAAGGCAAGAAGATAGGTACTTCTTTTCGAGCTGCCGACGGGACGTGGAGGCACGGAGGGGAGGGGAGGGAGGGGTGGAAAGCGGGCGGTTGATGCTATCGAGATGGACATACCAGAAGGTGAAGGTACCTGACAGACAGAAAGGGCCGGACCAAGGTAGACTCGAGTGGCCTGGTCTGGTCTGTGGTAATGGGCGCAGCTTCCCGGGCTCGATTTCGGGTTCTGACTTTTTGGGAGGGATTGCGAAAGGGCTAGCCGGATGGATGAGAATGGGATGATTTGCACGGGCTCGTTGGTGTTGCTTCGGAGAAGGATAAGAGAAGAGAGAGCTGGAGGCCGTGTGACGCAACGGTGGAAAGCGACGAAGCAATCAGGTTGGTCGCTTGCCCCTGCTTCCTGCTTGCAGCGTGTGAGTGTGATGCGCGTGAGGTGCCTGCCCTGAAAGCTGAGGGTGTGGTTCGGCTGTGCTGAGCTGTGCTGTGCTATGCTCCTACTGCTGCTCCTCCTACAGCTGATGAACTGCGCAATTCAGGTCGGAATTGCTGCGTGATGAATCCGTCGTAAGGCAGGATGGATGGATGGATGGACGAGCTGGTAGGCAATGTATGCGGGTGCTCCTGTTATGCCTGCCTGTTGTGCTGTGCCTTGCTGATGCGGGTGTTACTGACGGTTGAGGATTGATGGTCGGCGGTCGGCGTTGTTGGTGGTTGGTTGGTGGGGCAAAAGTCCCTTCTTCTTGCTGGCCAGGCGGCCTGATGAGAGGACCGTTGCAGATGCCTTGAGGAGGTCACAGGTGCAGCCGGGAAAGAGGCACGAGATGGGCGGGATGCCGTGTCTATCGGCTGTTAACAGAAAGAGCGGAGGATGTGATGTGATGTGGTGAGAGCATCCGGAAACGAAGGGAACCAGGAGGAAAAGGAAAGAAGGAGGAGTGGGAGGGGATGGACACGGGTGAGGTATTATTGTTTCCGTCAGGAGCTTTGGTCCATGAGCACCAACCCAACACCTCAAGTTTTTTTTTTTCAGTCAGTCGCTTTCTTATTGATTTTTTATTTTATCTTTTTTATCTTCTCCCTGGTTTGATGTTCGTGCTAGTACGAGTAGCTGGGCGAGGAAAAGCTACTAGGAAAGGTACTCGAGGTGTCAAAGTACTTTGCCCGACCAGCTCACGTCCTTCCTCCTCGAAATGCCGTACCTCACCTAATGCAATCTCACCGAACAGATACCTCGCAGTACCCTCGTCCGGATACTACGGATACATACTCACCCAAGTCACTCGCCCGTCATCGTGCGCCTACCAGCTCGTGAAAGGGGGCCACTGCCACCATCACGGCACCCCGTACTATAATGAAATGCTGTTTAGAGTTCGGACATTGACGGCGGCCATGTCACCTGTCGGTCGCCTACCACGTCAAAGTCGACCGAGATGCAGAGCACTTGCGTCCTTCCCCTCCCACGCACGATCCGAAGTGAAAGGACTTTCGTCCGTATCCTGCAGTGCAGCTTCTCATCCGAGGCCCTTTTCGATGGCTCCAGTCCAGTCAAGCCTACCTAGTCCTGACACTGACGCTGGCGTTGGCGTTGGCGTCAGGGGGATCATCGCTCACCTAGTGTTTCCGTACCTAGGTAGCTACTGCTTACACTAATACCGCTCACTACACTAATAATACCCGACTCTCGAAACCGTAATCCTGCAATTCCATCCAGCTCAGTCCAGGTCCTGGCGTATCCCCTTTGCTCACTACTTACACGACGGCGGCATTTTCAGGAGTTGCGGGCTCCATCGCAGGAAACAATCTCGACCTATCTCGTGTCCATCTCCCTCACCATCAACACGGCCGGATGGATACGCGGGGAACCGATGCCAACGCCTCGCATCGCTGGCGTGTGTCGAGTTCCAGGCCGTTGCGTGGGCTGACTTTGGTCTGTCCATGGTCCGCGTGTCAATTGTTTGGAACGCGCTCTTCCCTTTCCCTTTCGTTCCGTTTCGTTTCTTTTTCGTCTCTTAGGGCCTCTCACTCTCGTCTGTTTTGTTTACCCTCCGTTGGTCCCGGTCTCCCTTCCTCGACTGGACGCGTCTTGTTGCTTTTCCCATGAATCTCTCATTTCCCCTTCGGCATAGTCAGCTCTTGACTCACATCTACTGTCTTGCCTCTTTCGGCCGTCGCTGCCAAGTTTTCCCTCTCGCTTGCACCCTTAGCTCGCAATGCGCACTCACTCGACCCAACAACACCAGCACACGTTGGCAAGTTGGACCCTGAGAACCCCTCTTGCGTTCCATTCTTATGCCATGGCAAGGTACGGAAACACAGAGATTCATTGTCTTAGACCCAAAGCGCCTCACACCTACTTCTTCGGGTCTCTGTTCTATTTTTCTCGCATCCCAATGTCCCCGCCCCGGCACGCTAGCCGTGGCCCAATCATGCCGAGAAATGCTGCTGTCGCGGAACGTTTCGCCGTCCTCGGTGACTTTGCCATAGCTCTCCAAATGCCTTCAAAGTCGAGGTAGCTACATCCCGGTGCTTGTACTGGCACGACGGGCTATTGACTCGCGCATCTCTTGGGCAACATCAGCAGCACGCTGCACCATCACAACCAAAAACGCCAGTGCCAGATGGCAGACCGCAGGACTTCCCGGACTGCTCCAGGCTTTTCTCGTCCTCGATTACCCCCCTTGGAACGGGGCCAGCCCCCGTCTGAAGTAAACTACCGTCGACCCCAGATCCTTTCCCGGCGGGAGTTCTGGAGCAACTGCCAACGACGATCTGGGAGCCCCGTAAAAACGAAGCTTCCATCGAATAAACGACGCAGAGGGGCATTCCTTGCTCGCCTTGTTCAGACGAAAAAAGCCGCTGCCCTGCAGCTCTTGCACATCTCTTGTCTCCCAGAAACCACGCAGCAGTCTCGGCTCTGCCAACTCCCACATCAAGTTCCCAGTTTTTCGCCTTGCTCCGAGGTTTATTCGACACATCCCCTTCCCTTTCTAGCTTTACCGCCCTTCGCCAGGCTGTCAGGCCGAGGCCTCGTCTTTCTCCTCTGAGGATCGTCCTCCCCACGGGTCCCAGAAAACGTCCCCATGTGCCCGTCTGATGACCTTTGTAGGGCGGCAAGGCGGGCAGGATGCTACCTTGGCAAAAGGGCGAGATCGATACACGCCTGACAGAGGCCCAAAAAGAAAGCAACGTCGGCATCTTGTTCACCAATACTTTGTATTCAACCCCAGGGAATGAAAGCAAAACGACGGTGATGACGACCCAAAAAAGGGTCCCTTCAGGCAGAAGAACACCGCCCCGCCAATCCCTGTGTCAATCGGGCTTCCCGCCTTGCCTTGATTGGCGCCTTTCGAGGCACGTCACCGGCCTCTGCATGAACAATGCCATGGCAGCATAGTCGAAGAAATCGGGGTCGTCCAACTTTTCAGGCGTTCCACCAGCTTCCGTCAGGGTCTGTTTCTTTTCGTTGCAGTCCAGGCGAAGGGGGAATAACAGCCCAACACCAAGGGTGCTGCTGAAAACACCGCCTCGCCATGCACATGCAACCAACAACCAGCCTCGCAATAATAGTCTCTTCCCCAGCCCAGGATGTGATACCGCCTAAAGATAGCAACACGGACCAGACAGAGGAAATTCACACCAAGACCTTTCACAAAGAATCTTGGCTGGCCGGGCCGCGGTTGCAGATGCCAATCACGTGTGCTGTAGACGCGGGTGAAAAGTATGTGAAACGAGCCGATGTCGAGAGTTGGCGGATGTTCTTACGCAGCAACCGTTTTAAGCCTTCCTCGCGGGAAACGGCTGCGTAAGAGGTCAAGAGCCGATGTTTGTGGTCAACGCTGATCAGGGGTTGGGACGGTCGGGAGGATTGACCGCAGACGTCACCAATAAGACTGACACCCAGCAGCGCTTGCGCTGGCACCTGAGCACCAACGGCAGCAGCAGCACGCACGGAGGGAAGCCAAGGTGAACCTTGGCAGGTTCCACCATCTCGGATCCAGCCGTGCATCGGCAATGCAGAAGACACGTGTGATATCATGTGATCTTATCAACGACTTACATAATCCAGCTCTTCCGTATCTCGGCCCCATGTCCTGAACCGAACTTACCCCGACTTAGGTAAGCTGACAGAGCTCCCTTTCGGGACAGCTCGCCCCATCCACCATTACCTAAGCCAAATTTCCAGGTCTCCGAAAAACTTCAATGTCTGGCACACGACGAGGCTCGTTCGACGGAAAGCTCACCACAGCACGCGACAACACCCGAGCCAACCCCCATCCCGCCGACACCCGCCGCCTCCGCGATCTCCCTCCGAAGCGACGCTGGACGTGCTGTGATCACTTCTCTCGCAATTGGTCCCTCGATCTCAGCCCGGAAGCCATCCGACAAAGGGACCTAGACCGCACCACGCACTCGCATACACACAAAGCCACATCACCATGGAAGCGAGGACATTAACCAGGCCAGCCACCGCCGCGCTGGCCACCCTCCTCCGCCCGGCCCGCGTCCAGTGCCGCGGCCACAAGACCACCTCCCGCACGAAGAAGTCGCTCAACATCGCGCCTCATCCGGACTTCCTCCCCTCCGCCAGCCTCGGCGGCGGCCACACCATCCTCGTCAACCCGCCCTCGGCCGCGCCTTCGGTCTACCACACGCCCTTCAAGTTCCTGCCCCCGAACGACCCCCGCCGCCGCGCGAACCTCTCCTCCCTCTTCAGCAAGACCGTCCCCAACGACTCGTCATCCTCCTCGTCAACATCCTCGACGCCCCTCCCGCCCGCCATCAACGTGCCCGCCCGCGGCGCCAACCCGCGCTACCACCTCACCAAGGACGACGTGGCCGAGATCCGCCGCCTCCGCGCCGCGGACCCCGTCAAGTGGAGCGTCACCGCCCTCGCGCGCAAGTTCGACTGCTCCGAGGTCTTCATCACCATCTGCACGCCCGCGCCCCGGGAGCACAAGGAGCGCCTGGCCGCCAAGCTCGAGGCCGTCAAGGGCCGGTGGGGAAGCATCCGCTCCAAGGCCCGCGAGGACCGCTCCCGCCGCAAGGAGATGCTCTTCAAGGGCGAGTTGTAAGGCAGTGTGGCCTTGGATCGATGTGACGCATACCAGGGGCTTGCATTATCGTTCCGTTGGGAAGGGGAGTTGCTAGGAAGGCATTTTTCTGACAGGAGGACATCTACGTGTAAAGGACGGCGGATGAAGGAAGGGCTTTGATGTTCTGTACCACCAACACGGGAACAAACTCACGGAAAGCAGCGGGTGTGTTGCAATCTACGATGCCTATTTTTTTTCTTCTGTACCATCACGTCGGAGGCGGCGGCAAAGGTTGTCAGTCCAAAAAAGAAAGAGAGAAGGGGCTTCGGGGTAAGGTTGGCACTTGTAGGATACAGAGTCGAAAACAGCGAGAGAGGGAAAGAGAGAGAGAGAGAGAGATGTCTGCCCGGAGCCCTAGGCAAAAATGAGAGAGGAGAGAAGAAGTATGTGAGGCAGAGCGAGAGAGAGAGAGGAGAGAGCGCTAAACACACACCCAACCATCTATCTGTACCAATGAATACAAAACGATAACACTAAAACTCCCATGGAGCAACGGACTCGTGTATAATTCTTCTTCTTGGGACATCTTATCCATTAACCTCCCTCCTCTAGTGTTCGACGCCCCCTCTAAGGTGCTTTCTCGAGGACTGACACTGTTGAAGGCTCTATGGGCTTCTAGTCGTCCTGCTTACTATCGTCGTTGTTGTTGTCGTCGTCGTTGCTGTCGTCCGTTGTCATTGTTATTATTGTTATAGGAGAGCCGAGTCACTTTGAGGTGGTAGATACCAGAGTAGGGGGTGATGGATACCATCTCCCTTCTTCATCTTCGTCGTATTATGCTCGTCTTTTATTCAACGATTTTCGGTGCGAGGATCGGCGCGACGTCAAAAGAAATCTCTAACTTCATAACTATTGTAAATCTTCGGTCCCGACCTCTTCGATTGACCACTCCATCTCCCCTTTTTGGTGTGTTCCCCTTCTCTTTTTATCGTCATGTGTCGAGTCGGGGGGAGGAGCTGGCTGTTCCACCTCCCTCCCCGGCTGTTGCGAGTGTCTCCTACACCGCTGCTCGGTGGCCATATATAATAACCACTACCTAAAGGAAAGAGAGAGAGAAAAGGACCAACGTCATTATACCCATTAACCCAAAAGAAATGTCATACCCAATAATGTTCTCGCACCATTTACGCCAGGGGCACCTTGACGCCGGCCTTCTCCAGGTCGTCCTTGCCGGGGATCACGCGCCAGCACCAGCCGCACCAGTTCCTCCTCAGGCCCTTGACCTCGCGGCTGAGGATGTTGTGGTGGCTCTTCTCGTCGTCCCACTCGGGCACGCACGCGCCGACTTTCACCATCCTCACGAGCTTGGTCTTGACGACGCCGCCGATGCCCTCGATCTCGTGCCTCTCGTAGCCGGGGCCGAGCTGCGGGCTCGGCGTCCGCTCGTAGCGGGGCCGGTTGAGGTGGAGCCCATCCGTGGCCGTCCACAGGCTCGAGCTGCTGGTCGCCGCGTCCTCGGCGTCGCAGTCCGTCTCGTTCTCGCGCTCCTTGGCTCCCGCGCAGGCATGCTCGCGCCCGCAGATGACGCCGCGGTCGCCCTCGCCGATGCCCGTGCCGAGGCCGCCGAGGACCTCACCGTAGTGAGCGCGCCATTTCCAGATGCTGCACAACCCTTGTCAGACGTTGGTGCTTTTCGAGAGCAGGGTGATGAGAGTCGGCCGGGAGATATACATACCGCTGATAGTCATTGTCGGCACCGCGCATGCTCCTGCCGCAGGGCTGACACAGCCAGACGCCGTCGGATTCGCACTTGCATATCTCGCGTTGCACCGCATCGTCGAGAAGCGACGTCTCGGGGTCCAGGGCGGGGCTCACGAGCGTCGCCATGGGCACCTTGGTGCAAGGCTTGCACAGCCTGCGATGGCGCCCGCGGAGAGCCATCGAAGCCGGCGGCTTGATGGCGCAGTTCTGTTGTTACGTGTCAGCGGTCAACTGTACTGGCGTTCCCATCTCGACTCCTCCCCGAGCCAGCGCCGCGCAGCCCTCGTCAGGGGGTGGTTTCTGAGGCCACGTCCAAGACACTCCCCTTCACACCTGGATGAGGGAGGGCCCTCTCGGGGCGAGGGCCGAGGGCGCGCGGCACGGCGTAGGACGGCATACCCTGCACACGACGGTCCTGCACCTCCGACACTCCGCCACCAGATCCCGGGCGCAGCTGCCGCTCTTGCCGTTGTAGTTCCTGCCGTCTTCCATGTAGTACCAGTTGCCGGCCCTCGCACGGAAGCGGAACGTGGACTCCGGGTCGACGGGGGCGTCTTCGTTGGAGCAGTGCAGCGTCCCCGACATGAGGGCGTTGCGGTACTGCAGAAGGCCGTAGCGGATCAGGCGCGAGGTGCGGGCCAGGCTGTCGAGGGTGTTGAGGTCGATGTTCTCGGCGATGGCCATGACAATGCTGCAGAAACAAACCACTCGCGTCAGCTGATCCGGCGTGCCGGGGGGGAGAGCAAAGAAGCTTACGGATAACAGCCAAAAGCCTCGGTGGCCGGACTCTGGAACGTCGGCGTCAGCGTCGGCGTCAGCTCCAGCTCCGGCTCCGGCTTCAGCACGGGAGCCGCGATGGGCACAACGACGGTAGCCATTGGAGGTTTGACGAGGTCGCGTCTAAAGTCGAGGCTCCGGGACTCGAGCTTATCTGTGAGGGCGGCTGCTGCTGCTGCCAAGCGACGTGCCTCGATAACGTGGAGGGGCTCTGGTTCCTCTTCGAGATCGACAAAGACGACCATGCTGGGCAACGATCGGGGCGGCCTGCAGGACACGTCGCGGGTATTTGATCGATTCCCGAGGGGGCGCAGACGAACCGGCGCTTGCTGCTCGAGCTTGCGCTTTGGGTCTCGGTTTTTGACGCCCGAGCCGAGCTAAGCTTGGAGCTCGGCTGAGCTGCTGGTCTGATTGTGATGTGAAGGGCGGGGTGGGGGTGGTCGAGACTTCACTTGCTCCCCGATACCGCAGCTGGTTCCCGGGGTGAAGGGGGCAATGACGCAAAGTAGATCAGGGTAGATCCAGTGGAGATGTGGGCATGCAAAAGAGGAAAGAGTACGAGTAAAGCAAATGGGAAGGGGAACCGGCCAAAGCAGACGACATTACAGGATAGGAGCAGCAGCGATTGAGTCCATTGCAGTCGACAGAGGTCGAGACAACGGAGCCGGGGGGTTGGGGGTTGGGTGGGTGGTGGACGGGTGATGGAAGGATGATGTTCGATGTCGCCAGGGGAGGGGGGGGAGGCCCGACGTTCTTCGCACCCGGACTGGAAGGTCCAGGCCAGATTTGGATCAGAGGATTCAAGAATAGATCACCCGCGCTCACCTCGGCGACTAAGACCAGCCCAGCGCGACCTGTGACCTGAGACCTGGCTGGCGGAGAACGCACAGTCGCCCGCTGTTAGCGCTGAACACCTGGACACAGTGCCGACCGATTGCCTAGACACGGGCGTTCCCTTGCTCGGTTAGTAAGCATCGCTACTCTAGCTCAACGTCGGATCACCAACGGCGATGGATTCTTCCCCTCAAATGCCACTCCAACCTTTCTGTTGCCATGTGGAAGTAGGAGTTTTACATGACCCAACTGTTTCCAGATCGTATTATGTCAGAATAAGTCACGAATGAGGGACAACGGAGACCGACAGGCTTCTCAGCAAAGCTCAAGTCCACTACGGAGACGGACAGACAGACTTCTCATCGTAGCTCAAGTCCACGCTGGATACGGACAGACCTCTCAGCAAATACATGGTGCGCGAGTTTCAAGAAATTCTGTCCGCATCAAAGGTCAGCGAGCGTTGGCTTTCATTTATACAAAAGCAGACTTGAACGCTCAAATTGGCAATTCAATTTCTTGCGCTCCTTGGTATTCGTTCCATGTCGTGTGGTCCTCCATTGCACACTTTGCTCCTCTACACTTGAGGAAGCGAGGTAAGGCTCCCGGACAACCAGGTCCCATACGCCTATTAGGTCTCGACCACAGCATCAACTCACTTGGCGGCGTTAACCAAGCGCCCGAGCGAGTCATTCTTCTGGTTGCCACCAGCGTTCATCTTTTCCATTTTCCTCTCTTTGATTTGTGGTGTATGTCTTGCAGTCTCGATCTAGAGATTGTCGTCGTCCGTCATATCTATCACTGTCCGTCATCGTCCGTCATCTTTATCACTGTCCGTCATCGTCCGCCGTGTTCTGTTTCTTCTTTCTACAGAGGTACTGAATTGTAGAAGACACATGCAGGAGCGACGTGGGCCCGTGCCAACCAACCTAACCTAGGTGCCTAGGTGCCTAGGTGTTAAGTACCTAGGAGAAGAACAGTCAACAGGGGGGAAGGTACTATTGGTTGAGTATTCTCAGGTTTGGAAGGAACAAGACACAACATCATTTTCAAGTCTGGAAGGAATAACCCAGACGTAGCAGACCCCGCCCCAGATCTGTTGCTCTGTGGCCACCTCAGCATTTACAACACATGGAGCATGTGCAAATCTTTTTCCCGTGGCCCGGCCGTCTAATGCCCGTCGAAAGGTCGCAGGCTCTCTTCCAAAGGCCTGAAATCGTTTGAGCAGACGCGTCTGGGCCTCTTGCCCAGCCCAACAACACCTCGGCCGAGACATTCGACCTCGATCTACTTGTCTGAAAGATTACCCATCTGCCTTATCAACAAGATTTTATACACGACCCAGCTCCCGACATTCATCCCGACCTTCGAGCAGCATCCAAAGACACCCGCCAACCTCGTGATACGACCACCGCCCTAGGTCCGCCCAGAGACATTCTGTCGTATCGAAGCCCCTTGCACGCGATTAGGCTGTCCGGGCCCTGCGAGTCGTTGCCGAAGCCGACGATCAAGTACCACTGCACATCACGACCTAGTGTTTTTTCCCGCCTCCAGGGAAGAATCGCAGCGGAAGCGTACATGATATCCATCCGGACTTACTGTCGATCTTTGTAGGTCCTTTTCTGTGTCTATCTCAGCCGGTCTATCAGAACGCCTAGGTATGGAGACGCTCCTGCCCCTAGACTCCTCTGGAGCTAATTAGCTGTGGCTAGTCATTCTAAGAAGAACTTTCTCCTCCGCCCACTTCCTCGCGAGGTCGTCGCCTCTGCTTGCTTGCTTCATTCGTTTTTTTCTCGATAGGACCCTTCGCATCGACCCCTTCAACGGCCCTTTTCTCCCCGTGGGTTCTCCAACGTCGATTAAAGCGTCGCAGTGAAGCATTCCCCGCTGTTCTGCAGCACCGCTCTATGACATACTCTTGTCACTGTCGTCCGTCACTGTCGTCCGTCATTGTCGTCCGTTACTGCCGGATATAGCTCCGATATTTGCGCCAAGGCAAAGCCTCTCCAACGAATTCTGGGTTGCCCACTTGCAACAACGTCAATCAACTCATGTCTGCCCGGCGATATGATTATCACCTCTTAGACGAACGATTACGTTTAAGCCCACTATCGAATGACTAACGACGACACGATGGCGCCGCCGAACCTCATCAAGGACGATGACAAGACTAAGAGTCTCATGGAAGACACCGCCGGGGGCATCAAGAACGGAAGTGCCTACGCCTCCACCGTCGCTGTCGCTGCACGTGTCGTCGCGTTGGACGCCGCTGGCCGCACGGATGCTTGGAACACTGTTGAGGCCGTTAACGTTTCATAGTATGTTAAACGCCTCATGAACGATAATGCTATGCTTGCGGAGATCTGCGGCGTTGGCACTGACGACTTGCCTTCCAAGACCGCGCGTTTGGTCACGGTACATCGCGGAAACGATAAGGATTTGCCTAAAAGTTTATTGGGTTCCTCTTCTGTCTGTGTCTATCAAGACATCTCATTGCATTAAAAGTATCTAGTCAAAGTCGCAAGTCCCGATCTACAGTCTTCTCTCCCATCATCCATAGCTCTATGAGCCACGTAGATGGCTGCCTCGGTGGACCTGAATTGAAGCCGTGGGACACTTGTTTGGTGGCAATGCGCGACAACCTGTCGAGCGAACAGCAGCCATCCCCCTTTCCGTGCGACGACAGGCCGAGCGAGCAGCGGCCATCGCGCTTCCTGCGCGCCAAAGGCCAGCCCGGATGCTTCAGCAAAATAACAGAAGAGAGTTAGAAGGAAGAGAGCTTGCCATACAAAGAGCATGTTATACCTCGGGAGTTCTCGCGGCCATACCATGCTGGTCCCCTGTTGGGCGCCTGCCAACGATTCCCATCATAACTAATCCCGTTGTTACTATCGCCCGTTCCTGTCATCTATCAGCCATGTCGGTAACAGCGCACTTGCATGGGACAGGGCCTCTTCTGACTAGGTGCACACGGGGGTGCACATGTAGGATGGCGCATGATATTGTAGGTGTAGTATGGTGCTTGGAGGAGGTACCTTCCATCGCAAATACCTAAGTGGTCTCTACCTTGGTTGCCTGGATAGCTCATCGTACGAGTGGAATACACGAAGTGCCTATAAATCTGTCGCTGGTGCCTGGATGTGGTGTGTGCGCGGTCTTGATCGTGGCAGGCGCAAAGACACTGCCACCACCAACCCGAGTTGCCAACCCTTAGAGTCTCGAGAGCAACTGACAAGCGCAATGGCTCTCTAATCTTCCCAGGCGACTGCACAGTAACAGGTCAGCCGACTGTTTATCTCCTGATCTAGACCTCCAGCCATCTTCTTCTCTACATCCCATCTACTCTAGACTTCATCGACTTCCCACATCAAAGCCATCATCTCTCTTTGCGCGTCGGCCTCTCACAACTTCTACTGGGGAACCAAGGTCAACCCCCTGACAGGATTGCAACCAGATCTCTTCATCATACCACTGTTATGCCCATTTTCTGCGTCGCATCAAGTTTTCCACACTGCCACAGCAGCCAAAGACCCCAATCAATATCCAACCTCTTCACTATTGCGGCATCAACACCAGCGACTCAATAGCTTAACTAGTTGCGAAATATCGCAAAGAGCGCGCACTTGCACCCTTTATAGTAGGTCGGCTGCTATTTGCTGCTTCTTGTACTCGTCCTTAAACTGATACTTCTAGAGACAGATCTCCCATCGCAAGACCAGTTTTGGCCTGCCAGTCTCTGCCTCGGTCTCTGTCCTGGCCACTCGCATACTATCGACCTTCTCTGAATTCCGGTTCGCCCGCGATGCCACAATTGAGTTCAGAAGCTTGCCGATGCTCAGGATCAATACTTTCAACCGATGGATACATCAGTTCTGCCTAGATTCTTCCGGCGCACTCTCACAACTCCTCTTGTTCGCAACTCTTTGGCCTGCCACTCCCCTGGATGGCAATTCGTCTGGATCTCTTCCTCTCTCTCTTTTGGTCGGGTCTTCAACGACCAGGCAAATAGCGACGCCACCGCGTCCGTTGTTCAAGCAACATGCACAAGCAAGAGGTTCATCAATCCATCGATTCATCGCTCCCGTCTGAGCACCATCTTGGACGAAGCTCAAGGCACGCGCCAGCCTGCGCCAGGCCTTCCTTCCTTGCCTTTGCTCCTTTGCCTGCGGGACACAACCAACTCTGGATGTCCGCAGCTCCACTCCCAAGGTCTCGTCAGCCCAGTCGCTTCTACCCCTGGACGTCTCGACAGACTGCTACGCTCACCTGGCTTCAATCCGTCGGATTACTCGCCGCGAACCAGGCGCATTGTCAAAGCTCACGCCGGACCGATCATAGGGGTTTTTTCTCCTTTTTTCCCCTTGGAAGCTCATATCGACTGGCTTTCCACACACACACACACAGACAGACAGACACACACACACCAGCTATCCGCCGCATCAACTTCTGGCGCTCTACTTTCGGTTTCCGCCCTCCTCCTTGGAAAGGTCATATCTACCATTCTTCCACGCAATTAGGCCGTCCGGGCCCTGCGAGTTAGTACCGAAGCCGACGATCACATATCTCTACACGCCACGATCTTGTAGTATGCCGCCTCCAGGGACGAATCGCGGCGGAAGCGTACATGATATCCGTCCGGACTAACTTAGCCAAATGTGATATTAGTAGTATTTCTGCCCCATCATCAGTGGCCACTCTGCTTGTAGTAAGCCTCGAAGAATATCGTGACTTCAGCGCAACTCCCAGTGGCCTTTCTAGGTATCCTTTAAATACCATTCTTCCTTTTGAATCCAGTCTATTGTCCCAGAGTATTAGTGCCAGGTGGCAGTTAGAGCTTTGTTTAGCTTAACTATACTCCTCTTCACTGCTTGGGCTGTATCATAACAGAATAAGTCACAAATGAGGCACAACAGGGACGGACAGAATCTCAAAGTGAAGGGACGGAACTCCCGTCAGTGATGGTATTGGGGGGAAAAAACTACGGAGTTAGACTCCGGGCTGGGAAAAAGCGGGAAGAGAAAACACCAGCAGAAAAAACCCCTAGCGTCGAAGAATGTTGAAGATTCCTCGGGCCGCGCGCCGGGCGAAAAGCCGCAAGAGAAGGGCCAGTACCCAGCCGGCCAGCCAAATGCCCAGGAACTTCCAGTACAGGTATCTCCGCTGCTCCAGAGCGGCAAGAACCCTCTCCAACTCGGCATTTCTCGCCTCCATCATGGCGGCGTTCTCTCTGATAGCGCGGGCCAAGCGCTCGAGAACGACGACCAAGTCCTCGTTGGCGTCGTTCTCCTGGATGATGTTGGCGTCCATCTTCTTCTCTGTCGTCTCTGTTGTTCTTCTTCTTCTTCTTGTGGAATCTTGGTGGGTGCCTGTGTAATCTCAGTTAGCAGTGGACAAAGAAGAAAAAGAAAGAAAAGAGCAAAACTCGGCGGGCGATCAGACGCATTTTAGAGAGATGTGGGTAAGTACGTACCGAAGGAGAAGGATAGCTACCTACCTACCAACCTACCTACCAACCTACCTACCAACCTACCTACCAACCTACCTACCAACCTACCTACCTACCTAGGTACCTAAGGAAGGTACCAAACTTGGAACATTTTCAGGTTTGGCAGGAACGAAAGATGGGCATGTCTGTTGCTCTGCAGTTCCCTCAGCATCATGTAGCGGAGCCTGATGGCAGATCCCATGCCTGGGGGCAGTCTAATGCTCATCACGAAGCCCCCAAGGTTGCATGCCCTTTGCGAATGCCCGAATCTCCTCGAGCAGACGTGTCTTTGACATTTTGTGGCACCCACGACACCCCGAACGAGACCTTCGTCACGGCCAAGATCTACTTGTCGTATCGCGGCTTCAGCGCCGCTTCCGGTGGCATTTCTCTCCTTTAATATCATTCTGACCTTTCTCATATCTTACCTTTGGGTAGTTGGAGCGTTATTTGGCCAAGGTTACTATGCTGCTCTTCACTGCTTGGGTCGTATCACAACGGAATAAGTGACGAATGAGGCACAACAGAGACGGACAGAGCAAAGTACGATTGTATTTATACCATGGTAAAGACACTTCTAGTCTCTAGGCAGGAAAAAAAAAAAAAAAACTCGAAAAAAAAAAAAAAAACCTCCTACTCTGAGTGCGACTTTTTGAGGACTCCCACGGCCGAGGACGGCAGAGAAACGGACCGGAGACTGGCGGACCGGGCGAGAGGGCGGGGGGCGAGCCGGACGACGGGCGGGAGGCTGGACCGGGGGGGGCCGGGCCGGACGGCGGGCGGGATGCCGGACTGGGGGGGGCGGGGCCGGACGGCGGGCGGGTTGGCGGGCGGGTTGGCGGGTTGGGGGCGGGGCCGGACGGCGGGCGGGTTGGCGGGCGGGTTGGCGGGTTGGGGGCGGGGCCGGAAAACGGACATGTCCCGGAACTCTGTGCCCGGATTGACGGCCGGCCGCTCCTCGTCGGCCGCGTTGGCCTTCTCGCGGCGGCGGCGGCGGCAGCAGCAACAACGGAGTGCCGCAAACCAGGTGCGGCGGCCCTCGGCCGAGAAGAGGGGCGGGAGGAGGGCGCCGAGCAGGGCGGCGACCAGACACGGAACAAATGCCATTAGGAAGAGTTCCGTCCGGCTGTACCCCACAACAGCAGCAGAAATATCAGCCAGATGGCCGTTCTGGATCTCCATGTTCTTGTTCTGGATAGCGTTCTGGATGGCCATATTCTTGTTCTGGATGACCTCGTTCTCGTTCTGGGCCTCAAGGGCATTGGCTATTCTCTTGACTAAGTCAAAGAGTTCCTTGACCTGGGCGGCGTCCATCGTCTTCGTCGTCGTCGTCGTCGTCGTCGTCGTCGTCTTCGTCGTTGTCGTCGTCTTCGTCGTTGTCGTCGTCTTCGTCGTTGTCGTCGTCTTCTTCTTCTTCTTCTTGGGCTATCTAGTCACAGGTCAGCAGTGGACGAAGAAGAGAAGAGAGAAAAAGAAACAAAAGGGGCGGGGGAGAAGATTTTTGATGAGACGCAGCAACACAGTGAGACGGGACTGTCAATGGGGAAGGAGCTTCAGAGGCCTCATCAGAAGGAACGATGCTTGGGAACATCTATACGAGGGTAGCTACACAAATCCAAGTACCAACATGCATAGGCTCACATGCAAAGAGAACCTATAGTTGAACTTGTGGGAAGCCACAACATCATTACTTCCTTCCATCTTCGCAGGGACTCTGTCAACTAGATACGTAGGTAGGTAGGTAGGTAGGTACACCTGTTGGGGGGGGGGGGGGGGGGGGGGGGGGGGGCATCTACTCAGGATGGTGCTGGTTGTGCCTGCCTCAATGCAATGTGAAATGGAAGGGTGGAACTCGCAAACTAGAGGTACCTAGGTGCCTACCTTGCCTAAGGGCCTGGACCAGGACGTGTTGTCTTCATCGTGGCAGGTGCAACTGGCCCGAGATGACAACCCATTCGCACCTTCCCATGTTTGAGAGCAACTGGTGGCACAATCGTTTCGCAACCCTCCAAGGCGACTGCAAGGCGGCAGATCTGCCAAACTCCATCTCCAGCTCCAGAATCATTCTTGTCCTCCAGACGTCATCTCGCACTCCAGGTCTCTTCTTCTGCTTCAGACTTCTCTCTTCGCACCTCGGCCTCTCACGATACTTATCTGGGTACCAATACCAGCCCCTTGACACGGTCCCTACGGGATCCCTCCATCCTGCTGCCGTCATGCCCCATTCTCTGCCTCGCACCAAGTCTTCCGCAAAGCCAGAACATCTAACCCACTTTGACATCAAAATTTGGCACTGCTGAGGCATCAACGTTACCGTCCGGCGGCCTAAGTTCTCATCGAAATATTGCAAGGAGCGTCCACTCGCACCCTTTCACTATGTTGGTCACCATTCCCTCTTTTTGCCTTCTTCTTTAACTGACAATTGTTCGGACAGATCTCCATCCCACGACTGGTTTTGGCCTGCCAGTCTCTGACTCGATCAATCTCGGTTACTTCTACGCTTTCAGTACGTCGTTTGTTGATTACCTCTTCTGAGTTCTTCCTCAAATTGACACTTTTTCACACAGATCTACCATCCCACGAATGTTTCGGTCTGCCACTGCGTGGCTACGCCGTCGACGAATAGGACTACCTCCGAACAGCCTCTTTCTCTCCCATCGAACGACATATATTTGCATCTCTCTGCCTTGGTCAATACAGGGTATTCACACCCTTGACGTACGTCTATCTGCTTACTCCTTTTGTGTTCTTCCTCCCACTGACGCTTCTTTGGGCAGATCTCGCCGGTTTCTACACCGATCCTCCGGGCCACTGGCACACCGTCAAGGTTCTCTGTCTTCTGGCTCGCCGGGATGTTGCAATGAGCCCAAACATTTGCCGAGACCCAGACCAACTGACAGGTACTCTTCTCTGGCTGGCTTCTTCAAGGGGCATCTCGTGACTTCTCTTCCACTGGACAGTCGTCAATTACCAGGCACGCAACATCATTCTCGTATCTCTGCCTTCAGCAACATGCACAAGCAGGAGATATTCCTCGAGATTCCTCTGCTCGTTTTCTCTGAGCACCATCTTCATCGAAGCTCAAAGCACGCGGCAGCCTGCACCCGGCTTTCCTCCCGTCTTGCACTTCTTGCACGGCAATCTCAAGTCCGAATAAATCCTTCGCTCCTGCAGTCTCATCCACCCAGGCCTTCCTTTCTTTGGAGGTTTCGACAGACTGTTACGCTCTTTCTACACAGAGAGTCTACGACTATCATCCGTCGAATCACCCATCACAACAAACTAGGTGCGATGTCAAAGTTTACACCTATACCGAGTTAGACACAGAGGTTTTTTTTTCTTTTTCCTCTTCACAGCTTTATCGACGACTGGTCTTCCACACCAATCATCCACCATCACAACCGGGGTTTTTTCTTTTTTTTTTCCCCCCTTGGAAGCTCCCATCGACTGGTCTTCCACACCTACCATCCACTATCACATCCGGGGTTTTTGTTTTTTTTTCCCCTTGGAAGCTCCCATAAACTGGTCTTCCACACCTACTATTCACTATCACAACCGGGGTTTTTGGTTTTTTTCCCCCTTGGAAGCTCCCATAAACTGGTCTTCCGGTCAATCGCACCTCCAGGCTCCGATACGTCAGGCCTTCGTCTTGTTCACTGGCAATCAACTTCTCAGGGTTTTTTCTTTTTTTTTCCCTGATGCCACCGGTCTATCTGTCGCAAACCTGATCTCGGCAATGCCTCAAGACGCTTTCGCCTGGTCGTTCGTCTTCATCGCTTCTTCTGGCCGCTATTCTTCCGGCATCTCGTCTCTCAACGTCTCGTCTCGTCTGTCGATATCTCGTCTCGTCTCTCAACATCTCGGCTCGTCTCGTCTCTTCGCTTCTCGTCTCTCAACGTCTCTTCTCGCCCCTCGATGTGTCTTCTTGCGGCTCTTCTTCTTCAGGATTCTGGTAACTAGGTACGTGCACATCTCGAACGTTTGGCAGTGGACCCGGCGATTTCAGCCGTTATCGTGAATGTTTCTTCAATCTTTTCAAACCACACGCTTCGCGCTTCAACCAAGTCTCTTGGGCTGAAGACGTCTCAAATTCTCTGGTACGTCAAACAAACCTTGGATGGCTACTATTCAGACCATCTCTTCTCATGGCTCTTGGCCATGGCCCATGCTGTGTCAGTGATGGCATTCTTCATGCTGTACTGGCGACATTTCACGATAAGCTCTGAACACAGACACCTGGTCCAACATGGACCTTGGCGTAAGTTTCTCAAAGTCTTCTGGGCTTCGGCCCACCAAAATATGAACACAGTGCTGACTTGCGTTCTAGATTGCAAGACATGCCTATGACGTTGGTGTTCTTGTCGACTGTCTTAAAAGTTCGGCATTGAGAGGTTGCAGCAGTCAACATTTGTCGCCACAGGGCTCGGATGCCAGCACACTCGTCTGGCACTTCTGTCCAACTGCATGCGGCTGCACAGCACGCCACATTTTGGTAGAAGGCGCGGCTCTCGAACTTTCTTTGCACCAGTCTCAACTCGGGGCGGAATCCAACGTCCAGACACTTCCCGACAGCGATGTCAACAGAAACACACTCTGCGGAGCAGAAGCCCATACCATTTGACACGCCAACATACCACGATTCCATTTTGAGGGCTTGCTGTCTTGACAAGAAGGTCACAAGAAGACACGGCTAAGTTTTCCTCTCAACAAAACTCACCATCCATCGAATGCTGGCACATGGTCGACGGTTACCCCGACGTCATTTCCTGCCATCAGACACGCGGAATTCTATCCACGTCGGCCAAGAACAGAGGACATGAGGAACCAAGAACTTTGAGCTGGACGAAAGGCTCACCCGAGTCAGTCAGTTTCATGCCACGCCGATAAGGTCGCCAATTCTGACCCCATGTTCCACGGGCGTCCATACCAACCTTGGCATCGCGGCTGAGGTCCTCTTATTTATTGAGACCATCCGATTCGACGGTGTAGGTTGCGGGCTGTCGGAAGGTCCACAAAGCCACAGCCTGTGGAAAAGCCTCGCGCCTCACACTGCGCAACGGCAAGTCAGCGTCCAGATTGAGGCAATCACAGCAGAAATTTGGGCGATGTCAGACACGAAGCAAGTGGCCTGCCAAGCTCGCAGCACTCATGAAGTTTTGGGAAATATCAGCCATTGATCTTCATAAAACAGGATTGAAGAACCCGGTGATTCCACGGGGGGACGCTGAGCTGCCCAAAGGTTCAAGAGCTGCATAATCGCAGCTCTGAGGGGTCACTTGATAAAGGAGACGTTATCTCTGGCACCAACGGGGATGCCCTTCCTCACTTCACGAGTGCTGGACACTCATCCGGCCTTCGCCAAAGACCACGACAGCTTGGCCCCAGGTGCGCCAAGACGCCACATTTCCCCTCAACATCGATCACGCCCCAAGGACTGCAAAGATGCGTTTTGCGGCGCTGAGGGCTGAATGTTGAAAGTTAATTCGCATACCGCCACGTTTGCAAATTTTTCTCGGGGCGTATTCTGGCTTTCCTTCAGATCATCAGGCAGCACCGGCTACCCCAGTTCCAACTATTTAAGGACGTCCTTGGCCACCCTGCGTCCATATCTTTCAGCCGAGCATCTGCAATTCAAAATGGGCCAACAGTTGAGTTCTGACAGAAACTCCGACAAACACCTTGGACGACCAGGGAGTACCTTTTCCGGCTTGCGGAAAAAGATCTTACCCGAAAAGAATCGCGAGACCTCCCCTCGGCCCGTTCCAGACGAGGTCTCTAATTCGCAAGCACCAGCACCGCCACTTAAGAGAGAGGGGACCCGCCGCTTTGACAAGGTGGACTCCTGTGTGCATGCGGCATGGCAGAATCACCGGGACAGCCCGCTGGTACGACTATCCGATGCGCTTCTAGTCGCCATCATGGAGCGGCTCGATGAAGATGACGTCCTCCGGCTTCGCCATACGTCCCGAACGTTCATGCGACTTTTCAGTCAGTCAAATGCGTTTCAAACGCTCCATCTCACCAACCATGAGGACGAAAACCGGAGGAGATACCTGGGTCGGGTCTGGGCTGTCCCCCGCAGATCCATTCTCATCCCAAGCCGTGGCAAGGATGGAAACGCTTCGCGGTGTGACTTGTGCCAGTCCACCAGAGAGCACAAAAGTGGTAGTAAGATGGCCGAAGCTGTTAACTCGCTGCCTCTGTTGCACTGCTCGGGTTGCCTGGTAAAGCACCGGACCCCCTTCTTCTCTCCAGAGCAACGGCGAGAGTCAAACGATGATGAGAGGATTTGCATCGGCCGCGAGCGCTCCATCCTGCTGTGCTCCCACATTTCAGTCACATGGGAAATGATCAATCGCCTTGCTGATCGCTCGCCTAGCAACAACACCATCATTTGCAAACACGAGCAGCACGTCATAGGATACAGAGAGATCCATTCTTCGGCGCAACTGGAGGCTCCCTCTGCCTGCACCCATGACGACAGGCCACGACTCAAAGCATGGCGCAGCGACAATGGAGACCTGTGCATCGAGATCTCTGCGAATATCCACGTGATGTTCGAGCCGTTGGACCCCGGGCGTGACCGCCTCCGCTCCATGGCTTTCCGATTCGGTCGTGTGCCCCGCACTGTTGTGAGATACTTCGGCGACGACGCTTCGTGGGTGTTGATGTTCCGGAAGAATCATGAATTGGACTTCCTCAAGCCATTCGACCCAAATCTTTGCAGCTGTCTCGACTGGGGTGCACCAACTTCAGGACCCGGGTTCGTATGGGAACTATCCCCAAACCCTAGGAGGCCATGGCGAGAAGCACATCCCCCTGGATCGGACTATTACACGGGTGCAGATGAGATTCGCAGAGCGCCGGACGACCGATGCGCGGGGTACAGGCACGGCATAGAGAACTTGTTGGGTGGCAAGACAATTCGGCGTCTGGACTGGTACAAATGCGGAGCTGGTGGGAACCAACCCTTTCCGAAGTATCTGGTTTTGAACCAGACTTTAGAGAGTCGCATCGGCTCACCGGTCGATCCAGAGTGGGGTCGAATTCTGGATGTTCCGCTATGGGAACTGGATGAAGAGCTGGCGGGGATCGGTAGGTGTTCGGAACACAACCATTGTGGTTGGTGCCAGCGCCTTGATGTATGGAAGCGAGTGAATAAGCACCTTCCGTCTGTCGACGAAAGGGGCGAGCGATGGGTGATGGTGGGAACCGACGAAAACAGGTCCAGCAACAGGGAATCAAATCTGCGGAGGAGAGTATGTCGTCGAGGAGACTCTGACGTTGTACCAGATGGGCCACCACCTTATACAAGCTCGCTGATGTAGAAAAGGTGGTTTCATTCTCATGCAGTAGTAGCTATGCTAAGTAGCCTCACTAATAGCTGAAGCTATATCGTATCTGCGTACGTATGGAGTGACTTATGTACTTAGTAGTTGTGGTTGACTTTGTGACAACTTCTGTCGTCTCTGTCGTCCGTCGCTATTGTCTCTGTCGTCCATCGCCACCGTCTCTGTCGTCCGTCACTGTCGTCTCTGCTGCCTATTGCTTTTAGCTAAATCACAACGTTGCTACTTCCGTCTATCCTCACGGGGTCTCTCAGTTGTAAAAACGAATACACGTCCAGGTCTAAACGCCCACGGACACACTTACACACCGAGAAGACCCCAAGTACAAAGTATTACTCTCCTCTTTCTTCGTAGAGTATCTAAGTAGCTAGGCGGGAGGCCATCGTGAGGCATCAGATGGGCTTGGAGGCAGCTAACAATTGTATTACTACACGAAACCCTCATTGCTGCGATACCCTTTCTCTTCAACAACGGTACTAAGAGTTGTAAGGTCTATATACATAACTCAAGTCTTTGCAGTCGTTGGGAAGGCATCGGAGTGCTCAAAAATGCGAGATTGATGCTTAATATTCTGCTTCATGTAGTAGTAGTGTTATGGTCAAATATTCAATTCCTCATCATTGAGAAATTGGAGCACTATACATAGGTACACACGCCAGTCAAGAAAAGGACAGCGACGGAACCACACAGATATAATAAACAGCTTTGAGTGGGATCTTTCATGGCTAGATATTGTTCTGTTAGACAGCATTGACAACTAGGTAGTTGGCACAAAAAGGTAAAGGCCCTATAGGAATAAAAGTGAAGTCGCGATCGATTCGATCGGTTTCAACTGTCTCTGAGTGTTTGTCACGGCATTTTTTTCACTGATTGCAAAACTGATACAGCAATGCCCTTCCATCGTATTCCTGCTTGATCCCTCCATCTCCCCGTTTCTGCTGTGATTTCCGTTGAGGTATAAAACGAGGAAGAGGACACTGTTACTAAGGTGCTTTATGCGGCCAAGACTCACGATTCTGAAATCTGAAAGGATCTCATTGCTTGGAAACCAATCACAAGCTTGAAAAACGAATCAAGTTTCCTATGAAGAATCCAAGTATCCCGCGCACCCCGTACGCTCGAGAACCCAAGTTGTGCCCATCGTCCGAGCCAAGCCGGTGAAGAGGCTCAAAGGGTGCTAGTTTGCTGTCGTCGAGCCCGTTATCAACCAGGTTTCCTCGGATAACGCTCCCAAGTGGGGCAAGGAGGGGGGAGGGGGAAGAGCATCGTTGACTCAAAAAGATGCAGCATCTTCAGCAGGAGACAACAACCCCTGTTGGCCCCCAGGGCGGAGATGTGTCGTTGCTTGCCTAATCAGGAAAACACTAGAGCCTTGAACGGCCATGGTAAGCACATAGGGTATCACGCATGCTGCATGAAGGGGAGGGGGTTTCCAGTGGGGAAGTGACAGGCAGGCCCAAACAAAGGCGGCCGCCAGAGTTGAGGCCTTTTTCTCTTCTCTTCTGTCATCTGCCTACCTATCTCCCCCGCCTTTCGAAACCAAACGACAGCGATACAAGTTTTCCCAACTCGAGAAGCAATGTCGGCCTCCGAGACCAGCGAGAAGATGACCGCCTTCAAGGGCAAGGTGATCGCCATAACGGGCGCGGCCTCCGGCATAGGCCTCGCGACCGCCAAAGCCCTCGCGTCCCTCGGCGCGCGCGTCTCCGTCTGCGACGTCGACGAGGCCAACCTCACCGCCCTCGCCACGGAGCTCACCTCCCTCCACGGAGACGAAAACATCCACTCGCAAGTCGTCGACGTCGCGGACCGCGCAGCGGTCGAGTCCTGGATCTCGTCGGCGGTGGAGAAGCTGGGCCCGCTCGCCGGCGCGGCGAACTGCGCCGGCGTGCTCGGGCGCCAGGGCAACCGGGCCTCGATCCTCGAGCTCGAGGACGACGAGTGGGACTTCGTCATGGGCGTCAATGCGCGGGGCGTGCTGAACGCCATGAGGGCGCAGATCCCCAAGCTGAGGGACGGCGGCAAGGGCGGGTCCGTCGTGAACGTGGGCAGCGTGTCCGGGCTGTACGGGCTGGAGTTCCACGGGGCGTACACGGCGAGCAAGCACGCCGTCGTCGGGCTGAGCAAGGCTGCTGCGAGGGAGTTTGGGAGGAGGGGGGTTCGGGTCAATGTTGTTTGCCCGTGAGCTCTTCCCTCTTTCGTTGTGTTGTCCTTTGTTGAAGAAGTTCCGGCTGACTTTTGCTTGAATAGCGGCGCAATTGACACCCCTATCTTGAGAAAGTCTCTCGAGACGGCGGCAACGGGTGCTGTCCTGCCTCCGCCTCTGGTGAACCGCACCGGCCAGCCAGAGGAGGTCTCTTCGATCATCATGTTCCTGCTCAGCGATGCTGCGTCGTACATTACCGGGCAGGCGATGCTTGTCGACGGAGGCATGCTGCCTTGAGAGGAGCGTTGTGAGTTCGGGTTTTGGTTTCAAGGAATGTTGAGAATATGGGGAGGGGGCTTTGCTGAAGGCTGTGGTCTAGTTGTATACCCATCATCACACAGAGTCGAAAATACGACATGAGGGACACGTTTTGAGCTTGGGAAATCTTAATTTATCAGCCCCTCCTCTGGTATCCGACCACCCCTTTCAGTCACAACTACGTGGCTGGGCGGCCTCAAGCACTCCACAGGATCAATCATGTCAAGGGCTGCATAGGCGTATTGTCCATCGTGATTACTGATGTTGCCGTTGTTGTTGTTGTTGCCGTTGTTGAGTTGGCACATGTATCTTATCTAGGTATGTGGAATCCCACAGCTTATAATGGTGAATAAACAAACTCCGCGTGCGCTGCGTCTAGCAGGATCTCGGAGAACCCAGGTTGAGCAACTTGCCCCATGACTTTTGGACATAAGGGCATATGGACAGAGTACGGGCCGTGACTTCGAGAATCTAGACTACAGAACTTTTTGAAGCTACAAAACTTTTGCAACTCGACGTGAGCACCTTGAGTCGTTTTCAACGGACTAACAAGTCGTAACATTTGGGGCTGTCAACCGAAGCTCCGACGCAACCCACACTCTGCTCGCTATCTATACCATGAAAGCTGATTAAGTAGATCCTCCAAGCCCTATCCCAAAAATGCCGTTTATAAACCGTTGACTCGAAAACCTATTTATTCTAACTCCCATTGGGAGAATACCTATCTGCTCCTTCTCTTCTGATTGCTTCTTGTGCAGAAAGAGCTGCGTCTGCCGTCGATATCCTCTCGACCCAACACAATACGCAGAGTCATGGTGTGAGGGGCATCTTATGAACACGAGACATATGGATCTTCGCCTCCAGCACAAAGAGGTGTCCTTACTTCGTTTCTGTGCATGCTATCAATCGGCTGTCCTCAGTCGCCCGAGCACTCATTCCAACACGATGTCTTGCAGCATTCCTAGCAGTACATCCCCCTCCATATGCCAAAAATCTTTAAGTCCGTCCCCCCAGACCACGTGAGCCGGACTCACAACTGTGAAATTTCCATTGGCCAATCGTCTTAGCAGCATCGGCCACCTGAGCCCTGGTATCAGCGCCACAACGTCTCCGGCACGTCTCGCCGGGAACGAGATACCTATACCATTGTCTTCTGTCCAGAAGAAAGCAGAGCCGGTGCAGCAGTCCCAAAATCGGCGGAAAGCTTCCCAGAGACGTTTATTCGGCTTGGAATTGACATCGTTCCGTCCATTGTTCCAAGTGAGCAGAGCCCCAAGGTTGATTTCGGTCCCTCTTGATGTAGATTTGATTAAACCGGTCTTTTCCCTCCCGGTTGCCGCTTTCAGGTACTCTTGAAACTTTTTCAGATCGAAAGTAGACTCGTCGGCCTTTCGTATCAACTCGAGCAAGCCCATCGGAATGGACCGTACCCTAGCAGAGGCGTATTCGTCCCGGAACATGAGGCGTCTCAGCCAATCCGAGGATGCGCCAGATGTTAAGGCGGGACTGAGGCTATCCCCGGCCTTTATCCAGAGCCATGCGCACTCTGCGGCTAATAGGGCTGCGCATATACGTTCTTCGTCCGTGTCCAAACTCCTGAACGATTTGTCGGTTCCATGATGATCGATAGTTCCAGTCACTGAGGTCAACAGGTGTGCTCTGGTTGTAAGCTTTGTATCGTTATCCAGTAACGAAAGCATCGATGAGGAATGTTCAAGGGGAAGGCAACATGGTTTATATGCTGCGAACACACTGTTGATACCTTGGATCGGGCGGTTGAGGTCTGGTACCCAGGACGGTATACCGGAAGGATTTCCGAAACTCCCAACATCTTGGATGAGTGCTATACCGTTGTCGCTTTGCCTCATCAACAAAACACAGGTACTCCAGTATAACTCACTGAAATCTGAGTCGTAATCTGGTAGCGGGAAGGTGTTTTCTTCGAGGTCCCATTGGAGTATAGCACGAATGGCGTATATCTTGTCGTGGGGCAGTGCGGCTTTTCCTAGTCCGGCCATTCGTATTAAATTTACTCGTTTATCCCATTCCATACTGCGATATCGAGATAGACGATTCATTCGGAGTTCAACAAGCCGCTGCTGATAACTTAGCGAAGGAAGACCTCTGTTGTCCAGTGGTCCGATCGTGAACAACATAAACACCAAAGTCCTGAGGGTTTCACCGAAATTCGCCTGAGTCTTGCCATGCAGAAAAACTACACTGCGTGCTAGTTCCACTTCCTGCACCGTCCACAGGCGCGCAAACCACGGTACGGCCTCCGTTAGAGTGGAGAGATCCAAGCCGTGAGCTATCAACCGTTAGACAACGACAGTCCCAAGCTCGAACTTGAAAACTTACCTAAAAGAAGAGAGTATATATAGGCAGAGTATAGGCTTTGTACTCTGCATCGAGAAAAGATCGACAATCCGATGCTTGAGAAGCTCGATTGGCTGATTGAGAAGATCTCTCTGTAGATTAGACTGCTGTATCGCAATACTTTCAAGAGCAAGTCGACACCCTTTCGGCCTTCTCCTAGCCAAACCACAACCTGCTCGGCATTGCTGTAAATCGGTCCCATCAGAGCCACCTGGTGGTTCTTCTCCTCTGTGGTCTTTTGGTCGATACATATACCGTCAATCCAGAGCGTTCGGGGGTGCAATTTGCGCCTCAGCCGACGCAAGGCCTCGAAACAGGTTCGAGTGACCAGCAGACGACGGCCTCCGCAGTCGATGGGCTGGTCGGGGGTCTGACCTTCCCACGCGTACGACAAAGCTTCATATTCGGGCGGCGGTTCAAGCGAGACGACGTCCATGATGATCCGGATGGGGCTCTTGAAGCGCATCGAGGGCAAGAGACGAATGACACGGGTGTATTTCCCCGTCGGAAGGCGAGTGTATTGGTATACTTCGAGGTTCGGCATCGTGTCCCGGGAGTGGTTGCTGCCTGGGATGGTTGCAGTGGCTGGCAAAACGTAGGAAGTTCGAAAGAGAAATCGTTGTGGGCGCGATTGGTCTTTATTTGGCGCTCTGCCCGTCAGCATGCGGCCACATGGCACCTTTTTCTGGTTGGCTCGCATGCCCCCGGCAGCATACGCATCTGCGTGGGGAGGTGCATGCCCAGCTGGGTATTCCCAGTTTCCGGAGAGGATGCGAGCAGACGTTGGCAACACTGTTGAGAGGACAGCGAGTTGTCTCGACCAAAGGGACCGTCATCGGTCCCGGCAAGATAATCATAGAAGTTGAAGATTGATCTATTGATGGGTGGGGTATCAAGCCCAGAGTAAATCCGTAAAACACCAAGGGTACCGCGAAAAGAAAAAGAAAACTCCTAATCCAGGCTCGTCAGTAGACGGAAGCCCCGAATGAAACCTGTATCTACATGTAATCGTAAACGAACGTGTCAGTATGCGAGCCCTTCCAAGAAAGAGAAAGAGGCCCGCAGTCGTAACGAGCGTAAGTATATTCCGCCGAGGAATGTGTCTTTCTACCTTTGGAACCAATGACTCCCCTTTTAATACCGTTGACAATTCAAGAAAGAAAAAACGGAACGATGCTCGTCTATCCGTACCAGGTCTGTCCCGGCTTCAGGTTGTTCAGTATGCGGCACCGGTTGGTGACGCAGAGCTTCTCGCGGTCGAGACGCTTGAACTTGGGACCTAATGGGCCTGAGACGTAGTGATATTGCGCGAATAGACGCCATTGGCGGATGTCCGCTAGACTGTAGAGCTTGTCACCCCATGGGCCGGCGTAGTGGAACCAGGACGTCGGCGCATCGGGGTTCTCGGCCGTCGGCACGAGACTGGCAGGGTTCTCCTTGCGGTGCCCGCTTGCGACGTTGACCTTGTCGTCGAGATCGTCGTCGAGGTCCTCGTCCAGGTCCTGGACGTAATCGTACCAGTACGTGTAGGCGTTCTTGGCGGGGTCCCAGAGGGGCCCTTTGTCGGTGACGTCCTTGAGCATCTTGAAGGGCAAGACGTAAGGGTGCTCGCCAGCCTGTGCGTACATGGCGTGAGATCCGACGGCCGAGTAAATGACTGGGCGGTCGCCTCGCTTCTCGACGGCGTGGTACGTGTAAGCCTGACCGCCTTCGTGTTCCGAGAAGAAAATGCCACGGGGCACGCCGTTTTCGAAGCGCATCATGCAGTGCTCCCAATCGCCGACGTGATTACCAAAGCGGATGCCCAGAACGGTCTGGCCCAAGTTGTACGAGTAAAAGAAGAACCAGAAAGCGTCGACGATGCCGGATCCCTTGTCGACGAGGACGAGGACGGCAGGGGCCTTGGAGTAGCCTTCCTGATTGGGCTTGTGGGTAGGCGTGTCGGGCATCGGCTTCTGATCCTGGCGGCGGACGTGGAAATTACCAGTTCGAGCGGACGGAGTGACAATGTGTGGGGACAAGCGACGAGGGTCGGAAATGCGGTAAACGGGATGGTCGCGAGAGACATCGAACCACGTCGTACCCTCGGTGGGATATCGCATACGATCGGGGTCTTCGATCGGCAGATCTTCACCGTCATTGTTGTCCCCGCCGTCGTCTTCATCCTCGTTCCAGGGCTCGGGTATGGCGACATGGCTGTGCAGCCATTCGGGTCTCTGCTCGACGTCGTCATTGCTGGTAAGGTAGACCATGCCGTCCTCCTTGTTGAGCTGGTGCAGCTCCGACAAGAGCAGGGAGCGGTTCAATGCCTCCCTCTCCAGGAAGGGCGTCATGTGCTGGATGTGCTCGGCGATGTCGGCGGGCCAAAAGTTCTCGCCCGAGTACAAGTGAACCAGCGGCGCATACTTGAGCACGTAGTCGGGGATCTCCTTCAGCGTCTTCTTGTCCACCTTTTCGCCTTCCGGTGCCTGCTGCTTCTTGGACACTGACTCCCAGCCATTGTGCCTGCCCTCCTCGTTATACAGCGACCGGAGCTCGAGGCGAAGGTCGCCGGCGTCGGTGTCGTTCCTGAATGGGAGCAGGGCGGCAGGATCCCAGGACAGGTGGTGAACGCCGCACAGACTCAGCCAGCGGCAGGCCTGGCGGTCGACCCAGTAGGGGCTGCTACTGATCCATCTCTTGTCCTCGCGCTGCTTGGCCGGATCGGGCGGGTTGGGGTTGAGGTAGCGGGGCAGGAACCAGGCGAGGAAGGAGATGGAGAAGAGCAGGGCGAAGGCGAAGGTGATGCGGCGTAGGTAGTACATCGGGAAGATGGCAGGCGTCGGCTCCAGGCCTGTTCGCAGGTCGGGGTAGAGAAAAAAAGGAAAGAGAAGGGTTTGGATGGAGGAGACGGCAGTGAGATTCGAGAGGTCGGAGAGTCGAGAGGCCGTGGCGGCTGGGCTTGGGCTTTTCTTTAGGTCGTTCTCTCTTCGGCTCCCACAGCAAGAATGGCGGTTACGGAGGCTGAGTGATGGTTCGGAGGGGTCTCGGGATACCGGCACGTAGGTCGAAGGATAACGGGATCTCGCACAGCATCACAAGTCGGCGGGCGTATGTCTGTTGGCTACAATGATGTTGCGATGAGGTCGAGGAGAGGGGGACGAGCGGAAGCGCATGGCCAGGTGGACGCTGAGGCCCCGTGGACGGTGTTTTGTGTTGTCGTCTAGAGAAAGTTTGTGTGAAAGGAGAGTAGGAAGACGAGTAGGAGCAGGAGCAGTAGCAAGCTTCCTGCTTTTGGATGGGATAGGCTGGCTGGGCTGGGTGCGGGAGCGTTTGCGCATGCGGGCGACAGCACTGACGGGACTGACGCTGACGGCCTCTGACGGGGGACAAGACCAGCGACAGCGGCAAGGACGGTGGCACAAAGGTACCGGGTACTCATAGACAATGAGCGACAACGGCAAGGCGGCATCGCGGCAGCGGCAGCAGGCACCAGGGACACTGCAACTCAAAGGTGAAGGGGTGGCAGGCAAGCAGGGTGGGCGCCCAGATCCTGGCCAGGTGCCCTGCAACGCCCTCGGGCAATGCGAGCCGCCACCGCGCGGGACCGCGCTAGCCCGAAGCAGGTGACCTTGGGGGATCTGGCCAGCCATCAGAGGTAAGGTACCGAGGGCGGGGAGACAAGTACCGGTACATGGCCCCCACTACAAGAGTTCTTGTGCTGAAGACATTGCAGCTCAGCAGGGCAGAGTCGGCAACGGCACCGTCAACAAGCCGGTCTGGCACCATCAAGCACCATTTCGAGATGGCTGTCGATCAGCATGCGAAAGATGAAGCATTACCAAAGGCTTTGAAAGAACAATCACATTCATACGGGCTACAAGTCCCCCATCCCGACGCTCCCGCTTCCCACTGCAGATGAAACACTTTCACCACCAAAAAGTCGCCGGCTGTGCTCAGGTACTGTCGTACAGGTACATGGCGCCCCTCCCGATGCCGACGAGAACCTGGCAGCGTGCCAGCGAGAAGGGGAAAAAAAGAAGGGTTCAGATCTGCGGGACCATTCAGATCCCTGCACGACTCCCACGAGGGAGAGGCGAGACGGCGATAGGGAAGGTCAAGGAGGGGGATTTCGGTGCTCCTTCTTCTCCTGCTCCTGCTGCTCCTGCCGTCCTGTTCAGGACGTCCTTGGCGCGGCCGCGGACTGCGACTGCCTCGTGTTGTTTCTCCACCGCTCTTCTGAAGTGTGTGCAACACTCAACACCGCTCTCGCCCTTCCTGTGGAACACCATCGTATCACGAGCGGCATTGCTCCCACGAGATTGCATGTGAGGTGGCAGGCGGGCACGGTGGGCTTGCCCATGCACACTCGCTGTACGGTACTGCGTGACACGTTGGGATGAGGGGCTTTTTGCAGGAACATGGGACTTTGAACATCTCCACGATTTCGGGCCTACTTTTCTTCTTTTTTCACCTTATGTATAATCATCTTCTGCAAGGAGGAGTCTGAGCTTTTCTTCCTCTTCCTCTAACCGAAACTTATTCCGTCCTCCGAAGCTGTTCGGGATATCTCACCGCCATACATACAAGAACCCCATCATCCTTGCTGAGAGGTTAAAAGTCTTCTACGCAAGAAAACAGCCCACAGCGCAGGAATTCTGGATCATCACAGTTCGTTCTGCATAGCCCGCAGGACGGAAGACGTCCGATGTGTCGTCCAAATGGCCGACGGGGCCCTCCGACTGACTTTTCCGCTCCGTCGCCGTCGGGGGGCCTGACCAGATCATGCATCCATGCATGTCTCTCCCGAGGCGGTTCCTGAGTGTGTGCCAAGGCCAGGGTATGCCCGTCTCCGGGCTGACAACGCGAGCCGCTCGCACGAACTTCTTTCGACACGTTTCGCCGTTGCATCCGATGGAGTCTTCGTCGCCCGCCCTGCTATGAACTCGTTTGCCATTTGACTTTTCCTAGACGAAAAATGATAGTAATGAAGATAATGACCCTCGGCCATTCGATGGGTTTGCATCGCGAAATCTGTCGCGGGGGTATCGTCGCCGGTAAACTCTATTGCATCGGCCAAGCGCCCGTAGGAATTCAATCCATCCTCCGCTTCACTCGGCGTCATCGCCGTCTTCCGAGTCGTCCTCGCTCGCCTCGTCATAGTCGTTCATGGTGACATCCTTGTCACCCGCGGCGTCTCCGGGGCCTTCCAGGTCCGCCCACTTTGCCGGAGTCGGCGTCGAAAGCGTCCCGCTAACGGCAGCCTCCGCGCCGCTCCCCGCTGTCGCCGGCTCTTCGGTGCCTTCAGCAGCAGCCGCCGCTACCGATCCGCCCCTCCCGCGGCCCCTTCCTCCCCGGCCCCGGCGCCTCGGGCGTTCATCAGGCAGGGCCTTGCGCTTCTTCCTACGTCCCGTCGTGCCCTCGTTAATGTGCCTCGGCGCCGCGTGCGCATAGACCGTGACCTCGTCCGTCTCGCCGCGCATCTTCTTCAGCGCCATCAGGTTCTCCAGGAACCGCGTCTGCCGCTTGCGCTCCCCCGTCTTGTCCGCCGTGATCGGGATGTGGATCCCGTGCTGCCTCCGCACCTCCTTGAACCGGTCGTCCGCGGTCGCCGCCCCTTCCTTGGGGAGCAGCCTCTTCTCCGTCGTGTTGATCCGCGACCAGCTCGCCGCGAGCATGTCCACGCCGCCGGGGAGGTGCCGCAGTGCCGGCAGCGGGCGCTCCTCCGCGTCGTCGTCGTGCTCCGCGAAGATCACCTCCGTGCCCAGGTTCCGCGCCCACTGGCCCTCGAACACTTTCCCCTTGTACGCGAACATGGGCGTGTCCGAGTGCAGGTCGAGCACCTGTATGTCCGCCGCCTGGTCCGACTCGCTCTCGGCGTCCGCGTCGTCGCCTCCGTTCTTGTTGTCGGCGTTGGCGTCCATCTGGTTCGGGTCGCCGTCGGCGTCGTCCTCGGGCTCTGGCGCCGGCTCGTCGTCGTTCTCGTCGTCCGACAGGATGCGGTGGTGCTTCGGCTCGTCGGGCTTCTTGTGCGGGCCGGCCCAGTGCTTATAATGGTACCCGCCTCGTCCAGACACCGGCGCGTTGCGTCTTCGTCGTAGTAATTGGGGGATGGAGAGGTCGACTGTGAGGTAGTATGTCTGTGGTTGTAACATGTCAGCGGGCGCATCTCCAATTGTCGCAATGGGATTCTCACCTCGGTCTCGGTGGTCGAGTATTCGTACTCCCACTCTGATTCATCCGCGGCGTCCGCGACGTTTGGTGCATTCAACGGCCTGTCGGCAGAGACTGTGGCCGCCGTCGGTGGCGCATCGCTCGCCATGATGTGAAATGCGTCGAAGACTCCGTTTTTGTGTGGTGTCGACTTTGAGAGAGCGCAAGGCGAAGTCGTTATGTATGTGGACAAATCTCAATGAATTGATCCAAAAGAATAAAGGTCCAAGAAAAACGGCGAAACGTGGCTGTTGTGGTGTTGGAAAAAACTGGGAGCTTTGGAAAAGTCAAGACTGCAACGACAGAGCAGATTTCCTGATGCAGCGAGCTGCTCTGCTGCTGCTGCGCCGTCGGCAGATTGACAGGGGTCCCAGTATCTAATGCGGGGCACACACTGCATTGTGAGTCTGTGACTCTGCGCCAGTGACTGCACCGAGAAACTACCCCTCTGCCCCGCTATCGCAGGGTAAATTTCCCTACACTAGACGCCCTCCGAAGCGGCGGGCGACGGTGCCATCCCACTCCATTGACTCACATCTCGAACCTGACGAAGCTACGACTTTCTGTTTAAAACAGCGCATTCCATTCCTTCCAAGAGACACACGACATACATTCCCTTCTACCTATACACTCAGTCCACCACAAACCAGTCGCCCACCATGCCGAAGGTCCACCTGCTGGACTACGTCGCCGGCAACATTCGCAGCTTGGTCAACGCCATCGAGAAGGTCGGCTACGAGGTCGAATGGGTTAGGAAACCGGAAGATGTTTCCTCAGCAGACGTACGCCCCCCCCAACATAAGGCTTCCCCCTTCTCAATTGCCTCAGCTAACCCTCTCCCCCCCGCAGAAACTGATCCTCCCCGGCGTCGGCCACTTCGGCCACTGCCTGACCCAGCTCTCCCAGGCCGGCTTCCTCCCCGCCATCTCCGCCCACATCGCCGCCGGCAAGCCCTTCATGGGAATCTGCGTCGGCCTCCAGGCCCTCTACGAAGGCTCCCTCGAGGACCCCGACGTCCCCGGCCTCGGCGTGGCCCCCGGCCGCCTCGACCGCTTCGACCCCTCGACCAAGTCCGTTCCCCACATCGGCTGGAACGACGCCAACACGGCCGGCGCGAGCCTCTACGGCCTCCGCCCGGAGTCCAAGTACTACTACGTCCACTCCTACAAGCACCCCTACGTCCGCGGCGAGCTCGAGGCCAAGGGCTGGACCGTCGCGACGGGCACCTACGGCGACGAGACCTTCGTCGGCGCCATCGCCAAGGGCAACGTCTTCGCGACCCAGTTCCACCCGGAGAAGTCCGGCGCCGCCGGCCTGCGCTGCCTCCGCGCCTTCCTCGACGGCTCCGGCGCCGCCGCCCTCGCCGCCTCCCCCGCCGCCGTCCTGCCCCCCGCCGAGGCCGCGCCCTTCGCGGACGCCCTCACCCGCCGCGTCATCGCCTGCCTCGACGTCCGCGCCAACGACCAGGGCGACCTGGTAGTCACCAAGGGCGACCAGTACGACGTCCGCGAGAAGTCCGAGGGCGGCGACGTCCGCAACCTCGGCAAGCCCGTCGAGATGGCCCGCCGCTACTACGAGCAGGGCGCCGACGAGGTCACCTTCCTCAACATCACCTCCTTCCGCGACTGCCCCCTCGCCGACGCCCCCATGCTCGAGGTCCTCCGCCGCGCCTCCGAGACCGTCTTCGTGCCCCTGACCGTGGGCGGCGGCATCCGCGACACCGTCGACACGGACGGCACGAAAGTCTCGGCCCTAGAGATCGCCACCATGTACTTCAAGTCCGGAGCCGACAAGGTCTCCATCGGCTCCGACGCCGTGCTCGCCGCGGAGGAGTACTACGGCGCCAACCAGAAGCTCTTCGGCAACACCGCCATCGAGCAGATCTCCAAGGCCTACGGCGCCCAGGCCGTCGTCGTCTCCGTCGACCCCAAGCGCGTCTACGTCCCCAAGCCCGACGCCACGCGCCACAGCACCGTCAAGACGTCCTTCCCCGGGCCCAAGGGAGAGGAGTACTGCTGGTACGCCTGCACGATCAAGGGCGGCCGCGAGACGCGCGACATGGACGTCGTCGAGCTCGCGCGCGCCGTCGAGGCCATGGGCGCCGGCGAGGTGCTGCTCAACTGCATCGACCGCGACGGTACCAACTCCGGCTTCGACCTCGAGCTCGTCCGCCAGGTCAAGGCCGCCGTCGGCATCCCCGTCATCGCGTCGAGCGGCGCGGGCCGGCCGGAGCACTTCGAGGAGGTCTTCGACGCCACGACGACGGACGCCGCGCTCGGCGCCGGCATGTTCCACCGCGGCGAGTACACCGTCAAGGACGTCAAGGACTACCTCGCCGGCAAGGGGCTCAAGGTGAGGCAGTTTGAGGCGGACATTTAAGAAAAATAATGCACAAATACAAAAAAGGAGATATTTTCCACATCGAGATATATGAGAGGGGCGATACGTGACGAGGATATGAAGAAGACCCAAAAGGTTTATTGTTTCAAAATACTGTTGATATTGAGGTGCGTCGAGGCTTATACGTCATGGAGAAGAGAGCAGTAGAGCTATAGACAACTCCGTTTTGTTTTCCCAAAAGACATGAGAAGCTCGAGCACAGAAACAACCTTGAACCCTTCGATTGTGATCTCAATGACCATGAAACGACTCTCCATCCAGAAATGAGAAACTTCCCTAAAGCTGAAAAGCTGAAAACCCATAACGCAAGACAGACACAGCGAGCCGACCCAGCTTCTGACCGAGGAAAGGGGGAAATGGAAACTCCCAAAACACGAGACTGGTATCCCTACTTTTTGTTCATCCGTTGCTTTTGTTGCTTGCTCCCGATTCCTTCGGTTTCCCTTGTTCCGTTCTGATTACTGCTGGTTGATGCTGTGTTCTTGAAAAGAAACAATGAGAAGAGAAGAAAACATCATTCGTGGTAAAGTCAATACCCAACGAAGAAAGAGTAGAGAAGAGAAAACCCCAGAAAACTCCCCAACTGCCTAGGCTGCCATGATGGAACGCTGCAAATGAAAACGACAAAAAGCGACTGTCCGAAAGGTCATATTTCCATGCTCATGAACAGCCACTTGTTGCTCGTCACGTCCACATCGCGCGCCCAGCGGTCCAGGGTCGCCATCTCGAAGCCCACCCACTGCAGGCTCTTCATCAATGCTTTCGCGTCCTCCTCCTCGATGCCGCGGTCGATGCAGACCACGAGGTGCTGGCAGTCCAGGGGACCGTCGACCAGCTCCATCAGCGCCATGAGCCTGGGGATACGTTAGTGACACGCCGAGTCATTTCGCGGAGAAAAGGGTACGTACGCTGGCTTCAGGTCACATCCGTTGACGTTCCTGTCAAATAATGCGAACAGGGACTTTTCGGTCCCGTCGTCCGCCACAAATGCCCGGAAACTCGCGCCGCCGGCAAAGTCCCAGACCTCCAGCCACGCCGTAGCAGGGCAGGGCGGGGTTCCCCCCTCCCTGCCGCCAAAGCTCGACTGAACGGCCAGGTCTTGGTCAGACGGCGGAGTCTGCAAGTAGTGATCATTGTAAACACCCGTCAGGCCGGAGCCACTCGATGCCGTGTTCCTCTCACCGCGGAACACAGCCCTCATGGACTCGCAAAAGAACCTTTCACATTCTTCCCTGATCGACAGTGCTGCCCCCCCTCGACGGCTGATCCTCTTGCCGGGCACGTCGCGCCGCTTGCTTGCCTTGGGAAGCAGCGCGAGCTCGTTGGATGCCGTTATGGCCGCGAGGGGGGGACTTGATGGAGGTGATGGTAGTCCTGAGGAGGGGACCTCAGGAATACCACTCGGCCCCTGTTTGGTGATCTGGTCAGCTTGGGTTCGCGGGGGAATGCGTGCCAATGAACGAAGTGCGAGAATGCGGGGGGCGGGGACGTTCCGCGGAAGGTGGCGGGAGAGAAACAGAGACAGCGGGAGATCGGCGTGAAAAGGTGAGGCTGAAGATGGGTGGAATGGGGATGGTAGGTAGGGGAATGTCACGTACCTGCGGCCCCGGTAGTGCAGTAGTGGAGACCGCGAAGAGTCGCGGCGGAGTCGACGATGTAGCAGCTGGCAAGGACATTGGCCTGACGGACAATGGCCTCGCCATCACGATTACTACTACTGTAATTACTGTAATTACTCTGCTGCTGGGACATCTGCATCTGCTGCATCATGGGCGCCATTGCAATTGATTTCGGGGGATTGATTGACTCGGTGTTGGTTTGTGTGTTGAGCGTTGTGGTCGGTGTGATCCTCGGAAATTCGGAACCGGCTTCGTCGATGGAAGAAAGTGAGGCGAGATGGGTTTGTTTGTTTGTGATTGTTTGAGTCTGAAAGACTTGAGATCGATTGAATTGTCTGGTGTTGTTGAGGTGCGAAGAGTTTTTTCGGTTTTTTTTCTTGTTGCGGTAGCGGCGAGCGAGGCGATGGTACTTCGTGGAAGCGGTGAGGAACGGTGTAGGAAGGAATAGCAGGAATGGACGGAGGAAAGAGCCAGCGGCCTGAGAACCTTTAAAACCCGTGCGGAGACCCAAGACTCAGAGACCGTGGAAACGCCTAGCGTGGCGGAGAAAAAGGAGAGTGGAGGAGGGACCACACAGCCGCGGCGCAACCACCACCACCGACGCCGCCGCCGCACAGTGCGCATGCTCTGTGGTCCACCACAGCAAAGCAAAGCACAGCGCGCAACACAGCACGTTGGTAAACACAGTCAGAATGAGCCATGCATCCATCTCCACCTGTTGCGTTCCCGCCATCGTGGACCCATGTCCTCTCCACGCCGTGGCATTCTATGCGTAACACGTTTGCCATTGTCTGGAGTCTCGGATGTCTTTGATCTTCAATTTTTGGGTCATATGATTCACTTGTTGACGAAATCCGTCCCAGATTACCTATGCGCTCCCGAATCCTCCGGTACTAGCCAACCACCCACGGCACAGAACACTGTAGCTCACATTGTTTATAGGGCCCGGTCTAGGCTTACGAAACCGGCCGAGAGTCCGCTGGAGCATCCCCCGTTACATCTCGCACTGTATATAGAGCACGTTTCCTCCTGGGCTGCACCGCATTGGCTGTTGGCGAGCGAGCTTCAAATCCAAGCCTAAACGTTTCGCGGCGGTCGCTGCATCTTGTCTGCTGTCAGACCTTTCTGAATCCGTGGTGGCTTCAATTGTGACTTTTTGCCTAATTGCAAGTCAGCAATCCCAAGAACACCGAGCCGAATCAACTATCGCCAGCGCAATCAACCGCCACACAAACCCGGCTGGACGCTCCCAATCCGGATCCGGTACAAGTGGTTGGCAGCTCGAAACTCAATCATTGACAGGGCACCGACAGCTTTGCCAATCAATCGAAACGGAGATGCGAGGGATGGGCATGGGGATTGGGGACAGCAAGCATGGAGATTGGGGACAGCAAGCATGGAGATTGGAGAAGCAGAGCACCACTGCAGCGCAGCATGCACGTGGATGGCAATGCACCCAAGCCCAAAGGGTCAGCCCAGAGCCAAGCCCAGTGTTTGAGGGAGAAGGCCTGGACGGTGTAATACACTGTACACCTGCCGTTCGACCCGTTAGTTTTGACTGTTGGTGTTGTAGTTTTGCCTCTGAACATCCCTTCGTGACACATGAAATGAATAAGTTGGTGGCATCCATCTACCCCGATCTTCACCTTTCCACAAGGTAGAGACGTGATGGAAAGGTTGAGGTAATCGGATCACACGTGTTGCAGAGACCACTGGCTCCAGATCCCAGCCCGTCGTCGCATGCCAATCCAAATGGCTGACGGCGCGCCGCCAGTACAGTTAGGGTTTCCGTCCGGCGTCGAAGCTTCGGGGTGGTGGGTGTCTTGCATCTCTGCGCTTGGCTTGCGTGATCTCAGGTCATGTCTATCACAGACGTGGGCGTCTGGAGTCAAAGCATCCCTCCCCAAACAACCCCGTCTGCCCAATCCACAACGTGGCTGTCCTCAGTGAGTGTGAGGAAGCCGTCGTGCCGGCAGGTTGGGGGCCAAGAGCCAGCCGAACACCCCGAAAGGATGGATTGGCTTAGGTGATTGATATGAGAGGATGACATGTCAATGCCACGGATTTGCAAATGCCAATCCCAAAGACATGGGCAGCCAAGGGAAAACGCACCTGATAACCTGGAAAGGAAGGAAGCTGGGGGATTCGTGTTTCCGTTCCGGGGGTGGCAGATGGTCACTTGACCTTCCAGCCGTTGCACCTTCTCCACTATCCCGTGATTGCGAGTCATCGCGCCCTTGGCAGCTTCTCCTTCCTCTTCTTTTACCTCGTTTTCATGCACAACTCTCGGCATCGTGTGTATGAAAGGCATACGCATTATTGGTTTGCCAATGTTGGCTCTCAATGTCACCATTCCCAGATGAAATGACAGATTTCTGGAAGCTTCAGGCACAGTGCCCGTTCACGCAGGTTCATCTCGCCACAGGAGGCGCTTATCTGCGGCCAACGAGCCGGAGACCTCCGCCCAAGGGGATTCGTTCGGTCAGCGAAGTATCTATCTACTAATCATTAGGTACCTCAATCCAAGGGGCAGCTGACCAACTGGCAGCTGCTACCGAAGCTTTTCACAGATTAGAGAAAGATCAGAGGAGGAGAAAATTGCCAGCCGGATCTCAGAGCATCGCAGGCGGCCACTTTGGCTTCCACAGATGCATCCTCGATCCCGGCGACCGAGTATCAACAGCTTCCAAATACTACCAGCCGAAACACCACGCTTCGCTCCTTCTAGAATCTCGTCCTAACTCTCCTTGCTTGGCGAAGTTTTTGTGTCTCTTTCCCTCTTTCCTGTGGTCCCCTTCCAGCAGAGCCACCCACCCACTGAAAGGACCCTCAAAAGTTTGCCGTACACCCGTTTCTCTGGGGATGACGGTTACATCTGACGACCATCAAATGAGGTGATCACCACCTTACCCACCACCACGATGGCGCTCTCTTGTCGGGTCAAGTGGGTTTCGTTACCTGTAGCAGGGTGCCGGCGCTATTTCCCACGATAAGGTGCCTTATCGCATCACACTCACCTTATCGATAGCAAGTCCGCGACAAAGTGCAAGAATGCCATGGTTGGGTGGGGGAGCTACCGCCAACCGGACTGCACCTCATCCCCGAGCTAACACCCGGCTGCTGATCGTTCCATGCAATGTCACTGCCCGCCCGCACCGATGGTCGACTGAGACGTCGAACTGTTGGTCGGAGAGAGGAAGAAGAGGGGTTGGGTGTGTGTGTGTGTGTGACAAGCTCACTCTCTCCCCATTCGAGAGTGGAAGTGGTCACAGGTACACCTTTGGCTGGGCCCGTTTGCTTCCTTCAATCGAGGAACTAACTGACTGATGATTCTCAGCCTGGTGTATACGACCAATGTTTTTCATGAACTATTACTCTTTCAGCCACCAAAACGACTGTATCAGCTCCCCAAACGCGAATACTGCTTGGTCGACATTACTCGCAAGACAAGGCTGCATCTCTGCCAACTGCCGGCTGCCGCCCAGACCGTCCGTTTGCTGCAACTGGAGTTATATCACACACACAGACACACCGCAATACGACGAAAAAACAAAAAGGGCGGGGTGCCAGCCGTCGTCGCAACACTGGCTGCCAGGGAATTTCGAGACGTATCTTGTTGACCAGGTCCCAAAAAGAAGACGAGAAACTTAAACCCGCCTTACCTTTAGATCTTGAGGAGGAAGCGCGCGACCCAAGTAGTACCTGCCTAGGGAGTGAGACCCCTCCTTCCCAACACCTACACACCCATCTGTTCGTTCTCTCGTCCGGCTCGTGACGGCGTGACCCAAAAGTCAACTTATCTCACTTCGCCTCCCCATTTCTACTGCTCATCCTCGGGACTTTTGGCCTCCCAAAATAAAACCAACCGAGAGACCATTTCCAAGCCCTTCAATTGTATTTCACGCCGCGCATTTAAGGTCCGATAACAAGACCAGTCACAAGTACGCTCTGCGCCCAAGCCGGTCACGCTCAACCGGACCCTCTCGGGGGCCAAGTGACACACCTCCCACCAGGCCGCCGTGATATTACCGTCAGAATAAAGCAAAACCATGGTCAGGCCCTCGACAACGCCTTTTCGTCTTGTCTCGCCATCTCCTTAAACGGTCTACAGTCCGTTTTCCTTGTCGCGAAAGAAACAACTTACCTATTACCCGAAAAAGAAGGCCGGACCCAGTTCCGGGAGTTTGGAGAGGGCGCAAACGGAAAACAGAACAAAAGAGGATCACCATGGCGCCAAACATTATCGTCTCCCGTCCCACCTTCCCCGTATACCTCCTCCCCAACATATCCCTCCCCTTCCGCCGCCCCCGCCGCCGCGCCCCGTCGACCGCCCCCTCAGACCCGGCCTCGACGCCCGAGGCGAGCCAGGTCCCCTCCCTGAGCTCCTCGCCGACCTTCTCCACGACAGACGAGACCGTCACCCCGCCCTCCTACCAAGACGTACTCACATCCCCACCCGCGACGCCAGCAACAGCGGAAGCAGCAGCAGCCGCCCTCTCCAAGCTCTCGCCCGACCAGAAGCAGCTCGCGCGCACCCAGCCCGACACCCTCCGCTGCTCGACCTGCTCCTGCGACGTCGCCTTCTCCTCGCAGATCGTGTCCAAGGGCTTCACGGGCCGCTACGGCCGCGCCTACCTCGTCGCCGCGACCCCGCTGCCCCCCGGCAGCAGCGCCCCGAGGAACAGCAACACCGCAGCTGGACCCGGGACCCTCGCCAACGTCCGCATCGGCAAGTGCGAGAACCGCCAGCTCGTCACCGGCTGGCACGTCGTCGCCGACATCACCTGCGCCCTCTGCGGCGCCAAGCTCGGGTGGAAGTACGTCGACGCCAAGGAGCTCAGCCAGAAGTACAAGGTCGGCAAATTCATCCTCGAGGTCGAGCGCGTCGTGCCCTTCCGCAGCTGGGAGGACCTCCCGCCGGGCCGGGCCGATGATGACGAGGACGAGGATGACGGAGCCGAGGCGGCTGCGGACGCTAGGCAGGTCAGCAAGACTACCAAACGCACCGCTGGCGATGGAGAGGCCGACGGCTCCGAGGGTTCCGACGCAGAGAGTTCCGGCCCCGAGGACGTCGAGGTCGTCTTCGACTCGGAGGACGAGGACGACCTCGAGGACATGTTCTCCGGGACGTGGGACCCGGAGGTCGTGGCGAAGAGGCGGAGCCGGAAAGTCACGGCCGCCGCCCGGAAGAAGTAACTACCTTCTCCACCCCTGCTTGCGACGGCAAGCATCGTAATACCCATCTAACAGACTGCGATCGACTCGCGGAAACACCCGAGCCGGACGGAACTCGCTCAACATCAACCGGCGTTTGAATTTGTTTTTATTTCAAGTCATGGGATACCACGATACCACCACCGCCGACTGCGGGGTACGACGTCTAACGGACCAATACCCCCCTCACGTACGGATAGATTTGTTTTTTTAGGCATGAGTAATTAGGCACGAGTAATATGATTCATCTGGGTATTTGATTATTTGAACTGTCATTTGAATACCAAAACCGGTCGTACAGCTGTGCGCCAACGTCTTTTCCCGCCTGGTACCGCACACGTAGCGCCGGCTTGACGCGCACTAGACTGCACATTGTACACATGACCAGCATGCAACTTGCCGAAGCTTGCCGGTCCTGACTTGTCCTCCGCGTGATACCGCTAAATGGCCACTTATTCCATGGGCTCCTCGGCAACGTAGTGCAGGTAGGCACCCAGGAGCTTAATGCCCTCGATGTAGTTGCGCTTGTCCAGTTTCTCGTTGATGGAGTGGGCGCCGTCGGTGGAGCTACCCATGGGCAGCAGTAGGACGTTCTTGCCGGTGGCCTGCTCGAAGGTCAGGGTGACGGGAATGCTATGAGATGTTAGCTATGTCTCTTTCACGGGTATGCATACGGGGGGCTTCTTACCTTCCACCCTCGCGAGTGAAGTCGGGCTGAACGCCCCACACGCGCTCGGTAGCCTTGGCGGCAGCGGAGAAGTTCCAGTGCTTGGGCGACGCGACCCACCACTTGCCGGTGTGCTGGGCAAAGACGTTGAGGGTGTTCTTGCTCTTGAGCTTGGCGAACTGCTCCCGGACGTACTTGTAGACAAGCTCGTTGGTGACGTCGATCTCCATGTTGGGAACGGTACGGATGGAGAACTTGCCAGTGACCTTGGCGGGGATGACGGTCTTCGCACCGGGGGCAGAGAAAGCACCCTCGATACCGTGGATGGAGAGGGAGGGGTAGCGCCATCTCGCCATGAGTGTGGGCTTCTTGTCCTCGAAGATGGTGGTCTTGCTACCGAGGGACTCCTGGAGAGTCTCCATGGTGAAGGCAATGCCGTCGTACAGACCCTCCTCGTCGGCGGTAACGGGGGCAACCTGGTCCATGATACCGGGGATCTGGATCTTGCCGTCGGTGTCGACGAGGGAGCCGAGGACGCGGACCATGTCGGTCATGGGCTCCTGGGCAGTACCGCCAAAGACACCGCTGTGGAGGTCGGCGCCGGGGCCGGAGATCTCAATGGAGTAGTAGTTGCAGCCACGAAGACCGTAGGTCAGGCAGGGCTTCTCGGTTCCCAGCCAGTAGTTGTCGGAAATGCAGACGGCGTCAGCGTCGGCAAAGTACTTCTTGGCCTCAGCGTTGATGAGGTCGTCAAGACCTTCAGAACCGTATTCCTCCATGCCCTCGAAGCACATGAGAAGGTTGACGGGGAAGTCAATGCCGGCCTTCTGGTGAGCCTCGATGGCGTTCAGCCAGCCGAGAACGGGTCCCTTGTCGTCGGTGGAACCACGTCCAAACATGCGGCCCTTCTCGTCGACGGAGAGCTCAAAGGGCTCGGTGGCCCAGCCGTCGCTCTTCTCGGCGGGCTGAACGTCGTAGTGGCCGTAGACCAGGATCGTGCGCTTGTTCTTGTCGCTTCCGTACCTCGCCAGGACGACAGGAGGCAGCTCCAGACCGGGCTTGTCGGGCTGCTCGCCGAGAGGACGGAGCTCGACAGAGGCACCGAGAGCCTTCAGCTCATCGGCGAGGAAGTGGCCCATCTTGACGACATCGGGACGACGGGCAACATCGGCAGAAATCGAGGGGATCGCAACAGCCTTCCTGAGGCGGTCGATGAAGTGGTCGGCATCGGCATCGACCTGCTTGAAGTAGCCGTCCAGTTGAGGAGCCATCTTGCGAGCTTGATGAGCTTGGATTGCAGAGGAGAGATAGGTACGACGAGTATCAGCTGTCCGAGTCTTCTGCCAGCACGGGGAGAGCTTGTGAGTTGTAGGAAGAAACTTTCGAGTAGTCTGAGGGCGGGCAAGACCTCTGAACAACAAGGTGCGGGGCATGACGCCGGACTGGACCTTCTACATCGGGCGCAAGAGAGGTGACCAGAAATCTGCTGCACCGCACGGCAAAGTGAGGTACCTTTGCAGTACTACCACATGCAGATGGCGGGGTCCTCAATGCGCTTCGGCAAGCGGCGGCGTATCAGCAGATGGGGACCTGCCTATTGCTAATACGTGGGGACGCTAAGACACCTTGAAGGATCTTTTGCTTGATACGGCACGTGACCTGTGTCTCCCCTTCAGTTGATGAAGGAATTTCCTGATGACTCAGCATGCCTTCCTCGAAAGCTTGGGACAGGTCTCCACCCAGGTACCCAGGTCCCCAGCCACCGGTCGGACAAACTCTCTTCCAGATTTCCGAGGGTGCCTGATAGTGCTACCTGGGACAGAGAAGTGCCCGAGTGGGTTCCAGTCCAGTCCACGTCCCCTTATCCGTCTGCCTACCACCCTGGCAAGCACCCTATATCTTCTCTCCTCCCCCTTTGCTCTACTCCTCTTTTCCTGCAATCAACACCACACCACCTCGCTGCTCTCTCCCACGACGTCTTTGATCGCGACACTTCAGCCGGTTGAGGCATCTTTTTCGTGCGACGCTACAACAACCCTCCCGTCTCTGAGTCTCCGACCAACCAAGTTTTCGATTTTTCGGCGACAAGCGACGCAAGTGCCCGCTCTGCGAATCCATTTCCCCGACTTCGCCTCCTGCTGGAAAACAGAGACTTCTGCTTCCCTGGCACACATACTGACCTGGAAAAAAATAAATACTTGGCTTTTTGAGGCTTCTCGACTGATGGTTCGCACGGTGTCGAGGTGATTTGGATGTGAGGAGGGATTCACACAAAGGGCTGCCTTTTCTCCATTCGGTGTCGGCCTCTTTGGCATTGTACTCTTTCTCTACACTCCGCAACCCTATTTCCTTGTCTTCCAAGTAAATCAGAATTGATTTCCATTACTCTTGAGAGGTGCAGAACGCAAGAGAATCACTCAAGCAAAGAAGAAGAAGAATTACTAGCATCAAAATCACTCTCTACTCACCTAGCCTTGGGACTTCGTGGTCACCGCTCGATCTCGCCATCGCCGCTTTCAATCCAACCTGACTTCAGCTGTTGCTGCTGCGCCGCCTCGACCAACTGCAGCTGTAACCAAACGCTGCGCCACGAGATATCATGGCTTCCTCCGTCTTTTTCAAGTTCAAGTCGCAAAAGGAGCCTACGCGAGTCGAATTCGACGGCACTGGCATTTCCGTTTTTGAGCTGAAGCGCGACATCATTTTGAAGAGCGGTCTCGGTGATGGCACCGATTTCGATTTAGCCATCTACTCAGAGGATGGCAGCGAAGGTAAGTCGATCTACTGTGCTCTTTCGCGGCCGTGACCTGACGATGATCCAGAATATGACGATGACACCACAATTATCCCCCGCTCGACCACCGTCGTCGCTCGACGACTGCCGGCCACCAAACCCGGTGCCGGCCGCGGCGCTAGATACGTCTCTGGCAAGATGCCTGTCGCCGCAAAGAATTCGTCTCGCAAGGAGCAGACCGTCAAGTCGGCGACACACAAGGCGGCATCAAATGCCATCAGCCAGATGAACAATGCCATGACGGAAGAAGAGAAGATGGCAGCCATGTTCCAGGCTCAGACCGAGTCGTGGTCTGCTCAGCAGGAGGAGATGTCCCAGTAAGTAACATTCATTCTCTTCCTCGGCCTTCAGGACTAATTCAGTCACAGCCAAACTCCCGTCTTCAAACCGGGATCCAAGAAGCCCGCCAACGTGCCGGATCACGATCCTCCCAACGGCTACATCTGCTATCGCTGTGGAGAAAAGGGCCACTGGATCCAGCTGTGCCCGACGAATGATGACCCAGAGTTTGATAACCGTCCGCGTGTGAAGCGCACAACTGGCATCCCGCGGTCATTCCTGCGTACGGTCGACAAGTCGGTCGCGCTTGCTCAGAGCGGCGACGACGAGACCAAGAGACCATCGGGCATCATGGTCAACGCAGAGGGAGAGTTCGTTATCGCAGAGCCTGACAAGGCATCGTGGGAACAGTTCCAAGCCAAGGCCAAGTCCTCAGCCTCCGCTGCCAAGGCAATTGCTATGGGAGACAAGGAGTTGCAAGAGAAGGGGCTGGAATGCCCCGTCGACAAGAAGATGTTTATAGACCCAATGAAGACCCCGTGCTGCCAGAAGACGTGTTGCAATGATTGCATCACAAATGCTCTCATCGAATCGGACTTCGTCTGCCCCAACTGCTCCACGGAAGGTGTTCTGATCGACGACCTGAAGCCCGATGAGGAAGCCGCCGATAAGATCAAGGAGTTCCTCAAGGAGAAGTCAGAGGCCAAGAGCCCGACCGCAGCCTCGCCACCCCCGGCCTCGCCGCCAAAGGAGACCGCAGAGCAACAACCCCAGACGACAAACGGAGCCGCGAAATCACCCACGCCTCAGAAGTCGCCCTCTGCCGCGCCCGCTACCACTGCGGCTCCGGCGACCAACGGCTCGCCCAAGTCCACTTCGGGAACCCCTTCAACCGCCCCTGCGAAGCCTGCAGACCGCGCCACATCGGAAGAATCTTCGGCATCCAAGAAGCGACCCGCCGAAGACTTGCTGGAGAACCCCAAGATCCCGAAGGCTCCCAAGGCGATGCAGAAGCAGCAAGAGCAGCAACAACAAGCGATGATGAACGGCATGAACGGCATGGGCAACATGCCGATGAACCCGATGATGGGCTTCGGCGGCATGAATATGATGAATGGCTTTATGGGTATGCCCAACATGCCAAACATGCCCAACATGAACATGGGCATGCCGATGATGGGCATGCAAGGCTTCAACCCGATGATGGGTATGCCTGGCTTCAACCCGATGAACGGCGGCGGATTCGACATGGGCGCCAACGGCGGAAACAACATGTATGGCGGCAACTATGGCGGCAACATGAACGGCGGGATGAATGGCATGAACGGCATGGGCGGTCCCCCCGCGATGAATGGCATGAATGGCGGCATGGGCATGAACGGCGGCATGATGAACGGAGGCGGCCCGGGCATGGGCGGCTTCAACCAGCAGCAGCGCCACAACTTCACCCAGCCCAACAACGAGGACGACGCCTACTTCCGGCGGCCGGTCAACCCGCACCGCCACCAGAACCGCCAGCGGCGCGTGCGCCCCAGCGACTACAGGGAGCTGTGAAGCCCAGACTTTGCGCTTCCCTTACGACCGTCAAAAGAAAAAGCAATTCAGCCACTCTCGCGGGGATTCCCCGCTTCATACTTGTAATAATACTAGACGACACGCATCACCACGGTTGAGAAAACGAAAACACATTCAGGAAATACGGCATATCATGGCAACTCGCCTGCTGAGGAGGAAGAAAGTTGGACAAGGAGGGGAGGAAGAAGTCTACGGCGTTATATGGGATGGTAGGCTGGGGGAAGTCTCTTTTCTTTCCCTTTTGATTTTTTGACGTTTCTCTTTCTTTTTTTCTGCCTGAGTAACTGGCTCAGGCTTGACGATGGGAGGGACGGGGGGAGCAAGACCGACACAATGAAGACAATGATAGGTGCAGCCTCCTAGGTAGATTGGGGGAAGTGGCTTTTGAGGCTTTCCACCCGAGGCGCACGTGGTGCAGCTCTGTATGTAAATGCACCCAAACGGTCAAATAAAGTCTCTTCACACACATCTCACTCCTTCAGGGGGTATCAAATCGTTGTTATGTGAATTGTATTCTATGTTTTTTGTCCACTCGTGACTCTTGGCGCTCGCATGCTGTCGTCCCAATCGTGATGAGCACCCTTTTCATCTCATGATCATGTGTATTTTCAACCCAACCCAACTCCAGCTATACCCCGTGGTTTTCTCCCATCCCTCTTACGAAAACATCTGTGCCTCTCCTCCTCCCCCGCTGCTTATTGACCAACTGTCGCCTCATGCGTCCATCTCGGGAGGGACGTAGGGCGTGGTCAGCATGGCGCTGAACCTCTCGAGCTTCTCCTTGCCGCGGACCTCCTCGACGAGCAGGGGCATCTTGACGACGTTGAACTCGTCGTACAGCTCCTCGATCTGCTCGAGGTACTTCTTCTGCATGCGCCGGCGGGCGGTGCACTGGTCGCAGTTGGAGCCCTTCTTGGGGAAGAGCAGCTGGTTGACGACGATGCTGTGGGTGTCGATGCCGTAGTTGGCGAGCTCCTGGATCATGCGCTCCGTCTCGTAGAGCGACAGGAACTCGGGGATGCAGACGCAGACGAAGGTGGTCAGGTTCTCGTCCTTGAACTGGGTGTTGACCTCGGAGATGGTCTCGCGGAGCGTCTCGAGCTTTTCCATCATCTCGGAGAGGTTCTGGCCGTTGGGCAGCTGGCCGCCCTGGCCGAGGAAGCCGTTGAGCAAGGGGCCGTACTGCGAGGAGAGCTGGGAGACCTTGGCGAGGGCCTTTTCGAGGACGGAGGGGAAGGAGAGGAAGCGCAGGGTGTGGCCGGTGGGGGCGGTGTCGAAGATGATTGTCTCGTAGGACATGGACTTTACTTGCTTGAGGACCTCGGCGAAGGACATAGCCTCGTCGATACCTGGAATCTGTTCAGGGGGTTTGAAGTTAGCATTGAGTTGACCATGACTGCCAGCAACGAGGAGGGGGAACGCACAGCAAAAGCCAGGTCCTGCATCATGCCGCCGAGCCCGCCGCCCATGGCGTCCACGTCCTCGCCCTGGCCGGCCATGAGGTCCTGCATGCTGCCGTTGGGGTCGATCTCCATGGCGCTCAGGTTGTCGAAGCCGTCGATGAGGCGGGCTTCCTTGCCGAACTTCTGGTTGAAGGCGTCGGACAGGTTGTGGGCGGGGTCGGTGGAGATGAGCAGGACGGAGCGGCGGTGCTTGGCCAGCTGGATGGCGAGCGAGCACGAGGTGGTCGTCTTGCCGACGCCGCCCTTGCCGCCGACGAAGATCCAGCGCAGCGAGCGCTGGTCGAGGATCGACTGGAGGGTGGGCTCCATCGCGTCGTCGGCGTCGATGATGGCGGCCATGGTTTGGATGTCGAAGTGTCTTCTTGGGTTGAGGGAGGTTGGTTGTAGGTGCTGAAGTTCGAAAAGGGCTGGTCTCGTAGGACTTTCGCGGAGCGTTATTGGGGTATCGTGAGCGGCAGAGGTTTGGTGTACGCGGCAACGCTGTCAGGAAACTCGATGTCGTAGTGCCAGGCGCATTCCAAGCTATTCTAGAAGGGCACGGCCTCAGAGCGTAGGATCCCCCGCCGTTTGGCGGGGCACCACCCCGGCTGAGCGTACTGTGCGGCTGTGCACCGTTCTGCGACATAGTCGACACTGTGCAAAACTCCATCGGAGCTCGACGGGATTCTGCTACAGCTCTCCATTTTCGAGCATGCGATTTCGCGATTGCATGTGACAAAACCGCCGCCACACGATCTCCGAAACACGCGCGCGCCATGTCGTCCAACGGGCAAGCTATTCTCAACGGCATCTCGAAAAAGGTCGCCGCCCGCACCGTCCAGGTCACCGTGGTCCCGCGGCCGATCAAGTTCGCCGAACGACGCGCCGTCCTGCACGCCTTGCAGAAGTTTGCTCGCATCGATGTCTTTAAGAAGCTCGACGTAAGCTCTTCTCCTCTCCGATTGAGACGGAAGCTCTGAGAGATAGATAAATGGCTAACATGTGTATTCTTTGCTATGCAGGACCACCCGTCGTCCTTCATCTCTGTCGTGAGCGACAAGTCGCAGATGAAGGAGCTCGTCAAGCTCAGCCCGCTGCAGTACCAGCTTGCGACGCCCCGGCCCGCTGGCTCCGTCCGGGGCTTCCTCACGGACACGACCTCGACCGATCCCGTGATAAGCTCCGAGCCCGGCTCGGAGGCGCCGCGACGGGCTGCCGACTCAGACACCGCGGACGACCAGGCGGACCACAAGGAGTTCGCTCTGCACATCTTCCCCGCGGAGACGTACATCCACTCGGCCGCGCTCAGGTCCTCGCCGCTCCACGGCCCTTGGCCCGAGGCCCGCCGGAGGACGACCATGTCACACTTACTCAAGGCGTCGATGCCGGACAACGTCGCAGCGGAGGGGCTGTCGGACTGGGAGAACGGCGGGCAGGTCGCCGCGTCGGCGCGGGGCCAGAGGCTGGAGGACGTCCTGCTCGGCACCAAGTCCGTGGAAGTCGGCAAGCGTGCCATCACGGACCGTATCGGCCGCCGGATGCAGCGCCAGAAGTCGCATCCCATCATGGAGGGTCTGCTGCACCTCCAGCAGAGCCACAAGGGGCAGTGAGCTCGGCAATGGGCTAGCATCGAGACTTTGCCTTGCTCCATTTGGAAATCATACGGCTCGGCTTCTATTTTTGCTACGGAGAACCTCAGGTTCTGATGGAACGAAGACACAGCCGCACCGATTGCGCGTCCAAGACGACGCCGAAAGCTGCTTCCGGGGACCAAGACGCGTAAAGGTACATCACAAGCCTCGGCCTGGTTGATCGGAGTTTAAGCGTTTCGGCAGGGCTTGTCGCGTTACGGGAGCAGATTATCCCGAGCCGGCCAACCTGCGGCAGGAGTCTTCGTCAGAAGATGGGATGGCAGACATCCGATGGGAGGCCTTCCGAGCCTCTGGATTGGACCAGATCATCGGACGGGACTGATTGATGTTTCGGCCTGGCAGCCTAAGCTCATGCGCACGCGATCCGGGGCGATGCATTGACCTGCCGAGCCCACTACTACAACCATTTTCACCTTTGCAAGAATGTCAAAGACGAACGATGGAAGACTGATTGACAGGTCCATCGACATCAGATTGCAATATTGGGAAAAAGTAGCGGTGCCGAGAAAATGACGAAAGCGTCATTAGGGGTTCTCGCTAGCGCTGCTACATTGTGCGCTTCCTGACGACGAGCTGCAGGTGCTTCGGCTAGGAAAAAGGCCCTGGAATTGACACCACCGGCAGTCAGCTGGCTCGACCCAAACGACTCTGACGTTGAAGTCAAGTCCATCGGATTGCTTGATGACCTTCTTCCTGGCTTGCTTACCTTACCAGGCCAACAATAGTGGCCCCCAATCCAGGGCGTGGCGTCATTCCAGAGCCACAAAAACAAGGAAGACCTGCGACCCGCGCTACCCTGGATCGACACCCGACCGGCAACGAGCCAATCACCTCGGCGATAGCGCTAGTACGTCACGGCCTTCACCCGATGACACGTTCCCTAGCCAAAGCCACCATTAACATCACCAGCTTTTTTCTTCTCCTCTTTTGGCGTTGTAGCCGGAGGGAAAAGGGCCTTGGGGCTGCAGAGGAGCCACCGAGGCCAAGACGAGCCGACGAGCCGTGGCATCGGCCGGGGTATTTGTCCAAGCCAGGGTCCATTCCATTTCTTGTCAAGCCTCGCACACCACGGAGAGAGACCGCGGTAACCATGATGACGTCGCATCCATCGGGGCTGCGTCGAGACCCTGACTTACACGGCACTCTTGGCCCCGAGGAGGTGTGCCCAGTGGTACCGTCACTGTCACACAGATCGCTGTGAATCACGCAGGTTCTTGCTTCGTGGTTCTGCTGGGTAGTGCCTGACAAGCCGGTGCTTATATCTCGGCTGCCTCTCCCTCCCTAGGACAGGCCCGTCCATCTGCTCTGTATACTATCGCCACTTATATCGTTCAACGTAATACAATACCAAACACCACCAAACCCTCCCACCTCTCAACTGGCCAACCGGCAGTGACCCTTCCACCACCAACATGGCTGTCACAGGCTTTATCCACCATTTCGGGACGTTCCTGCTTCTCGCAGCGACGGTCCTGCTGGTCGTCACCAGCATCTCCTCGCCGGTGGTCAACAACATCTCCATCCTGAACGTCAAGCTCGGCGATGCTTCCGCCGCTGACGAGATCACCTTTGGTACCTTTGGATACTGCTACCGCGGTGCAAACGCAGAGTAAGAACCACTCCTCAACCTTTTAACCTACCAACAACCATGCTAACCTCTGACCAGTGGCTCCGACAACTGCCCCAGCTCCCGCATCGGCTACTCCCCCGCCGACATCGTCACCGAGGCCGACGGCACCCGCTACTCCAACTACGCCGCCAACACCTCCGAGGCCCTCACCCGCGTCATGATCCTCCACCCCATCGCCGCGGGCATCGCCTTCATCGCCTTCGTCCTCTCCGTCGGCGCCGGCATGTTCGGCTCCCTCCTCGCCGCCCTCGTCTCCGGCGTCGCCTTTGTGGTCACTCTTGCGGCTCTCGTCTGCGACTGGATCGGCTTCGCGCTGGTCCGGTCGAACGTCAACAACGACGACGACGGCGGCCAGTCCGACAGTTACGCCCACTTCGGCGTCGCCCTGTGGACGCTGCTCGCTGCGCTGATCTGCCTCTTCCTCGGCACGATCATCGTCTTCTTCACCTGCTGCAGCGGACGTCTCCGCAAGCGCCGCCAGCAGCGGTCCAAGGTCGACCACTACTCTCCTCCGGCCACGCACCAGCCGTACCGCCGCCGCCGCTGGTGGCACCGTCGCCGCTACTAGATCCGAGACTTCTTCGGATCCAGTCGGCCTCGATAGGAATGAGAAAACACCTGAAAGAAAACAAAAGACGTGTATGAAGATGGCGCTTCCAATGATTTGGCGCTAGCGCAGGCGTAATGGGCGGGATTGTGATGGATTTGATCAGATTGGGACGCGTATGATACCACACCTGCACTGGCGGGACGTAAACATTTCTTGTATATCCTACTTAAAATCTAATGATCATCTACCACCTTGACATATCACTGTCTTCATGTACTCAGAGTGCTACCAGCTTGCGTGCATATGCTTCAACAGGATAACTTGCTACTGATTGGATAGTACTTTCCAACTTGTCAAGCCTATCAATGAGTACCTACCTGGTGCACGAAGTTAAACTGGACACTTTTACTTAACATAATCGAGAAGGGAGACCTTGTTCATCACCCCCTCTTTTAGTATCTAGCACCACTTATATATGACTTAGATCTACAATAACAACACTGCCAATCACGCCAGCGATGGTGGACGACGACAAGGACGGACAACAACGACAATAACAAAACCAACAATAAGACTAGGTACATAGCCAATAGTACCTATTGGGAAGTGCTTCGGGACGCCTAGCCACATATCTGTAGCTGGAGGAGTGTTGAATACTAGAGGATGAACAAGATCTTCCACCAAGAATGTGATCTGCCTCCATCGACAAGTTCGAGCGGCGTACCTGCTTATAGGTAATATCCAATGAGCATTCGGATCCGTGACTGGCTCACTTTCTCGCGATGATTCGTCCTCGTCGCCGCGGTTTAGCCGCTGCCTGCACTGCGCCCCTCGTTTGCCTGCTCAGCCCTGGGTGCGTGTGCCACCTTCAGGCTGTTGTCTTCGTTTGCCTCTTCTCACTATATTGCACGGTTTTCGAGAGTCTTCGCATCTCTTGCTGCGTGTTAAGTTGCCAGTTTGGGACCGCTTGAGTGCTGCTTTAGGGCGTGTCATCAACGACGGCCTACTTTCCCCTCCTCTCCGCCTGTGTTCTCCTGCCTTGCACTGCCCGCTACATACCAGCCTCCATCATGTGCTACCAGATAATAGAATTTTACTCGGCCTGCCGATGTCTCTATTACCAGCACAGCGTCGACAGGTGCGCGAAGTACGGCCGGCCCGGGCACGCCGTCCAGCGACGGACGATCGACGTCGGCTACACGTGCCACAGCCACGACCAGAGCGCAGGTAACACATCCGCGAGCGAAGGACACTGGTTTACATGCCTGATCAGACTAAGCTCGGTGAGTAGAAACAAACGCAACGTCGAAACCGAAGCTCCAGCTGAAGCCTCGGCCCGGGGCATTCCGGCCCGACGCCGGGCCGTGCCATTCCACCATCTCCAAGGACTGCACGGCCGGCGAGGGCGCGCGGCAGGCCGCTATGCTCGCCTCCCTGGGCCGGCGGCTGCGCGTCGGCCAGCGTGTGGGCGCCGGCCCTCAGCCTTCTAAAAACACCGCACAGCTGCGCGTCAGCCGGCGCGTGGCTGCCGAAAACGTTGTGCAGCTTGACGACTTCATCTCGAAGTCCAACCGCCCTGTTGGCCCCCGTACTAGGGTCCCCAGCCCCCCTACGAGTCTCGGGCCGACGAACATCTTAGACATCATGGCGGCGGGAGAGGGGCCCGTGGTTGTCCGGGAGGACTTGTTGGACGGGACTGAAATGCATCAATCTTTTACAGGGCGAACTGATGTAAGTGTCTTAATACAACGCAGGTATGAGATGGCATTTTGCTAACGCAAGAGGTCTTCACAGGAGAGCATCAGCGCTCAGGTAAAAGATCCAACCGGGCACTCTCTCAAATTACGTATCCAAGACTGACGAACCCCAGGAAATAGTAGGATATCCTCCGACTCCAGAGGGCCGCCCTGTGAATAATTCTGGATCACAAAGGCAACTTCCCAGGCCCTCGCCAGCTGTAAAACCTCATAAAGTTGCCGTGAAAGAGCGCAGGTGGGACAAGCTTGCGTTCCGGAAACACGAGTCAGTTTGGAAGCGAGCGGTGTCGCTATGAATCCTCCTAGACACAGAACGCATCGTAGTTGTAAGCTCCAGCGTCTTTTATATGGAAGAAGGCGTATTTTAGGGGATGTGTCTGATAGGTATACTACTCCAGGAACCAGGCACAGCATCTTCAAGTTTCCTTGATTAGGGGAAGAAGGAGACTTCGTATACATATTCAAATCTGATCCCAAACGATCCCCTTAACCAGCATAACACTCTTAATAGTATAAGTCCCACCCATATTTGTCCAACCTTGACTGGACGTTGTACATTTTACTTACTATCTCAAGAATGTCTTTGTGAACTTGCTATTGTGGCCTCCCTACCCTTAATGGACGACAATGATGGACAACGACGGCAACGACAACGATGACGGACGACAACAACGACAACAACAATAACGGACAACAACAACAATAATACTAAAAATGAGAGACGATAATAAGCTTTACTAGGCTGTAAAAGGTGCGATCAACTTAAAGAATGCAGTATAATTAGCCCGAAACACACAAATACCTACGATTAATCAACCGAGCCTCAAGTAGCGACACACCTTGAGGAACATATTAAGTAGTTGGATACACCCAAACAGAACCACTGATGAGGTCAAGTTGCACACCACTTACAACCACTGAGCAGAGGGCTTAATCACCGATATGATTCGTCCTCGACGCCGCAAGTTAGCCGCGGTCTATACACTACCCCTCGCCTCTTGCTCACCGTCGTCTCTTCACCTGTCACTTCACAACGCGGGATAAGAAACCTTGCGCCTTTTGTACGTAGGTACGCGCGATATCTGACTTCACCCGCGTAGACGTGCCAGTTGCCAACTTCACAAGCCCGTCTTCTCAACCTCGACTTGGTCGTACCTGGCCACTGGTACGTCCCAACAAATATCTGGGCTCTGCCCGACTTGCTAATGCCTCTGTCAACAGCACTTAAGCGATAGTAGCACGATATATGGCCGACCCGAACGCCAGCGTGCAGAGACGGACGAATCTCATCGACTGTGAAAGCCACGGCCATACCCTACAGCCCTCAGATGCAAGCCCGCCGTCCCAAGCGGCACCAGCCCTCCCCCAGACCTCCGCCTTTCTTGCGCTCTGTTCGAAAGCCAACTCGTGGTCGCCGCAGAGTTGAGCCCGTCCAAGGCGACGCCGTACTACTCGCTCACCTTGGAAACGGCAGGCAACCTGACATACCCCTTACCAATGGTCTTCCGCCTCTGCCTCTGGATCCAGACAGCAAATCAAAGCCCCTCCCCAGGCGAGGCAAAGGAAAGGTCAACGATGACGCAAAGTCGGCGCCGAAGCTCCGGCTGAAGCCTCGGCCCGGGGCGTCATCCAGGCCCGATGCCGGCCCGTGTCATCCCACCATCTCAAAGGACTGCACGGCCAGCGAGGGTGCGCGGCGGGCCGAGATGCTCGCCTCCCTGGGCCGGCGGCTGCGCGTCAACCGGCAGAAGGACGCCAGCCGTCGGCGCCTCGACAATGGGCGTGAGCCAGTTTCCAACCCGGAGAACGGCGCTGTTGCCGATGGAAAGCCGCGGATGAGCCCGGGACGAGGCGCGAAAAGGGATTTCAGCAATTTCAACGAGGGACATGATACTCAGGTAAAAGAATTAAACTTTGTTTGTTTATTTATTTATTTATTATTATTTACACTATTAAAGGGCTAATCTAACTAAAGTAGCTATAATAGCGCGCCTTAGAACGCTCTTAGGGGTATATAGTATATAGAGGATCCTTTATATAAAGGAACTATAGTATTTAATAAACTATTTTATACTATTCCTAGTCCTAAGTTAAACTATATCTAGTACTACTCTAATATTTAGACTTATAGGGCCGTATAGATCTACTTTAGGGCTTATAAAGAGTCTATAGATACTTAAAAACTAGTATTTTTTAAAAATTCCGGCCCTTAAGGTATACTAACTTATAAATTAATTATTTTATTTTTTTTAATAAATTAATTTTTTAAGAAATAAAATATTTAAAAAAAACCTAAATTTATATATTTAAGGATAAAATAGAGCTAAGAGCTTTATAACTAAAGTACTTAATAAGTTAAATAAGTATAAACCCTTTTATAGTAACTAGTATTTAAATAAAACTATTTAAAAGTAATAAAGTCTTTTAATAAAGTTCTTTAATATATTAATAATTTAACTAACTTTAATAAGCTTAACTTACTATTAATTATTAAAACAAACTATTACTATTATATTTTATAATTTAATCTATAGTATACTAAATAATCTAAAGACTTTTTATATCTATAAAAGTAGAAATAAGTACTTGGATAATAGAACCTACTATAGTAACTATAAAAATCCCTATACCCTAACTTAACTACTAATAAGTAGTATAAAGTTAAGTATAGTAGTAAAAGTTTTTTAAAGTATTATTTTAATATACTAAAGTAACTTAAAAAATAAGGGCACTTTTTTAAGTTATATACTTACTACTAACAAAAATAGTTTTAACTACGTTCTTAAGTAAGTCTTTTTAAGTTTAAAATTATTAATAAGGGGTTTAGTATAAATAGAAGTAGTTTAGAACCCTTTTTAGTAAGTTTATTTATTAATTTATTTTTAGAAATATTATAATAACCTAAGACTTAGTATATAAAGATATATTAAAAAAGTTAAGTATTTTAAGCCTTTAGTATTACTACTTATAAGCTAAAGGGGGTTTAACTAAAGCCCTAAAGGGACTAAACTATAAAGGTATTATTAAAGTAAAGATATATAGTTTCTACTAAGGGGTAGAGGGAGAGGGTAGTATAAAGAGTACTAATAGCGCCTTTAACTTTTATATTAAAAACTTCTATAAAGCTAAACTAGCCCTAGCTTTATTTAATAATTTATTTATTATAAATAAGTATAAAGTTGTACTTAATAAAACTAAATTTAAATATTAAGCTATTAGAGTAAGTAATAACTTTAGTAAAAGAGCGTTTTTTTAACTACTTTATAAAGGCCTTTATAGCCTCTTTTTTACTAAAAAAAAAGGGCCTAAAAGTAAAAAAGGAACTAGTACTAGGTATAAGTACTAAGGGAAAAAGTAGTAGGTTCTCTAAAGTTAAGTTTAATAGGCCCTTTAAACTAATAGTAGTTTATATAGTTAATAAACTAAAGAGTAATTAGTATTAAAGTAATAAAAGTATATAAAAAAATAAAAGTAAGTAGTATCTAAAAGGATAGAAGTAGGGGGGATTCTTACTTTATAATAAAGTAAGTTATTTAGTATAGTATACTAAATAAAGAGTATTACTTTTATAACTACTTATAATACTTAATTAATAGCCTTAATATACTAAGTTTATTTAATATAAACTATTAAAGCTTTAAAGATAGTATTTAGTTTTAGATACTTTAATAGCACTACTAACTTTATAAAGCTAGTATACTAGGTCTTAATACTAGTTAAAGTAAATAGGATAATATACATAATAACGGCTTTATAGGCTAAGTATAGGGGGAGGCTATAGTAAATACTATTAAGTCCCTAAAGAAAGTTAACTACCCTTTAGGCCTTTTAAACTCTTATATTAATATATTAATAAAAAGTTAAGTAGTAATTAAAAAAAACACTAAACTATTATATAGTATTTTTTAAAAAAACTAGGGTAATAGTAAGCCCTAAAGTAATAATCTAAAGCTATTAATCTAAACTAAACTTATTTTTAATATACTTTTAAGTAAAGTAAACAGCTTTATACTTAGTAGAATTAAATTAAATATAATTATCTACTCCCTACTAAAAAACAGCCTATACTTTTTTACTAAGGACTTATGTGTTTTTTTTTAGAGTAGGTAAGGTAGTAAAGATACTTATATTGTCTATATAACTAAATTAAGCCTTAGAGTTATTATAAAGGAGTTTAGTAAAGTAAAAAAAGTAGAGTACTAAAAAGGTGGAAAAGTTTTAAAAAAGACTATAGTATAGTAAAAAGGTTTTAGTAAAGTAGTCTTTTAGTTATACTTTAGTATATTAACTACTTATAAAAAATAATATAAACCTTACTATAAACTCTAACTAACTTTATTATTTTAGTTTAATATATAAATAGTTTTATAGTATAGTATTAAAAACTCTTTTAGTATTAAAAGTAACTAAAGTTACTATAAGTCTAGTTTTTAGTACTACTTTAATATTATACATAGTATAAATAGTAAAGTTAAAAGTACTCTACTTTAAAAAAGCACTATACTATTACGGGTTAAGGACTTTATAAAGAACTATATTATATACTATATAGTATATAAAGAGTCTTTTAAAGCCCTTTTTTAAATATAAAAAGAGGGAAATAGAGCAGTAGAACTTTACTTTTTTAGGGTCCTACTTCCCCCTAACTTTTTTAAAAAAAATAACTTTAGCCTTTTTAAATAAAGTAGGGTAATACCTATAGAATAAATAACTTTTATAAAGGGACCTAACTACCTTTATAATAATAGGCTATATAATAGTAAGTAGTTAAATAATAAGGCTATTTACTTTAGGGGTTGTACTTTTTATAAGTATAGTTGCCCTTATTTAGTTTAAAGAGATAAAAGTATTTTAAAGAATAAAAGGACTAGGAATAATTAAAATAGTACTTAAATAAAAAAGGTTATTATTTACTAAGAATCGCTTTATTAGTACTTTATAGAGAACACAGGCCTTTTTTAAAGTATCCTTTATTAATATTTTATTTACTTTAAGTAGTAGTATATAAATAAAGAGTATTTTATTCTACTAGTAGGTTATTTTATATAGTTTAGTAAGTATAGTAGTACTATTAATATAAAGGTTCTAATAGGCCTTTTTAGCTTATTTAATAGTATTATATAGGTCCTTTTTTACCTCTTTAAAAGTAATATAGTAGTTATAATTTCTATAAAAGGGTATTAAATAATAAAGAGTTTACTACTAATAGGTACTATAGTACTTAATTCTTATATTAGTATATTCTTCCGTTTACTATAAAGCGCTTTTATACTAGCCCTTTTTATATAAAAGGGATTATATTACTTTAATAGTACTTATAAAGTAGTTATAGAGTACTATAGTAGTAGATTTAAGTTATAAAGTAGTAGCTTTTTAGGGGGCGGTAGGAGGTAGTATATTTATAACTAGTAAAGTAAAATACTTAAAGGTATAGTTAGGGACCCGGGTATAGGTAGTTAGTATCTTAATTAGTACTTTACTAAAGGGGATAGTAATAAAGATAGAGTTATAGTTAAACCCGGAATATAGGTTATAGTATATTATTACTATTACTAAAGGGATATTAAAAAATATAAAGTCTAGGATATATTTTAGTTTATAAGTAGGAGTTTTAGTATTTCTTAAGTATTAAATATTATAGTCTTTAGTTTATTTAGTAATAGTTCCTTTACTATTATTAAGACTTACTTTAAGTTCCTAGAGGGGGTACTGTGTATTAAAGTTACTAACTACTATATAGTAGAAAGGAGGAGTATAGTTTATAAGAGCTATTATAGTATTTAAAACTACTTTATTACTTTTATAAACGTTAATAAATATAGTATTTAATACTTATAACTAAAGGATATCTTAAGTAAGTATTAAGTATAATTACTAAATTATAAGCCCTATTTATATATAAGTAAGTATCTAGGGCTTTATATTTTAGTTATATTAAGTATTTATTAAAGTAAAGACTTTATATTATAGGTAGTTATATACTATTAAGTTGTTTATTTAAAAGGTTTAGGGTTTTTAGATTAGTATAATATCTATATCTACTTTTAAATATATTTATAGTATATCTATAACTTTAGTATTTAACTTAATAAAGTTATATTATAGTACTATAATAAGTTATTTTTTAGGGATAGACTGTTTTTTAGTATTATAGTTTTACTAGTAGAAGTATCTATTTTATAGTATTAAGGGCGTTAATATACTTAAATATATTTATTAAGTTATAGTTAGGTTTCTATATACCCTAGTAAGTACTATATCTTTAACTTAGAGTTTTATTATTTAAAAGCTTCTACTTTTTAAGTAATTATAAAGCTACTCTATACTAAGTAACTAGGTTTACTACTCTTACTTTATAGCTAAAGAAAAAGGGGGACGGAAAAGGGCTAGGCCCTTTTATATTTTTATTAGCTTTTAAAACACCACTTATCTTATTATTTTAGGGGTTTATAGTACTATAAAAGTTACTTTAGTTCTTTTTTTTTTTAAAGTTAAGTTAAACGGGGTTATAACTACTATAATAGTTTTACCTATAGGGGGTTTTAGTATTTAAGAACGGGGGGAGTTAGGCTTTTTAAACCCTCTATAAAGGCGTTATAACTAGTAGTAAGTAGGGATACTATACTTTTTATTTTTTTTAATAAAGTAAATAGAGTAGTTATTATTACTAATTAAGTATAGTTTATAGTAGTTAGTATACTTTATAGCTTTAGTATAGCTATTATTATCTTTATAGCTAGTTAAGCTATAGTAAATATAGTAGTTTTTATAAAGGTAGTTAAAGCTAGTATAGTAACTCTAGTAGCTAGGGTTATAGTATAAGGGCTTTTAAGACTTAAGTTTAAGAATTTAAGTAGTACTAGAACTTTTAAATAAGTAAAAGTTAATTAATACAGCTTAAGTAAAGTAAATAATATAAGTAACTATATATCTACTAAACTCCTTTTTTTTAATAGTATAGTAGTAGGTTAGTATATAGTTAATTTATAAAAAGATCTTATTTTTAGTAAATTCTATACTATTATATATTTTACTATTAATAGTAGTGACCTTAGTAGGGTAGTTAAGAACAATTATTTACTACTAAATAAAGGACTTATTAATTCTTTTACTACTAAAAAAGTATAAAAACTCTTTAAATTTTTTAAAAAGAATTAAGTATATTTTAGTATTATATAGAGTAATAAAGAACCTAGTAGTAGTATTTTTAAGGTCTATAATTTTATTAAGTAGAATATTAACTTTTATAGTTATTACTTAGTAAAGGGTAAAGGTATTTAATTAGTAGGAGGGCCTAAGGCGTTTAAAGTATAGTTATATAAATAAATAATAGTTTAGTTATACTCTAAGGGCCTTTAGGGCCTATAGGGTAGTTATAGTTTTATAGTATAGGGCTGGGGTAGGGGTAAGTAGGGTGTATTTAAGTAAGTTAGTATAGGTTAATATAGTTTTAAACCTACTTTAAGTAAAAAATTTTTTAAAGTAAGTAAAAAAGTTTATAATAAGGGTCTTTATTAGTTCGTTAGGGGGGGTTTAAACGTTAAAATCTTAATAGGTAGGTAGTTATAAGACTAGTAAAACGACGATATATTAGTGTGGTGGAGAGGGCTGCTGTTAGCTGTAGAAGTAGGGGGCTAGTTACGGGGGTAGTAGGGCCTAGGTTATGTAACTATAGACCCTGTGGGGCCCCGCAGCTGACTACCGTAGCTACTACGGATTAACTAGAGTTAATCTACTGTAGCTATATTAGAATATTATTTTAATACTAGTAGTTTTTACTTTTAAGGCCTAAGGCCCCTAATAAAGAATAATTATAATTATAAAGAGGGCAGTAATTAATATAGCTTAATGGATTACTACTCTTTAAAAATAATAAAAAATCTTAAAACCTTTATAGGTATTAAGTACTTTATTTTTAATAGGCCCGGGGCTACTAGTAGGCGCCTAAGAGCTATAGTTAACTAGGCTAGTAGGCCGGTATAGCTTTTGTGTAGTCCCTATATACTATTATTACCTATTTAATACTTCTATTTATTATATACCTCTTTTTACTACTATTTAACCTCTTTATTATTTATAGATTTAACTAAAGCTATAAGGCCCCTATATATACGTTATATAGGTATACTTATATAGTATGTATAGTACGTATAGGGTCCTTATAGTACTAGTTAAATCCCTAATAATATCTTTATAAAACTAAAGCTATATAGTCCCTATATATATATATAGTATATATAGGGTCCCTATAGCCTTAACTAATACCCATACTATTCCTTAGTATCTTCCCTCTTAAGGCTATTGTTATAGCTAGGTTAATTAACTAGCTGTTATTACGACTAAGCTAATTAACCCTTAGGGGGGATAGAAATATTAAAGAGTACAGGGCTTAAAACGGAGCCCCTAGGAGGGCTATTAGATCTATTACTTCTTAACAGGGGCCTCGGGGGGGGCCGTTAAATCTATTAAAAGGGGAGGAGGTTAAAAAACCTTATTAATCTATAGTTTATAGTACTATAATATCTACGATACCTTAAAGTATTACTAGTACTACTACTATAGGTTAGAAAAGTTATTGTTAAGTTAAGGTTTTAGGAAGACGGGACCTTAGTAGTAAGGGAGGATCCCTTGGCCTATAGGTAGGCTAGAGCCGTGGGATTAAAGGGGAAGGCCAGCCTCTAGTAAGGGGATAAAGCTAAAGGGCCTTTTTAAGGTTATTATAGGTTAAGTTATAGGCAGTAGTAAGGAGACGAGGCTACTGCCAGGACCTTCTTAAAGTTATTAATTAGGCTGGGTAGTAGGGAGGCGTAGCTATAGTAGCTTAAAGCTATTAATAAAGCTAGGGGTAGTAGCAAGGAAGTAAAGCTACTACTAGGGCCCTATAAAGTTATAAATAAAGGCCGTAGCTAATAGCAAGAAGACAAAGCTACTAAAGGCCCCTATAGAGTTATAGATATAAACCTAAGGGTTTAAAAAAGCTAGGGGAGTTACTAAGCTAGGGATTAAAGCTACTATAACTCTAGTCTACTTTAAACGTATTATAAATCGGATCCCTAGTAGTAGTAGGGAAATTAGTTTATTAAACGTAAAGTAATTATATTTTAAATATAACCTTTTATACTATACTTATTAAAGGTCCTACTCTTAAAGTTAAGGTTACTTTTTAGGTTAAAAGTAAATTTAGTATAGTAATTAATACTTTAGAAGTTCTACCCTTAAAGTTAGAGTTATAATACTAGTACTGCCTTTTTTAAATTAAAACTTTAATGTTATAGTAGTATCCCTATATAAATAAGTTAACTACTAATTAGTATTAGTTTATTAGGGGGGGTTTAAACGTTAAAATTTTAATAGGTAAGTAGCTATAAAACTAGTAAAATAACAATATATTAGTATAGTAGAGAGGGCTACTATTAGTTATAGAAGTAAGGGGCTAGCTATAGGGGTAGTAGGGCCTAGGTTATATAACTATAGGCCCTATAGGGCCCCGCAGCTAACTACTATAGCTACCGCGGATTAACTAGAGTTAATCCACTATAGTTATATTAGAATATTATTCTAATAGTCCTAGTAAGGTTTTAAAGCTTAGGGTAGTAGTTAATAATAGTAAAGTTAATTATAGTTATAAAAAGAAAAAGGACTTTATTTTAATTATTTATAGTAGCTTTTATAGTTTATAGGGCTTTAGTAGTAGTAGTTATAGTAGTAAGGGGTGTGCTTTTTATAGAGTATAATAAGAGTAAGGAGTAAGGATAAAGGGAATTAGTACTATTTAGTAGTACTAAGGGTACTAAAGGAAGTATTAAAGATAAGTATAGTAATACTATAAGACCCTAAGGGGCCTATATAGGTATTATTATCTCTATATTAGTACTACTTATAGTAGGTTATAAGGCTATTATGGGCGTTATTTAACTTTATAAGTTAGTAAAGTAGGGTATTAAGGATACTAAGTATACCTAGGCACTATACTAATAATAAGTATAGTTTAAAAATATATAAAAAAAAAGTTAAAAAAAAAAAAGAATTAAACTAATACTTATAGATTTAATATATATATCTTAAACTAATAAACCCTTAGTAGAAAACTAAAGAACGCCGCGCGCGATAGATAAAGTATAAAAGTTTAGTATTAATAAAACTATTAAGAGTTTTTTAAGTATTAAAAAAAGAATCTACTAGGGTATTAAGTAGTTATACGTAACTTATTAGAACTTAGGGGGGGCTTCTATTTACACACTATACTAGCTATCCCTTCTTTTTATAATAACTAACTAATATTAAATAATTAAGAAATATATAAATTAATTTTCTTTTATACTATTTACCTTCTTTAATATAAAAAGTACTATTAGTTAAAAAATAGCTATATAGTGAGTTTAAACTACTTTACTATAGTTGTATAACTAAGCCTTTATAAATAGTATATCCTTAAGTACCCTAAAGTAATTAAATAGATAGCTATTCTTAATAGAAGTATAGAAAAGCCTAGGCTAAATACTCCCTACCTATATCTAATATATACCTATCCAGCACCCCCTCTAGCTACCTTTAACTGCGTAGCTAGCTAAGCGTCCCTTAGCACTCTCTAAGTCCCTTAGATTGATGCAATTCAGGGCTATATAGGCTTATAGTTGTTTTCGCCGTCGCCTTTGTCGTCGTCCGTCATCGTTGTCGTTGTCGTCGTCGTCGTCGTCCGTGGTTGACGTGGTATCAGTGAGCGTGGGCGCACGTGACTCGATATCACGTGACCTTTGCAAGTCGGAGATTAGGTACTAAGCGACCGGCTTGTCACTGGGACCTACTAATTAGATGCGGTCCGGTCCGTCCCGTCTGATCAAGACTGCCCGTTTGAGTTACTCTGATACGACATGGCGAACACGCACCCCTTCTTCTACCTCGACACCGATTCAGACTGGCCGCGCTGGATCCAGAGGATCGAGGCCGCCGCTATCGACCTGGACCTGTGGGAGTACGTCAACCCTGAGACACCCACCGGGGAGCGACCGCCGCTGCCGTCGAAGCCACAACCGCCGTCGCCGTCGCTCCTTGCTGGGGGAAAGGGGGGCCACGCCAACGTGGCGGAGGCGCTGGCCGCCCTGTCGCCGGAGGAGCTCGCGGTCTACGGGCAGCTGCGCGCGGACTACGCCCTCGAGCTGACGCAGTACAACCGCCACAGAGATGCCGTGGCGAGGCTGCGGGAGATCATCGCAGGCTCTGTCGCCCCGAGACACTACGCCTTTTGCTGCCGTCCCGGGGAGACTATTGCCACGTGGCTGGCCTGCCTCGCGCGTCACACGGGCCTTCCCCACGGGGCGAGACGCTCCCGTGCCGTCTCCGCCATGGTCCAGTTCACCCGGGACCAGGACGATCGCTCGCTATGCTGGTGTGCGATCGAGGGGTGGCTAGTAAGGTGGGAAGAACTCTACGTCGAGGCAGGGCTGTGCGAACTCGAACAGGCCTCGGCAGACTCGAGCTACTTCTGGCTCCATCCCCTCCTGGAGGCCCTGCACGAGAGCCCCCTAGCCGATTGGGCTATATCATATGAGATGCGGACTATACATGTAGCAAAGCCGCAGAAGCACTTAGACTTCCACGGCATGCTTGCCGCTGTGCGGGGCGCCATTTACTTGTATGCGCCGAACCATAAGCCGAATGCCCCATGCTGTGCGACCTGCACAAGGCAAGGCCATGGCGGGAAGGGCCGTGGCGGGAAGGGCCGTGACGGAAAGGGCCGCCGGCGACCCGGCCCCCAGTAGCAGTTAGGAGGCGGTACAAGGGGGGGCGTTTGGGGGACACTGAGGCCGCTGGCACTGGGAGGGGATTTCGAGAAAGGGCTTGAGGGTCTACAGAGCACCCTGAAGCGAGCACGCCTGGGCGCAACGTTGCCCGCGTGCATACTAGGTCCTTGTATGGGTCGGGCTGTGGCCTGGTGGTTGCCGTAGTGCGTTGGTGGCTAGCAGCGGCCGGGCGGAAGATGGGCTGGGTTGGGCTGGGCGCTGGTGCCGGGGTGGGAGGAGCCTGGACTGGTGCCGAATATGTCTGGCAATGCCCGACAACTGCGACTCGGTGATTCGGGGACTGGGGCACGGCGCAGGTGCGGGTTGTACGGCCCGCCCACGCTGCGTGTCGGTGGAAGGAGCGGGGTTGCGGAACTTCTGGGTGGCCGCGCGGGGGCCGGTAGTGTTCTTTGGCCCGATAGGTATCTTAGATACCTTAGAGCCTGAAACAAGGGAAGATCGAGAACGGCGGGAGATAACTGTATGAAAAATCTAAAAGCATGAGATGGACCGGCATCGCCAATTTGATATTAGATGTGGCTTATTGCTGTCGTCCTTCGTCGTCGTCGTCGTCGTCCTTCGTTGTCGTCGTTGTCCGTCGTCGTCCGTCGTCGTCCGTCGTCGTCCGTCGTTGTCCGTCGTCGTCCGTCGTCGTCCGTCGTCGTCGTTGCTGTTGTCCGTCGTTATTGAGAGTATAGTCAAGCTAGCAGGACTTCACATCTCGGACGAGGATCTTGTCACAACAGCTGTCTTGGACATGTTTCTTGCTGAGAACAACAAGATAATTGGTCGACTACTATCTATCAACAAGACCTTTACCGTAACCGAGCCCACAGTCTGTCACACTCTGGAGCAGGAAGAAAACCTTTTTGGTAAAGAAATCCCAGAGCGAGGGAGGGAGCGCGACGAGCTCGTTCGGTAGGTGGGCGAGATTGGACCGCCACAGGTGCCAGTCGCATCTGATGCTGTCTTGAATACTGAATAGTCAAAATGACCAAGAGAACAACCTCCAGAAACACACAGAGAGCGAACGCGAAGACCCAAACGACGGCCGAGCACAAGGCCGCAAGAAAATAACCCAAACCTGGCCCAATATGGGCGCAGGCCCACCTCCACGATCGCCGGCCCTCCGCAGTGAGGAGGCTGTGGACGAGGACGGCCACGAGCATCTCAAAAATCCCCATAATGAGGGTCTGTGTGAAGGAGAGAGACTCCTTGTTCCTCGCCGGCCTTGGAGATCCGTTCGAGCGCGGCAGCACTCGACTGCAGCGAAGCAGCAACAGCAGCAGTGGCCTGGAGGGCGGCAACCTGGGCACTGAGGGCCTGGATGGCTCCCTCTATGCGCGCGAAGTCCCCAGTCGCCAGTCCGAGACGCCACCTGTTGAGGGATCTAAGGGACTGTAGTAGACTGGTAGGGAAGGGATCCCGGTTGATGTTGCAGAATACGGTCGAAAATGCTTGAATTTCCTGGCTGTTGAAAGGAGAAAGAATGCCTTGGACGGAGGGCTTGAAAGAAGAAAGAAGCAAGGCCGGCGGAAGGTCGGATTTACTCTGAAAAGAAGAAGGCAGTAGGGCCGAAAGGTCGGATTTACCCTGCTGTTGTTGCAGACGGGCGGCACGTGGGCTCGAAAACCGCTGTTATTTTGGTCAATCGCAGAAGGTAGGTCGCGTCGTTGTGGGTGAAAAAATCGGTGTTTTTCGAGGAAGATTGACCGATCGAAGAAAACATCGCGATGGGTAAAAAAGAGGGTAAAATGAAGGCTCCGAATAGCTTCGAAGCGACGGTTGATACTCGCTAGGTAGAGGTCTGGGCTTATAACCTGTTGGGAGCACGAAGCCCTGAATGTATTGAGGTGCTGAAAGCGGTGATGTTTGAGGAAGAAGTTGCTAGCAGGAGCCTGGAGACTCGAGGAGGCCTAGGAGGCCTAGGGGTCACGTGTGCACGTGATCACGCCCCTCAACACCACCTGTCCGTCGTGGGCAAACGGGCAGGTGGCTCTCAACGGTATTGGTACCCAGATCCGGACTTTCGTCAAGGTCTTCCCAAGCCTCCTCTACCGTGTTTCCCACATGCAACCAAGACGCGGGAGGGAACGGGTAAATGTACGAGTGAAGCGTGATTTAGGGGCCGAGTGTGACGGCGCATCAGGTAATCCAAGCGCAGGAGGCTTACAGCGAGGAATGCCGTAATCAGCCCATACAAATACAAGGGCTGTTTGTGTTGCTAAGGCTGGAAATAGCTTAAATACATTCTAACCTAATTTATATAAGAAGGATTTATCCTATATTTATATAAAGCCTATAGGCCCCTAGATTCTAGAAGTAGGGGTTTAACTAAAATCTATATTAATTTCTAACTCCTACCTAAACCAGTTTAGTAATTATAATTATAATACTCTATATTATATAGTAGTATAACCTATATAAAGCTATTTAGACTTAGTTTATTAACTATTTATTACTAAGAGGAGTACTGGATCCTTTATATTTAAACCGCCTAGATTCCTAATATATCGTTAAGTATAAAAAAGTACTTATAGGATAATATAAAGGAGGAGTCTTCTCTGTTAATAGCTTAGTTTATAAAGATAATTAAAGGCCTAAAAGCTATAAGTAGTAGTTAAAAAGAGATTATTAAATAGCTATATTAGAACTTTACTAAAAAGAGTAAGGCTTATAATAATCAATCCCCTATACTTTTTAACTTATAGGGGAGTATACTAACCCCTACTTATAAGCTACTTAGCGTAGCTTAAAGAGGGCTACTATTACCCCTAATATATCCTTTTAGCCTTCTATAAATACTAAGCTTATAGTCCTTTATACTTAAGTTAGATATAACAATACAGAATATACTAGAAACAACGTCTCCTATATATATATTTATTAAAATACTAAAGGAAAGTAAATATTAGAAAAAGAGTATATAAAAAGATTATTTTAAAGACTTTAAGCTAAAGATATTAAAGGAATACTTCTTAAAAGGCGCATTAAACTAGCTTACTTAGTTAACTTAAATTTTAATAACTCTTAGGATTTATAGTTTTAAGTTTAAAAAGGGCCTAAGTAATATTAAGAGTTTGTATATTAGTAATAAAATTAAGAATATTATTTCTAATAGCCCTATATCCCTTATTATATATATTATAAATAAAAAGTAAATATAGTATATACTAGTTTAAAACTATACAAGCTATAAAGTAGTTCTATATAAGTAGCTTTAAAATTAACTTTATACGTATATACTTAAAAGAAGCAATTCTATAAACTATATTATAAAATTTAATAAACTTATATACTACTTAAGAACAACTAGTAGCTAAATAACTCTAAAGGATAAGGTTTACGCGTTCCTTTAAAGAATAAGCTTATAGTATAAGGATTAGTTTGTGTATTTTAGATCCTTTTAGTAAGGTAGTATACCTATTATAGTTAATAAACTTATTACTAACCTTACTAATAAGGCCCGTATATATAATAAGTAAAAGGTTATAGTTTTATAAATAATAAATAGTAATTAATCTACTATAGGGCTAAGAAGAGCCCCTAAAAAAGACCTTTTAAATTATAAATACTAGAATTATAGTAAAAAAGGCTATATTAGGGCCACTTATAAAGTAAAGAAGAAAGAAGATAATAAAAGTAAAGGGGAAAAGACTTTTAAAGTACTTTTTATAATACTACTAAAGAGCGATATACTACTAAAGGTATTTAAGTAAACTAACCTACTAAAACTGGACTTTTTTTTAAGTTTAAGAATATTATAAAAAGACTTTAAAGCTATTTAGAATAATTTAAAAGTAGCTAAAAGTAAAGTAGAAATAGCTAGAGAAGAGTTTATAAACGACGAGTAGGCTATAATACTTATAAATACTCTTTTTTAATTAACTAAAAAAAAAATAAATACTTAGTTTTAGGATTTTAAAATAAGTATATATATAATTAATAATATAGTATAGTATAAGAGCTATATAGTTATTATAAGTTAATAGTAGGTTATAACTAGTAATAGGCCGATTTACTTAAAGCTTATAAGAGTTATTATTCTATACTTTTATAATAGTTACGTTATAGAGTTATAAGATATATTATATTTACTAATCCTCTTTATAAACGTATTTAGTAAAAAGCGCCTTTATAAAACTAAAAACTATTTACTTAATAGAGTATTAATTACGTAGAATAGGGAGTTTTTTAATAAGTTTAATATTAAAAAAAGGGGTTTTTATTTATCTTTAATAAACCTAAACCTATTAACTATACTTTATTTTATATAAATAAAGGAGTAGTAAAAGGATACTTAACTTTAGTATAAGAGATTTAGCTACCTAGGGTATTATAAGTTAATTAAGTCAATTAAGCTTATAAGAGGATATGCCCTAATAGTAAAAAATATTATACCTTAACTTTACTTAATATATAACTTATTAAAAAACTTATAGTATTTACTTTATACACTACATAAGTACATAAAGTACTTAAGAAATATAGTCTATATAAATATAGGAGAGATTAAACTAGCTATATAGTATACTTACTTTACTATTATTATAAATAATTAATCTTATAACTAGAATATAATATTATTAAATTTAAAAAAAGACCTTACTTATAAACTTACTAACTACGTACATAGTTAGTAATAGTATTTTAAAGAGCTTATTAAAGTTATTTATATAAATAACACTAAAGAGTTTATATTTTTATTTTTAAACGTTACTTTAAAAAATATAAATACGCGGGTAGAGTTATTTCTTCTGTATATTTATAAGTAAAACAGCGTTATAGAGTGCTTTATTTAAATAGTTATAGATAAAGTGCGTTTTATATATATTAATATAAATATTCTAACTAAGTTATAGCTATAAATTATATTAGCTACTATATACGTAGTTAATAGAAGCTTTACTTTAGTAGTTAAAAAAAAAACACTAATTTAAGTACTTATAGAGGATTTAAAGCCCGGGAGATACTCTATTTTAGACGTTAGTAACTTAAGAGTTATCAGCAGCTACTATTTTACTAATATTAATCCTAAAACCTAAGTAAAAAGTAAAAAAATAAACTTTAAAGCTAAAAAAGGTATTTTTATAGGCTATATAGGTAATTAAGTTTACTAAGTATAGATCCCTAAGTACTAAGAAGTAATAACTTTATTAATTATTATTTTTTATAAGCCCGTAAGTTTTAAAAAAGTAAATCTTTATTAGTCCCTACTACTAGAGTAAAAAGCGGAATTTTAAAAATATTAGTATACTATTTATAATAAACTTATAACTCTTTAGTTTATACTTAATATAAGTAAAAACCGCCTACTAAATTAAAAAATTAAACTTATAACTTAAAAGGAGCTATTAAGTAACTTTATCCTAATAGCTTTTAGTACAAAGATTTAGCTACACCTAGACCTAGTGACCCTTATAGAGGTACGCAACGGGCCCACAGGAAACTAAAAGCTATAAAAAAAAGCTATATACACAGAGATTCTAATCTTTATTAAGTAAAGAGTTCTTTTTTTTATTCTAAAAAGTAAAGTACTAAAAAGCGCGTAACTTACTATAAAATAAGTACTTAAGTATAAAAAGGCTTAAGGAATTATAACTAAGAGAAAAGCAAGGATTATAGTAAAAGGCTTTTAATAAGTATATAAAAAGGACTTTATTAAAACGTATATATTAACCTTATAATTTACTTTTTAAAGAATCTTTTTTATATATACTTATTAAAAGGGACTTACTATACACTAATAGGATTTTATTAAAGTATATTTTAATAGGAATCTTAATAAATAAATCTATATATTACTATTTAAAATACTAAAAGACTTTTTTTTAAATACCCAATTTAAATACTATATAATAAAAGTTAGTTACAATCCGGGTTAAAACTAAGTAATCCTATTATAAAAGGCGTTATATAGACTCTACCAGAATAGTTAATAGTAGCAAATAAAGCTACAAAAGGTTCTTAAGTACTACAGCTTTAAACTACTAGCCTCTAATAATACTATATACTATAATACAAAAAATAAAGTATCTATAGTAACTTATATTAATAATATTATTATTATTAGCCCTAAAAAAGCTATTAACTATATACTTACTATAGTAAGTAAATAAGTAAAAGTTATTAATTTAAAAGTCCCTAATTTATTCTTAAGTATTAAACTATTATTTATAACTATAAAGACTATAATTTACTAAAGTATTTATATAAAAAATATTATAAAAGAATTTACTTAGGAAATACGCCCTACTAATACCCCTATTAAAGTAAAAGCCCTTATAGTTATTATACTAGTTAAAAATAAAATTAATAAAAGCCTTTAAGAGTAGTATTATTAAATACTTAGTAAAGAGTAATTTACTACTTAAATAACCTACCCGGATATTACCTTTAAATATAGCTTATAGAGGAGGTTTTCCTATACGCCTTTTAAGTAGTATTAAAAAGGAACTACATACTTAGTACGTTACTCTAAAAGTCACTACAATCTTAAGATCTAGTATACCACACAAAAGGGAGTAAATAAAACTAATAATCTTAGCCTTAAAAGCTACTATAATAGCAATTATACTAAGTATTTTAAAACCTTATAGTTAATAACTAAATAAGTATTCTTTATAACTAGTAGCTTAGTATTATAAAGGTCCTATTATCAAAAAACTATAGTAAAGTCTTTTATAAAAGTAGAATACTATACCGCCTTAGTAATAGCCTTAGAAGCTATGTAGATTTAAAGCTTTTTTTTAAAACTAAGAAAAAAGCTCCTAGGACTAGTCTGCGTATAGGCTAATAATATAGGAGTAATTATACTTATAAAGGGTAAGAGTAGTAATAACTAAACTAAGTATATAAGAGTCTATAACTACTATACTTAAGAAACTATAAAGCATAAGGAAGTTAGTTTTAAATATATCTACTTAAGTAATAATATTATAAATATACTTATTAAACTACTTAAAAGGCTAGTATTTAAAAAACTACGGGATATATTTAGACTAATTAACTTAAAGTACTATAGATTTAAATAACTTTATAGTAAAAGGGAGTATAATAGTATATTAAGTAATCTAAGTATAGAAGGTTTATAGTAAAGAATACTATAATTAGTTTATACAAATATAAGGGCCGTTTGTATTACTAAAGCTAAAAATAGCTTAAATATATTTTAACTTAATTTATATAAAAAGGATTTATTTTATATTTATATAAAGCCTATAGGCCCTTAGATTCTAAGAGCAGGGGTTTAACTAAGATCTATATTAATTTCTAACCCCTACCTAAACTAACTTAGTAATTATAATTATAATACTTTACGTTATACTAAGGACTCTATAAATTAACAAACTAACTACTAGTTTTTAAAGGGAGATTTTATTTATCACCCCCTTTAGTATTTAATACCCCTATATAGCTTAGTTTAAAAATAATACTATAATAATAACTATTAGTATAGCTATAGCACTATAAGTCACTATAGCTACAGTACTAAGGCCCTAGCGTTTATAGGCCCCTATATCTATAGTAGTTAAGAGGGAGCTATAGTTATTTAGGGGTTATATAACTACATAACCCTACTATAGGCTCTTATATCTATACTAGTACGTAAATACTATAGACTTAGAGAAATTATTATACTTTTTAACCCCTTATAAGGACCTATGTTATATTTAATTAAACTCCTTTATTTATAAGTATTCTAATACTAATTAGTAATTAATACTCTTATTACTACTTTATTATAAACTATAAATTAGTAAAGTATACTAAAAAAAATAATAAAAGATTAACTATAACCCCGACTTTATAAGTAAGTAGTTATATTTACTTTTAAAGTACTAAAATCCCTCTTTTTAACTAAATTAACTCTAACTTTATAAGTAAGTAGTTATAGTAATTTAACTAAAAATAGTATTAAAATATAACCCTATAACCTTTTATTAAACCCTATTAATAAAAGCAAAACTTTAAATAGCTTAAATATTACTACTAGAGTAAAAAACAAAAATATTATAACTTTTCCTTTTTATAATACTTTTTAAATCCCTACCTCCCTTATTAATAGAACCCTTAACTTTTAATACTATTAGATTACGTAGATTTAAGTCTACCGCTTTAAATAGTATGGGAGTGGATTTCGGCTACCCGTATGAGTTAATAGCTAAGGGCCGGCTTGGATTAATAGAAGGTCTAGTGGCTAAGCCCCTAATGGCTAGCGCGGAGCGTAATAGGAGCGAAAATCGCGTATAGTAATATATAAATATATATATTAATATATATACTAATTAATATATAATTTAATAATTAAAAGTTTTATACTATAACCCCTTTACTATATATAATTAATTAATTACTATAAGTCTTTTTAAATAAATATATTACTATAATAACTAATTTAACTATTAGTAAAATCTTTTTATAGGCCTTAAGGATTAAATTCCTTAGTAAAACGCTATTTAAGCTTAAGGGGTCTCTTTTAACTTTTAGGATACTATTAACCTAAATATAAACTACTAGTTATTAATTAGTACTATAGTACTACCTCTAAAACTACTTTTAAGTAACTACTTAAAAAGCTTTATTTACTATAAACTTAAGCTACTAAGTCTTTACTTCTTAATACCTATAAAATCTAACTTACTAGTAACTATTTCTAAGGACGTTCCCCTTTTATATAGTATTAATAACTCCTACTATACTATAAGTATTATAAACCTTTTTACTAAGTACTTTAAACTCTATACTAATACTTAAACTATATAAAAAGCTATTAGTTATTACTATAAAAACTATAAAAAAAATCAAAAAAATTTAATTATATAAATATAAAAAACTATATTTCTTAAGCTTTAGTATTAGTACTATAATATAAATAAGAGACCGGCTAACTAACTACTATATTTTAAAAACTATTTTAATATAACTACGTTTCTTTACTATAACTATATAGAGTAAGTACTTTAAAACTACTTTATAATCCTTTATAGCTATTACTTTATATTAAAAACAGCTACTACTAAGTAGTTTAACTTATAAATTACTAAAATTTATAAAGAATAAACTATTTTACTTAAGGCCTTTTTAAAAAATAAATCTTAACTACTTAATATATACTAAGCTCTTAAGTACTTACTAATTTAAAACTTTATTTAAAGCTTTAAGTTAAAGTACTCTAAAGTATAGTATATAGTTATACTTAAGGAGGTAATTTTATTAATTACTAAAGCTATTAATAACTTATTAAAGTTAACTAAAAGACCTTAGTATACTTTTAGGGTTTTTAATATTAATTAAGTAAATAGTTTAGAGTTAAATAAGTAGTATAGAAACTACTTATAAAGTACTTATTTAAAGTAAAGTAATTACTAAAGCTTTTTATAATATAATATCTACTTTATTTATAACTTTATTTATTTACTTAATTTATATTATTATATCTTTTTTAAAAAGGCATTTAAAGGATAGTATTATAATATAGCTTATTAAAAGTGTACTAATAAGTACTTAAAAATTAATAATTAACTAATTAAACTTATTAAAAATCTCTATAGTAAATAACTTTATAGTTAATATATTAGGAGTTTTAAGTAGTTATTAGTAGTATTTTAAACTACTCTTTATAAGGGCTTATAAACTTACCCTTTTAAAGACTCCTACTTCTTTAACTCTAGTGCGTTAATTTATATATTCTATAATAAGTAGCTATTTATAAAACTTTAAGTAACTAGTATAAATAACTATTTATAAATAAGTTTTAAGTTACTTATAATTAAAGTATATAAAAACGTAAGTATTAAAGTTATTTAAGTTAATAAAAAAAGATTTATAATATACCTTTATAATATAGTACTTTATATATTTATAGTAATAAATTTTATTTTTTATTAATAATTATATAAATAAGGATACTAGTAAAATAAGTACCCTAAGTATTAATTAATACTATATAAATTTAATTATAGCCCCTTTAGTATTATTAAAGTTAAATATAGTTAATACGTACTTAAGTATAATAAACTTACTTTTAAAATAGTATATAGTAACTATAGCTCTATATAGGCTATTTAATATATTTATACTCTATAGTAGTAAAATAAATATAGTTCTATAAAGTAATAGCTTTTTAAAGGTAGTAAAGAGATATAGTACTAGTAGCTTAACTACCCTAGCCCTAAGCTACTCTACTATTTAATAAGCTCTATAAAAGGAGTTTAAATTATAGTTAGTACTTTTAAATTTAATAATAATAAAGCCCCTTACCCTTACTATAATATATATAGTATTAGTAAAGTAAAAAGAATAATTTATTATAAACTATAAAAGAGTAATATATATACCTACCCTAGTTAAGTATATTATATTTAACTTCTATTTATATATAAAAGGATATAATAAGTTTATATTTATACTAGTATTTATTAACTATATTACTTAGTATTTATAGAATTATTACTTTTTTAACTACTCTATTAATACCCTTACTAAGACTTTTAATAAGTTTATTACTATAATAAAACTCTAATATAATATAAATATACTAGTATTTAAATATAATAAAGAACTTATTAAATATAAAAAACTAATAGCTACTTTTTAAGTATAAAGTTATTTTATTAAGCTATTTACTCTAAATACTTAAAATTAAAATAGTAGTACTAAGTACGTTAGTACTATAGTTAAAGCTAAAGTAAAAACTATAAAAAAAGGTAATAAGCTCTCCTATAAAATATAACTTAATATATATAAGTCTATAGTATATTTCTATAACTATATACTATAAGTAGCTTTTAGTTAAAAAACCCTATATAAAGTACTTTATTAGTAACTTAAAAATAATAATACTATAAAACTAAGTTTTGTATATTTATAAGTATATAGTTATAAAGTATATACCTTTATAACTACTACTTAGTTTAAAAAAAAGCACTTTAACTACTTTATTAACTACGCCTTTTTAGGGTTCTTTATAGAATATACTTTAATAAATTAATACTATATATAAATACTCTTAACTAAAAAGGTTATTACTATAAAAGACATAATATTTAATAAAACTTAATAATTTAATAGTAACTTAAAAGCCTTTACTAAAGATACTTTAAACCTTAACTTTAATACTATTACTATATAAATTTATAACTACTTTACTAATAATAAAAAAACTAACTATTAAGTACTATATAAATTCCTTTTATTAAGTAAAGAGAATAATAAAGTTATACCTTTTATAAAGGCCCTTAATAAGATCTTTAAAAATTCTAATTCTAAAGACCCTACTATAAAGTAAGTTCCCCCTAGTAAATATTTCTACTTAATAGTTTACTTTAAACTAATATTAATACTACTTAACTTATTTACTACTTTTTTTTAAATACTTATTTATAAAAAAGAGTATTTAGGGAAGTATATAGAAGTAGTACTAAGTTATAATAATCTAAAAGACCCTAAGTAGACCTATTATAATATACTTACTAGGCCCTATTAAAAATAAAGCTTTTATAAAGCTACTTTTTTAGTAGAGACTTTATTATTATATTAAAATACTTTATAGTATTACTACTTTTAAACTAGTCTTTTAGTTACTTATAAACTATTAAAGGGGATTCTTAGTATTTAATATACTTTAAAAGTATTTTAAATAATAAATATTAAATACTTTAATAGTAATTTTTAGCTATAGAAAGAGGATATAAGTACTTAGGGAAATAAAACCTCTTTACTAAGTAGGTATAAAAAGCTATATAAAGTATATAGTAATTTACTAGTACTAAGTACTCTTTAAAAAGATCTTTAACTTTTACTTATATTTTATATAAAAGTATTAACTTATTTATATACTATAGTTATATAAGTAACTAAAGTAACTTATTTTAAAAGCTATTTAAAAATAAACCTTTAAAAAAAGGTACTTATAAGTACTATAAAAAGTACTTAAATCCTTAGTTACTACTAAGTTTATATATATAAACTAAATAAATATAGTAGACTTTTAAAAATTAAAGCTTAACTTATTATATATAGTAACTAATAGTATTAAAATAATTAAAAGATATATACTTTAATATTTACTAGTATATCCTTTTAAATACTAATAATTATTACTAACTACTTTAATTTTAAACTTTTATAGTATAATACTATAAATACTTTTATATATATAAAGCTTAATAAAAATATTTATATATAAATACCCTTTAGTTACTAAAAAAAGGGTACTATCCTTAAGTTTATTAAAGTACTTTATAAATTATATTACTTACTACTTCTTTAGTAGTACTATTTTAAAGTAGGTTTATAAAAGCTTAATCTAAAGTAAGTTATTAGTAAAAACTACTATTAAATATATAACTATATAATTTTCTTCTTTTATATAAATAACTATATACTCTACTTCCCTTTAGAGTACTATAATAAAGCTATAAAGCTTATTAAAGCTTTTTAAAAGTAGTATTATTTTAAGAGTAGTTAAAACTTATAATAGTTCTTAGGGATTAAAGTTATTTATAACTATACTATAAAGTAACTTTAGCTTTTATAATTTATATATATTAATAAGTTTACTAAATAACTTTAATAATATATAATAAAATTAAAAAAAGTATATACTTTATTACTTTAGTTAAGTAAGCTTTTTTTATATAAAGGGATAGCTATATATACTAAAACTAACTAGTACTAAAGTAATATTAACTCTATAATATACTTAGTAATAATAGTTTAATTTAATATTACTTTTTTAACTAACTATTTTATTTACTTTAATTATAACTCTAACTTAGAGTATACTAAAAAAGTTAAAAGAGCTATAGCTTATTTTATTTACTAGTATATATTATACTTTAAATATAGTTATAAAAAAGAAGGACTTAATAATAGCTTTATAGTTACTATAGATATAAACTTTATTAATAATATAGTAAACTATAAAAGCTTTTAAGCTTTTATAATTAAACTTTTTAGTAAATTAATTAAGTAGTAAGTTAATAAATAAAATATAGTTACTATATTAACTATAGAGACTAAGTTACTTATACTTTTTTAAATAGTAAAAAAAGTAATTTTTATAAGTTAATTAATAATAGCCCTTTATATAGACCTTAAAGAAAAGACTTTTAGAGCTACTTTAGTGGCCCTAGTACTAAGTATATAGATTTAATATAATAATTAATAAATAATTTACTTTATTAATAAAGAAATAGTTTAATTATAAATAAAACTATACTATATTAATATTTATAACTATTAGTTATATTAAAAAGCTTAAAAAGGCTATATTATTATTAAGTATACCTTTATAATAAAGCTAATAGCTAATAGATTTATAAAACTACTTACTAATACTTACTTTAAAGTATTCTTTAAGTAGTTAAATTTTATTAATTAAACTAAATAACTTAAAGTACTTTATAAAACTAAGTTTAAAAGTAAAAAACTTAAAAACCTTAATTTTACTAATAAAGAATAAAAAAAAGAATTATAAACTTTAAGTACTTTAAAAATAGTACTACTTTTTTTACTATAGGGGTAGAGGTTTAATAAGGGTAATAGGACTACTTAAAAGCTAAAAAAGAGTAACGAATATACTATTCTAAGGAGGTATTTAAAAGGTACTAATTACTAAGTAATTATAGAGTAATTAAAGAAGTAATTAGGCTGTAGAGTATATATTAAAAAGAAGTAAATAAGATAATATATTTAAAAGGCCTTTTAACTATTAATATAGTAGTAAGAGTTTTATAAAGGCCTTTACTAAAAAAGTATATTAAATTACGTAAATTTAAGCCTACTACTTTAAATAGCGTAGGAGTAGATTTTAACTACTTATATAAGTTAATAACTAAGGGCCGGTCTGGATTAATAAAAGGTCTAGTAGCTAAGCTCTTAATAGCTAGCGCGGGGTATAATAGGGGTAAAAATTATATATAGTAGTATATAGATATATATATTAATATACGTACTAATTAACGCGTAATTTAATAAATACTTCCTCTTTATACCCTTTAGCCTTCTTTAAAAGGCTTTACTTCTTTAAAAAGCTTCTTATATATAACTTACTCCCCCGTTATAATCTATACCTATAATAACCTTACTCTACTCTAAAACAACCTAAATTACGTTAAATACTATAAAAACCTAAGTTACTACTATAAATAGCCCTTATTAGTAAGTTTATTAGTAAATTACTTATTTTTTTTAGTCTTTAAAGTCTATATATTAATTTTAAGGATCTATAAATTTAAAATTTTCTTTTTTATAGTAGTATACTTTTACTTTTTAAATAAAGTACCTTTAGTTTAAGTTTTTCTATTAAAAAGGAAATTTTTACTAAGTTTTTTACTACTAATAATAAAGCCCTTATAATATAAAAACTTAAACTTACTATTATTATTTATTATCCCTACTATCTATTACTATAACTATATTTATCCCTATAGTTAAAATATAGTTAAGTATATTTACTAACCTTTTTCTTCTTTTAACTTTATAATTACTATTACTACTTTACTATAAAGCTATTAATAAGTCTACTAGTTACTTCTATGTATTATTAAATAAAAAAGACTTTTAAGTTAAAGTAGCCTTTTTAAATATATTTTAAGGGTACTTTATAGTTAAGGGTAATCCTAACTTAGGCCCCTTAGTTATATTATATTAACTAATAAAGTATATTAATTTTTATAATTAGGACCCTTTTATTAAGTACTATAAACCTACTAATAATACTTTAACTAAATAGTTTAAAAACTTTATTTTATAGGCTATATAGTACTATAATAAAGCTTTATTACTTAAGTATACCCTCTAGGAGTAGTTTTTTTAGAATTTCTATAATTAAACTATATAGGTATTTAGCCTTATTTACTATAAAACGTAATATTAGTTTAAAAAGTTTTTCTATATAAATAGTATTAAAATAAGTATCTTTATAAATAACTATAGTTAGGACCTCTTTAATACTTTCTACTATTAATACTTTAACTTTTAATTAAAGAATAACATTAAAAATACTCTTATTCTTTAAAATAGCTTTTAAGCTAACTCTTTAAAGCTTAACTTTATTAGTAATATTATAGGTATAAATAATAATAACTTTATTTAAAATATTTACTTTTATAGTAAAAGCTGGGTTTTACTATTAATTAAATCTTATAAAGACTTAGTTTTATAAAGAGTATAAGCCTTACTTTTATAGTAAATAGTAACTTTATAGACTATAAAAAAAATCTTATAAGATTTTAACTACTAGTTTTAGCTTTATAAGGCTCTACTAACCTACTTTATCTCTTTTTACTTAAAAAACCCCTTTACTATTACCTTTAACCCTCTTTTACTAAATACTCCATTACTAAAAATACTTACTAACCTTATAAAGTTTAATAGTAGTATACTTTATAGTAGTAAGTAGTATAAGTCCCTTACTACTAAGCTAAAGATTTTTTAATACAACTATTAACTTATAATTATCCTACTATACTATTAATATATTACTTTTTTATTAATACTTTATAACTATACTTAAACCTTTTATTATAACTACTTTAGTAAATTAATAAGTACTTATTCCCTTATAAACGTTATTAAAGTTATTTAAAGTTACTTTAAAATAAATTAAACACATTAATACTACTTTTTTAAATAATAATATCTTAACCTTATTAATAAAATCTATAATAACCTAGAGTAATTCTATTTTAAGTACCTTAATATAATAATTATAAAAATACTAAAAATTTAACTAATATTTAAAGTTAAGTATAAATTTAATAAAGCCCTTTATAGTTAACTTTTTATAACTTATAATACTTTAATAAACTTAGCTATTATAATTATTAAAGCCTTTTTATTACTTAGTAGAACTATTATAAATTTCTAATTTACTATAAACTTTATAAATAGTAGTATAATAAGTAATTAATTTACTTTTATAAATACCTTCTATATTAACTATAAATATAGTAGTAATTATTAAAGCTACTACTTTAACTGTGTATATTATAACTATCCTTTAAGTAAGTTTTCTTTTTTTTTATAAGGGTACTAAGAAGTACTATATTTATAGTAAAGTAAGTTATTAGTTTACTAACTACTTTTAGAGTACTTAAAATAAAGCCTATAAGTACTTTAAACCTTTAGTATATATCTAAGACCCTTTTATTAAGGCCTACTACTAATTTTTACTTAAATATAAAGGCTCTAAAAAAGATAATAAAAACGCTATATTAAATAATAATTCTTTTATAGCTATAAGTAATAAGAAAGATAAAGGGCTAGGATTTGTTTATTATATAATAACTTTTAATACTTTTTTTAAAATAGCTACGATTAATAGTTACTACGTTATTAAGATCCTTTATAATAATATATTAGTTTATTAATTAATATAATAAAGTCTATTTAATACCCCTTTACTTTATATAGTGTTTATGTACTATAGTTAGTACTTTTTAAACGTCTTTTATAGTATTATACCTAATACTAGTATAGTAAAGTTTTTTACCATTAAGTATAATTAATACCTTATACTTTATAACTACTTTTTACCTAACTTTAAGTTAAATACTTTATAAATTAGTAAAGTTTTAATTGTATTTAAAGACTTTACTATAGTTAAGTTACTTAAAATAGTTAATATCTTTATACTATTTAGTATAATTATATTTTAAGTTATACTTATAAATACTCCCTTTTTTTTAAGCCTTAGTAATATAAATTAACTAAGTATTATTTTTAATAATATTTATAATAAGCTTTATTAAAGTTAAATAGTAGTACTTATTATTTAATAATAGGGCTATAAATAGCTTTTTTTTAATATAGAGGAGTCCTTTATATTTTACTACTTTACTAATATTAAACTTAAGTGCCTTTATTACTATTTTAACTACTCTTTAGTTTAAAGACTTTATTAAGTTTTATAAAGATTAGGAAACCCTATTAAGATCTTTATAATTAAGGCCCTTACTTAAGTATACTATTAATATTAGTTTAATAACTTTACTCTTTTTTACTTTAAATTTAACTTTTATAATAACTATAACTTTAACTATAAAGTTATTATTAATATTATATACTTAAATAATAAGTCTGTTTTATATATAGTTAATACTACTATAGTATTTAATACTACTTACTTTTTAGAATTGCTTTTTATTAAATATTTATAGTAAGTATTTTAAAAGAACTAAATTAATATATACTAAAGACTTCTTAATTACTTTATTACTAATTCTAGTACTAAATTTTGTTTTAGTAACTTTTATAGTAATACTTAATCCTTTAGTATTATCCTTAAAAATATCCTAATTAAAGTATATTACTTAATTAATAAAGTTAAAAAGTACTATATTATAGTACATAGGGTTTATAAAATTTTTAAAGTTAAAAACTCTATAATAAGTAAAAATACGTGGCTTTAAACTACTATTAAAGTTATTAATAACATAACTAGACTTAATAGCTTTATACTTACCCTTTTAGTTTTTAAAGTATACTTAAAAGTTAATAATACTTCTTTATTATTACTAAATATTATTAAAAGAGTTATAACTATTTAAAAAGCTATAAAAAAAGTTTATTACTTTTATACTAAATAAATAGTTACTAAAGGCTTTAGGGTGTGTAATAGTCTTAATATAGTAAAAACTCTAAATCTTTTGTTTTAGTTAAAGGTTAGAGTATAGTATAAGAAAGGTAGGTAGTAGGGCCTTTACTACTTTTATAAAGATTTAGTATAAAGCTAAATAGCTAGTATACTTTTAGTAAAAGTATAAGTAAACGTTAATAGAACTCTATATAGTAGACTCCTATTAAGCCCTTAGTAAAGGTATATAAAGGGAAAATAGAAAAGGAAAAAAGGAAGTTAAGTAAAAGTAACTTAGTATACTTAAACCTACTTTTAAAATATTATAATTAAACTTAACTTAAGTATTTAGTTTAATACCTTTATACTCTTTTACTTTTACTTTAATATAAAAAATTAATAATAAGTATATTATAAAGGATTTTATATAGTACTTACTAAAACGTTAGTAAATACTTAGTAAACCTAGTACTTAACTTAAATTAAAATAGGGATAATAAAAATATAGTTAATTAAATAGTAAGTAAGGCGACTATATAGTAAGGTTTTATTAATAACTTAGTTAATAACTAGGATTATAAGAGTAATAACTAATATAATTATAATTTAAGAAATTTAATAATTAATATAAGTAATACTAAGGGATTAAGTAACTTAAATAAAAGGTATAACTTTAACTTTTAGTAGTAATAATATACTAAACTCTTACTAACCCTAGGCTAGTTAAAGGAACTATTTATACACAAAATAATAAAAATAATTTAAGAGCTATAAGTTTAGAATACCTAGTTATAGGTATAAACTCTACTAAATACTCTATTTTAGATTATAGTATAATAAGTTAAAAGTACTAAATAGGTTATTAAAGTAATAAAAACTATTTAGTAAACTATTACTTATTATTTAGTAAAGTAATAGAAAAAACTACTTATATATAATATAGCTTATTTAATAAAAAATATAATTAATTTAGTTTATAAAAACTAGTTTATTATAGTTAAAGTAGTTTATAGTTATAGAAAAGGTATTATAGTAGTATAGTAAATATAGTAAGTTATTAGTACTATAGAATATACCCTTTAGAGTAACTAAAAAGGCTATTAATAAGTATTTATTAATAACTATATAAGGGATAGTTTAAACTTAAAACTTATTTAAGTAAAATTTAAAATTTTTATTTATAATTAATATATTACTTTTAAACTATAAAAATAAAACTATTAAAATATACTTTAAAAGTATTATTAAAAGAATAATAAAAAGTTTACTACTCTATTTTATTAATAGGAATCTATTTATTAAATCCTTAATAAAGATATAAAAGGAAAAGGTAAAATTTATTAATTCTTTTAGTATTTAAATTAGTTAACTTATAAAAAGCTGATGTAGTAGGATTTTAAGTGCTTAGATACTTATAAGATTTTAATTTATATATAATAAATTTAGGAAACTTTTAGGAAATGTGGGACTTTTAGAGGAGGTTTATATAATAAGAGCTATAAAAGGCGTTACTTTAGTTTTTATAAGTAAGGGAAATAGATAGCTTTATTATAATTACGTTTATTAAAAAAAGATAGTTTAGATTATTACTAAATAAGCTGTAAGGGTAAAAAGAATTAGTTACTTTAAACTTAAAGCTTTATAATTATTCTAAAAAACTTAAATATTAACTATAAATTAAAAAGGGACTTTAATAATATTACTTACTATAACTATTAAAAGATAGGATACTATATAATTAACTATAAAGTACTAAAGTAGGATAATTACTAAAACCCCTATAAACTACTATATAAAAGTGTTAATATAATCTAAGTCTAGGAATTAAGTAGTTTAAAAAATAAGTAGGTATAAACTAGTTATTAACTAAACCTATATTAAAAACTATTTTAGTACTTATAGAAGAAATAGTTAAGGGCTAAGTTATTACTATAATAGGCTATAATAAAGTTAAGGTTATAGTAAATATAAATACTTATCTATAAATAGATATTATTAATATTAACTTTATTAAGTAACTAAAGCTTAAGGAAGTATTTAATATAATACTCTTTAATATTTTAATGTTTAATAGTTAATTTATTAGTAAAGTTAAAGTATACTAGTTAATTTTTTTTTATTAATAAGTATAATATACTTTATAAAGTTAGGTATGTATTTATAGTAATAACTTATTTAGATAGTACTAAAGGTATACTTTTAGTTAATAATACTATAGGTATAAAAGGTATCTTTATTAATATATATATATAAATATAGTAGTATACTTTAGTATTTATTATAAACTTAGAAGTTTTTACTTAAGAAGTAGTAGAAAATAAGTTTAAGGTGTTTGTAATATATATTACTAAAGTATACTTTATAGTAAAGGATAGGGGAATTTTTATTAATAAGTCCCTAAGAGATAGTTATACTATAACTTTAAAAAGCCTTTTTAAAAAACTATACTTCTATATTAATATATTTAATAAAAGGGTAGTAATATAAGTCCCTATACTAGTAGATATAAAGTACTTAATTAATTTAGTTAAAAAAAAAGAGTTACTATATAAGTCTATTTATTTAATATTGCTAGAGTAACTTTAGGTACTTTTTAAGTATATTTAAGATATAACTACTTAAGGGTAAATTAAGCTATTTACTAGTTTAGTAAAAGTATTAGTAATATTTGTACTAAAAAAGAATAGAACCCTATAGTTATATATTAACTATAGGGGTCTAAATATAATTACTATTAAGAATTAATACTCTTTATTACTTATTAGTGAGTTGTTAGATAGGTTTATTAGGGTATAATGGATTTTTAAGATTGACTTTAAAGAGGTATACTATAGAATTTATATTAAAAAGTTAGATTAGTAAAAAATAGTGTTTTATATATACTATAGCTACTTTAAGTATACTATTATACTATTTAGGTTAATAAATACCCCTACTACTTTTTAAGTATATATTTAGTAAGTACTTAGTAATATTATAGACGTCTGTATTATTATATACTTAAATAATATCTTAATTTACTCTTAGTTATAAAAAGAATATATAAAATACTTTAAAATAGTTTTAAAGTACTTAAGGGATACTAAACTCTTTATAAAGTTTTTTAAATACAAATTTTATAAATAAAAGGTTAACTTCTTTAGGTTTAAAATTACCTATAATAGTATTATAATAGACTTAGAATGTGTCTAGGTTATTATTAAATAGTTAATACTAAAAAGCTACTAGGATATTTAAGTCTTTTTTAGGTTCTATAACTTCTACTATAAGTTTATTATAAAATACTTTTATATTATAAAACTACTTAATAAAGCTTTAAAAAAAAGTAAAAACAGTATAAAGTTAGGAGCTTTTATTTAGATAGAGGAGATATAAAAAGTATTTAATAAACTTTATTAATATTTTAGTAAAATACTAATACTAAAGTACTATAACCTAGAACTAGATACGTGTATAAAAATAGATATATTAGTTTATATAGTATCTAGTATAGTATTATAGAAGTATAGGATATAGTAGTACTTTATTACTTTTTAGTTTAAAAAGTTTATAAAAACTAAAATATACTAAGTTATAGGTTAATAAAAACTTTTTATAATTATAAAAAGTTTAAACTATTAGGCTTAATACTTATAAGGACTCTTTAAGTTGTTTTTAGTTTTTATAAATTACTAAATACTAAAAAGTATTATTAATATACTTATACAGGATATATATAAAAGACTTATTCAATAGGTATACTACTTATTAGTATTTAACTTTAAAATTTAATATTAGTTTAGAAAAATAAACCCTATTAATAGATTATTAAAACACTTTAACTATATAAAGGGTAAAATATTAATTAAAGACGTTATTTTTATACTTTAAAAAAAACTGGTACTTATAGAAGAGGTTCTAAAGAATATTTAAAGATATATTACTAATATTAAAACTAAACTAAGTATAGTAACGTACGCATACGTTTAAGTTATTTAAGCTAGTATATAACCCTAGACCTAGTTAGCTAGCTCTATAGGGGGAGGATTTTTACTTTTATACTAGTATATACTTTATAGAGACACTAGAAATTAAAACTATAACTATACTATAGTAGTTAAAGTTATTACTTATACTATATACTAGAATAAAAACTTAATAAATACTTAGTAAGAAACTAGTTATAACTAAGAAAACTTAATTAAAACTAGAGTTACTAATTTAAAATAGTATATTTTATATACTATAATAAAGGAACTTATTTAGAGTAAAATAGTATTTAAATTATAACTATTATTAAATTTTAAAGAAATAGTTAAAGAACTATAAACTAAAAACTAATTTTATAAAAATACTATAAATATAGTTTAAGTTTATACTAAAACCTATATAAGATATTACTTAAATAAAAGGGGTACTTTATAGTTTTATAAGTAGTTAGTCCTTTTTAATAAAGGCTTACTATAAAAAGAAATTATTTAAGTTTACTATAATAACTTAAAAACTAACTATATAAGTACTAATAAAATAACTAAATTAATATTAAAGAAGTTTTATTAAGGATACTTAGTAGAAGATATTTATAGGTATATTACTAAATACCTATAGTACTAAAGGGTATAAGTACTCTACTATAAACTATATAAGCTACTATAATTACTTTTTATACTATTATATCCTTTTTAAAAAATTAATCTAGACTTTATTACTAAGTTTTTACTAAATACTTAGAATAATAGCTATATTTATAACTTAATTTTAGTAATTATATATTAAATAATAAAAATTATATACTTTATTATAACGTAAAAGACCCTTAATATAGTATAGTTAATATAAATCTTTTATAAAAAAATAGAATACTATTTTAGGACTTTAAAAGGAATAGTAGGGGATAGGGATAAGTTATTTATTAACTATTTTTAAAAAGAGTTTATTAAAGTAAGAGTAATAGTCTACTGCCTTTTAATAGTATAGTACTTATAAATAAATAGTACTATAGAGTAAGTATACTAGTTTTTAGAAGCGTACCTCTATAAGTATACTAAAGCTATACTAAAACAATAGGTAACTTAGTTACTAAAAGTAGAGTTTTTATATAATAATAGTAAATATATAACTATTAAAGTTAGTCCTTTTTAAGTATTAATAGTATACTACCTCTAAATAGTAGAATATGTTCTATTATAAAAAAAAAATATACTTAAAGGTATTTAGAAACGAATTACTTATATAGTAAAAGTCTACTAACGTATAGCTGAGTATTAGTAGTATATAATAGAGATATAAACTAGAAATTATAATAAAAGACGCTTTTTAAAGGAGTATATAGTTAGAAAAGTAGTTAGTTTTTTAATAAAAAATTTCCCCTTTTATAAAAGTAAAAAAAAACTAGTACTAAGATATATTAGAGTTTTTATTACTAAAAAAGTTAAAAATAGTACTTACTATATTTAGTTTTTAAAAAAGTACTAGTAGTTATATAATATATTTTATATTAGTTTTATAAAGCTTTAAATAAGTAAAGTAACTATAAAACAGAACCTTTTAAATATAGAGAACCTTTAAAAAGAATAAAAGGTTAAGAATATTATATTTAACTATAAAGATAGTAAAAATATACTATTCTTTATAAAGTAAAAAGAGTAGCTTATAGAGTATAATATATAAGAACCTATAGAATACTTAATAAATACTTAGTAAGTACTTAAAAAATACTATATTTAAACTAAAAAGTCTTATAGAAAATAGAATAATAAATAAAAATTCTATAATAAAAGGAAAATATATTATAATAAAGAAGAAGTCTCTATAAACTAAACTAAAAAAGCTATTTAAACTAACTAAAACCCTATAGAACTATAGGTAAACCTTAAGTAAAACCGTCCTAAAAACTTTTACTAAAAAAAGATAAACTAAAAAAAAAACACTATTTACTACTACTACTACTACTACTACTATTATAATTACTTCTATTACTACTACTACTACTACTACTATTATCCCTACTATTAATATTTATATAGTCCTTTAATATAGCCTTTAGTAAAGCCCTATACTTCTGCGTTATATAAACCTTTTTTCTCTATATTTCTTATTAACTATAGCGCTTTAAAGGACCCTATTCTATAAAGGACTTAGTAAAAAAGGGTATACTAAAAAGTCTACTATTTATTAAATCTATAAATAACTTATATAGGTCGTTTTTATTAAATATAGTAAAGTATAAAAATTTAATAAAACCTTCTTTTTTAATAATAATTTAGTAAAAGGGGTTAGGGGCAATAAAGTAGTAAAAGAGATTTTAAAGCTTAAAGAGAGTAGTAAAGTTATACTAGTAGGGTAGGAGAGTTATAAAAAGAGTGAGCTTAGTACTTTTTTTATATAGAGTATTACTATCTCTATAGTAAGTTTAGAGAAAAATAAGTACTAGAAAAAAGTTTTTAAAAAAAAAAAAGACTAATATTAAAGTATATAATAGTACTAGTGGTTTTATAAAGGGCCTACTACTTTTAAAAACTAAACTTATAAAAGGTATAATTAACTTTATTAGCTTTATTTACTAGAATTATAGTAATAGAATTCTAGAACTACTTAGTAAGTACACAGAAAGTACTACTAATATACTAAATAAAGTACTAAAAACGCTAGTTAGTATAGCTAAAAATAGGCCTATTTTTAATAAAATAGGTATAGTAATACTTAACGTAGTTTTAATATACTTAAGTAATACTATTTAGAGTAATAGGGACTTATAAGTAGTTAGTAAATATCTACTAAAAGAAAGGAAGGCGTAACTTATATAATAATACTTTTACTTTACTATAGAGTATATAGTATATATATTAAGTTATTTTTATAAAGCTATATAAACTATATAGTAGTTTTTATTTAATAGTAAAATATAGTAGGTATATAGTATAGTAAGGCCTAGTTAATTAAAGAATCTAACTTTAGTATTAACTATAAACTTAGTAAAGTAAATAGAGTAAGTAAGGGTAGATATAGTACTAAAGAAGAAAGTTAAGTATTAAGAATACTAAAAAGTAATAGTAAGTAAAAATATATAAAGCTTAACTAATAAAAAAAAAAGTTAAAAGATTATAAATTATTAAAGAAAAAAAAAGATTTAAAGTTAATAAGTTAAAAGCTACTATTATATAAGTTCTTTATATAGAATATATAGCTTAAATATAGTAAACTATAGGGAAGTTATTTAAGGAAGGTATAAGATAAAAAGGGAAGGTATAACTCTTTTAAGTCTATAGTATAAAAGGTATAAAAAGTATAATTAATATATATAACTATAGGTTAATAAACTTTAAAAAAACCCGTTTTAAGGGGTAAAAAGGCTAGGAGCTACTTTATAGTAATAATAAATAAATAATATTATAAAGGGTACTTATTAGTAAGGCTATAGATACTTACTAAATAAAGGATAAAAGAGTTATAAAGAAGTAATTAAAATAAATTATAACTAAAAGGGGGGATAAAAAGAATAAGTAAAAAATAAAGTACTTAACTACTCTATATATATAATAAAAATAAAAAAAAGAGGGACTTAATTAAAATAAATATAGTAACTCTTTAGTATAACGTTATTAAAATAATATACTATAATAAATATAAATATACTAACTCCTATACTAGTAGTACTAATATAATAACTCTTATAATAATAGTAGTAGTATAAAAAGTAATAGTATAGAGTACTACTAGGGACTAGTAAACTAAGAGGGGGGATAGTGTAAAGATCTAGTATAGAGCTAAATAGCTAGTATACCTTTAGTAGAAGTATAGGTAAATATTAGTAGAACTCTATATAGTAGACCCCTATTAAGCCTTTAGTAAAGGTATATAAAGGAAGAATAGAAAAGGAAAAGAGGAAGTTAAGTAAAAGTAACTTAATATACTTAAACTTACCTTTAAAATATTATAATTAAACCTAACTTAGGTATTTAGCTTAATACCTTTACAGCTTTATTACTATTAATAGTAAATTATATACTTTTACTTTACTATAAGGCCCTTAAATATTTAAATTAATAAGTATTAAACCTTTTTATAATAACGCTAATAAGGATAATTTTAAAAACCTACTACCCTTTAATAATAAGTTTTAAAGTAATACTTTAAATAATAATAGTAATAAAACTAAAGAACCTATACTTAAAACTATTATTATAGCGACCCCTACTTTTCCTAAGTACCACCCTAGCTACCCTTATAAGGCTACTATAAACACTACTACTGCCTTTATTTTAGTAAAAAAGTTTATTAACTTTACTTTTACTAAAAAGCTTTAAAATAAAGGTATAATTACTACTTTTAGTAAGTCCTTTTAACTTTTAACTATATAAGAAATATTAGTACTTTAGGATTATAATGTTTTTAAAATTATTTTATTTAACTCTATAGTATATAGGTAGTACTGTATTTTTAAGTTCTGTATTATTAATAAAGTTAAGGGTAAAACTATAGACGCTTTATATAAAAAATCCTATTTTATAGTATAAGGCTATATTAATAATAGTAAGGCTAAGATTTTAATTTAATTGCTAATAATATAGTGAGTTTTATAGTAACTAATTTTTGTTTTTGTGCTTTTTTTTATTTATAATAGTATAACTTTTTAGTTATAAGATATTACTTAAGTATATACTTAGTTAAAAATAAAGTTTAATTAAGTAATTTTAGTAAGGCTTTTTATTTAGATTAAAGATTAATACCCTCTTAATTCTATTATAATTATAAAGTAACTACTCTATAGTATTACTAAGGCTAGTACTTACTAATAAGTAACGTACTACTATTACTACTGTAAAAAGTTAGATATAGTTATTTTAATATATAATTTATACTTTTTAATTTTTTTAATTAATAATAGTAACTTTACTATAGTTAAAATATAAATAAATAATATACTAAGTATTTTTACTATTAAATTTTTAGTTTATAAGGATTAATAGTTTTAAGAGATAAACTTTATAGTTAAGCTAAAGTCTTTTTTAACCCTAGATAATCCCTTTATATTTAATAGTAGTATCCTATACTTTAAGGGTAATAACTTAGTATTTAAATAAAAAGGCTAGAGTAAAAAAATTATTACTATAACTTTTAGTAATAATTAAAAGACTTAGTACGTTTAGTAATGCGCTTATAGTATTTATATTATATTAATTTACTAGTTAGAGGCGTTTTATAACTTATTAGTTACTATTTAATACTAAAAGTCGATTAATAAAAATATTAAAATACTTAATAAGTACTTTTAGTAATAAATTAAAAACTTAAATTATAGGTTAATATATATTCTACTTAACCTTTTTACTTATAAGTTATTTACGTTTATAGATAGATTGTTTACTAATAATACTAACCTCTCTTTATAGCTCGGCTTTGTTATTGTGCTTAGTAATAAAAAGCGCGTTGCTAATAATACTTTTAAGCTATAAGGAAATATTGTCTACTATAGCTTAATAAAGAATAAGCGTATTACCTGTAGTGTACTAGTATCTAAGATTTATGGGATAATAGTGGGTATTAATATAGCTATAGCTATTGCTAAAACGCTTTATATTATAACTAACTATTTATAGCTTTTTTAAATCCCTATTATAGTATATATAAACTTGTATTTACTATATAAGTACTTTGTTAAACTTAGTACTACTAAAAAAAAACGTTTAATAATTAACGTTATAGCTTTATAATAATTCTATAAATACTATAAAATTAGTAATATTTACTAAATTATAAAAAGTAATAATATTACTAATGTATTTATAAAATCCTTTTTAAACTATATACTTAAGTGCTTTATTATTAATAACAAAATAATAATTAAAATAAAAGGATAAGTAATAAAAAAAGGTAAGTAAGAGACGGATTAAAATAAATTATAGTTTTTTAGAGGCTTTTTTAAGAAATATAGGGAAGGTTCTACTAAAATAGTATAAAAGGGCTAAAAGGCCGTTATACTAGAGCTATTACTAGCTCTTAGTACTATTAGACTTAAGGCCCTTAATACCTATAGTTGTTTTTTGATTTTTTTTTGTTTTTTTAAAGGGCTTAATTGCTTAAGTTAAGTTAATTACCGCCCTTTTTATAATTATAATTAATTTTTGTATTTTTTATTAAAGCCTTAGACTTTAAAGTAAAAAGTACTAGTATTAGTATAGCTATAGTACTATAAGCTACTATAGCTATAGTGCTAAAGCCCTAGTATTTATAGGCCCCCGTGCCTATAGTAGCTAGGAGGGAGCTATAGCTATTTAAGAGTCACGTAACTATATAACCCTACTATAGGCTCCTATATCTATACTAGTATATAAATACTATAGACTTAGGGAAATTATTATACTTTTTAACCCCCTATAAAAACCTACGTTATATTTAATTAAACTCCTTTACTTATAAGTATCTTAATAATAATAATAAAAATAATAATAGTGGATAATAATAAATAGTAATAATAATAATAGTAGACGATAATAATAATAATAATAATAATAACGAAGGATAATAATAATAACGATAATAATAATAATAATAATAGAAAAAAACAGTAATAATAACGGACGGTAATAATAATAATAATAACAATAAGTCTATAAGCCCTAATTATTATTAGTTCTAGGGAGTACTTTAGAACACCTACTTAGTTAGTTAGTTAAATACTTACTTAAGGAGGGGATAATAAATAAGATCTTTTTTAATTAATCTAAAAGATAGGAATAGCCTATGATTTAACTTTAGGGTAGGTGTATAGTACTACTACTCCTTATTACGTTTCTCTTATTCGCTATAGTACTAACTTTAGAATGATTCTCTTATATAGAGAACGCATGATAGGACCTTGACTGTTATGTCTTAAGCCTTCTCTCCGGAGGTGAGGGTGAAAATCGCCGTATATCTGACCTACATCCTCTAGGAGCTTGGTTTGCAAAGCCGGCATGGCGTCGTCTTCGACCGTCTTGCGACAGATGCGCTGGAATTGAAGCTTGACCTAAAGAAACCTGGAACATGTAAGCCTAGAGCACAGGAAACATAAGACTTCAATGGAATAACTAAGGGGGTGAAGTACTTACATCTATCTCACTAGCTCCATCAAGCAATGCGCTCATCTACATTCTTCGGGCCTCGGGACGCAAACTGCCTTCAAGTAGCAACTTTCTTGCCCTCGCATTATTAACCGAATGCTCCACGAATATTCCCATATCTTGTCGAGTCTCCTGACTAGTGATTCGGATCCGGAATTTAGCCATGGGCATCGCAGCGGTGCGATGCGAAGTTCTGCTGGGGCCGAGTCTTTGGCCCGGAGTCCCGGCCTGTCCATCTTGCCAGCCCTTAATCGGGATCGTTGCCTTTCATACTCAGAGTGAAGTGTATCTCGAATCTGCGCCGGGTATGTTTGTTGATGCAAAGCTGGAAAAGAATGGTCCTCATGGTATCATTAGATGAGCTACGGGCCTTTTCCGACTCGGGATTTGCGCAGCAGAAGTATGCCAAGGGTGCTGATGAAGGGTTTGTGCTGGCTATTGATAGGAGAGAATCCACAGCAATAGAGTATAATGTCGATTTTCCCGAGCCCTGGTGACCGTGGAGTAGAAGTAGAGAGGCAGAGCTCGATGGCTGTCATTGTGTGTAGTATCCATGGCTGAGAAGCCACTGGTTGGCACCAGGAAGACGCATTTGTGTAATGAATTGATTGTTGTGGTAGTATGGTGCTAGTGATAGCTACTTAAGTATGTCGTTGTATTTGTCTTTGTCTCTAGCGAGAGAATGGGAAATGTGCGTAGAAAGCCTTACAAAGGCTCCTTTGCGTGATTGTATTTTCTCAGCGTCTGACAGTTTTGCAAAGTTATTGACCTCGTTTTCTCGACGCAATAGTGCCTTCCTACGTTCTTTATTGACCGCACGGAAGGGGCTCTTTAGCAATCGAGCTGTTTCCGTCTTGAGTTTTCAGTTCAACCTAAACTTCTCGCCCAATCACTTGCTTATGGACCTTTCTCTAAAGAACTTAATAGCGCTACTAAGATGCACTAGAATATTGGCATAGAGGCCAGTGAGTGCCTCCTCCGAATTGATCTCCAGTTCGGACATGGGTTCCTCGAAGATACAGTACCTTAAAGAGGCGGTATAATTCGGGAAATGCTTTTCACTGTTCCTTGACTCAGCTGCTTCATTTGAATTCTTCATTGAGATGTCAAAAGCAAGGGAATGCACAATCGTCGACTATGTCGGCGAATACCTGGACTTCGGACACGGACACCTATAGCAAAACCCTAACAGCCGCCCATGACAGCGCTGCATGGGTCGGATCATACTGCACGATGGTATCGCCCGTCTCTTTGAATCTCTGAATCCAACCTCCGATCTTCTCCAGAACATCTCGGACGATGACGACGTCGCCGTTGAGCTTAGTAAGCTTCCATCCCTTCCGCAAGGATAGGGCCCCTTTAGTCTCGGTTTCCTTTAGAACAGCGGCCTGTTTTGCGTGTAAACGATTAGCTTTAAGGGCTCGAAATGATACACTGTGGTTTTAAGAGGCATTATCTTACTATCGGGGCTTAATTTTAAACTAGTAGACTAGCCTAAGTCTGAACATCGCAGTAAGAAAAAGGCCAGGTGCATTTTAACTTGCGAGATATAAGGTTTAAAACAATGTATTGAAACATTTAAATTAAACGATGTAGAGCGTGGCTTAGATAAGGATGCCAAGCCGGCCCCCCCTCCTCCTGCCGCCGACAGTTTAGGATACTACCAGTAATACCTTAAGACTATCGCCGATACTATTCCTCCTAAGAAGGGCCCCGTCAGCGACATACAAACCTTTGTTCTAAGCGTCTTTGAACATCGCCAGGTAGCAGCTTGGGACATCACTAATAATACCTTAAGACTCTCGCTAATACCTTTCCTTCTAAGAAGGGCTCCGTCAGCAATGTCCGAACCTTTGTTTGGAGCGTCTTCCAACATCGCTAGATAGCAGTTTAGAATTTTAAGTTAAGAGTATAAGGGATGTATTATTAAAGGCCTCTTGCTACGAGAGGCCTTAAAGGGGTTAAGAACGAGATAAAGGGTACTATAGGTCTTGATATTGAAGCTACTAAATCCTAAACCCCTCTTTAGATCTTATAAATACCTTATATATAGCTATATAGGCCCTACGTGGCCCTATCCCACAGGCCGACCTATTCCTAACCTTAATATAATGCCCCCTCTTACTGGGCTTTGCTCTAAAGCCTAAGAATGAAGCTATTTTTAACCCCCTTTTGGTGCCCTCTTGCCCCCGTCAGCCTCGTTAAACCTCCACCCTTGTGGCAGGAAGAGTACTGCCGTTTGCAGGGTCTTATCCTCGCTGTCACCGCTGTATACCGTTGTTGTCGCTGCTGCCCCGTGCTGCTGTTGTTGTTTTACTACTTTGTGGTGTTGTTCTGCTGCTGTTGTGTTGTTCTCTTATCGTCGCTATGCCGCTGCTCCATATGCCGCTGCTGCGTTCTCGCTGCTTCCACGCCGCTTCTATTATGCTGCTGCTCCGTATACCGCTGCTCCGTACGCCGCTGCTCCGTCACTGCCGCTGCTCCGTAGCTGCCGCTGCCCCGTACGCCACTCTAATCCTGACTTGGCTCTGACTACTGGCCTCGGCCGCTCCGTTCTGCTCGCTGCTTCCGCGCCGCTTCCGTACTGCTTGGTCGTCTCTATGCCGCCGGTCTGACCCCCTAACTCGGCTCCGGCCACTAGCCTCGGCTCTATACCACTCTCGCCGCTTCGCCGCTGCTCTGCCTCCTCGCGATCCCTTCTAGTAACTTGCTCTTGGCTACGCTGCAGCGCTATAGCCCACCGTAGGCTAACAATACTAGCTAGGCTCACTGTATTAAAACCAAGTCACCTATCGTCTATTAGGTCCCCTCGAGCCTTCTTTGGCTCCTCACAATTGGTATATATAGCCCAATTTGAGTATATACCCTACAGAGTATAGCTCTAGCAACAGGCTTAAGCTGCGTCTCCGCCGTTCCATCGCAACGATTTCCTAGGTGTAATCCCGGACCGGGACGTGGCCCGGATCCGGGCCGAGATCGGGGTGGCTACCCCCTACCGGCGCTCGGTTGCTACCCTCGTAGTTAGTCACGGCCCTCATGCTCAGTCATGGCCCTTTCGCTGCTCTAACGCTGGGTCTCGCACTCGCCGTCACCTCGCGTCCGCTGCTTACTCCTCATACCGATGCCGCCGCTTCGTCGCCGTGCTGCTGCTTAGAAGCCGCCGCTCAAATGCCGTAATGCCGTACCGATGCCGCTCCGCCGCCGTGCCGTCCAATATGATCAAGTCAGCCATTGTTCCCTTAAGTCCGGGCGATACTCACACATTATGGGCTTGGGTAGCGAGAGGGGCTCAAGGATGACCTGGTTGGACTCCCACGTGTTGAAGAGCCTAGGGTCTGTTTCCCCTGAGTGGAAAACGTTGTGATTGAGGCTTGGAAACTCTAAACTCGTAATGCTTTCCTGATTGAGGCTTTGTTTATCAGATAAGGGGCTCATGTGAGTCGAGTAGCATTCGGAATTGTAGCCCGAGTATTAGACAGGGTCACTATAGGCAGGGGTGTTAAGGTCAATCTGGATTCCGGGTCCTGTACGCAGTCTTTTAGAGTTCAACGACATCAGCTCCAATATGAACGTCAACATCAATAGCTGCTTGATCAACGCTGCTGTACTGGTCCTTCCGCGCGGTATTGGCGTAGCCGTCAAGCCTTACGCGGCTGCCAAGCAGCATGGAGATTACCAAGACAACTTCCCTCGTTCACGACGCAGAGTCCGCACCGAGAGTCCGTCGTAGGCTGAGGATGGGTATTTCGAAGTGAGATATGAAGTCTCTGACCTCAACATGGGATGAACATGTTCACAACCACCGCCACTCGCTTCTCAGTCATCCTCGCTCCCAACCCCTTTCAACCAATCTCATGATGCATCTTCCCTCCATCATCCTGGCCCTCCTGGCCTCCCCCGTCCTCTCCTACGACATCTCCCTCGGCTTCAACACGCGCCAAACCAACGAAAACCGCGCCATAGACGAGATATACCAGGCCGCCCTCGCCGAGGGTGGCGTCGTGACCTGCTGGCACGGCGGCGACGAGGCCACGCAGCAAGACGGCCTCAAGCGCGCCTTCGAGACGCGCTTCCCGGGTATGACCCTCAACATCACCGTCAACCGGTCAAAGTACCACAGCGTCAACATCGACCGGCAGCTCGCCTCGGGCAGACCCCTGGACGTCGACACTATTATCCTGCAGGCGCTGCAGGACTACCCGCGCTGGGACGCACAGGGGGCGCTGCTGCACTATGCGCCGGTCAACTACATGAAGGTTCTCGCGCCGTTTAGACACATCCGGGCCGCGTACTACGGCTTCGCTGTTAATGCGTGGTCGACTGTTTGGAACACACAGAAGCTTGCCAGCCCCCCGCGGGAGTGGCCTGACTTCTTGAGGCCTGAGTACAAGGACAAGATCGTTCTCACGCACCCCAGCGACGACGATGCTGTTGCCTACATCTTCGACCTCGTGTGAGACCCACCGCTGCCCCTTGAAGAAACACCACCCTGACACTATCCAGTATGAACCAGTACGGCCCCGAGTGGTTCGACGGCCTCCTAGCCAACAACCCGCGCTGGGTTCGCGGCACAGCCTCCCCGCTCGCCGTCCTCCGCCAGCCCAACAGCACGCACTCCGTAACCTTCACCGCCAGCATCGGCCTCCGGCCCTCCGGCGCCCTGAACGTGACTTTCCCTTCCGAAGGGCTCTTCGTGAGCTGGCCGCGCTCCGTCGCCATCTTCAAGGACACCCCGCACCCGGAGGGCGCCAAGCTGTTCGCCAACTTCCTCCTCGACGACGTCTTCCAGCGGAACCTGACGCAGTGGAGCGCGCGGAAGGACATCGCGCCGCCCGGAGGGTACCCCGGGATCCTGGACGTGGATGCGACCAACTCGGCCGAGTACATGCGCTTCATGGCGGACCGCGGGAGGGTGGAGGCGCTGCGGATGATGTTTGAAGACAGGATCGGTATGCCGCAGGGGCCTAGCCCGCTGGTCGACGATCTTTGAGCTCCGGGGTCTTCTTGTCATCAGGCTGTTCCGGATACACGAGGGACACCTTTCAGTATCGGTCCGACACTGGGCAGCTCCACGACCTGTCGAGGTCCTTGGCTACGCTCTTTTCTTGTCCGGCAGCTATTGTGGGAACATACCGTGACAGAGGAGGTATCAGTTTGTCGAAAAGAAAACTGAGGGAGATCTTAATCATCAACCCCTCCTCTAGTATCCGACACCCTCTCCAACCACAACTACGAGGCTAGGCGTCCCCAAGTTAAGAGCTATATAGGCCTGTTATTGTCGTACATCGTCGTCCGCAGTGTAGTAGAGAGGAAGGGAGGCCGACAATTAGAGTACCAAGCCACATGGGTGTGTTGGATATACCGACTGTAACAACAAAGTGGAATCGGAGGAGTCAATATGCAAGGCCTCCGTCATTGCCTTTGGTCTACGAGGGGTATGATCGGCAGTGAATTTCGTTTTGAATGGTGCCTAAACAGAGGTATGATTGAGGGTGGCCGTCTTTCGACAGCTAAGTATTCTGAGTACTTATCACAGAATTGGTGAGTTACCCATGCGACATGGGCACAAGAAATGAAGAACTCATGCGAGTTCCTCTCTTCATGACTCACCTTCCTTCTCCTCTCGATTCGCTCCTTCATTTGTCTTCCGCATCACACCAGATTGCTAGCCTCGTGTCGCCCGACTCAAGCGCTTCAACTGATTAAGAAATCCCCAAAGCGCCAAAATAATAAGAAACTATCGCCGCGTATGATTGACGGCGATCGTGATACCACTTCTGCTCTTTCACGGATCAGATTGATACTGTCCTCTTCGCATATAGGGAGAAACCACGTCCTTCTTGGTTTCTCGGTATACCAAAAAATCCTCAAAGTACTTCTCCTCATCATCAACTCTTAGGCGCAAACACACCAAGCGCGACCTTGAATGCGAGATAGCTAGGGCAGATGGTAACGACCCAGCCTCTCCAGCGAACGGAGACATCGCTCCACTGTGGTATGCTCGAGCTTTCCAAAGCTTTTCGCAGGCCTTTTAACGGTGGGAATAAGGGAAAGGTCCAGTCGCCGTCGATATTCGGATTGTTGTGGATGGGTTCCATCCTTCCCGGTAGTCGACGGCGTGGACCATATCTCAGAAATCGAGGAATCTTGCCAGACGAGGCCTGCAGACGCAAGATGTTGGAACAGTTCTCGATAGTCACCCCAGAGGTAGTTGAATTCGTACCGAATGGTGCGTTCAAGGCTGCCCAAAGCGTCTGTCAGACGCCGTGGTAATGTAGGCCACTTGCAAGGGAAAGCTCCCCATATCCACTGGTAAACTTCCGGATTATTGTCTCGGGACTGCGCAAAAAATACCCTTCGGCCATCGTGTGATGCGCCGTCAGGATCAGTGCGCCCGGGTCCTCGGTCAAAAAGATACTGCAAGCTCGGGGAGAATGATTTTCGATGAGATGGTGGCTGCGTAATGGGAACGGTATCGTTCATTACGAGCAGACGGTACGGATTCAGATGGTGCATGGCTTCATGAGCACCTCCAATAACCCTGCCGGAAAGAGCCGCGGCTATGCGCCTGGCGGGGTCGTCATTCCCATGCTCTAGCAGCGCTGCGTTGAGAGCTATGCCGATGTGGTAACCTGAATCCATCCAACGGGAGGTGTTGCGGGCAATGTGGTCACCAAGACGGCTGATGAAGTCGTCCACGGAAGACTGGAAATCATCTTTTCTGCCGGAGAACAGAACACTGTGGGCTCGTACAAAAGAAGCATCGATTTCAAGTAGCCTTGTGGGAAGGCGAGACAGATGTGGCTCAAATAGAGTCATAATAGACTCACGAGCTGAGAGGAAGGGTATAGGTACGCAAAGCGACTTCGTGTAGTAGAACAGCTGCTGTAGCGCATTCGGGCGTGCCAAGATGGCCAGGTGGTGGTAGAGACGGCCCGTTGTGGGTGCCTTCTCGCTGGCCTTTATGTACCAGTGGCGACTCACAGCCGTCCACACCTCTCGGTCCTTGAGGTCGTCATCCTCGATGGCCATACTTGAGTTCAGATTAGCACAGTCGGCAGACGATAGGTCGTAGAAGGGAGCCCCTTACCGGTAGCGACTTAAGTCCCCCAAGCACTCGATCCATGTGTCCTCAAAGGTCGGAACTGTCTCATACAAGAGGGCCATCATGGAGTGGGCCAGATAGATAAATGTAAGCATGTGCTCAAGATTGGTAGGGAGTCTGTGGCGTAATAGCTCGAGGAAAGAATGAATGCCGTGACGCCACATCCGGGCAGGCATCGCGTATTTGCTTGCTAGACGTCGCAAGGCAGGGCTGGCAGAGGGATGCTGAGAAGCGAGGAAGAAGTCGTGGTGCTCGTGGAGTAGGGTACGATGAAGGGCGATAAGAGCCTGCCACTGCTCGTTGTTGAATTTCGGGCTCGTCTCGTTCGTGCTGCTTTGGGCATTGTCGACTTTGATGCACTTGCTCTCAACCATGACGAGACCTGCATATATGCCTTTGACCTCGGCAACAAGCTGTTCCTGGCTGATGGGGCGGGTCTCGGGCTGCTTGAGCATTTGCCTTGTATCGTCGGGCTCCGATGGGTCGAATGACCGCGGTGGAGCCGGTGTGCCGTGCCGATTATCTTCTGGATTCCACAACTTGCGGCCCTTTTGGGTCGGATCTCTGCTGAATGCCTCCATGCACTCGCCCTTCGCCATCACGGTTGGTTGCGCGCGAATGCGTTTGGGCATCGAAGGTTTCTCGCTCATTTTTCTCTCAACGTCCGAAGGGGCCGTCTGCTCGGCGTCTATCGTGTGCTCGCGGGGGTTCTCGGGGCCCTTGGGGGAGGTATTGGGCTGGTCTTGTTTCTTCCGCTGCTCTAGGTCCCGGCGGGCCTTGGTGAACAGGCGGTCCAGGTCGGTTTCTGGCATGTTCGGCTCGCTCTTGGAGTTCGTCCTGGAGGAAGATTGCGAGGGACACGAGTCCGAACTCGATGCAGATGGGGGCGAAGTGGACGGCGTGGCCGACATTGCTTTGCTGGGTGACGACGACGGCAACCCAAAAAAGAAGGGGAACGACGATCGCGACGGTGCTCAAGAATCTGTGTCTAAGCCAAGATGAAATGTCAGTATTCATTTGGGCTCAAACATTCTGTCTCGGGTTGCGGAAAACCGATACCTGATGAGAGAATCCTTGTAGTAGAGGGAAAGACCGGCGATGAACGAAAGCCAGGTCAGGAGGCAGCTAGGCCGAACGATCAGCTTGAAAAAACCTCAAAGACGCGGTATAAACATACACGAAGGAGGCGAGGGATGCCCAGGTGTGTCTCTCTTCCTGTGTCGCAAGAGTGCCGGCGAAAACAGCGAAAATCGTCTTCAGGTGAAAGACGCCCTCGCCAACAGTCGGCATTGGTCCGTGGGGCTTGGATCTCGGACGTGAATCGCGAGGTCCTGAGAAATGTTGACGTCGAGGCTACTGAGAGGTAGGTGAAAGGTAAGTAGGTGAAAGATAATTGAAGATACGTTATTGCTCCAAAGTTAAGTACTGCAGAACAACACGAAATGGGGAAGAGGCGGGTATGAGGGGCGGTTGGTGAGAAAGGGAGGGATGTGGGTGATCGCGGGCCGCCGAGGGATCACTTCACTCACAGCGCGAGCCGGGGGGGAGGGCGCTCCCAGTTGTACTATACTGACGAGACGAATTGGTTTGGGGGCATGGTTCGCCGGTTCGCAAAGCCAAGAAACGGGGACGAATCCCTGGTGTTGGATGCTTCGCCTCGTCTTACATGGGTTCATCTTGGTGTCCAGTATCTCTGGTTGGGCGCCTCCTACGACGTCATGAGCGAATCGGAAACGAGAGTAGGAAATATGCACCCTTCTCGGGCGTATAGCCTGATGAGCTGTGCTACTGCACGAACAAGGCGTCCAGTGGATCAATCGTGATTGACCCCTTGGCTTTCCGGGTCTTGAGGGGTAGAGGCTGACACCCCGTGCTTCAACCAACTTACCCCCCAAACACTCGCGCATCCAAACCTCACCCAACTTGCCCCGACATCAAACAAGACACATCATCGCGATTTCGAGGGAAGAATCAACACAGCAGCAGGTCGACGGCATCTCGATACCGTCAACTCGCAAGTCAGGCGTTCCATCAAATGTATGAAAACCTCTCCCATCTCTCACAACACGAGGATGGGAAACTCGGCCGACGCTCCATGGAGAAGAGCTCATCGCAGCACTATCCCGACAGAAGCAACCGAAATGGCAAGGACTCCAGTCGAAATGGCGAAAAGATCAGAAGACGGCGTGTCGTGTCCTGGGAGGGAACGTCGATATTCTGCCAGCTTCTCATCGCATGGCTCATGACATTCGGCATCTTCGTCACGGCCAGGAACTTCTCTCCGATAGGACTGGAGCTGTGGGCGAGCCAGTTCCCCGTAAGAACAACCAAGTCCTCCGACTGTCTCCGTCTTTCATGCTGACTCTTGCGGTGCAGATCTGCGACCCATCGCCCTGGAGACGGCCACCCGATCATCCATCGAGGTTCCTGCCGCACAGCCCGTCGTGCGAGGCGCAAATGGTCGAACTGGTCGGCCTTGAGGTGTCGTTCTGGATCAACGCCCTTGCTTTGCTGTGGCATACGAGGTTCGGACGGAGGCACGTGGCCTGGGTGTTCGCGGCGACGACAGCAGCGACGGTTTTGGTGGTGGTCTTCGTCGCAGATATTGCTTCGGCGCTTCTGCTGGTTCTTCCCGTGATTTTGAGCAGCTTTTCGTCTGTTGGGTTCGTCATGGATGCCGCCTGGCAGGGTTGATCGCTGGCTTAATCGGAGACGGCCAGGAATATGTAGTCATCACAGAGCGAAACGGTGTGATGAAGAATTAAATGAAATTGGGTCTTCAGTGAATGAAGTTGAGTGGAAAGTGGAGGAACAATAGGCAGGTGCAGGTGCAACGGAGTCGGGAGGGCGACGGCGTTTTGGATTGGAAGGAGCTTCTGTGGGGTCTTTCCCTGTGATAGAAGATCGAAGTACAGCAGATAACACTCGAAGACGAATGTCCTCATTCATGGAAAAAGCTTACCATTGACCGCTGCGAATGGCTTTCGGAAGTGTCTCACGCCGAATGAAGTGGTCCAGGTCCGATCCCCGAGCATATTCCGGGAGTTTGTCCCGCTTTCTCCGCGCCGGTCCTCTCCGGGTGGGCCCGCTAACGTCCGGGATGCTTGCGAAGCCACCGAGATATGTTTTCTCGATGGCTTCGTCCCAAGACACATGCGAATTGGGCGATGCCTGTAGTCATAGGATACCTAGGACTTCTGATCTACCGGGCTTGAGTTGCAGGTCTTGCCTGGGCAGGGTCTTGTGACGATGAGGGTCAGGAAAGCTGAAGGGACATCTCTCAGCTCCATGTTTTCGACATTCTGCTCCATGTCCTGGGCAAATCGGCGTCGTATGCAGTTCTCGCTTGAAAAGTCGCCCATTTTCATATCCGCCACGATGCACCGAAGGAATCCGTAAACGGCAGTCGCGTTTGGGTGCACCTGCTCCGCCTGCAGCAAGACCCGTCGAAGACACCGACCAGCAATCTCATTGGCCGTGGATACGCATGCAATCAACCCCTCTCCCACCCCGCCGCAACCCACGACCTCGGATCTCACGATCGCCAGCCTTGCCCTCTTTTGCGACGAAAAGCAAAAGGCATGACGACTCAGCGGTCATGTCCGACCCGCTCTCCGTCGCAGCGAGCTGCGTCGGTCTCATCACCGCCGCGGGCGCCACGGCCCGCGCAATCATGTCCTTCGTCCGGGACTGCCGCGAAGCGCGCGCCGACCTGACGACCATCTCGCGGGAGCTCGCCGATCTGCAGATCATCCTCGAGCTCCTCAGGAGCGACGAGGAGGGAGGGTCGCTGCCGGGCCCGATCCAGACCCAGATTGTCTCCATCGTCGACAGCTGCGGCGGCCTCATCTACAGCATTGACGACCTCTTGAAGCGTCATAAAGGAAAGGCTGGCGCCGTCCGCTGGGCCGTCGACGGGAAGAGGGAGGTCGAGGGCCTGAGGAGGGGGCTGGAGGCCTACAGGGGATCGCTGAGCCTCGCCGTCGAGACGGTTACGCTGTGAGCCCAGAACACGCAATCCTCACCCGGAGCAGTGCTAACGAAGGAGCTTGTAGGGCCTTGGCCAAGGGCATCAAGAACGATACAAAGGCAATACGAGGCCATACGAAAGATATCCCTGGCATCAAAGATGACACAGAGAGAATACTGGACGAGATAGAAGGCCTGCGGATCTCCCTCCAGCCGGGAGAAGACAAGGCGTGGGGGAATGGCGGCTTTCTCATTGAGAGGTATCTCGACGGGCTCACCAACTACGCAGAGACGGTCTGCGAGGAGGGCTTTTGGGGAGTGGATTCAGACGAGGAGCCGGGAAGTCCAGTCCCAGAGACGAACGCTCTTCAGGGGCCCGCGAAGCCAGCAGAAGCACCACCGGCGCAACCTACAAGTGACGAGGATCGGCTCGGGGCTGAAGCTGAGAATTCGCACACTTCATCGAAGTATCCCCTTCCCCACAACAACATTGCCGGTTCTCAAGCTGCGGACTCGGCCATTGAGGCGGGGGTCAGGCTCCCAGCTGACAGTCCTCCAGCCCGCCCAGCAAAATCATACTCCAAACCAGAGGATCGGTCACCCGTTTCACTCTGCAAAGACTTCTCAAATGTGAAGCAGAACGCCCCGCCGCAAGAAAAGGTTGGAGGCGGCCAGCAGCAGACCGCAAAGAAAAACAAGAAGTTTTGTTGCCGAGGCTGCGGGAAGTCGGTAAAGAAAAAGGGGGATCTGGAGCAGATTAGCACCAGATGCCTCCACCGCATGTGCGGTGATTGCATCCGTTCGCGGTTTCTTTCGTCCATCCAGGATCCCCCCAAAGCGCCCAGGTGCTGTGAGAAGTCGGTCATGGTACCCAGTAACGCGCGACCTGCCCTCGACGACGCGTCCTTAAAGAACTGGAAGAGCATGTTCGACCCGGGCCAGCGGACGATCATGGTCTCTTGCTCATCCCAGACGTGCCGAGAGCGTTTTCGATGGGGGACTAAGAGGCTCAGAAGAATCGCCGTGTCGTGCCCAAAGTGCTCGGCGGAGAGCTGTTCCTGGTGCCACAACAAGTGGCATGAGGACCGAGGTCCATGTGAATATAAACCAGTGGTCGAGTTGCAGTTCGTCGACTCATAACTTGGCCACTGGCGTGATGTTGGATCCTGAGCCAATGCAGCTCGGCGCCTGCTTGCATAGGCAAGATCTTTATATCCACCGGCTGGACATGTCGCGACAAGTGGGCTCGGAATGCAAGCGGTCGGTAGTCCAGCGCCTTGATTGAATTCTTCGAGATGAGGCTACCGGGCACTGATTTGCATAGATAGATGCTCTTGCAGATTTGGCATTCTTCGTTACTCAGGGCTTGGACGGGCCCGGAAATCCCCGCAGAAATCCGACTCCCGCGAGGACCATGAAAGGGCCGGCCTGGACGAGAGTGATAATTTTGGAAGCCTCCCGCCTCAGGGCGAGCCTAACGGCACACAGGCGCGGCAGCATTCCAAATACGCGCAACGTCGGGTCCTGCAAGCAAGCTCGTGGAGAGCTGTCGTCTTTGTCCGAGCACGGTGGACACGGCACCCGGGTGCCGTGCGCCGCCGACCTAACGGGTGCCCGGAGCGGTCTAGACCAGCCATCAGTCATCGACCTAATAGATCTAAGACCACTCAAATACCTCTGGATTTGATATCGGGATTTGTTGGCGGCACATGCCGATTCTTCATGGAAATTAGTCGTTCGCATTAGCTGGCTGGCCGAGAACGGAGCAGCGTGCCAGCGAACCCGGCAATTTGGGCCGCGATTCCAAGAGACTGGCAAGTTGGAGAAAGTTTTGGGGTGCAGTTAACTCGGTTGCCGGGATACCGCATGAACATTGCATCTCCCCAAGAAATGGGGCACTCAATTTGATATGTGGCAGCAATGTGTGTGTCTTGTCCTCTTTGTTCCTGGTTTCCCCCGAGCTTGAACCCCCTCCCAAGGACACACCGGCGCAAAGGACAGCGAGAGCGAGCAAATCGCCGAAGGATACAGAGGGGGGAACACAGAGTGGGTTCACCCGCGGCCGGGTTCGCCGCGACGGCGTCATGGCGATGGGGCGGCTCCCGTGGGATGACACTGGGAGGAGTTCGACAAGGTGGATTATCGTTCCCGTTGCGGCGAGTTCAGTTTGGGGGAAAAGATTCCCGGAGGCCGCGTAACGCGGGCGAGGTGTGGCTGGGGGGGGAACTGGGCTGGGCGGGCATCATGGTCACGTGTGGCGCGGGGACGATACTGCGAGCCAATGAGAGGTCTCTTGCTGGTGTCGATTACTGGATCAGGCAGGGAGCAGGGGCCAGGGGTCGATGACGGAGGCTGAGAGAGGGACTTAACACCCGCCGATGCACCGGCAGGGCCCTGTCCAGCTGGTTGAGGCAGGCTCAGAGGGGCTCAGGGCCCGGGGCCTTCTTCAGTGGGGAAACGTTGCGGGGGCCGAGGGATTTTGGTTCATGTTGAGTACTTCTTTTCCTTATTTTGCTACGGAGCTGGTTACGTCAACCGCATCGGGCTGGCGTTTGGGTTGATTGAACTTGCAGTACTAGAGGTTTTTAGCTCTATTCCGAATTAGGGATGTCATCGGGAGAGAGCGAAGAAGCTTAGATGGATTCGAGGCTTCTTTTGCGGGTTCCCCGACTGCTACGCTGGGGTCTAGAATAGTCGAGGTCGCATAGCGCTGGTACATACGCGGTAGAGACAGGCAAAACGCGTACTATTCGGGATTCGGGACTGGGCGGAGGGTCGGGCGGTGTTGAAAGCTGGCCACAAAACCTGGCTGCGGTTAATCATTGCACACCCCCATGTCGAGCTAGTCGGTGAGAGCGCGTTGCCACACCGGGACCAGTGAGGAGCCACACAGCGAGACAACGACACCTGGACCGTTCTGATAGGGATCACCGCGACGCTAGCAGGAAAAAAGGTTGGAACGAAGTGACGATTGACGACGGGCCGGTAGTTGGTTTTCGTTTGCGGAGGGAGCCCGCTGTGGGAGGGAGAATCATTGCTCTCTTGGGGCAGGTTTCGGGGGTGACATGAGTAGCAAAACTCCCTAACGCTGGCGGTAGCACCTGGCTGGGGCCAGTCACGGACGCTCGCCGACCACCTGCCATCTCGCGATCTGATGCTTCCTAGTGCACTAGAGTTGTGGTGGTAGTCGAAGTACTTCTTGGTCTAAATATGTGCACTAACAACCCGAAGTCGGCAAGTGAAGGAAACGGTACCGCGCGAGCAGGCGCCTCGCCCGCCCTGGACCAGGTACCAGCCAGCCACGGACGGATATGACCGGCCGCCCCGGGAGGCCTTGCTGGCGGCGGGGCCCCTTCCTTGAGATGCTGGTGTACCTAGTGATCAACGCAGGTATCCCGCAGCCACTGGGACTGGCGACTGACACGGACGTGTCAAGCTTGGGGAGGGAGGTGTTTTTTAGTGTAGGTATTCATCGAGGGAGCAACAAGTCCCGTGTCTGTGTCTTAATTCCACCACGATATAAACGAACCGGTCCCCGTGCCCCTCCCCCTCCGAGATGTCATCACATCTCGACATTAACTCCCGACGCCCCCTATCCACTTTGCCCACGACAGCATTACGACCGCGACGTCAAGGACCTGTCAATCACGACCCACGATCGACGACATTGCAACGAGACTGAATAACTGAATAACAACGAACCCGACCTCGAATCGTCTTTTTCCCGTCTCCTCTTCGTCTCAACCCTCCGACACCTCCGACTCGCAAAACACGAAAAGCTTCTTCCCCACCCACCAATACACACCTCTGTGTTGCGGACCGATCGTCTCTATCGAAATCCGAGCCGTTTCAGCTTCGACTCTTTTTTCTCTTCGTCCTTGCTTTTTCGTCGTCGAGTCGTTGAACGCAGAGGTCGAAACAGCCCATTCCCTACCGCGCGCTTGTTCAGTGGAGAAAGAGACCTAGGTACTACTTGGGAAGGAACACACTGGGTGCAGCAGTACTCCGTAAACTGTACGCGGATACTTTCGTCAGGGTGATTCTGCCATTCGCCCGGTTTCCCGCCCGCCCGCTCCTCTGCCCAGACTCTCCGCCCGTCTTACCGCCTTCCAAGACCAGCCCCCCGCAGCGCTGAACAGCGACCACACACCGAAGGTGCTGGTGCCCCACCCAAGCCCGCTGACGCTGACGCCGCCCGTGGCCCCTCCCAACCGAGCGGAACACCGGCACTGGAAAAGCCTCGGCCGCCCCCCCCAGGTGAGCATGCCATTTTCCGCTATTCATGTCCCGCCATTCTTTCCCATGTTGCTTTTTGTTGCAATCAAGTGGTCGCTGTCGCTCGTCATTCCAACACCGGCGATCCGCTTCCCTCGGGACCCTTGGGTTACCATCTCTCCACTCGTCGTCATTCGTCGGCTATGGACCATGAACCCCCAGCAGTGAGGAAACGCCCTGCGCTTACGGACACGCCGCCGGGTCATCCGTGCTTTCTAGAAGGAAGCGGCTCCCCTTCCTCCTTCCCTTCCTCTTGAACGATTGCGGAATCCCTGTCAAGACCCAAGACCATGCCCAAGTCACGTTAATTTTGCCTTTTTTTTCTTTTCTGTTGGGCGGTTGGGAAAGTTCCCGTGGGCGCTGTGTGGGCTCTGCAAGCAAAGAACAACAGTGGCCATCCTCGTCCAATGGCGGTGCCAAGGTCGTGCTTTTCCCCATCAGAGTTCGGTTCGACGGCACAGCCAAACACATCTCGTCATGACTTTATCCAGAGACTCCCAGCTGCAGAAGCTGCAGCGGGTGCATTGGGTGCCCGAGTTACTTCCCCCTCATGCTATGCAGGTCGTCCCAGGCTCTGGCTCTTGCGCCCTTGGCTCAGACTCGCTCTTTCAGCGAGTCTGAGTCTGGTGGCCGGCTTAGGTTTGCGTCTGCTTCTGGTGCATTCCGAGCTTCGTCCAGGCCACACCGCTGCGCAAGGTCCAGTTGAAAGCGGCAGCAAGAAACAAGTCGCAGGTCTCGCACACCCTCGTCCACACGCCCAAGAGGCGGGACGTTACGTGTTGCCAGACGCAGCCGTAGCGGGCGAAGCATAGGCCAGTAGCCACCCGCTGCCCAGTTGCACCACTGCGGGTTGCCTGCAAGCTGCTGCACCCGGGCGGTCCTCTAAATACCGATCCCCCCCGCAAGAAATCACCACTTGCAACGGAGTACAGTCAGTACCTGAGGGAATTGCTACTGCTCGAGTCTCACCTCCCTATTTGCTGTTGCTGCATCCGCCGTCTCGTTCCTCGGCCTGCCGCTCTCGTTGACTGGCCCCTCACCTTTTTCGGGAGGGGATTCGTAATTGCCCAAGACGCTAAAGGATCGAACGGCAACTTCACCAAAACCGCCCTTTCACAAAGGAAACACCCCGACGGGCCTCTTTTGCCTCCGCCCGGGCCAGCTGCACCGTCACTTCTTTTATTCCCACCTTTTGTTTCCTCGATACAACCTCTCTGTATCATTTTCTTCTTTTCCCTGTTTCGTCTCTGAACCACCTGTTGCCGCCGCCTAAAAAAAGCTATTCGCGAACAGAGACAAGAGAACAGTCTTCTCTCCCATCGCTCCATCTACCCCAGCATTTCTTCATATCTACCCTGCATATCCCCACGTCGCCACTCGGTATTCCATCGAATATCAGCCTTAAAGACCCTAGCTGCGACCGCACACACCTCTCTGCCTCGCATCTCCTTACGTTCTACCTGTCGTCGATCAAGCCACCGGCTTCTCTCCCCACATCAAACTAAGATCGCATCCTCCACACAGAGCCTCACACAATGACGAACTCACCACGGAGCCCTTCCACTAAGAGCACGAAGAGCCACGCCAGCCTTCGTGACACTGGCTTTCCCGAGCCGTTCAACGGCGGTAAGTTGCTCATGCCCCACTAGATCAGTCGCACGACGGACACTAACAGACACCAGAACGCAACACAACGCTGCCGCATCCCGACGCGAACCTGTCGCCCGACGCCGTCATCTCGCAGGACGATATCAACTCCAACAGAGTCATGGCCCGCACGCGGCGCTCCTTCCTGCACGGCAAGCACAAGCGCACCATCAGCCACGGCGTCATCACCCCGCAGATGGCCGCCATGTACGGCGACCTCGCCAGCGACGCCGACTCCACCGCCATCCTCGAGAACGACGCCGCCTTCACCGGCAGCCTGGCCAGCCTGCCCATGAGCCGCCCAAGCAAGGACGGCGGGGACAGTCTGCTGTCGCACAGCGGCGGGGACCTGTCGCCCGTGATGTCGGAGCAGGGCCGCCGGAGCAGTCTTTTTAGGAAGCTGGGCTGGAGGAAGTAGAGGACGGACAGATGTTCGTCCTTACCTACGAAGCTGTGGCGGGTTGACATCACGACGATGCACCGCCGCACGCAACACGATTTAACGGCCGAAAATTGTAAAAACAGACATAACAGCGCAAGCGAGGAGTTTTCGTTTATTTGGTTTACACGCTATGGGGTTGGGTTACGGCGGAAACGGAGTTATTTGGGTACGGAGCACTTGGATGGGCGGGCTGCATCACACCGAACGGCGAGGAATGCCCTTCTGCACCGACTTTCCTATGTCAAAAAGCCCCAGGGACGAGATGGTGCCATGGAGCACAAACACGCATACACAACCTAGGATGGACGATGGAACGACTATCGTTAATCAGCAGATTGTAGTAATCTATCGCTAAGTGCAAGACCACTGCACATGACATCAAGTTCCCTGCCCTTTTCGTGAATGCTCTCAATCTTGTCCTTCCTCTCCACCTTCAGAATTCCTACGCTCAGCTGCCGCGGTACGTGGTGTAGCTGTACGGGCTAAGCAGCAGCGGGACGTGGTAGTGCTGGCCCTCCTTCACCGTGAAAACCACAACAGCCTCCGGGAAGAAGGTCTCGTCGTCGCCGCCAAAGTACCCGGCCGTGTCGAAGCGCAGCGTCCAGCGGCTCGCGCCCTTGACGGACCCGAGGACGTCCTCGAGCGTGTAGACGGGGACCTCGCCCGAGGAGGTGGAGGCGGAGTAGGGCAGCCAGGCCTTTATGCGGCCGTCGTCGTCGGTGAGGGATTCGAAGGTGTGGGTTATCCCGGCGGTGGAGGAGGATGAGAATGAAGGGGGGGAGGAGGGGTTGGTTTGCGGAGAAGAGGAGGACGGAGGGGGCAGGGTGGTGGAGAGCTGGACGCGGACGTTGCGCGCGGGCGAGCCCTTTGAGGTGTCTAGGACGTGGCAGGTTATGCGGTCTTTGGTCGCCATTTTGAGGGTTTGGTGGTGAGTGTTTGTGGTGAGAATGAGGATGAGGGTGGTGAGATGAGATGGGGTGAGGAGGTGCGGCTGAGAGTGAGGTGAGGCTCGATGGCGGGGTAGGACTGTTCGGCGGGGTTCGTTGCACACGGAGGTTTGCCTGAAGTGGGGCGGGGTGTTAGGTTGACGGAGGCAGCGACTGGTTTCGGGGCTGGTTGCTGCCTGGTTTTGCTGCGATTGATGAGGAATACAGGATTCTGGAGAGATTCATAGACCGGAGGAAGCCTTCTTTTCTAGATGGTTTGTGGGGAGGTAGTTCAATTTAATCATCCATGGGTTGGAAGGGTTCAGTGGTTTTTATCTTGGGGACCCGGTTTTCCCGACGTCGCAGGGCGCCGGGCTGCGATGCGGGGATGCCGGGCCAGCTACGGGAAGGCCAGTTGTGATTTGGTTTACCTAAACAGTTTACGACCAACGCATACTGTGAAAAAAATACTTGTACGAGGAGGATGGGATTGGCGATGTGTTTTGATGGTGACTAGCTGGTTTGTGATGGTGTTACATAAGGAGTCTTGGTGTTGGGCAGATGGATGTTTGGGTGCTGAGATGAGCTTTTGGCGATTGGGCAATTTTGCACAGCTCACCTAGGGGTCTCTGTGTCTGCAACTTTGTCCCCAGATGCCCGCTCTTAAAGAGGCCGTAATTGGAGTTCATGAGAAACACGAATGCCATCGCGCGGGCTTAGTAAGGAGGCTGCGGGAGATGTTCCCCCATCGATACGGACAGCACCGCGTTTGGAGGTCGACGGGGGCGCCGCGGATGCACGATGTCAGCTTGTGCATCAGCGAAACCCCTAGGGTCTCGTTTCTGGGGCAGATCGAGAATGGGACGCTAGGGACGCTGAATCGTAGTTATCTAAACCGTAGGTAGGAAAAGAAGGGTAAATAGTGGAAATCTATTATTACCGGCAGGCAGGCATGTGCCGGGCGGGAGGCTCCGGGCCTGGGCCTCTGTCACCAACACCCGACGGCCAGCCGTCGAGCCCCACTAAACAATCGGAGGGCAGGAGCTCTTTGGACGTGGACAGGTGCAGGGTGTGGTGCTTTGCGTCATTGGCCCGTGCGTCATTACGCGGTACCTGAGCAGGGTCTCTCCATCCTTATCGCCTATAGCCGCTTGGCAGCTCTTATCAGGCCAATGGCAGGGCCGCAATTTGACAAGCACGCGGCGCCGTCAATCGAACATCACACCCAAGAGAAGGAAAAGAACGAAGCCAAGAAGGACGACTTCTGCACGCTCCCAAAACCTGTAATATGCACGTCGCTTTAAGGTTGCGCTCCAAGAGCCGTGCCAGCGCAGACGGCCAGACCACATGCGCCCACAATGACCGCCGCTGCGAGACCGTCCAAGCCCGTCCGGCTGGACGCACAAGGGCGCCATGATCTCACCGTCGAGCCAGGCCGCGCTCGCCTTTCGGTCTTGGGCATCGTCCCTCCCGTCGCGTCAAACACCAAGAGGCTTGGCCGCCCCCGGCTGACGTACGCGACCGCGGTCTAGGTTCCTTCCCTTTGCTACGGATACCACACAGGCTACTCCCCGAAAAAACACCAGACCCAACAATCAAAATAAGGGGCTGTGGTCGATGGATACCGGGAAATCACGCCCAGAAAGCCAAGCACACGCCGCAAAAATGGGAAGGAACCCTCTCGTCCGCACCTCACCCCCACGGACGTACAAAAGTTGCGATGACCCCCTTCCCTGCCGCCCTCCCCTTCCCCCCCGACAACCATCCCCAACAACAACAACATCGTGAACGACCGAAAGCCTCTTGATGGCTGATCACCCCGTCACGGACCCCGCCGAGGGCGTTCAGTACCTCACCGACGACGAGATCAACACCTTCCTCGACGACCTCGACCACAACGGCGACGGCTACATCGACTACGCCGAGGTCGAGGCCAAGCTCGACGCCGCCCACGACGAGCTCGCCCCCTCCAAGACCGTCCAGCCCCACCACGCCATCAAGAAGTCCCATGACTCGTACGACGACCGCCGCCGCCATGAGTTCCTCCGCTCCATCATGGGCGTCGCCGGCTCCACCTCGGGCTCCGGCCCCGGCCCGGGCCCCGCCGACGACGACGACGCCCGCAAGATCCGCATCCCCCGCGCCGAGTTCGCCGACCGCGTCCGCGAGTGGAAGATCCCCTCCTTGAAGCAGGACAAGCGCTCCGAGGACGACATGAAGCACTACGTCCGCCGCCTGCGGCCCTGGCGCCGCCTCCGCGCCTACTGGGCCGTCCACGGGCCCGAGATTGCCTTCCTGGCCCTCGTCGCCGGCTGCATGCTGGCCTTTGGCGTCTGGCAGTGCGTCAAGTACGCCACGACGCCCCAGTACCAGGCCGCCTTCGGCTGGGGCGTCGTCCTGGCCAAGACGTGCGCCGGCATGCTCTACCCGACCTTCTTCTTTCTGATTCTAAGCATGTCGCGCTACTTTTCGACCTTTCTCCGGCGCTCCTACCACGTCTCGCGCTTCATCAACTGGGACCTGGGCCAGGCCTTTCACATCAAGATCTCGATTGTCGCCCTCGTCCTGGCCAGCCTGCACGCCATCGGCCACTTGACTGGCTCATTCAACTGGGGCAGCCGCCCCGACAGGCAGGACCGGGTCGCCGAGGTCCTTGGTCCCGATATGGTGCCCCGCCCGTACATCGAATACGTGCGGTCTCTGCCGGGCTTCACCGGCCTCACGGCCCTCGGCCTCTTCTACCTGCTCGCCCTGCTGAGCATGCCGCAGGTGCGCCGCTGGAACTACGAGGTCTTCCAGCTCGCCCACCTGCTCATGTACCCCATCATCGGGCTCATGATGGCCCACGGCACCGCCGCCCTGCTGCAGTGGCCCATGTTCGGCTACTTCCTCGCCTTCCCCACGCTGCTGATCCTCGTCGAGCGCGTCGTCCGCGTCGGCACGGGCTTCCACCGCATCCCCGCCACCCTCAAGGTCCTCGACGGCGAGACGGTCGAGATCACGGCCACGATCCCCAGCGAGCGCATCTGGAAGTACCAGGCCGGCCAGTACGTCTTCCTGCAGGTGCCCGCCATCAGCAGGTTCCAGTGGCACCCCTTCACGGTCTCCATCTGCCGGGGTCGCGAGTTTCAGCTGCACATCAAGACGGACGGCAACTGGACCAAGAGGCTACGCGACCTCGGCGGGGACTCGGGGGCCGAGGCGCAGATCGAAGTGGGCATTAACGGGCCCTTTGGCGCGCCTGCGCAGCGCTTCTACGACTTTAGCCACACCATCATCGTCGGCTCTGGCATCGGCGTCACGCCCTTCTCGGGCATCCTCGCGGACCTGCAGGCGCGCGACGACGAGGAGCACGGCGGGCCGACGCACGACGGACACCACCAGCACCGCCACGACTCGGACGCGACGGCCACCGACGGGGAGAAGCCGCAGCGCCCGAACGAGGAGAGAAAGGACTCGGACGCGACGGCAGCGGCGGTGGCAGGTGCGCCAGAGGGCAGCGACCCGTCGAAGCCGCCGCACCCGACCGAGGCGCACTCCTTCGCGCAGGACTACCGGCGCGTGGACTTCCACTGGACGGTGCGCGACCGGAACTACCTGCTGTGGATCGCGGACCTGCTCAACTCGGTGTCGCGCAGCCAGGAGTGGCACCGGGCGCACGAGGGGCCCTCGCAGCACCTCGACGTGCGCATCGCGACGCACGTGACGCAGAAGCGGCGCGACATGTCGACGCACGTGTACCGCTGGCTTCTGGAGATGCACCGCACCGACGAGCACCCGGAGAGCCCGCTGACGGGCCTGCTCAACCCGACGCACTTTGGACGGCCCGACTTTGACGCCATCCTCGACCGGCACTACGAGGACATGCGGAGGTACCGGGCGAGCAAGCGGCAGGGGAGGAAGGTGGGCGCGGGCGGTGTCGCGAACGAAGAAAAGGCGAGGAACGGCGACGGCGACAGGGCGGAGGGGGAGGTGTTGGATGAGGACGAGGAGCTCAAGGTCGGCGTGTTCTACTGCGGGGCGCCCGTGGTCGGGGAGATATTGGCGGACAAGTGCCGGCAGCTCACGGTGCGGGGGCGGCATGATGGGAGCAAGATTGAGTACCACTTCATGATTGAGGTCTTTGGGTAGATGGAGGAGGTTTTACTCGTCTGGCTAGAAGCCATGAGATGTGGCGAGCTAGAGGGGTACACGGCATCGCCGACATATATGCCAAGAGAGAAGATTAGAAGAGGATCGGCGTTTAGAGATTCCCGATGGCGACGCTGATGATTGTTATGTTGTAATAATAAACGACGAATGTCTTTCTTGCTTTGCTGCGTATTCGCTCGAATACTCGTGTCTGTGATTACTATATAAGAAGGCGTTGTTGCACCCTTTGGTAGGATCAGGCGCACATGTGTGTGGCGTGTAGTGTGTTGAAAGTGGTCACCGAGTGACGGGGGGCATTGCCCATCACGGTTTGTGCTGGAATGAATAGGAAGATATCCATCAGCTGTTGAAACCCTCGCGAAGTGCGATGAACGATACACGATGAATACGGTAAGAATGATGGACAGAAGGGACGGGCAGAGGTGATAGTGCCTGGCTGTATGCCACGGGTTGACGCGAGCGGCATCGTATTGTGGTCGGCATGTAGTGCTTGCGGGAAAGGTTACCACAGGGATTAACTGGGAAAACGATGCCTTCGCTGCTTCATCGCTGGGGTTTCTGAGAAGGGCTGACGTATAAACGTGTGAATTAAATACTCTCTGGTCTGGTTTATTCTTGTGTATTATCGTACAGTCTTTAGCTTAGAGATGGCGCCTGTGGTGGCTGGTATAAATTTAAGCATTAGGTAGCTGGGGACTGAAAAGGAGACTTTTAGGAGGATAGAAGCGGGGTAATCGTGCCGCGCAAAGGAACGGAATCGTCTGGTTTGAAGTTGCTGATGTGGTTCCAGTGGTTTCAAGGCGCGTTGACACTTTGGTGGCTGGTCGTTGGGATTCTTGACGTGTGTGAATAAGACGGATTTAATACGGTGAGGATGACGGACGTCGCGGACCGGGGACGCGGCGGCGGTGGTGGTTGCACGTCGCGGATGAGATGGGTGCCTGTAAGCGGCACGGAGACAGCGTACCGGCCTCGTTTGCGCTCTCTCACTTCACCAACAATACTCAGCTCAATACAGAGAGAAAACGCATCCGCGGATTTTACGCGTTTGCGTAAAGCCAAAATGTCGCACAGGGTGGCTATAACGTAGCCTCATACAGCGACTTACTTATATAAGCATGCCTACATAAGCCGTAGTGCCCGCGTCCAGTATTTATCTATCCAGCCTTAGCTACTATAGACCTTAGTAAAGTAAGCTTTCTTCTTCTATATAACCTTATATATATACGTACTTTACTATAGTTATAAGCCTAGCTTTAACTTAACTAGAATACTTTTAAGAATACTATATATATAAAAGAAACTACTTAAACCTATCTTTATACTTAAATTATTTTACTTTTATATTTATTAATAACCTCTCTAACTATATTTATTAATACTACTACTATTAAAATTATTTTTAAAAGTTATAATAAATAAATTAAATAGTATACTACTTTTAAGTACTATATAAGGGGCTAGGGTATTTAAAACTATATTAATCCTAATTCCTTTATTAACTACTTAAATATTACTAAGGCTCTTTTAGCCCTTTTTATAATTAAATAGTTCTTTAAATAAAAATAAAACTAACATTAAGTAGCTTATAAGGCCTAATTAAAAAAGAATTAAGTAATAAATCCTCTAGTAACTAAGCTTATTAAACTACTTACTTTAGTTATAAAAGTTAATATATAAATTAATTAAAACAATACTTTAAAAAAATATACTATAAGCAGCTCCTTAACTTTAACCCTTTAAATAGTCTACTAAAACGTCTAAAATTATATTAATAAGTTAGTTATAGATACTATACTTAGTTTAAAGTAAAATAAATAACTAAAGGATAGGGATATTTTTCTTTAAAGTTTACTTAAACTCCTTTAATTTAATTTTATACCTACTAAGACTTTAAGTAAAATAGTTACTATAGTAGAATATAATAACGTCCTTATTAAAGTATTCTTTATTATAAGTATTATAAAGTAGTAATTTAAGTAGAAGGTAGTTTATAATAAGTACTATCTTTATAAAATAGCTTTAGTAAAGAGTATAATAACTACTTTAGTATACTTAAATACTATTAGAGCCTATTTTAACTTAGGATAAATAAAATAATAATAAAATAAGATCTATAAGTCTAAAGCACTTAGTAAAACGACTCTAATACTTAAATAGCTTATAAAAGTATTTAGGACTATATAGTACTTTAATAGTATTAAATAAAAAATAGGTTAAAAAGGCTTTAGTAGTATATTTACTATATTTACTAAATAGTTTAACTTAAATACTACTAACTTTAACTTTAGTTTTAGTAGTAATATAAAAAAGAAGTACTTATATAGTAGTGCCTATATATAGCCCCTATACTATTATAATAAAGTTAAATTTACACTTACTAGTACTACTAAAAAAAAAATAACCTTTTACTAAAGACGTTTTAAAGACTATATAAACTAAAATATTTAACTTTAGTAAGTAGAACTATATATAAAATATACTAAAGGCTAAGGGATAGATAATAAGTAATAGAAAGGCTTTTATATAAGTTTAAGTTAAGAGTAACCCTTTTAAAGACTCTACTAAAAGCTTTAATAGAGGATCCTCGGCTACTAAAAACACTAAGCCCCTATTTATTCTAAAAGAGTTTAATAACTTCCTCTACTTTAACTTATTATTTAAATACTTTACTATAGAGTATATTAGTCTAAGTATATATATAACTATAGTAGATTTAAAATACTTATTTTTAATAAGTATAGCTTTTAATACTAGTAGTAGTACTTATTTAGTTAATAAAATATCCCTTTTTAATAAAAGATCCTTTATACTATAAATTAAAAAGAAGTATATTTTTTATAGTAACTTAGCCCTTTATATTATTAGTTATAGTACTTGAACTATAAAGAATGTGTTTCTTAGGGCTACTAAAAAGTAAATTAACTTTACTCTTTATAACGTTATGTTTATTAAAGGCTTTTATATTAATATTATTTTAGAGGAACTCCTTAGGAACTTTAATATTTAGTATTATAGTAAAGACTATACTTTATACTATAGTAAAGTAGAGGCTAGTTATGTTTTAAAATAGTTAAAGTATAAAGAGAATATTATATTCTTTAAATATATAACTCTTAATATTTATTCTTTATTAATAATCTCTATAAGTAATACTAACGTACTAGTAACGACCTTTATATTTAATACCTAATTTATAACTTATTATACTCGTTTTTTAATAGAGTCTAGGGGGGACCGCGATACAGACGCTACTATATAGTATTTTTATACTAGTTACTTAGGCCCTAAAGTACTTTTAAAACTAGTTTATATAATAAAGGGGGTAAAGATTAAAGAGCTACTATAAATTAAGTATAAAGTATACTTATAAGTAAAAACTTATAAGGTTATTTTAAGAAGAATATTAAAAAAAAAGTTTCTAAGGCCCTTTTAAAGAATATACTAGGATCTCTTTAACTATCCTAGGGGTTATAGTAATAGTTAATAACTATTATTTATATTAAATAAATACTTTAGTACTATTTAGGGGTTTATATTAACTTTTAAGTTCTATAATAATATATACTTATACTTTAAGCTTTTTAAAATATAAATTTAGTAGTAATATAGTTTTTATATTTATAAAATCTATTAAAATATTAAACGGGCTATTATTACTATTTAGGACAAAACGAGTTACTAGAAATAAACTTAAAAAGACAGTATTAATATTAAAACGCTACTAGTAAATACTAAAGAGCCCATAGGCTTTTAAGAACAAATAAAAAAAGAGATTATTAAAAAGGGCTTTACTATACTCCTTAGAGTTAATTTATTTTTAAAACTATAAATAGAAGTAGTTTTAGTAATAGTATTTTTATATAATAACTATTTTTACTAGTTTTAGGAGTAGAAGTTTTTAAATATAGTTATAAATAAATAGCTTTAAAGATACTATAATAAGTATACTAAAGACCTTTCTTTTAACCCGTTCTAAGACTTAAGACTTTACTTTAGGGGTATATAAGTATATAGCTATAAAGTTTATATTTTTACTAAAAGATATAAGGCTAGGATAAATAAATAAGACTTTAAAGTTATAAAAAGAATTTATATTAACTACTTTATAGAATACATTTTATAAATATATAATTTTTATTAAATTTAAATATTAGTCCTTAAAAGAGTTATAGTTACTTATAACGTTACTTTTAATAAAACCTTATTTTATAACTCCTTTTATAATACATCTTTTATAATATAAATAAAAATAGAGATTCTATTAAAGAAGCTAGAAATTAAACCTGCTTATTTAAGTATAATTCTTAAAGTACTTAGTAAGATATCTTTAAAAGATTTAACTCTAAAGATAGTTATAAAGGACCTAAATATATTTTAAAACGTTATAAATAAAGGTAAACTATAAAAGATAGAGGTTCTTTATAGCCTTCTATCTCTAGAAGCTATACTAGAGTTATTAAGTATATTAAGTACTACTATAAAAGTTACTAAAGTATATAGAATAAAAACTAAAATACTAAATAGTTTATAAAAGTTTATAGGGAATATAGTAACTTTAAATAATACTATATAGTATACTAATAATTTAAATACTCTTTTATTTAGTAGTAGTAACTATATAAATATAAGAGACGGCCTATAACTTATATAGAAAATAGAATATAAAAGAATTAGTTTAATACTTAACTTACTAGTAGAATTAAAAGCTAAGATACTAAAGTAAAGCTATACTTATAAGGTCTATAGACTAGCTATATAAAGGAGTAAATAACTTTAAAGTACTTAAAGGGATATACTTATAAAAGATCCGTTACTAAGTAATTTTAAAAAAAGAATAAATAACTATTTCTTTTTAATTAACTTATAAATACTTTAGTTACTATTTTATAATAAAATAAATAATTAAAACTAGTTTATAAAGGCCTTTTAAGTAAACTTCTTTACTACTTTTATACTAAATATATATAAAGTAATATATAAAAGTAACTTAAAATATACTATACTATATACTACTATTATAAAAGCTACTTAAAAATAAGAGCCTTAGACTACTATTATACTTATAAAGATTAAGAATAAAGATAAAGAACTATAGTACTATAAGTTAATTCTACTAGACCCCCTAATAAAGTAAAAGAATATTACTTACTTTAGTTTAGAGTTTTAAATACTTTAAAAGTAAGTAATTTATAAAGAGTTTTATAAGTTTTTTAAAAAAAGAATATAAAGAGTAATAGATTATACTAAAGCCTATTTAAAACTTCTTTCTCTAAAATAGGTATTTATATATAAGTTTAATAAGGATAACATTTTTTTAAAGTACAAGGTACGTATCTATATCTACAGTAATTAATAGCTAGTTAATAGGCTCTAAAAAACTTATACTATAACTCTTACTTTAAGGTCCTTTAAAACTATAATAACTATAGCGGTTTAATTTAACTTAAAAGTTATATAATTTAATATTATTAACGCCTTTTTTAATACTAATATAAACCTAAATAAAATACTAGTTATTTATTTTTTTATAATAGCTACTTTTACTAATAAAAATAGTTAAAACTTATATAGTAGATTATTCTAAGTAAAATATAAATAGTAAAGATATTATAACTAATATTAATAATAGTAAAGGAGTATAGTGTAATTATAAATAGGGAATAGTCTTTAATTATAATACTACTATAGCTAAGAACTTTAATTACGACCTGTATAAGGGCGGCTAACGTACCAAAGATACCTTCACCTAAATAGCTTCTTAAAAACCTAGACTAGATAGTATAACTTAATGTGGCTATTGTGTTCTATAAGTCAAAAACTTTTTTTTATTAAGTTATTTAAACTTTTTAAGCTTAAAAGCGTTAATAAAACCCTAGCCGGGCTTTAGTCTTTTTTTTATATTCCTTAACTCTATATATATTCACCCTATAACAACTTTAAAGTATTAGTATAACTACTACCATTATTTACCCTATACCAACTCTAAATAAAGAGCCCTATAACTTATAATTGTTTATAAAAACAAACTAGGAGAGATTTAGGACAAAAGTTTATAATTATAAACTTTACTATATTTTTAATAATAATAAAAACCCTAGTTAGAATACTCTTTTTATAAATAAAAAAATTTAGTTTACTCTATTTCTACTTAACTTTATTAAAAGTAGTAGTAACTATACTAAAGTAGCTAGAATTAAAGCCCTATACTAAAGCTTAATCTAACTTAATAACTACTACTTTATTATTTTAGAGTTAAATAACTACTATAAATACTTTACTTAAGTAATTTAAGTAATTTATAAGTACCTAGCACTTAATAGGCCTAGAGATTAGTATATTAAAAGCTAGTTAAAGTTTAAATATTAGGATGTTTACTAATAAGTACAGGGTTTATTAGTCGGATCAAGTAAGCCAGTTGTAGTGGCGTGCTTAAAGTTTAATAAAAGGAAATAGGTAATTCGAATTAATAAAAGGTTCTTTTAGGAGGCGTTAGGGGCGTTAGGGGCGTTAATAGTAATTAGTAGTAATTAGATATAGTTATTAGTCTGCTTTAATAGTAATTAATTAATAGAAGTACTTTAAATCTATTATAATTATATTATTATAAGTAAAATTATAAACTTTTTATTAGATGTGTAAGGAAGTAGCTTGTTAATAAAAGAAGGTTAAAGAGAGATGTTATTAGAAGAAAAGTTAGGTAACGTGGATCTAAATTCTAGTATTACGTAACTAAAAGGTTGTTAATACAGCGGCTATAGCTAGTACTGCGTTATGTAAAAATTATAAAGAGTAAATAGTAATAGTCCGAGAACTAAAATACTAGTTATATATAAGCTTTTAAAAGGCTTTAAAGAAAATAGGAAGTATATTAAACTTAAAAAGGCCCTTTATAGACTCTAAAATATACTACTACTTTAGTATAAAAAACTCTTAAGTATTCTAAAAAGTATAGACTTAATATTAAGCCTTAAAAAGCTATATCTCTTTTTTTTTATAATAAAAAGGTTTATATTATATTTTATATTAATAATATTTTAGTCTTTAACTACTATAATAATAATATAGTTACTTAAAACGTTATTTATAAAATAAAAGGAGAAATTAAGTTAAAAAATTAGGGCCCCGTTACTTAGTACTTTAGTATTAGAGTTATTAGAAACTAAAAGGCTTAAAAGATCTTTTTAGTATATAATATATATATTAAAAGGGTTATAAAATAATTTAACTTAATAATAGAACTAGTACTAACTAACTTAATTCCTAAGGGACTTATAAAAAATAAAAGCTAAGTTAAAAAGTATAAGATTAAAGAGTTTTAAAAAAAGGTTAACTTAATTCTATACTCTACTATTACTATTTAACTAAAAGTAGCTATAGTAGCCTTTATCCTTTATTAATTTCTTATAAACCCTTTATAAAAGCACCTAAAGGCTATAAACTAAGTAATACGTTACTTCTATAGTACTAAATACTTTAACTCCTACTATAGTAATATAGAGAGTAAGAGTTAAGCTCTACTTATAGCTAGGAATACTTTTTTTATAAATAATAAAGTTATAAAATAGTTATTATAAAGTATAATAATCTTTTTATTTAATAGACTAGTTATATAAAAAGTTAAAAAATAAGTAACTATTATAACGTTAACTATAAAGGCTAAACTTTTTAGCCTTTTAGAGACTACTAAAGAAACTATAGCTATTAAGAGGTTCTTTAAGAATATTTCCCTTAAGTTTAGGGATATTTAAAGAATTAACTATAATAACTAATAGACTATAAAACTTATAGTAGTAAAAAAAGAGTATATTTTAACCTACTTTAGGTATATTAATATTTATAATATATAGTTTAAGTAAGAGTATACTAAAAACTCTTTTAACGTTATTTATATATTAACTAATAAAATACTACTAAATAGACTTACTAAAGTACTTAATAAAGTAAAGTTTAAATACTTTAAAAGTTTCTTTAACTTTTAAAATACTAGAATAATAATTAATATCAGTATAAAGTAGTATAAAAGAAAATAAAGTTAATTTAAGTTAAGAAGTTTACTAAATAGATATCTAAAAGCTATAAGTCTACTCTATACTTATTAAGTATATACTAAACTCTATACTATACCCCTAAGGGGGTTTAAAAAAGAAACTATACTTTAAAAAGGGTATAAAGACTAAATAATACTATAAAAGTTACTTAAAAGTAATAAGTATATTAGTAAAAGTTAGTATAAAAAAGAGTATAGTTTTTAGTAGGGATTATATTAATAATTAAGTTAAAAAGATTTTAGAAATATAGGTTTAAAAGCTTAAAGTTAGGGTTATTAAAATCTCTAAAGTCTTTAAAAGTATAAACCTAGTTAGTAACTTACTACTAAATAGTAAAGGAGCTACTAGGGTCTATAATAAAAAAAAAGCTACTAAAACTAATAATAACTTAATTATAACTACTTTTAATACTTTTAAAGCTTTTTAAGAACTAAAAACTACTATTTATAAAGTCTCTATATCTACTATAAGTATTAATAGTACTATAACTACTAAAAAAGGGATTAATAGTTAGTTATTAAATAATAAAGCTATAAGTACTAGATTTAAAAGTAGAATAACTACTAAATACACTAATAAAATTAGTAGTATTACTAGAGGTATTAGTAAAAGAAGGAGAGTTATTAATAACTTTAATAACTAAAAACTTATTATAATTAATAGTAGTAGAATCCTTACTAACTTTACTAAAATTAATACTATTACTCTTTTTATTATTCTTTAGAATAGTATAAAAAGCTTTATAAGTATTTATAATAACTTAAAAAATAGATTAGTAATAATATAAAATACTTTAAAAGTATAATTTATATAATTAATAACTAAATTAACTTTAAAAGCATTTTAAAAAGTATAGACTTAGTTACTAGCCTTCTAAAGAAACTCTTTATAGCTATTTTAATTTAAAACTTAATACTAGTAATACTTTTTACTACTATGCTTATTTTAGTTATAAGTAAGGTTAGGGTTTTTTTTATATAAAGTAGATCTAGTATAGTCCTTATAAGGAACTTAGTTTTAAGTACTTTTATAGTAAGTAGTAGCTTCTTCTTTTATAGTATACTTATACTTTAACTTAATCTTTTTAGTAGACTTAAAAGGGCTACTAAAGCCCTTAATACTAGTAGCTTTAGAACTAGGGGCCTTAGTAGGAGTTTTAGGGACGGGGGAGTTAGTAGTAATAGTACTTTTAGAGTTATTAAAAATAATATAACGTTTTTTAATTAAAATAAAGCTTTTAAAGTCCTTAAGAAACTTATTATTAATATCCTATTTACTATAACCCTAAGCAATATTAGTTTAGTTTATACTTTATTTACTATAGGAGTTAATAGTATAATTAGAGTTACTAAGGCCTTAATAGCTCTAAGTAAAAGGGTTTTTAAAACTATTATAGTATAAGTTATAAAAGAAATTAATAGGAATAGTAAAGTTAATAAAATAATTAAAAATAGTATTAAAAAAGTTAGGGTCTATAGTATAGTTAAAGTTAATAGAAAAAGTACTTTAATAAGTAATAAAAAAGTTATTTATAGTTATTTAAGTTACTTAAAGACTAAATTAATTAATTAAGTAATAAAAAGTAATACTACTATAAAAAAAAGTAGTTAAGTTACTAGTAGAATTAATAAAACTACTCTAGTTACTATAAAGAGTAGTAGTAGTAAACTAGTAACGAGTACTATAGTTTTAAAAGAGTTTATTTAAATTATTATTAAAATTTAAAGTATCTTTTTTTTTTCTTTATTAACTCTAGCCTTATCCTTAAAATTACTATTAATAACGTTAAAAGACTTAAAGCTATTAATAAAAGTAATAATAGCCTTTTTAAACGCGTTAAAAGTAGGAAGGGGAGTAGGGGTTTTATAAGTAACTTAGCTATAGAATTAGTAACTATAATAAGTATTAAGAAGTATAAAGGCCTAGGACTTTTATTTAAAGTAAGTACTTACTATAAAGAAGTTAAAAATAACTTTAAAAAAGTAATAATAACGTTACTAGTAATACTAATACTTAAAAAAAACAAAATAAGTACTTACTAACTATTTTAGTAAAAGTATTAACTAAAATAATACTATTAATTTAGTATTAGTGCGGTTAGAGAATTATTTAATTTTAAAAAAGGCACGTACAAAGTTAATTATAAGGGTATTTTAAAAAAAAAAAGATTTTCTTAAGTTTTAGTAGTTAAGAGGATTTATTTATTTACTTCTTAAGGGCTCTTAAAGACTTACTTATAGGTAGTTAAAAGCCTTATTTATTTATTCCTTTAGGGTATATTTATTCTTTAAGGGCATTATATAAATAAAAAGTACAAAAGGACACTATAAAGGACAAGGGTATTGTTTTTTTTACTATACTTTTTAAGGACTAAAAGGGTATTATTTTATTACTTAAAAAACGGACTTAGAAATAGTTATTTTAGTTTATTTTATTGTTTTAGTTAAAGAGACTTTAGAGGTATAGTTATAATAAATAATTACACTATAAGGCGTAATTAGGGGGTGTATTATATAGGGTGGCTATAATATAGCCTTATATAGTGACTTACTTATATAAGTATACCTATATAAGCCGTGGTGCCCGCGTCTAGTATTTATCTATCCAGCCTCGGCCACTATAAACCTTAGTAAGGCAAGCTTTCTTCTTCTATATAACCTTGTACGCACACGTGCCTCGCCACACAAAACGAATGGAGAGGGAATCTTATTTATATACTCTGTTCATGTGTTGATTTGGTTGTGTTGGAGACTTGTTTTCTGCATGTGAGTGACTTGAGTTCTTGGCGACCATGTATTTGGTATAAAGGGTACATGTTGGCTAAGGGTAGATATGCACAGTGACATAGCTGCTGCTGCTCGGAGAGCACTGCGCCCTGAGAGGGAAACCACTTGCTGCGGCGGATAGCAAATCGTCGACGTGTTGGGTTGTCTTGGGGTGTCGCGTCCTCTCTCTATTGTTGAGAATGTTGGTGTGCACGAATAAAATGTGGGAATACTACGAGGGTGACGGACGTCGGGGATGATGGGCATGACCGTGGAGGTGTGATATTTGCCAGCAATTGGAACCTCCCTTGGGGAATAGGCACGCTACTGCGGTGTTGCTAAGCAAGTCCGTTCAACTGCATGGACTCCACACAACTTCGCAGAGATGCCAGAACCTTCTTCGTGGGTTGGAAAAGAGACCAAGTTGTTGAGCCCTGAGATGGGGTTCTATATCATGGCATGCAATTGCCAAGGTCCATCGTACCTAGGGACGGAGGACGCTTAGGTGCGATGCAAGGTGCCCTCCAGCCCAACTGCCGGTTGCTCCTTCTGTCCCGGTGTTATTTACCTGATGTCATTCCACACTGCCAAGGCGCACGTGTACGAGAAATTTTGACGGAAAAAATAGGAAAGCCTTGCTCCCCTGGGGACTTCTTCCTTGGAATATCTTTTGTTCGTCAATGCCATACCACACCATCCCTTGAAGCAAATCGTCGTAAAACACGTCCACATCAACTTGCCCGCACCCGTCCCGTCATGAACCCGGCCTGTCATCGAAACCAGAACAAATTTGGGGGAATATTCGCGGAGATAAGGGACGACGACGACGACCACAACGTCGTTCCCTTTTGACGGACTTTTGACGGGAGCACCCTCCGCAGCGAACATGGAGGCGCTAAAGGCGGCCCCGGCCCCTTCCATCTGGAAATTCTCCGGGCCGTGGGGCGCCCAGACAAGGGTCTCCCCCAGAGGGCCCACCTGAGAACCCTCCCCCAAACCCCCAGCACTGCGCGACTCGCTCCCCGTTTCCCACTTGACACACGTCTTGTCTTGGGTATCGCCTTGCAACGCACAAACACACACACTCATCATCATACGCCAAACCGAAAGAGAAGAAAAAAGATTTCTCGAGCATGCTGGTGTCTCGATTGAAGTACCTGTCGGCGAGGAGGGGGGAGAAGGGCCAAGAAGAAACGCAGCGGGGACGTCGATCACGGGCGCATCACCAACACCAAGCATTTCTGCACCGCACCTGCACCTGCACCTGCAGCCCGTCGCGTTGCAGCGAGCCGAAAATCTGACCATTTCTCAGCTTTTCCGCCCTCGAACCGCGCCGGTCTTCGGTCTGTTGCCGATGATATTGTCGTCGTCTGCGACCATCTTTGCCGAAGCGGGAGCGAAGCCGGCCAAAATGGTGCAGCACAGTCAGCGACACCAGCGACACAGAGAGGGGACGACACAAAACAGAGTTTTCCAGACGACACGACCCCCGATTCGTTGCGTGCTTCAGCTGTCCAGAGACGGAGGGAACGTGGAGAGACACCTGAAGGAGAGAACTGCTGTGCGGTTCCCCCTCGCCCCTTGTGCCTCGTCCCTTTGCTGGCTCCGACATTGAGACGACGACGACGGGCTCGCACTCTTAGCGATAGCGAAGACCGACTCGTCGTCGGGCACGAGAGAGGAAGGACCCTTGGGCGCATCTTTCAGCCAAGACCCTCACTCTACTCGACACCAGACAAAAGCGACCCTTCTCTCGATTTGCTTTTATGAACGGGCGGCTTTCTCCTCGGAAAATGAAAAGCGACCCAGATAGACGTCAGACTCGAGACCGGGCACACGACCACGGATGCACTTGAGCCGCAAATCGCCAAGAGGGCGACTTTCTGCTGATCTGCGCCCAGAGGCTAGTCATTCGTTGATCCGGGGAGGGGGAAGGATTTCGGGACCTGCAGCTGCCAGCGCCCTAGCGGCTCCCACTGAAGAGTTGGTGGTGGTGGGAGATCTCGCCTTGGCTTTTCCCTCTGCGTTGCATCGCTGCGTCCCCTCATCGGTTTCTTGGCACACTTGATTGACGTTCCGCCACCAGAGCTTGTGTCTCTCGTTGCATGGGGGCGGAGGGGGCCGTGAACCCGAACGACGTCCATTTTTGGGTACACCAGCAGCAATCATACTTGCCATCAATAACCAATAGGACGACCATGGCGAAGAGAGGCATCGACGAGGAGGACAGGTCTGATTGGTCGGCTTGCCTTTCCTCGTCGTCAGGCCCGGCAGACCGAGACGAACCGCAGGCAAGCTGATCCCAGGCCCTCTCCCCCCCATTGGCCGTTGTTGGCTCTCTTCCCTCGTTAGCTGTCGATCGATCAACAGTGTTTCGTCGCGTCCGGGCTGGGGTTTGTCTGAAACGGACAATGCGTGGGTGCTGGGATGGACGATGGAGGGGGTGGGGAGAGAGCAGAGTGGGAGGGGAGGGCCTAAAACATGCCGTTTGAGCCGCATCTTGAGGCACTAACAACTGACTGGGGGACGGGGGAGGAGCCGCCGTTGCGTTCCCAACGTGGCCACCGTCGCAGCCCGCGGCAGCCAGATGCCGCATTCGTCCATCTATCTGCCGTGGGCGTCGCGTTCGACGAAAATGCCCCCAGACCCCGTTCATGAGAATAGGTTCGTGATGTTTCTGACAGCGTCTCTAGCGCCGCCCACTTCCCGCCCTCGAGAGGGGACGCGTCAGGGCCCCCTCGTGTGTCGGATATCGGCCAGGCAAGCTGCTCGACCCCGGGTTCGCGGCATAACACACGAAGAGATGCGTGCCCGATATAGGAAAAGATGTGGTATTTTCGACGGCAGCTGCTGCCGCGGGATCAAACAGAAAAGGATGACCGGTCTATTACAGAGGCACACGCAAGGAGAGAAACGGCGCTCGAGCCCGGCGTCCGCCGTCGAGGGTTGATCCCGTGTGAGCCGGAATCTAGGGTTGCCAATCTAATCGCCAATTACTAAGTCCAGAAGTCTGAAGGAAAGAAGGCCATGCTAAAGAGAGAATGGAGAGCGAGAAACGCAAACCCAGAGGAAAAGGCTGTTGCTGCCAACCGCCGCCAGATCTCGGGAGGGGGACTGCCAGCCCAGGCACGACACGACGACCGCACTTGATGAGACATGCCATCTGAAAGGGGCGATTCGTTGGACGGCGGCGCGTTTGGTATGTCGGTTTCGTGCGAGTGCCGTCTTGAAGTGGTGTGGACTCTCGCGAAGATGGGATGAAGACCCCCCGGGGATTGGTGTGTCGTGCGAGGAGGGTTTGGTATAAGACTTGGCCGCGTCGTCTCCCCCTCCCCTCTCCTCCTCTTCTGATCCGGTTCTGCGGCCTGCGGTCATCTCATCCCGATCCCATTCTCTTCTCGTATCTTGTCTTTCTTTATCGCGGCCGGACCGCCCTTTTTTTTTCCCACACACCTTTCTTCTGTTGTATATCGTCTTACGTGCAAACGTTCCCTAAAACAACAACCGCCATCATGCAGCTCTCATTCATCCTCGTCCCCCTCCTGGGCCTCACAGCCCTCGCCAAGGACCACAACGGCGGCGGCCGGAACTCGACCCAGGCCCAGTGCAAGCGCTTCCTCAAGGGCGAGGCCCTCGTCAAGATCGCCGGCAACGACACGCTCCTCAACGAGCTGACGCACAACAACGCCACCAAGGTCGACCTGATCAAGAAGAAGGCGGCCGAGATCGCGCCCAAGGTCGAGGAGGCCAAGAAGAACACGACCCTGATGGCGACGTGCGAGCAGGTGCGCGCCGTGCAGCACGAGAACGGCCAGTGCCGCTTCATGAACCACATGGACCGCCTCCAGAAGCTCGTGTCCAACGAGACGGCGCTCAACATGGTCACCAAGAACAACGCCACCAAGGCCGACAAGATCAAGGCCAAGGCCCAGCAGGGCATGGCCAAGCTCGGCGAGCTGCAGAAGAACGCCACCCTGCTGCAGTACTGCTCCGCCCGGACCACCAAGGGCGAGTGCAGGCAGATGAACCGCCTCAAGTATGTCTCCCTCTTCTCTCTCTCGACTCCCGTCATTCTTTTCTTGAGCCGAGACTAACATCCCCCCAGCAAGCTCATCGCGCTCTCCAAAAACGACACGGCCCTCAACGAGAAGTTCAACGGCAACGCCACCAAGATCGAGAAGTTCAAGGCCAAGGCCGCCCGCAAGGAGGCCAAGCTCAACGAGATGATGAACAACTCGACGCTCATGGGCGTCTGCCAGCAGCTCAAGTCGGGCAAGGGCGGCGGCAAGGGCGGCGCCAACAACAGCCAGAACGGCATCGACAGCGGCGCTCCCCGCGCCGCCGGCGCCGTCAGCCTCGCTGCCGTCATCGCCGTCGTCGTCGGTCTCGTCTTGTAGGCTGGGTGAGGTCTGGTGTTGTTCGCAGTTGTACACAAGCACGGTGTCGTCGGCCGGGGTGGTTAGGCAATGACGGGGCAAGGCCGATGCCGTTTCGCTTACGACGGTTGGTTGGGCATTTTTGTCTCGTACAAACCTCCTCCCCGCCCTTTTGGATCGGGGGATAACATCTTTTTTTTCATGTTCCCACTCATTCCCGGACGGCTTCTGTTTTGGACCTGACTGGGACCCCCAAGAGAGGCAGTCTCCAAAACATACACACGCACACGCACAGACGTCCTGAAGGCTCCAAGCTATATGATTGTATTCATAAGTAATGAGTGTGTTCAAAGTAATGTGTTGAGCTTAGAGAGAGAGATATGATGAAGCGAAAGCAAAGAGAGAGAAGCAGTGAAAAAAATTGCAAAGTTACAGTCGTTACCAGGTACGCCGCGACGTGATCCATGTGCCTGCCTGTCCGTGGTCTCGATAACCCAGGCTCCGATGTCCAAGTAATCCCGTCCCTGTCTGTGCCGTTTTCCTTGGAAGACACGAGCTCTTGCCGTCGTCGCATGTCGAAACAGGATGACTTAAGCCCCATCGTAGGATCCGTGGGGCGGCCAGACGTCGAAGGAAAGATCTCTCGTCTCCCCGTGTCCAATGACAAACGTGCGCTCGCCGGCACTGATGAATTGCAAAGTCCAAAAAAGCCTGACTCGAGTTAGTTGATAGTCAGACGTGTTGGTAGAAGCCATGGCAACGTACAAAAACTCTCAAATGAGGATAAACGCCGAGGACGACACCTGATTGTGCCTAGTCCTTGAATGCTCTACGGCATTCCATGATGCACCTGTTGCGGTGGGAAAAACGCGCCTGTGCTTTGTCAGTGCCATCCACCGCCAGTGGGATTCTGTAACCTACACCGATGTCGCAACCAATATTGCATCTTATTTTCGCAAAATGACGAGCGAAATGTCTCTTCTAAATATCAGAAATGCCTCGGCTTCAGTAGTCGTAATCGGACTCGGGCACGTCTCGGAGGCCGTTGTGCACGTTGGGGTTCTGCGTGATCAAGCCCATTTGCGCGATCAACATGGCCCTGAACTCGGCTTTCTGGCGCGGGGACCACGGCTGGACGGGCGTCCAGCGGGTTCTTCTGTATGGAGGCCGTCTGCGGGAAGGGGCTTGTGTGCGCTCCGGACTGTTCTGGGCTCGGGAGGGCCGCTGGAATATCTCCGGCTGGATATCCCGGGGCGGGGGAGTGCGCGGGCGGTTGGCTTCTCCATGAGTCTCGGGCTCGGGGGGATCCGGAGACCCCGGCAGCGACCTTTGCGGGGACGACGCCAGCTTGCGAGAGGGCGCCCAAAGGCTGTAGGCCGAGTCGCTGTCCTTGGAACCCTCGGAGTCGGCGTTCTGGCTTTCGCCATCGGAGTATGTGTTCTCGTCTTCTCCATTCTGGTTCTCATAGGTCGCCAAATCTGCACCGACTTCTCTGGAATCCCTCGGGCTCATTCTAGAATCCCTCGGGCTCACTCTGTAATTGTCAGGCTCTCGAATGTCGTCGGCCACAGTCGAGAGTTCGCTGAGGGGACTGCTGACGACGCTGGTAAGATCGATAACGGCCGGCTCTTGTTCCTCAGATGCACCGCGATCGCTCGGCACTGGGGCATTGGACCGACAAAGCGATGCCAGACGAGGCGCCACAGAAGGCGATACCCGCGGAAATGAAGGGTGTACTCCAGAAGGCGATACCCGCGGAAAGGTAGGGTATGGAGGCGCCGGGGTGGCGAAGCGAACACCTATCTGAGAAGAAAGGGAAAGCGTTCTAGACAGACTGACGTCTAGTGATGAATCGGACGATATGCCTCGAGGAGTGAAGCTACCTCGAGAAGAGCCGGATGCAGGCATGCTGGCGCTCGGGGCCATAGAACGGCGGCTTCGAGAGTCTGAGCGACTCGAACCTGATTGCACCGTTATCGGGCTGGGGGGCATGTACCGGCGAGCTGCTGATGCTTCGGCAAGTACCCCAAGAGCCGTGGGCGCGCTGTCAGGCAGGTTGGGACCCGTGTCGTCAGGCCAGCAGGACATGCTTCCTTGCCGGCTCGGGATGTCGTCGGAGTGTCCCAGAGTCATGGACCTCTCGTTGGAATCCCGACGTGATCGAAGGCTTGGGACGTGCTCTGCGCGGCCTGAGGACGTGAATTGGTCGACAGACTCGGCGGCAGACGTGGCAGGCTGGCGAATTCGAGAGGCCGCGGCAGAGGAATCGTGGCTGGCCCGATATGGCTGGGGCTCGCTGTCCACGTGATCTCGAACGATTCTCACGTCCTCGACCATGTTGGTGTGGCCACTTTGGGAGTGACGCATGATCAGGGGTGGATTTCTCTGGTCGGCTCGGTTGTATTTCGCGACCGCTGCTTGGATTTCGTGGACAAGATGGGCCCCTGGGTCGATGCTTTGGGTAGGAACTGTAGGGTGGGGGACAAATGCGAAGGAGGCGTCAGAAATACTCCCAAGACAAGCTCTGCAGTAAAACTCTGTAGAAGTTTGTCGATGAGCGGCAGAGTGGTTCGCTGGAGGGGACGTGGGGGGTGGAGGAGAGAGATAACCAACAGAGAAGGATTGACGGTCTCTGGGGAAGGTGTTCGGGTCGCCTCCGACCATCGTCCTGTTATTGATGTGCGGACGCTTATTGGGGTGAATAAATGACTGCAGCAAGCCAAAACCCAACTGTCCGGAGCACTCAAGCAACAGTAGGCGAAGGTGCAGCAGCGGTGTGGCGGCAGGTTTCTCTCACCGAGGCGGACGAGGCTTGTGAAGCTCCTGCCGTTCCTGATGAGGCGAATAGGAAGTCCTACGGCTGAACTCAAACCGCCTGAAAAATAGACGTGGTGGATATCGGTGAAGATTTCGACCTGGTGGGAAGGAGCCCGCCAAGTCAGCCTTTATCGGTCGTGCTTTCCTCGACGCCTCGAATCCACTGGCGGGTCGTGGCAAGCAGGGGTTCCTGAGGTAGAGCAGAGGAAAGAGTTGTAGAGGTATCGTTGGTGCTTTTGGCTGTGTAGAAGATAGGCTTGAGATGTTGTATCGAGATTCTTTACTTACAGCTTCAATGTTGCAGTGATGTCTGGCGTTGTGAATGAAGCTGATGATGTGCGAAGTTGTGGTGACACCGCCGAGATGTATCTCGGGCGAACAGTCTGGGAGAGAAGAAGGCGACCCTGCTTGCTTCAACTGAGGCAATCGCGACCCACGGGGCTGCTTCCCACTCGATAGTTGAAAGACTCACTCAGGAAACCCCGCTTCCCTATCGTCCTGATGGAACTGTCCCTCGACCCGATCTGCTGAAGCGCCACCTTCGTCTAGAATACAGTACGGATTACATGGACATCCATCATGCCCTGATGAGCGGTGTCTGATCTATCGTACAGACCTCCGAATATCTAAATCGATCAGGAATCCCGGGACCGGCTTCGCCCGACCTACAGGCCCAGCAACTCAGCCACCCCGAATGTGACGGCATCCAGTCCAAACCCCTCCTGACCCTGGGCTTCGCCCACGTCCCCGACCCGACTAAAGGGAGCAATCGCCTTGGCCGCAGGCTTGCCCCGCGATCCCTCGACCTTGATCATGGGTATCCTTAGGCACCCGCCCTTTGGCGCAGGGACCAGAATGCCGCCACCATCTTGCTCTTCGAAGAAGGGCAATCTGACCGTCTTCCACGTCTCAGGATCCTTTCCTGCCACGCCGTCTGGCTTCCACACCCACGCCACGCTCTTTACCAGCCGGTCTTCCTCAGGCATATCCTCCGCTGCGAGCGACCCGTCTTTGCGCTGGCGGTATCGCTCGATCCACCCCGCGACGCGCTCCGGCATATCCACAACCTGCGCGTCCTCGAGGATGACCCTGAGGACCTTCTCATCACCGCCCGATTGTCGCGCCTCGCACCACAGCGGACCCAGCACGCGCTGGCGGAGGACGGCCTCGTCCGCGGTCCACTCGCGCCAGTTAACTTGGCGGTCGTGCTTCACCACCTTTGGCGCGTGGCATAACCTCTCCCGGTCCTCCTCCGTCTGCGGCTGCCAGCCGACATCTTTCAGGGGCGGAACGTGGAGACCGCGGCGGAGCCCGTCGACGAGAATCTCCGCCGCCAGCGGGGTGACGATGTCGTGCAGGCCCTGCGTTGTGCAGCCGTCGGGGACGGGGATGCCCGGTAGCGGGGTCTGAGAGAGGACGGTACCGTGGTCGAAAGACTTGTGGTGCAGCGTTTGTAGTGTGATACCGGTGTGCGTGCGGCGCTGCAGCAGGGTGTGCTGTAGCGGCGCCGGGCCTCGGAAGCTGGGCTTCGTGTCAGCGATGTCCAACACACGGTTCGCGCGAGGCTTACTCTGGTAGAAGAGACGGGTGGACGTTCAATCCCCCGTACTTGGCGAGGTTGAGCAGCCTCGGCGGGACAAAGAGGCCGAAAGACACGGCGATAATGAGGTTGATATCGTTCTCGGGCTGCTTCCGGTCAGCTGCGGATCGTCAGACGTTCAGACTGCGGGTGTACACACCTTCCACCCGGTGAACGTGTCTCGCACGTGAATCGGAAGCGCGAGCTCCTCGGCGAGGTTCTTCAGAGGTACTAAGGTCCCGCGTCAGTCCCAACCTCACCCATACATACATCACGACGACAAACGCACCCTCGCGGATCTTCTTCATCCCCCGCCCCGTCAGCTTGCCCGGCCTCACCACCACGTCGAGCGACTCGATGAGCCCCGGATTGCGCCTCTTCTCCGCCTCCAGCGCGCCCAGCGCCGCGCAACTGAACTCATCAGAGCCGCAGAACAGGATCCGGAGCGGGTCCGACGCGGCGGCCGCCGAGTAGTGCCGCCGCAGAGCGGACCGGCCGAGAAAGCCGGACGGCGCCCGCGCGAGCTTGAGGTGGGGTGGCCGGAGAACGGCCAGCCACATGGTCATTCTGAAAGTCGATTTCGTCGGTCCTGCGACATGCCTCGTTCCAAGGCTGTGTCTAGGGTGAAGCTTGAGGTGAGACCGGGCTGATGCTCGTCAGGATGACCCGAGAAAATAGTGGGGCATCGCGTCGATCTCGACAGGTGCTAGTAGAATATTCATCGGGCATCCGTGGACTTCATTATGCGTCTATCGGGTATATGCAACAACCGGCACCTTCCTTTAGACAACGACCTCTGAAGCTTCACGATTTTCTTTTTGCTTCCTCTGGGATCTAAATACTAGTTTCTTTGTTTCCTGTATTTTGATATTCACAGACATCCAAGCGAAGGCTTCTCGAAGAATCGCTAGTAAAAAGTAGATTACATGCGTCCGCGTCCGCCGCAGATCAAACAGCTCCCAGGATTCTCAGCTAAGTAAGACATGCGCGGATGTTCTCTCTTCATCTTCTATAATACCGTCGTCATCAACGAGGTGATGGTTAGTCGCCACGGCCGATGTCGAAGAGGCAGACAGGAAGAAGGTTCTTAGTAGATTCGCGCCACGAGACCTTCCACGCGCGACGGACGCAGCGAATCTCTCCCCCCCCCCACGAGGCTAGGCGTTGTCCTGCAAGAGAATGGAATCCCAAGGACCAAAAAAGCAAAAAAGAAAAAGTTGCAAGGACCCGAGCATGAATCGAACAGTGGTCCATGGTTCCCACCTGCGTCGTTCAGGGTTGCCCCCAATGCGCGCGGAAACGCTAACGTGCCACCACTCGGCCATGCGGCCGGGTCCTTGTTGAAGACATGACGACGAGACGTGGACTATAAGGGAAGGAAGGGTCGGGCTGGGTTACTGGTGGTGGGGGTGGGGGGTTGGGTGCTCTGGTGTTGGCCCGGTGTGCAGGTAGGCAGGCAGCAGCAGCAGCGCGTCCGAGTTTGGCAGGCACGGAGAGGTGATCAACACCAGAACCCTCGGTCGGTGTGTTTGCTACCTACTCAATGTAATTACATGTCACCTATCACTCCCTCTCTACTTGAACTCGTGAATCTGTCCACCTGCCTCTGGATTTGGGGGAACTATACTTGAGTTCTCCGCAGGTGAGCTGTCACTTATCACCCCCTCTCCTATTCAGCATTCTTCCAGCTACGACTGCGTGGCTGAGCATCCCATACTCCTCCGCCTTAGTCATGAATTACCTGACGACGACATGGTAGGAAAAGGCCATCAGAATGGCGAACTCCCGAGGTATACCTTTCGATGTGATCCGGGACCTGTCTGATCATCTTGACAATCATGACCACTCCCCAGCAATGATACTAAATAGACTTATCATTGTTGTAGTTGTGCGGGGATCGGGACACCTCATGCCAATGACGTGCCTCCAATCTTTGCTCCTGCTGAGCTTAGGTCACTCCAATCTGCTCCAACTCCTCAGGCTCATGCTCGTCATCAAACTCTGCCTCGGTCATTGAGAAGGGCTCACTGTCAGGCTCACTGTCCAAGGACATCGTCGTTATTGTCCAGATATTCAGTCGAGCTACACAGGCAGGGGTGTTGGACACCAGAAGAAACTCCACATGTGGGACGTTTACTCCTTGGGCCACCCAGGGTAACAACTGAAGACTCGCAAACGAGACAATCAACGACTCGCGCATCGAGACGGCCTTGAATCTCGACTCGACTGGTTGGGCAAAGCCGATAGCAGCTACTTCAAGAACTTGATGTCGCCATCCTCGCATTCCCCGGTATCATTGCAGACTGAGTTACACATTACAGGGACCCTGTTACTAAGGCCATGGATTTTGAAGCATTTGCGCCCCCAAATCCACAGTATTCAGTGTGATTCGAGAGATTGCCTACTCTGTTATCGCATGCATCGAGCCATACCAACACCACGACCAGCACCGACATGGCGGAAGCCATGAGGTACCGCTCCTTGATCCTGCTCTTGAGCTCGAGGGGGCGATGGATAAGATCTCCCCTTCATAGGTGTAGAAGATGATTTGTGCTTGATTATTTCTAAGAAGAAAGCTACACTGAGACCGGTCCGACAACTCCAACGCAAAACCCATTAGCACAACCACCTGTCGAACCAATCCCCCCCCTCAACAACATCCAACTGTGCCCGAGTCCCTGTCTCCATGGCTTCAGGCATACATGCGGCCGAACACGGGCTCTCCGACAGGCCCGCTGGAGAACGAACAGTGTCCTGGTGAGGCATCTGGGGCGGAGACGACGCCCCAGCGCAACGGCTTCGTCCACGCGTCCGCCTCGTCCGTGTCGTCCAGCTTGAGAGGGTGGCACGCCGCGGCGATCGCAGCACTGCAGCTGCCGACCATCGGCATCCCGCCGGACCCGACGCGCCGCCGTCCGATAACGCGGACGAACACAAATATCAGGATGCTGGTCACCAGCACGCACAGCACGCCGACCGGCGACCACCCGCAAGATAGCAGCGCCTCCCCGGTCATGACTGTCGACAGCTTAGGAGACGTCGTCGTCATCCACTCCTCGAGACTCACCAGGAACAGGGTCTGCGAGATGAGCCAGTGCATGCACGCGGAGAACGCGGCGAGGGACAGCGAGTACCGGTACGGGAGCTGGAGGAAGTACGTTGCTCTCTGGTCTTGCTGCGGCTTCGAGGAGACGCGCAGACCTTTGCATTGGCTTCCGAATCTATCCCACTCGGTGGCGATAGAGATACTGGTGAAAAGGGAGTTGTACAGGCAGTAAATAAACGTCATGACAACTTGGGGTGTGTTTGCCAGTATCACGTTGGCCAATACGTTCTGGGATCTGTGGCTCATGAAGCTGCTGTTCAGGATTGTGCTGCTATGCACTAGACCCAGGCCTAGATTCCAAAACGGCATTTCTTCGTCGGGACCCATGAAATTCAGTCCACAGATCAAGAGAGCTATGCCGCTGCAAACAGCGAGTATGCACCTGGCCGGTCGTCAGCGCATGACATCAATAGACTGCGTAGCGGAGATGGCTGTAGCTCACTGCACGTCGCAAAGGATAATAACTCCGAGGCTTGCCGAGTTGATCTTTTTTGGTACTCTGCCTTGAAACTCCTGCGGTACCGTGTCCCATTTCTTCGTCCTGAAATCCCGTAGGAGCTTGAGCGACATGCCCTTCGTGTGTTCATCCGTGGTTTCGAGAAAAGAGGCGACTGCGTCCCCGATGGTCAAAAGTGGCCTCTCACCACTACTGAATGCTACTAGGAGCATGAGGCACCCCTTGAGGAGATTGAAAAAGGTGACGATCCAGCAAAGGACACTGCTGAATAGCAACTTGCAGTGCTCAGCTGTCCTTTGGGCCTGGCATCCCTGTAGAGCCCTGCCGCCCGGCTTCCAATTGCCTTTGATCTCTGGGAGTATGTCTTCGCAGGGTCGATCACGTATGCTTGGCGCCTGCGCACATCCAGCTAAAATTACCATACATACCACCCTCCGAATCGATGTACTGGTTTTGACGATCTTTGAGGGGGTCATCGGTCGTTTCCGTAATGAGCAATAGATTGCCCCGCGAAGTTTGAACCGGAATCGCATACGCATTGATACAGTCAGCGACGGTGAGACTTTCCAGCTCACCATTTCTAAAAGCCGCGTGCATGGCCTCCAGTTCGGGTCCCCCAGAGCCGGCGGTGTCTTCCAAGAATTCCATGTTGACCATGTACAGAGAGTAGTAATTCGTTGAAGTTGACGAGAAAACGACCGAATTGAGGCTTGCTAGTCCATTAGCAAATCGGAAACCCAAACTCGACGAGTGCGGCGCTTTTCATACAGCAAATGCAATGGGAACGAGGAAACCGCCAGCAAGAGCCAGAGCAACTTCCGTCCCGCCGTCATGCGCCGCAGGTTTCGAAAGCTGGGTACGCCAACGTCGAGCCATCGCTACTCCGCGTGCGCCTTGTCGATCTCGGACCGGGTCGGCGCCATCAGACACTGCATGCAGTAGTTGCTGCCAGAAAGTAAAGTGGTGCTGATGATGTTGATGACGACGTGTATGCCAGTGTTCCAAATCTTCGTGCTGGCGCACGATCGGTCTGAGATGGTACCGATGCCGTCCCGTACAGTGGTGTTAGCTGTCGCCCAGATGATGAACGACAGATTGATCGCGAACGTCAAGAATGCAGCCGCTGCGAATGCGAGTGCGGACCTCCGCCAACGGTCGCGAGGCAGCAGCCCTTTGGTTTTGCTCAGCAAAGTCATGTTTGGTTCGTCGGCGAGAGACGGGCTCAGACTTTGAGCAGGCTATCGTTGCCCGGTGGCATGATCCTCCTTTTCAGAGGAGCAAAGAATGACGGCCTAGCCAGGGGCGCCCACCCACGACATCCTTCCGCCAGGTTGCGCGAGGTTTCCGTTCGTGACCCAAGAGCCGCCCAGGTTGCCTCGCAAAAGTCCCCTGCTGCGTGGTGGAACAACAGTTTCAACAAATTGAGCCTAGAATTACCGTGCAACTCTTTTCTCCAAAATGCATGGCTGTGATTCATAGGAGAGTCACGTATTTGAGACTTCTGTTCCAAATAACGGCTAGAAATTGGCCTGCCTCAGGACACAGCCCAGTCGCACGCAACGATCCACCTCGTTCCCTCAAGTGCGACCTCCCAAGCAGGCTGCGAGATGGAGACGCTGCTACCAACGACGACCGGCGCCCTCTGCCCCAGACCCGTCAGCCGCCCCTCGCCGGCCAGCATGAGCCTCGCGGCAATCTCCTCCCTCACGCTGTCATCCTCGACGACCCTGCGGCCCTTGACGAGGTACATCCTATTTCCAGAGCGCACCTCGTCGACGACGATTCTCATGACCAGGTCCGGGGCCCGGTCGCCGCCGCCAGTCCAGCCCCTGACCTCGGCCAGCCAGGACTGCAGCTCGGCCGCGAGCCCGCCGGCTATGTACTTCGGGCCTCGTCGGCGCTGCGGGGAGAAGGCCGGCGGCAGTCCCTCAAGGTTGGAGGCTTCGGCCTCTGAGACCTTGAAGCGCGGGGCGCGGTGGAAGGTCGGCTGCGGTTTGGCTGCGTCGGCTTGATTGGGGTCGGGCGCGGTCGCGTCCTCGTCCATTTCGGTGTCGGATGTATTGAGCGGGATTTCCCCGGGGGCATCAGGGAGCTCATCGTCTTCGGGATCCGAGTCTAGTTCCGTGCCGTCCTCGTCTTGTAGGCTGCCAGCTGTGTCGTCCACGACATCTTCTTCCCAGCTGTGTACCGGCGAGATGGAGATGCGCCTCCTCTTGGGCGTTCGCTCCTCTGGGAGGCTCTGTGCGTCGCTGCCGGCGACTGAATCGACTTCGATCGAGTCGTTCACTCCGTAACCTATTGGTGGTACTCTGTATTTGTCATCGTCCTCCTGCGAGTCGCTTGCGATTTCCGAGTCGCTCTCAATATTCTCCTTGATCTTCTGCGTGCTCCTTTGCGTATTCCTCTGGGTACCCCTACCGAGGATCGTTCGTGTCACGGTGGGTGGCGCGTCCGGGGGCGAACTCTCTAGCGCATCGTGTATCGGGCCTCGCTTCCTCGAAGGTCGTATCGTCCCGGGGAACCCGGGCGTCGAGGGTGGCCGATGTGTCGAGGATGGCGGGGCGAATCGCGGGGTCGTCTGGAAGCGCTGGCTCCCCGCGAAGGCCGACGGACCGCTGCCGGGCGTCTTACGCTGCGACTGGGGCGGCTGTCGTTTCGAGAGGAGAAAGCGACGAGGCGTAGGTGTCTGGGATCACGGAGGTTAGCAGGTGGTGGGTGGAAGCGGGCGGACAGGGGAGGCGTACTGATGGCGGTGGTTGCGTCATGGTCGCTGTCAGCCGAAAGGACCGCGTCGTCGTCTAGACACGATAGGCGATGTACGAGGGGATATTGTCATCGCGTCAGGTTTTCGAAAGCATGCAGGATCGCAAGATGGCGAGCACCCGCGGTGTGGTGTGCGATTGGTAAGTTTGTTGTCGATTAGCGGGCGCGTCTTGGGCCGTTACGGTCGCGTCCCCTAGAGGGCGCCACTGCAGATAGTTGGGGTTGCGGTGGGGTCCGTGTCCCCGATAGATGCATAGCCTGTCACCTCAGTGTCCTCGACGTGAAAGACTGCATCTTGAGCTTTCGGTGCTAGGAATATGTGAAATATTCAGGAGTATTGAAAAATCTCTTTATGTTTTATTCCGAAGACACAATCTTCCGTAGAGGTGAAAGTGTGAAGGTGCAAGGCAATGTTCCCGAGTGGAAGTAGCTACGCTCTGAACTGCACTGTATTTGGAAAGAATGACAACATGGAGATATCCTTTGTCAGGTACTCCACGTTCGTCTCTGCCTCCCTAGTTCCCATGGGTAGCTAGAGTTTGAAGAAGAGAGTTCAAGCCACCTAGGTATTGAAGACCCTTGGAGCCGCCCTCAAAGGTACCTAGGAGCAACCTCTGGAGTGACGAGACACCTGGGACCCACACCGGTCGGAGCCCGGCGCGGGGCACTCGGTCCTTCGGCCCACTACGCCCCGGTGCAGCCCGAAAGTTTCTCTAAGGCAAATCTCGTCTTGAATCTGACTCCCGTAGCGAATATAGCCTACGAAATAGACTAATTGAGACGATACAGATTAGAGAGAATGGTATTTTCACCCGCCTTCCATCTAGGTTCTAAACCACTTCACCGTTGCGGCAGCCACAGACAACGCCACAAGAGCATGCCTGCCCTGTTGGAAACAACAATGGGACTCTCAAACGTCGATGCATGTACTTACAGGCACGGAGCAGATGCATGATCGACAAGGTTAGAGTCGACTTATCGCTTGAATCTTCGGCAAGCCACTTGTAGAAATTGGGAATAACCTCATCCATCCGAAGCCTGACCTCCCGAAAGACCCACGCTGTTGAAGCAGACGAGAGCAGTAGCCATCGATTGCATCATCACTGCCTCGGAAGATCATGAACTTCTCAGGGCGCCCATCGCCACGCAGTTCAAACTCAGCAGGCATTGCCCCCATCAAACTTCTCAGAGTAAACGCGTAGATTTCAAGTGACCACAACAAGGGGCCGTAAATAGAAAGCCATCACAACTCATCTCATCTCACCGACCCGGCTACACACACAAATCCCACACCGATCCCGTCGCACAAAGGGCCATCCCACATGGAATACCATCCAAAAAACGCAACGTTGCTCCCGCCTCTCGCTCCTACCCAGAAAAACATCAGCATGCAAGTCGGACGTTGACGTGGCCCGCACCGGCAGGGCGCATACCATCCAGTCTCTATCAACGCACGCTGCCGTGTCCACCCACCATCGGAGAATATTCCCAACTTCCCGGGAAGAAAAACAAGACAGCGAGACAAGACACCCTCTCACAAATCTGTCGTGTCACCGTCGGAACCTGGCATAGCAAATAACGGATCATTCTTAGGAAACATCAACCTCGGACACACACACCCTTCAGACGCTCTTCTTCCCCTCCCTCAAATCCCACGCCCTCACAATCCCCTCCCTAACCTCATCACCAAGCCCCTCGGCCTCAACCTGTCCCTGCCTCGTCCTCGCTTCAGCCACAACATCACCCCCGGGCCGTTCTCCCATGCCCCTCGCGCAGACTAGCTCCGCGTGCCGGAGGGTGATGCCAAGGACGCCGGCGGGAACGTTAGCAACCGCGACCGCCGTCCGGAGCACGCCCAGAATCCCCCGGACGAACCCTTCGTCGACCACAGACCGCATCTCAGCGACCGGCGCGCGGAGGACAAAGCCCAGCATCTGCGGCAGCGCGTACAGACGAGGATTACTCGCGTACAGCCTCGGCTCCGCCGACGATCCGAGCAAGTACAGGAGAAAGTCGAGCAGGTTGAAAAGACCGAAGAAGACGGACGCGAGGACCGTCAGGGGCGCTGAGCGAGGTTGTAAGTTAGCGCAAGATAGCCCTCAAGGAAACAGTAGAACTCACCTCGCAAGACGTGAAGCACCGAGTGCCCCCATCTTCCACCCTTCACATCCCCAACAACCGCCCCGATGGCTCCCACCAACCCCAGCACAAGCCCCGTGACCGGGTCCCCGGGGCTGACCAGGTCCGGCCACAGCACGACCTCGGCCGTCCTCAACTCCTCCCTCCTCACCCTCCCCTCCCTGACCAAAACCCACGCCGCAACAGCACTCAACACGGGTCCCTCCCTCCCAATCCTCCAAACCGCAGGCCGTTCAGGAAACACCTCACACCGACCCCCCTCGCGGTCATAAACCTCCAGCGTCCTCGCAATCTCCTCAACGCAAACCTCCTCCCCAGGCCTCTCCCTCCTCACCTCCCTCGCAAACCGCCCCGCCGCCTCCGCAAACTCCGGCCTAAGCAGCTCCTCCATCTTCCCCCGCAGCCCCTCCGCCGTGAGCCCATCAATCTCAAAGCCGGCCTCCGGCCCGCACCCCGCGGCAGCCACCCTCGAGGCCCAGAACGGCTGGTCCCCTGTGACAGGAACGACCAGCGTAGGCCTCCCGCTCCGCAGCGCCGCGGCCGTCGTGCCCAGCCCGCCGTGGCACACCACCGCCCTCACGCGGGGGAACAGCCACGCGTGCGGCGCCTCGTCGATCACCAGTATCCTCTCCTCCTCCCCTCCGTCGGTCTCGAGAATCCCCTCCGCCGAGACGTCAGCCCAGCCCCTGCAAATCACGGCCCTGACGCCGAGCATCCGCACCGCCTCGACGATCCTCCCGAACGTCCCCTGCGCGTCCGCAAAAGACCCGCTCCCGAAGCCGACGTACACCGGCGCGTCCTCGCCGCCATCGCCAAGAAACGCGACGAGCTCCGCCGGCGGCACGTAATCCCCCGGCACCTCGTCCCACACGAACCCGGAGACCCGGACGTTGTCCTCCCAGTCCTCCGGCGCCGGCATCAGCCGCGGCGACCACAGGTACGAGCACGGCGCCCGCAGCCGGTGGTGCTGGACGGGCCACCACGCCGGCGACATGGGCTCCAGCCCCATCTCGACGCGCACGTCGTTGACGACGCCCTTCATCACCTGCAGGAACCTATGCCGTGTAACAGCGACAAAACCCGTCAGCTTCTCCTTCGTCACGGCCTCGTAGACACCAAACAGGCTTTTGTCTTGGCTCGTCTCGTCACTTACACCACGTCCGGCAGCCACCACGAGAGCAGCCTCGTCATCCTCCCCTTCCCCACCGCCCAGCCGGTCTGGCTGTGCGGGATCTCGCCCGAGTACGTCCTGGGATTCATCCCGAATAGGTGCAGCGGGACGCCGAGCCTCGCCGCGGCCGACGTCTGGTTGAACACGTGCACCGTCGAGATGACGCAGTCGGCCACGAACGAGCCCGGCTCCTCCCTGTCGGCCAGCCCCTCGGGCGCGTCGATGCAGGCCCCCCACCACCGCTGGCCCATCTCGCGGAACTCGTCCTTAATGACGGGGAGCACCTTCTGCAGCTCCTCGCGCGGGAGGAGCCGTCGCTCGATCATCGTCTTGACGTCGCACGCCCCGATGGAGTAGAAGCCCACGCCCGCCGCCTCGATGGCCGCGCGGTACGGCGGGTGCGTCGCGATGCGCACCCGGTGGCCGTGTTGGGTCTGTAGTCGCTTCGCGATCGCCAGCGCCGGGTGCAGGTCCCCCCTGGAGCCCATGAAGAGGATGGCGATGTTGAGGCGGACCGGCGGCCATGCCGGGGTGGCCTCGCCGTTGGAAGACGACATGATGGGGAAAATTCTAGATATACGGCCTCAAGAGACGAGTATTGCGGTGGTCAAAAAGTCTGAGTGCGAGAAAGCAAGACAAAGCTTGGCTTGCGGGTTGAGACATGCTTCCATTTCGAAAGTCCCCCATCATATAGCATCACGCATCTCCCATTCAAGCACCGAGAGGTAACCGAAGCTCCAAGCCTCTTGCTGTTCTCCTTGCGTCTCGCATCTTATCTGCGGCGCTAGCAGCTCGTAGCCAATGCTTGTCGCCAATGAGAACCATCAATTCACGCAATTCCTTTTTGCCTAAATGGCTGCGAAGCAATCCTATGCAACCCTCTACAATCCTCTGCGATCCTTCACAGCACGGCGACCAATACTGTATCCTCGCGGGCGCCGAAGAGTGTTCTCCCCAGGGCGACGACGCTGCGGCGGACCTGCATCCGGGTCTGATGCGGATGTCCTCGGGCAACAAACACGCGGGGCGGGCGAGACATGCGGGGCCTGTTCGGCTCCGGCACGGTTTGCCGGGCCGGCGGGCTGGGCTCTTGCGGCAGCGTAACGGTGATGGTGGTGTGGAGGTCGTATTCTTCTCGGCATGCTAAGCACATGTCGTCTCTTATTCGCACTCGCCACTTGCCAACACGGACCAGGCCGCCTGTCGTCAATGTCCATTGTCACAAGTCAGTACCATCTTCGCCTCACCTCACTCAGAGTTCAGACCGAACGCCGAAAGCTGCCACGGCTGACCCCCCATCTCAACCGACAAGGCCTCCGATGCGAGCCGAAAGAACGAGAGATGCGGAAGGGTAGAGTAAGAAAGGGCCGAGCGGTGGACTGAGGCGCGATCGGACGCTCCTCCTCCCTCGTCTCTCCCAACTTTGGGGTTTCGTCATCGGACGGTAACACATGTGAGACCTTTATCGCCGAACGGGCGAGGTAACAGCCCGAGGAGAGCAAAGCACCGTTACATCCGTTCACGTCTGAACTCTTCAAGACGGCTGAGAAGTAGTGTATGGCTGCCCCAAACTGAGGATACACCCGAGACCACCCCAAGGGACAGTGAAGATGGGATTAGACGAGACGCAAGAGCCAGAGTAGCAAAACAAAAAAAGTCTGCTGGTGGGATGCCGAGTGCTCCCCCACCAGCGTTGCCGGCGAGACACAGCGCAACGCTACGACACAACAGACTCGCTCGAAGAGGAAGGTCGACGTTGGAATTGTCTCAACCCGTCGCAACCACGACAGAGGCCTTAGCGGAGAGCCTCGCTTCCAGAAAGAAATGGAATGAAACGAAATAACGTTGCCCAGACAGCTGTCGCGCACCCACGGGCCTCTGGACCGCAAAATTCTTCGATTCTTCTATATTCGGTAGCGCCGGTTGTCTCAAGGAGCGGATGGAAATTGGAGGATCTTGTGGAGGTGAGATAGCCGCTGGAATCCCCGGTGGCGGTCCGCCGTGGGATCGACATTCACATCCTCCCATAGATCCGGCTGAGCACCACGGACATTTCAGTTTTCCTGACTCGCTAATCTGGCCACGTTGGCGGTCGACTGACGCCTGAGAGACGGGATCGGGAGGGGGGCAGAAGATGAGTTGACCGCTGTGTCGTGCAGATTGGTTGTTGGATGGGCCACGCCACACGAGACGCACCGTGGCGAAGAGCGTCGAGGCCCCCAGCCCACCACGCAAGCCCCAACGCAGTTGCTCCCCCCATCAGAGATCTTTGAGGCAGGATGATAAAGTAAGAGACCAAGGAATATGCGTCCGACCAGAGTAAAGAGCTTGCATTCAGCCAGGCGCAGCCAGTCCAAGGCTGGTTAACCTTAACGTTAGCGGCCTCCCACTGCAGGCACCTGACACCATACGCCTCTGCCGAACGCTCGCACGTACTGGCGCGTGCCGGCCATGTTGGTCTCGCGGAGCATTTCGTGGTTCAGGGCGCCGCCGGCACTACTGCTGCCGCCACTGTGTGGTCTCCTGCGGATCTTGGGACGGCGTCGGTCCACGTCGTTCCCAGCGTCGCAGTCGCAAGGAACAGGCCGCTGAAGAATGCTCATCGTCCCCTCATCGTTCGAACTCTTGGGGCCACCAGCGAGGTCCGGAATAGACGGATAGTTTCTGGGCAAAAAGCAAACATCAACAGCATCGGCAGAATGGTGGTGGGGTTGGAGGGTCGGGGGATGCTCGAGCTGGCAAATGACAGCGACGTGTGGCAGTGACTTTCAGTCGAGTGGCACTTGGAGAAGGTCTCGAGTCTTTGTCCGTATCATCATGGCCTTAGTGAAAAGGGCAAAAGTTGAGATGAAACCATTGTAAATCAATCGAGACCGGGGTCCGAGGACAAGCTCCTTTCGTGAAAGCATCGCTGCGAGATGATCGGCGCAGGGATGTCACCCTGCAGCAGTCCTTGTCGGAGGATGGGGTGGCCTGGTGGACTTGTGGGCTTTTGCTTTTTGGATGACTGGCCTGCCGGCCGCAGTCGAGGCCTGGAGACAGCTCGTCTCGTTCACGGGCCCGTCGCGTCTCCGCAGCAGTCTCGGACCCGAGACCGAAGCGGCAATGAGGTCGTCGCTCTGGAGGGAAAAGAAAGAGAGTGTGTGTGCTCGTGCCTGCTAGAAAGAATGGCTCAACGGTCAGCCAACAATCAACCCAGTTGGAATCGCGGCGTGGCGTTGATATCGAAGAAGAAAACAGACGGCCTGCCGGACAGGATCATGGCCTAGCCAGCACTCCGTCACACGTGTGTAGTGTACACTACGGGAGTATACCTACTCGGTGTCCCATGTCGTAATAGTGCGCGTAGTGTGATGGATGGAACGAGGAGGTGTTCTGCAGCAGTCTCTTTGGTGCTGACGAAGGTCGGATACACTACGCCCTGGGGCTAGCGGCGGCGGGCCTTGTCGACCCAAGCTCTCGTGGGGCCGAGTTTGCGTCGCATCCCCTCGCCGTCAACCCATCTCCAGCCCGGAAGCCAAGCTTGAGGCACCTTAGCTGCTACCAAGCACACCTTACTTGAGGCCGCGGAAAACGGCGCTAGGTGGCGCCCGTCGTCTCTAGTGCCTCGGTGGGCCGCGATCCGGCAACTCGCAACGTGTGTGATGGGTACCTGTGCTCACCGACTTTCGTCAGCGAGTGCAAACATGGGAAAAGGGCCAGACACGAACGAGATGGTCACCAGTCGGCGGGAAGGCGCTGTCCGTCAGCGAACAGCTGGCTAGTGTGGCTTGGGACGACAAAAGCCGACCACGACGGCGCGGCAATGATGTATTTGCCGGGAGGCCAGAGACGGCAAATAGGACATCGAACAAGCATCATACAGCGACGGGTCGTGTTGTTGCTCCTGTATTCTGTCTCCGCACTCCGCGGCATTCTGTAGCTGCGCAAAAGGTTGAAGCAAATGCCTGTGTAGAGGGGAGGGCCGTGGTCAGAGCAAGCTTGAGCGCATGCGCGCCCGCGCCCGTTTGTCTAACAAACTCGCATCGTATTGCCTGTACACTAGACAAGACGACTTTGGACCCCGTGTCTCCCCGACCTTGCCTTGACGTTTTGGCACTTTTGGCTTCGTGGCTTTGACACCACACCGAATCTTGGTCTCTGTCGAGGTAGGCACCTCTCGTCCAAAGTGCGGTGGCCGGATGTTGAGCTTGTCCGCTGGCACTAGCACCAGAATGGGGCATGTTGGAGTAAGTAGCGTAGAATCCGAATGGGAGAGGGCACAAAGCGCAAGGTAAGGTAAGGTGTGGATGTTGAAGTGGATGTGGTGCTTGGTGTTGGAGGCTGGAGCTGTCGTGATGGAGCTGGGGTGACCGTTGGAGACGTTCCTGAGTCTCTTCGTTCAACGTTCCATTATTGTCTCCAATGACAAGAGGAGTGGACATCAGCTGAAACATCTACAGCTTCTTGGAGGGGGGACCACATTTGACTCCTGAAAAGGTACGTATTGTGCCCCACTGAAAAGACACAGCCGACAGCGCCCACAAGGCCCACACTATAGGTACCTCAGCGAGCGAGTACACCACTGAGTACCTGCCTCATCAACTCATGGAGGTTTTTAGGTACCTGCCTAATGTACACAGAACAGCAGGCTGGCTTGTTAGGTCTTGGAAGCAGCGCAGATGGATGTTAGCAGGAGCCCCTTCCCAGCGCACTTACCTTAGGTAGGTAGGTACCATGGATGGCACCCTGGCTCCAGCTACTTGCGGTACCGACCTTGAGCCAAACTTAGCTCCGCCAGTAGGGGAGCTTCATGTACCAGGCATTGGGCTTATTATACTCAGGCAGTGTAGCGATTGCGTACCGTAGTATTGGGGTATATGTGCCTGGTGTTATGTTCGGTAGTTGAATTGAACGAATGGGATGGGCTGAAAGGCCAGACAGAGGAGAAAGAAAGATGTGCAAAAAGGTATGGGACGATCAGAGATGGGACTGACTGATGATGGGCTTTTGCCTCTCGCGAACACTGGGCGATATTGCATATGTGAGAGGGTGATGCCTGTCGAGTGGCTGTGGCTCAGGTGCCAGCGGCCAATGGCCGTATTCTGGTAGGTATATGTCGTCGTATATCGGGCGTTGCGTGGCATGTAAGTCGCGGTATCCGTGGCCAGCTGAGGTGCAATATGGCGTTCAATGCTGACAAACTCGTGGGCTATTTTCGACAGAGTATCCGTAGTGGATTACCTACCTACCTGCCTCACCAAGTCCCTTCCTTCTCTTCCCAGACAGTACCAAAGTATCTACACTACGTAGCCACGTACTGACAAAGGTATCCATATGGATACCTGTGTCGGGATCTCTCTCCGACGGGCGTTGACAAGTTGGGCACCTTCCTCCCCGTCACAAAGTTGACATGAGGCAGGAGGCAGGAGCAACGGGCAGATGTTGAGACGTGGGGCAGACGTCACTCGCCTTCCTCTGTTGGACGCTTCCCAGGCCTGCCCTTGCCCTGTACGGAGCAAGGTTCCAGAGGAGGAGAGACTGGAGCTTTCTGTCTTTGTCAGTAGCGGACTCCACCCCGCGGAAGGAGGCGTCTCGTCGTCCCACCTCTGACCCCACTGATGTATTCAGTTCAGAAAGTACGGAGTTTACTCCCTAGATTTCAGTGATTACCATGTAGTGAAGGGTACGGATACCTGTCATAGTTGACCTGAGTTCGATGTAAAGAGTGCAGGCTCACTGCGGAAATGCCCCGGACAATGGAAGGAACGTATTGTGTGGTGCCGCTGGTCGAACCTGAACTCCAAACTCTCAACCTGAGGACAACTTCCCAGAACCCCCCGGACCATCATCGCCAATCTGGAAGGCTCCCAAGCAGATCCAGGGCCCAGAACTCGGAATGGGCACACACACTGCAGTCAAGGAGGCTGGACCTTCACTCGCCCTCCTTCGGCCCCTCGGGCGCGCAATCTGATTGACTGCCATGATGCGACCCGTCAACCGTCAATCCATCTCATCCATCTACCCACGACACGCACCCTGGCCACGGTATGGAATACGTTGTCTATGCCCATGCCTATCGCCATCGCCAATTCGATTCCGAGCATGTGCATCTGCATGAGCATGAGCAAGACAATCATCGTCAGCATCGGCATCACAACCAACGGCACAACCGCCATCGCTGTCGCCGCCACCACCAACACCACCACACCCATCGGCCTGACCACCACCACTACTACCAACATCAGCATCGCACAACGGCCGACCTCCATCTCCTCGGGCAGCTCTCTTCTTCGCCAGCATCCTTCGATCGGTCTCAACATGCCTACATCTGCGCCCCTCCATGATCCATCACATTCATCAATTATCCATCCATCCATCTCTTCTTCTTCTTCCTCCCCCGGGTCCCCCCGTCGCCAACCACAGCCGCCGCACCGCGACGCCATCTACACTACACACCACACCACAACCGGACTGCCCATCCGTTGTGTTCCCCGTCCCATCATCCCTGGCCTCTTACCCATGCTGCCTGCTGCCCGTCACCCCCTTCCCCCTTCCTTCGACACATCTCGCCATCCCAGCTTGCAGCGCGATGCAGCGACCCCGTCTTGAAACGTGGAGGAAGATTCTCACGAGCCAATCGCAAGTCGCCTGTTCTGCCCCTCAACCCGGCCTACAGAGCCACGCCCACCACGGATCGCCCGCCCGCTGCGTATCGAGATGCCCGAACTTGTCCAATCTCACCCTTCCGCTTCGCCCTACTGTGCTTCTATGCAGCAGCCGCCCTGGCTGCTACGCCATTCCCTGCAGCACATCAGTCCGCGCCGCCTCCAAGCGGAACCAGCCCGACATGCCCTCGTCACCGTGCAGCTCAGCGCACCGCAGCCTGGCGTAGCCAGACCAAGCCGTCGCTCTGGAGCACTGTATCTACGGCATCAACTTCGGCGACCTCTGTCTGCCACGTACGGATCCCGCTACTCCTTAATACCCGGCCTACTTTACCTGACGAAGCGTTGGCAGCAGTCGCAAGTCACGGGTGATCATCGACTACGAGGACGACGGCGGCGCTGGTCCCAGGATCTCAGTCGAGTCCTTTCGTCCAGTCTCTCGCGTGCCGTCTAGCGCGCAGAGTGGCATCACAGGGCAGGGGGCCGCGAACCCTGCCTGTTAACGAGTGCCAGAATGGCAACCCGGTGACGAGGTGCCGTCCCATGGGTTTCGCCTCCAGGTGGCATCGCAACCACTCCCCTCCCGGTTGTGCCGATAAGCATGCGAACAGGAAACACCGGACAGGATGACTGCGCCATCAAAAGGGCTGTCCCTGAGCATTAGACACCCCGAGCCATAAGCATATGCATACGCGTGCGTCCCGAGTGTGCAACTGCGACGAAAACTAGACATCAGAAACTTGCAGTTCACAAGCGGCCGCCCTTGGCAACGGTGTGCCTGGGTTCGTGCTGGATTGGATGGTGAAGCAAATGGGAATTGCCCGCCTCCCGCCATCTCGTACCTCACTCCGCCAGAGCTACTGCGCATTGTCCGATACGTGTCATGGTCCGCCCCGGGTTCCGAGCCTCAGCAACGGCGAGAGAAGACGGCGCCGCAAACAAACATGGAGAAAGCTGCCCTGTCGTGGGAGGATCGAGGAAAGCTGCGCACTGCAAACAATAAACCGCCAACACGGGCCCACCACCTCGTGTTGCGAGGTGCGAGGTGCGATGGAGGAAGGTAACAGACGGTAGAAACGTTTTCTACGGCGAGGGCACGGCCTGGCGCCACATCTAGGCGTGGTGGTTGATACTGAGAGAGCACTTGAGACACACCAGAAGGCTGCCAGGCCACTGGGCTGCCACCTCCAGCGAGATTGAGCTCGAATCCTGGCCTCCCTTTGGGCACACTAATATTTACCGTAGGAAACTACGATTACGACTACACTACGTTCCCTCCCATCCTTCTCGACCATCGAGTCCCGACAAAGCCACCCCGGCCGGCGAATTCTCTTGTCAGATCACAATCCCGTCGGCATCTACACTCCAAGACACCGCGTGGCTGCAGCGCCGTTGTGTGTTGCGACCGCGACACATGCACAGAGCACACCACACCACCACACCCATTGGTACCATTGCATAGGTACAATGGCGGCAGAGACACTCCCGGCCGTTGGCCGGTCCATCGCCTCTCCCGGCCGCCCTTGTGGCTGCTTGTCGTGCGCCCAGCCATGTGGTTTTGCTCCCCCCCAATGGTCGCCTGCATATCTTTCCAACCCGTCTCGACGGTATCATTCCAGCAACAACTGGCAACCAACTACCTACCTACATTCAATTCCCCCGCGGGCTTTGGGCGGTCGACTGTCACCGGAAGTGCAGATGCGACATGCCACGGCAAAACGATACCCCCCGGCATTCGCTTCGGCATCTCCCGACTGACTGAGCATTATCCTGCACATGCCCGCGGGTTGCCGTGCTAATTTGGCTCCTCTTGTCCACGGTCAGATACCAATCCGGTCAGAGATCGCACACCTGGGCCCTGTCCTCATCCACGGCCCACGGTTCACGGTCCACAGTACACGGTCCACCCCATCACAGATCCCAGCACCTCAAACCGAGTGCTTCCTTGACAAGTTTCACGCCCAATCCCGGGTCTCAGCTTGCAGATCAATGGATAACTGCGCCTCAGGGCCTTCCATTTGCATCAACCGAGCAGTCGTGGTGCGGTGCACTTTGTACACTATTAGGGCCCCTCTACACTACCACAGCGAGACCCGGCGGCCTACGGGACGCTAGCAGCCAGCCCATCGCGGAGCCTGGCTTGTTGTTTACGACTGACGACCCTTGCCGACGATGGGCGCGCCAACAATGGAACGAACTCGAGATAGATCCCGTCCGCCCTGCCATGGCTATATCGCGTCCGTTATCGCGCTGCCTGCGAGGCCTGGCTGCTATTTGGAAATCTAAGCCCTGCCCGAACATTTCCCCTGCGGAGATCATGGTTCAGACGGAGCATCTGACGCCATGATCTACTGTAGTTCAATCTGATGCACAATTCGATGTCGTGGGAGTCGCCCTAGTCGTCGGCAACGGCAAGCATGCCAAGCTCTTACGGCAGGCCACCCCAAAAAGAACGCAAACCGCCGCAGGGCGTCCGTCCCCTTCTGTGGTAACGGGGGCTTGGGGACCGACAACAAGCACAACGCACAGCACAGCACAAGTGAAGACGACGGGCACAGCACAAGGCCCTGGAGCGGTGCCTCGTCGGGGAGAGCAGCAGGAGAGGGAGGGGCAGAAGCTGTCGCTTCTTGTGCCAGTAACACAAATCAACTCCCAACACCCCTGTCCCCGGGGTCTGGGATGCACATGGACCCTCGTCAAGAGAGCCAGCGGCCAGTCGGGGGCTTTTTTTCCCACCGGCGTGCCCAAACCTACTGTGGGGAAGTCTAAACATCGACTACATCCCTTCCCCTTCACGCATAATGCCCAGCAACCCTGCGTTGCCGCAAGTGGAAACTCTGATCAGATTCTCTAGCTCCCACTTCTTCTCTTGCACAGTGATCATGCTGGCTCCCGTTGCGAGCCTCCTCTCTACCCCCGTTCTTTCCTCCGATGCTTGCTTGCGGCTTTCGGGCCTTGCCCCATCCTAGTCGTCGTCCCTCCTCCTGCTCGAGCAAGCGTGGGTGGTGCTGTGGGAACCCTGACCTGGCAGGACAAGACAGAGACGGTGGTAACTGGGCTCGGTCCAGCCATCCGCCGTCGTCCATGGGCATGTACCCATCTTAGGCCTCTTGACCTAGTCATGACCTTAGATCTGCTTCTGTTCTGACTGTTCTCTACACCCTCCGCCCGGATTCCCAAACAGCTATCGTCTTCAATCCCTACCGTCCCTTCATGCGTTCTTCAGCACAGCCCTACTTCTGCATGTCCCTGACTACCCGGGCTCGTCCCCGTCGTCTCGCTGACCATTCGTCTTATCTTTGTTTCTTCCTGACCTTTCCGAACGCTGGCCTTGAACTGCCCCCTCTCATTTCATCACCATCAGCATCTGTCTGAAGCCTGCCGACATCTGTCACAATTCGGTTCATATCCAGCAGGCGTGTGCTTCATCCATGGCATGATAACACCTGCGTTCCCGAAACGAAACTTTGACGAACCTCGCCGAGGCATTCGCCGTTGTTGACAAGTACTCCCCGAGGAAACAAGTCGACAAGCCTGCCTCGATTCCGGTGGTTGCTTTCTTGTCTTCCCTCGTATCCGCAAAAACACGACGAGGAAGGGACTCGACCTCGTCTTCGTGTCAGAGAGATTCGCCTATTACTCGGCAACGGTAGAAGAACGGCACCATCGTTCGGCAAGCCACTCTTGCGGATCCCGAACGACGTCTCCTTCTTGGACACTACGACGTACATTAACACTGCCACACAACTCACACTTCCCCTGGGACGTACAGCCTTAAGAAGTCCAGCTACGGGGGAGCGACCACCGTTTCCTCGTTTCTCTCGGTTCGACGTCGATCCGACAGCTGCGAACCACTTGGGCGTGTCCAATGCCAGAGGTGTAAAGCCCTTTCGGATGACCCTTCACGTACACCACTGGCCGGCTTGAAGGTGTTTCGGCTGTTTCAATCCGCTTTTGGAACTGTCAGTGCGACTCTGAAACGGCGATCCCAACGATAGGTCTGATATTCTTATCGTTTGCTTCTTAACTTGTCATCGCCCTCCTGTCCTACCCCTTCCCTTCCATCGTTGCCTCCCGCCCCCGGGCGCCACACACAAAAGCTTTGGGATCTCCCATCAACCTTATCGATTCCTTGCCCTTCCCTTCCCTACTGCCACCTTACCTTCCGGTCCCCAAGTTGTGTTACCTTTCGCAACCGGGTGTACAGACGAGTATCCGATGTATCGGACTGGATCCTAGAGATCGGACACTACCATTCATCAACAATAACGACAACGACGACAACGACGACGAAGACCAACATTCGACATCGTGAGGAAGGACTATCGACAGCTGGAACTAAGGAAATTGAACCAACCCGCACCCTGACGACGGCTTAGGCGCACTGAAATAAGCAGCGGTCATAGGAACTGGGCGGTCCGAGCTGGGAACGAGGAGACCTGTCAGCGCATCACCCCGAAGGAAACCGCCAAACTGGATTCTTCGCGGCGACAGAACCTTTCCCAAGTCGTCCGCGCTTGAGCGATGGACGTGACATCACTACTGAACGTCGCGGCGGGAAAAAAGCCCTTTATTCGAAACAACTCTCTGGAAATCACAACTGCGCCTACTTTCGACGGACAGATTACAACCTCGTCCCCTGAGAAGACTGCTTCTTCCAGGCGGACCAGTGACGCTCGAGGACCGCGGAACCGCACGCCATGGGATGCGGGCGGTTACTCTCTTCCTCTATCACTATCAGTAGACACCAAGTTCTCCGCGCCCCCCGCGAAGCCTGCGTTTTATAACGAATCCGACGTCGACCAGTCGACCTCGGCGAGTTCTTACGACCTCCCTTCTTCGAGTTGCCACTCCAGGGCCAGCTCTCTCAGTTCTCTCGCGCACGAGATGGCGCACTCAGCCAACATCACTCCGATGACGAGTTCACACCCCGGACGGTACGTTGATCATTGTTCATGTCGTCTGTTCCCGCGCCGTCGCATCGCGAACCGCCCCCACTCAGCCCGTTAATCTCGACGAAGCGAGGCCCGGCAGACATGGGGTTAGCCGGGGCTCGGCTTGGCGGCGGTGACCAGGCCGGTCCCAGTGAACCGGCCGGCGGGATTCCGCTCGTCACTCGCGTTTGCTATAGCCATCGAGAGAACACAGAAGCTAACTTGATAGACTTAGCATCTCCGGCGACTCGGAAGGTCAATTAACAGCGAGGTAAGCAAACATTCCTCCTGTCACATGCCATCAATGAGCGAATCTCGCCGTGACGCGCGAATGAACGTCCACCGTATCTTGCAACCAGTCATGCATCGACATTTGTCCGCCGTTTTACGTTCAGGATCACTGACGCGAAACCCCAGACCGATCCTGCCGCCGGAAAATGATGGCCAACATATTGCTGGCGGGTTCCCCAAATCCCCAAAGCACAAATTTTCGGACAGCCACAGTAGTCTGTCCTCGTACACATCGTCAACACAGTCTGGAGGCCACTCCAGAATATCCTCATTATCCACCGTAAGCGGCATACAACCGTTCACTTCATTGCTGAACGATGTCCCGGCTTTCGATACGAAGCTGGCGGAGCACCAGCAACACATGACTGGCCCGGGTATGGTTGATATTCAACCTCCGTCGCCGAGAGGCATGGGTCACGACCCGAACATGCCGCCGTTGGATCCCGCCATGAAGGGACCCGGGCGGCCGGGCAGTCCTTCGGACGCGATACTCATCACTCGGGGCATGGGAAGCAACAGGTCGAGTCCAACAGACGGCTTGAGGTACGTGATTCTTGCTTTGCATTGCTTCCACCACTTCGATTCTTCATCCGCCCTTGACCTTATATACCCGTCCCATTGTAAATCGCATCAAGGCTTGGTATCTTGAGAAGACTCGAGCACAACAGGAAGGCACGATCCTCAGATCAGTCCATCACACCTTCCTTCACCTTTGCACATTGCTCCTGCCTTTACTGCAACTTGTGCACCCCTTCGCGCTTAGCACTCGCGCCTGCCCCTTTTGACATCACTTCACCTTTGTGGTGCCGATTTTTCAGTCACGCACTCTTCTCACACTTATCGGCTGCCTCACCATTTCATCTCACCTTTCTACGCGGCCTTATCGCTACTAAACGGCATCGTGATTCACCTTTCTTCCTCCTTTCACCGCTTTGAGCAGCGCATCACTCGTCTCTTTCCTAATCCTATAAAAACCCATCTTGGCTCGAGATTTTTCCAGCTGAAACATCTTCGACCAAACACCAAACATCAAACATCACGAACTTGAGCTGGACTCTGCTGACCCTCGATCTCTCTCTCTCCTTAGCCCTCATTCCAAACAACAAGACAACCTTAATTATCTCTCTCTCCCTCAGGAACATTCTCAATCAAGGTCTCACAAGCGAACGGTTTCTGCTCCCGACTTCGCCGCCATTTCTGCCCCTACCTTCCAACCTTTCCCTTCAGTGTCCGAGACGGCACCTTTCCCTTCACAACAGCCTTACGCCATGTCTCCCCCGGAGTCTCCTCCGCCTGTGGCGAACAACGATGAGATCAAGTGCATGTACATTGAGAACTGCGACACTGGTTCTCAGCCCCGCAAGGCTATTTCTCACATCTTTGGCCGGAACAAGCTCTGCACTCGGATGATTCCCGCTCATGTCTGGGTTCACTTCTGTCGCAAGCACTATCAGCGCAGCCGTTACCGCAACGCCCACGAGTACTCCAAGCTTCAGGTCGACCTCGTGCAGAAGCAGATCGCCCGCGTCCAGCAGTGGAGTGACGAGAATGAGCGCGCTGGAAAGGCTGGTGTCGTCAACAGCTGGTCCTTGGCCATCCGGAAGCGTGAGCAGAAGCGCCTGGAGGACAAGAAGGAGTCAAAGAAGCGCGCGTACCAGGACGAGTCGGACGAGGAGCAGCTCGACGGCGCCATGCTCAACGGAACTGCAGTCCCCGAGTGGCTCCTCAGCAAGTGCGGTGCTGGTTACACCACAGTTGCCATCCAGGAGATCGTGGCCCAGCTCAAGACCGAGATCGACAACGGCGGCCTCAGCCAGATCCCCGATATTGAGATTCTGCCTACCATCAGCAGCGACGGACCCGACGAGAAGCCGAAGACCTACCTCAAGCGCAAGACGAGCGGAGGCGCTGCCCACAAGCGTTCTCAATCGATGGGTGTTGCCCTCAGACCCGAGGCACTCCCCATGGCTAGACGCGTCAGCCAGCCCAATAACTATTGGGGTCATGAAGGTCCCGACACCTCCCCTCTTGAGAAGCGCCAGCGCATTACTGACACAGAGACTGGCTACTATGAAGACCGAAATGCCATGCCTGGAATGCCTAGAGTTCCTTCCGGCATGCGCCGCATGAACATTCCGCACCGCCCTGCCTTTGGCAACATTCGCGAAGGCCACCCCGAGGAGGACTACTACCGACAGCCCCAGATGGGACCCGGTCCCTACGTTTTCGGTGCCGGCGGCCCTCAAGGCGGTCCTCTTCCTGCCCCGACTCCTCAACGTCGCGGAAGCAAGTCAATGGCATCCCACCTCGAGACCTCGACCACCATGCCGACCTACCCCGACCCCCGTCGCGCGTACCACCAGCGGTCCCAGAGTGAGATTGGCGGCTTCCACCAGGGACAGGCTCCCACTTACCGCCCCAACTCCTCGTCCGGATACGCTCCCGCCGCGTACGGTTACGGATCTGTCGAGCAGGACACCTACGATGGCACCTACCCCCGGCCTCACGACAACCCGTTCGTCCAAAGCGCTCCCCAGCCCAACTACTACGAGGACCCTCAGCGACAGTATGCCTACGGTGCTTCCCCGTTCCAGCCGGCTCCCGCTCCCCGCCTCGGACCTGTTGGCGTCAACCGACACACTCGTCACCAGAGCACCCCGAACGCGCCCCGTGCCATGCATCGTGTTCCTTCCGCGCACGGCTTCGCTGTCGGCCCGAACATGGCTCCCCAGCACGACCAGCGCGGCTACGACCAGACCCCCTCTGACCATTCGCGTCACTCGTCCTACGCCACTCCGCCCATGCAGCCCATGCAACCGTTGCAGCCTATGCAGCCCATGCAGCCCATGCCTGATGCTGCCCGCCACTGATCAACTCCTAGATCGAGAAACAAAAAACGCACTCTTTTGAAACGGCCTTCCTTATACCCGCAAACATGTCACGTCGACACGGCATCACCAGGAGTACACATTGGGGAAGGCAAGCGGTCATTTTGGTCTTTTCCACGTTTCCTCTCTCTCTTTTAGTCCTCGTCTAATCAGATCGACCTTTCCTCTCTCGTTGGCGACGACCATTTGCATCAGGATAGCGGGGGTGGGCGGTATCCAAAAACAACAACCTGTATACGGACTTTCTTTTTTCTTTTTCCTTCTCTCTTTGGGCCCGAGCCATCTGGGGTATACATGGCTTTCGAGGCGGGACATGATGGATGACTGGACATCGACGGATCAACGGCACAATCGGGACAACGGTTGGGATTCAAGGTCTAGAAGAAAAAAAAGAACCGGGGGAGGGCGGGGGTCTTTTTCGATCATAACTTTCTTTTTCTTCCCCAATGTCGGACAGTTGAGAGGAGAGAGTACGCGTCGCGACTGCGCGTGGTGTCATGGCGGAATCTGAGGATTCTTGAAATCCTGGGCCGGGCGGGTTGGGCCAAAACGGGGGGAGAGAGGCTTCCCTTTTCTCCAAAAAAGGGGCGTTGGGACTTTTTTTTTTAATCATGCTTGGACTTTTGCTCTTTGTTTTGCTCTTTCTTTGCCTTTCGAGGTTTCTGATTCTGGAGGGGGACTGAGGGGAGACGAACAATCTCCAACACTCTTTGAGGAACGACATGGAAACCCCCCCTTTGTACAGTCTTCACCACTTCGCGTTTGTTCTGGTTCTCTTACTTTCTTCCTTTTTCTCTCCCCCTCCCCCCCCCGACACACACACTGGCACAGGCTTTGAATGCTTAGATAGCTCAGCCTAATGAACACGTAGTTGAGTCAGAATCATTGGTCCCTTTTATGATGTGAGACTTTGATTGCGATGCAGTAAAAGCGCCTTGTAATTGAGCAATGGGCCTTTTAATGCTCTGTTGCAGTATACTAAACGAGGCTTGCGGAAGAGATACTTTTCAATTAGCATAATCGTGACATTCAGTAAGGCCGTCAGATTGGCATCGCCTGCTAGGTGCCAGCCTCATCCATCTGCTTCTAGTTTGTTCTATCTACGTAATTCGCTTTCAGGTGAGATGCGTCATATTCAACCCAATCGTCGTCTCACTCGCGGTACATGATTTCGCCCCCGTCCCACTCAGACAACCGGCCGACGTTGGCCCTCCCCTTGACGACGAAGCCCAGTCTCTCATAAAAGGGCGCAACACCTCCGAGCCCGATGAGCCATGCCGGCACGCCTTCTTCATCCACGCGGCGCAACCCCTCGCGAACGAGTATGGATCCGTATCCCTTGCCCTGAAACTCGGGCAAGACGCACAGGGTGGAGAGATACCACGGAGTTTTGCGCTTGGGATGGGCCGGGTCGTTCCGTATCGGGTCGCTGGCGATGTGCGTGTCGTTGAACATGGTGGCCATTTCCGGGTTCATCGAGCGCGGGGGCCATAGCCAGGCCGAGAGGGAGTTGATGCCGAGGAGGACGGGCCTGAGCCAGCCGCGAATGGTGAGCGCGCCCTCGTGGGCAGCCTCCTCTGCCGGGGTGGGGTAAGGCCGGCGCCACCAGGCGAAGCCGGCGATCCGCTCGCCGGAGGGGCGGGCAGCGTCCGGGACGGTGAGGACGTAGAAGAGCTGCTGCTCTGGTCCCCAATACCTGGCGTAGAAGTAGCGGTGCGCCCAGGCTCGCCAGTCGTCCGGGAATTCTTTCCGGTGAGGGTGCATTGCGTCCATGACCCAGTCGTGGCCGAAGGACGGCATGTAAATATCCACTGCTTCTCGAATATCGGCAGACGTGCCGGGGCGGATGCGGAACTCTGGCTCTGCCATGGTTATCCTGGGGTGAAGAAGAGACTGGTTGATGATGGAGATATGAGGGACGATGGATCGAGCGGTTCTTGGAGTAGAGATGTCGACGATGCGGGTGAAGGGCAAGTTGGAGCGACCGCCTGCGGCTGGTGGAGAAGCTTGCCAATTGACCAATGATGATTGATGACACAATATCGACTTTGGAGTATCGGTTTATTCTATCAATACGCCAACAACAATTCTTCCGTCAAACGGGAGGACTGGTTCGAGTAGTTGTTAGGTTGAGCCATTGGACAGTTCGCACTCCTAATAAAAGAATCGGTCGGACCTGCCGTCGAAAGGGCGCGTTCTCGTTGTACCATTTCGGGGGAAATGACTCAACCGGCGACGGCGTGCAAAAGTTCCATCCCCCAGGAGCGGCGGTGGACCCAGGTAACCTCGATAAAGCAGTTATCATCGCAGAGCCAGCAATTGTCATAACAAGCACTGAACGCGCATGTCCGAGAACCTCGTTCCAAACGATTGAGACGGCGAGTTTGCTCGGCTTTGCCAGATATTATTGTCGCCAAGGTGATCTCGGTTCTCGCGTTTACAGCAGCCTAGGCAGAGCTTGTCAGTGAATTGATCCTCAGATGCGGGGATCGAAACCCCCTGAAGTCCCTCCGAAGCCCCAAACGGCCGGCTGCAGGTCGGCAATGCCAACCCGGACTTGCCCCTGGACACGGCAGATGGCGACGGTTCGGTTGCGAGAGAGTTCTCGCTCAACATTCATCGTTGGATACGCAGCCTTTCGAAACTCTGAGCTTCCGGAAGACCTGAAAACCCGGCCCAAATGAGAATGCTGGCAAGAGGTAATGGTCTGGGGCCGGGTCGACGTCACTTTCGGACCCCAATCCCGTGCCGACGCCGAGAGTTGCGGGCAGAAAATGCAAAAGTCTTGGCGAACGACGAGCTCGTCTGGCCGAGGGGGAAAACGGTCGGCGTTTACCCACACCACATGGCAAGCCGACCCCCAACCTCGCATTGTGTTGGGCGGACCAGCCCGCGGGCCCCCACGACGGAAAAAACGGGATGGACGGCGGAGGAGGGGAGTTGGAGGGGGGCACAGTCCACGGGCTGGCGTTTCCGGATGCTTGGGAGACCTTGATCAGTTGACATTTGGTTTGGTGCGACCTCCGCCTCTTTGGCCGTGGATGAATAGGCGCAGACAGCGGCGGCAACGTTAACGGCGGCGGTGTAGCAGGTTCGACGTGGCCGCGGAGGGGTAGCTGCCGCATGAGCTGTGTAACGTCGGCTGGAGACATAGCGCGTCTGCCATTTCGCCATTTCGCCATCTCGACACCCTTCTTGTCAGCCTTACTGAGGGAGGCCGAAAGGCCAAGAGACAACCATCAGCAGGCGTACTATTCCCGACCGGACTTAGGGCAGACGCAGAAGACCGCCGACTGGTTCTGGATGTAACGCAGAGTGTCACAATCGTAATTACTAAGCTGGTTTAGGTAGGGGTCGGAAATTAATATAGATCTTAGTTAAACCCCCGCTCCTAGGATCTAGGGGCCTATAGACTCTATATAAATATAGGACAAATCCTTTCTATATAAATTAAGTTAGAATATATTTAAGCTATTTCCGGCCTTAGCAACGCAAACGGCCCTTGTATTTATATAAACTAATTACAGTATTCCTTACTATAAGCCTCTTACGCTTAAATTACCTAATACACTATTACACTCCCCTTTACTATAAAGCTATTTAAATCTATAGTGCCCTAAGTTAATTAGTCTAAGTATATCCCGTAGTTTTTTAAATACTAACCTCTTAAGTAGTTTAGTAAGTATATCTATAATATTATTACTTAAGTAAATATATTTAAAGCTAACTTCTCTATACTCTATAGTTTCTTAAGTATAGTAGTTATAGACTTTTATATACTTAGTCCAGTTATTACTACTCTTACCCTTTATAAGTATAATTACTTCTATATTATTAGCCTATATACAGACTAGTCCCGGGAGTTCTTTTCTTAGCTCTAAAAAAAAACTCTAGATTTATATAGCCTTTAAAGCTACTACTAAAGCAGTATAGTATTCCACTTCTATAAAAGACTTTACTACAGTTTTTTAATAATAAGACCTTTATAATACTAAGCCACTAGTTATAAAAAATACTTATTTAGTTATTAACTATAAAGTTTTAAAATACCTAGTATAATTACTGTTATAGTAGCCTTTAAAGCTAAGATTGTTAGTCTCGTCTACTCCCTTCTACGCAGTATACCGGATCTTAAGATTGTAGTGACCCTTAGAGTAACGTACTAAGTACATAGCTTCTTTTTAATACTACTTAAAAGGCGCGTAAGAAAACCTCCCCTATAAGCTATATTTAAATATAATATTTAGGCGGGTTATTTAAGTAGTAAATTACTCTTTACTAAGTATTTAATAATACTATTCCTAAAAGCTTTTATTAATTTTACCTTTAACTAGTATAGCAACTATAAGGGCTTCTACTTTAACAGAAGTATTAGCAGAGCGTATCTCCTAAGTAAATTCTTTTATAATATCTTCTATATAAGTACTTTAGTAAATTGTAGTTTCTATAGCTATAAATAATAGTTTAATACCTAGAAACGAATCGGGGACTCCTAAGTTAATAACTTTTACTTACTTACTTACTATAGTAAGTATATAGCTAATAGCTTCCTTAGGGCTAATAACAATAATATCGTTAACGTAAGTCACTATAGATACCTTATCCTTTACGTTATAGTATATAGTATTATTAAAAACTAATAGCTTAAAGCCACAGTACTTAAAAACCTTTTATAGCTTTACTTACTACTATTAACTACCCTAGTAGAGTCTATATAACACCTTTTATAATAGAATTACTTAATCCTAACCCGAATTATAACTAACTTCTACTATATAGTATCTAAATTAAATATTTAAAAAGAAGTTTTCTAGTATTTTAAATAGTAATATATAAATCTACTTATTAAAATCCCTATTAAAATATACTTTAATAAAATTCTATTAGTATATAATAAATTCCTTTTAGTAAGTATATATAAAAAGGATTTTTTAAAAAGTAAATTATAAAGTTAATATATACGTTTTAATAAAGTCCTTTTTATATACCTATTAAAAGCCTTTTACTATAATTCTTACCTTTTTCTTAGTTATAATCCCTTAAGCCTTTTTATACTTAAGTACCTATTTTATAGTAAGTTGCGCGCTCTTTAGTACTTCGCTCCTTAGAACAAAAGAAAAAACTCCTCGCTTAATAAAAATTAAAATCTCTATATATATAGCTTCCTTCTACAGCTCCTAGTCTCCTACGGGCCTATTACGTACCTCTATAAGGGTTACTAAGTCTAAGTATAGCTAGATCTTCGCACTAAAAGCCATTAGAACAAAGTCGCTCAATAGCTCCCTTTAAGTTATAAGCCTAATTTTTTAATTTAGTAGGCAGTTTTTACTTATACTAAATATAAGCTAAAGAGCTATAAGTTTATTATAAATAGTATACTAATATTTTTAAAATCCCGCCCCCTGCCCTAGTAGCAGAAACTAATAGAGATCCACCTCTTTAAAGCTCGTAGGCTTATAAAAAACAATAATTAATAAAGTTATTACCTCCTAGCACTTAAATCAGCGTTCCTCCTTTAACTACTAAAGTAAAGCTTCTATTAACTACATACATAGCAGCTAACATAATCCACAACCACAACTCAACTAAAATATCTATATTAACATATATAAAACGCACTTTATCTATAACTATTTAAATAAAGTACTTTATAATACCATTCTACTTATAAATATACAAAAAAAACGATTCTACCTACGTACTTATATCTCTTAAAGTAACGTTTAAAAATAAAGATATAAACTCTCTAGCGTTATTTATATAAATAACCTTAATAAGCTCCCTAAAATACTATTACTAACCGTGTATATAGTTAGTAAGCTTATAAGTAAAGTCTTCCTTTAAGTTTAATAATATTATATTTTAGTTATAAAATTAATTATTTATAATAATAGTAAAGTAAGTATACTACGTAGCTAGCTTAATCTCTCCTATATCCACATAGACTATATCTCTTAAGCGCCCTACGCACTTACGCAGTATATAAGGCGAATACTATAAGCTCTTTAATAAGTCGCACGTTAAGTAAGGTTAAGGTACAATATCTTTTACTATTAGGGTACATCCTCTTATAAGCTTAATTAACTTAATTAACTTACAATACCCCGGGTAGCTAAATCTCTTATACTAAAGTTAAGTATCCTTTTACTACTTCTTTATTTATATAAAATAAAGTATAACTAATAAGTTTAGGTCTACTAGGGATAAATAAAAACCCCTTTCTTTAATATTAAGCTTATTAAAGAGCTCCCCGTTCTGCGTAATTAATACTTTATTAAGTAGATAGCCTTTAGCTTTATAGAGGTACTTCTTACTAAATACGTTTATAAAGAGGATCGGTAAATATAATACGTCTTATAGCTCTATAACGTAACTATTACAGAAGTATAGAATAACAATTCCTATAAACTTTAAATAAATTAGTCTATTACTAGTTATAACCCACCGTTAGTTTGTAATAGTTATATAGCTTTTATACTACACTATATTATTAATTATATATATACTTACTTTAAAATCCTAAAGCTAAGCGTCTATTTTCTTTTTAACTAACTAAAAAAGGGTATCTATAAGTATTATAGCCCACTTATTATTTATAAGCTTTTTTCTAACTATTTCTACTTTACTTTTAACCGCCCTTAGATTATTTTAAATAACTTTAAAGTCTTTTTATAATATCCTTAAACCTAAAAAAGAGTCCGGCTTTAGTAGGTTAGTCTACTTAAACGCCTTTAGTAGCGTATTGCTCTTTAGCGGTATTATAGAAAGCACTTTAAAAGTCTTTTCCCCTTTACTCTTATCGTCTTCTTTCTTTTCTACTTTATAAATAGCCCTAACGTGGCCTTTTTTACTATAATTCTAGTATTTATAATCTAAAAGGTCTCTTTTAGAGACTCTTTTTAGCCCCATAGTAAATTAATTACTATTTATTATTTATAAAACTATAACTTTTTACTTATTATATATACAGACTTTATTAGTAAAGTTAATAATAAGCCCGTTAACTATAATAAGTATACTGCCTTACTAGAAGGATCTAAAACGCACAGACTAATCCTTATACTATAAGCTCGTTCCTTAAAGGAACGCGTAAACCTTATTCTCTAAAGCTATTTAGCTACTAACTACTCTTAAGTAGTATATAAGTTCGTTAAATTTTATAATATAGCTTATAGAATTACTTCCCTTAAGCGTATACGTATAAAGCTAATTTTAAAGCTACCTGCGTAGGACTACTCTATAGCCTGTATAGTTTTAAACTAGTATATACTATATCTATTTCCCATTTATAATATATATAACAAAGGATATAGAGCTATTAAAAATAACGTTCTTAATCTTATTACTAATATACAAACTCTTAATATCGCTTAGGCCCTTTTTAAGTTTAAAACTACAGATTCTAAGAGCCATTAAGATTTAAGTTAACTAAACAAACTAGTTTAACACGCCTTTTAAGAAGTATTTCTTTAGTATCTTTAGCCTAAAGTCCTTAAAACGATCTTTTTATACACTCTTTTTTTAATATTTACTTTTCTCTAGTATTTCAATAGATACGCGTATAGGAAACGTCGTTTCTAGTACGTCTTGTATTATTATATCTAACTTAGGTACGGGGGACTATAAACTTAGTATCTATAAAAGGCTAAAAGGATATATTAGGAGTAATAGTGGCCCTTTCTAAGCTACACTAAGCGGCTTATAAATAGGGGCCGGTATACTCCCCCGTAGGTTAAGAAGTATAGGGGATTAATTATTACGGACTTTACTCTTTTTAGTAAGGTCCTAACGTAACTATCTAATAATTTCTTTTTAGCTACTACTTATAGCTTTTAGGCCTTTAATTATCTTTATAAACTAAGCCATTAACAAAGAAGACTCCTTCTCTACATTATCCTATAAGTACTTCTTTATACTTAATAATATATTAAGAATCTAGGTAGTTTAAATATAAGGGATCCAGTACTCCTTTTAGTAATAAATAATTAATAAACTAAGTCTAAATAGTTTTATATAGGTTATACTACTATATAATATAAAGTATTATAATTATAATTACTAAGTTAGTTTAAGTAGGAGTTAAAAATTAATATAGATTTTAGTTAAACCCCCGCTCCTAGAATCTAGGGGTCTATAGGCTTTATATAAATACAGAATAAATCCTTTTTATATAAATTAAGTTAAAATGTATTTAAGCTATTTCTAGCCTTAGCGACGCAAACGGCCCTTGTATTTATATAGGCTAATTACGGCATTCCTCGCTACAAGCCTCCTACGCTTGGATTACCTAATGCGCTGTCACACTGGAAGAATGGAAGCTCTCCAGAATGCGCGTGGTCAGACTGTATGGCGCTATTCCTTTCTGTCTTACGCCGAGACATGCAGCAAAAAAGATGAGCCATTCCTGGGCGGCGAAAGAGGCGACAGGATTGGATGCAATTAGCGAGATTAATAGCCTGATTGGGAAGCAGGTCGGTCGGGATTGGAGGGAGCCGGACAACAAAGAGAAGGTGTGGGAGAAATGCGTCAGGGATGCTATCTCCTTAGAGCCCGAAACATGGACCTTTTAGTGCCCCCTACTTCTACTTTCCACATACTAACCCAAGTAGGCTAGAGTCTTACGCCACGTCTAAGGTAAGTAAATATACTTACTTTGTGCCCTAAAAACGCGGTTTTTAAGGTACTACTACTTACCTAAAGATACTGCGTTATTTCTTACTATTTTCCCTCTTAACTACACATCTTCTTAAACTTTCTACCCCTACTATCTCTAACCTAACCTACTTATCCTTACCTATTTACAACCTATCCTTAATACTACTGTTTTTTTATAATACTATAGATTAACTACTACGTCTCCTTAATCCCTATAATTTAAAGCTTAATACAGTTAATAAGTTTAAAGATCCTAATCCCCTTATTAAAAAGAGAGTCCCTATTAACTATAGTATTTTTAGTAACCCTCTTTAAGCCGGCCCTAAAGTAGAGGAATTTTCACCCCTAATAGTAGTAGTAAGCTATAAAACTCTTAGCTAGACTATAAAGTGGCTATCTCTTACTAACCCTAAGCCTACAATCTAATACCACAAGGGCCATACCCTCTAGTACCTACGTAACGTCTTTCCTCCTCCGGGGTATTACTATAGTAACCCTTTACCTCTCTATAAGCCTCTTTTTTATAAAATAACTATAGATATATAGTAACGGTATGTATATATATTAAATAGCAAGAGCCCTTTTGAGATTTAGCGCGAATTTTGCCCTCTATATAAGGTTTTTTAGTGGGTAGTATAGACTAACTATAAGTTAAAGATCCAGCGCCTTACTACTATCGCTATCTCCCCTTTTAAAGTAAAAAAAAACCCTACTTAGTTTCTAGCTTAACTATAGTAAATATCCTAAGTAGAGGTATATGTGTTTCTTAGTTTACTTATATATATAAGTATCTATTATAAATAGTACCTTATAAAGTACTAGGCTAAGTTTAAATACCTTCTTAACTATAAAATTAATTAATAAATAAGCCGCAAGCACTTTAAGTAGCTATACTAGTACTTTACTATATATAACCCTAATAAAGAGTTAAAATAAAGGAGCTATTTTATAATATATAAAAAGGTTAACGATTAGTCTTATTATATATAAGAGGCCTTAATATACTAGTAGAGGCTAGGTACTTACCTTACTATTAATAAGAGTATAGTTTAATACTAAGGCCGCTATACTAATAAATAGTATATATAGAGTAAACTTATACTAATTAGTTTTAAAGTATAGGTTATTAGTAAGTACGGGTATTTTTTATAGTAGGTATAGTATATAAAAGATAGACTATTAATTACTTCTTTTACCTACTAACCCGGAGAGGTATAACTACTACTAACTAAAGCTTTTATAACTTAGTTAGTACTACGTCTTCCTTAGCCTCTAGAGCCTTCCTACCACTACTACCTATTTATAGATAACCTCTTTACTTTAGTTAACCTCCTTTAATACCTCTAGTACTATAAAGTTATTACTATAGGTACATACTAGCTAAATACTAGTGTTAATAAGGTTTTATTTAATATAAAGATAAAGGATAATACTAGTAAAAAGATCTTATAAGACATAGTCTTTTATATAGCTTTAAACAATAGCAAAGTTAACTAAGTGCTTTTTAAGAATAGATTGCTAGTACTTATAGCCTCTATAGGCTTCTATAGATAAAAATATACCTAACTAAGAACTTATAAGTAGCTATTAAGTAGTGCTTTATATTTTAAAATATCTAAAGTTCTATTTAAGGCTATTAATTCTGTGACTAGAGATATACTAATTAGTTATACTAAATAACTGCCCTTTCCTTAAATCTACTATAAATATAACTAATATATAAATACTATTAATATTAGAGATTAATATTAGGCCGCTAGAGCTTATAGCTATTAGATTTAATAAGGGGGTACCTAGGCTTTAGGGTTTGACTTCCTACTACTAATTATAGTTATAAATACCTTTTTATTATTCTATAAGGCCTATTTTAATACTATAAATTATATAGGTACTTATAAGAACATTTACTAAATCCAGAGTCGCTTTTATTAGTAGCTATTTAAAAAAATCATTGTTTAGTATAGGGAGGAGGTAATTATAGCCTAGTTATTTCTTTTAATAAAGATTAAACCCTTAGCCTACTTAAACTATATCCCCTTAGTATTACTAAAGAAAAAGAAGTATATATAGTATTTAAATTAGTACTAAATACGGGCTTTTAGTAAGAGGTCTCTAAATAGGGGCCCTAGGGACTACTATATAAAGTAGTAGTATTTAAACTACAGAGTGCTATTATATAAAATAGAGTATTAGAAGTATTACTACTAGTAGTAGTAGATAACTTAATATAATTAAATTTAGTATAATCAGCTATTAATCAGTACTTCTTTGGTATAGTACGTTTTGGTGGCAATACGCCTAAATACGATGTACTGTGGATCTCGAGGGTATTTACTGATTCGCTCCCCCTGGCGGGAACTAAAAGGTCCATGTTTTGGGCTCTAAGGAGATGCTTGTGTTGCGATGCCATGTTGCTAGTACAAATGCGGGACGAACCTCTGGAGGGGCCGTGGTTGTCGATGTTGAGAAGTGAGGTAAAGACGGATGACTAAACCAAGGCACCCGATATCGAGGACGTCGGGCCGGGACAAGGCAAATGCCTGAGGTAGACACAGCTATCTACGTATCTAACATAACGGCCACAATTACATAGTAGGTACCTACCTACCTAGGCACCAACATATACCTATATATACAGGTATATGACCCCAAGCAAGGTACTTCTCAGCCTTGATGGTACTCCAGTGCCTGGATTCCAAAGGCAAGAGCTCTGGAAGACACAGACAGACAATGATATCATGGGCCTCTTACCCCAGGAAACCGCCACGAACCTTTGCCTGGGTCCAAACCGACGACCCGGTTCACGTCAAATGACCTTTCCCAATTTGCATATCATGTAATAATTATCGGATGGTCCCAACTTTACCCAGGTGTCCAGTTATGTAGGTAGCGTCCCTTGCTTTTGCCTAGAAACCAAAAAACCTAGGTAGTCGAAGGAAGCCAAGAAAAAATACGCCTCGTCTGCTCACTCATAATGATTCCGGGCGTCAGAGGTGACGAGACCTTGAACAGCGAGTCGACACGGAGTTGGTCTCCGTGATGCTAAATCGTCAAGGTACGTACATTTCCTGCTCTTGGGGTAGTACAGACACATTTTACACACAAGGGTGTCCCAGGGTGTGACAAGACTCGCGATAAGCTTGGCCTCTCCTCTTGTCTTGCGCTTCCCTGCGGCTTGCGGCCTGCACCTCGGGCCCTGGCCGGTGCCTGTCCCACGTTACACAGGAGGTGAGAATTTAGTGCGAATATATGGCGTTTATTCCGTCTATCCATCCCTTGTGTTACGACAAGATGCGCCAACCTCGAGCATGACGGACGACGACGCGCGCCGCTCTCGCGTTACACAGGACAAGGGGGGGTGCCGGCCCTCCAGTGGTCTTCAGTGGCTAACGCTTGTAGTGGGGCCGGGTTTAAGGCTCTATCCAGAAGGGATCCGCTTGGGGGTCCCCTGGGGCGGGAAAGGGTGCCTCCTTTAAGGTGCCTTCAAAACCTGGTGAGGTGGGTAGCAGTGTTGAGACTCGAGAGCCTGGGCCTACTGGGGATGCACTAACGAGGTTGCGAGGTGCGAGGTACTTTGTGTGTAAAAAGGTAGGTGTGGACCACGAAGCGGCACTATGGGGACTAGGGCCTGGTTGACAGTGGACTGCCAGGACGCTATTCCCGACGAGGGGGGATCGCAGGGAAGGACCGACCCAGTTGCCAGAGGACCGTAGCTCCTACCCGTCTACCGTACCTCTCTCTACCTACCTGACCTTATTAGCTAGACCTTAATAATCTTGAGAGTCCAGCCTGAATCCAGCTCATCGACGACCAGCTTGGCGGCGTGCTCATGCCATACTGCTTCTCGTCCTCGTCTTGTCTCGTCGAGTCGATTATTACCTATCTACACCTACCTACCTGCTCGACTACCTACTTTCTTCTGCTCCCGACTCGCTTTCGAGGCGACGCGAGACGTTGCCTATCCGTGGCTTCTCCTGCTCGCTACCAGCATTTCGACCCGCTGCTGTCGCCGTCACCTTCGTCGTGACCCCTTCCTTGGCCCCCCCTTGTCTCGCCTGCCTACTCGCCTACTTTTCTGTTTTCTACTCATTTCATCTTTGCTAAACTCTGCCGATTTCACCCTCCAACAACCTCTCGTCGTTCCACTCTACTGGTTCAACGTCGACTGACCCGCCGTCTCGGTTCGGTTCGCCGGCCATTTCGAAAAAGGGCGAGACACCTGCAAGGAAAAAAGCAATGTCGTCGAGACATCTGCAGCGGCTCGCCGTGACGCCGCCATCCGAAGACTCTGACAACGTTCATTCCGGCTCCCGTTACACGGGCCGCTTGTCCTCGTCGTCCAACCACCAATCCCCTTCCGACGCCCCGCTCCGCGCTCATCGCGCCTGCGAAAAATGTACGAGGACCAAGAAGAAATGCGACAAAGGCCTGCCCGCCTGCTCGCGGTGCACGAGGTGAGCCGCGCCGGCCGGGGAAAGCATTGTCCAGATTGCCTGACACTCTCGACAGACTCGCTACCAATTGCTGCTATGACTTCGTCGTCAACCCGCCGTCGCTGACCCTCGTCGAGCACGGCGCCGCCGCCCATCACTACAAGTCTGTCGGTGACGGCCGGTCCGCCTTTGAATGGCTCAACCAGGTCGACTTCACCGCAGCTCAAATCATGCAGCTGATGGCCACTAGCAACGTCAGTTGGAGGACGTCGGTCGACACCTATTTCAACACCGTCAACACCTGGATGGTCATTATCCATCCCGAAGTATGGCAAAGGCGTTGTGCTGTTGCTCAGCTCGACACGAACCCTACAGACGCCGACCTCGCCCTCACCATCCTGTGCATTCATTTGCTGACCATGTGGAACTGTGATGAGTCCTCCTCCACTGCCATGCTTGAGCACCCTCTCTACCAAACCGCCAAGCGGATGTGGATTCTGAGAAAAGCATTCTCGAAACCCAAGATCGAGCACATACAGTGCGGCGTCCTTTTGTCTTTGTTCGAGCTGGGCCACGGTGACATAACTCGCTGTTACCAAACCTTTGGCGAGGCTGCCTCTATCGGCAAGGTGCTGAATCTCAGGCCGGGCAAGTACGTCAAGGAAGAAGAGGACCTCCCTGCCGACCCCGAAGACGAGCAGAACCGGGCCCTCTGGTGGGTACTCGTTATCATGGACAAGTTGGTTGCCCGTTTTTCGATGTATCGTCTTGTGACTCTTTCTGACACCGTCCAGGATTTCCCACGAGCAATCTACAACTCTTTGGGCCCCTCTCCAGATGGACATGCCCTCCGAGGATGACCTCCTTCCGACCGAGCACTGGCTGTGGGACAACGAGAAAGGCGCTGCCGTGAAATCGGTCAAACGCTATCCCGTTACAATCCCGGCCTCAATACGCGTCGGCGCGTTTCAAAGATCATGCCAGGCCGCCATCCTCCTTGGTTACGCAGCGAACTGGGAGGTGGCCAGCGCCGAACAGGAAGAGCCCCCGAGTGTCTACTCTTTCATCCAACTGGAATCGGCGGCTCGGAATCTCATCGAAGCCTTGATCACCCGCTCAGAGACTTGGGGCGAGAACCTCAACACCTATGCCCTTTGTGCAAGGTCTGTTGTCCGGAAGTCTGACAATCGCGCAGCTGCTGACAGTGACCAGTCTCTTCTCCCTCCTGTTCTATTCCTTCATGTACTCCGCGAACAGACCTGATACTCCTTCCCGGGATCCCGAGACGGATATGGAAATGAGAAAGGCCGTCGCTGGTATCAACTTCACCATCGGTCTCGTCATCGACGGCTCGAACGGCATTTTCAACGCCTATAACAACAGAGACGAGGTCCTGGAGCATTGTGCGCCGGTGTGGCCGTACGCACAATACCATGCAATGCAGCTTCTCTTCCATTACGAGGCTTTGCTGGAAGACGCGGATAGCCGAACGGCTCACCTCAGGCAGAGTGTCGAAAATACCGCTAAGCGATGGGCATGTTCTCGTGGGTTCTCTCGACATCGGCACCGCGGCTGAATACTTGCTTACAAAACATCAGGTCACTTGTTGGAAGAATACGACAGAGTCCAAGCCGCTCGGAGAAGCGGCGCGACAATGTGCAAAAAGTAAGCCGCCATTCCCAGAATCCCGGACCGGAGAAACTCACTTTGCCAGGTGCACCATCGGAAGCAGAACCTGCGGACATATCCCGCTTCCCGAATGAATGAGGCCCGAGGTCACTCCCGAATGACCTTCGGACCCAGACCAACTCCGATCCCATCTCCAGGTCGCCGGAGATGTCGGCCTTGGCATTTGGCTCATAGACACAGGCCAGCCCAGCTCGTCGTATCCAGACTTCCCACGCGGCATGGCCTTGTTTTTCCAAGACCACGGCACTTCATCTCCATAGGGAGGTACAACAGCACCAAGTCCAACGCCCCTTTCCGAGAACACGAAGGAGTACACGTCTGATCTGAAGTCGGACGCCAGCTTCGCCTCTGGGGAGCTTTGCCATTACGACCACAAGCGATCTGTGTCCGTCATAAGCAGCTCTGCATGATGGAGATGCATCATTTTCCATGCGCGCGGTCTTGACGAGCGGTCTTGACTCGAGCGGCCATTGCGACGAACCCTACTGCCACAGAGAGGTTTCTGCGGGCTTTCGAGCGTCGTTTTCACGTCATAAGACGGCCATAAATGCATCTGCAGGAAAGGCGGGGTCCCGACGACTGTGCGTCGAGAGGCCCTTGGTGTTTCGCAAGGCTGCCCGCGCAGCTGCAGGACTGGAGGGAACGGGTATCCCCATGGATATGACAAGTCGGAAGTCAGGCTCATTCCTTTGGAAGCAGAGTAGTCAGTGATGGATGGCATTACTGGTCCACGGGAGCGACTTGCTCTTCTCAACACTTTCGACGGCGGGTTTCTTGTCGCTCTCGTCCCCATCGCCGATTGGCAGTTTCCTGCGTCGGGGTTCTTCTGTGGTACAGAATCTGCCAGGTGACCAGTGGACGGACTCATGCAGGGGCTTGACGCGGACTCGAACAGATTTCCTTGTGATGGGGCTGTTGGCTGAGGGCCTGTAGCGGTTGACTTTTCCAGCGAAACTCACGATCCAAACGACCAACTATAGAATGGAACCCCCCGTACTCTACGCCTCTATCGCGAGGCACTTGCATCAGCTTTTCACCCCCGTCCGAGCCCACTCAAGGAGTAGGCAGAGGGGATTCCAAACCAGTGCGTCCGGCGGCTCAGACCGTTATCTGACGAAACGCTGCACCCCTCATTTCCCCGGCGCCTTCTGACGATGCATGTCATGGTGTGTGACCCCAGAGACGACATCGTACCCCGCAACCACGCGCGCAAGCTTTTCGTCTTTCTTGTTTTTGTTTCTCCCGTTGGACGGCGCGAGGTTAGACGTGTGGACGGGCAATTTTGCGAACTGCCGTGACTGAGATGAGGTGTCTGAGACGCAACGCCGTGCCTCGTCAGAGTTGCGGTGCCTGCATTCTTGGGAGTGCCTGCCCTCCTTCCCCCTTTCTGCATGTCTCTGTGTCTCTCGTCACAGTCCAAGCACAGCGGCATACCATCTTAAACTCTGTCTGGGACAAGAGCATTTCCGGTAACCCGAGGGCTGGGAAGGCGTCTCTGGGAAAACTTTCCGTGGAATTCTCGTCTCTTTTGTTTTATCTCTTTCGGTTCCGGGAGAGAAGTAAAGATTGTGATCTGCCCTCGACGACTTGGTGCCACCTTGTCCACCACCACTGAATTCGGTGCCGCCACCGGATGAATTGATCCGTGGCGGTGGGCCACGCGCAACAGAGGAAAGGACGGACACATTGGAATCGATATCTGATGGACAGATAGTTCATTTGAAATGTTTTTTCTGATTGTCATTTTTGTCTTCTTCTCGTACTAGTATAGCAAGTTTTTTTTTTTCGTCGCACAAACAAGCCTGCCCAAAAAAAAACAAAGCTTTTTTTCGTGACACTGAAAAACAAGCCCTCCTTCCCTCGCCTCTCTCTCTAATAGGTATGGTGGTGGTGGTATCCGATTCTTCTTTCGCCTCGCCTCGACTAGAAAAAGGAAAAGAAAAAAACAAGAAACAAGCAGTGATGCTGGCCTGGTGTTTGTTGAACATTCAAAAAATCAACGCTTCAGAGGGGGGAAGTCGGTCCCCCAGGGTGTCAAATTCTTCACCCACTTGCCTGCCGGCTCAGTCCCACAAAAAAAAAAAAAAAAAAAAGTCAAAGGACCGCTCTGGGGGGTGCCTGTGACGCATTAGGACGGGCGCGGCTGCAAAATCCCAAGACAAAGAAAATGTGATCCAGCGGCGGGTAAATTCGGTGCGTCGCTATGCCGTGTTCCCTACGACCAGAATCAAGAGCATGCCGTTGAGAACGCAAGACGTGATGAAGCTGCTGTACACGGCCACCCGCTGCCAGATGCTTAGGGGGTCGCGGCGGTACATGGACATGCCGAGACCAATGCAGGCACTGAACAGACTGGAAACGACGCCGACGGTAACGCCGGCGTCGACCTCGACGCGGAGCTTGTGACGGCCGGTGGAGATGAGGATACCGGCGACCAGGAGCAGTAAAAAGGAGACACCGAAGGACCCGACTGTGCCCCAGAAGAGCACATTCTCGCGATACCGTGCCACCTGCTGCTCGTTGATGCTCGGCAGCGCGGCGTAGTGGGCGGCGTATCCTGATGCCGGGATGCCGTCTGAACTGGCGTATTCGTCGTCCGTATCCGTGCCAAGGGGCGAGATCCCTCCGTAACTCTCCAAGAGGGGTCCGTTGCCCAAAAGCCGTTGTCCTTCTGGTTTGTCCCGATTCGAGAACCAATTCCTGGCGTGGCGGAAGGGTGCCGACAGTATCGCACGCATCGAGTCCAGGCCGGGGAAACTTAGATCGTCGTCGGGATTGACGTAAATGGCATACTCGTCCTCGGGTCCTCCTCCTTCGCTGCCATTATCGTACTCGTTCCAGTAGTGTTGCTGTTGCTGCTGTTGCTGCAGCTTGGCGGCTTGGCTGGCCGTCTGCCGCGGCGGGGGCAGGGGCGGGAAGAAGTCGTTGGCAGATCCTCTGCGAGACATCGTGGACTGCTCGTCGGAAGAAGGCGAGCTGGGTTCGCTCAGTTGGGGCGTGGAAGTGCGGAGCATGTTGAGCAGTTCTTCGTAGCGGGTTTGGAGTTGGTTGAAATCTCGTCGGGTGAAACTCTTGGGGTTTGCCAGAACGTTTTCGCGAAACCGCGCGCCGAGCGTGGGTGACCCTGTCCATTTCTTGACTCATTGTCAGCGGGTCGCGATAAGGGAAGAGCGCATTGTGAGACGTGAGTCGAGTTACCTTGTACTTCTTTGTAATCTTGCGGAAGGCTACGATCTGGGCATTGATGAAGCGGGCGAGGGCGAGGATGTCCTCGCCGCAGCGCAGCAGGTCCCTCTCATACTTGGCAAAGCGGCGGTGGCGCTTCAGCGACACGCGGTCGCCCTCCTCGGCGCACTTGACGATCAGCTTCTGAACCTGGTCGGAGACATATTCTACGGCGCCCAAGTTAGTCAATTGAGCATTGTTTGTGGTAATCGCAGGGCGTGGGCGTCGGGAGCTTACGCAGTCGGCGTGAGATCTCGTCGGCTTTGCTCGTCACGAAGAGGTCGACGCGGTCGTGTTGCAGGCAGAGCTCGTTGTACAGGTTATCCTCGAAGCGCCTGAGGGCGGCATCTTGGTGGCCGGGGATTGCGATGGCTGTCGCCTGATCGCGGCTCGTGTGGACTTTGATCTCGTGCTTCAGGGAATTGTAGTCGACGTTATCTGTAAAGGGGTCGAAGGTTCCAGTCAGCCTTCACATGCCATTTGGGTGCGGATGGTGGTGGGTGGGCCACGGCATCGACGGGGCAACCAACGTACGTAGACTCCATTCCGGGACGGATTCCTGCTCGAGCTGTTCGCCGTATTTCATAGCCCTGAGCTTCTCCCCTTTGGACGAGAAGAATCGGCACCAATTGCGTGAGTTGTTGAAAGAGTGAGAGAGCGGTTCAATATTTCGGGATGTGTTGTGCCTTAGTTTTTTTTTTTTTCTTTCTGCTCGTTCTAGTGGCGGCGGCGCAGGCTTTCTCGTATTTAGTCGACCTGACTACTTAGCGTTCCCGAGCGGTTGGAACTGGGTGCGCAGGAGAGATAAAGAGGCCGGGGTCGGCGGGCTTTGGGATGACGCAATGACAGTGACTCGGTCGGTGGCAGATGCGCGCAAAGACCAGAGCGAGGAGGAAAAGGGGGGGAGGAAGACAGAAGAGCACGTCCTCGAGGAAAGCGGTATTATGTGCAGAGGTGTCGGACAGCTTTGGCAGAGAAGATTTGACTCGGATGGAAGAGGAGCAGCGAGAAGAATTGGGTAACGATAATAAGTTGTTTGGGCCAAGGGCCAAAGTCTATATACAAGTAAAGTTCTTGGTAGATTAGGAGCGAGAGAGAGGAGAGATTGGAGACGGGCCAATGGCCAGGAAGGTGGACTACCTAGGCAGAGTACCTAATTGTCAATTGGCTCGATAAAAAAAAGGAAGCAGGGATGAGATGAGATGTGGAGGGGGGGACGTGGAGGGGTGTGTGGACGACAGGCACCGTGGGACTTACACTAACAGGAGTGGATTTTGTTGTGGGTGGGTGCGAGGCAGTGAAGGGCCTCCAGCTTGCAGTACTTGCATGGGGGGGCATGGGGGGGTGGTCCATCAGAGGCCGAGTCCATGGATGTTTCTTCCATCGTCGAGAACGCTGCTGCGATAGGTGTGATACAGCGACACATTGCTGGGAATGGATCGCATCAGTGCTAGTGGGTAGTTTGCAGCGTTCGACGGATACTGGTAAGTATCTATATAGATGAGGTACCTGCCTAGGTGCCTAGATATGCAGGTAAGTACGGAGTACCTACCTACCTAGTGTAGGTATCTAGGTACGGTACCTCAGGTGCGGCGTGTAGGTGCTTTCGGCGCCCGGCCCAGCGTAACGTATCGGCTCCGTTGGCGGACAACCCTCTTTTCGTTCCTTCCAATCGTGGTCCTTCCCGGTCGAGGTCTGCCGCATCGTTATCTTGCACCCGTTTAGGATCAGCAATCAGTCTGCTCTGCTGTCTTGGCCAAGGCCGAGGAGGTGTGCGAGGACCGGTTGCAAATGGCTGGATGGCTGTTTGAAGCAATGCCATGCCATCTTTTTCTACATGATATGCCATACCGCTATCGGGATTCCTTCACCGTCCCCATCCCCGTCTACCGTCCTCGGAAAGAACGACAAGACAAAGTCACGAGGAATCCTTTTCTGCAACGGCATCCAGCGGCAGCGGTCTCTGCATGCCGCCGATTGCTGCTCGATGCGACCAAACGGAACCAGAGGGTGCCTTGGAAGCTACGTCTTGGCTCGCAGCAGGAGCATCAACTCGTGCAGCAACCCCCTCGTCCCTATGACGCCGGTAGGGGCCACAGACGGGGTTCGTTGCCAAGAAACACATCCATTTGGCGATGGGGTACCTACCTACCGTTCTGACCGAGTATGCCCGAAAAATGGATGACCAGCAGTGCATCTACTGCATGCCTGCCATTCTGCACCAAAATTCGAACCTCACGGAAACGACAACAAAGATGTTCGAAGCATGCCTCGAGGCTGGTAGTTGGAGAAGTTGAGGTACCCAATGACCTAGGTAGGTACCCTGGGTGATTGGGCAGCATCCAGGATTCCAGAGCTGGTGGGCGTTTCGTTGGCGATGTCCACCCGCCCACTTCCGCGTCCGGTCCGCGGGGGTTGCACCCTTCAGGGTCCCTCCTTTTCGAAATGGATGCGACTGTCGAGAGTCCACTCTCCATCGTCACTCGGGGCAAGTCGCAAAGTCGCAAGCAATGCATGATAGGCCAAGACATGCGCATAGCATCGCTGCAACAGTTGCGCGCGCGGGGGGGAGCTTTGAATGGCGGTGGGTGCAGCGCTCGCTGTAACTTGGAAGGTACGTGACTTTACAGGTATTTATGGCGTGGAGATGGTCACGGATTGTGAGATGGCTAGGTAGCAAGCATATTAGTAACTATTCTTGGCGTTGCAGTTGCGACTGCTCTTCGCTTGAGCGTGACTCAATTCTTGAGGCCCTCTACGGAGTATTACTACTACACCGTACCTAGGTAATCAGTAATGAGAGGTGCCTCGGACCAGCATCTCCACTCAGTACCTTCATTGGTACCTCAATCGACTGTACAGAGTACCTGTCGCGAAATGGGTGTTTCTGCCTTTCAGTTCGGAGGACTAGCACCTTCCCTCTCGACCTGCTTTTGCTGCTGTCCGTCGCTCCTGCTGATTTTGCTACTGATGCCCGGGCTGCTGCTGTAAATGCTCGCAGCTCCAGAGGGCAGGAGCCACCCCTGCCCTGCAGGCTGCAGCTGTTCCTTCCCCCTCGTCCACGTCTTGTGTCAGGAAAGGTTGCCCCCGGTCGCTGCCCTGCGATACGGACCTTGCGGGTGGGTGCTGACCCTCCCACGGCTCCCCCGCCCCTCCCTCATGTTAGGCAATACTTGCTCATCTCGGCCATTCTTTCCTTTCACGTTTCGTCGCCTCCAACTTTCCCCCCTCCCCCGAAGCATCGCATCATCATCATATCCATCAACTTTGGACCGGACGGCCAACAGCAGCTCGCTCTTTGCGATGCACAGGCAACGCACCCGCCTTCGCCCCCTCGTCTCGACGACATGTACACCTGAATACACGCCCTAGCAGCAGCAGCAGCAGCAAGCACCCATCTCTGGCAGACTTGAGTGGACAATACGTACTAACCCACGTCTGTGGTGGGAACGAGGAGAAATCTTTCCCATGTACGGATCTATGGTATCCGTAAGTCTTTCTCGTCTTTTGGCTCTGGCGCGACAGGGGCACGCACGTATCGGTCGCTTACAGGCTAGGCTATACAGCTCGACCTCGAATCACGACGGGCTGGCTTCTTCGCCATGCATGCCTCAACTCCCCGGCACCGGTCGAAGACAGCTCCGGCGACGCAGCAAGATAAGAGACCGGCGAGGCTTGAGCCAGTGTCGAATCTCATGTCGAAGGCTTCGGCTTGCCTGCCGCGCCTGAGAGGACACAGAAACTAGCAACTTCCCCTCTTGCCGGTCTAATCAGTCCTTCATTCCTCGATCAATTGCCTCCATCGCTCAACACACCACACACGTTCGGGCGCGTCGGTGCACTCGCCATTCCACCATAACCTTGTCTTCTCGCCTGCTTTGCATGCAGCACACACACCCATCCGCACTCACACACACGGACTGACACCCACTTTGCGACATGACAGAGTTTCTGCTTTAAAAAGCTCGCGGTCCACTCGCGGTCTCGGCCCCTCATCCATCGGCACGCAAGAAGCCAAGACCTCTGCCGCGCAGTAACAACGCAACGCAACGCAACGCAACGCAACGCAACGCAACGCAACGCAACGCAACGCAACGCAACGCGCACCAGGAGGCCCGTCGCAGATAAGATTCTGATTTACTGCCCGCGTCTCCGTAAGCGGATGAACCTACCTAGCTTGGTCAATGGGCACATGCTCACTTTCTTCATTCGACAGCTGGCCGTCGCACTATCGCGACTTTGACAGACTTCGTGCTACCGCCTCGCTCCGCTCTCGCTCTCTGACTGGTCCGGCCTCGGCTCGACGTCCATGGCCGCTCTGTAAGTCACGCGACACCGCGCTGGCAAGAAGAGTCCATCGAGATGCATGTACTACTGCACCACTTGCTGCTGTGTTGCCCCATCGTCTGGCTACGCCTTGTCATTTTCGACCCCCGCCGTCTTTGTGCTTCTCGTTGCTAGATTTTTGCTCATCCGACGCGCGTTCCTAAGACTGGCCGACGCGGTGAAGCTACCGCATTCGAGTCGGCAACTCAACCAAGACGACCCGTTCTCGGTTAATACGGATTGGGTTGGTGCTGCGCCCTATCCGTACTCTGACTTCGGTACCGCGCATTCCTCGCGGACCTGGCTTCAGTCTGCCGTCAGTTATCAGTGTCTGGCGTTGATTCTGTGCCCATCTTCAGCCCGGCGTTCTGCCTGTTCTTCCGCCCGCCTCCTCTTTGGCCGTCCCGAACACTGAGAAAGGCCTATGTTGAGCCGCTGCTGAGTAACAATTCGATCATCCACAATCCTTGGGCTAATAATTGGCATTCACTAATACTGCTCTCAGTCATCATATCTTGCAGCTCAGTCACGCCGACCAACAACGAATGAGCTGCCGTCAGCTTCTCTCCATTTCTCTCCACTTCCTCCACTGGAGATGCGGTGCGATGGAGCACCGGCCGCGAGATGCAAAACCGCCTTGACCACCATGCTTCCGCCGTCCAGGGGTCCTTCTGCCCGGCTTATGGCCCGCGGCGAGCCGCCTTCGCGCAGAGATCCACTTTCGTGCTGCGGTGGATCAGCAAATGTCTGGTCTCGTATATCCCACGTGCTCGATATAAGAGATCTATTGGCCTCCTCGCTCCTTGGGTCCCAGCACTTTTGGCGCAGAGGTGCCGTAGACGTGCATCATTAGACAAAACCACGGGATTTTTGACGTCTTGCCCACCGTGGTGGTTGGCTACCGATAGGCTGCAGTGCCTCCTGCTGTCGAGACAAGAACGCCAAGCAACGGGTCGCTCGCAGGGCAGGTCTCTGCACGATGCCAGAGGGGCGCAACAGATGACGGCATTGGCAAATCAGGAACTGGTACTGATCTCATTCTCAGACTTTTCGTTCCCGTCTCACTTGTGAGATGGAACTGGCACTTTCAGCTGCGTCTTTTGGAGGAATCTCTTGGGCACCATACCGGGGATTGGAGCGGCAAAGAAAACATCCCTCCCGCCGTCTCCTACGATTCTCGATTGTCTGCAGGACGGTGGCCCCCGAGGATCAAGCAGCCCGCTGCTCAATCAAGTTAGGATTTCTACCGAGCCGAGGCTTCCAACCAGCTTGGTACCATGCAGAATTTCCAGGGTTCTTCTCGCAGACGCTGCAGGGGGCAACTTGGGTGAACTCGGCTACGAGGCCCCCGAAACAACCATACCATCTCGCGGGCTGCGACCAAGAGGAGGAAACAATGAGAAGATGATTATTGCAAAAAGTCCATGCCCCTCGATGAGCCGCATATGCACAGACTCCAAGGCCCTGTTACATGTAGGATCACGAGTGTAAAGGCTGGCGGGCGGGTACATACGCGGAGCGGGTTGGAACCTTGGAGACATCGCCCCCTACCGTCCCACCTGCCGGGTATTTTTTTCGACTGCGAGCACGCGATGCTATTCCGTATTCGTCACCGAGACATACCCGGCAAGGCCACGGCCGGGGCCAGACTGGGCATGTCGCCCCAATAACACGCGGCTGGGACGCAAACTCTTCTGCAAAAGGCATTTGCTCGCGTGTTGGGTGTTTTTGGTTCGCAAAGTGGGTGGAGCAAGTTGTCTCCGCGGAGGCAAGACACTTGCAATTTCTAGCTGTGCAAAATCTAGAAACGTCTTGAACGTCCTGGGCGGATCGGCGGATGCTGCGTCCCCAACGAGGTGTTCCGACGATGGACCCGCTAGCACTCATCCCGAGCGGGAGGGGCTTGCCATTTACGGGCGTCTTGTTTCCGACGGTCTCCATTCAATTGCTCGTCTGACCACAGATCCCATGGGGTCGAGTACTGCTGAGATTGGGGTCGATGGAGAAAACTCTGCACGCTGCAAAGGGGGGCCCATCTTCTTGTCCAGCTCTTTTGTTCAAAGGCTCTGCGCCGTTCAGATTGGCCAGACCATACCACCGCCAACGAAGAGCGGTCTCCGCTCGGGAGACTTCCTGCAGGGCACGAGATGCCTTCAACCTCGGCCAGATGCTCAGGTCGGCCGACTGCACCAACACTTGCCGAGTGCGGCTCAGCAAGTTCTTCAGCTGCAAAGCAATAACCGACAACGATCCTGGGAGTATCTCGAAATCGGGATCTTGAACGTCTGCACCTTCCAAAATCAGCTAGATCTCGATGCCCACGCAGTGCAAACCATTGCCACAAATGGAAGGACAACGGCTGGATCTGCTACTGAACACGCCTCAATGCATAGTGACCGGGTCGGCTAGCAGAACCCCTGCCCGAGTAGTAGTCTTCGAAGCCAGAGCTGTTATCTTTTTTGCTTGCACTTGCGAGAAAGAAGACATGATCAGACCGTCGACTGCGGACCTCTCGGACTGCGGATGAGGGGTGTTGGTGTGGAAGACAGGCGCAAACCCTTTCGTTCAGTCTCCACACGAAATTCGTATTTCCGACAGATCCAACTGCTTGCCAAAAGCAATGACTAACCCTGTCTTGCATCACACCTTGAAAAGCAACGAGTTGGTTCAAGTCGTTGGTGCGTTGCAAGTCTCTAGCCATGTGAGGAAGCTTGGCTTCCTCCTAGTGGGCGCGACCATGCGCCAAGAGCCGATGCCAAGCGCGGGCTGCCAAGGCAGCACTCGCGGTGGATGAACTGGAACTTCACCGAGCGGGTCCGGCTGGCCGGTGGTGTCGGGCCGGCGTTGGGCGGGGCCCTTCTCCGCTCAGCTGCGCTGTCCGCCGCCCCCAAGCCGGACCCTTGTAGTCCAGAGAGATTTCGTACTTGCGCATGCCTCTAGCACATGGGGGCTCCCCGCTCCGCGATTCCTTCGCCTGCGGCGTCCGCTGTCGACCCCGCTGGGCGTGGCTAGGACTGTGAGTCAAAGACGAGGGGGATCTTGGGCGAGTCGAGTGGGGTTGTACCTGCTGAGATAGAAGTTTTCGCCTGCAGGTTGTTTTTGAGACCACCGGCGGTGTTCCGGCTTGGCTCTGCGTCTCTCCTTTCTTTTTTGTTTTTTTTTTCCCCTTCGATTTGCCACCGCGAATACTGGCTTAGGTGGTAACATCTAACCCGAGCTAGCAACAGTTCTTGCCGTGAGCCGAGAGCCGCGCCGGTCCAGCGGTTGGTATTCTTCGTTTCTCTTCGTCGACCGGTCTGGACCGTCCGAGGCGGTGTGTCTTCTTCTTCTTCTAGCGCTTGTTGTCTTCTTTTCTCTGTGCTAGTTCAACTTGGTAAGCTTATCTGCTGACTATTCTCCGTGCTTACAAGATTGGCGGTGTAGAGGCAGAAGTTCTACCTGGCTTTCCTCTTTAGCTTCCTCGGGTCTCTGGTGTCCGGAGCTTGGTAGATTGCGTGGAATAGAGCTTCTTGGTAACTTGAGGGCACAAAGCAAAATGTCGCATCTATAGTTGTGTAGGTGCTTGAGGGGGGCCAGATGGATGGATGCCTTCGCGTTACATCCATGGCGCTCTATTTCGGTCCGTCCGTGTCATATTTCTGGAGTATTTGGTCCCAGTTTCTTGACTTGTTTGCAAAAGAAACCCGGGAACTACTCCCAATGATTGAGAGTTTAGAGTCGCCCAAAGCTTATGCAAACTTGTGGTCTTTTTCGTTCATGAACGACAACTCTCTGCGAGGTGGTCAGGCTTGCCAGCTGTATGACGCTGAAGTCTGGTGGATTTTGGAGGGGAGAGATGTGGTGCTTCTGGGAGGACGAAGCTCTTGGTGAGGCTACAAGAGGATCTCAGAGAGACTACCGTTCCAGTTGGTCAAGTGCCTGCCTCGTCGGAGGGGGGGGCTCAACTAAGCTAGGATCACTATCACTGGATGTGAGTTGTATTGTAAACTTGTAGGATGAATACTCTTAGTTGGGGGTAAGAGACGCTGGGTCAAATATCACTCCAGCAGTGCCTATATGTAAGTAAATCTCACTCCCTGTGTAGCGACTTAGATGTGCAGCTTATCGTGGCCTCTGCGAGGCGGCACAATAAAACACGCAATGTCCACCGTTGAGGGACTAAGGCCAGAAGCCATTTTGTGAGTGCTTGGATAAGGGAGATATGGGGGGGTCCTGTGTGAACTTGACCAGTTCTGGCTGTTGTCATTCCCAAACGATTCATGCTGTGAATCGTTGCGGGACGAAGGACGGGCGGGGTTCTGGTCTTCATTGTCGTTAGATCATTCATAAGAGTTTTGCTATTGGGGCCTTGTGACTTGGCTATTAGGGCCTTCCCCCACTTTTCGGACCAATCAGGTCAATAGGATCTCTCTGCACCGCGCCCCTGTAATTTTTTCGCTACGCACTACGCAGCAAAAAAAATCTTCCTCATTTTAACTACCACAACCACATTACAATAAATTTCACCTACAACAAGGCCGCCCCTTAATATAAAGCTATTCTAAACCCTCTAAAAGGCAGTATCAATAGTTAACTTATAAAGACTATTTAAGCACTTTAAAATCACCTTAATATAACCTACACTAGGCCCTATAGCTTCGCAATTATCTACTAAAACAGTACTAACTACTATAATAATAAATATACCTAATATAAGTTTAAGTATAACTATAATACCCTTAGACCCACTAAAAGCATTAGCCTATACTAAACTACTACTACTAAGTAAAGCTACCCTTAGTACAAAATCACTACTACTTGTACTAGTAATAATTAGTACTAAAACTAAGTAATTAAGTATAAAAAGTATAACTACAGCCTATCTCTTAATCCCTCTATCTATCCTACTTACTACAAACTTACTAATATATAACACAACCTTATTAAATCCCTTTCTTATTATAAAGCTATTAAGCCTTATAAAGTTAGCTCTATAGTCCACAGCTACACAACTACTAGTAATGTGTTTTTTACTTAAAAGGACATTAATAATATAAAACAAAAGGCGCGTATTAATAGCCTAGGTAGTAGAATACCTATATAGGTATTATTCGCCCGTCTCTAGTCTTAGGGCCTTAAGTATTACATTAAATAATCTACTAATAACCCTAATATACTTAAAGAACTACTATAAACGTACCTATAGTATAAAAAAATATAAAAGTAGTTTCTAAAGGTTATTAGTATAAATAATATATACTAAACTAATAAGTATAAAATACCCTTTTTCTAAGTCACTAGTATAATAGATATTAATTTACTATTTAACTATACCTTTAGCTTTATTAATACTAAAACTTAATATAACTATAACTAACTAATTAAAAACCTTAACTCTATATATAAAGAAATTAGTAGTATAGTAGTACTTTATATAGCTATTATAGACTTTAAAGTAGCTCTATAGAATACCCTTATTACTATAATCCTTAATATATAACTATAACTCTATATTTTTTATATTAATACTAATATTAAGAATAATACTAAGTATAAATAGTAAGGCCTTAGTAGCCTAGCTTTTAATAAGTTTAAAATAGTATTAAATTACGTAGATTTAAGTCTACCGCTTTAAATAGTATAAGAGTGGATTTTGGCTATTCGTATAAGCTAATAACTAAGGGCCGGTTTAAATTAATAAAAGGTTTAGTAGCTAAGCCCTTAACAGCTAGTACGGAGTATAATAGGGGCGAAAATTACGTATAGTGGTATATAGATATATACTTTAATATACGTACTAATTAATACGTAATTTAATAATTAAGAGTTTTATACTACAACTCCTTTACTATATATAATTAATTAATTACTATAAGTTTATTTAAATAAATATATTACTATAATAACTAATTTAACTACTAGTAAAATCTTCTTTATAGGCTCTAAAAATTAGATCCCCTAGTAAAACGCTATTTAAACTTAAGGGGTCTTTTTTAACTTCTAAAACGCTATTAACCTAGATACAAACTACTAGCCGCTAATTAGTGCTATAGTGCTATCTCTAGAGTTACTCTTAAATAACTACTTAAAGAGCTTTACTTATTATAAACTTAAGCTACTAAGCCTTTACTCCTTAACGCCCGCGGGATTTAGCTCTTTAGTAGCTATTCTTAAGGACGTTCCCCTTTTATATAGTATTAATAACTTTTACTATACTATAAGTATTATAGACCTTTTAGTTAAGTACTTTAAACTTTATAATAATACTTAAACTATATAAAGAGCCGTTAACTACTACTATAAAAACTATAAAAAGAATAAAAACAACTTAATTACATAAATATAAAAAACTATATTTCTTAAGTTTTAGTACTAGTACTATAATATAAATAAGGAACTAACTAACTAGCTATTATGTTTTAAAAGCTATTTTAATATAACTATATTTTTCTACTATAACTACGTAGAGCAGGCGCTTTAAAACTACCTTATAATCCCTTATAGCTATTACTTTATATTAAAAGTAGCTACTACTAAGTAGTTTAACTTATAAATTACTAAAATATATAAGGAACAAACTGTTTTACTTAAAGTCTTTTTAAAAAACGAATCTTAGCTACTTAATATATACTAAGTTTTTAAGTATTTACTAATTTAAAGTTTTATTTAAAGCTTTAAGTTAAGGTACTTTAGGGTATAGTATATAGCTATACTTAAGGAGATAATTTTATTAATTACTAAAGCAATTAATAACTTACTAGAATTAACTAAAAGATCTTAGTATACTTCTAGAGTATTTAGTATTAATTAATTAAACAACTTAGAGTTAAATAAGTAATATAAAAATTACTTATAAAGTACTTATTTAAAGTAAAGTAATTACTAAAGTTCTTTATAATATAATATTTACCCTATTTATAACCTTACTTACTTATTTAATTTATATTATTATATCTTTCTTAAAAAAGTATTTAAGAAATAGTATTATAATATAGCTTATTAGGAGCGTACTAATAAGTACTTAAAGACTAATAATTAGCTAATTAAACTTATTAAGGATTTCTATAGTAAATAACTCTATAGTTAATATATTAGGAGTTTTAAGTAGCTATTAGTAGTGTTTTAGACTGTTCTTTATAAGGGCCCATAAACTTACTCTTTTAAAGACTCTTACTTCCTTAACTCTAGTACGTTAATTTATATATTCTATAATAAGTAGCTATTTACAAAACTCTAAGTAGTTAGTATAAGTAACTATTTATAGGTAGGCTCTAAACTATTTATAATTAAAATATATAAAAACATAAGTATTAGGGTTACTTAAGTTAATAAAAAAAGATTTATAATATACCTTTATAACGTAGTACTTTATACATCTATAATAATGAATTTTATTTCTTATTAATAGCTATATAAATAAGAATACTAGTAGGATAAGTACTTTAGGTATTAATTAATACTATATAAATTTAATTATAGTCTATTTAATATTATTAAAGTTAAATATAGTTAATATATACTTAAGTATAATAAGTTTATCTTTAAAATAGTGCGTAGTAGTTATAGCTCTACGTAAGCTATTTAGTATACTTATACTCCGTAGTAGTAAAATAAGTATAACTCTATAAAGTAATAGCCTTTTAAAGGTAGTAAAGAGACGTAGTACTAGTAACTTAGCTACTCCGGCCTTAAGTTACTCTACCACTTAATAAGCTTTATAAAAAGAGTTTATATTATAATTAGTACCTTTAGATTTAATAATAATAAAGCCTTTTACTTTTACTGCGACGCGTGTAGTATTAGTAAAGTAAAGAGAATAATCCGTTGTAAGCTGTAAGAGAGTAACGCGTACGCCTACCCTAGTAAGTGTATTATATTTAACTTCTACTTATATATAAAAGGATATAGTAGGTTTATATTTATATTAGTATTTACTAACTATATTACTTAGTACTTATAGAACTATTACCTCTTTAACTATTCTATTAATACTTTTATTAAAACTTTTAATAAGTTTATTTTTATAATAAAACTCTAATATAATATAAATATACTAGTATTTAAATATAATAAAGAACTTACTAAATATAAGAAACTAATAGCTACTTTTTAAGTATAAGGCCGTTTTATTAAGCTATTTATTCTAAATACTTAAGATTAAAATAGTAGTACTAAGTACATTAGTACTATAGTTAAAGCTAAAGTAAGGACTATAAGAAAAGGCAGTAAGCTCCTTTATAAAATATAGCTTAATATATATAAGTCTATAGTATATTTCTATAACTATATACTATAAGCGGCCCTTAGTTAAAAGACTCTATATAAAGTACTTTACTAGTAACTTAGAAATAACAATACTATAAAGCTAAGTCTTATATACTTATAAGTATATAGTTATAAAGTATATACCCTTATAGCTACTACCTAACTTAAGAAAAAGCACTTTAACCGCCTTACTAGCTGTACCCTCCTAGGGTTCTTTATAGGATATACTTTAACGAATTAGTACTATATATAGATCCCCTTAACTAAAAAGGTTATTACTATAAAAAACATAACGTTTAATAAAACCTAATAATTTAATAATAACCTAAAGGCCTTTACTAAAGACACTTTAAACCTTAACCTTAATACTGTTACTATATAAGTTTATAACTACTTTACTAATAACGGGGAAAGTAACTATTAAGTACTATACAGACCCCTTCTACTAAATAAAAAGGATAATAAAGTTATACTTTTTATAGAGGCCCCTAGTAAGATCTTTAAAAATCCTAATCCTAAAGACCCTACTATAAAGTAAGTTCCCCCTAGTAAATATTCCTATTTAATAGTCTACTTTAAGTTAATATTAATACTACTTAACTTACTTACCACCTTTTTTTAAGTACTTATTTATAAAAAAAAGTATCTAAAAAAGTATATAGAAGTAGTACTAAGTTATAATAATTTAAAAAACCCTAAATAGACTTATTATAATACACCTACTAGGCCCTATTAAAAGTAAAGTTTTTATAAAGCTACCTTCTTAATAGGGACCTTATTATTATATTAAGATACTCTATAGTATTACCACTTTTAAACTAGTCCCCTAGCTATTTATAAATTATTAAAGGGGATCTTTAGTATTTAATATACTCTAGGGGTATTTTAAATAGTAGATATTAAACGCTTTAATAGTAATTTTTAGCTATAGAAAAAGGATACGGGCGCCCGGGGAAATAAAACCTCTTTACTAAGTAGGCATAAAAAGCCGTACAAAGCGCGTAGTGATTTACTAGTGCCGGGTACCCCTTAAAAAGATCTCTAACCTCTACCTATATTTTATATAAAAGTATTAACTTACCTATATACTATAGCTATATAAGTAACTAAGGCGACCTATTTTAAAAGCTACTTAAAAATAAATTTTTAAAAAAAAGTACTTATAGGTACTATAAGAAGTACTTAGATCCTTAGTTACTACTAAGTTTATACGTATAAGCTAAATAAATATAGTAGGCTCTTAAAAATTAAAGCTTAGCTTATTATACATAGCAACTAGTAGTATTAAGATAATTAAAAAACGTATACTTTAACACTTATTAGTATATCTTTTTAAATACTAATAGTTATTACTAATTACTTTAATTTTAAGCTTTTATAATATAATACTATAAATATGTTTATACACGTAGAGCTTAATAAGGATATTTATATATAAATACCCCCTAGTTACTAAAAGAAAGGTACTATTCTTAAGCTTATTAAAGCACTCTATAGATTATATTACTTATTACTCCTTTAGTAGTACTATTTTAAAGCGGGTTTATAAAAGCTTAAGTTAAAGTAAGTTACTAGTAAAAACTACTATTAAATATATAACTATATAATTTTTTTTTTTATATAAATAACTATATACTCTACTTTCCCTTAAAGTACTATAATAAGGCTATAGAGTTTATTAAAGCTTTTTAAAAGTAGTATTATTTTAAAAGTAGTTAAGACTTATAGTAGTTCCTAGGGATTAAAGTTATCTGTAACTATACTATAAAGTAACTATAGTTTTTATAATCCGTATATATTAATAAGTTTACTAAATAACTTTAATAATATATAATAAAATTAAAAAAAGTATATACTTTACTATTCTAACTAAGTAAGTTCTTTCTATATAAAGGAATAGCTACGTATACTAAAACTAATTAGTACTAAAGTAACGTTAGCTCTATAATATACTTAGTAATAATAGCCTAGCCTAATATTACCCTTTTAACTAGCTATTTCGCCTACTTTAACTATAACCCTAGTTTAAAGTACACTAAGGAGGCCAAAAGGGCTATAGCCTACTTTATCCACTAGCGCGCCTTATGCTTTAAATACAGTTATAAAGAAGGAGAACCTAATAATAGCTTTATAGTTACTATAAATATAAGTTTTACTAATAATATAGTAAACTATAAAAGCTCTTAGGTCTTTATAATTAAGCTTTTTAGTAAATTAATTAAGTAGTAAGCTAATAAGTAAAATATAGTTACTATATTAACTATAGAGACTAAACTACTTATACTCTTTTAAGTAGTAAAAAAAGTAATTTTTATAAGTTAATTAATAACGGCCCTTTATATAAACCTTAAAGAAAAGACTTTTAGAGCTACTTTAGTAGCTCTATTACTAAGTATACGGATTTAATATAATAATTAATAAATAATCCACTTTATTAATAAAAAAACAGTTTAGCTATAAACAAAGCTATACTACGTTAATATCTATAACTATTAACTATATTAAGAAGCTTAAAAAGGCTATATTATTATTAAGTATACTCCTATAATATAGTTAATAGCTAATAGGTTTATAAAGCTACTTATTAGTACTTACTTTAAAGTATTTTTTAAGTAGCTAAATTTTATTAATTAAACTAAGTAACTTAAAGTACTTTATAAAGCTAAGCTCAAAAGTAAATAGCTTAAGGGGCTTAACTTTATTAATAAAGAATAAAATAAAGGATCGTAAGTCTTAAGTACTTTAAAAACAGTACTACTCTTCTTACTATAGGGGTAGAGGTTTAATAAGAGTAATAGGACTACTTAAAAACTAAATAAAGTAAAGAGACGCTACTTTAGGGAGGTATTTAAGAAGTATTAATTACTAAGTAATTATAAAGTAATTAAGGGAGTAATTAGGCTATAGATTATACACTAAAAGGAGTAAATAAAACAATATATTTAAAAGGCCTTTTAGTTATTAATATAGTAGTAAGAGCCTTATAAAGGCCCTTATTAGAAAAGTATATTAAATTACGTAGATTTAAGCCTACTACTTTAAATAGTGTGGGAGTAGATTTCGGCTACCCGTACAAGCTAATAACTAAGGGCCGGCCTAGATTAATAAAAGGTCTAGTAGCTAAGCCCCTAACGGCTAGTACGGGGCGTAATAGGGGCGAAAATCGCGTGTAGTAGTATATAGATATATACTTTAATATATATACTAATTAACGCGTAATTTAATAGATAGGCCGGAATAAGGCTACTATAAAGGCTAATATAGAAGTAAAGTAGTAGGTCTAGGTTTAGATATTTATAAAGTTCTATAATCCTACTATTACCTACTTTAATAAACTTATTTAAACTAATAAAACCTTTTTATTAAGCTACTTTAATAACTTAAAGGTTAAGTATAGTCCTAAGGGCTTTATATAACTATAAACTTATATTATTTATATAAATACTATAAATAACTTTAATATTACTCTTAAATACTTATAAAAGGAGTTTAGGACTAAAGAGGAAGTTTTAGTATATATTAACTATACTTACTTTTTTATTAAAGAGTAGTAGGTATAGTACTTTATTACTAAGTATTAAAACTATAGTATTTATACTAATTCCTCTATAAAAACGTTTTATAAAAACCTTAAGTTATATATTATTTATAGTACTACTAATATTCTTAGTATAGTTAATATAGTTAAGGAAATACTTAAGAATAAAAAAAGGGACTATATTATTTACTATATTATAATAGAAGTAAGGATTTATTAGGATTACTTTTAGTAAGAAGATTAGTTTAAAAATACCCCTAAGTAAGTAGGATACTTAGTGCTAGATTTTATAGCTTATTAGTACTATATTATACTTACTATAATACTTTTAAAGACTAATAAAAAACTAAAAGACTTTAGTCCCTATAGTAGTTACTTTATATACTAGTTTAAGCTCCTTTATATTTACTATATCTTTAAGATTATATGTATAAAAGGCTTTATAGTTACACAGTATAAATACTACTTATACTAGTAGCTAATTTAGCTACTAAATATAGATAACGCGCTACTAAAGATTTATAACCTTTAATTTATTAAGTTTTTTTATAGCTGTCCTTATAAGTTAGCTATAGTACCTTTAAGTAGTACTATAATACTTTTAAGTAACTTAAAGCTAAAGTAACTAAAAAAGGCTAAAAATCCAGTACTACAGCCCGTTAAAGCGAGTATTTATTATAACTACTCGTATTTTAAGTATAACTTTAATAATAAACTTTTATAGTAGCTTTAATTAACCTAGGAGTATATTATAGTAAGTAGAAGTAGTAGTAAAGGAGCCCTAGTAGTAAAGAAGCCCCGGTGTAGTAGCTAGAAGGCTGGGGGCGTATTAGAGCCGCCGGTATTTATAGTACTAGCTATACTATACTAGGATTAATTAATTTAGGGGTAAAAGGGGCTGTAATTAGCTAAAGAGTATAAGCTTATTGCACTAAGATATAGTAAAAGCTATAATAAAAACGCAATTAAATTAAATATTAAGTAATTACGTAATATATCGTTTTTTAGTGTATTTAAGCTAGCTAACCTAATTAGTCCAAAAAGTAGGGGAAGGCCCTAATAGCCAAGTCACAAGGCCCCAATAGCAAAACTCATTCATAAATAGATTACAGCAGGATAAAGGACAGTGATGGTGTAGGGTTACTGTTATGGTTGTCTTCACACGATTCACATGACTCAACGAGGCGGGATGGCAGACGGGCATAAAGACGGACGATGAGGGACACTGGGAGAAGCTAAATAGGCAATGGTGCCACAACACTGTTACATGCTTTGTTTAGAGAAAATGTAAATACTACTGCCTATAAGTGGTTTTAATACCCATGACTTAATCTAATCTCCTGAGAGGGCGTGGTCTCTTGAATTTTACAGGCGTAGCCTGCGGAAAGAAAGACGAGATGAACAGGTTAAGATGGTGTGCTTTACAGACTTTGCTCCCGCTATGATTGGTCTCCTTTAAGATGAAGTGTGGTGAAGGTGTAGCTCTCTTTGTGACCTGGAGACAGCTATGATACATATGCATAGTAGTTAGCCTGAAAGTGGAGGTGCTGAGTCAAAGATGTAATGTGACAAAGGTACAAGTCTCCTTGTGACCTAAGGCAGCTTGCGGTGCATGGATTTGTTGGTTGGTCTGGAAGTAAGGGCTCCAAGTCCCAAATGTAGTTCTTTAGGAGTACTAGTCTCTTTGTGGCCCAGGCACAGCTAGCCTTGCACGTATATAATGGTTGGCCTGCAAGTAAAGGTTTCAAGTCCCACGCGCGCAGAGTCATTGAGACCGCTCCTTCCAGCAAGGAAGCACCTCTGGTTTCCTTAGCTTTGGTCGGGCTGTGACACTGGACCTTGGTTGATGTGCGCGAGTGTGTGTTAGAGTTGCTGTCCGCCGGCACTGTCCGGTACGCCCTCTGTTCGTCGTCGTGTGCGTAATCACTTGACGATTCAGGGGGTTGATGTGAGTGATTGGACTGGCTTACACACCTAGGTGCCTGCCTCGGGAGTGGGACGAAGGGAGTGTACACACAGGGCTGCACTTGGCTCGCAAAGAGAACGAGACTGTTTGGGTGTGAAGAATACTTGAAAGTCTTCCCCGTTCTATTTATTTAAGGGATTAGGTGGTACCACCTGTGAAAGGTGGACTCAGTTCTGGCGAGAGCTCAAGACACAGCAATAGAGAGTGGGAAACAATGAGTTCATGGTTGGTAGACACATCTAAAAGTCCAAAATGTCCAAGGCACATTTTCTGAAGCTTCCACTAGACGTCAAGTGGCTACAAAAGTTAAAAAGGTATTGCATGAATATGTTCGTACTCAATATGAACAGGTGTCGTGTAAGTATATACACTCGTCAATGGCGACATGCCATTATAATAAATACATGGAAGTTCCAACTCTCTCTCCTCTCATGAAGTCGTCACGCAAAACCGGTGACATTCTCGCCCTGGGCAGGCATACACCACCCACTAAACGCTCTACGCGGGGCAGATGCTGGCCTGGCGGCCGGCGCCCTTGGTGACGATGCCGGGGACGTCCGCGGCGGCGTCGACCTTGTAGTCGTAGAACTTCTTGGGGTCGAAGACGGTGCCGGCGTTCTTGGCCGTCTTGCCCGAGGTGCTCTTGAAGACGTTTCCCGTGGCGCTGAGCTTGGCGGTGGCGTCGGCCTGGATGGGGTTCTTGACCTTGTCGAAGTAGCAGTTCTCCATGCGCATCTCGGTCTTGCCGCGGGCGTAGTGGCCGTACGAGGTCTGGCCGACGAGGTAGTTGTTGTACAGGTGGGCGTTCTTGACGTTGTCGACCGAGGGGTTGCGCTGGGTCGTCTGGTCGAAGTGGTTGTGGTGGATGGTGATCTGGGTGCTGACGTTGTCGGTCCAGCCTGGGAGTTGTTAGTCTGAGTTTGAGCATGTAGAGGGGTAAAGGGGTCAACTCACCAATGCCAAAGGCCTTGTTGTGGTTGCGGAGGATGGTCCAGGAGACGGTCAGGAAGGTGGTGTCCTTGCGGCTGTCGATGAGGCCGTCGCAGCCCTTCTCGAGGTGGACGTGGTCGATCCAGATGTTGGTGCAGTTGTCCATCTGGATGCCGTCCCAGTCCTGGGTCTTGCCCTCCTCGTCGCCCTCGACGTAGGTGTTGCCTGGAGAAGTCATGTTAGTACAAGACAAATGAGTACACACAGCGACCACGACTTACCGATCTTGAGGTTGCGGAAGATGATGTTGCGCTGGTTCTGGACGTTGAAGCCGCCCTGGTTGATCTCAGCGGTAGCGCCGATGCCGACAATGGTCTTGTCCGAGGAGACCTTGACCTCCTTGCCCTTGGGGGTGATGGTGATCTTGCCCGAGACCTTGATGACGTACTTGCCCGAGGCGCCGGCGTACTTCTCAAGGTCGGCCTGGGTCTTGACGACGACGACCTCGCCGCCCTTGCCGCCGGTGGTGCCGCCGTTCAGGGACGCGAAGCCGTCGGGGGTGCCGCTGCAGTCGTCGGCGGCCGCGGCCCTGGGGGCAGGGGTGGCGGCGGCGCGGACGACTTTGGACAGGGTCGTGGGGACGACGGCCTCGGGGACGACGGCGGCGGCGTCGGCCTCGACGCTCCTGGCCTTGCTGCCGCCGGTGTACTTGGAGTCGATCCAGGAGGTGGAGCCGAGGACGTCGGCCATCTTGACAGCCGCGCCGAGCTTCTTGCCGAAGCTGGCGCGCTTGCCGGAGGCGCCCTTGCCGGTGTTGCCGAACTCGCCGTAGTAGACGTTGCTGGTCGGGTCGTCGTGCCACTTGGACCAGCCGGCGGCGTTGACGACGGCGCCGAGGTCGGTGTTCTGGAAGACGACGCGGGCGAACTGCCTCCAGGGCCTGCCGAGGTAGGTCTGGCCGCTGCCGACGCCCGAGAGGGCCTTGACGGTGGACTTGTTGATGACGTACCACGACGGGTTGCTCGACGAGTCGCGGCCGCTGGCGGTGATGTAGCCCTTGCCGCTGACGGCGAGCGTGCAGGACTCGAACCAGGCCTGGGCCTTCTGGCCGAAGATGAAGTCGGTGGCGCCCTCGACGTAGGACTTGTGGAAGTAGTGCTTGCCCTGGTTCGAGAGCACGGTGTCCTGGTAGCCCTTGACCTGGACGCCGTAGTAGCCCTGCTGGTTGCCGTAGGCGCTGAGCGCGATGGCCTGGACGCCCTTGCCGCGGGAGTTGACGATGTTGACGTTGTAGACGCGCAGGTTGTCGTTCTTGGCGCGGACGGTGCCCGAGGCGTCGTTGCTGCCGGCCTTGTCGGCGCCGAGGGAGTTGGTGATGGTGACCTGGTTCTTGGAGTAGTCCTGGTCGTCGGCGGTGTAGCCGTAGATGGTGAGCCCGCTGAGCGAGGCCGGGATCAGGACCTGCTCGCTGTAGGTGCCCGGCTGGATGAAGATGACGCTGTTGGCCTTGGCCGCGTTGACGGCCTTCTGGATCGTGTTGTACTTGCCGCCCGACTTGGCGACGACGAGGGCGCCGGACGGGGGGGACGTCCGGGCCGCGCCGAAGACGCCGGCCACCAGGGACGACAGCAAAAGAACGGAAGAGACGAGCATTTTGGTGGCTCGAGTTGGAAACTGGTTATTGGGAAAGAAAAGAATGTAGCTTTGATGTTCTCAGAACATAACGAGTGAAAGGGATGAAGGTAAGGAATGGAAGTGGCTTGACAACGAAGATCAAGACAAGGCGCAACAACAAACGGAGAGGAACAAGAAAGTCGTGATGCTGCGAGTTGGGGCCATCCCGTCATTATCTACCTATCCTCGACCCGGGGGCTCACTCAACGTAGCACACGGAACAAAGCGCCTCCAACTGGCGCATCGAGCAACTCGCGCCGAGAAAGGCGGTCACCCCAACGAACCCCCCTTGGCAAACGCTTAATTCTACAGGCCAGAGTCGAGGCCGTCCTCTTCCCCGTGTTTCTTGGCATTTCCCAGTTGCGATGTTTCAATAAGCTCAATCCGGCGCCGGCTCCCCTGCCCGAGGACTAAAGACCGGACGAGAAGGCCATAGAATAGAGTGAAGAACTGCTCTACCCGCAACAGATTGACAAGATTGACATGCAGACGCAGGGGTCCTTGGCTCCGCCGCCCGGAAATTACGCTGCTGCTTGTGGGCGTACTCTGAGCGCTTCTTTTCGTGGCGACCTCAGGGGCCTGATTGTTTCCTTTTCGTTCTTCTCCAGGTCATACACACGCTACAAACGCCCTGTTTCGACTCTTTCGATCGGGTCCGGCTTCAGACTTTGGTTCCCTTTCGTTGCTTCTCTCTCTTGTCCTCGCTTCGGTCGATCCGTTCCGCGGGGTTCGATTCGCCGTGTCATTCATGGGTACGGATCCACACATCCCAATTCGTTATGTCGAGCGCCTAAGTCAGGGGGGGACGAGCATGAACAGGCATAGTTAGTTCGGTGGGTCTGTTTCCTGTTTAGTGAAGAGCTTCAACAAGTTCCCCAAGAGCTTGGTCCTGAGATCCGACGGAAAAGTGGTTCGAAAATGAGCTTCAATCGTGGGTTTTCTTCCGTGGTGTGATGGCCCTTGTACTCGTATTGAATGCCAAGACATCGCGTGCCAATATATATGATATATCTACTGACTGGCGAGGAGGCCTGCCTGCCAGTTGGGCGAAGAGGAACCATCCACAATCAGACGATTGGATGCTACGTCGGCGGCAGGACTGCTCCGTTGGGTGCGCAATAAAAACCAAGGACGTGCGCATTCCGCCGTCAGGGAATAGGGCTGTTGTCGTGTGTGCGCGATGGTCTCAACTCGAGGGTTCTGAGCCTACCGATCGACCGCCGAACCTAATCTTGGCCAGTGAGCAAGCCGTGATTTGATAAGAAGATGAGCATTCGTCACAACCAGACAGCTGAGAATCCAACGCGAGACCGCGTGTTCGCTTCGCCCTCGGTTTGCCAAACGGCAGAGTCACCGCAACTCCCGACTACGGTGCCGCCAGCTTCTCACCGGGGCTTGGTATAAACATGAAACAGCTTAGAGCGATGACCCAATCTCGCTGCTTCAAGGCCGCTTATGGGCCTTTCCATTGGCACCCTTGGGAGGCTACGGCCAATGCAACGTCATTTGCCCGAGACTCGAGTTGAAAAGAGATCTTCATCGGAACGGGGGCAATACGGTAGGTAGAATTACACTCGCAGCTGTACACACGTAGCTAAGCAATGCTTACACGTGTGTTAGTCTGAATTAGGGTTTCTTCTAGCTATTGAGAGTGCCGCCATTGGCTGAAACACAGCGTATACAGTTTCTTCTTCTGTAATACTACATGCTTTATTACCGATCCCCAAGCTGCGGCTGCGGCTTTCGGCAACCTCACAGAGAGGGCATCCCTGCGGTAGGCTTAGTGCTGCATTGGTAGAGTTCTTGGATTACGCGACAAGCAACCGACCCGAAAGCAGATGTCAAGGCCGACAACCAGCCCGCCAACATCTCTCAAATCAGGTACCTAACAAAGACCGCCCACGCGCTCGCGACGATGGCGACAAGCAGACCAAAGGTCACGGCCGTGAACCACTTCTTGGACGTCCGCCTCGTCAGGGGGTCTGCCTGTCTATCGACGACCTGCGCCTCCCTCTCCTCTCTTTGCCTCCTCGTCATGGTCATCCCCTTGCCGAGGAACTTGTAATCGATGAAGATGTACGACAGGCCCAGGACGAAGGCCCAGGCCTTGATGGCGATGGCCACAGTGAGGACCTTGGAGTACCCGTTGCCCTCCGTCCCGTCTTGCAACACGCCAAACACGACGTCCATCTGTTTGCCCAACAGTCAGTTCTCGGCTCGTTCACGAAGCTACATCATCGCACTCACAATGGTAGACCCAGAGTTGTTGAACGCCCGCCACACCCCGAACGCGGTCCCGATCTTGGCCTGGTCGGCCACCAGCAGCGGGATGCAGATCTGCAGCGGCATCGAGTTGATCACGCCCGCCAGGCTCGAGAACACGAGCGCGGCCGTCGGGTGCACGTCCGTAAAGCCCAGCATCGCGCACGCGACGATCCAGAGCACCGGCGCCGCGGCGACGTAGTGGAACCGGTGGCCGTACTTGTCGATGGCCAGGCCGACGAACGGGCTCAGCACGATGGGCAGGATCTTCTGCGCCGTCGAGAGGTAGCCCGCCACCTCCTCCGTGTACCCCTTCATGAAGATGATGTCGGCCGAGCTGGTGCCGAACCCGCCCGCGGCGCCGCTCTGCAGCAGCTGCGTCGCGGGGAGCATCAGGTACGCCCAGGGCAGCGTGAGCAGCGCGTCCCACGAGAAGCGGCGCCTCGCCGAGTGCTGCTCGGCGATGGCGCGCGCGCGGCCGGACGTGAGGCGGAAGCGGGCGGGGACTGCGAGGCGCTCGAAGAGGACGTAGGCGACGTTGACGGCCAGCGAGAGGCCGCAGAAGAAGACGGGGATCCAGAACGTCCAGCCGTACCAGCCCGTGCCGTCGCGGATCGGGATGGCGACCATGCCCGAGACGAGGCTGACGGTGTTGGCGATGGCGCTCTCGAGGCCGAAGGCGAAGGCGAGGCCGGACGCGCCGAACCAGTGGTAGAAGAACTGTCATGCGTGTACCGGTCAGTAGTCATCTACGAGAGCTTCGAGAATGATAGGCTGTACTCACCTTCTGCGTCGCAGAGTCAAGCACCGCAATACCGAACCCCATGAGAACATGTCCCGAAACGAGCACCCTCCACAGGCCGACCTGCACGCCGGCGGCCGCCACGACGGAGCCGACGAGGATCACGGCGGTGCAGCACAGCGTCACCACGTTCGGGCCCCACCAGTCCAGGATCAAACCCCCGAGGATGGGGAACACGGTATTGACGAAGGCGTCGGCGCTGCTGATGACGCCGAACTGCGCGTTGTTGATGCCGAGCTCGTTGCGCAGCGTGTTCTTGAGCGGGCCGAGCGCCGACCCGGTCCACGTGTGCCCGATCGGCAGCGAGACGACGCAGGCGAGCGCGATCCACTTGTACGACCACGGGATCCTCTGGAGGGCCTCGTCCTCGACGTCGCGGGGGAGGTCGTCCGTCTCCGAGTTGTCGGCGGCGCGGAGCTCCGGGGACTTCTCGGCGTCGGCCACGAGGACCTGCGGCTTTGGTGACTCGCCCATCGTGGAGGTTCGGCCGGGGGATGATGGGAAGAAGAAGAAGGAGAAGCAACGAGCTGTACGGAAGACGCTCCAATGCTTCAACAACAGGACCAACGGTTTAAAAGTATTGATCAACTATCACTCCCTCTTCTTGCTCTCGGGGAGAAGGCCGCCCGTCGCACTGCCCCCGACGTTCTAGCCTCCTCGTCTCGCGCCTGTCAAAACCTTTATCTGATCCATCCCATTTGCCCGCGTCTGATCTGATAAAATGTCGCACCCCATCTCAGTCCTCTAGCGTGCCTATTAGATCCTGCTAATCCTCCGTCCTGGAGGCTTGGCGGCTGCTCGTCGTATCCATACTCGATACTTGGCGCCGCTCTTTTGCTGGGACGGGTCTTGGCGACGGGCTGGCGCTTTGTAAGATGCAAGCGAGCTTTTCACCGACTCCATTCGATAGTGTCTGGCCCGTGGACTTGGGTACGGCTTGGGTACTTTGTCGTCAAAAGTTGCCTCTTGGACGGTCGTCAATAGTTGCTCTCTTGTAGCATACATAGTTCGCAGCGGAGTTTAGCTCAGCAACATGGTGGCCTTTGTCAGCGAGGACGATGCCATCTTGGGTTGAGCCGTGGTCCTTTCTTTGTAAAGTAAGCACCGGCCGTAATCGTCGGATGGATTCAATCAGGGGGTGAGGGGTTGCCTGTTTATCGGAGATTTAGTAGAGTTGAAGGCATGGCCTGAAGGGTGTGAATGGAAACACCGTACTTGATAACCATTATTTCCACCGTGTGTTTCAGGGGCTGTATAATCAGGTACACTTGAGGATTAAATAGTTTTGTTGATTGAGCTCTAGGTACTGTGAATGACTTTGTATTCGTGGTTCGTCGCACGGCTTCTTGTTTCTTACCTAGTCTACAACCGAAACTGAGAGTGGAACGCAAGTTTCAATCTCAGAGCTTCAGTCTCAGAGACAAACGTACGTCAACTTACGGTTGAACTGGAAAAAAGACCTTAGTATAAACTGACCATTTTCAAAACAGGAACGTAACGCCGGCTAACCAAGCCACAGCCAACGCTGTTAAGCAACTTCATAACGCAATTCCAAACTCTGGAACCCCTATGAGAAAGGCACGCACAACCCCTCTAGTCCCTCTCTGTGCTGCTGACTGAACATCCAGTAGAGCCTAGAGCCCTCTCAAGAAAGAGTCTCGACGGCATGTCGCATCGTTTTCTCGGGGCATTAACGCGCGGTCTAGTAGTATTCACGGCTTTTCAGCCAACCGCTCTCATCACCACTTGGTCAGTGTCTCATCGGGAAACCCGAACTTGACCTGGTGCTTCCATTAAAACCAGGGCATTAGAAGACGGCATGAAGCTCGTTGTTGTGTCCCAATGCGACGTATAAGTTGCCAGCGGTCTCGACTTGTTCCTGACGCAGGTGAGGTCCAAGTCCTCTTGATAAGCTCCCCACACGTTACACGAAACAACAGCCACCCAGCCCGGAAGCTCGGAGCTTAACCTCCCCATGTGTGTTTCTGTGTAGCCGATCGATCTGCACAACACAGACTTCGGGATTGGTCCGACGTAGCTCAACATCCCAGCGAGGAGAGACAACATTCTCCGGCGACAACGAGACCCTCTGCCTCCAAAAGCAGCGAACAACTTCAGCGTCAAGACAATACCAACTTCAACGGAGCTCACAGCAGTCTATCCAAACACGACCCTCTCAGCGTCATTTCCCGTACGCGGAATCCGAAAAGTCTCCCAGACCTGAACCTCAACTACATGTGTACCTAGGCAGGTACATACAACTGCGCCTATTATCCCAGCCACGAAAGGCGCCACAGCCGTTGAGTAGTAGTACTTCTCAGAAGCCACAGCCGGCGAAGTACCTACCTGCAACGCCTGTACCCACAAAGAAACGAGAAACTGGGGGACTTGAGCCGCAGGATAAGCTTCCGAGATCCGACGTTGCTTTAGAGAGTGAACCCGCAGCGAGCGGTAGGACGAGCTTTAAGCAGTGGCGCACACCCCGCCTCGGACGGTTCTTAGGTAAACCGTTCATCGAATACGAGCCCCCGACGGGAGCGCCTCGTCGACGGCGGTGGGTAGAAATTCGGATGTAACTCTCGACTTTCCACCGTGGCTGGAGCTTGAGTGTCGCGACCAGTGACCCCGTACGTAGCCTTGTAGAGTGATTTAGCATCACGGTGTTGCCCTCGGTAAGAACAAGTCCATCCATCGTCCATGCGGCACGGCCCGAGAAAGGCAAGTCCAACCCGAATCCTATATGTCGCGTGACAAAGTACGCCAATCTACACCAGCCTCACCATCTTATCGATGTCACCGAGCGGATAGGTTCGGTCCAACGTAACACACCCCCCCCCCCCCCCCCCTTCTTATAGCCTCACGCCACCTTCGAAGCCGATAACAAGAGGTCGAAGGATCAGCCTGTCTCGGCCGACCGGGAAAAAGTCCCCGACGGCATTCGGGGTCCAGTGCCGATCACGCGCGACGGGAGCAAGGGTTCGGCAGCTGGAAAGTCCACATGAGCTAGCTTGCCCGTTGCTACGCTAGCAACACGCGCCTCGCGATCAACAATTCAATAGAAAAATTCTTCGCGATCGGATGCGCGGTCGCCAATGTGGGGGTGGTTGGTGGTGATCCTCGGCGCGCACAGTCGGTTTCACGCTGGAGCGTACGGAGTACTTGTGAGCGAGCGAGAGCGGCTGCGCCGGGTCGGAGGTTCTAACAAAAAAATCGTGATATCATTGGTATAATGCCTGATAGCTAGCTTCTCAAAATCTCAAACCAAACTGCCGACGTAAATGCTTTTTTGGGAATCAGTCCCTCCTCCGTATAGATAGATCCTTAACTTTTAAATGGCACACAATATTGTTTTTACAAACGAGCAGTCTCCTGGGCCTCCTCGATGATCATCTCGGCGGCCTTCTCGGCCACACCAAGCACGGTAAGCATGGGGTTGATGGTGGGGATGGTGGGGAAGACACCGGCGTCGCAGATGCGGACCCGCTTGAGGCCCTTGACGTTGAGGCGCTCGTCGACGACGGCGAGCGGGTCCTTGCGGACGTCGCCCATCTTGGTGGTTCCGCAGGGGTGGTAGACGGTGTGGGCGGCGCGGCGGGCGTAGAGGGAGAGCTCCTCGTCCGTCTGGACCTTGGGGCCGGGGGCGACCTCGCGCTTGATCCAGTTCTTGAAGGGGGCCTGCTCGGCGACCTTGCGGGCGGCGCGCATGCCGTAGACGAGCGTGGCGGCGTCGTAGCCCTCCTCGTCGGTGAAGTAACGGAAGTCAAGCGCGGGCTTGACGGTAGGGTCGGGGGAGGTGAGGTAGAGGCGACCGCGGGAGCGGGGGCGGGGGATGTTGGGGGTCATGCAGAAAGCGTAGCCCTCCTTGGGCTCATCGTAGCCGAGGCGGCCCGTGTTGAGGGTGAAAGGGATCTGGTAGCAGTGCATCATGACGTCGGCGATGGTGCCGTCGGGGATGGCGTCGGGGTTGAAGAAGGTCTTCTTGGCGGCGGCGTTGGGGGCCTCGCGACGGAGGAAGATTCCGGCGTCGGAGTCCATGGTGGTCTTGTTGGGGGGGACGGGCTGGTTGAGCTCCCACATGATGATGGATTCGGGGTGGTCCTGGAGGTTCTCGCCGACACCGGGCAGGTCGTGGATGACGGGGATGCCGAGGTCGTTGAGCTGCTGCTTGGGGCCAATGCCGGACAGGAGCATCAGGCGGGGAGTGTCAACGGCACCGGCGGTCAGGATGGTCTCCTTCTTGGCGGTGACGGTGCGCTTGGAGCCGTCGTTGAGGGTGATGTTGACGCCGGTGACGGTGTCGCCCTTGACGTTCACCTTGGAAACCCAGGCGTTGGTGAGGATAGTGAGATTGGGGCGCTTCTCGTCGCCGCGAAGGACGGGGTGAATGTAGGCGACGGAGGCGGAGGAGCGGCGGCCATCGTCGGGGTTGTAAGAGATGGAGAAGAAGCCGACACCCTGCTGGAGGGCACCGTCCTTGGCGATGTGCTTGTTGAAGTTGTGGAGGATGGGGATGTCGAGGGCGGAGCTGCACGAGTTGACCCAGTCGAGGCAGAGCTCGTTCTGGTGTCTGGCGTGGACGGGCTGAACAGTGTTGCGCAGCTTGTCCATGACACGCATGAAGTCGTGGAAGGTCCAGCCGTGGGCGCCCATGGACTGCCAGATCTTCAGGTCGTACTCGAAGGGCCTGAAGGAGATGAGGGTGTTGTGTGACGAGCAGCCACCCAGGACCTTGGCGCGAGAGTGACGGATGTGAGAGTTGCCTGTGAGCGCGATTGGGTTAGCTTCTGGTTCTGAGATGTTCGTGCGCGATGCAGTCCGCGATGGGACGAACCCAGCCCGGAGCTTATTCCGGCGGCCCGAGTGACAAGAGGTAGGAGTCAGAAGGAGCTTGCTTACCCATGGGCTGTTCGGTGGTGCCGTAGTCGTAGTCAAGCTCGCCGCCGAGCAGGTTCAACCACTTGCGCAGGTCCAAGACGCGGTCGTCCATGAAGTCGGAGGGACCGCCCTCAACCAGGAGGATGCGCTTCTGGGGGAGGGACTCGGCCAGGCGAGAGGCGATAACGCAGCCAGCGGTACCGCCACCGACGATGACATAGTCGTAGCGGTCGACGTCGGAGATGGGGAGCTGGTTGGTGGTCATTTTGGCGGGTAGGTAGGGTATTTGGTGAGGATATTCAAACAATTGAGGGGCGCCCGGCCTATATCGGTATTCAAACAATGGAGGGAAAAGGTCGGAGATAGATATACACGAAGGATGAGACACGACGCGGCGCGAAGGCGGTCTGAGGTGAGATTTGGAGTAGGAGGTCTGGGCCGAGCTTGGAGGGAGGGGATGGAGGTACGCCGAGAAGAGAATCGGATGCCGTGTCGATCAGAGCGAGGCGGGCCGGAGCTTTATTAATATCTCCTCAGAAGTCGGCGTCGTCGCAGAACTTGGTGGTATCCCAGGCGGATTCTGCCATCCGCACCGAGCCGGTCATGACCAGACCAGCCTTGTCCTTGAGAAATTTTGCGCCGTTGTGGCCCCCCGTCCAGGAGCTCTGGGTTGGGCTTGCCGTTACTTCGTAATCGACAGCTTCGCTTCGTGCAGGAAGGCAGGTACAGGTACTGGACCTTGGTGCAGGAGCTCCTGCTGCGCCTGCTGCGCTGGTGACTGTGAGTGTGAGCTGTGGATACGGACCCCGCGAAAACGAGTGGGTGGCGGGGCCCATGAGGGAAAGCGGGTTTCGAGGCATTGAAACTGACTCGCCGGGCTCGAGCGGCATCCACGGCCGCTGAGCCAAGGTACCTACATGTGTACCACGTAGGTCGCACGCCATTTTGTGCCTTGGCTCAGTATTCGTAAGGCGTGATACATCTCTGGCGGCGACGGTCCATTGGACAATGGCAGCTGCCAACAATTTTTTTCTTCTTCTTTTTCCTTTCCTTCCTAGGAAATCGGCTCATCCCTGCATCTCCTGCAGTAGAATGGGAAATCAGGGTCGGAATTTCTTACTTCCAAGCTTGCTGACTGGCCAGGAGACTCCGTGTGATCCATACCACACCCGCAAAGCTGGGCAACCACGACCAAAGCCCCGGTACCAAGGTACGACAAGGGAAAAAAAAAAAAAAAAAAAACCAGCAACGGACGTCAGCACTGTGAATACAAGGCAGGAACAAACTGAAGCTGCGACTTCCCGGCTTCCAAACATGCCCCATCACGCCTTCATTTGCGGCCTTAATTAGGGCCCCTTCACGGTGCCAAGTCCTTCATATAATCCACTTTAGTGGAAACTGCCCGACGTCTTCGAGATAGAATTACGAATAATGGCCAGAGGCACGCAAACTCAACAGCACGGGCCAATCATAACGTCTCAACTTTGCCTAAACAGCCTAGTTGACCCGGCGAGGAAGCAGTTGCCCACCGCGCCTTTGTCTCTTTACAGTGTTTTCACTAGCCACACATCACCAAAATAGATACCTTTAAGAGGTACGGAGCACCTAAGGAAAGTATTAAAGATAGATACAGATAGTTAACAATAGATATCCCGCCTAACCCGTCTATTAGTTTATTAGGGGGGGTTTAAACGTTAAAATCTTAATAGGTAGGTGGCTATAAGACTAGTAAAACGACGATATATTAGTGTGGTAGAGAGGGCTACTATTAGCCATAGAAGTAGGGGGCTAGCTACGGGGGCAGCAGGGCCTAGGTTATGTAACTATAGGCCCTGTAGGGCCCCGCAGCTAACTACTGTAGCTACCGCGGATTAACTAGAGTTAATCCACCACAGCTATATTAGAATATTATTCTAATACTAGCAGTTTTTACTTTTAAAGCCTAAGGCCCCTAACAAAAAATAATTATAATTATAAAAAGGGCGGTAATTAACGTAGCTTAATAGATTACTACTTCTTAAAAACAATAAAAAATCTTAAAACCTCTATAAGTATTAAGCGCTTTATTTCTAATAAACCCAGGGCTGCTAGTAAGTGCTTAGGAGCCACAGTTAACTAGGCCGGTAAGCTAGTATGGCTTCTGCATAGTCCCCGTATACCGTTATTACCCATCTAATACCTCTATTTATTATATACCTCCTTTTACTACTATTTAACCTCTTTATTACTCGTAGATTTAACTAAAGCTATAAAGCCCCTATACGTATATTATATAAGTATACTTATATAGTACGTATAGTACGTATAGAGTCCCTATAGTACTAACTAAATCCCTAGTAATATTTTTATAAAACTAAAGCTATATAGTCCCTATACGTACGTATAGTACGTACAGAGTCCCTATAGCCCTAGCTAATACCTACACTATCCCTTAGTATCTTCCCTTTTAAAACTATTATTATAGCTGGATTAGTTAGCTAACTATTATTACAACTAAGCCAGTTAACCCTTAGGGGGGACAGAGATATCGGGAAGTACAGGGCTTAAAACGGGGCCCCTAGGGGGGCTGTTGGATCCGTTACTTTTTAACAGGGGCCTTAGGGGGGGCTATTAGATCCGTTAAAAGGAAAGGAGGTTAAAAAACCTTACTAATCTGTAGTTTATAGTACTATAACGTCTACAATACCTTAAGGCATTACTAGTACCACTACTATAGGTTAGAAAAGTTATTATTAAGCTAAAGTCCTAAAAAGACAGGACCTTAGTAGTAAGGAAGGATCCCTTAGCCTATAGATAAGCTAGGGCCGTAAGATTAAAGGGGAAGGCCGGCCTCTAGTAAGGGGACAAAGCTAAAGGGCCTTCTTAAGGTTATTATAAATCAGGCTATAGGCAGTAGTAAAGAGACGAGGCTACTACTAGGACCTTCTTAAAGCTATTAATTAGGCCGGGCAGTAGGGAGGCGTAGCTATAGTAGCCTAAGGCTATTAATAGAGCTAGGGGCAGTAGTAAAAAAGTAAAACTACCACTAGGGCCCTATAAAGTTATAAATAAAGGCTGTAGTTAATAATAAAGAAACAAAGCTACTAAAGGCCCCCATAGGGTCGTGGATATAAACCTAAAGACTTAAAAGAGCCAGGGGGGTTACTAAGCTAGAGATTAAAGCTACTATAGCCCTAGCCTACTTTAAACGCATTATAAATTAAATCCCTAGTAGTAGTAGGGAAATTAGTTTATTAAATATAAAGTAATTATATTTTAAATATAACCTTCTATACTGTACTTATTAAAGGTTCTACTTTTAAAGTTAGAGTCGCTTTTTAGATTAAAAATAAACTTAGCGTAGTAATTAATACCTTAAAGGTCCCGCCCTTAAAGTTAAAGTTACAATACTAGTACTACCTTTTTTAAATTAAAACTTTAATATTATAGTAGTATTCCTATATAAATAAATTAACTACTAATTAGTATTAGTTTGTTAGGGGGGGTTTAAACGTTAAAATCTTAATAAGTAGGTGGCTATAAGACTAGTAAAACGACGATGTATTAGTGTAGTAGAGAGGGCTATTGTTAGCTATAGAAGTAGGGGGCTAGCTACAGGGGCAGCAGGGCCTAGGTTATATGACCATAGGCCCTGTGGGGCCCCGCAGCTGACTGCTGTGGCTGCTGCGGATTAACTGGGGTTAATCCGCCGCAGCTATGTCGGAATATTATTCCAACACCGTCCAATTTCCCGCCATCTCGCTCTCTCGCTCGCTAGGGTGCATTAACTCCCTCCTGCGGCGTGGTTGTTGGTTGCCGGGGTCGCATGCAAGACTTGCACTCGCATTCCCCAACTTGCCATGCGTCCCACGCGCTCACGCGCGCTAAGGGCGTTCGGATTCTATCCGTCGACCGCAGCCCTGTCTCTGACGCCGACGACTCGCTCGTCTGATCTGACTCTTGATATCCGCCCGAGGAACAGGGTGAGCTGGCAGCGACTGAGTGGCTGCACCGGCACGGCGGCGTTCCGCTCTGTCTGCTATTTCGGTGGGCTTTTTCCGTGGCTTCCGCCGAGTCGCCTGGCCCCCGGAATGTCGTGCCAAGACCACATTGACCTTGGTCTGTTGCCGGCGAGCTCCAGGAGGGTGTGCACTACGTCGAGACTTGAAGCCGACAAAGTTATCATCGTCGTAGGGCAGATGATGCATACAAGGAGCTATCTCGGCATCCGCGAGGCTGACCGGCCGCGCAGCCTACCCCCAAAAGCACCAGTCCTTCAGATATCTACCTATCTGACTCTGTATCTGCGATAGCAACGCCCGCACCGTATCTGTCTATCTAGGCCGCCGTATCTTCATCCCGAGTCTGGCACGTTCGCCCATCTGCCGTCTCTCGCCCAGCCAACCATCGTAATCTGTCACATCGAGAACCCTGAAGACCCTGGATCGTCAGGTCCCTTTGTGCCGCGATGTCGTTCGATCTTGACGGCCGGAGCCGGGACGAATACGGATCTGACGACCATGGATGCTGGCTTTTAAATTTATCGAATGCAATGCATAGGTAAGCCAGGCAGCCAAGGCGCAGGTATCTGTGTTGTGGCCTGCAGCCATCAGAAAATTTTCTTCATCGTTGCTTCTTCTGCCGGTCCGGTTCTGTACCTTCCCTTCCTTCGCCTTGCCCTTTCCCAACGTTCCAAGACCCTGAAGGCTGAAACTTCTGCAGTGGGTGTGGAGACGGCGTTCCACGGCCGGGCGCCGTCCTCACTGGCGCCTTTCGCACCGTCCGCTACTAACGTGAACCTTGCGGTGGAGGAGCGTTGCATCCGGGTGGGTCTCCCGGCCAATGACGTACTGTCTATGACATCACACCGCCGCAGAAGCGGAGCGGCTGGGGTCTCCCGGCACATCTGGTCTTCAGCGTCCCCAGGGCACAGTGTTTCTCCCCAGCACCGCCAGGCCATAACCCACATCAGTCAGCTGAACGTGCTCTCACACTACTCGAGATAAGGCCCCGGCGAGGCCCTCCGCGACACGATCCCGATCTCCCTCCGATCTGCTTGCGAATTTTTCCCTCTCGCTTCGGATTCCTTAGCCTTGCCTTGTGTTCCCTTCCGAGACCGTCTCCGTCCCCGTTTGTCATTGTCACCCCCGATCGACGCCAATCCCGGTGCAAGGAACAACAAGCTGCAACTCCAGCTCCAACTTCACCCGCACCTGCACCCGCATCCCCGACCCCAAGGACGTGGTTTTGCGCCAATCAAACAATATACCCGATTGTCTCCAGTTGTTTTAGTTGCTTCTTTTCTCTGTAGCTCTTCGCTGCTAGTCCAGTCCACCTCGGTTGCATTCATCCATCGTCTCGTCGGTCGTTGTTCCTATTCCCATCAGCATCAGTCAGCAATTTCCATCACGCAAAATGGCGCCACAGGAGCAGGACCGTCACACCTTCTATGCGGGGAGGCCGCAACCAGACGCTGAATCCCCAGGCACCTTCCAGTCCATCGACCCGTCGACGGCGAAGCCCGTCTGCACCATCCACACCACGTCGCCGGCCTCCATCAACGCCGCCGTTGATGTCGCGAAGACGGCCTTCCCCGCGTGGTCCAGCACGCCCCCCATCGAGCGCTCCCGCATCCTGCTCCGCGCCGTCGCCCTCCTGAGGGAGCGCAACGACGAGCTGGCCAAGATCGAGACTCTCGACACCGGCAAGGCCTTCTCCGAGACCCAGTACGTCGACGTCGTCACCGGCGCCGACGTCCTCGAGTACTTTGCCAACCTCGTCGCCAGCGGCGGCCTCAACGGCGAGTCCTTCCGCCTGCGCTCCTCCGCCTGGGTCTACACCACCAAGGAGCCCCTCGGCGTCTGCGCGGGCATCGGCGCCTGGAACTACCCCATCCAGATCGCCCTCTGGAAGTCCGCTCCCTGCCTCGCCGCCGGCAACTGCATGGTCTACAAGCCCAGCGAGTTCACCCCGCTGCACGCCGAGTACCTCGCCGCCATCTACAAGGAGGCCGGCGTCCCTGATGGCGTCTTCAACGTCGTCTACGGCGCCGGCGAGGTCGGCGCCGCCCTGACCTCCCACCCGGACATCGCCAAGGTCAGCTTCACCGGCCAGGTCAGCACCGGCAAGAAGGTCGCCGGCGCCGCCGCCGGGGGCATGAAGTACGTCACCATGGAGCTCGGCGGCAAGAGCCCCGTCATCGTCCTCCCCGACGCCGACGTCGGCCAGGCCGCCGACGGCGCCATGCTGGCCAACTTCTACAGCTCCGGTCAGGTCTGCACCAACGGCACCCGCGTCTTCGTCCCCAAGGCCATGAAGGCCGACTTCGAGGCCGCCGTGCTCGAGCGCATCCCCCACGTCCGCGCCGGCGACCTCTTCGACCCGGCCACCAACTTCGGCCCGCTCAACAGCAAGGCCCACCTCGAGAAGGTGCAGAGCTACGTCCGCAAGGGCGTCATGGAGGACAAGGCGACGCTGCTGGTCGGCGGCACGAGCCAGCCCAAGGGCCTGCCCTCGGCCCTCAAGGGCGGCCACTGGATCCAGCCGACCGTCTTCACCGACTGCACCGACGGCATGACCATCGTCCGCGAGGAGATCTTCGGCCCCGTCATGTGCATCCTGACGTACGACACCCTCGACGAGGTCGTCGAGCGCGCCAACGCGACGGAGCTCGGGCTGGCGGCGGGCGTGTTCGGCAGGGACGTCGACGCGTGCCACTCGGTCGTCTCGCGCCTGCAGGCCGGCATCACGTGGATCAACACGTGGGGCGAGTCGCCGGCCGAGATGGCCGTTGGCGGGTGGAAGCAGAGCGGCGTCGGCGTCGAGAACGGCCGCCGCGGCATCGAGGCGTGGGTGCGCAACAAGAGCACCCTCGTCGAGATGGGCGGCGCCGTGCCGACGGTGTTTTCCAAGTTGTAAGGGGCTGTAGGGGGTTTTTTCAAAAAGCAAAACATGTATTGTACTGGCTGGGATTTGATCAAAAAAAGACAAGGTGTGGTTTGTTAGCGATTGAATGATATCACGGATTTGAAGTTACTCGACATGCTGCGCCGTTGTCTTCGTTAGGGTTCTGGCAGCGTGCGGTTAGTATAAAAGTAGACGCTAATCCCGCAGAGTCCGCTTTTGCAATCACAGACATGATCCCGTGGGAGAAAAGTCCCCTGAAGACATTGACATAGCTTTGCCGGACTTGAGAGGCAGGTCCGGCACATACCAACAACACCGAGATTCTTCATGTAGCACGGCCTGCAGACCTCCTCACGCCGTGCGGCGTCACTGTCTCGCTCCTATTCTACCTCGTGATACCAAGTTGAAGACGGTGAGAAGTGAAGGGGGGTCCGAGTAGGGATGGAATTGTCTTGGCGAGATGTCAGAATTACTAAAGCCACCTCGAGCCAGAACAAGAGAACCCGATATATGTAAGCCAAGCAATGAGCTTCGCTGGACACTTGGTAGTAAGAGTAGAGGGAAGAGACAGTCTGCGTGAACTTATACGGCCCTGTGTCAGTGTGGTGAATACTCGTCTGGCATAACCACAGGAGGAAGGTGCGTTCGCCACGCGATAATGTAGCACACTGCCTTAGTAATATCACTCTTAGCACGATTATAAGTACTGCTGCGGACTTAGTCCAAGTGTGATGGGCCAGACCTGATGTTCCTTTCCCAGGCACGCCCAAGATTAGATGCTCCATGCTCGACGTGCCGTTGCTTCAAGTGGTTTGTCTACTATTAGTCCGACGCGGGCGGGAGAGGAACTAAGATGGTACTTTTGTCGTTGAGATGATAAAGACGTCCGGTTCTAGCTCCTCCTGTCATCGCCGCCTTATTCGACGCCGGAATAAGTTACTGTTTCTGCGTTTAGGGAGTCCTTAGTCTTGTTTACAGTCTCCGAGGGTAGTTTGTATTTAAGCCACCCACTTATTCGAATCAACGTCTGGTACCGGCTTGGCTGGACTGGGTTTGGGGTTACTTACTGCCCACTTGGCCGTTTCGAAAAGTAAATATATACTTATTTCTTAAGTATTTATAATAATAACAACCAAAAGAGTAGGAAATAGGAAGTTACAGCTAGCGAGAAGGGATACAGCGGGAGGACTCTAAGATAAAATGAAGAGAGTATAAAGGGGGGGCAAGAGTACACTGTTGGTATGTGAACAAGCCAGAATGACGGGCGATAGATGGGGGAGCTGGGTGTTAGGACAAGTTGGCAAGTCCTCTTGGGCTGCGACATGTCCAAGCGCAGGGAAACATCAAGCCGTGACTTTCAGACAGCCTCTTCGTTTTCCTCCTCCGTCTCCGTCCGTCATTGCCATCCTATCCCGCCGACGCAAAGATGCCTACCGACAGACTTGGTTGGCATTACAAGTCAAGAGCGCTTGAGGTCATCGAAGACAAGCGGGAGCAGGGGCTCAAGATATCACAAAGGCCGCGGTGACACTAGAGAGCGGAGCGGGTGGTTGCGTGGGACGTCGGGTTTGCTTCTTCTCTATAGACACGAGCTCGAGCTTTAAGTAAGACACGAATGGCTTGGAATACGAACAATACCCAGAAAGTCGCACCTTTCAAGGAAGCCTCTATATCCGGGGCTGTTACGGGCTTCACCCCTGTGACTACTACGTAGGCTCCGTGCCTGCCTAGGTAATTAAGCGCGATACTGGCGTCCTTCTCGAGCCCTCACGATGCGATCGGCGGTATAGAGTCGTAGCATCTGCCGCATACGTCCAGTCACTGTATTCCATCCAGGTCCAAGGCTCGTCCTGTACTCGGGGGCGGCTCTGGAACACTTGCAGTCGTTTTTGAGTCGTTGGTGTTATTGAGTGTTTCCCGGCTCCACGTTACTCGGAGTATGTCTGATCAATGTGACACAGTCAAACACCTGTGAAGTTGACACGCTTCGTTCGACCCAAGTGTGTGACGTCGAGAAACTGAGCCAATAGTCAGTTGTCTACACCAGACGCGCGATGTTCCTCAGTACTTATCAGCCGCGGTCGGAATCAACTTTGCGGTGGACATCTCCCAGCATCGACTTGCAATCAGATACCTAGTTCCTGGAAGACTCTGGTTCCCAACATTTAGCTCGTAGACGAGTCTTTAAGACCGGGAGTTCAGACAACTGCCTAGAGATGTGACAACCAGTCCCACTTTTACATTCATACAGCGGCCCTGTCGCTACCACCACGACTCTAAAGCCGATAACCCCTACGGCCGACAGTTCGCGGTCCAAATATGTCAGCGGGAAGAATTATAAAGTATCTTAAATCCAACCAATCACCTGTAACAACCACCGAAGTTTAGGGAAAGAGGACAAGGATGCGGATGGTTAGTGCAACGTCCCAAGGGGCGGAGAAAGCCGAAGCGGAAACTCTATCAACGCCGGGACCAGTCGAGTTCGTCAATCACCCCCTTTTTATTAAGAATACGGACATTATTTTTGTCCGCCCGAGACCGAGAGAGTCGTCAGACGTAATAGGTAATACGGTCTCCTTGAAAGATAGCTCCGGGGGCCGTCGGATAGCTCCGGGCCATGGTTTGCCAGCGTCGGCCTTCTTATCCAGCAGGCTTCCCGGACAATAACTGTCTCCAGGAGGATCTTTCGGTGTCCGTTGCTGAAATCCTGCAATTGGTGAGACATTTCTAGCAGCAAAAACCTCGTTTAGGCGGAGCGCAAGATGCAACAGCAGTCCACGGAAACGCATAGGCCGGCCGCCAAGGGCCACACTTTGTCATGCACGACGTGCAGGAGTCGGAAGGTGAGAACACACCTGAATCGGTGGTATCCACGTACCGGGTCGGGATGGCATGACTAACATACGGCGTGCCCTATTATCCAGGTGAGGTGCGACCACAGGAAGCCGATCTGCTCGGGATGTGAGAAGCATGGCGAGGAGTGCGTATGGCCCGAGAGGCGGAAGAACTCGACGCGGAGGGAGAAGAGGTACGCCCAGCTCTGAACTTCTGAAGCAGCTCGAGACAGATGGAGACAGAGTAAGGCTCACGGATGCCGGGGAATCCCACAGGCTTTATCAAAATATCGTCACCAGGCTGGCGCAGATGGAGAACTTCGTCAAGGAGTTCCAGGGCCAAGAACCGGCTCGGACAACTTCTCCTGGCCGACGCCCACCTGCCCCAGACCCATCCTCGGCCGGGGGCCCCTCCAAAATCCCGCCCGAAATCCCGGCGGGCCCAGCTTCCTCCATCTCGCCAGAGCAGACGACCACCCCCTCCCCGGCGTCCAGCTCCCCCAAGGCCGCGAGGCTGTACTACTCAGGGGCTGCGTCCGAGGGGACCATTGGGATGGCAGGTGAGAAGTTCTCTCTCTTTTTTTCTCTTTTCTTTCTTTCTATGTGTTCGTCTGTTGTTTTGATTTCGGTCTCGTGACCTCTTCGCCCGGCGCGATGCACGTGAATTCCCGTTCTGACAGCCGGCCCACGAGCAAAGGCTCCAGCTCGCTCTTCTCGATAGAAGGCATCGCCAAGATCGACGCCCTCGTCGGCGATGCGCGCTTCTCCGATGCCGTGCGGGTGCTCTATCAACGCATCCGGAACGCCGCGCCGCAGCGGAGCATCGACTACGCGGCGTCTGAGCGGAACTACCCCTTCCCTCCGAATGACGTCGTCATCAGGTGCATGAACGGTAAGCGCCTCCCGGCATGTAGTTGGAAAACATCGGCTCAGATTCGTGTTTGCCGCAGACTTCTTCCAGACCGTCAACCTCGGCTACATGGTCCTCCGAGAGTCTGAAGTGCGCGCCGCCGTGCAAGCCTACCTCTACGGCCGGCCGCCGCCGGGCCTGGGGTGGAGGATGGCCCTGAACGTCGTCCTCCTGCACTCGATGCGCAAGCGGGACTGGGCTTGCAACTCCCGCGAGCACGAGAACTACCTCCACAACGCGTTGGCTCTGATACCGCACGCCATCCTCCAGACGCCCAATCCCATGACGATAGGGGCGCTTCTCTCCCTAGTACGCAGCCTTCTCTTCATAGACCGATTTTGATATGATACTGACCGAGACAGACGTCCTACTTCATGTTCACCGCCGAAAACCACATCGCAGTCTCGATCCTCTCCCTCGCGGCGCAGTTCATCCTCCTCGCCGGCTACCACAACCCGCACCACCCCTGCGCCCTCGCCGCCGACGACGACCGCGACGACCCGGGCGCGCGCCTCCACAAGCGCCGGCTCTTCTTCACGGCCTACGTGCTCGACCACAGCCTGATGCTGCTCATCGGCAAGCCGCCCCTCATCGCCGACGAGTTCCTCCTCGACCTGCCGGACGAGTGCCCGCCGGACGGCTACGGCGTGTACTTCTTCCCCGGCGACGACGACGTCCCGCTGAGCTACTTCCGCGAGCGCGTCCGCCTCGCGCGCGTCCAAGGCCGCGTGTACTCGCGGCTGTACTCGCAGCGGCGGCCCCGCCGCGGGGTGACGGCCGCGGCGCTCGAGTCGGAGATCGCGGCGCTGGACGCCGAGCTGCAGGAGTGGCGCGAGGGGATCCCCGAGGTGGTGCGGCCGGCGGGGTGCGCGGGCGCGGGCGCGGAGATGTCGGACGGCGACTTCCGGCGGTTCCTGTCGCTGAGCATACTGCACTTTTCGTACTTCCAGCTCGTTGTCGCGGTGCACTCGGCGGCGTTCCGGCTGCCGCCGCCCGAGGATGAGGACGACCCGGAGGGCATGAGGCCGAGTTTGGCGCTGTGTGTGAATGCGGCCCGCGCGGCGATATCGTTGCTGAAGTACCAGCAGCTGCAGCATCCGTTCACGATGTAAGTTTGGGCTTTGACTTGTGGTGCCTGAGGAAGCTGACCGGTTAGATACCTGCTCTATCAAGTAGCCTGGAGCGTGGACATTCTTTTCGTCAACGTCCTCGAGCACCGGACGTCACCTGAGGCACTATGCGACCTCGCGCTGATCCGAACGGTGCTCGACTTCTTCGAAACGATTGACCCCCGCCGCGAGCAGGTGGCCTCGTACCACGTCGTCAAGGCCCTGTACCAGGTCGCCTCTTCCGTGGTGGCGGACGGCTCGCCAGGAAGCTCGGCGGGGGAGGCCATGACTACGGAGTGTCCTGCAGTCTTCAGCCCAGCGGGTGTCGGTGTCCCAGTCGACGCCAGCTTGACCATGTCATCCGAGGTGGACATGGGAGGGTGGTACTGGGGCAACATCTCATTCACCGGACATGACTGGCTTTCCTCGGGGTTCTTGCAGATGACTGATATGAATATTCCTCCCAACCCAACGTATTCTGGGCCTGTAGTTGGTAGCTGAGGGTAATTTGTGACTGACAATTAGGCTTACTTTGTGTATTCTATCTCAAAAGGTTAACCGTCAACAACACAATAGGCATTCTGGGGGAACCACTTTACGCACTAAACAGTATTGGAAGCTGAAGCCGCTTAAAGTTCATCACTCCCTCTCTCAGCTCTTGTGAAATACCGTTGACAGACAATCACGGAGTAAACCCACGAGACGCATCTCCGGACAGGCATAAGTGATGCGACGTACCGCACATCTACGGTGGGTCTTGCTCAGCTTATTATCGTCAAGTTACATCGGCTCAGAGCCGGCTCAGTCTCACAACGGTAAATGCAAATGAGGTAAGATTGAGCCATTGTGTTGTTAGGCAGCAGTAAGGCTGTCGCTATCCATGTAAAACTGTCCATATGCGGGCTCGCCTACAGGAGGCCTGCAAGAAAACCCAATTGAACCAATGCACTGCCTCATGTTTTGTTCTGCACTGCCCAGGGATATTTATCTACATCGTAACGCCTGTCATTGCAAGGATGCCTTACAGCCGCAAGTAAATACCGCGACTTTCGCAACTAGTCAGCAACTCACGTCACAGAATCGGCTAACACGCATTCAGGATCTACCTCACACAAGACAGACAGTCACTTCTCACTGGAATCATGGATCCCGAAGCGATTGCGGGAATGGGCATGGCCGATGTGTTATCCATGTATGACTTCATGCAGACGCAGCTCGGCGAAGCTCTCGCCAACGACAGGATCCCGCTGGACATGGAGATAATGCTGCGATCGACGATGGCGGAAATGTGCATCAAAGTTGGCGCCCAGCTAGCCCGACAACCGCTTCTTGAAGATGCCATCCAGCACCTAGACACCCTTCTGCGACGAATTCCCCAGGTCTCCCCAGATCGCCCAGCCTTTCTGAACAAGCTTTGCGAGGCCTACTACGAGCTCTACTACGTTGGGGGCTCCCAGCAGTCCCTTGAAGAGTCCGTTCTGCACGGCCGCCAAGCGAACAACTCGTTACTTGGGCACGGCGTCGAAAAGGGGAATCTAGATCTTCACCTCGAGATCCTGACCAACTTGGGCCATTCCCTGGTTCAAAGGTTCGAGCTGAAGAAGAACCCGCCCGACCTGGAGGAGTCCATCGCCTGCAAGCGGGAGATCCTGGCCAAGGCAATCAGGAACTCCGAGCGGCATCTCACGGCGCTCAACAATCTCGCTTCGTCGTTGCGCCTGCGCTATATGTGCACTAGAGAAGAAGACAACGAGAGAGAGGCCAGCGAGTTGTTTCAAGAGCTGCTGTCGTTGGCTCCGCCCGCAACACCGATGCACAATGCCGCCGTGGGCCAGATCGGTGCCACGGCGGCCATGAAGTTCAGAATAACGAAGACTCCGGAAGTGCTGGACGACGCAATCGCGAATTGCAAGATTGGCTTAGAGACGGGCGGTCCTGCAAACGACGGCTGGACGGCGCTGCTTAGCATGCTCGTCGAGCTCTACACGGAGAAGTTCAACTACACTGGCAATCTGACAGACTTGGAAGTGATGATCGAAACTTCATGGCGCCAATTCGAATCGATGCCGGCTGGACATCAAAACCAAGGAAAGGTGTTTCTCAAACACATCCAGACACTGCGCGAGTGTGCTTTCCAGCTTCAGTCTGTGCACATGTTGGAGCGCATCAGTGAGGAATGCCGGACCGCGCTCGAGAGCATGCCGGCGGACTCTACGACCAGGGCCCTGTCGCAGGCCGAGTACTCCCACATCCTGGGCCACAAATACTGCTTATCAGGCAGCCTGCAGGACCTCATCGATCTCGTCGACCATGGCCTGTCCCTTTCGGCCGACTTCAATGCGGTCGTCAGGACCAGCTCGAGTCTATCCCTCTCAGGGGTAGATACATGCTGGTACCCCGACCTAGTTAGCAAGCTGCACTCGTTGGCTGGGGCACCTCCCGACAATCCCATGCGTCAAACTGCGGAGGAAGAGATGCTCGCCATTTTCAAATCGCCATACGACTTCGAGGCCAAGCGCTACGCACTCATGGCTTTGGATGGTCTTTTCGAGTACAACAGGACAAGATTGCAGGTCCTGACAACTGCTGCGGCGAACAACACGAACCTCTCGAGCGATAGATTGAGCGTAAGATCGTCGAGCTCTCTACTGAGAGTGGCGAGCCGGTAGAAGAGCAGAATGAGACACCAGACGAGCCCCCCAATCCGTTCAATCTGTTCCCCGGTCAGCATTTGGTGAACATCGATCCCCAAGACGGGTACATGGTGTTCGAGATCGATGATTGGTTCAAGACTCTCATAGGCCAGGACGATGGTCCAGGTTCAGACAGCGACTCTCCCCCCCTTTCTGTTCTCGTCGCAAAAGACGAGAGATTGGAACGAAAGATGTTTCGAAAAGCCCGCCAGGCAGGCAGGAAGACCACTCCCGGTCTTTGCTACTGATGCCAGTGGCTCTGCAAGCTTGTGGACCCATCAGGCGTAGGCATTGGATTCTCTGCAGAAGACACCAGCTTTCCGAGTATCGGAGACTGGAAGACGATCCTGTTCAGGAAGAGCGAGTGCGCTGTCTGCAGTTTGGCAGTGTCGCTGATCACGACGGCAAAGGGCCAACTGCACACATATTTTGAGAAGATCGAGGAAGACTCAAAGCGTATTCGCTTTATCCTGGGCCGACTTCCGTCAGGCGAGGGCGTCCTGAGAGTGGATGTTGGTCTTTCCTATGCGGGAGAGTTGCGGGTGCTAACGCCAACCAACTTTCGTCAAACGCTTCGACAGGCATGGGAAGCAGATGAGGACACGTTAAACACCCTCGAAGCATTGTCGCAAGATATAGAGGGACCTATTCACGACAAGGGCCCGCAGATCGATTTCAAACTCATGAGAAGATGGCTAAAGGACTGCGATCACAACCACGGCCCGAGCTGCAACCACCTGCGACCCGGAAACCGGATCAAAACCGAAATTGATCTGATCTTCATCGACGTGGTCGAGGAATGCTTGGTCTTTGGTTCATCCAGCGATGAGTATCTCGTGCTGAGCTACACCTGGGGCAAGACGGAAATGCACATGACGTTGTTGCACAATTTCGAGGAGAGACTAAAGCCACATGCGTTGGCATCGGTGCCCTTCCCGAAGTCAATCGGGGACTCAATCAATCTGGTACGCGCCCTCGGAAGGCGGTTTCTTTGGATCGACGCCATCTGTATTGTGCAAGACGACGTTTCACAGAAGAAAAGGGACATCCCAAACATGGACATCGTCTATGGGAGGGCTTACGCCACCATCGTTGCCCTCCACGGCGATAATGCTGACGCGGGGCTCCCGGGTGTTGCACCTGGCACACGTGCCTGTCAACAGATTGAGACGATCGAACTTTCTGCCGATTACGACCAAGACGCCCCGGAAAGCTTCCAGGAGGAGGGCAGTCGAAAATGCAGATTTGTACGGGGTCCCAGCCCGCTTCCTCTAGTCCTGCAAGCATCGGCCTGGAACACGAGGGGATGGACCTTTCAGGAGCGACTGCTATCAAGGAGATACATATTTGTCTCCGCCGACGCCTTCTACTTTGAATGCAACCAAGGCACCTCGGCCGAGGGCGGGCTGAACGAAGCGTACGAGTCATACTCTTTCGGTGAGCTACTTGACGATCGAGAGATTCAGCAAAAGCCGAACCAAGACAACCCGATCTCAGACCCGGCTTCCATGAACGATCTGCTGCCCGAGAGTAGGCTGTGGAAGATTTGGGCGGTGTACCAGGAGCTGGCCCAGATGTACACGAAGCGCCAGTTTACCTTCAAGGGAGATATTCTGGACGGCTTTGCCAGCATCTTCGCCGTCTTGTATGAGCTGTACCTGCAATATTCTATTGACAGCGTCACAGTATTCGGAGTGTCCGAGTTGTTCTTCATCCACGCGCTTCTCTGGACGCCTGCCGCCAAGATTTCGCGCAGACAGGCCGTAGTAGGAGGCCAGCCGGATCCGAGATTTCCAAGCTGGTCGTGGGCCGGCTGGGACGGCCCCGTTGACTTTCGGCTGTTCGAGGGGGCTCAAGATGTTCTTAACCGGCCTAAACCTCTGGTGCGCAGGTTCAAGCTGGATGGCCGATACATCTACCCTGACATGTGGGCAAAGGGTGGTGACCGTGATCCCGTCCAACCTCAGCCGGAGCGGGAAAGAATCGAAGGAGACGGAGAGAGGACGGCGGGCGAAGATGAAGTGATGGGACAAACGCGAGAATATCAAGAGGGGACGAAGAAGAGAGATCCCTCTCAGGCCAACACCATCTTGGAAATGATGGTCCCACCGTTTCACTTGCATCTTTCACGGTGCCACCCGTCGAGGAATTCCTGAGCTTGACGGATCAAGTACCCACACAGGGGTCCCAGAGTGTTCGCAGGATAATCGACAGCGAGGGCGAGCACTGCGGGCTCTGGTGGTCACAGAGAGGTGAGGGACGGGCTGAGGATGGCACACATCCAGAACACAAGGAGAAGAAGCCGATTCTGGTGGGTGTCTCTGCCCATGGGGAGTGCAGTCGTCCACGGCAAGGGCCGGGCTGTCCCGGTGGGGTGATTGCACTCTGGGACAGCGATCGGTTTCCCAGTGTTGGTCTGCAGAGCGGCTGGGTGAATGTCATGGTTGTTGAAGAGGATGCGGACGACCAGGAGGACATGGTTTCCAGTCGCTATACCGTAGCCATCATTCATAAAGTAGCATGGGATAGGGCAAAGCCGGTGGAAAGGGTTGTTCAGATTGCATAGGGGACGAATGTAGGCATGTAAAGACGTAGAATCTGGCCAGCCCTTCACTGTACACGTATCAATCATTGCGCCTCCACGGCGAGTGTCACGAGTCTTCGATACTCGAGGAAACACACGTATAAGCTGATAGGAAGAGCTGCGGAATGAGGCAGGCTGTGTGAGAGGGGACCAATGAGACCCCGGTTCCATGCACGCGTAGCAACCATGTCAGCAATAAGTGTATGTCAACGCCCCATCGAGGGTAGAATTGAGGCGCGGGCAGCCATTGGAACGCAATTGGTCCTTGGCAGATGGGAGGGGTTGGTCAGGCCGTCTCGTTACCATCTGTAGAGCCCAACATCTCCCCTCTGCTTGCACGTCCGTTGTCAGCGACTGCTTCTCAAATTCCAGCATCGCCAGCCCTTCTCCACGCCATCTAGCATCCTCTCTCAGCATCTTTTTCCGGTGTCCTTGTTTGGCGTCCTTGTCTGCCGTCCTCGTTCTTGTCTGCCGTTCCCGTCCTCGCTTGGCGCCCTCGCCCGGCATCCTCGTCCGGCATCCTCGTCCGGCATCCTCGTCCGGTAACATCGCCCAGTATCTGCAGCGCATTCGCCGCCAATACAAAGCGATGGATCCATCCGGAATCATCGGGATCATCGGCGTCGTCGGTCAGATTCTGGCAGCCAGCGTCAAGATCGGCCTTGATTGGAGGGACGCTCCTGAAGACACCAAAAACTTCTTGAGCGAGCTGGAAGGCCTCAACAAGGTGCTATCCGAAACACTAAACAACATTATTAAGAACCCGGACTTCGCCGCTGCTTTCGAAGGCATTGGGCAGCACTCTTCGACCCTATCGACCCTCGCTACGCCCTCCAACACAGACGACGCCGCCCTGCTTTTCACATGTAAGAAGGAGCTTGATGAGCTGCTTTTGAAGCTACAAAAGGGTGTCGATAGCCACCGATTCGGCTGGGAGCGAATGAAGGCAGCATTCCTCCACGAACGAACCCAGACCGCCGTCGAGAACCTGCAGCGGCGCTGCCAAATGCTCAACAGCATGATCGCCATTGACAACACTGCCTTGGCAGCCAACACCAATCTGGAGGTCAGGTCAACGAGACGAGAGCTTGCCCATGACCGCATGAGCGACCAGAAAAGGAGGATTCTAGATTGGATCTCACCGACAGACTTTGAAACCCAGCAGGCCGACAACATTGAGCGAAGACAGGCGGGAACCGGACAGTGGCTTCTCGACAGCCAGGAGTTCCAGGACTGGATCACGAACGACAGACAGACGCTCTTCTGTCCTGGGATGCCTGGCGCAGGCAAGACAATGGTTGCCTCGATCGTCATCGAACATCTGGAACAGCTACACCAGAACGACAAGAGTATTGGTCTTGCGTACGCATTCTACAACTTCCGGCGCCAACACGGGCAGAGTCCCCGAGACATTCTTGCTAGGATCCTCAGACAACTATATCGATGTCAGGTGGCTGTCTGCGAGTACGTCCAAGCTTCATACGGAAATCATCAGAACGGAAATAAGCGCCTATCGACAGAGGAGATTACGACCTTAATCCAACAGATTTCGTCTTCGTTTACCAAGGTCTATTTGGTTATCGACGCTCTCGATGAGTGTCAATCAATTGATGGATATCGCCATGACGTCCTGGCGACAATCTTGGACCTGCCAGAAACCTGCAACGTCAGTGTTCTCGCTACGTCCAGACACATCCCCGAGATCGAGGCCTATTTCGAAGGGTGCAGCGTCATTGAAATCCAAGCAACAGACTCGGACGTTGGGAGATATCTGGACGGTCATATGACGCATCTCCCATCATTCGTTCGAAAGAGCAGCGAGTTGCAAGATGAAATAAAGCAAGGTATTATCCAGGCTGTGGAGGGAATGTAAGCTTGACACGAACCCATGGCTTTTGAGGATGCAGAATAACAGTGTTAGGTTCTTATTAGCGAAGCTACAGCTCGAATCTTTGGCGGGGAAGCGAACACCCAAGGCTGTGCGGACGGCACTTGCTGGGTTTTCTACCGGTTCCGACGCATACGACAAGGCATATAACGAGGCCATGGATCGCATTCAAGGACAAATAGAAGATCAAAAGGATCTCGCTCGAGACGCCCTCTCCTGGATCGTGTGCTCCAGACGACCATTAACAACATTAGAGCTACAACATGCGCTTGCTATTGAGACGGGAACCGAGGAACTCGACGAAGAAAACATACCAGCCATCGAAGACATTGTTTCCGTCTGTGCCGGACTAGTTACGGTTGATGAAGAAAGCGAAATCATCCGCCTGGTACACTACACGACCCAGGAGTACCTTGAACGGACGAAGAGCCGTTGGCTCCCCAATGCCGAACATTTCATCACAATTTCCTGCGTTACCTATCTTTCTTTCAACAAAATCAGCATCCCTTGCGAACACCTCTGGGAACTAGACGATAGAGAAGAACAGAACCCACTCTTCGGATACGCTTCAGAGAATTGGGGATATCATGCCCGCACGATTTCAGGTGTGTCCAACGAGGTGCTCGACTTTTTGCGATGCGATCATTCCAAATTGTACGCGTCACTTCAAATGCGTGAATACATATGTCAAAGAGGCTTCCGAAGCTCTGAAGACTTTTACGCAAGTGGATTGCATCTTGTGGCTCAGTTTGGCGACTTGCAGCATGCTGCCGCTCTGTTGGACACTGAAGAATTCCTTGTGAGTAGTCCACTGCTTCAACATATTAACTTCGGGATGACACAGCTAATCAGTCAGTCCAACATAAATACACAGGACGAAAATGGGGAAACAGCCTTGATGCATGCAATAAAATGCAACGAGACTGAAATGACCCAGTTCTTGCTCAAGTTTCCAGGCATCGAGGTTGACGGCAAAACCTTCAATGGAGAGACACCATTAGCCTTTGCGGCAACTTACAGCTCCGAAAACCTAGTTGATCTTCTCTTGGCATCGGAAAACGTCGCTGTAGATTCACGCGATAGACAAGGTCGAACGCCTTTAGCGAAAGCTGCTGCACGTGGACACGTGGGAATAGTCAAACGTTTGATGGAGACGGGCGAAGCCGACATCAACTCACAGAGTCGAAGTGGGAAAACGCCCCTATTTGAGGCTGTCGCTTTCAACCATTTTGAGGCAGCCAGCTTCATGATCGAAACAGGACAGACAGATGTCAAAATAAGAACTGATGACGGCCGCACACCCCTTTCAGCAGCTCAAAGTCTTAAAATGCTTAGACTTTTGGTTGAGAAAGGAAATTTCAGCGTCAAATCCAGAGCTAACATTTTCCAAGGCCACACGCTATTAAGTCAGGCCATTAGGGAAAGACACGAGGATATTGCAATATACCTCATACATACACACAGGATGGACATTGAGGAGAAATACAACGGTAATTTCGGAGGTATATTTAGATTAGCAGCTCAAGAAGGCTTTCTTTCTCTCCTCAAATGTCTCATCGAGGCAGGGGCCAACGTCGACCGGCAGGACGGGTCGCCAATTTATCAGGCTGCTTCGGCAGGGCAACTAGAGATAGTCAAGTATTTACACGAGGAATTCAAGGTACGACTGGATAGTTCGACCTCTGAAGGAGATACTCCCTTGTTTGTAGCTGCTATGTATGGCCAGACAGAAGTGGTCAAGTATTTGGTTGAAATGGGAAAGGTCGACATCAATTCACCAAACAACCGGAACTCCACACCGCTCATGGAGGCTGTTAGATGGAACCGTCTTGCAACAGTGGAATTTCTTCTTCAGGTGGACGAGATAGAGCAGAGTTTACACACGAAGACCGAGGGGAGGACGCCACTTCAGTTCGCCAGGTCTTATGAGGATCTTGGACCTGATCATGAAATCACACAGCTTCTCGTGGAAGCGGAAGAGAGATTCAGGAGAAAGAGGACAGGCTATCAAAGGAGGAGACGGCAGACGATATAAAATACGACAGGAGAGACGACAGGAGAGACGACAGGAGAGACGACAGGAGAGACGACAGGAGAGGTGACAGATAATAGGACATAAACTGTCCGTTATCTACAGGAATGTATTTCTAAATAGGACACACCCAGTCTCAGAGACAATGAGTGCTTCTCTACTTTCGTTCATACACACATCTCTCCAGTTCGATTTATACCCAGGTTTAAATAATCTAATGCTAATCGCCATAGGCAGCTGAAGACAGAGACTACAGTATCGATGAAGGAAAGATCAGTTTCTGTAAGTTCGTGTTGAATTCACTTGTGTCTCTTAATGCCTGTGGTTTAAAGGTCAGAGATTGTGTCTCAACACCATCTGTGCTGTGCTGGGCAAGTGGCTAAAGAGGCCCACTGAGTTAGTTAGTGTAAGCTTCCGGCAGTCAAACTACCTTCACTATTTCGTTTTTGACTATCTCATTCTCATCCAATTCGAGATTCTCATGCAGGCTCTCGCCCTAGAGTGGAGACTAGTATTGCGTCCAGTCAAAGTTGATAGGTTGGTTTTGCATTCCTTGCCGAGTTATCCAAGCAGGTGGCAAAACAGCTCGTCAAAGGAACGGATGCACATAAGCTAGTGCGGTGATATGCCACTGCGAGGTGAGGTGTTCGGCACAAAAGTGGTGGGGTTTTGGCTGGGCATGCAGCTTCGGCCGCAACGGGAGGGAAAAGAGAACGCGAGGTAACCACATGGGCGAATCAGTACGAACAGAACATGCTGAAATGTGGAAAGCTGAGACCGCATACATTTATTGCATACAAATCCTGCGTGATGAGTGCCACGACGCCGGTGTAATCGCCACTTCTGGCTAGGCCGGGCAGGAACACCAAAGGGCTTTTGGAAGTTGGTATGAACCCTAGGCAGTCTGGAAGCGCTGGCTTACCGAAAGCACCGTCAAAGAAAGAGCTGAGGATGGCAATAACGTACATGAATTACGAACGCGGAGCTCTGGAATTCGCGGCCACAGCACCATTTGACCAGCTTCAACATGGAACCTTCGATCTGCTCAAGGATGTCGATCGTCTTCGCATCAGACAACTACTCGTTCAACACAAACGGCACGGCAACGTCGTCGACCGTCCAGTACCTAAACTCAAAAGCATCGCGGACGATCTAATCCCTCTGATCAGCCTATTCTGGGGCACTACACCAAATTCCGTTCCCACTCTATTCCCAAAGTCCGCACTTTCTATAACCTGTCCGTTCACGATAATCGCTCTCAACGGATCATTTTGGTCACGATTGAACCTGCAAAGGTTCTGCCAGACCACAATAACCGAATGGCCGGGATTCGTCGATACTCCAAGATGGGATCGATTCGAATGGCATACAACGTTGGGTAACGGTGTCCACACCAATGAGTCTGGTGATGCTAACTTCATGTTCAAACGCCGGCTGCAACGACTGAAGGCTACACTACAAAGCGCTCCAAGGAGACTGGAAATAGCAAGAGCAGAAGTAGATGATTTGGCATATGCAAAAGCCACTAAAGCAGAAGGTAAACCCGATGGTACAAAAGCGGAGGCAGTGATTGCTAACTTGAAGGCAGAAACTGTTCAATCAACACCAGACAACGCCAAATCACATGACGAAGCCCAAGAGTTTCTTGGCAAAAGATTGGCAGAGATGGAGCATTCTCAGGCAACAGAAAGACTTTCTACTAAGCATGCTAAAGCAGAAGCAATACTCGCAAGGGTCGAGTACGAAACTCAGGAGGCCAGAGCGGAATACAACAGTATCCAACAACACCTCACGCGACGGAGAATGGTACAATATGAAAACCAGATCACACACAAAGGAGACTCAGACACCAACCATTCACTCATCCAAAATTATCAAGACCTGGGCGCATATCTAGAAACCAACAAGAACGGCGTTGATGGCCATTGTGTGATGCTTCAGATGTGCATCAAACTGCTGCACAATCCTGCCGGGCTTCTGAGCTGGTTCTTCAGCATCTCGTCTCACGACCAAAATATAATTCGATCAAACATCCTGGATCAGATGATTGCGGCAGACACATGGCTTGCTTCTGACGAAATACCAAACGGGCTTGTCAACCACCGCAGAACTGTTCTGTGCAACACCAGTATAGCTCTTGTCCAGGCAGAGACGGCAGTAGGACAGTCCCACCTTGTACCAAGCATCAGCACAGCTAATGAACCCGATGGTTATCACGAATGCGTGAAGAATGATTACATCGGCCGTCGTCATTCCAACACCTTGCAGTATATTCGTGGCGTCCATGAGAGTTACGGGGTGGACGAAGCAACATGCCAAGCCACCCGAACGCTGGAGGGCTTTGTCCAGAGTTCGATAGGCAAAACTGAGCTTCAACGACATGAGATTCGAGCCTTGCAGCAGAGCCAGCTTCATTCCATCGAGCTATTGGAAAGCCGGGCTCTGAGGATCCACAGCACGATCCCGCAGTTCATGGGCGATGCGATCTTCGAGGATCACGATCACGAGAACTTGCACCGAGTTCTGGAAAGGTTTAGCGACATCGCAGACCAGCACTTGGATGAGAAGAATGAACCGTTATTACATAACGCCCCGGCGATGGAGAAGATGATGACGAAGTGGCAGATGGACATCGACGATGTCGTTATTTACAGATGTCTCCTGATGGCTCTGCTTTTTCAAACAGCCCAAGACAGCAGTGAAATCCTGTTAGGGGTGTGGGATCAAGTTGTTCCTATTATTTAGGCCCTTCACGGATGGGATATTGCGCAAATGGGAATGACACATGCTTCCGTTGGTCTTGTAACTGGGGTCAGAATGTGTATCGTTATTCCTATATTTACCAAATAGCTAATTTAGGTCATGAACAGCCCCCAGAACCAGGGATATGAACATCATCTACTGCCTTCGGAACGTACGAATATCGAAAACGGGTCAGGGATACATGCTGTCGTGCTGTGTAGCAGCACCGTACGTGTACACGATTGCTAGCGCTGTAATTATAGTTCCACTTTTGCAGCGTCACATATTGTCAAGGACTCCTCGCGATCGAAGTGATGGACGAATAGATCAGCCACTGGTGGGTCTCTGTTGGTGTAACTACTAAAGCCTACCCCCCTCGAAGCTAGGGCGCAGTGAGGGCGCTTTGTGTGCGCTGGGTGTCCCACCCTTCCCGGCTCCCCCACCGTCCCTGACACATATGCGTAAGGCGGACTTTGAGGTTCGGCCTTTGAACCCCGAGGGATTCGTCTTCCAGGTATCGAGTAGTTCGCCTCCGAAGACGAGTCCCGTTGGCCTATGATGTAGCAGATTGATCGGGAGGGAGTGCTAATGCTCAACCCTTTGCGGTCGTGTATGGCCAGGCAGATTCCCGAGCACGTGCCGCCGTACCTACAAGTAGCACAACGAGAGGTTGTTTGAGACGCGACGCTATGACTTGCCTGACTGCTGTGCTTTTAGCAGAACCATCCATAATCAGTTGCTGTGTTCCCTTGTGGAAGGACTTGACATGGTACCTCAGTATAGGTAAGCACGGCCAGATTTACGTGCTTGATTTAGTGGTTATGAGGACCAGTCTACGGCTTCAATCTGTTGGGGAGGATTTTCAGTTTTCAGAGCATTCTTTGCATACAAGGGGTTATTTACAAGCAGAGCTATTACTTTTGTCTTTTTCTTTTTCTTTTTCTTTTCCGTTTTTTTTTTTTACACAAGTGGACCAGTCTACATTAGCCTTGATCCAATGCTTTGGCTGCCGTGGCGTAAACCAAAGCCAGAAGGGGACGTATACTTTCATGGACCGCCTGTCAGGGGAAGCACAAAAATGTCCAAGGGGTTATATGAAGTAGAGTTTTTCGTTGGTTCTTTTACAAAGTCAGGGTAAGCTTCGGAAAAGTCACCTGGAACATAGGTGCCTCCTTTCCACCCTCCGTTCTACGGAGACTGTTCTCTTTTATTCGTCCTCAACTCCACCTCCCTTAGTCCAACTAAAACAACACGCTGTACCCCATCCATACGCATCTCCCAGTAACACGGTCGGTCATGGCTGAAGAAAGGCGGAATTCCACACTGGACTTATGTTACGACACTACAAACTGCACCAACCAAAGCCTGGAACATGGCAACAGCCAGATGCCTACCGGCGTCAGAGGCATAATCTGTCGCATTGGCCAAAGCCGCCTACCGTAAGCGGTTTCAATCTAACAGTTTTTGACATCACTAAATCCTTTATCACAAACAGTATCATATTCATAATCAAGTCTGTTCTGTTTACAGAACAGGTCTTAAAACTATCTGGGGCGGAGGATGTGTCTGGGAAGACGTTATTACTTTGTGAGGTTTTGTTGTGGGGTTGGATGGTTGCGATGATTTACGCAGGTGTATTTCGTCACTTGACGGAGGGTTTGCCAGGCACAACCAGAGCAAGACTTTGGTCTCTATGAAGAGCAAGGTCTCTATGAAGAGCAAGGCTTGGGGGGTTTACACGGAAGCATGCATGTACTGCCGTTGGCTGTCTGGCCCTGCCCTAGATTCGGTTGTGCCGAAACTGTTAGCGCCCGAGTTCAGAAAGTGGGACCATGTCCGGATGCCCGGCGAGATCGAGACCGGGTGAGTGTCTAATCGGGAGCCGAATGACCATCACTACTTCGGACCCCGGCACCAAGGAATTCCAGTGTTCGTTGCGTCTCCACACGCTCCGATGTGGGAGAGAGTCCCGGTGACGGCGAGCCCCGAAGCTTGGTCGCAAGTCATGTGTTCATCTCATCTTATGTCTAACTCAGACAAAGTCTGCGGGATCAGCCGCGACGAGATACTACTCCCAGCGAACACAGCAACTCCCTCCGCATTTTCCACCCTCTGAACGATGGGGCCAATTGCCTTTCAAGGGGTGTCGCCTGACTCCCAGTGGGCCACGGAATGCGGGAAGGCCCCGGGACACAGCCGATTTATGGGGAGTCTACAGGTATATCGTTGCATTGGCATAGAAAGACATCGGATCGCTTTGGATAACATCCCCATCTTCTGCTGATGAGTGCCCTTATTTACTGGATGAACTTGGTGTTGTTAGCTGTTAGGAGTCCCTTATAACCCCTCTCCTCAGGCCACTTTCGCATCTAAACTTGTACGCAACGCTGTTCTACATGGGACGATCACTGGTTCTCCCGTCTCCACAGAACAGAACCAAGGAAGACCATGCTTTGTCACAATTTCTCAGCCTCCTAAGGCTTCGGGATCAGTTCACAACGGCGTGAGTACGACTCTAGAAGTGGATTGCTCCTTAATCTCTAATCAGTCCATTAATAACGTCTCGCGATCGCAAAGACATAAATACCACTACAACCTCCAGGTCAGACAAACAGCTCTTCTACACTAATCACACCCTCACAACATATATAGAGGATCAACAAGACACTACAAAAGTAGTAATTAAAGTAAATATAGCTAAAAAGAAGCTAACTATAGTAGATCAAAAAATCTATAGGCCTAAGTACCCTAAAAGGACTACCTACTAAGTACAGACTACTATCTAACATCACATAATACTAATAGAGCCGTATACCTTAATACCCCCCCTTAAACTACTTAAAGTAAAAATACATATAAATAACTAAAATCCTTATAAAGCTCTAAATCTCTTAAAACTAAAGAGTTTTTAAAAATAATTAAAAGTATATAACTTTTATAAAGCCTATAGCCTCTAATTAACTTAATCCTCTAAAAAATCTATACTCTATAGCCTAAATACCCCCCCCCCTAAAGTAATTAATTTAATTTATCTATTATACCTAATATCCTAATAAAATCCTTTTACTTAGTAGTATTTAGTACCTTAGTAAAGCCATCAGCTAGTATCTTAATACTACAAATAAAACAAAACTTAATACTCTTCTTTTAATTAACCTCCTAAATAATCTACTTATACTAAACGTTAATATAGTATATTTAAGCCTTATTAAGGGGATTTATAGTATTTATATAAATATTAATACTATTTATAAATAGAATTATAAAAGTATTAATCTCTTAACCAAAAAGCTACTTAATATAGTATTAAACCTACTTAAAAGTAATACTTATAAAAATTAAATTAATAAACTTTACTTCTATAAAGCTTAAAGTAACTATAAACTATTACTTTAACTTTTAAGTAATAAAAATACTACTAAAAAAAACCATATAGCCGCTAGTTAAAACACAAAATAGGTAGTTATTAGTAAAAGACACGTCCACTATAGTATATAGTACTTTATTACAAAAGGGATTTAAACTACTAAAAACTAACCTAAACTACTTTATACCCTTAAAGTATTAAAAAAAATACTTAATAGCTACTTAATAAACTCTTAATAAACTATTATTTACTTAATAAAGCTTTTTAATAAAAAAAAAACATCTAACTAAGTACTAGTTACTACTTAATTAATAAATCCTATTTCTTTATTATAAACCTTTTTATTCTCTTTAAAATACTTAATAGTATTCTATTATATAAAAAACTATTTAATTATAAATAAAGGAGTCTTAATAGAGTTAAAATTAGTATATTTAAACTATTAAAGGATACTATTAATATACTTAACTTAGTTTAAAAAAATCTTCTTTGCTTTATAATTATAAATAATTTAAAAACCTAAAAAATTAATAACTTCACTAAGCTCCTTAAAAGGGCACACTATCTTAAGCTTTTTACAAACTATCTTATTAATAACTTTACTAAATAAGGCAATCGCGTTATTATCTACATATATTAATATAAACGTATTATACTCTCTACTATAAAACAAATAAATCTTACTATTAACAGAAATAAAACTAAGCTTAACTATCTTACCCTTAATTATATTAAACTACTAAATAAAACTCTTATATAAACTATAAAGTACCTATTTAAACTTCTAAACCTTACTATTACTAGTATTAAATCTAGTAAACTAACACATATAAATATTAATTTTATTAAAAATTAGTACTATAAAAAAAATAGTATTATAATTAAATATCTTATATTTAAAATCTTATATTACTACTATAATAAAAAAGAGGTATAAAGTAGTTAATAAAGTAATAACTATATAAACCTCTTATAAGGACTAATCTCTATATTTAAAGTTACTATATACTACCTACTATACCTTATATTTAATAATCTTATTACTTATATTAGTCTTAATATTTAAAACCTATTTACTAAAAAGTACTTTAACTCTACAAAAAGAATAAACTAACTAATAAACTTACTTAAACATAAACTACTATATTTTATAAATAAAAGCCATCTCCTACTTATCTTACTATAAACCCTATATAACTTATTTATAAAAAATTAAAATAATAATACTATTAAATAAAATCTTATTAATAAAAGTAGTAATAAACTATATAATTATAAGTATTAATAGTCCTATATAAACTTTAATATTAGTAATAAAGTAAGCCTTCTTTTTATTATATACACAAATACTACTAACTTTATAGTAATAACTTAAAGTATATATAGTACTTACTTAGTATAAATAGTTAAAAAAAGTAGCCTTAGAGTAAGGCTCTAACTCTAGCTCATAAAGCTAAAAATAATTAACCTCCTCCTCCTTAAAACTATAAAAGGATTCCTCTTTAAAAATAGTCTTAAATAAAGGAATAAGAGTTTTAATAGTAATTTCTATATTATATAAAGTATTACTTTATCTCTAAAAAAACATAAAGAGCTCTTTTAATAATAGAATTATAAAAAATTAATAATAATTTTACTTTTATATAGAATTAGTATTAACGTTAAATAAAACTAAATCTTTAGTTTCTTTAAAAATAATTAAAGTCTTATAATTAATAATAAAAAAGGGTATAGTAATATTAAACTCTATAAATATAGTATTATACTTAACTTTAACTAACTTAATAGTATTACTAAAAAAGTAAAGTATAGTCTTTTCTAAGCCCTCCTAAAATTAAATATTATAGTAATAAAAAACCTTACCCTTTTTCAAAACATAAATATAATAAATATAACTTTATAAAAAGTTATAACTAATAAAGTAGCCCTTTATAGTATACAGCTCTATCTTTAAAGAGTAAAAAGGCTTTTAAAAGCCTTTTTTATAAATATATACAACATATCCCTAAATATATAAGTACTTAATTTAAAAAAACTCTTAATTAATATAAAAGTTAAACTTATATATAAGAATCTTATATAAACTAAGGTTACCCTTAAATAGTAATAAAAAAAGATTTAGGACCTAAATTAATATATTAATAGTATACTCCTAAAAATCTTTTAAAAGCTCTATATTAATAACCTAAGTATAAACCACCTCTATAATAATATATCTAGTATACTTAATAAAGCTATTTATAAATAAAGTATATACTATAGTAAAGTTTAAATAAGTATAAGTAAAGTATAAATTATAAAGAACCTTCTTAAACTTAAATATATTATCACAAATCTATACTTTAAAAGTAAAGCTAATAAAGTTAATAAACTACTTATTAAATATAATAAGTTTATTAGTAATAATCTTATACTAATAATTAACTAAAAAAGTAACCTAATAGTTATTAAAGTAGTAATTAAACTTATAAAAAACATACTAATATCTATCATAAAAAATTAACTTTACCTTAATAAAGTCTATATAAATCTCTTTACTAATTTAAGTTAAAAGTAAAAGTATAAACCTACTTATAATTTCTATAAATTTAATAAACTAATATACCTTATAATAAAAAGTATTAATCTTAGCCTAAAAAAAAGTAATATTAACATAATAGCACACCTTAATTACACAAAAGAAATAAGTATAAATTAACCTATAATATATAAAACTAAAAAATAACTTAAAGTTATATTTAATACCTATAAAAGCAACAACCATAGGGGTAGAAACTAAAGTATTCTTTTCTATAAAAATAATATAAATATTAACTACTTATATAACCTTAACTATACACTACTTTATTAAAGTATTAATAAAGCTATAGCTTATATAGTTATACTTAATACTATTATAACAAAACTTACTAAAACTAAAAAATTTAATAAAACTTAAAAAACTATATTTAACACCTTAAATAAACTAATTTAAAACCTTAAAAGAGTTAAAAAAATCCTTAGTTTAAAAAAAAACTATACTAATACCCAGGAGTCAAATAAAGTCACTATTAGTAGTAGTAAAAAGAATAAAACCCTACTACTTAAAGTACTTACTAAATAAATTAAAGTTATTAAAAATAAATATAGTATATCTAAAGTTAAAAATAATATTACTAAAAGAAATATACTCCTCCTTAATTACTAAAAAAACAGCCTAACTAATTATAAAACAAAACTAAAACTTTACTATAAAGCTAGTAATAACTAATTTATTAAAAATACTTATAAAGCCTTTAATAAAAACTAATAATTACTTTATCTCTATAATAGTAGTAAGTTTATTCTACTTATACTTATTAAAGTAAATATACTTTTTTACCTTTTTAATTATAAAGTCTCTATTAATAAAGTTATTTAAAATAAAATTTAAGTATACTAAGTAATACTTTTTAATATTATACTTTTAATTATAGTAGTTATATATCTTTTTACTTAATAACTCTTTAACCTTATAACTACTTAATATTAATAATAAAACTATAATAAAAGTAACTCTCTTATATACTAAAAAAGTAGCTTTTTACTCTTTATTTTAAATAAAAGTATAAATGGTTTTAATAATTTTTAACTAAAAAAACTTATTATAACTATTAATATACTACTTATATATATTAAAAAGGCGCTACTTAAAGTAGTTAAGTAGTATAATAAACTAAAAGTAATTACTATTAATACTATAAAAGTTAGTAATATACTTCTTAAAGTACTATACGTATTAAAAAGTATAGTAAAGAGTCTTATAGTTATTAGTTTTACTTTTAATAAACTTATTAATAAAAGCACTAATAGTATCCTCTAAAACCTTTAAAACGTACTTCTTAAAAACTTATATAAAGTTATATAAGTTACTATTATCTTTTTAACCCACATTTAGTAACTTATTAATTATTACCTTAATAAATATAATAAAAAAATTATACACAGTATTATATTTAAATTCCTACTTTACTAACTTCACTTTATTAGTAGTAAGTAAGTAAGGGATATCTTTATTAATATACTTCTTAACCTTATTAATATAAAGTATTAAACTAATAAAAACTAGTTACTAAAACTAGTTACTTTTACCCTTTAAGCACAGTAGTATTAAAAAAACTATTTTAAAGTTAACTATTATATTAAATTATAGTATAAGTAGTAAATGGGTATATAAAAGGATAAAAAAAAGTAAAGTTTAAAAAAATACTCCTTAAATAAAAAGTAAAGTAATAAAATAAAAGGGAGTCTTTTAATAAAAGCCTTCTATAGTATTTTAAAAACTTTAAAAGGGATACTCTTAATAAAAGCCTTCTCAAAAACACATACTAAATTATAACTACGTTTATTTATTTTAAAAGCGTATTACTAAGTTAAAAGGTACTAGTATATAGTAAAAAAGGGTAATAGTAGTTAAAATAAAGTAAAAAACTTAAGAGTTATTATAACAATTAGGATCTAATACCCTTAAAGGCACTTATAACCTATAGAGGATTAACGAAGTACTATAAAAGTAGTAATTAAAGTAGATATAGCTAAAAAAAAGCTAGCTATAGTAGATTAAAAGATCTATAGGCCTAAGTGCCCTGGGAGGACTACCTACTAGGCATAGGCCACTATCCAACGTCACATAACGCCAGTAGGGCCGTGTGCCTTAACAATATAACAAACTAAAGTCCAGTCTTTAGGCTTCTTAACTAAGAGCCCGAAACACTACCACTCAACAAACCACCACCATACAGTTCGGCCTTATATCCCTGGCCGCCTTCGCCGCCTCTACAACCGCCCAGTTCTACGGTGTCATCACGTCTCCTACCATGGAGATGTTCGCCTGCGACGTCTATCAAGACCCCGTCATGGATGCCAAGTGCACGGCACTCGGCGGAACCGTGGCAGGCCACAACCGAGAGGACCCCGGCCAGGCCTCCAACTGCATCACCTACTGCAACAACGTGCCCACCGGCGGCCACGATACGACCGAGGACAACTACCACACCTACGTCGTCGATAGCTGCGAGAGCTGCGGCTACTGCGGCGGTCTCTAAGCGGCTATTCTTTCACAAAATGCACGTAACTCGAGGGCCTACGACCCCAAGACTCGCAAATCTCGGCCCCCTGGACATTCACCACATCGACTTGGAGGCGAGAGACTAGGGGAATGTAGTGATGAAGTAATGAAGGAGATGAAGGAGACATTTTGATGAGGATTCGAAACAAATTCGGTGAACATATAGGCACTACATGGCCGATTCATGGTCTACAAATACAGCTGAGGCTGAAGAGCCATAACCTCCGTTCTTGTTGACTTGCATGGACAGCTATCTAAGAAAGCTTGTACGCAATGTGAACTCCCACATCACTCACTCCATGATTCTTTGCCGATTTAATTTATCTGACGTCTCATCAAACCTTAAAAACAAGTTCCATGAGCCATCCAGTTAAAATTGCCATTTTGTACATTGATGAGCATCCTGGCATCTAAATAGCCTCTGCTTCGCAGGAAATGTGGCAGTGTCAACATGACTTGAATGAAAGGCGTTCATCTCTAGACAATAGTAATTTCCCTCTTAGTGAAGCGATCAAACATTTCAACCTGAGTGGCGTCGTCCTGTGACGGGCCGAGAGAGAAGCGCCCACTTCCTATGCGTCGATAAACGCCGCCGTCCACTTCCTCGAGGAGCAGAATGCTAGGTCTCTTTCGCCCCGTAATCAGCACGCAACACTCACGCGACACGCCCAGGTCAAAGTCCATAGAAGCCATATCCGTAAAGACCCAGTCCTCGGACCCCAACCTGCCCCCTCTCCGAAACAAAGACGACTCCGGCTCCGGGGTATACCGCATGTTCGCAACGAAGCCGCGCACCGTCAAGCGCCCCTCTAACTTGGGGGCAGTCGGTTCGCCGGCGCCGACGCTGATATCGCAACTCAGGATGTCCAATTCAGAGTGCCCGAGGTCAAGCCTGCGGCTGAAAAGCACCGCCCCGTCGACGCTGGCCCAGCTCCAGCTCGGCGCGCGCGGCTCGGCGGGCCACGTCAGCGTCCGCGACGGGTCGTCGACCGGAGCCCAGAAGATGCCGCTCTCAAGGTCCCGCTCCCACAGCCCGGCGACGTACGCGCCCCCGACCCCGGCCTCCAGGAAGCGGCCCGCGACGCCGGCCAGCTTGCCGATGCCGTACGTCAGGCTCCGGCGGCTGGACTCCTCGACCGCGACGTACCAGTCCCCGACCGTCGGCGGGGCCGCCCCGCCCCGAAGGCCCGGCGCATCGGCGTGAAGCTCGACTGGACGTCGACGAAGCTGGCGTTGTCCTCCTGCGCCGTGGCCGCCCGGCACTCCCAGTACATCTGCCCGCAGCCCGCGGCCGAAGTGCAGCAGCATCGGCGAGAGCAGGCGCTCCTGGAGGCACCAGCCGCGCGTGTTCAGCACGCACCCGGTGATGCCGTCGTCCGAGTCCGACGGTGACGGCCGCTCGTCTGCCCGAGGGCCCGGGGGGGCGGAGAAAGCCGGCCGTGCTGCCGGGGGAGTCGAGCGCCGAGACGGTGACGGCGGCGCCGCTGTAGACGGCCGCCATGCGCATGGCCTCGGCCGCCCAGTCTGCGGCGGAGTCTTGGATGATACAGAGCGCGTCGATCCAGAGGTAACGCAGACCGAGTTCACGCGTCACGCGGATGGCGTCGAGGAAGTTTTGCGGGAGCTCGTGCATCGGTAGACGCTTCTGGTACTCGTCTAGATTGTTGGTCGTCATCTTGCAGGGGATGTTTCCGCCCCAGCAGTGTGTCAGCGCAACGTATCGCTCCTTTTCCCCCTTCGTGATCAGCAGTGACGCTGAAACTCCGAGGCCGGGGCGGACGTCGATGACTCTGGTTGGTAGGGCGCTCGCGAGGCTGGGGCACTCGGGATGATTCTCTATGCAGTCTTTTACCCAGAACCGGGCTGTGTCAAATGCCTCCTGAGACGAGGAGTTGTCCGAGATGGCGCGCTCAAACCCCCATTCGATCTCGTTGACAGCATCTTTGGGGGAATCTTCAGAAACGGCCTCCTTTAATGGGCGAATTCTGCTGACGTGGAGGATGTGCGACGGGAAGTCGTCCTCAAAAGATGCTGCCACGATGCGAGGCTTGAAAGCCCTCGGATATGTGTCACGGCCTGGGAACAAACCGAAGCATGAGACGCGAGATCGCTGCTCCAGAGTGAAGCCGTCCATGATCAAGCGACACAAGTCGCACAACTGAGAGCTAAGAGAGAGTTCCCCGGCGGTCTTGTGGCGGAAGCCGTACCCTAGTCTGTGAGCCTTTCCCGACTTCGTCTCGTCACTCCAACGATCGCCGGACGGATGCTTGTCTAGACACAGGTAATCCAGAAGCACGAGTTCCGTAGTGAACTCCTGACAGAGGTCACAAAGAGCATCCTGGTTACGCTGGGCCATGTTGGACATGACCGCGAAGAGGGTTGCATCTTAGTTTGCGTAGAGGAAAGTTGCAAGAGCCAGCGAAAACCCGCTTGACGAGGTTTCCTCATGATAATGCTGATTGGCGACCTGAAAGAGCATGGCGGGGCTCAGACGCATGAGTTGACACAGATGATTGGTAGGATATAGATGTCAGATCGTGTGACACGCCAACAGCTTTATTCCATATAAGTCCAGAACAGGTCTTAAGGCGGCGGTTGTGACTTGAGCAGTAACCGACGAGATAATGATAACAGAATGATAACAATAGGTTGAGATTTTCACGTTTCTATGAGCTTTGAGCAGAGTGTTCGCTTGCACCGACTATTCATGACTTGGCTAGGCCTAGAACCGCTTGGATCCAACATCGTTATCCGACCCGAATGTCTTCATACTGGGCCTTCTCTGACCAACTTCTTGCCACTGGTGTCTCTCTACATCGTTTCAAGCCTCAGCATCGCGCTTCATGGCGTCGGTGATCCAGGTGCCCAGCGACGCCGCTATCTCGTCGAGCTCCTCCTCGGACATGTCGTTCATCTTCAGGTACCTGTGGGGGCCGGGGGCGTTGCGGCCCTCCTCGAAGCCGGGGCGCGCGAGGAGCACGTACAGCCACTTCTTGACGTGGGGGGACTCGTCGATGGAGGACAGACCACTGTACTCTGTTCCGAGTGGGTAAGACACATACAGCGTCAGTAAAGTCCGGACAGAATTAGATATCAGGTTTTCTGCTCACTGTAGGCGCCAACCCAGGGCCAGATGGCAATGTCGGCAATGGTCACGCGGTCGCCGACGATGTAGCCCGATGGCTGCGCGGCCAGGTGGGTGTCCAGGACGCGGTAGAGACGGCGGGTCTCGTGGACGTAGCGGCCGAGGGCGTACGGAACCTTCTCGCCAGCGGACCCTGAGGAGCATGGCTCAGTAGGGGTTCTCGGATGTTTTACTTTCGGGGGAGAGGAAAGGCGGGACGGTCATGGGATCACCTACTGGCGAAGTGGTTTGCTTGTCCCTGCATGGGACCGAGGCCAGCCATCTGCCACGTCAACTAGAGAGATTCCACGTTCTCGTCAGCTAAGGATAGACGGAACGGAACATTATCTGCAGGGGGGCAGAATTGCGTAAGAGGTTGTGCTGTGCAACCGTCACCCGTGACAACATACCCATGAAACCGTCTCCCAATACTGGGCAGAGTCGTGGGGGTACGAGACCTTGTGGTCCTCGTCGTAACGCGCGACGAGGTACTCCAGGATGGCGCCGCTCTCGAAGACGCGCATCTCTTTGCCGGATGCGTCGACGTCGGTCAGGGCCGGGATGCGGCCGTTGGGGTTGATTTCGAGGAACCAGGGCTCCTTGTTCTCCTGGGCGACGATGTTGATCGGGACGAGCTTGCGAGGTGCGTTAGAGATGTCATGTGCTCAGCTCCATCTTCGCTGCCTCGAGCGCCCGGGGGAGGGGTGGTGGTGCTCCTACTTTGTACTCCAAACCCAGCTCCGCCAGCAGGATGGTAGGCTTGAGGCCGTTGGGGGTGCCCTCGGTGTAAAGAGTGATGTTGGTCTTGATACCCATTCTAAACGCCGGTTACGTGTCGAAAATCAAGAAAGTCTGGAGTGTGATAGAGTAGGTAAGACAGGTTGGCTTCGTCTGGAAGTGCCGAAGATGATTGATTGTGTTTACTAGGAAGATATTTTCGTTAGACGAGAAGAAAATGTCTTGTTTTATACTGCTTTACAGTCATTTAGAGGGACTGGTTCCGTCTTGTGTGATGTATACAGCGTCCGCGGAAGCTTAGAAATGCCCAGTTCCGAACATTTCGAATTGTCATTCACGGAACCTCCTCACGTCAGATGCCTCAATTGCAGTTCCGCGGAACCCTTTTGGCGTAGAAGTTTTTATCGTGCGCCCAGGTAGCTGACTAAAGTCTTGAAACTCCTGTCACGTAAACTGTTTCTTTTGGGAGGAACCATCTGTATCGCATACTTGACCAAAAGACATGGTTCTCATAGGCTTGCCTCTATCTACGTCTCGTGTTATTTGGAAAGGACAGGTGACATGTACTTCAGCTGATTACTAGCTACACATTCATTTGTATATGAAGAACGATCCTCATACCACGAGCCCGGCCGTCAGCAGCATGACATGCCAGCCAAGCTCCCCATGCATCTCCAGCACCTTGGCGACGAGCGCGGACTGCACCTGCTCATTATACCGGCCAAGCATGTCAGCAGTCTCGGCCATGAGCCGCTCGTCAGCCAGCCTGTCGCCGTTGTCTCCTCCGAAGCTCAGAAACGAATGAACGGAAAGGCAGATGAGCGCCGACGTGAAAGGGCACAGCTGGACATTCACAAACTCGGGACTCTTGTCGCGGACGCTCCGGAAGAGCCGCATGAAGTCGCGGCACTCGCCCACGAACCCGTCCCACCCCCGCGGCAGGGCCGGCGCCGACGAGGCAGAAGACATCGTCTCGCCGTCCGTGCCGCGAGCATACGACAGGACCTTCTCGATCCACTGGACCTCCATCGAGTTGACGCGGCACAGCTGCCCGAGGCACACCGTGATCAGGGAGTGCATGTAGCACATGGCGGCCGGCAGGTTCGGGACGCTGCTGTTGTTGTCGGCGGCTTGGGAAATTAGGGCGTCGACGCCGAGGGCCGCCGGCAGCCGGGCCTTCCACTCCCGGATGGAGAGCTCGATGCGCCGGGCGAGCCTGGCCGACTCTTCGGCGTCCGCGTAGCGCGCCCGAACGGAGAAGGCGCAGTCGTACACGCGTTCTTGGATCCGCGCGAGCTCGATGCGGGCGCGGAACAAGTTGAACCTCGTCGTGGCGTGCTCCCCGGATGCATCATCTCCAGCAAGATGGACGAATCCAGCGTCGTCAGCACCACCCACGCCCGCCAGCTCGTCCTCAAACGGCGGCAGATCGAGTTCCATGTCCGCGCCGTGCTGCACGGGCGCCTGCCTCGTCCGCGCGGCGACGTCCCGGTCCAGCACGTACGCGACCCAGAAGACCAGCCTGCGCTGCGCGGCCTCGTCCGGCGCGAGCCCCTCGTACGCGTCCCGGCGGTGCATGCCCATGGCCTGCGCGAGCCTCACGGCGGTGGCCACGAAGACAACGGGCGGGCGGACGTCGCCGCCCGCCCCGGCGCCCGTGAAGAGCACGCCCAGGCCGAGGAGGACCTGCACGGTCTGCAGGTCCGGGGCCCCCGCGAGGAGGTCGGTGAGGACGGACTGGGCGTTCCGGAGGCACTCGGCGACGTCGACCGCCGGGCTCGGGCGGCCGTGGTGCTGGGCCAGGGCCAGGGCGACGTTGATGGCGGCCCAGGACGAGGGATGCCTTGCGTCATCTGGGTGGCGGTACCAGTCGTCCACGGTTCGGTGCAGAGAGGAGGGGTGGAAGAGGGGCAGTATGGTGTTGAAGGTCGACAGGTAGACGTCGATGGCGTGGCGGACGACGGCTTCCGATGGGAGGGGCATGCGCCGCCGACTACGACTGGTGATGCTGGGTGTCGGTGACAACAGGCGGCTGGACGGATTGGGCAGATTCGAGCCTTGTTCATCGCGGGGCTCTTCATCGACCTGTACTGCTTGTTGCTGCTGCTGCTGCTGGTTGCTATGTGCGGGCGCCAGGAGCTTCGTCCTCTTCTTCTTCTTCTTCCGCCGGCTCGCTGCCTTGTGCGTGCAATCGCTGGAATACACCTGGCAGTTCGAGCATCGCGGCTGCTTGGAATCGCACTTGATTCTCTTGCGGTAGCAGAGATCACAGGCCTGTGCCGGGATACCGTAAGCAGACATGTCTGAGCAAGCGATAATACCTACCCAGCACGGGGTTCTTTCGGGCTTTACCTTGCGGATACTCCTCTCCATTGCGTTGATCACTCGAAACTGCGTGCGCCAAATGCTGCTGTTCGCTTGGAAGCATTCAACGACAAGGTTGGCAGGCCGAGAGGAAGATGTCGAAGGGCGAACTCGTTACGTCTGTCTGCCTCCAGGTTCCGCGGAACCGGCGCTTGGAAACCAGCAGCGCGTGGAGAACTACCGATTGGTTTTAGTGCTCACTGGTCAGTAATAAGGCTTATTCTGACCAACCAATCGCCATAACTGATCGGCTCCGAACGATCGATGCCGCTGCAATGAACACACGAACGGAGTTTGCAGACTCCCGTTGCTGTGGGGTGAAAGTTAGATTATGAGATGGCCGACAACGTTGGAGGGATGAGCCAGGTACTCCATTTCGCAGTGAGAACTGCTTAATCTGCATGAACTTTGTTTCCGGCCAAGTCGTGATGAACCGTTGTGCTGACCTGGCAGAATCCCATCCCAAGACCCTCGCCCAAACCTGCTGCAGATGGCTAGCATTCATGTCCATATTTTGAGGTGAGCTTGTCCAAGGCACCGGGCGAATGGTTTAGTGGTATAATACTCGCTTAGCATGTGAGTGGTCCAGGGTTCGATTCCCTGTTCGTCCAGTACTCTTTTGCTCTTTTGCCTCGTTTTTTGCGTGGAATTGCCAAGGGTAGGTAGTCAGAAGAGTGTAAAAAAGTGTTGGCATGCATCTTTTTCTATCTTGCGTGGATGATGCGAGCACATTTTGCACCAGCTGAGGGTCTGCCGATGTTGAATGATGAACCAACAAACCACCCAACAACAAGACGTGGAAATTGTCGATCACAGCCCACCTGTCCGACCCGACGTTTTGGCGATCGGAAACAGCAGTTAAAGTAAGACATGGCTGTGGCAGTAGGACTGTCACAGTCGCACGGGAAACAGGAGGATCAACAATACGGGTAAAATACAGCATCTGGGCCAGACTTGTCGTTTTTTTGAGGTGTTTTGGTTTTGCGCAGCAAATCACTGATTTCTCCGTCGCCCGCTCCCCACATATCCGGACAGGTCCCGCGGTCGCCTTCCGGCGTGGCCTCCCGTCATCGAATTGGGGACCAGCGCGCACTGCCCCTCGAGCGAAACGCTCGGGTGTTCCGACGCAAGCCGCGGACGACGATGGCGACGACGTGGGTGGGACAAAAATTAGAAGCGTTGCGCGGATATCGACATGGGAGTAACGCAGAAGCCCTGTTTGATGGGTGCATGGGTCAGCGGCCCCTATTCACCCACTTGGAGCATCTCGCCCCTCCAGCTGAGAAGGAGAGAATGACGCTACCGAACAAGCTTAGACGTCGAATAAGCTTGTGTACGTCAAGGTGGGCGCTAATAGCACTTACGTCTTAAGTCAATATGACGAGCTTTTCAGTCAGTGCCTGAACGCCAAGGAGAGTGGGGGTAAGCCGATGCACCATATCGCGGCCTCATGGTCCGTAGAGATGGACTTCTGAGCCAGAATTAGAGTCCAGCATCGATCCGACGGCTTGGGTCCTTCATGCGCGGTTTTGGGTTCGCGGTCGAAAAGGAGGTTGAGCAAGCCAGCTATACCAGAGCTCGCAGGCTGAGATGGTTCGGCTCGTTGCTAGGGCAAGTCAACCGGCTTCAAATCGGCCCAGGTGAGTCTCCTTCCGCAGCCTCCGGTCTCTCCCGCCAGCGTCAAAGATCGATTGCCGCTGCTCTGGTCCCTGGGTCGTGGGCGCTGGAGGGAAAGTGGGAGCGAGGCAGAGGTCGTGGGGCCGGCTATTGTTACCCTGGGAGGACACGCGTTGCGCTGGTCGACCGACGCCGTAGTCGAATCCTGTGACAGCAAGATGAGATTCACTTGGGATGCCGACCCGCTGGAGGCAGAAGAAACGCGCGACTGGGTCGAATTGCGGGCCGCTTCATGACACTGCTCGGACTGCCAAGAATCGTAGACAGGACTCTGAAGTTCTGGAACGCGCGTCATCGTGAGGGCTGTCGGACATGAGCCACTACTTGGGGATCGGTGGATGGCGATGTAGAGAAAGAGCGGCGCCTCCTAGACAATTTCCCCGAAAGAGGGACGGGCCCGTCGACGGCGTCAAGTGCGACAGGGACAGTCCCGGGCTGCTCCATGGCCTGTCAGTGTCACTTCACATTGTCAGGGAGCGGAGGTCGAGGAGATGGTGGATAGGAGCCGTGTGGGGGGATTTTCTTGATGTGCCTGCGAAGAGAATACCTAGGTGCTTGTCTTATGTAAGGCGGTACACTGTCATGTACATCACTCGCTACCTACTGAAGGTACCTAGATACCTACGTTATATGCCTACTAACTTATATCGACAAAGCCTTACATCGACGACACATCAGAGCCAAGGCGCGGATTTAGGGGAAGACAAGGAAACAGCAATGCGACGGTATGAGGAAGGCACTCACAGCGTATCCGTACCTTCTCAATCTTGGTGCGTGTCAAAGACGTGGAAGGAACGCCAAGCCCCCAAACACCCCCACCTTCCCGTAGAAGCAGAAAAAGAACAACAGCGGGCCAAAGATCAGGTACGGGCCCATGTACCGAACCATACGTGACGGCATAACGCGCTACCATTGGCTTCTACTGCTTTTCCCCCCCACATGGGCATTACCGGCTGTGGGAGCTGAGGCTGCTTTCCCCACAGGCCCTTGCATCTTTCCCACTTCACCTCTCGTCAACCTCACCTCACCTGTGCTGTCTTCCACCTATCCTTCGACGGACTACCTCCCCGGCATGCAAGCCCCCCCAAGAGAGTTCGACTCAACTGATCCTCACTATTACGCAATATGGACCGTCGAACGTTCTCAGACACCACGACCTTGTGTGGTGGTCCCCAGGACACATCTTCCCCTACGCTACTCGACTGCCGTTACGATCTGCCCGATCCCTCAGCGGACTGCATGAATGATCTCTGGTGATGCCCGAGACCTGCTGCAAGTCTGTCGTCTTGGCATCTCGACTCCCACTTACGGTCCGGTCAGAACAATTGACGCTCCTCTTCACGCTACCTATATGCTACCTATAGCCAAGGCCTGAACTTGGGATGGCGTCAAGTCATCCCAAGACGACATCTTAGCGTGTTTTGGCCTCATGGAGTCTAGCCGCCGCTAGTGCGACGATGCCTTCCAAGGACTCAACAACACCACCCTGGAAACTGTTTTTTTTTCTTCTTTTCTCGCCGCCATTCAATTGGCCCACGGGTTCCCGACGGCTGTGAATCACTGTTCAAACCACCGCAGAGACGTCCCGCCCAATAACCCCGGTCTGCGGGTATTATTCTGTTTGCTCATGGGATGGGTGGCATGCAGGGGCCCAAGACGTCGCTCCTCCTGCATGGGCCTCGCGGAGAGGACGCGAACGATGCTCCACAACCAGCCACAACCCATGGGGATGTCCTCGGTGCTGGGTGTCCCTTTTAGGATGCCATCGTGCCCGTGGCATGAAGCCTTCATCTCCCTCAGCTCTCAACTGATTTTGTCGTCGTCTTCCTGTGGAGATTTCCTTTCGGCTAGAGGCCATTCACATATTTGCCCTGGCGGTGTTATTCTTCTCCTGCCCTGGCGGCCTTATTGACCATTATTCTTAATTGTCCCGTCTGCTCTCACGCCCTATCTTCTAGAAGCCGAAGCACAACATTCAGTCTTGCAGATTCAAAATGGCCTTTTCAGAAAGATCATGCCCCGTTTCCGGGTCCGTGGAAGGAAGAGGAAGATGTCCAGCTGGAGCCGCCGCGTCCGGTAGGCAAAGCAGATCAAGCAGCCGGATGGGGCCCAGAGGATGCTCCTTCTCTGGCTTCTCCCAACCAGGCGACATCCATGCCGCATTTGATGCAAGTCAATGAGTTTTCGATGATTTGTTCACGCTGACAATCTCTCTAGATCCCTCGGGGAGTAGATGCCGAGGAGTGGCTCCGCATGAGGTGATACGAATTGAATATGCTGGTGTAGTTGGACTGTGCTGACTCTCTTCACAGGGAGCGAAAGTCCATCAACCAGATTCTGTACAACCAATACCCCACAGTACAAGAGATCGACTCTGTCAAGGACCAAGCCCAGATGGACGCTTTCAACGTCAACGAACAGGACATTCTAGCCGTCGCTCTCGGAGCGCCTGCAAGACAGGTGATGCTCAGGGCGGAAGAGATCGGTCCCCAGTCGGGCTGGAAAGACGGATACCTCAGCACAGAACACGGCTTCTGTCCGCCAGACTACGACGAAGCCGCCGGGGCTCTGGCGAGGTCCCCTGGTCGAGTGTGGTCTGATCTCTGCGAGCGAATGCCCGGATGCGTGTCTCGCGGCCGCGTGAGAGAATCGATTGCCGCAGCACCCGTCATTGAGGGCACAGAGGACGTTGTTCCCGACCAGGCGCTCTGGGCCGCATTGGTGGCTCTGGGCATGCTGTGCTCTATCTACCGGTTCGAACAGAAGTATGACGGTCACGATGGCGTGAATGCCACAACGAACCCGACGAAACTGAGGTTGAACTGCAAGATGGGCGACCACTTGGGGGAGGAGCTGGTCGGCATTCCCCTCAGCATCGCGCTCCCGTACTTCCAAGTGTCTCGCCGCATGGGCAGAACGCTTCCCCATCTTACGTTTGTCGATCAGTCTTCCTACAACCTCAAGATCAAGGATGCCACGTCGAGCTACCCGTATGTTGCCCGATTCGACAACATCGAACTCAGGTGGCCCATGTTTGGCGAGCGCGCCGAGGTAGCCTTCTTGAAGGGAGTTGCAGAGACATCTGGTCAGTACCACTCAAGTCAAATCACAATGATGTTTCTCAGCCGTTGTACTAACCAACTCGCAAAGCTTCCTTCCAGCATGGACCCGACGCAATTGCTGCTTGCCAAGAGCACGTGATGAATCGCAATGTCGAAGGCCTTCTTCACGAAATGATCCGACTGAAGGAAATCCTGGAACGCATGCCCAACGCTTTCCACTCGATATCTACAAATCCCAATGCCGGCGAGAACTATGTGCCCGTCCAACAATGGGTTCGCTGGGCCAAGTTTTCCGCCCCGCTGTCGAAACGATGCCCCGCTTCATCTGGATTGCAGTTCCCGCCGTACCTGGTGATGGATGCATTCTTGGGCAGGAAGAAGTGAGTGTTGCCGTTCCACGGTATTTTAGTGTTCGTGCTAATAATTTCTCCACTCAGGTACACCTCTTTCCTCGGTGCTGAGGGCGTCCACCTCCGAGCCTGGCTTCCTTCGAACCTGCGCGCCTTTATCGCTGCCATCGAATACCATTACCGAGTTCCCGAGTTCGTGCAGCAGTCTGGTGATCCCCGTCTGATGGGCGTTCTTGATGGCATTGTCGAGGCCTATACCGGCGAACGCGGCTTCATGGGAGTCCATCGCTACAAGGTTTTTGGAATTCTAGAAGTCGCGGCCAAGACCGGCCGCACCGAGACCAACGGCGCCTCGGGTGCCGCAGATGGCGAGCGGCCCTGGGAAGAGACCCATCGTCAGTTTTCCGAGGCCATGAAGGAGCGACTGGAGCCCTACCGTGGAGCGCTTCCGGTGGAGCCTCACCAAATGCGAGGCACATTCGAAGAGTGCCGTTACGTCACACGGGTTTTGAGCAGATCGTTTGTTGATTCCGACCCTACCCGATCCATCTCTATGGTGACGCTCGATATCCGCGAAACCGGAATCACGTTTGCCCCTGGAGATCGGTTGGCCGTGATGCCTTTGAACAGCTGGGAGGAATGCGCCAAGGTTGTTGCTGCCTTGGGTCTCGACGAGCACATCGACGCTCCGGTGGACGTTACCGGGACGTGGGCCCGTTTTGAGCTCCACCTCGGCTCCGTGCGGAGAACGGCGACGCCGAAGCTGACCGTGGGCGACATCCTCCGGCGCGGCCACTTGGCCCCCATCACCAAGGAAATGGCCCTGAAAATCCACGGCATGTTTCATGCATCCTCCAACACCGTCTTGCAGGTCCTGAGCACGGACGAATGGCCCGTCAGAGGCTCCTTGGGCGACCTGTTGCAGGATGCAGTCACCGATACGCCGCCCCAGATCTGGGACAGAGTCTTCAACCTCGACAACCTGTCGTGGCTGGCCGAGCTCATTCCTCTCGAAGTGCCGCGTACCTATTCGATCGCAAGTCACACCGAGGAGCTTCTCCCCGAGACTGTGGATCTTGCCGTGTCGCGATCGGAGTACAAGCTGTGTGCTACGTTCGCCAAGGGCAAGGACATCTCCCGTGCGGGTGTTTCCAGCGGTTTTCTCAACCCGCCCGTGGAAATGGGCGACATCGACTCTGACGACGAGATCCTGATTGGAGTCTCTCGGCCAGCTGCCTTCCAGCTTCCCCTCGACCCTATGGCGCCATGTGCCTTCTTCGCCGGAGGCAGTGGTATTGCCCCCTTCCGCAGTTTCTGGCAGGCGCGTCTAGCTCAGAGTGGTCTATCCGGAGGCAAGAACTTCTTGTACCTCGGCGTTCAGTCGCGCGAGAAGTTCTGCTTCGAGGACGAACTGCGGCAATATGTGAACGCAGAGTTTATGGAGGTCCATGTCGCGTTTTCCAGAGACTCTCGCGGCTTGGCGTACGATGGTCGCGATCTCGTAGAGAAGCACATTCCGCCTCGTTACATCGACACGTTGATCGTCGAGCAAGGGGCTGCGATCTGCGACCTCGTGATGTCCAAGAAGCAGGGAGGCTTGGGCGGCTACCTATACGTTTGCGGCTCCGTGGCGGTGTTTGATTCCGTGATGAACGGTATCCGAAAGGCGATTTACACCTATCGGACAGCCACAGAGAGCAGCGTCGATATCATTGTCAACAAGGCTTTTGCCGAAAGACGCTTCATGCTCGATGTTTTTATGACGCCCAAGCCACTACCTTGCACTTTACCAACGATTCCTCTGTCGCAATTGGCACTACATACCGGCCACCGCCCTGGATCGCGCATGTGGATTGGAGTTCACGGGAGTGTCTACGATGTCACCGACTTTTGTCCCATGCATCCCGGAGGAACCCTTATTATCAAATCCAATGCTGGTGTTGATTGCAGCAAGTCTTTTGACAACCTCGCACACACCAACAATCCCGAGGTTTCAAGTCTTTTGACCAAGTACTTTGTTGGCCACTTGACCCCGAAGCCGGACTATGGCAGCGACGAGATTTCTGCCCTTCATGACCTGTGGTCGGCGTACCTCCGGACTACGGTCGAGACGTTAGTTGCGCACCAATTCGAGATGTACGAGATCATGGGCGCGTCTCTCGAGACGTCCTCGTCCCACGATCCCGCCGGCAGCAACAACATCTGGCTCCGTGAGAGCTTGCCCAATATTATTGCCGTCCGCACGTTCTACAGCTACCAGTCGCGCCTCCTCCAGGGCGGCTTCGCGGCGCTCTTCGGTCCGAAGCTGCAAGAGCTCGTTCTGAAGCTCTCGTTCGGCGTGGCGAGCGCCAACGGCCCGTCGGCCGATACGAGACTGCCGGATGTTCTTGGCACCGTGGCCCGGGCCAAGACCAGCGGCGACGCGGCAACTTGTACCAGAGAGGTCGCCCTCGTGGGACAATTCGTGTGCGATGACGACGCGTCTCTCCGTTTCCAAGAGCGCGGCGTCTTCGCCTACGCGGCCCGCAGCGTCGAGCTCGACATTGCCCTGCTCGAGGACCTGCGTCAAGAAGCCTGCAACGGCATGGACGCGTTCGACAGCATCGCCAACTCCGTCAAGGACTCCTCCGACCCCGACGTGGAGAACGCCCGTCTCACCGCACTCTCGACGTTCTTGCTCCAGGTCCTCGAACGCATGGCGCGTCATCTCGAGGTCTTTTACACCCAGCTCTCGCGGTGCTCCGTCTACCAGCCGCAGCTCGAGAAAAACCCGGCCCGCACCCGATGGGCCCTCGTCCGTCGCCGTATCCGCGATGGAAGCCTGTTTGTCCTGGCCACGAAGGCGGAGCTCTCGTCCAACCTGCTCGAGCAGCAGCCGCAGCAGCCCTACTACATGTCGCGCGCGAACCCGAACCAGAACATCGACTTTGACCGCGTCATGGCGCAGGTGCAAGCGAGCCTGCGGGCCAACCAGCAGGACGTTTTGCCCGCGACAAACTCGTTGAGCCCGCAGCCTCTGACCCTCAACGCCGTGCACCAGGCCCGAGGACGCAGCACGGGTGACGTCAGCGCGGTCGCGAGCCGCGAGAACGCGTTCGCCCTCAGGTCCATGAACAGTTTCGTCGAGAAGAACAGTCGTACGATCCGCCGGCTGAGCAAGATGCCACCCGGTGGCCCTGCCCCGACCTTTGAGGAACTTCAGCGGGCCGCACTGATGGACATGTCGCAGGGCGGCGGGCCGCTGTCGCCGCCGGAGATGGCCGGCGACCCCCACGCGGAGCAGATGCTCAGGGTGGCGAAGAACGGCGGCAGGATCCTGCCCACGCCGCCGTCGAGCCGCGGCTCCAGCCGATCTCCCACGAGATTCGGCCACCTCGGGAAGCCTACGGCCGAGATGCTCCTCTCCAAGCTCAACCGCCCGCGTGGGGCGTCGCTCAGCCGGGGCGCGTCCTCGGGCGCCAGCTCGCCCGCGCCGTACCCGGTGATCGGGACGTCCCACGCCCCTGGGCCCGTCGACGCGCAGGCCGCGCTAAGCTCGATGATGAGCCGCCTGAACACGCGGCCGAGGAGCAGCTCCGCAGTCAGGGTGCCGGCTAATAATAGCAGCGCCCACCAGGCGAGCGGCCTCGCCCGAACGCGATCGCTGATGAGTATGGGCAGTAGCGGCGGCAGGGGACACCACGCGCCGCGGGAGTCGACGAGCTCCCTGCGCGCGCTGAAGCTGCGCAGCGTGATGGAGCAGGCCGAGGAGAAGGTCGCTCCCACGTTTTGACGTTTCGGGTGATGTGGGCGGGTTCCCAGGTGTTTTGTCTTGGGAAGGCCCGAGGATGAACGAGAGGTCCGCGTCGGTGACCGACGACGGGATGAACCTCCTAACGGAGTCCCGGGCGTCGGCGGACTTGGCGGCGTCCGTGCCTCGGGCGTGCTGAGGCTCGGCGAGGGATGGCCATGATTCGTTTTGTTTTGGGTTTCGGTAGCTGCCTGGAGCACATGGGATTCTGTTTTCCCCCGTAGAAAAGATACAACAGGAAGATTTGTACGGCGTCCGAATAAAAAAACTTGGGTTTTGGAAAGTCTCCGTCTGGGCGGTGCACGATGCGGCTGGTTCCGGGGGCCGGCGGTCGGACGTGCTGCGATTGCGTGATTTGCATGTGATGTTCTCGCAAGGTATGGCGACGAACACGCAATACGAGCGGGCTCGGGCGATTTCTCGAGGCCCGCTGCCTAGGTGGGAGATGTTCTGCTCGGAGCGAGTTGAGGCTATCACCATGATTTCGGTTTTACAGTTGTGACTTTGTGTGAAATTTGTCAATTCAAACGAGGAAAATGCCTAGACCCTTGAACGAGCTAATAATTCTAGATAATGAGACTGGGTTGTTTCTTCGACCTCTGATTTGTGTCCGCATGTGTGGTGGGATGGAAATCTCCCGTTTGGATAAAAAGAAAACGATCATGATAAAACAAAAAGGAAAATGATGGGGTAGTTTGGTTGGTATGACGTGACATGAGTTTGTTGTTACAATCTTTCTTCCAAAATAGATAGGATTTTCCCACCTCTTTTCTAGATCCAGACCCTCGGATTTTTATTTGTCCAACGCCTGTGATTGACACTATTCGAGAAAAGTTAGCGACTTGATAAAGAAAAGATGTGGAAGGGAAGAAGAAGAAGAGAAAGGACATACCATCTGGAAGTAAACGCCCCTCTCGGCGATCAGGCTGGCATGGTCCCCGCGCTCGACGACCTTGCCGTCGGCCATGACGAAGATGACGTCGGCGTTCTGCACGGTGGCGAGCCTATGCGCGACCATGATCATCGTCCGCTGTCCTTTGGTCGCGTCGAAGACGGCCTGCACGGCGCGCTCCGTCTCGCTGTCGAGCGAGCTCGTGGCCTCGTCGAGGAGCAGCAGCGACGGCCTGCGGATGAGGGCGCGCGCGATGGAGACGCGCTGCTTCTGGCCGCCGGAGAGGGCGACGCCGGACTGGCCCACGGCGGTGTTGTACCCTTCGGGCAGGGAGGCGACGAAGTCGTGGATCCCCGCGTCGCGGGCGGCCGCGTGGAGGGCGTCGTCGGAGACGGAGGACTCGTTCTCGACGCCGAGGAGGATGTTGTCGCGTATGGTCCCCGTGAAGAGCGAGGGCTCCTGCGCGACGAGGGAGATGTTCTGCCTGTATTTCGAGAGCTCGAGCGTGGAGACGTCGTGGCCGTTGTAGAAGATGTCGCCCCCGTTGGGACGCAGCGCGTAGAACCGCTCGAGGAGGGAGATGATGGTCGTCTTGCCCGAGCCCGAGGGGCCGACGATGGCGGCGAACTGGCCGCGCTCGATGTGCAGGTCGAGCCCCTTGAGGACGGGCGTGGGGCGGGTGGGGTAGGAGAACCAGACGTCCTTGAAGTCGATCTCGACGCCCTTCTCGTAGTGCACCTCGTAGGGGACGACGTCGCTGACGCGCCCGGGAGGGGGGACGTCGTCGTCGTCCGTCTCGCGCATGGCGACGATGCGGTCCGCTGCCGTCTTTGCCTTGGCGATGTTGGGGCCGAAGGAGAGCCACTGGCCGGCGGACATGCCGCCCTGGACGACGGCGATGTAGACGACCACTCGGGGGTTTGTCAGTATCTATAAGGTGAGAGAGGGGGGGAGGTGGGACTTACTGTACTGGAAGGGGGTGTACTCGTGGTCGGACAGCAGACGCCCGCCGTACCAGAGCACGAAGGCCATGCAGAGCAGCGAGATGCTGTCGCTGAAGGCGAAGACCATGACGGACCACCTCGACTTGCGGAACGCGTCGTTGGTGTGGTCCCTCAGCAGGTCGTCGTACCTCCTGCAGATGCCGTCCTCCATCGTCAGGCTGGACACGGTGCGGATGGCACCAATACTCTCGGAGGCGAACTTGGCGCTCTCGGCGAACACCTCGTTGTTGGCCTCCTCGAACTTGGTCTCGTGGCGCACGCGGTAGAACATGGCGGCCACGATGATGGGCATGGACGTGCCGAGCGCGACGAGGGTGAGCTTCCAGCCGAAAACGAGCCCGACGACGACGCAGCCGACGACGTTGAAGAGCGAGATGAGCACGAAGGCCATGTTGGTGCCGAGGAGCTGCTGCAGCATGGTCGGGTCGGTGGCGAGGCGGGCCGTGAGGGCGCCGGCCGAGTTGCCCTCGCCGTCGAAGAAGGACGAGGGCTTGTGGAGGATGTTGCGGAAGTACTCCTTGCGGTAGACGCGGGTGATGCCCTGAGGATGTTAGCGAAGCCATGAGAAGAGGGGAGTTGTGACGATGGACTTACGAATCCGATGGTCGTGGTGGCCCAGCCGAGGAGGAAGTGGCTCACGCCCACGCCCGTGGCGAGGTAGACGAACATGATGCACCAGTGGTTGGCAATCACGCGCAGGAAGCTGCCCCAGTACGAAAACAGAGAGACGAGGACGGCGAACAGGTACGCCTGGACGGGGGTGCTGGCTCCGGCGCCGAGGGCGGCCACGGCGATGACGATGTACGTCTTCCACCGCTTCCGCTGCTCGCCGAGGAGCAGGCCGAAGTTGCCAAACGGCCGCCACGCGCGCCACCTTCCGACGAGGCTCGTGGGCTTGGTGATGACGCGCAGCGCGCCGGCCTCGCGGCGCTCGATGTCGTCGTCGTCCGACGCGCCGTCGCCGCGGTCCGCGACGAGACCCACCCCGGAGGCGCCGGCGTCGGTGCTGGGCCGCTTCTCCGTCATGGTCAGGTCGCCCTCGCTGCTGTTGCCGAAGGGGAGGTGCGGCTTGCGCAGCGACGAGGTGCTGTCGGGCTCCGGGCCGGGGCGGCGCCAGCTGAGGTCGCCGAAGAGCACGTCCTCGTCCTCGTCGTCGGCCCCCGCCGCGGCGCCGCCCATGTCGAGCTTCTGCGCCGTGGCGAGGGTGTGGTACGCGCCGCCGACCTCGGCCATGAGGCTCTGGTGGGTGCCCTGCTGGACGACCTGGCCCTTGCGGAGGAGGATGATGTTGTCGGCCTTCTTGATGGTGCCGAGGCGGTGGGCGATGACGACCGTGGTGCGGCCGCGGCAGGCGCGGTCGAGGGCGGCCTGGACGATCTGCTCGGAGCGCACGTCGATGGCGGAAGTGGCCTCGTCGAGGATGAGGATCTTGGGCTGCTTGACGATGGCGCGGGCGATGGCGAGGCGCTGGCGCTGGCCGCCGCTGAGCTTGATGCCGGCGTCGCCGACCTCGGTCTGGTAGCCCTCGGGGAGGCGGGTGATGAACTCGTCGGCGAAGGCGTCCTTGCAGGCCATCTCGATGAGCTTGGCCTTGACCGACTCGTCCTCGTGCTCCCACTCGGTGCCGATGAGGCCGTACTCGACGTTCTTGAAGATGGTGGTGTTGAAGAGCGCGTTGTCCTGCTGCACGAGGCCGATCTGGCTGCGCCACCACTGCGGGTCGATCTCGCTGAGGAGCCGCCCGCCGCAGCTGATGATGCCGTTGCGGAGCCAGAGGGTCATCTGGTTGGTCGTCAGGTCGCCGTTGAACTCGTACCACCGCTCCAGGATGCCGACGATGGTGCTCTTGCCGGAGCCCGAGGGGCCGACGATGGCGGTGACCTTGCCGGCGGGGAACTGCAGGCTGAGATTCTCCAGGATCTTGACGTCCGGGCGCTTGGGGTAGACGAAGTTGACGTTCTGGAAGACGATGTCGCCCTCGGCGGAGGCCTCGGGGGCCTTGAGCTTGCCGTACGTGGGCTTGGGCGCGTCGATGATGGTGTGGAAGATGCCGTTGGCGTCGGCGGCCTGGGACGCTGCCGACAGTGGGGCCGTGAGCTGGCCAATGGAGGAGGCCATCATCATGATGCAGAGGAGGACGCTGCGGGTGTCAGAGTGGCTTACATGCTAGGAGGTTTGCCGGGAGTGTGAACTTACACAATCAACGACGTCGGCGTTGTGAGGGCCATCATCGTGTACATCTGGAAGGCGTACCAGAAGGAGAGGGCGAATGTCCTGTGCAGTGTCAGTAACTCGTCATCTTACGTTGGCCACATCCGAATTGCTTACGCATAAATGGCAAAGAAGACTGTGCCGAGTTAGCTTCAACCCTCCACAGGATTACTTGGGATCAACTCACTCAGTCCCTGCTGGAACGCAACGAGCCAAGCCATGCCAGCACCGCGCCTCCTCGACTGGTCCGCCAGCGCGCCGTACTTCTCAATCATCTTGAACTCGGCGCCGCACGCGGCCAGCATCCTGATGGACCCGAAGGCCTCGGTCGACACGGAGGCGGCCTGGATGTCGAGGTCCTGGACGTCCTTGAGGCGCTTGACGATGGGCGGCGCGGTGAACATGTAGACGAACATGATGAAGACGAGCCCGGAGGCGGTGGTGAGGGTGAGCAGCCAGTTGTAGGCGAAGGCGATGGTGAAGCCGGCGATGACGACGGAGAGCGAGGAGAAGAAGTCGCCGACCTTCTCGGAGATGCCGAGCTGCAGGATGCTGGCGGTGATGGTGATGATGGCGGCCGTCGAGCCGGGGGCGAGCATGTCGAGGACCGAGATGGGCTGCTCGAAGAGGGCGCGGAGGTAGGCCAGGCGGATGGCGGCGGAGATGCGGATGCTCGTCATGCGGAAGCCGAGCTGCGGGCTTTTTGTTAGTAGGTTTTTGCAGATTGAGTGGCGGGATTCCTTACGTTGGAGAGGTATGTCATGAGAAGCCTGGCGATGAAGAGGTATACGATGTATAATCTGCGTGCATCAGTCGGTCGTCCTCGTAAAGCTTGCACCAAAAGTCAACTTACACGCCCTGGTTGACGGCCCTGGTGAACTGCTCTTGCGTCTCCTGCGTGCCTTGCTTGAAGAAGCCGGTAAACGTGCCGACGAGTTGTCCTGGATCCAGTAAGCATGACACTCCCAACACGCAGTGATTGTGCGGCGCATACCAAAAACAATGTTCATGATGGGCAGTGTCAGACCGGCGCCGATGGCACCTAATACCGACAAGGCGATGATGAGCTTGTCGTACCATGTGCCGTACGACAAGATTCTCTGCGAAAGCGCGTCAGTCCACAAGTTCGAACCACACGCGCACCTGCACAGAAAGACATACGATAAAATTGCGCAGCGCCGTGACGTTCTTGACGCTGAGCTTCCACCACGCCCTCTTGGGTTCCTCCGGAGGTGTTGCTGCTGCTGCTGCTGCTGCCGCGGCTGCTACTGCGGCGGCGTCGACGGGGGCGTCGGCGACACCAACGGCCGCTGCCGGGTCAGCCGCATCGGCGGCGCCGGCCGGCGTGGCCATGATGGCTTTCGGAGGGGTTAAATGTGGGGATTGCGAGGAGGTGTGTGGGGGTTTCTCTTTCCACGGGAAGCACTAGACCGGAGGAGAGATCCGATCGGGGGGGGCTAGTGTGGGGCGGGCGGGAGAAATATCCCGGTTGGATTTTTGAAGCGATCCGGCTAGCAGGCTATGTGGAGACTCCGGGCCATAAGAGAGTTGTGTGTGTGTGGGTGGAGAACACGGGGGGGGAAGAAAACAAGCACGACCAGAACCGGGATCGGCAAGCGGCAGGGGGGAAGAGGTAAAAAGGGTGAGAAGGGGGGGATGATGTTGGGGTTAAGTGTTAGAAGTGCCGAGTTTAGAATTTTCCTGTCGTTTTGGCAAGATGGACCGAGGAAAAAGAAGCTTAGTCTCCTTGCGGCCAGTTCGTGTGTCAGGAAGGGATTTGTCAAAAGTGTCGGTTGGCTGGTCTTCTTCGTCCGGGGGGGGGGTCGCTTGTTGTTTGCAAATATCGCGTTTGTTGTTCCGGAGGTGGTGACAGAGAGAGAAAGAAAGAGAAAAGGCCAGAAATACCCTTCTGCTTTCTTTCGAACCGAATACAACCAACACGCGAGATGCAATATCAGTTTCTACCAGACAAGAAGAAAACAAGAGGAAAGGGGAGGGAAGAAGGGAAAGAAACAAGAAGAACAGGCCAAGGGTTTGGGGAAAGGGCCAGAAGGGGGGAGGGAGGGGGGTTTGGTAGCGATGCAAAACGGGGTGACGGGGGAAAAGGACACTGCGAAGAAGGGAAAGATTCCCGAAGGCGAACGCGCGAGGAGTGGGAGAAACAATCACAGCGTTCAAACGTTGTCAGCAGCATGCAGCAGAGTTGTGCGGCTGTGTACCCGTCCTCGTCCTCTTGTCTGGCCGGGTCTGCTTCTGCTTCTAACTGCTGCTGCTGCTGCTTCTGTTACTGCCGCGCTGCTGCTTGCGCTGGTGGGGCTGGTGCATCGCCTGTTGCGAAACACAGGCGAAAAGAGAGACGCGATGAGACTTGGGGGGGGACGTATAGAGAGAGAAAAAAAAAAGACCTAGCGCCGAGAGAGTTGGTTTGGGGATTGTGAGGACAGAGAGGTTTTGGAGCACGATTTGGGATCGAGAGTGGGGGGGCGAGGTGGAGGATTTCGGTGCAAAGATGGGACGACGAGAAAGACACGCGCAGATGGTGAGGACTTTACTCACTTGGAGATCTTGGGCGGCGGGGAACGATTTGGTTCACGCGAGGCAACCGTGAGAGTCAATTTTTCCCAAGTAGACGAGACGGGACGAGGACACGGAAGAAGAAGGGGGTGTATGTGCGAGTCTGCGGAGCCGGCATGTGTGTAAGTCCAAGTTGGTGAGTTAATCTGCCCACGACGCGGTCCATCTCTCTTTCTCTTGTCTCTTGTCACTTTGTGGGTGTGGTAGCTACTTTTTCCGAGAAAAACATACGTAAAACCCCCGACTCCCAAGGGATTAACATTAAGGAACAACCGAGAAAGAGAGGGATCGCCGAAATGGGATCCCGTTGGTGTGTGTGTGTGGGGTTGTGTTGTGTGGCCAGAACCACATGGGAAAAAAGCACGACAGGCAACCTAGAAACACGACCGACGGAGGAGGCTGAGTAGGAGAGTACGAGGGGGCTCTCGGGTCGACTCGGTCTCGGTCTTGGAGGGGCCAACTCTGAAAGAAGAGGAGGGGGCAAGTGGAAACGATCGAGGAACGGACGTCGTTTCTTCTCTTCTTTTCTTTTTTGACCCGTGTGGCGTGTTTAAGAGATGAAACAGGGCATCAGATACAAGGACGTGTGCCGTACCTAATACCGCGTCGCTGCTGCGGATTGATAGGGGAAAAGTCAGCATGCGTTTCCTTTTTTCTTTCCCCCTTATTACCCGTTTGATCTCTTGGGTGTTCGCGCCAAGAGAAAGGAGAAGTCGCAGTTGATGTCGTATCTACTGCACCTGCCACATGAGCATGTAACGTCCTCCGCCTGCCTTGGCGACAAAGTCCCTGTTCCTGTTCCTGTTCCTGTTCCTGAAGTCCCCTTATCTTGGCTCTGCTCCATGCTGCGGGGGGGATGGGGGGCACCATCGTCTTGATTAGTCACGTAGGAGGCAGGCACAGATAGGCAAGTAGGTTACTGACGTATGATAAGCATGCTACGACTCCGTCAAAGTTGCCAAAGCGTGCCGGTCCTAACCCCGAATGGAAGTATTGCTATTTTCCGCACCCTCCAACACGCGAAGTGTGTGTGTAGAGTTGTACCTCTGTAGCTACGTATCTTTCTGTATGTCCGGGGGGCGTTCGGCCGGACCAGTCCATCTGGGATCGCCCGTGCGGGAAGGAATCACCTTACAACCCACCGGGTCGGCTTCCAGTAGGTTAGTGATCAGGTAGGTAGGTCTCTTTCTCGTCTGTCTGAGCAGAAAAAAAAAAGAAAAAAAAAAAAAAACGAAAGAAGGTCTGGGGCAAATCCAAGAGTACCAGGCATTTCCCATGCACCGCGAGCCTTCCCCTTCCTCTTGTCATTCGAGTCTCTCTCTCTCTCTCTCCCCCACACAAGATAAAACAAACCCCATAATCCATGCTCCATCGTGATCCATCCATCACCCATCACTCTCGTCAACCCATACCTACCCGTCCCCCCCCCAACCCAAAACAGCGACGATCCCACACCTAAAAAGGGAATTCCCTGAGAAAATACTACCCATTCGCGTTTGGGGTAGCAAGTCATGACAGGACCACAGACTCTCTCAGCCTGTCAGGAGTTCGCGGGAGCGAGCTACGAGGATCCGGGGGCCCGGGTTGCGCGAATGCGCGTCCGAGAGAAGAGCAGGGGCGATCCCGAGGATACATGTGAACAACAGCGATCCCCTCCCCCCAAGGAAAGATGGGCATGTGTTCATCGACACGGGCCCCCTTTCCCTACTCGTCGCCCGTCTAGGTGATTTGGCATCTTGATGCGCTTCACCTTGACACCTGACATGCCCCTCCCGCAATGCAAACCAGCCCTCCCGCCCGCTGGATGGCAGGTCATAGGGCGGAGAGAGACAGAGGAGGCGTGGCGTTTCTCTCAAGTCATGCATCAATGCGAGCCAACCATCGCACTCGCTGTTCGCAATATCTCATGCTTTAATGTGTCTTGTATGCCGCGGATGCGAACTCCTGTCAAACAACTATTTCAAAATGAAAACGCCTTCTAGATTTTTTATCAAGTCGTTTCTCGTTTTGAGTTGTCGCCTAAAACACAGAGTGCCCGCCAATGATGGTGGACCATGATTCCAAAAAAGACAACCCGCGAGACAAAAGAGACCACAGTAACCCAAATCAGACCCGACTCCCTCAGGATATGCGATGACCCAGCCAGACCGCCCCCCTCTAGAATGCTACCACGGCCGGAGTGACACTTTACCGGCCTCTCTGATCTAACTCTCTTCCCAAAGAAACAGAAACAAGACAAAATATGCACCCCGGTCAATCTAATTATCGGCGGATATTCCCCTGCCGGGATGGGCCCGTCGGCCTCCCGGTGACGCCACATATTCACATCAGACATCGTCAGGTTCGTCAGGACAGGCATCATCACAGAAGGCCTTCCTCCTTGAAGTCGGCCATTGCGTCGCGCACAATGTCGCCGAGCTCCTTGATCGTCTCCTTGTCACGCGGGAGGGTGTGGCCCTTGGCGTGGTCGAAGAGGTACGCCGTGTCAGGATCGCACATGTTGTAGAGCGCCATAGAACCGTCCACGTAAGGATCCAGGGATCCGACTAGACACGGAATCGTCAGCATCTTCTTACCCTTGAGGTGATCCAAATGTCGGGGCTGCGTCTCCGGCGCGGGCATACGCCGGCGGAGGACGTGGAGAATGGACTCACTGATGTGCAGGGTGCGGGCTTCGATCCTCTCGTCCGACTCGTCGGAGAGCACGAGAGCGTGGGTCTTGGGGTCGACCGGGGGCCACCCGGCGAAGAAGATGCCGTACTTGAACGCCGGCGTGTGTCCGGAACGCTTCTGGCGGCGCTGCTCGTGGAGCATGAACGTCGAGGCCACCGTGGCGCCCTCGGAGTAGCCGATGATGCCATCGAATGGCCCGCGCTTCTGGACAATCTCGCTGAGGTACTTGATGGCCCTGTCGGTGCTTTTGTGCGTCGTCGCGATGCCCTCCCTCATGAGCTCCCTCATAGTGTCCTCGGCCGTCTCGCACTGGGGGAAGTCGCGGATGCGGGCGAGAACGTCGTCGCTGTGGGTCTTCTCGACATCCTTATCGGGCTCAATGAAGCGGTAGTAGGGAGGTGCGCCGAAGTAGTCCTCGAAACCCGGGGGCGGCACGGCCTTGCAAGGTCCATGGATGAAGTGGAACTGAGCCGTGCCGTCTTCGGTCAGCTCCTTCAGAATGGGCGCTGGAAGAATGTGTTAGCTGGGCTAGGCGGAAAAGCTAGGGTGAAGCCGCTCGCGATGTGCGGGAGTGGCTTGTGGTGACAGGCTCACCGAGTTGCACTTGGAATTTCTAGTGTGCGTTAGTGATTTGAACAGTAGATGATGGGTATCTGTGTACTCACGTCCGAGCTGCCATAGGCACCAGGGAGACAGAGAAATCGCATCGTCATGGTGAAGGATGGTACTGGTTAGCGTGGGAACGGAACCGAGCTAGGGCTGTTTGTCCAATGACAGGCGGAACGAAGAGATGTCAACGAGATTTGGAAAGTGGACGCGAGGGTATTTGTGATCGTTGCGTCCCTGGTTGAGAAGAAGCCGGTTGATGTCGATGTGATGAATCAGCGAGGTGGAGAGGTTAGATTCGATGAGAATGATCCGGCCAAACAGGAGCGTTTTAATCACTTCGAATCTATCTGCCAGAACAGCCGTAGGATGATGCCCGGGCGTCTGGTGAACGGGCTACCGGCTCATGAGGCAATCATCAGCTCAGACAGGCAATGAGACGGCGCGCAGCTGTCGAGGCGGGACGATGATTAGACAGGAGGCGGCTGAGCTGACCGTCTCCCCCCCGAAGCTGCAACAGCAAGCAACTCAAATCAGGGGAAACCCGAGAGCGAAGAAGGAAATTGTGAAACTCTGTGTCTGCACCTCATCATGATTGCGGCAAGGTACATGATGTCCGTACCTTGCCGCCGGGTAGGAGGATGGGACCAGCATAGCACCAGAAACGGGACGGAGTAGGTTCGGTGCATCGGGTCGGATCTGATGCTGGGGTTGTTGTGAACCGCTGTGTGGTGTTGGTTGCATGCCGTTGCCGCCTCTGCTGCTGGCGTTCAGGGTGCGTGTAAAGAGCAGACTGCGTCCGCTACTTGCATATGTGTAGGTATGTAGTGTCTAGTGCCTGTGGCCGAGTTGGATAGTGAGTAAGGTGAGACCGGACATGTGGGCATCGGCCCATGAGACGGGCTTGGTAGGGTGGTCCGGCACTCTCCTCGAGGGAACTGGAGTCCTGGACGGGGATGCGTGGGCAGCTACAAACGAGCCGGGGGGCGAAACAAGCGCCGGGAGACGCCACGCCACATGGAAGCTCTCGAGGAACGTCTGCCGCTGGCTTCTCTGCAGAAAGGCGAGACACTCGGAAGTCAATATGCCAGGCGTCAAATCAAATGGCAGGGCCTGGCAGCTTGGTAGAGCCTGGGCATCTCGAGATCCGAACCCTCGGTCGACGGTGCGTTGCTGATGCACTGGTGCAACCAGCGGTGTTCTGACGGCCGCGATTGGGCTTGGGACTGGACTTCGGTCCGGCGTGCTGTCACCTTGTAAGCTTGAAACGGGATATGGAAGTGCCCGCGCGGGGGCGCAGCGGATGGGTGTGACGGCTTGGCTATCTGACTGGAAGAACGAGCGAGATGCATGTTGAGATGGTGGTGTGCGTGTCTCTGTGCTGCTGCGAGTCCTCTACGGATGTAACGGCCTATTGGTGGTCCGCCAGAATTGCGTCCGCAAGTATAAGCGGTGTGGGAACGTGCGCAGACATCTCGAAGTTGAGCGCAAGTGAAGACGAGTGAGATAGATTGGGCGATTGGGTGGCTGAGGTCGGGCGAGCGAGCGAACGAGCGTAGGCGCGTGTGTTTGCAGAGAAGAAACAATGTTTTGCCAGATGCGTGCGTTTCCTCGGAACGAGCGTTTGCTAACCTGCAGCAATCAAGACAGACGGAAGAGATGTGGTGTCTTAGCGTAAACAATCGAAGTGGCCAAAGTGATGTGATGTGACGTTGACGAGACCTTGTTGGAGGTCGTCAGGTACCGAAGTATTCGGGAATATCCCTACAGACTGCAACACTGTGGTCAGTCAGGTCCACCGTCCAGGGCAAGGCACACGGTTCAGTCTGGAGGAGGGGAGGGACGATGCAGGGACAAGGGCACACTGTGGCTGGCGCGTGTCAAATGAGGGCTTTGATGGTGCAACGGCACGGGAACAGCTGCGACGGGCGCGCTTGTGATTTGGAAGCTGCCAAAGCTTTCTGACAGAAGCAGTTTTAGAAACATACTCGATGCTGTGGGCTCCTTGGATACTTCCCACCGCCAGGGAGCCATTGGAATAGGTTCGTGTAGAGTTGATTCCGAAACTGACAACTTTGGACCGCTTGACTCGTCGGTTATCATGTCCATGTCAGGAAGGTCATGGAGAGGTTGCGTGTCGAACGTGGAGGTGGAGGTGGAGGTGGAGGATCGGTAGAGGATGTGAATGAGGCGATGTGGATGGCGATGGCGATATGCATCTCACCGTGGGAATGTCTTAACGGTGCGTCAGATAAGGAGGGGGGATGAGTATGGCCCCACTCTGATAAGCCCTGTGGTGAGGTGCTGCAGTGTGGTGCTTGTTGCTTGTTGTGGCAAGTGGGTGCACCTTCCTGCGGTGCGACACACCGGTGCAGCAGGGGGGGAAGGTGCCACTCACCTTACCTCAACTTCACTCCTTCCCTCGGTGAAGGCAAGGTGAGCCTATTCGGGTCATCAATGCGACCATTCCTTTTTCGGTGGCCAGGTACCTTTGGTGCGTAATCCGTACCTTGGTGCGGTGCCTTAGTGCCTGCCGTACGATACACAGCAGGTGCGTTGGAGAAAATGTACCTGCAGACCCTGGTTCTTGCCCCTTCCAGGTCCCTCATCTACGGTATGCCGCGACCGAGAAGGAGGGGGGTGTGCTCACCTCAACGTTCCCCCAACTCCCCCCCCCCCCCCAGCTCTTCCACGACATACCTACACTATATCCGGATCGTTCCTAATGCAACCGTCACGCCGTGCCAGTTCTCCGGCATATCTCGCGGCGGATGTTGCGATTCGTTGTCCTGGCTTGCCGGCCGCCAGATGAGGCAAGAACAGACGCAACGCCTCGACGCCTCGACGCCCTCCGGCGGCGGTTCTACGGTAGTACGGTACCTAGTCGGTGCTCTCGAAGCAAGACACAATCTTTTCCAAACAGTACAGCAAACGAGCGCCGAAGTCCAGACCAAAGGAATCCGACATCACAGTGAAGAGCGGACGAAGAAACAAGCACCGCCTCCCTGGCCGCTGCTCCTGGCTCCTGCAGGTAGCCAGTCCCGCTCTCCTGCAGAATCCGCCGTCCCACCTGCGGATTCTGTACAGACAGACTCAGATCCTGCAGATATTCCCTTCGGTCCACCACCACCAACACCGCACCGCCAGACTTCAGGTTACGCCAACAGTACAGCAGACTTGACCGGACGATGGAAGCCTGGATGGAGATTGAATTCAGCTCCAAATCTTGGCACAAACAGAGGACGAAGATGCAAATCTACCCACCTACCTAGCATGTCCATCAACCTGCACCGCTTGAAGTGGATGCTCCGCCCCATCATCTCGTCTACGGGCAGCGCTTCGTGGACGCAGGATTGCTTCTTTTCCTCGTCCTTGGGACTGGGTCGCCGACAACTGGGTTGCCACTGCCGCAGGATGGGCCAGACATCGGCCTCAAGTCCCCCAAATAGCTCATCGAGGTGCGTGGTGAGGCCAAGCCGCCTTACATAATCACCAAAACAGAGTTGAGCCACCACCCCGGCCCGCAAAACCGAACTGGCGCGCTCTGCCCCCTTCAATCACGAGCACCACGGGCAGCATCGGCGTCAGCACCAGAGAGCGCCAATACCAGCTACTATCACCCGACAACTGCCCGTTGCTCTGCTCTACGGCTGATACGGGCGTTGCGTTCAGGTACTGCACGCGCCGTTGCTAGAGTGTTGTATCGTCCGCGGACGCTGTTGCTCCACCTCTTGGCCCACTATTGCCCGTTGGGGAGCTGCATTGTGCCCTGTGTCCAGCGCTCACTCCACTGTTTTGGAAGCTCGGCGGGCACTAGCACCAACACCTCGACCCCCAGCGCACCACCGCAATCACCAAGGCGCGATCCACTCACTGCACCACTCGACCAGCCGCTCTCCTCCACCTCTTCCTCCGAACCACGCCACCGGGCCCCCGTCCGGGAGGTTCGAGGGTTCATTGCGCTGCCGTATCTTTGTCCGAGTAAAACGTCCGGCTTCTGCGACCTGCATCGAACCTGCATCTGCACGGCAGCCTGGCGGTAGCGGTAGCGGTAGCGGTAGCGGTAGCGGTAGCGGTAGCGGTAGCGGTAGCGGTACCGCTCAATCACAGACAGTCCAGCCGAGTCCAGCCTGCTTCCCCACGAGTCCCACGAGGGAAAGAGAGAGACAACCTGCCTCAGTGTAACCATGTCTTCATTTCGCCTCTCCGAATCGAGCAGACCGATTGGAGCTGGGCATAGTGGCCGTTGCAATTGAAGGAGCCGGTGGCATGCCGAGGCTCTCCCATCCCCCCCGTTGGAGCGATACCCTTAATACGCATTATCAGTTCATGGGATTTGCTTTTGGCCGGTTCAACAGTCCCGCAGACGAGAAGGGACCGCATGCTGTGCATGGCACACCCCGCAAGAATTGGAACATGGCGTTCCCTCCTGGGAGTCGTTATTCATGCCTCCCCTGCCTCTGGAGGATGGGGGAGGCGACGTCGTGGCGAGCAAGGTCTGCCGCTGCTCCGTTCCTCCGGGTCGACATGGGCAACCCGGCATCGGATGTGCCCTGGCACCTCTCCGTGGTCGCCCATGTCGACCACTGCTGATATGCGACCACAATGCACGTTCGGGATCTCCCTATGATCTACCTAACCGTCAAGCAAATCTAAATCACACAGGCTAGTCTGTGCGAAGAACTCCGGCCGACTTGGCGATCTGATCACCAACCAGTCCCTTCCATGTCAACCTACCCGCGACGGAGTGAGCACCATCGTGTCTCCATGCTGCTCCCACCCCGTTGATCAGCTAAAAAGCCTACATCTACTCTCTTCTGGCTCCTCGAGAGAAGATTCGTCGCACTCACTCATCTCATCCCCATCGAGGAGGCTTGGTACGTACTCAATATCAAATCGGTCTGCCCTCATCCAAGCCCTGAGATTTCACGTCTTAGAGCCCTCGCAGTCCGCCTTTCGTTTCTTCCCTCCTCCTCCTCCTCCTCCTCCACTTTCTCTTCCACGCATTGTACACTTATACTCTTTCTACCATCTTCTTTTCATTGTCATTACAAGGAACGCCTAGAGCGTCAACTTTCGCTGCATCATCCCTCGTTGATACGACGAATGCTCGCAGAATAGAGAACCACCCCCCCAAGTAGCGGCCTCCGCCATCTCTCGTCACCATGGCGCCCGGTGTCTTGTCCTACTCCTCCTCCGGGACATCGCCTTCGGCAAGTCCAGTCATGATGACTCCGATCGATCACTCCGATACCACCTCCGATGGCTTCACGAGCCTCTCTGTAGGCCCCCTCGACGGCGTTGGTCTCGGTGTGCACGGTCAACCCACAAACGGTCACTCCAACGGACATTCCAATGGCCACTCCAACGGCCACTCCAGCAGCGCCGCTTACACCAACCCTGTTGGCGGTAGCGATGCTGGCTTGAAGCAGATGCCCATTGCCATCGTCGGCATGGCTTGTCGGATGCCGGGCAGTGTCTCTAGCCCTGCCGAGTTCTGGGAGCTGTGCTCCCGAGCCAGAACCGGCTTCACTCCTGTGCCCAAGGAGCGCTTCAACCACGAGGCCTTCTACCACCCCAACCCGGGCAAGACTGGAGCTTACCACGCCTCTGGTGGTAACTTCTTGGATGTCGACCTGGCATCCTTCGACGCCCCCTTCTTCGGCCTCACCGAGAAGGAGGCCATCTCGATGGACCCCCAGCAGCGTCTGCTGCTTGAGTGCACATTCGAGGCGCTCGAGAACGCCGGAATCCCCAAGCACACGATCGTTGGGAAGGACGTTGGTGTTTTCGTCGGTGGCAGCTTCGCGGAGTACGAGAGCCACCTGTTCCGGGATAGCGACACGATACCCATGCACCAGGCGACAGGTACGAGGATGACCCTTGCACTCCAGACATGAACTCGCGCTAATATGACCCATCAGGTTGTGCCCATGCGATGCAGTCCAACAGACTGTCACACTTCTTCGACCTCAGGGGACCGAGTTTCACCGCCGACACAGCTTGCTCGGCCAGTTTGGTCGCCCTGCATCTGGCGTGCCAGAGTCTGCGCGCTGGCGAGTCCACCTCGGCCATTGTTGGTGGTTGCCATCTGAACATGCTGCCCGAGTTCTGGATCTCCTTCTCCTCGTGCAGGTAAGCAACTCTCGTCTGCGCATGGAAGATTCCCTGCATGGCGCATTGCTAATAATGTCCTACCCGCAGACTGCTTTCAGACACTGGTCGCTCAATTGCCTTTGACAACCGTGGAACCGGTTTCGGTCGCGGTGAGGGCTGCGGCATCATCGTCCTCAAGCCTCTTGACCAGGCTATCAGGGATAATGACTCCATCCGCGCTGTCATTCGCGGTACCGGCATCAACCAGGATGGCAAGACGCCAGGCATTACGATGCCAAGTGGCGCAGCACAGGGTACGCTTCACATCTGTATCCAGCCCTATGAAACCAAACGCTGACAAAAACTGCAGAGAAACTCATGAAGCAGGTCTACAGAAACGCAGGCCTTGACCCCCATGACACGGGTTATGTCGAGGCCCACGGTACCGGCACCAAGGTCGGTGACCCTATTGAGGCCACCGCTCTCCACAACGTCTTCGGCCACAACAGATCGGCCAAGGATCCCCTCTTTATCGGATCCGTGAAGTCAAACATCGGTCACTTGGAGGCCGCCTCCGGTATTGCCGGAGTCATCAAGGCTGCCTTGATGCTGGAGAGAGGCTTCCTTCTCCCCAACCACGACTTCAAGAAGCCCAACGAGAAGATCCCCTGGAAGGAGTGGAACATGAAGATCCCTGCCACCCAGAGGCCGTGGCCGAGGAGCAAGAAGTACATCAGCGTCAACAACTTCGGTTTCGGTGGCACCAACGCCCACATCGTTCTCGAGAAGGCGCCTTACACTGCTCCTAAGAAGGACAACAGCCTGCCGCCGCCCGAGGCTGGCAGAACGAAGGGTACCAAGAAGATCTTTGTCCTGTCTGCCAATGACAAAAACTCTGTGCAATCCGTCATGAAGAACCTGGTCGTCTACCTTGAGCAGAGGCCCGAGATCTTCCAGAGCGACCTTATGGACAACATGGCCTACACGCTTGGCTCGCGCCGATCCCTGCTGCCCGTCAGGGTTGCCATCCCTGCCGATGACTCTTTCGAGCTCATCGAGACTCTGAACAGTGGCAAGGTCATCCCCGGAAAGGAGAGTGAGCCGCTGAGAATCGGCTTTGTCTTCACCGGCCAGGGTGCCCAGTGGTGGGGCATGGGTCGTGAGCTCTACGATCACTACCCTGTTTACAAGGCTGCTATCGACAGAGCCGACGCCTGCTTGAGGAAGCTCGGAGCCGAGTGGTCTCTGAAGGAGGAGCTCAGCAAGGACGCCGAGACCTCCAAGGTGTCTGACGCCCACATCAGTCAGCCGGCCTGCAGTGCTGTTCAGCTTGCGCTGACGGACCTGCTCCGCACTTGGGGTATCCGCCCCGTCGCCGTTGCTGGTCACTCCAGTGGTGAGATTGGTGCCGCCTACGCTGCTGGCATCATTGGCTTCGACGCTGCCATGGCCGTTGCCTACCACCGTGGCAGACTCATCCCCATCCTCAAGAAGAGACACCCCGATCTCAAGGGTGCCATGATGGCCGTCGGCGGCACCAAGGAGGAGGTCCAGCCCATGATCGACGCCTTGAAGGAGCAGCAGGTCAGGATTGCCTGCTACAACAGTCCCTCCAGCTTGACCATCTCTGGTGACAGCGCCGCTCTTTCCGAGCTCGAGAAGAACCTTGAGGACAAGCAGATGTTCAACAGACGTCTGCAGGTCGAGACTGCCTACCACTCGCACCACATGAACCTCGTCGCCAAGGAGTACCGCGAGTCCATCTCCGAGCTTGCCCACCCCAAAACCACCGACGTGCGCTTCCACTCTTCCCTTTACGGCCACCAGATCGACGGCTTTGAGTGCCAGGCCCACTACTGGGTCAACAATCTGACGTGTGCCGTCCGCTTCTCTGAGGCTCTCGAGACCATGCTGGAGCCCGTAGGCGAGCACAAGCACGGTGTCAACATGATCATCGAGCTGGGCCCTCACTCCGCTCTTCAGGGTCCCATCAAGCAGATCCTCAAGCACGTTGGCGAGTCTGCGACCAAGATCCCGTACGCGGCTCCTCTTATCCGCAAGAAGGACGCTGTCGACTCTGCCATGGACCTGGCCTGCAACGTCATCACCAAGGGTGCCATCCTGAACATGGATGCGATCAACTTCCCCAAGAGGACGACCAAGCCGTATCTCTTGACTGATCTGCCTCGCTACGCCTGGAACTACCAGAACAAGTACTGGCAAGAGTCGCGCATGACCCAGATGCACAAGTACCGCAAGTCGCCCAGAAACGACTTGATCGGTCTTGAGGCTATCTACTCCAGCGACTTGGAGCCCACGTGGAGGAACATCGTCCACTTGGACGACCTCCCGTGGCTGCGCCACCACCAGATCCAGTCTCTGACCGTCTTCCCCATGGCCGGCTTCATCGCTATGGCGCTGGAAGCTTCCGCCCAGTGGGCCAAGCGCAAGGAGCTGTCCTTCGAGAAGTTCGAGCTGCGCGACATTTCCGTCATCAAGCCCTTGGCTCTGAATGACACCGACGTCGAGATGACCATCAACCTGCGTCCTCACCAGGAGACCAACCTGACCGCATCTGAGACCTGGAAGGAGTTCCGCATCTGCTCTTGGTCACAGGGCAGTGGCTGGACCGAGCACTGCGTTGGTCTCATCGCCCTCCATGGCACCGAGACCAACGAGGTTGACGGCAAGGAGCAGAAGCTTGCTGCTCGCCGCGGTGCTGAGGCCACCATCAAGGCCAGCGAGGGCCCCGAGTCTGTCGCCGTCAACGAGACGGAGATGTACGAGCGCCTCTCGGAGCTTGGCGTCGGCTACGGACCCTCTTTCCAGGGTATCAAGGACTGCAAGGCTTCCAACAAGTACTCGGTCGGAACCATTGCTGCTGCCGACATCGCTGCCGACATGCCCAACCACTATGTCACCAGCACTGTCCTCCACCCTACCTTCTTGGAGTCTCTGATTGAGATGTACTGGCCCATCCTTGGTGCCGGTCGCACCGACATCAACCAGGTCTATCTCCCGTCGTCGATCGCCAGGATGTGCATCTCCCGCGACATCACGACTCTCACCAAGGAGGCTGGCAACAGCCTGAAGGCCTACGCTAAGGCAGACTTCTCGGCCACCGAGGTTCGTCCCACCAAGGTCTCCATCTTCGCCGCCTCCGAGTCCAAGGATCTTGTTATTGAGATCGACGATCTCACCGTCTCTCCCATCATCGACGGCGAGACCGAGCTCGCAAACAACCCGGCTCGTGAGCTTTGCTATAAGCTCGAGTGGGAGGGTATTGGTGATCTCAAGTCGCTCTCTGGCAGAGGCAAGAAGAACGCGTCCAGCGGTGTCAAGGTTGATGCTCCCTTGCCCGATGTTGACCTCGCCATCATTCACGGAGAGTCCAACTCCCAGCAGATGTTGGCCAATGGCCTTGCCATTGCCCTGGCCAGCTCTACCTCCAGACTCCCCGAGATGGGTGCCCTGCACGAGGTCAACACCGAGGGCAAGCTCTGCATCGTCCTCACCGAGATCGAGCAGCCCTTCCTCGCCAACCCCACCAAGGAGCAGTTCGCTGACGTCCGCAACATGCTTGCCGGTGTCCAGGGCTGCCTCTGGGTTGTTCGCGGTGCTTATGACAAGGCTACCTCGCCCGAGTCTAACATGATCATTGGTCTGAGCCGAACAGTCCGCTCCGAGACTGTGTTGCCGTTTGCCACTCTTGATCTTGACGACAACAAGCAGTTGGATGAGGATGATGCCTCCGCTGTCATCTACGAGATCTTCAAGCTTGCCTTCAACACGAACGCTTCGTCCACCAGCGAGTTCGAGTTCATGGAGCGCTCCGGCAAGTTCTTCACCCCTCGCATCGTGCACGACGAGGAGATGAACGAGCTTGTCCACCGTGAGACCAACCCCAGCGTTGTTGAGCTCCAGCCCTTCGGCAAGGACGACCGCTGCCTCAAGATGGAGTTCTCTACTCCCGGTGCTGTCGAGACTGTCCACTTCGTCGATGATGCTCTCGTCAACCAGCCTCTTGGCGACGATGAGGTCGAGTTCGAGGTCAAGGCTGTTGGTATGAACCTCCGTGACAGCATGCTTGCCAAGGGCCAGATTCCCGACGCCTCCAAGCACGCCCTCGGTGTTGAGGCTGCTGGTGTCGTCACCAGGGTCGGTTCTGCCGTTAAGTCTTACAAGGCTGGTGATCGCATCGCCGCTCTTACCATCACCCACGGCGCCTATGCCACCCGTACTCGCACCACCGCCGCCAGCGTCATGCCCATTCCTCCCAAGATGTCTTTCGTGGATGCTTCTACGCTGCCCTTGGCGTACTGCACGGCCTACTACAGTTTGGTTGAGCAGGCTCGCCTTCGTGAAGGCCAGCGTGTCCTTGTCCACTCCGCCGGCGAGGGTATCGGTCAGGCTTCGGTCTGCTTGTCCAAGATGATCGGTGCCGAGGTCTTCGTTACCGTGGGATCTGCTTCCAAAAAGAAGCTTCTGATGCAGCACTACAACATTCCCGAGGATCACATCTTCTACAGTCGCAACACCACTTGGAGGGCTGCCGTCCGCCGCGCCACCAACGACGAGGGTGTCGATGTCGTTCTCAACACTCTTCCTGGCGCTGACGCCCTCAGGGAGAGCTGGGCCTGCCTCAGCCGCTTCGGTTGCCTCGTGGACGTCAGGAGGAAGGATGGCTCTCGCGCCACCCGCCTTGACATGGGACAGTCTGACAGCAACGCCTCGTTCCTGAGCGTTGACATCTTTGGCCTTGCCGCTGAGAGGCCCAAGATCATGGAGAGACTCGTCACTGATGTCGCCAAGCTCCTTGCTGACGACGAGCTTCGCCCTATCGACCCTGCGACGGTCTTCGCCGTCTCCACCATGGAGACTGCCTTCAAGACGCTGCAGACCACTCAAGGCCCTGGCAAGCTGGTTGTTGTTCCCAGCCCCGACGATGTGGTCATGGCCACCCCCTCCAAGGCCAACCAGACTCTGCTGAAGGCCGATGCTACCTACCTTCTCATCGGAGGTACTGGAGGTCTCGGTCGCAGCATGTCCAGGTGGATGATCGCCCACGGCGCCAGGAACTTGGTTCTCCTGTCCCGAAGCGGCTCCGCCACCGGCAAGGTCAAGGAGCTCATCGACGAGGCTGCGGAGGAAGGCGCTCACATCGCCGTCCGCCCATGCAACGTCGCCGACAAGGCCAGCGTCGACGAGCTCTTCAACTCTGGTCTCAAGGGTCTGCCCCCTGTCCGCGGTGTCATCCACGGTGCCATGGTTCTACGCGTAAGTCTTCACCCCAAGTAATCTACTTTGCATCACACTGACACTTCGCAGGATGTTCTGTTCGAGAAGATGACCTACAACGACTACACGTCGGTCACTGAGTCCAAGGTCCAGGGTGCCTGGAACTTCCACCACGCCCTGCAAGAGCGCAACACCACCCTGGACTTCTTCGTCGCCATATCCTCTGCGGCCGGTGCCGTCGGTAACCGTGGACAGGCTGCTTACGCTGCCGCCAACTGCTTCCTCAACGCCTTCGTCCAGCACCGCCTCTCCCTTGGCCTTCCCGCCACCTCCCTCGATCTCACCGCCGTCTCCGACGCCGGCTACCTTGCCGACGGCCCTGCCGAGCGTGCTGCTGAGGTCGCCAAGAACCTGGGATCCGACACCATCTGCGAGGCCGAGGTCCTTGCCCTGCTCGGTGCTTCCATCGCCAACAAGACCTCCGTCTGCAACCACCACGTCATAACTGGTATGCGCATCACCCCCACCGTGCAGCCCTTCTGGACGCCCGATGCCAAGTTCAAGTCTCTCCGTCTGGCTGCCGAGGAGCTTGCCGCCGCCGAGGCTGGTGCCAACGGCGCTGTCTCCCTCAACGCCGCCCTCAAGGCGTCCCGCAGCGAGGAGGAGGCCATGGAGGTCGTCTGCCGTGGTCTCGTCGAGAAGATTGCCGGCGTTCTGATGATGGAGATGGAGGACCTCGACGTCACCCGCAGTCTGGCGCACTACCCGCTCGACTCCCTCGTCGCCATCGAGATCCGTAACTTCATCACGCGCGAGTTCGAGGCCAACATGCAGGTTCTGGAACTGCTGTCTTCTGGCAGCATCCAGACTCTGACTAAGGCCGTCTGCAAGAAGAGCAAGCTCTGCGTTGGATTCGATTGGAGCAAGTAGACAAAGACGGTTGCCTTTTGTTTTCCTTGCATTTGATTCCCAGCCAACAGCACCTTGTTTGTGCATGAAGAGACGAAGATTTCGAACAATAGTATTAGATTGTTTTCATTTACATGGACATGGAGGAAGGATGAGGGGAAGTGGGAAACATAATTAGGTGGGCGCATTGTACTTTCACGGGAAACATGACATGGTTCAACGGGACACAAGGGCGACCAGACCACAATGCTGGATCTCCTTATTATTTACTTATCTACATTTTATGTTATCAACATCTCTAGTCTGGATTTTCTTTCTTTGGTATGTATCTTACACGAGCTGCGGTTTGCGATCGGGAGGCGGAAGGGAAGAGACTGGACATTGGGAAAGATTGGAGGGGAGAAACGCGGACAAGGGAAGAGTTTCTCTCGGGGCATTTGGGAGTTTTCGTGTCATACTTTTTGAAGTGTCTCAGGTTCCGCGTTGCTTAGATCTTGAAGGCAGACTTTCCTTAGGTAGTAAGACATGGGATTATTATACCACAACTCGTTCCCTCTCCTGACGTCGTAAAGTGAAGCAATCCTTGGTCGTTACCCTACCTTGTGTCTCTGTAAGCCATGGTTAGTGTTTTTGTGGATGAGACTGATGTTGACGTGGTCAGGGTGTATCTATCTTCTTTTAAGTTAATTTCGACGACCAATAATCAGGTAGTGGACATCACTTTACCTACTGAAATTGTATACCTCTCTCTCTGTGTGTGTCCCTTTGGCAAGCCAGTTCATCTCGTAACTTTAGGTTTAGCCGAATGCCCATGAAGGGGCAAGTCACAGAAGCCACGTTTGCTGCCCGGGATCGTGTCGTCTTGTCACACCAACGGCTTATATTTGATGCGATAAACCTGCAGAGACGCTTTAGACTTGTGTGACCAATGTGGTCTTGGCCGGTGACACCCAATCGCCAAAGGCCTCGCACTCGCACTCAATATTCAAATACGAAATAAGAAACAAAGTTGCTCGCTATTTAACATCTCGCTTGTGTACCAAAACACCAACTCGCTTGCTGATAAGAGAAACATTAAGGACAAAAAGGGGAGAACCCCCAACATCTCCCCACATCTCCTCCATACCTACGCCGTGGGACTCACTGAGCATACGCCATGATCGGCGGCTCGCCCCTGACCTTGTCCTTGTACATCAGCACATTCTTCCCGGCGTCCACGAGGACGCCCTCCGTCGCCGAGATCTCAGCCTGGTCCAGCTTCCCCGCCGCCGGGTCCGCGCACACTCTCTTGTCGATGCGCTCGAGCTTGCCAGGCCCCTCGTGCGTCATGGCGTCGCGCAGGAGGGCGAAGGCGAGCGAGTTGTAGAGCATGCCCTCGTGGGTGACCTCGCCGCCCGCCACGGTCCCGGGGCACGCCTTCTGGACCTCGACGTTGGTCGCCGCGACGCCGTTGGCCTCCCCCATGATGGCCGAGGCGATCGGCCCGGACTGCGGCTGGACGATCTCGTCCGTCGCGCTGAAGAGGGACGTCGTTGGGACTAGCATCAATCCAAGTCAGTATGCATCTCATCTTGCCGAAGGCCATCGTGGCTCACCATACGCGCTGTCACCGCCATTGGCGCGCAGCGTCCGAACGAACTGCGAGTCGTAGCCCTGCTGGTACACGCTCGGCGTGCACCCGACCAGCGCCGCCCCCATCGTCGTCCCGCACACTACAAACGCCTCCTTCGTCCCGTGGAAGTCTGGGCTCATCGCCACGAGGTCCGTCACGGCCTCCCGCGTGCTGGGCCAGTACTTCAGCGCCCACTGGGTATTAAGATTCCCCTGGCTCCACGCCACGACGGCGGCCTTGCGGCCCGTCATGCTCTGCACGTAGTTCATCGCGTACGCGACGTACTCGGCGTTGACCTGCGCGTCGCCGAGCGAGGCGTCCGGGACGTTCACCCACAGCGGGTCGGCGAAGTCGGACCTGGCGAGCAGCGGCGCCAGGTTGGCGCGGTACGTCGTGCCGGCCATGACGGCCGTCCCTGGGACCAGGATGACGGGCTGCTTGCCCGAGGAGGCGGAGAAGGTCGGGGGGAAGTAGATCTTGCTGCGCAGCTCCTGCTCCGAGAGCGAGTAGGGCGCGTCCTGGGCGGATCGCTTCGGGTAGATCTGGGTCTTGGGCGCTGGGTTGGAGTTGCGCATCGAGTTCATGCCGGAGCCGAGGAACTTGTTGAGGTTCTGGGCGTCGACGTCTGCTGCTGCTTGGGCTGTGCTGGTGGTGTTGACTGCGTCGCGGATGATCAGGTCTGGGTCGGGGACGGGGTGGGCGAGGACGTTTGGCCAGGTCAGGGCGAGGCCCAGGAAGGCGGCGCGTGTGGTCCTCATGATGATTTCGTTCCTAAAAGGTGGTTTGAAGTGTTGGTCGGTCTGATATGAGAAGGAAGGGTCGTGAGTGAGTGGGGAACTCATGAACTTCTTATATCTTCAACTCCAACGTCTACAGAACTCGTACTCGCGATGGTCGCCAGTGCGGACGTCATCCGCGGACCCTGAGAAGAAAACAAAGGCTAATGTTGACAAGCTTATCCGTCGCCGAGGCGTTCGCAAGCTACTCGAAAAGTTGACATATCGCCGGCCGCATGGTCGCGGCCTCGCTTCTCCCGCCAGACTGGTTAACATTCGCTCATGCTTCCCGGGCGACCCATACCACCACCGCGACATCTGACTGACGTCGGCTGGCTGGGTGCGAACATGAGCCGATGACGGATTGTTGCCCGGCGTCTGAATGCCCCCGTCTGAACATACCTAGTCTTGCGGAGCGCATTGCGTCGCGATCCGCCTCTGCTTCCCCGGCGGAGTCCGGCCTGGGCTGTGTGGCGTGCGGCTGGCGGTTCGATCGGCTGGTGCTGTACGAATCTCATTCCCCAAGGGTCTCTCTCTCACACCATCCTCGCGGGGACGTTTCTTCGGTTTCCGAGTTCTGCTTGTTCAGATGATATAAGGTCCGAGCACCACGGGTATTTGTCCTGCGTTCAACGTCTGTCCCGAATGACATCATGCAAGGTTGTCTATCAATAAGAACTGAAAATAAGCTCTTCCAATCGTACCCAGAGGAAGGGAGGGTTCTTCGGTACCCCTACTCGATTAGGCAGGGTGCTCATGGTCTGGACCCAACGGTCGTCTGAAGGTGCCGACACGCCGTCGGCTGTGAAGCCAGGTAAGAAAGGCAAAGCTCGTGCGTGGTCCTTGACTTCTCTCCTGGTTACCGTCCGCGTTGGCCGGTCCACGTCTTTCCCGCAGAATATCTGCCAGACGGCTTTTCGGTCCTTGACTGCAGAATAAACGGTAAGACGGACTTTCCTGAGGGACGGAAACGTGGCACGTCTTCGACTTCTAGACAGAACCGTTGCCGCGAGGAGTGAGCATGCTAAATTACACGAATAGAAGAAACCTGATACTGAGTCGAATCCCCGTGAGTCTTTCGAAATGTTGGGCGCCGGCACTGTAGCACTCCCATTTTCTTATTGCGTCCGTGACGTCTTTCAGGATGATGCAAGATATCGACTTGTTTAGATGTTTACCTACGCCCGCAACCTCATGCCCGGCCTCTCGACCTGCACCCAGCTTGACCAGTCTCGATTGTTTCCGATGAACTGGCGGCATGAATGATCCAGGTATGACGAGTGCGTAGAGAAGCAATCCAGGGTTCAAGCCCCTTTCGACACCCTCCGTGACAGCGTGAGCAACGGCCGGGGTCGGAACGCTCGGCCGCCTGACGAAGGTCGTCCCATCTGTTGAGCTGTAAGGCGACCTCGGAAATTTCCTCGTAACCGTACCTCGGGAAATAAGGCTACGCAGAATCCCCGCACGTCGAACGGGCTTTTCAGAGCCGATTGCTTTCGGTTACGGTGCCTCGGCTTCGCAGTCGTGTTCGCGAGTCGCCGGGAACCCACGGCTGCTTGTCTATCAATCGATCGGATGGACAAAATCACAATTTGAAGGGTTGATGGAACGCTAGCCGCTTTTATTTTGGTTGCATAACACTCAGCATCATGTATGTAGTCCACAAAACAAGCCGTCATATAATGACATACCTGTACAGAGACGGCCCGAGGCCACTGAAGAAACAGCCGAACAACGTAGCCTGGAGACCCGATCCCAGGGAAAAGAATACAGCAGCATTCCAGTCAAACGTCGTGCTAAGCCGTTCACAGCTAGGATGCATCGGCCCTGTTCCCCGGGATTCGACTGAAGACAAACACAACTATCGAAAACCTCAGGGTCGGGGACGTTGTCGTGTGCGGATCTCGTCGAGGAGCGCGCCAAATGTCTCGGAATGTGAAGACAGCTCCTAACATTTTCAATTACAGAAGGCCCAGTGGAAGAGAAATCATAATGTCTGATAATCAAACAACATTCCAAGTCTCTTGGTCCGAGATAGTTTCTGTATGGCTCGTTGGCGACATATCTCACGCAGAGCTTCGCTTTTCATCCCTGGGTATCTAAGAATTAGATAAGTCTAAGGTTATCAACGTATATACGAGGCCATCAGCAATCTTCAGCATTTCGTCGTCCAGCTTGCCTCCACTACAACCAGCTCCAGCAGCACTTCCTCCAGCTCTTCCTCCTCCTCGTTATCCAGAACAACAACAACAGTCTCCAACAGCCTGGCCTCCTCCAGCCAGTCTTCCACGACGTCCACCAGCTCGCCAACAAGCGGGAGCACAAGTACTTCTTCTAGCAGCAGCACTAGCATTAGCGTCAGCATCTTGACAAGCTCGTTAGCAACTGTGTCCTCGCCATCGACGTCAGTCACGGGTTCTTCGTCATCTATAAGCACCTTCCGACCCTCAACAGGTAGCTCCGGCTCATCAACTACCACCAGCGTAGGAACTTATTCCGGGAGCTCGAGCACCTCCGCATCGAGCCCTCCCTCTACGGGCACCCCTTCAAGTTCATCAACCACGACCTTGGTTTCTACCACCGCCACATCCCTCGATCTTGCTGGCACGCCAATCCTTCTCACCGTTTCAGTTGTTGGGGTCCCTCCGCAAGGCCCACCTCAACAGACACCAGTGTGAACGATGAGCCACGTTATCGGCTGCGCTCGCCTGCCGTCTTTCCGGAATATTTCCAGCACGAGTACTGTCTTGGGAGTTGATGGGTATTTTTCAAGCCTCACGGTGCCGGCTGAGCCGATTTCGAGCGAGCTGTCAGCTACTTTAAGGTCATACAAGTGAGACAAATAATGATGTCAATATTTAGAACGTTGATCAAATCAAGATGAGCTGTAATCACACACAAAAGGTTGTCAATGCAGCTTGCAACAGGACCTATGACAGATAGTTTTTCGGATAACCAGACCAGACAGGTCTACACCTAGTTGTTATCTGTCAGCTTCCTACCATAGGTCTCGATGATTACACGTAGGTGTGCATAATAAATGAAGCTAAGACAGATATAGGCCTCGACACTGCTGCATTGGAAGAGTTCTTTTACGCTTCACTAGGCAGTAGATTTCCTTAGACTGAACTTGCAATTGTATTTCATCCCCGAGTGTGCGAACATGAGTGTGATCACACGCGCAACGCGGCCGATCATCCCTGTAAATGCTGGTTCACCTCCTGGTACTGCAAGCCCGGACGAAGTCGCCGCACAGCGTCTAGTGAGAAGAAACCGTCTTCGTGAGTGGTCCGTCGGGATGAACCTCTCTCTTGCTTTCTTCTAATGCCGCTGCCCAGATACTCTCCTAATGAGTCTTGCTGTGACTCAGTACTGGCTCTATTGTCATGTAGTGTCTCGCGGGAGCCAGGCCAGCTATTGCCCGGTTATAAATGTTGTGAGAAATTATTGGGTTGTATTACACAAGGTGTAAAAACCGCGGAACTAAACTCCGTCACTTAGCATAAGCCCTGTTCGAAAAGCAAAGATTAGCAGAAGACTAGGACCTATGCTAGGGGATTGACAGGTCTGGAGCTCTACAGACAACTGCTGAGCATTAGGTGTTCTGCAACGTTCCTGGAAACTAGATAACATGCAGAGGGGTTACTGTCGTGGAAGTGTGTTCCCAACCTATGCTCGTTAGAGATCAATCTGAGTGCTGACTAACTAACCGAGGGAATCTGACACCCCGCCGGCTATTCACTCGGATCACCAAACATCCGCACTTACCCCAGATTGTCCGACGTCATCCTAACCATTGTTTCAACCATCGTCCACAGTGACAAACGCCGAAGTTATTAGCAGGAGTTTGTTGTCGACGACACACGGACTTTGCTCTGGTTATCCAACGAATCAAGCAAATCAAGCAAATCTTTACGAACTAAATATACCTATCATCGAACGGTGCCACGTTACCACCAAAGACCGACATCAACAAACCCCACTTCTACAGACTGAAATCCACCCTTCAGTTGTGCAGTAAATCACCATGTACTACGAACCAGGAAAGACACCACACAACCTCCCGCACGACCCGTTCAAAGCTTGTGTAGTTCCTCGCCCGATTGGCTGGATTTCTACCATCTCGCCCACGGACCCCAACGTACACAACCTAGCACCTTACTCGCAGTTCAACAACCTGACCTTCGACCCGCCGTACGTCATGTTCGCGGCGAACCAGAAGCCCGACATGGAGAGGAAGGACACAGTGCGCAACGTCGAGCTGACCGGGAAGTTCTGCTGGAACCTGGCCACCTGGGACTTGCGCGAGGCCGTCAACATTTCTGCCGAGCAGGTCGCGTACGGGGTTGACGAGTTCGAGCGCGCGGGCCTGAGCAAGGAGTACAGCCGATCTCTGCCCGGCGAGCCCGTCCCCATGGTCAAGGACAGCCCGGTGAAGTTCGAATGCGTCTACTATTCGACGATGAGGCTGCCGGGTAACCTGCCCGTGGGAAGCGTCGACGTCGTCATCGCGAGGGTCGTTGCCGTGCACATCCGGGACGACGTGTTGACGGATGGGAAGTTGGACGTCAGGAAGACGCAGCCTATTGCCCGCTGCGGGTACTACGAGTACGCTGTTATTCGAGAGACCTTCGACATGATTATTCCGGGGATGGACGAGGCCATACGTGCGGGGTTAGAAGGAAACAGCGCCAAACTTCGCAAGATACGAGACGCCGATTCTGAAAATCAATCCGAAAGGCATTAGAACAGCATATACGCCCTCGCGTATTACGGAGGCTTTTTTCTAACTCATATAGACACATGAAGATCCCAACTGTCTGGATGATACACCGTGTGACTAGAATGATGGCGGAATTACTTAGGGACAGACTGAGTCCGTTATAATCGGCTAGATACCTCCAAACCACATCTCGAGTCTTGCACTAAGACGCAAATACTTCATCCCGTCAACTTGACCTTTAGCAGATTCTCAGCATTTTGATGTGCAATCATCTTCAGCTGATCCGGAGTTACCATCCCGCTTTCTACGAGATCCAGCATCCAGAACAGGCCCCTCTCGTTCTTCTCAAAAGGATAGTCAACGCTGTAAAGGATGTGATCCATCGGGGTGTTTCTCAGTATGCAAGCCATGGGCGCCAGACCCCAGACACCGCTGGTCGTAATCCAGATGTTCTCCTTCCAAACCTGAATCCAAGGTCGCTGCCGCTGTCCCCATCTCGCCGAGAGAGCTCCCACACGCTCCATCATGAAGGGCAGCATCTCTCCAAAGTGGCCGACGATGATCTTGAGGTTCGGGATCTCGTCAAAGAGCCCGGCGGCGAAGAGCTTGAGCACTGCGAGCCCGGTCTCCTGGTGCCATCCGAAGCCGCTGGTGCCGAGACTCCGGGCGGCGCCGACTTCGTAGTCGCCCTCGTAAGCCAACGACTGGGCCTGCGTCGGGAACGTGGGATGGAGGTAGATGGGGACGTCGAGCTCCGCCGCCGCGGAGAACACCGGCCAGAAGCGCCGGTCGTCGTAGTGCACCCCGTCCGCGTGCGCGTCCACCAGGGCGCCGACGAACCCGTGCTCCCGGACGCAGCGCCGCAGCTCCTCCGCAGCCGCCTCGGGCTCCGCCATCGGCAGCACGGCGAACCCCGCGAAGCGGTCGGGCCTGTCTCGCACAGCCCGCGCGAGCTCGTCGTTGGCCGAGGAACTGAGCCGCGGCGCCCTGGCCGCCAGTCCGGGCGCGTGCGACACGACTTGCAGGGCGATGTTGTTCTGGTCCATGCTGGTCAGGCGCAGCGGGCCGACGTCTCTCAGGCGGTCCGCGACGTCCGGCACGTGCTTCAGCTGCTCTCCATAGAGGTCGGAGAGCTCGTCGAAGATCCCGGGCGGGATGAAGTGCTCCTCGAGCGAGATGAATCGTGGGAGCTCGTTTGGCATACTTGTCTCCTCTGCTCACGTTGACGATAATTTTGGAGGATGACGGTGCTAATGGTGCAAACCAGAGAGCTTGAGTGCCAACGGCGTCAGCTTACCTGACCAGGGTGCTGAGCTTTCGCGCCACAACCGGATCTCCGTGGCCTTTGCCATTCTGGGAACGGATATCCGAGACATGCAGACTAACAACCCGACCCATTTCTGATTCTCTGAATCTGCTTGTGCAAAAGTCCTGCCGTATTGAATTCCCAGTCAATGAGACCAAAATGGACCAGAATACAGTAAACAAAGTTTAGCCTCGAGTTCCTTTCTTGCGCGCATGATAGATTAATGTTGTCTTCGACTGAATCTCTCTCAAACCCTCATGCCGCTTTCACAAGCCAAAGAATACCCAAGCTTGAGCATCGGTTCTCCTAGTTTCCTACTTAGATTTCTCTCCCGTCACAACCGTATCGCTTAAAGTTGTCTCGCGACAGAGAGCCTAAGCCAAGCTATGAGTTGGGTTTTACGTCACCATGTTGATCATTAAAACCCAGGATTCTTTGGAATAAGGAGTTCTTCTTTGATTGAGAGCTCCGATATCGCACGAACTCGTGCATAGATAGACAATTATCTAAATAAATACATTAGACGTATAGTACGGGGTTGCCATCGTGACAAGTCTGAGGCCGAAGTCACGTTACTTCTGCTTCATCGTGGCCTTTCCTGCGTATCAATATATTCGGAGCTTTGTTCATGTTTATGGAACTTGGGAGGGCGTTACCTGTATGTATGGTCGGTCGGGGAAAGCATTCGTCGATCGCTCGACCTCAATCATGGGGTTTGCAACTGGCGCACCAATGATGCCACCCATTTTGCATGCGAAAAGGACGATCGAACAATACTGTGCGCCTACCCATATCCGAAGATGTCGAGTTACTCGGATCCTGGCTCCTGGTTAACCCACTGCCTTGGGTGATATGTCGTGTCTGGCAGGCAGAGACCAAGTCAGGTGGAGTGTGATTCCCCAACAGACAGGGCTGAGAAGGGACTTTTGAGGGCTTCCCATTCCTTTGGGCTGAGAACCTCTCCAAAGTTGCCACCGATTCGACAAGATAGCCGTAATGGACGGGTGCCTCGACCCAATAAAAAAAGCCAGTGAGGCATACTGCGGGAGCGGGATGGTATAGCCGGCCTGGTGGAATGTTTGGTCCGGCAGGCCAAGCTTACTCTCCTCCACTCTACGCGTGCTGATCTTACTGAGTAGCAGACGAAGGAGGGGTTCAATTTATACTGGTGTGATTGGTCGACATAAGTCTACGCACTCGCCACATCATCTCCTGCCTTCTCCTCGTGCTATCTTCTTGACTCGGCCACGGAGGTTTCACTAGCTGTCATCACAGCCCCGTACTAAATAATTCTTGGTTTGCTAAAATACTCAAACTCCAAACCACTGGCTTGAAGTAGAACACCAAGAGCTCGAAAATGTCACAGCAAGGGGGCGTATATCCTCCCCGGGAGGGTGAGTTATTCTTCCTCATTGCAAGCAAGCATGCTCGACTTGTTTTCTGATCTAGATTCAACAGTCAAGTTACCTGATTTCGCGAAGCCCGCGTCTCCTTCGAGATACAAGTATGCCGATAAGATCGAGGACACGAAACTAGCCGCTGGAAAGAGCACAGAAGAGCCAGGAGGTATCTGCCCCGCTGGCAATTCCAACACATTCACATGGCGCTGTCAGGGCCTTACTGACATCACGACACAGCAACCTACAGTGCTGAACACCCCGACCCTTCTTCTCCTGATACCCAAGCACGGGATGATGCCAAAAGCGACGGCCAGCAGTGGGAGGTTGTGAACGCCCCGGATCAGGAACAAGAGGAGGGTAAAGACGCCTGCAAGCACGAGGGCGGCTTTTCCAGTAGCTTCAACTGGCAGCTGGGCTGGGGGAGGTGGAAGGTCACACCACTCAGCTGGGAGGTGAGCGTCAAAAACCAGAGAGCTCATGATCGGAACGGGGAAGGTCATGATCAAGACAGGCAGTCACCCGATCTAGAGCCGAGAGAAGGATCGAAACAGAGGCGGGGATAGAACAGTTCTCCCATAGGACTTGGTTTCGGTTCTTTTCATCTTGAATTTCTGCCCCTTGGCATGTCCCTCGTTGCCCGGAGGAGGGACCCTCCGACCTCACGAAAGCAACTTAAAATCTCGGAACCTGGCCTGGAGTGAAACACTAATCGGTTCCTGGGGCGACAAAGTGTTAGAGAGCGAGGTCATCAGCACAAGCGAACGAAAGGACATGTGCAGTCTATAGCAGCGTGGTCGCATAAACTCGAAAGGAGAAGGTCATTCCGGGGGAAGTTCGGACTGTATTGGTCGATAAACTAGGCTATGCGAAACAACCGCAGAACTTTGAACGATATGTCTTCTTCCGATTACAAGCAGTGCTAAGTCAGGAAACGTCAGGTTAGCTCTCGTCAGAGTCGGTTGAATTAGGCTCATCGGGGATGATTGACGTACGCAGCCCTATCTCGGCTGTCAGCGTTTGTTCTTGTTCGAGTTCAAACTCACTCGCAATCAATGAGATGGACTTACGCAAACAGTAGGAGAAGTGGAGATGCAACGGCATCCGGGCGCGCAGGTGTTGCATACCTATTACCGCCCGGGGCAAGTCAGCGAGAAACCTCCAAGACAGGACTGAAGTCTGTGTAGCGTCATATGCTACTAGGCTAGTTGCCCAAAGACTTGACAAAGACGGCTCTTACCGCGGCGCCGATGGTGCAGTCTCTCTGTCTCTTCTCGAGGCCTTCTCCCTCGAATCCGGGGATGCTGGCCGCGAGCGCGACGGAGGTGAAGACGGCGAAGACGACGGAGAACTTCATGGTGGCTTTGGGTGTGCAGAGAGAGAGCGGTTGCTGGCTTGTGAGTAAGATAGTTGAGGGGCTGGCTGAGAGTCGTCGTGGGCTGGCTTGTCCGGTTTGATGTCCTGTAGAAACTGAAGGGATGACGGCTATTTATATCGGATGAGAAAGCTTGTAGAGGACGTCAACTGATACCGCGAAACTCTCTAGGTCGTGCCTGTTGTTGTCTTGGAGAACCAATCTAATTAGCTTTTGCTCGAGACTTGCTTGATTACTATTCCTGGCAGCATTCTGTAGCTGCACAGCCACTGGGTCGAAGACGGATAAATCATAAAAGCGTCAAGACGCGAAGGGCCCGGCGGACTGGTGCAGCAGCCGTTCAGAAGTTGTCTATCCCGCCGGCCTGCCAAGAGGCGTCGTTCAGATTGGCCTGCGGGGTTCGCTACCGGCGGGATGGAAACCGCGATAGCGACCATCGGAGCGGCCGGAGAGCCTTTGTAAGGGACACGCCCGGACGGATACGGGCCAGATATCTGTCTGTGCCTCCGACTGTCCGTCATGCGAGATGGAAATCCATCCAGGTTGGTCCCTTCTGCTTCCCCGGCCACCAGAGTCATGGGCCTTTAGGGCGGGGCGTTAGGGTCGGAGTTTGAGTCTGTAAGAAGATCGGCGGATATCAGCGAGCGCGCGCGCGCGTCCCTCCGCCCGGTTCCGTAAAGTCTATTTGATGATACTCCATTTGCCAAGAGCAACGAAACGGAGCAATCCGCAGCTCGCTACTCATGCCTAACTCGTGGTTGAACAACCTCCCGTCTCTCAAACGCAGCAGTATTCCTGGCCGTCAACATCGCGCATTCAGACTAGTCTTCTCGCAACCGCCGACGTAGTGATACCAGGCCTTGAAGCAAGAGCACGTCGATTTCCAGGAGAGTTAAAGTCGCAGCGTTGCATCACTGAGTATTTACGAGTCCTAACAAGTCCTGGTTTCAAAGTCTGGCAACCCAGGCCGTCTCGGATGGCACGGGGGACACTTGAACATAGGCCCCACTTCTCTGTCGCCGACGGCTGGCTGGGTACCGCATGCCGGACTTGTCTGCGCCCGAACCGGCCTTGTTGCGTAGGGCGTATCTGTTCTGCGTGTCATGTATATGCATATAGCGCAACGTGGCATGGCAACGCATCTCTGACATGGGGTCGGGCTATGCTGAATGGGGGCCATTGCATGTCGTGGGGTTCCTCCCAGATACTGCGAGATAAGCCTTGTGCTTACCAATGCACCAGTCAGATAATCAACTCATCGGGAAAGGATTGTGGACTGCTTTAAGGGGGTAAGCTTTAAGAGGTTGAAGCGGAGATATGATTCAGCTGAAGATATAAGACTCGCTCCACATCGACAAGAGGTTTAGCCGATCTTAAGGCGGGCAAGCAATAGTACCTCCCGTTCAACAACCCAAAAGCCAATCCGAGCTCTGTCTTCGTGGTTACATTAATGCTGTTCTTGGCTAGAGACGTCTCTTTCAAGCTCGCCTGGTGCGCCCGAAAGTCTACATGTAGCAAGCATGTGCTGAGTGTTCTCACGCCGACTTCGAAAGAGCTCAAGTACAGCCGGGGAGGGTCAGCAAAAGCGAACTCCCAGAGCTACGAGCAAGACCCAAGTCCCACGCCCTTCAAAAAGGCAGATGCTGGACAATCTAGGAATCGAACCTAGGACCTACCGCATGCGAAGCGGTCGTTATACCGCTAAACCAATCGCCCATGTCGTTTCTTGTTGAAGGACGGCGTCTTTGAACGAGTAATAACTGAGAGATTGATGGGAGTTTGGAATGGCGAGTTGCTGGGAGGCGTCCAGTCAGGAGATAAGAGGATGAGACATGGCGTTGTTGGGGAGCGTGATATCGCCGGATGCGGCACGACCTCCCAGGTCCGGAAGTGGACGTGGGTCATGACGAGAAGGTCGGGAAGATCGGCTGGAAGAAAGACGGGAGGTTTGGTGGTGATTTCAATGGATGGACTTGTTGCGTGGGTTGTTTTGCCACCTCAGCTGTGTACGCGACTGGATCTCCGACCCAATGATGCCGAGACCAACCAGGCCTGGCAATTGGAAGACAAGCCATAGGAACCGGACGACACCGGATGTACAATGGCATTTATCTGATACTTTTTACAACTCTGAGAAAGAAACGCTCATAAATCCCATAGAAAGAAACCGTGATATCTCCGCAAGAAAAACATGGCATGATAAAGCGAGCCACCCAAGACCGACCCCATCACACCTTGAAGTCCCTCAGCTTCAACCCAAGCCCATCCCCGTCGTCCTTCAGAACGACCTTCTTCCTCGCGCTCGCCTTCTCCATCCAGGCCAGGTTCGAGAAGTCGTCCCCCTGCTCGCGCGCCGGCGTCCCGAACCCGTGGTACAGGAACGGCAGCAGCGACGTCTTCCACGCCGGCATCTCCCTGGTCCTCCACATGGCAAAAAAGAACAGGTACACGCTCGCGACCAGCATCGCGCACAGGAACAGCACGTACCGCCAGCGGATCTCGTAGTACTCGTCCGTCCACACGAGCCCCTGCATCCAGTCCGGCGACGGCGCGCGGATGGCGTCCGTCGTGCGCTGCGCGAGGCGATAGACGTAGCTGTCCACCACGGACTGCAGCGGCGCCGCGTCCTGCGCGTCCAGGTTGCGCATCCACGACCACCAGAGCATGTCGACGGCCCACGTGTCCGGGACGAACCCGGAGTCGGCGCCGTCGGTGGTCGAGGCCGCGGGCCGCACGGCGCCCTTGACGAACTCGCGCAGGTACCGCTGGAACCCCTCGTGCGCGTCCAGTGAGATCTTGTACAGGCAGTCGCCGTCCCTGCTCTCGATCGTGCTGTTGCTGCCGGCGTTGCACGGCCCCTCGAAGGTGATGTTCCCCGGCCTGCCGGGTCCCTTGCCCGGCTCGATCCACGCCGTCGTGTTCTCGACCGTGTTGGTCGCCGTGAACTGCTTGGCCGTGTTGTTGTACGTGAGCTGCTCGTCCGTGCGGAGCTGCCAGTACAGCACGCACTCGACGGCCTCCTGCGCGCTGCGCTGGCGGCTCTTGCCGATGATGCGCCCGCTGTCGGAGATGGCGGCGACGTGCGCGATCAGCACGGGCCCGTCGAAGGCGGAGCCGCGGAACGAGCTGTTGGCCGGGACGCTGTCGCTGGTCTTGATGCGGAGCTGCACGGGCGTGTCGGCCGGGATCCCGCTGGGGCCCCTGACCTCGAGGCGGTTGGTGATGTTGGCCTGATCGGAGGAGACGTAGCCGCCGGCGGAGCGGGCGATCTGGGACGAGTTGCAGGCGTACGAGACGTCGAGCGAGGTCATGTTCAGCCAGCGGCACGAGTCGGTCGAGCAGACGAGCGGCATCGAGTTGCCCTTGACGAGCCGGTAGAGGTTGTTCGGGTTCGCCCAGCCGGTGAGGACGGCGGACTTGAGCCCCGGGTCCGCGTGGAGGTACTCGCGGTCCGTGGCGGTCATGTCGCCCCAGGCGGAGAAGTTGTAGTAGGTGCTGTAGGGCAGGCTCGAGTTCGGGAAGCGGGAGCTGGTGAGCTGCCAACGGAAGTTGCCCCGGGCCTGGGAGAGCGTGTTCTGGACCGCGGTGGACAGGTAGAGCGTGCCCAGGAAGAAGATGCCGCCGAGCGTGATGTTGGGCGAATGGCTGCCGTTGCGTTAGCTCACATCCTCCAACGGCGGCGGAAAGGGGGTTCGAACTCACAGCCTGTGTTTCGAGAACAGCAGCTTGATGGACCCGGCGACTCCTCGGGACGCGGCGTCAAACTCCTGGAGCTTGAAGACGACCTGCGGCGAGCCCTGCCTGTAGTGGTGCCACTTGAGCTGCCCCATGGCCGCGGCGACGGGCAGGCCCATGAAGACTCTCATGACGGTGCCGATCTGCGCGGTCAGGGCCTGGATGCTGTGGAAGGGCGAGAACGGGCGGCCGATGAACCAGTCGTCGTCGTCGATGGTCTTCTTGTCGTAGTACTTGAGCAGCCCGACCCAGAAGCCGAACGTCACGAAAGACATGGCCATGGACGCCAGCTCCACGCTCCACCACCCCCGGATGAGCTTGGTGAGCGTCCGCAGCCGCGTCTCGGTCGGGCTGCAGACCTCGCAGTGGTACGGGGGATATGGGGGGAGCGTCGCGGTGACGGGGGTGACCGCCGTCGTCATCGACGGCTTGAGCGTGTCGCAGTCTGCGTCGGTGACGACGTGGAGCGCTGGAGATATCGCCGAGGACGGCGCGGATACCGACATACGGCTGGCCTCAGAGCCCTTCCTCTCTGTTGCCATGATGTTCCACCTAAACGGTCTGCTGCTGGGTGAGTCGACGATGGCCGCGATGACAAGTTTAGGGTTGAGGCGGGACGATGGTGTTATAACCCGCGATGACGCTGGGATCAGCAAGATAGGCGAGTTTGATGTCGTCGTTGGATCAAAGGATGAAAGTCAACCGGGTGGCCGGGTGCATGTATTTCTTCTAGGTCTACGGCCTCAGCCACAGACTCACAACGGCGGGAGGAGCACCATCCGCCAAGGCTTGAGACTCTGAGAAAATCTGGCCCTGCTTTCGCGCGCGGTAGTTGAGTTCCCCCAGAGCCATCCGGGCGGGCTGGACTTCGCGGAGGAGGGACTCACCTCGTCCACGGTTGTGACGGCGAGGAGACGGCATCCTAACCAAAGACCAGAGCTAGACTCGTTCGGTTGGGGGCGCCCATCTGGTTGGGCTGGAGAGCTGAAAGCATCCGGAAGACTTGTCTCAAAATCGGGAAGGGATTGACCGATTGTAGGCATCACAGCCTTGACGGGCCTCCGCGTCTTGGCTAGTGCCCAAGGACACGCGAGCGCGGGCGGGCGCGAGCAAGTGCCAGCCAGCCAGTTTGCTATTCAGGCTCTGTGGGCGGTCGACGATAACGATTGCGGATGTCTTTCTGTGTTGCTCCCACGTGTGTTTCTGAGGCGAGAGCTGTGGAATGCGCTACCCGGAGTGGGAAGGTCTCTAAGAGACATGCTAGACCCAGTGACGACAAGCTGGGCCAGTACCCAACAATCAAAGAGACGAGCCAAAGAAACCAGGCTCTCTCCGGAAACAACTACAGTCTCTTCGTGCCACCATCCGGGAGACGCCTCCACAGGCGGATGGCGATGCAGGGGAGCTCCGGGGTCCAACGTGGCATGGCTCAGCGGGCCGATTACTCGCACGAGGGTCGACGGAGAGAAAAGGAACAAGCCGAAAGAAACACCAATGCTCACGACCCTTGTTGTAGACGGTAGGAAGCCAAATGTTCAGTTGTGAGTTTAGCCTCGTCTGTTGGCTTTCGCCGTTGGAACAAGTCGCGATGCTGCACTGAGCTAGTGCCGGGTTCGCCAACGATTTACTGTCCAAGGGTGTCGTCATTATGTCACCACCGGGCTGTGGAGGTGAAAGGGACCTTTATCGTGATGCTGCTGAATAATCCCAACGCTCTGCTATTCGACTTGGCAGCTGATGTTCTCCTATTCAGTAACATGATCCAATTTTACGAGAGAGAGAATGAGTCCATAGGCTGTTGCACCTCAATGCTTGGCGGCTGAAAGCCTGCGACTCGTTAGCCATTGATCCATCTTCGCAGCGTGAATATACAGAAACCGGTCTCTTCTGGCTTTATCCAGCTCATGGTTAACAACTCAGCCCGTCTTGTGGCTTCCTCTTGGCAGCTTATGAATCACTCCGAGCGAAAGCAGAAGATTGATAGGGGAAGAGCCGTTTAACAGGGTATCCGTTGATGGGTCGTGTTCAAGACAAAGAAGACAAGAGGAAAGAACCGGAAAGGTCGCAGAAGCAATAACTTGATCATATATTCGTGGCGGAGTATCATATCGACTGAAGACACCAGTGAGTCCTCGCCAGTGGTGGTCCAGAGCCTTTCCCTAGTTGCTTGGTCCAGAGCCTATCCTTAGTGGCTGGTAGAGTATATGTCCATCTTTTTCAGATTCTCGAGGTGAATCAACCCATTGGGAGGCTGTTGTTTCTTCCTGTCAGTGAAAACTCCTTCTCGCTGGAGGGGCAAAAGACTCACCGGAATGTACTGCCTCAGCTTAACACCCGCCTGCCGGAACACGGCCGCCGTCTCGGTGTCCATGCTATAGCCCTGCGCGTAGACAACCTCCCTGATGCCGACCTGGCAGATCTTGATGCTGCACGTGAGGCAGGGGCACGTGTCGCAGTACAGAACCGCTCCCTCGCGGATGCGCTCCCTACCGGCTTCCAGCAGCGCGTTCTCCTCGGCATGAATACAGAGACACGTCGACAGGTCGACGCCCGAGGTGTTCCCCGCGGCGTTGCAGCGCGGGCACCCGCCCTCGGAGCAGTTCCGCAGGCCGCGCGGTGTGCCGTTGTAGCCCGTGGAAATTACCCTCCGCTCGCGGCCGACGAGGACGGCTCCGACGCGGCGCTTCATGCAGTTGGAGCGCAGCGAGGCCAGGGTCGCGAGCGACATGAAGTAGGCGTCCCAGTTAGGCCGCAGGCGGCCCGGATCGGCGAGCTGCAGCTTGCCGAGGGTGGCGTACAGGTGGGCAAGCGAGGAAGAGGTGTTGAGCAGGCGGACGGTGGCGCGAGAGATGAGGGGCTGCAGGCCGTTGTGCGGGTCGTACAGATGGGCGTCGGAGGCCAGGGCAAAGGACTCGAGGGTGCAGTGGGGGTCGTGGAGGGGACGGTAGCGGGCGTGGCGAACGGTCAGGGGCGCGTCGACGGAGATGAGCATGAAGAATGGCCGGGTGGAGAGGACGTCGAGGATGGCCTCATTGTGGACGTCAGTGGTGACGAAGCGGGACTGCCAGCGGGCGGTGACGTAGTCGACGAGGGACTCGACGGACGCGAAGGTCAGCTCGGAGGCTGGCGCGGCAGGCTGGTAGTAGTTGCTGCCGTTGGCGACGGTGGCGGGCTCGCTCACGGCGGCCGAGAAGTGGCCGAGTCCGTGTAGGTTGCCGGACGTATTAGCCGCGACGGCCCTCTCCTGTTCGGGCAGTGGGCAGTTGGCCCTGACGTGACCATTGGACTTGCAGTTGAAGCACTGTTCCTTACTCTTCTTCTTCTTCGCGGCCCTCTTGGACGTGAAGGATTGTATCTGAGACAGGGCCGGGGACTGCGACTGCGACTGCGACTGGGAGTTCGATTGCTGCGACTGACGCTCCACATACTCGTTCCAGCTGGAGGGGACCGGGGCTACGTGCAGCTCCGGCTCGGGGACGGGCTCGGGCTCCTCCTCCGAGTCTCGTTCCAGGGAGCCGTTGAATACGGGGGTCTCATTCCTCCTTGGAGAGCGGGGGACGCTGGTCGAGGGGGAGTCGAGGCGTAGCAGCTGGAAGCCGTGGTGTTCGACCAGATACTGGGCCACGGTCTTTTTGCCTGAGCAGATGCCTGTGTGCCGTCATCGTCAGCGCCAATGCCTGTGCGAGTCTCGAGAAAGGGAGAGAGATAGGTGGAGGCAGAGGAGCAAAGGGAGGAAAGGAGGAGAGGGAGGAGATGGAGAAGAGGGGTTAAAGTAAGTTGTGTGCTCGCGAGAAGCATCAACTCACCGCCGCAAATTCCAATGAGCATCTTGGCTGATGTTCCGGATAGCTACACTACAACCGCGTAATACTGCTCGGCCGGATCAACTGATGCTACCTCTGCTGCAATAGACTATGTGCCAACAAGGAATGGACCGGTGACGTGCGGCCGTCGGTTGCGTGTTGTCCGGGTATGCTGTGCTGTGCTGCGCTGCGCTGTGCTGTGCAGGATCTGCAGTCCACCGGGCAACAACAGCGAGTCGTCCAATTGGGCGGTTGGGCCCCGCGAGGACGAGTCGAGTCGCGGCGCACCGGGCGCGTCTGCACGCGTCAAGAGGTTTCCCGTCTTTTTCGTTTGTTCTTGTCTTCTTTCCTTTTTTTTCTCTTCTTTTCCTTTGCACCTGCCCACCACCAGTCGCTGTGGGGTTTAGCTACCCCGCGCCGTCCACATCTTCCTAGGTACCTAGGTATCCTTTCCGATGTTTACCCGCAGTGGCGCGGCCCAGCACCCACCTTCCAAAGAAAATGGCTGCTTTTTGGCGTTCCTAACTTACACCAAAAACGTCTACTCGTTTTGGAAGGTGGGTGCCAATCTAGGTACAACTGTCACTGAGGTGTACCCAGGCAGTGGTCCGGGTGGTGGAAACCACAATAGAGAGCCGGAGGTACGAATATCCTTCAAAATGACTAGGAGAAGCTCTGGAGTAAGTGGACGGAAGTTTGCCAACCGGAAGGATGTCGGGCTGATAGATACTCAAATCCAGGCAAGAGTAAGGGTGGAAGTTCGCGTTTTGAGGAAACGACGGTTATTCATGGTATAGTACCAGCTGCATTGGTCACCTACCTAGCTCCTGCCTCCCACACACCGTTGGTCTACGGTGCTTGGTACACTACCTAGGTAGGTAGACCAGGTCTTGAGGTGACATATTGAGGGAGGGAAGGCATCTAATTGTGCGTTTCTCCTTGCTGTACGGATAAGGGAGATCTTATTCATCACCCCTCTGGGTACTATACGGACGACACGGACGACACGGACGATAGACGACGATGACGGACGACGGCGACAACGACGGCGGCGACGACGACGACGACGACGATAACGACGACGAGGACGAGAGACGAGAGACGAGAGACGATAATAAGCCCAAAGCCCCTTAGCTTAGGGACGCCTGGCCAGGTATGGTAGTTATGGCTAGAGGGGTCAGATACTAGAGGAGGGGGTGATGGATAAGGTCAAGATCTCCTTGTTGTATAGTGACTGCTCTAGAGGTAGTGTTGGCTATTGGGTGGGAAGGACCTAGGCTTCTCTAATACCTAAGCTCTAGCAAACGGGCAAGACCAGGGCTCGTGGCTTACATCATCACTGTTCACTCATCCGTGCGCTAAGTATTACGTACCTATCCAGGTACCCTGCGTGCCTGCCCCACCCCCACCCGAACACTGAACCCAGCTGCCCTGGGCATGGAGGGGAAGGTCGTCACTTCCGTCAGACAACCCTCCGAGGTAGGTAGGTAGCTATCACCAGCCCGGTCCCCGTGATCTTTGACCCAAGCAGGAGCCACAGCCGTTCGCGCAGGTGACTCCTGTGGCTTCCACAACTTCTTCCTGCCGTTTTCCCCCTCGACACAAGCCAAGACCAATTGCTGCCTGGAGTACCTATTTAACTCTTTAAACAGTGTCTCGGTGCGCGCCTTTTCCCTTCGCCAACTTTCTCTGTCCGTCATCTCTGTCCCACGGGCGCCAACTTTCTCTGTCCGTCATTTCTGCCCAAGGGCCCAGTTCTCCGACTTCGCCATTTCCCCCATCTCTACCAGCTCGCCCACGATGGCAGCTATCCAGTACGCGCCATTCTCTTCGGAGATTGAGCTGCCTTTTTACGCCGCACTCTTCTCTTCCAAAATCGAGCATGATAAGCTCGACGACTCGGCGCGCCGCGTGCTGGGACAGTACACTCCGCTGCCCGTTGAGCCCGGCCAGAGCAGCAGGATGTCCATCCTCGGAAACGCCCTGACGAGCGACCAGTAAGCCAGCACTGCGCTCGCGCGGGCTGCTGCCATATTGACCGTCGCAGGACTGATGAGGAGAGCAGGCCCAACGACGAGCACGTCCGCGCAGAGGGCTGGATCAGGAACGTCAACACTATCGATGACTTCAAGAACACCGACAAGCCTGCCATGTTGCAGCTTGCAGCTAAGCACGTGAGTTTGCTTGCTCGGTCCGGAGCGCCACACACACACGCTGACGCTGACACCTCTCAGATCTGGGATGCCATCAACGACGGCACCATCTACTCCGTACCCTCCCTCCTCTCGTCGTTTACGATTCTGTCCTTCGCCGACCTGAAGAAATACAAGTGCACATACTGGTTCGCCTTCCCTGCTCTGCATTCGGACCCCCAGTGGAAGCGCACGGGTCCCATCGGCCGTCTTGATCCTAAGGAGAGCACGGCGCTGGTTGACCGCGTGGGCACCTGGGCGGCGAACCGCGACAAGCGCCAGAACGGCTTCTTTCTTGCCAAGAAGGCCCGCGGCGTTGACGTCAGCGATCTCGACAAGGACGCCAACAGCGACCTGCACGATCTCAACGACACGTTCGGCTATGTTTGGGAGGTTGCGAACCTGGGCGATTTCGAGAACGGCTTCTTCGACGACGTGGCCGAGGAGGACCGATACGTGGCGTTTGTCGACCCCTCGACGTATCCCGAGAACCCTTCGTGGCCTCTGCGCAACCTGCTCTGGCTTGTCCGCCAGCGGTTTCGTTTGAACAAGGTGCAGATTCTCTGCTACCGCGATATCAGATCCAGCAGACACGCGGCGAGAAGCATCATCCTTCCGTTGGAGATGAACGCGGCCGAGCCCCTCTCGGTGGCCGAGATGCCCAAGGTTACGGGCTGGGAGCGAGACGCTGAGGGCAAGCTTCGTGCGAGAGTCGCTAACCTCGGCGATTACATGGATCCTACGCGAATCGCCGACCAATCCGTGGACCTGAACCTCAAGCTCATGAAGTGGCGCATCTCACCCAACCTGGACCTGGAAGCGATCAAGGGGACCAAGTGCTTGCTCTTAGGAGCAGGCACGCTCGGCTGCTACGTGTCGAGGAATCTGATGGGCTGGGGTGTGCGGAAAATCACGTTCGTCGACTACGGCCGCATCTCGCATTCGAATCCTGTACGACAGCCCTTGTTCGAGTTTGAAGACTGCTTAGAGGGCGGCAAGCACAAGGCGACTCAGGCAGCCGAGGCGCTGAAGAAGATTTACCCGGGCGTCGAGAGCGAGGGCCACGTTCTCTCCGTGCCGATGCTGGGCCACCCGTACACAGACGAGTCCAAGTCAAAGGGCGACTTTGATAACCTGAAGAAGCTCATCGACGAGCACGACGCCATATTCCTCCTGATGGATAGCCGCGAGTCCCGCTGGCTCCCGAGTGTGGTTGGGAAGGCTACAGGCAAGATCGTCCTCAACGCCGCGCTCGGCTTCGACTCGTTCGTGGCCATGCGGCACGGCGCCGAGCCGGCCGACGCGAAGCCCGAAGACAAGGAGCGCGCCACGCTGGGATGTTACTTTTGCAACGATGTCGTTGCCCCTATTGACGTGAGTATCCATGATTCTTCCCTGACCCGTGGCTCCGCCCGACTGGTGGCTCCTGCCCGACCGGTGGCTCTTGCCTGACCCGTGGCTCCTTCCTTACCCGTGGCTCCTTCCTGCCTGGGCCCGTGGCTCCTTCCTGCCTGGACTGGCTATATATATGCTAACCCTTTATCCGTACAGTCGCAAAAGAACCAAACGCTGGACCAGCAGTGTACCGTCACGCGTCCAGGCGTGGCACCCATGGCCTCGGCGTCACTCGTCGAGCTCTTCGCAAGCTTGCTGCAACATCCGCTGAAGCAGCATGCCCCGGCGCCCAAGACGGCTTCTGACGAGCGAGACCCTGAAGACCACGCCCTCGGCCTGGTGCCCCACACGGTCCGCGGCTCCGTACAAAACTTCCAGCACAAGGTGATCCACGGGCAGTCATACCCTTGCTGCAGCGCCTGCGGCCCGCCGATTATCGACGCGTACCGGCAGGACGGTTGGGGATTCGTCAAGAGGGCCCTGCAAGAGAAGGACTACGTCGCAGAGCTATCGGGCCTGGCCGAGGTGCAGCGCGAGGCTGAGAAGCGTGCGGCAGCCATGGACCTCGAGGACGACTTGGAGGAGGGGGTTGAGGAGGGCGACGGGGAGCTGATCTGAGCCTCTGTCCGTCACCGTCGTCGTTCATCGTCCGTCACCGCCGTCGTTCATCATCCGTTTATTCTCGTGGGGCAAAATGAGGGACAGTGAAATATCCTTTTAGCAGTGGCGTTTGCGGCATGGGAATAGAATTAAGTTACAGGCCACCGGTCCTGCATAGTTGCTCTTCAGTCGGTGTATGTGCATGTCTAGCATCGCGGGGGCATCGCCGTTGATGGCATTTCTGTCCTCACCATCGTCACTCTTGACCCTCATCGTCACTGTTGTCCGTCACTATTGTCCGTCATTAGTTCCCATGCGCATGGAGGGGTGCAGATGACAGGGATCCCTTCCCCACGCCCAGCCCAACCACCTGGTCACGGCCCGTGACCGAGGTGCATGGTGATGTTTCACAGAGGCCACCCGAGTATTCCGTCGCTGCTGCTAACGGCATGTGCCGCAGGGCGTGGCGATGACCTGTTAGTGCGCTCACAGGGCGCGGGCAAGCCTCTCCCGCCTGCTGTCGCCCCCCTACATTACTAAGAAGCCGCTAAATGCTTGGTTAGTCAGGTGGTCGTCGTCCACGCCTACTACGGCGCGCGCCGTTGGGGACACGATGGATGGTAGGGAGGTACCTGCACCCACTGTAGCTCAGCTCAGCTCAGCTCGTCGTCGCACTGCACCATTGACGACGTCCATCTCACGCATTCCACCGCCCGTCTCTTTTCGTTTTCTCTCATGTTTTATCGCCATTCTTTTTCTATTACCTGAGATACAAATCGACTGAGACGCATCTATTTGTCGCTATAGAATGGGGCCGAAGTAGAAAGAGAAGCGAGGCAGAGAGAGAGATTCAGACGATAAACGGCTGCCTCATCGGGTGCTCTATCGACGACAAGGCGAAATCAACCCCAAGATCAGAGAAGCGCTTCATCACGTGAACACTTCGGCATAACGAGCACCCCTCATCCGGACCCGCGGACAACCGGCCCCAGCGATGCTGCGCTCCCTCGTCCGCCGGCTCCTCGCGGACCAGCCCGAGTCCGTGGACGACTACCTCGGCGTTGTGGTCCCGCTGGAGGAGGCGCACCTTCACAGCCACTCGGCGCGCATCGGGCGGTGCGAGTTTGAGGAGCGGCCGGGGCGGGAGGACGACGATGAGGACGACGAGGACGGCAAGGACCAGGGCGAGAGCACGGGGATGCTGGAGATGGATGCTGCCGAGTACACCATCGAGGGGCTGCGGAAGGAGGTTAGGAGGGGTGGGAGAGGGCAGTGGACCGAGTACGAGTGTGAGTTTCTGCTGTTTTGTCTGGGGTTGTGAGGGTGTGTTGCTGACGAGGGCAGTGAAATCGAAGCTGGTGAACAAGGCGATCCAGGACATTGGGATGGGACGGTACAACTGGCAGCTGTTTATCCTCTGCGGCTTTGGATGGTTTGCGGATAAGTGAGTCTTACTCTGGGTGTTTCTTCATGATCTCTGCTAACAAGATCCCAGTCTATGGATGCATGTGAGTCTTCACTCAGCTACACTGAGATATCGTCTCCCGTGACTGACAAATCAGGGCGTCTCCCTCATCCTCCCCTCCCTCTCCGCCGAGTTCGGCATCGCAGAGAAGACGGTCCGCTACACGACGTCGTCCATCTTCCTCGGCCTCTGCTTCGGCTCCTTCTTCTGGGGCATCGGCTCCGACGTCCTCGGCCGCCGCGTCGCCTTCAACGTCACGCTGCTCATCACCGGCGTCTTCGGCATCCTCATCGCCTTCGCCCCGACCTGGGGCTGGGTGTGCGTGCTCTTCGCCGCGCTGGGCTTCGGCGTCGGCGGCAACCTCCCCGTCGACGGCGCCCTGTTCCTCGAGTTCCTCCCGGACGCCTCGTCGTCGCTGCTCACCCTCTTGTCTGTCTGGTGGCCCGTCGGCCAGCTGTCCTCGTCGCTGGCCGCGTGGTACTTCATCGTCAACTGGCCGCCCGAGCAGGGCTGGCGGAGGTTCGTGCTCGCGATAGGGCTGGCGACGTTTGCCATGTTCGTCGTCCGCTTCTTTGCGTTCCGCCTCTTCGAGTCGCCCAAGTTCCTGCTCTCCAAGGGGCGGCAGGCCGAGGCCGTCGCCGTCGTGCACGGCATCGCATACCGCAACGGCGCGAAGACGTGGCTGACGGAGGAGATTCTCGACGCCGTCGTCGACGGGGTCGTGGACGACGACCGCCAGAGGGACACACCCTCCTCGCACCGCCACGCTCCCCTCGGAACGACCGCCGTCCTCCGCGAGAAGCTGCGCGCCTTCTCCGGCGACCGCCTCCGCCCGCTCTTCAAGACGCGCACCCTCGCCGTCGCCACCGTCGTGGTGTGGTTCGTCTGGGCCACCATCGGCATGGGCTACCCGCTCTTCAACGCCTTCCTCCCGCAGTACCTCTCCCACGGCGGCGCCGCCCCGCCGCCCGAGGACGAGGGCGCGACGCCCATCACGCCCGACACGTACCGCACCTACGCCATCACGTCCGCCGTCGGCGTGCCCGGAAGCCTTCTCGCGGCGTACCTCGTCGACCACCGGTCCCCCTGGCTCGGGCGCCGCGGCACCCTCGCCTCCTCGACGCTCGTCTCCGCCGTGTTCCTCTTCTTCTTTGTAAAGTTCGGCACCTCGCCCGCCGCGCAGCTGGTCTTCTCGTGCGTCGAGGCCTTCTCGCAGAACATCATGTACGGCGTGCTGTACGCCTTCACCCCGGAGATCTTCCCCGCGCCGGTGCGCGGGGCGGGGACCGGGGTGGCGAGCTTCCTGAACCGCGCAATGGGGCTGGCTGCGCCCGTCCTCGCGGCGAACGTACCCGGCGACGGGACCACGACGCCGATTTACCTGTCGGGGGCGCTCATTCTGGCGGCTTTTGTGGGGATGTGTCTCATTCCCATCGAGACGAGGGGTCGTCAGAGACTGTGATTTCTTTTTTTTGTTAAGGGATGTGCTGGGCACGGGAGGAATTTGTGCTTGGGAATGTAATCACTTTATATACACAGCAGGTAGAAAATCGGAGTTTTTATCGTATTCAGCCATCACATCAACACCTTAGCAAAAGCATCCCCCAGCCCCCTCTCGACGAGCCACGCCTCGACGGCCCTCATGTCCCCGCGGTTCGCCCTCTGCCCGCGCCGCTCCCCGCCGACCGAGTCCGTGACCTCGCTCATCTCGCCAAACACCCTGGCGACCGCCCGCGTCTCCCGGTGCCGCTCGCTGACCTTTTTATGGTGCGCGGGGATGTCCCCCCAGCTTTCCGTCTTGATGAACCGCATGTACGCGTCGATCTCCTGAGAGTGACCTTCCACGCAGAGAAGGCCCGGCTTGCCCGCGTAGAGGAAGCCCGTGAGCCGGTAGGACGGCGCGTGGGTTATGAAGTCGTCGCGCTTGGAGCGGGTTGATATCGAGGGGAAGTAGAACCACACGCGCACCAGGTCTCCTCCCTTTTCCTCTTTGGATCCTGCAGGGAGATCGGAGGAGGAAGAGGTTGATAGGTCCTGCAGGTGCCGCGCCGCCGCGTCGCGGAGGCAGTCCACCGCCGAGAAGAGGTCCTCGTCCTCCGGGATCGAGGAATTCAGGGACGACGACGCGGACCGGGTCATCCACGCCGGCTGCCGCGCGCGCACGCGTATCCTCGGCGCCTCGTCCTGCGTCCCACCGTCTCTGGGAAGAGAGAACGGCACGGAGACGTCGAGGTGGAGCTCCTTCTCCCCGCCGCCGTCGGGCTCAGGGATGCTAAGGCGCAGGACGAGGACCGCCTCCGGCGCGGATGCGGATGCGGGGAGGGGGCTGCCGCCGCCGTCGACGAGAGCCCTGAGACGCTCCAGCAGGGACTCGGACCCGGCGTCGAGGGTGACCTCGTCCGCGGACGGGTACATGGCCGTCAGGAGGTCGATCTGGCTGAGCTGGTGCTCGATCAGGTCCGGGGGGAGGAGGTGCCACGTGGAGGACGTCATGGTTGGTGGTTGTGATGGACTGTGGAATTTTTCCGTTTCTTTTTTTTTATTTTATGTCGTGCTTTTTTGAGAACCGTGAATAGAATCGAGTTGCCGTCGTGAGAGCCCGATCCCGGAGTTGGTGATGGCCGGAATTGTGGACGAGGGAGGGTTTTCGGGATGCAGTTGAGCCACAGATCTCAGCCACACCGCCACACTTGGATGTCACTGACAGGTAGGTAGAATGGGAAAACGACTCTTTGCTAAACCATCTATGAATGTTCTGGTATCCCTCTATAGACCCAATGTAAAATACGTCGTCGTTGTCGCTTCGTCTCTACCTGTTCCCCCTCGCGCCCGCCGGCGCATCGACCCTCCTCTTCCGGAACGAGTTGCCCATGGCGTCCCTCACCATCGGGTCCGCCCGGATCGTGTTCTGCACCAGCCAGTCCCGGACCTTGCCGCGCACGCTCGCCAGCGCCTCCCTGTCCCCCGCGAACGGCGTCATCTCCATGTCCAGCAGCCGGCCCGCCTCCCCGTCGACGCCCTTGACCAGCGCCTCGAGCCGCTGCAGCCCCTCGTCCACGGCGGCCGCCCCGCCCTCGGCCGCGCGCTGCGCCGCCTGCGCCTGCGGGTTCAGCACGGGGCCGATCTGGCTCAGCGCGATGTAGACGGTGACGGCGGCCTGGCGCGCCAGCGAGACGAGCTGGAACTGCAGGTACGGCTGGCGGCGCAGCACGGCGCTCAGCGCCACGTTGGCGTGCTCCAGGTAGGGCGGCATCTCGGGCCGCGTGACGACGATGAGCTCCGCGACGAAGAAGGTCAGGAGGATCACCCAGCGCCAGTAGCGGCCCCAGTCGAGGTAGCCCAGCAGGCCGAGCCCGTACGTGGCGGCGGCGGCGAGGCCGTAGTGCGGGACGGTGCCCTGGAAGACGCCGCGGGCGACGAAGTCGTAGACCGTCTTGCAGTTCTGCCAGGCGCCCACGACGGGGCCGAAGCGCTCGTAGGCGAAGCGGCGGTTCGGGTCCGAGAGGGTCTCGGAGGCCGTCTTGAGGTGCATGAAGCGCGCGGCGGCCGCGCCCGTGTCGCCCGCCGCCTGCTTGTCCGGGTGGTAGACGGCGGCGAGGCGGCGGAAGCGCGACTTGACGATGCGGACGGGCGCCGAGTTGGCGACGTCGAGGTCCGTGTAGAAGGTGCCCTGCAGGCGGAGGGTGCGGTCGGCCTCGACGAGCGTGTAGACGAGGTAGAGCGAGACGACGAGGATGTAGATGCGGCGGCGGTGGACGGCGTACTTGGCGGAGCCGGGCTGCGGCTTCGGGTCGCCCGCGCGGATGGCGAGGCCGTAGTAGATGGACTGGACCCAGGAGGTCGCGAGCTGGGCGAGTTGTTAGCTGGTATGGAATGGGGGGAATCGCAGGGGATCGCGTACGTTGGGCAGGAAGGCCCAGCCTATGAGGGAGAGCGCATTGGACATTTTGGCTATTCGGGCATCACTTTCTTGCGGTTGATGAGCGCGCGACTGCGTCCGGCGAATGGACAGCAGGGCGGGTGGGTAGTGGACTGAAGCTGTGATGTTGTCGAGACGACGACGGAGATGCGGACTCGCTGGCGTTTTGGCACAGTGAGCTGGAGCATCGAAAGCTGACCTCATCCGCGGCAGGTTCAGGTGGATCGCAGGGCCCACCGGGATGACATAGGTGGCCCGTTCAGACCCCTGCTCATCTCGGGAAGGTACAACTAACCTCCGGGAGTGCTGTCCCGTCCACACCCAAGCCTCATCCGACCGACTCATCTTCAACCCGATGCTCTCCGCAAAACTTCGAGAGAAAGAGCGATCTTGCTGCTTCTATACTCTGTGTAATTGCAATTATTGACAAAGTCTCTCCTGAGAAAGCCATCTATTTACGCCGTGGCACATCTGCCACAACAACACCATGAACTCGTCTACCACTGCACCGTGAGGTTTCGCCCAAGCTCTGCCTACAGCATGTCGGATGCGGCTCGCCCACTGGCACATATGGTCCCGATCTGTGGCCAACTTCGAAATGGGGCTTTTGTGAGTTTTAAAGCCAGTGCGCCTTGCCGCTGCGAGACCAAAGGACGCCCACATCCCCCCAGTGAAGCATCATAGGCGAAGTGTGCCCCATATTGTTGGCCATCCTCCCTCTTCTGGATAAGTGACAGCATCACGCCCTCACATCGCATTCAACCGCAATTTCGCTTCGCATCGCGGCAGCCGCTGTTCCGGAGCCTCGTCAGGTCCTCCCACATCCCGCGAAAAACAAGGCACGGACGAAGCCGATACGGGCCCCCCTTTTCCTCGGCGGGTCCGGGTGCTCGGGTCCGACCCACCCGGGTGCGGCGACCTCTGCCGAAGTCTTTTATCCCGTCGCCCGGTAGGAGAGCTAAATTTAGTTCCCGCGTCTAGTCGGGGCCATAAAGCTTGTGTACGGGTGGGCTCTCCCCTAATTTGAGCATGTTTTTAACCGTACGACGGGAGGAGCGTCACACATCTCAGGGTTCGCCGCATTGACAGCTTTGGGGACTTTGCTGATCGGTATTTCGCATCACCCCCGCAGACTGCCCACATATATCCCGGGCGTGTTAAGTTGCGGCTCCCACCCTGCCGCGTCTCGTTTTATGTCCTCTGCGGCTGATGATACTTGGGATGAACTCATCGCAATAGCCCTCCGAGACTTGAGACGATCTGAACTGGTTGTGAGTGTTCGTCGGGGCATCCAAGTCTTTTGGTTCTCACGTCTTTGGACGTCTTGACTTGGTGTTCGAGTAACCTTTCTGATTGAAGTGCTTTCACGATGTAGCCATTGCTCTCGATAGACTCAACCTCCTCAAACACCTCCTCCACAGTCTCAACCCGCTCTCGGACTAGCCGTGCCGCGATGTCGGAACCCCAGGGCAACGTTGCAGATGACACCATCTTGTAAGGCTGAGCGGCAGCTCCAGTCATACGGGCTCCCGTCGTGTGGGAGACGTCCATCGCAATGGCAGGGCACGGACACGCTGCGGAGTCTTTGAGCCTCCTCACCGGGGGCTTGCTGATGTGTCTCGTCATGCCAGAGGGGTCTCGTGGTGGAACCGGTGCGACTCTGCGATCGTACGCTTCTGCAGAACGATGAGATTCGCAAGCAGGTGGCGGAGTAGGTCTCGCGGGGTCAACTAGGTACTGACAGGACTGCGAGAGAAACTCCGCGAGAGAAACTCCATGTCGACGACAGTATCTCGTCGAGAGATAAATACCAACGCCTTCTCCCCGTCGAGAACAACATCTACTCCTCATCCTCATCACCATCCACTCGTTCACACTTCGCTCTTTCAACTCAACAACTCACACTCTTTCAACCAGCTTATACAGCCTCTTCAGGTCTAATCAAAAACCAACCGACCAACCAACCATCAAAATGCAGTTCTCCGCCATTCTCGTCGCCGCCGTCGCCTGCGCCACCGGGTGAGTTCGCTGTCCTCATCTCATTCACGGAGCATCACGCACCGGAACCTTGAAGCGAGAACCGTCCAGCTAACACCTCTCAGCGCCGTCGCCAACCTGCACACCGCCGCCTGGTGCATCTCCCAGGGCCTGGCCGACTCCGACCCCAAGGTGAGTTTCTCCCTCTCGACATCAAAAGACACATCCCGAAACTGACCCTTCGCCAGAACATCGCCGCCACCGAGGCCGCCTGCGGCGCCTACAAGGAGCGCCACACCGGCAACGAGCAGTGGGACACCTGCCCCGACTGCTACCTCGTGAGTTACCGGCGAGCCCAGCCAGACGAAGAAAGGCAAGCTAACCGACATCCACCACCACCAGGGCGTCAAGGACGACGACCACGAGGTCTCCACCTGCAACTCCCCCGCCAAGCACATCGGCGGCGACGAGTGGGAGGAGTACTGCATCCAGTTCGGCGCCGTCAACGGCGCGGCCAACTGAGCGCGGAGGAAGCCTCTAAAAGGCGGAGACACGATGAAAAGAAGACGTGATTTTTCCTTTCGTGTCTGGCATGGATGGACTGGGTGCATGGGCGGAGTAATTTGTTTTGGTTCTCTTTAATTTATATAATCCAAGTTGTTTGAGCTGCAACCGACGGACCGTTGATGCCTGTTGCGTTGAGTGGTTATACCTAAACAGTCCGGGCTGGGAGAGTTCTCTCTCGGTTTCTACGAATCGACTCCGGCATCGCGTTCTCGGAAGCAGGTGATCTTTCCTATTCCATTGCCAACTTGAGGCCAAGTATCCAGGGCCTCCGAGTCCAGGATACTGAACGTCGGCCAGCTAAGCTCTCAGCTCCGTGCGAACCAGTCACCTGCCACTTGGATTTCGACACCACGTCTGTCTGTCCCAACTTGTCCCAGAAATTCCATTTCCTCCCGTCCCTTACTACCAGCTCAACCCAGCTGGAGTCTATTCCGCAGAAGCAGTCCAGAACCGGCCCAGCATCGACATCAACCCCAGCAGGTGCATGCTGTCAGGCAATCATACCAAGCATCACATGCCAAGTACACCTGAGCCCGAATCCATCTCATTGCACCCCTCCCTCCAAGTCCAACGCCTCTATGCAGGGGCTCGGCATACCATGCCATCAGACGGCCCAAGAAAGCCGTCGGACCAGGCTGAGCAACGGGCCGGCAGGCCATTCATACACATCCAGCCTCGTCTCGCCTCTATACAATAATACACATCAGACGACACACGCTCCATCAACCAACCAAGGACACACGCCCGTCGCACGACATGTCCAGCAGCTCGCCCGCGCCACGCCGCGCCACAGCAAGCACCCCTCGGCCCTCGCCTCACTCCTCAAATCCTGCCATGCAAAAACATTTGCATCCGCAAAGAATCCGCAAATTTGTAATCGTCTTCTGTTTCTGGGAGCGGCCACCCACGGGAAAGAAGGATGTCACAACAGATGGGCCGCATCAAACAAGCTTCTCACGGCCCCACCCACCACTCCCGGACATCCGTGTCCCCACTCCACGACCGCCGGTAGAGAATGGGTGGGTGGGTCCTCCGCGCATCTGCCCGCCGATCAAGCACGCACGCGCCGAACGTCGCATGCCGTATAGTGGCGCGTCTTGACAGGTTCGGAATCTGCAGGCGTCTTATCTGCCGGAAATCTCGCATTCAACCACCACTCAGGTGAAAAAGATGCAGATTGAATCCAAACCCGACAAGCTGCGGCCAAGACCGGACGGGGGGAGGGGGGCCAAGATATGTATGTACATGTACAAGCCACGACGCGAGTCTGACAGGTGACAAGTCTGCATGACATGCATCACAAGATAGCAGAATTACCGATTGAGCGGAACCTCCGACGGGAGGGCCGGATGATGAGAGATTTCCCGGCCGGTACGTGGGTGGGATGCTACATGCTACCATGGGCGTCACCCGTCCTGAGGTTGATGCTGTACTCGTCGGTCGGCCGCGCCGTCATCTCGACTACTCTCCAAGTTCCGGTGGCCATCGGATCAGACCTGTCTGAGTGAAGTAGCCCCCCCGCAGGCCGTGGGCTTCTACACCCGCAGCCTGCCATCCATCTCAAGAGGTCGCCGGCAGCGTGTAGCAAGCACCTCTCTCTAATACCACAGCACCCCCAATCTCAACACGAAAAGTCCATCGTAGAAGTTTCAAGATCATCCAATAGCCAAAAGTTGTTTCATGAGATTCTTGTGTATCATTTTCAAGTAGCGTCCTAGGTAGAGAGACAACAGCCAAGAGCATAGAAACTCTAGTAAATCCAAGAGAGAAACATCCAACTCCGTGCCCGTCCCATCTAAGAAATACATTCGTCTTGTGTATAGCCCATAAACACAGCAAGAAAAACTCCCAGCTTGCATGCAGAAGAACTAACACCCGCAGCTCCTCAGAGCCAAACGAGCAAAGAATCGAAAAAAGCCCATAACCCCAGCGCCCTAAACAGTATCCACCTCCTTTTCCCGTTCGTGATAGAATCATCATCCCTCGTAAAACATGGCAAAACAAAGAGGAGAGTTTAAAACAGAGGGGAAAAAAACACCTCACAGCCCAGAGTCGTACTTCTTGTAATACGCCCCGGGGTAGTACTTCCTCCAGGCGTCGCACGTGGGGCCCAGCTCCTTCAACCCCAGCGCGCCCGCGATCTCGTCCTTGCGCTCGAGGAACTGCACGCTGAGCCCCATGCTGACGTGCCACGCGATGTGGCAGTGGAGCAGCCACGCGCCCGGGTTGTCCGTCCGGAACGCGACGACCATCCACCCGCTCCCGGGGAGCTGCGCGACGTCCCTCCGGACGGGGTTCTCAAAGTTCAGGCCCTGGATCCCCGTCGTGGTCGAGTTGGAAAACTTCCCATCGCCAGCGTTGCTAGACGCGCTCGCCCCCGCGCTGAAGCTCCCGCTCCCCGTGCCGAGCAGCAAAAAGTCGTGCCCGTGGAGGTGGATCGGGTGCGGCAGGGCGCCCTCGTTCTCGATGACCCACCACGTCCACGTGTCGCTCGCCGAGATGTCGATGACGTTCGCCTTCTCCGGGAACGAGTAGTTGCCCTCGCGGACGTACTCGAGCGTCGGCCTGTCCCACTCGACGTTCATGTCGTGCCCGTTGACCTTCCACCGGAACACCTCGTCGCCGTGGATCACGGGCTGCTCGAGCTTGACGTCAAGGATCTTCTGGTTGGGCGTGAACTCGGCCTCGGGCGCCTTGCGGGCCAGCACGGGCGCGAAGCCCGTCTCGTCGGCGCAGCCCGCCGCGGGGGCCACGCCGGCGTTCTTGGGCAGGGAGTCGGGCGCGCCGTCGTAGAAGAAGACGGAGGCCGGGTGGACTGCTTTCGTCGTCCCGCAGAGGCCGTCGGCGCTGAGCGTCGCGTTGAACCAGTAGTTCTCCGTCTCCTGGTCCGCCTCGATGATGACGTCGTAGCGCTGGCCGACGGAGAGGAACAGGCTGTCCTTGACGACGGGCTTCACGGGGACGAGGTCGGTCGCGATCACCGTGAACTTGTGGCCCACGAGCGAGACGGTGAAGGTGTTGTCGACGGAGGTGTTGATCAGCCTGAGGCGGTGCTTCTTGCCCTTGACGAGCCTCGTGCGCTGGTACTGGCCCGCGCCGCCGGCGCTGACGCCCTTGCCGTTGAAGAGGATGTTGTCGCTGTCGGGAGGGGGGCCGTTGGAGGCGAGCTCGGCCTGGAGGTAGAGGTTGTCGGCGGTGTTGTAGTACCAGTCGCTGATGGCGAAGGGCCCGAGGTCGATGTCGTAGTCGGCCGAGGCGGGGCCGTTGATCTGCATGGCGCCGACGACGCCGTTGCCGTACTGGTAGGAGAAGTGGCTGTGGTACCACGACGTGCCGTACTGAATCATCTGGAACGAGTACGTCCTGCTCTGGCCGGGGGGAATGGGGCACTCCGTGACCCCGTTGGCGCCGTCCTGGTCGTTGGTGTTGCGCTGGTGCATGCCGTGCCAGTGGATGGATGTGCTGACGGGTGTTAGTTCTTGTGATCGGCGACTTGCATGGCGTGCATGGTGGCTTACCCATTATCCTGCAGCTGGTTGTGGACGTGGATCTGGACAAAGTCGCCCCAGTCGGCCTCGATCGTCGGCCCGGGGAACTGGCCGTTGATCAGCATCGCCGGCCGGTGGACGCCGTCCGGTGCAAAGTCTGTGTAGTTGGAGATGGTCAAGTCGAACTGCGTCCGGGTGTTAGTCTGAGGACCCAAAGGGTGTGTTGAAAGGCAAACGTACAGTCCTCAGCTTCCCGTTAGGCGGTACCAGCTTCTCATAGTCCGAGTCGATGTTGTAGTCCCCCCAGCACCCACGGTTCGTGGGACCGTGATCACCGCACGACTGCCGCGTCTCGAGCGAGCGGACGGGGCCGGCGGCAGCCAGGGAGGAGAGGAGGAAGACTCCGGCTCCAAAGGAGCGGAATAAGCTGCAATGCATGATGAGAAGTGGTGAACAGGAACAGGAATGTATTACAACACACACAACAAAAGGAGATGAGCGACTGACTGATGGTGTTCCAAAACATAAACCCAGATACCGGAGGATGGACGAGAGATTATATACGCTTGTGTACCGTCATCGCAAGATGGATGGATGCCTTGCGAGGTGTGAACCGTCATGCCATTTCTGGAGGACGCATCAATAGTCTCGACGCACTTGCAGGCTTCAAAGCATGTGGGAGCGGCGTCTGCATAGGATAGGATGCAGTCCGTCTGCCAGGCAAAGACCGTGACGGACGCGAGTGAGAGCTAGAGAGGGGGGCGAGTAGAGGTGAAGTGCATCGCATCCCTGCCCCTCGGGAAGTGAACCTACCATGCCATGCTCCCGTCCTGACATGGAGGGGACAACAACAACAACGACGACGAGAAGGCCTCAGGCCCGGCCGTGGCGGCGGCGGCGGACACGGCGGGAATCTGTGGGGACGTATGGACATGCTTCTCTGCAGGTCGACACTTGGCTCGACCGGCGCAGAGGAAGCGCGCCGAGGATGGAGGTCACACAATCGGGATGAGGCTGAGCTAAGGCTCGTCATGGAGGGAGCAGCAGCAGCAAAAAGCCCAGGCAGACGGAAAGTAACCACTTGTTACTGGTAGACACTTGTTACTGGTAGAAAGTAAAGGGCGGGTCATGTCAGATGCCCAAATTGGGCGTCCCCGGATCTGCCCCTGGTGTGCCCGAATGTTTGCCCTACGCATACGAGGGCACAGCAGATCCGGGCATCTTGACTGGCTCGTGTGACGGAGGCTGAGAATAGGTGAAGGATGAGGCTGGCGGGTCCGCCCAGAGGAGTAAAGCGTCTACGATGCATGTGGATGTCATGCCATCGCCCGGTACTCGAGGGTTGGCAACACGTGCGTGCGATAGGTTTGCGGTGCATCGATGGACGCTTGATTCGGCATTTACCTTGCAGATGGACGGTCAGCAGAGGCCCAGGTCGCTATGGCGTGGTCAAGGTTCTGACGTGATATCGGAGGGTGTCGTCGCGGTGTCTTGGGACTGGGAGAGGCGCACTCGCGCCGGCCGGGAGAGGCCTGACCGCATCCGGGGGACTACGCGACTGGTAGACAACCGGGACGAGAGTGAGCCTAGTACGGTATGCCCTTGGGGCCACTCCAGAGCCCAGGCTGACGGGGATAGGAACGAAGCGGCAGACGCCGTATGAGCTCAGCTCAGCTGGAGAGCCTCGCGTGACCAGCGAATGGACTTGGCACGGGAGCAGACCCAGATGGCCGGGAGATGTTACACAGGATTCGGTGGCCGTTGCTACCGCCGATGAAGGCTTGGAAAGAGATTGGTCCACGTCCAGGAGGGGTTGTCTGGCGAGCCGGGTTGCGCATCTTGTTGAGAGATTCCAAGCCGGCGGTGAAGCAAGTCAAGCCGGCCGAACGACTTCGCCAGGCACCGTGGCACCTCAAGCGGGAAGCCGGAAAGCGAAGTTTTGTCTCGAGCAATACGAAGTGAGTGAGCAGTAGCAAAAGCAAAGAAAACGTTTCTTGCGGCCGTGGGGATAAGCATGGGCATGAGCATGGGCATGGGTACAGGTGAACTGCAGAGTCGGTTAGTGATGACTCCTGGGCATGTCTCATTCGCCAACCTCTTCACTCACTGCTGCTGCCTCTTTCAACTGACTAAGCTGGGCGGTTCATGAGCGAACGAGTTGAGAGATTTGGAATCGGTCCTTCCGTGGTACAACGCGAGCTTCGCGCAGCATCTGTGATCCTTCACACCGACACGGTCGTTCTCTGATCTGCCACGTCCAGGCACCCATAGCCGCTGCCGCCTTTGCCCGACGTGCCTCCAGGGATTTAGAAATGCTGCTGCTGTCTCTGCTGCCGCGGACCAGACGCATGGTGTGGAGGTGAGTATTCTGGGGATGAGGGGCCAAGGTTCTGGGGGCTATTTTTAGGAGATAGGGCGATGGGATGAGAATGAGGATGAGAAGCTAGAGGCAGACTGCAGTTGAACCCTCTACAATCCATGATTAGCAGCTTCTTTGGACGAACAAGATGGTCTGATGTGGAGGGGAGCAGATCGGCAGCATCACGGCCGGGATATGCCCTGGAGTTGCTGGAGACAACCAAGGATATGGAAGACGGGCGATATCGTCATCTAGCGATAGCAGCAGCCGTTGTATGCATTCCAGGTTAGTTCCTGTTAGGAGTAAATAGAACAGCAGCTAAGAGGTCGGGATTGGGTTGTTGGGGCGATGGCTGTGCTGTCGGGGAAAAGAAATCTGACAAAAGGCTGAATACAGCTGCATGTCACGTTACAGTGTTTATTCTTCTACACACTATGCATCTCAGTAAGAGAATGGCTGAGTGGTAGAAAGCACATCAAACGATCGCACTGTCTATGCACCTCCCCTGCCTGGTCGAGAATAGCAAAGCCACAGGGCATCGACCAACAGCCAACAGCGTAAACATCACCTGCGGCTCAGCAGTCTCATCTGCCACACTCACCGCTCAGTGCCCGAAACAGGGGCCGGGGTGGTTGTTTGCTCCCTTCTAGACGTCTCCAGCTGGGCTTCTCTATCAGGCGAAGCCTCTGAAGGTGGCAGCCTTCCTTCCGTCCCATCTCTATTACTCCAGAGTCATCATGAGGCTCATCAAACTCTCACTCTCACTCACTCACTCACTCACTCACTCATTCACTCTCTCATCGCTCACTCTCTCACTTGCTAAACCACTCACTCCATCCATCCTGAAATCAACATCATTCCTGCCGGCCATCAATGACCTCTTCCTTCGCCATCATCCAACGACCGATTGCATCCCGCCCTCAGCCATGGACAGATACTATCGATTTTTGCTCCTCCTCATCATCTCCCACTGGCCCGCTCGCCTGCCGTTCTCCCACTTCCCGCTGACAACCTTACCGAAAGCTCGACTCATCGCTCCCCTCGCACCACCACAGCGCATATGCATGTCTTACAGGTCCAACAGCACAGCAAAAACACGAGAGATTCTAGCCCTCTCAGCGCAATTTGGCTGACAGCGCATAACTGGCCTGCTGCCGCTTCCCTGGCCACTCCCGCTGCGTACCTCGGCCGGCCCTCCCTCGCCCTCTGGTCCTTCGAGTCTCTCAACTACTCACCACTGAACAACCAGCGAGCCACGGCCATGGCCAGTGAGAACTGATCTCTGCTACGTGCGAACGACAACGAATGACACCGCAACACGCCAGACGACGAGCCTCGCCCAATGACGATGATCATCTCTTCTCACCACCCTCACCTAAGCCGCAGCTTTCATGCCCGACTTATCCGTTATCCCCTGCACTCTCTCTCCTCTGCCCTGATCCGGCCCCATGGAACTCCGAGGCGAAGTCCGACTCGCCGTTGGTCGAATCATCTCATCTGTCTGACCTCTCCCCCCAGGGGCATCCTCCGCTCAAGTGCGCGAAAGCCACACCCTCCCCTACGCCCGACGCCTCGCAAACCTGGCCGTTCATCTCGTCTCGTCGTTCTCACACTGACAGCTCGTCCAACCCGCGATACCTACCCGCCGATCATTCTCTCTTTGGTGTTTGATGGAATTTCCCCCGGGCACCAGATGCTTCGTATCGCGAGCGGCACGTTCGCCCATATGAAGTAATCTTCCCCCATCGCGGCATAGCGGCCTCTTCCAGTTCATACTTCCATTGCCATTCCGTCATTCATTCCGAATCAAGCCTTTCGCAGCTCACTGCCGTAAGGGCTGCCAAACGTGAAGGTTGCCCGCTCCTAGTGGGGAGAGCTAGACGCCTATCACGAGCACACCCTCTCAGGAGCCTTATGTGTTCGCTATTGCCTTGATTGAACGACACGCTCATCGCGCGCTGGAAGTCCCAGCCCAGAGATCGTCCGTCATTTCGTGAACTCGAAGCGACCGGACCTCTTAGAATCGGCCTCGTCGTCAACCCTCGCGTTGGTGGCGGATACGAGCACTCGGTTCAGGCAGACTCAAACTACTCCCCCGACTCGGTAGGCAATTCTTCGTCTGACCCGTTGTTGCCCGTCCAACGTGGGGATTCGTCTGCGTCGCAGCGCGTCGGTGTCTGCGTATCCTTTGCGTCGAGCTGTCGACCTCCTGTGTCAAACCTCCCATCCCCCCCGTGATGAGGATCGACCTTGGGATCTGGCAGAAAAGCTGGGACGAACACCACGCCCAGCCCACATCCCGCCTCGTGTTGTGAAGTTAAGTCTTCGTCGTCACCGCTGTGGTAATCCAAGCGCGCGACAAGGGGGGCCGGCTTGCTCTTCTTCAAAACCGGAAAGGTCTCGAAGCGACGTCGCCAAACAAGCGGGACGAGGACGTCCAAGCTGGTACTGGTACCGAGGATGCAACGTCTCGGTCTCGCTTCCATTATGCCGTGCTGTTGTTCGTCTGGTCAGTTCTCGGTAGGACTCACCTGGCCCGTCCGTCTGCTACTCAGATGAATCGAACTGGGCCTTTGCTGCCCGAGGTTTTGGGTTTAGAGTGTGAGCCGTTGCACTCGGGATCGGTCTCTTCCGGATCGACCTCCTCGACGGCGCCGTAACATCCGTTTCGTCGGCAGCATTCCTATCCCGCTGTCGACTACTTGAGCCGCGTCTCAAGGGCTTGTCCAAGTTTACGTGTCTTCTACTACGTAGTTGCAATACTGGTGGAGTCCAAAGGGTACACGCTCCCTAGCTTTCATCACAAGTGTGAACGGAGCACCGCGCGACCCTCTTTGGCACCCAAGAGCCGCCTGGCCCTACGGCATGCAGCCGACTTCACTCTTCAAGGCCCAATAGTCGTTGATATATTGCCAAGCCAGTCTGGCCGAATACGCGCCGTTGCTCGAACCTCAGCTGTCATGTTTTACTTCTTACAGCTCACAGGGCTGTCCGAGAAGGGGGCAATCTCCGGCAGATGGTGCTCTTTTTCATATTTCAATAATCCCTTTTCGAGGCCAAGTCCCGCTTCTGGGCTGGACCGACGGTGGTAGCCAACCATTGGTGCCGTGGCATGGCGTCCGGCAGGTGATGGGAAAGGAAGACTTCTCCAGAGCCCAGGGCCGAGGCTCTGCTGCTCGTGTCATGTCTCCGAATCATCATCTTTCGCTTGTTCGTTTCTGTAGCTACTCAGGGAAGAGACGCTACTCGTCTGGACTCTGGAGGCGAGCCTGGCCACGACAACGGTGTCCACTGAGTGACCAGGGCACGGCGGAATATCGGCGAAGTGCCGTGGCGATCAAAAACTCGACGATTCCTGGAGCACAAAAGTTGATCAGTAATCGAAGAGGAGGTGGAGGTGCTGTGCAGACCCAAGCTCTTATGCAAAGCCCGCTCCAGGAGTTTACCACATCTCTGCGCGCTCGCTCGCCCGAGCGCTAGACGGAGCAGAACGCGGAGCGGGCTCACCCGTCAAGCGCCGGAAGAGTCCGAGCCACCCCTGGCATGAAGCCAAAGCGCGCGGAACCAGCCATTTGGTCTCTTGCCCTCTCAGAGAAGGAGGCTCCTGCGTAGTACACCGTGATCGACTCATGGGGACCTCCTGCCAGTGTAGGTAATATTAGAATCACCTCGAAACCCTCCCTGCCCGTCGCGGCGCCTAGCCCGTAGGGCGGGAAATAGGCAAGTATTCGCGCCCTACTGCCCCAAAGAGTTGGTTCTAGGAAACATTCGGCTCCGGGGGAGAGCCCCCACAAGTTGCCGTTCTCGGGTCGCTGAGCCGGCGGAACTGACTCGGCAAGCGAGATGGACTACGGGTTCGTCCGGTTGCTGCGGCTCAACTCCATGGATGTCCCCGGAGCGCCCAATGGCGGCGTCTATCCATATAGGCTGGAGTACCAACGGGGGTGGTCTTGATCAAAGACCTTTCGGCGCGCCCGTCTATTCCCCAAGCCCAGACAATTAAGGGCCGGTTCGTTCAGGCGAGTGAAGGATTAAGATTTACGAAGAGAGAGAGACTAGGCTCCAAGAGGCTCAGTTCAGCCTTGAAGAAGCCGCAGGGGTCGCCTATTCTGACTTGCCGAGCATGCCTTACGGCCCCGCGCCTGTCAGAGTCTTCGGTAACGGTTACGCGACGCTCCGGACCGGGGACTGAGACTTTCGCGATACGTCTATGCGGGATCTGGAGTTGTGGTCTCCGTCAACTGATGGAGATGTCGCAGCTAACAAAACTTCAACTTGGCCAGTGCATCGCGAAAGATTGTAATCAACCCCGACTCTGCAAACACAATCATCACAAACAAAACGCCAGACAACAACACGTGCAGGCTCATGACATGGTCCTCGAGGCAGCCAAGAAATGACGGGCCAGAAGGTTAATTGCGCCCTGTCAAGACGCCCTAGCCAAGCACTTTGAGTGAAACGCAGGTCCCCCCTCCCTGGCCCTCTGGAACATCTGTGGGGTGTTCCCGCCTTCCCGAACAACCTTGAGAGGTTAAGCATCGTGAGTCGCACAAGTCCGTTGACCGCTCTCAGTTATCCGGGCCAGGTTCCGAGAGAGAACAGCGGAGACGAGGGAATCTTGAATACGAGGTTTGACGGGAGTCTGACCGCAAGACCCCCCAGTTCCTCCACAGAACCTCAGAGGAACACGAGAGTGTGCGCCTCACGGCCACTCCGCTGGGTCTTTTGCAAATGGCAACTTGGCAGTTGGCACAGAGCATGGAGAGAGTCACGATGGCTCTTTTCTGGTGATCCGCTTCTCGTTCAACATTGATATATATTAGCCTAGAAGACTCGTCGATCCCAATCTTCTTTCCAGTCTCTCCTTCCACCATCTCATTCATTCGCTTCCAACAAAACCACATTCGTTTTCTGCGCATTCTTTTCGATTCCATCGAACCTAGAGTTTGATCAACTTACATTCGTTCTTACACCAAACCACAACCACAACAACAACCAAACCAAGATGCTCAGCAAGCTCACCTTCGCCCTGGCCATGGCCACGGCCATCACTGCCGCCCCGACCCTCAACGTCCGCCAGAGCCCGTGCCAGGACACGTACAACGCCTGCGTGGCCGCCGGCACCCCGGAGGTTGCCTGCTCCTGCACCCTCGCCGCCTGCCTCGGCGAGGACAACGCCCGCAACCGCGAGTACTGCGCCAGCGCGACCGCCAACCTCCCCCAGCCCACCGCCGACAACGGCATCCCCGGCGGATGCAACCCCGCCCACCCTGGATCGTGCCCGACCCCCTCGGCCGACGCTGGTATCCCCGGCGGCTGCAACCCGGCTCACCCCGGCTCCTGCCCCACTCCGACCGCCGACGCCGACATCCCGGGTGGCTGCAACCCGGCTCACCCCGGATCTTGCCCCACGCCCACCGCTGATGCTGGAATCCCCGGTGGCTGCAACCCCGCCCACCCCGGCTCCTGCCCTACCCCCTCTGCTGATGCCGGTATTCCTGGAGGCTGCAACCCCGCTCACCCTGGCTCCTGCCCTACTCCCTCCGCCGACAACGGCATCCCCGGTGGCTGCAACCCCGCCCACCCCGGATCTTGCCCTACTCCTGCTCCCGAGGCCGGCATCCCCGGCGGCTGCAACCCCGCCCACCCCGGCTCCTGCCCTGAGGGCACCCCCACCCCTGCTCCCGCTCCCGCCCCCGCCGCCCCCGGCCCCAAGCCCATCGACGGCAAGAAGTGGACCATTGACGACGTGAGCCGCTACTGCGCCGAGGACAACTCCGGCTGCGACATCAACTTCAAGATCAACGCCGGCGACAAGACCACCTCCTGCACCATCGTCCGCACGCCCGGCTCCAACGCCTCCGACGAGAGCTGGTACGAGCAGCCCTGCACCTCCGGCGAGGACGGCTCCGACGTCCGCGTCTCCTGGGGCTTCGCCGCCGACGGCGCCCCTCCCTTCTCCGTCATCACCGTCGTCTGGGGCGGCGAGGTCGCCTGGTTCGGCGTCAACGACGTCAACGGCCAGGAGGTCTCCCCCTCGAACCCCTACGGCTCCGGCCAGTGGGGCAGCATCGGCCCCGAGCAGGTCTACACCTTCAGCAACTAAGGAGGAGAAGAAGAGAAATGAGAGAAACGACTGAAAGAGAGAGAGGACTTAGGGGACGTCAGTAAAACACACACACGCGCCTAAGCCTACGGGCGACGTAACGCTTAATTTACTGTTCTTGTACATACATTCCACTACTATAGACATACATACACCGCGCGCAGCACCCTTCATCAAGGGCTGGTTACATTCACCTCCTCGGTCCTGATCACTATCATCGTGAACCACGTGACTTGATGCTGTTGTGGTTGACCCGTGTGACGATATTCAGGGTCTTCAATTCCCTCCTAATCTTCTATCACACGAAGAAGTCGGCCAAGCGTCTTGTCGCCATAATGAAATGTGAACACCATGTCTATTTTCCCAGAACAAGCAGCCACCAAGCAAGAGTTGAGGTTATTGCTGCCAAACGAGCGAATCCTCGCGCCTCAAGCTGACTGAGTAACCTCACGTGGCCGATGTAGGCTTACACAGCTCCAAGGTGGGGACTCTTAGGACAGATAGGTAAGCAAAAGACAGTCTTTTCTACAAGGGTCTCAAAGAAAGGGGTAATATGAGGCTCGGCCGCTAGAATCAGGGAATCGGGATTCGTTTGGTATACAGGGGCGTATACGCTGGGTGCGGTAGTTCTGGTCTGAACCCTCGCGACCCGCCCACGATGCCGGAGCTCACCCGGAGCCCTCGGCCCAGATCTGCCCCACTCCTCCGGTCCCGACCCGCAACCGCTTCGGGGCCGACCACACTGCCTGCTCCCAGGCAGCTCGACTGTCCACTGTGCATGTCTAACGAATGCATTCTTTTTCCTATGTTTTCGAAGAGACCACTACTCCTTTAGACTTTGACATCTCTGGATTGACGTTGCTGGCCGTGGTTTCGTTAGCTATTTATAAGCCGCTTTCCCTAGTGCTCCTGCTCCGCCTCGGACGCAAGAGGACACCATCGTCAATGATGGTGTAACATCCACCTAAGACCGTCGATGTCTTCAATTATGCCACCGGCAATGGTATTAATGAGCGCGGCGGTTGCAGTTCGAACCCCTCTGCATAGTCGGTCTTTTCTCAGCTGGCGTCCGTCATTCTCGTCTGCCGTCCGTCATTTCTCGCTGATCCTGCCATGATACTCACCATCGTATCTGGCAGCTTCTCCGATGCTCATATTGTTCCAGCCAACAGGACGAAGGGGACAATAAGAGCCAACGTCAGAACCCGCCTCAAGGTGAGTGGTTCGATAACGAATGAACTCGAGAAGTCGTAGTTGCTGTGGGGGATCATCGTTATCGAACTGACTGCTGTTTTATACTGGCCACACTGCATACACTTCGTATTCCGACGTGCATTCACTCCCTTTACTACCACACCTCTGGATATTCCAGCTTCTCGACAGCGAAGGCCTGACGTTCGGTGTGCAGGATGAAGAGGCGGCTTTTGCGGGCCTCCTCCACCGCCTTTCCCTGGACGGCACCGGGAGTTTCTTTCTTTGATCCTAACCCAAGAACAACTAGTCTGTCTGCTTTTTGCGGTCAAATTCGGCCCCCAGCCGCACCGGAAGCGGATTCATCGCGAGTCCCACATTCCCAAGGTTCTCCTCCGCAGCTCCCAACAACGCCATGTTCCACCACCACCACCTCTTCCCAACCTACCTAGCTCCTCACTCCGTCTCTCCCCTGAACCGTCCAGACTTCCGAATATGATTCTTTTCGTTGCATCAAGTCTTCAACAAGTACGATGGGCGATTGGTTTAGGGGTATAACGACCGCTTCGCATGCGGTAGGTCCTAGGTTCGATTCCTAGATTGTCCAACAGGCCTTCCTTTTTGCTCTTTCACTTGACTGGACGGCCCCAGAGACCCCCCTCAGTTGAAGTGGACGTACCTTTGGCTGGCTTTTGGACCTTTCCTCCCTTACGTGACCGACCCCTTGGGCTGAAAGAGACGTCTTCAAGACTGAGCTCGGTCTGCCTTCCCCCGACATCATGATCGTTTATACCGCCTCAAAAACGTCCGGCATCAGTCCGGAGTCCGGTACGGCTTTCCCAACGGCTTCCATCCTTCGCGATACACGCCGCCTAACCCCTATATACAGAAGCAGAACCCGCTAAGGAATTCTTTTCGCAACAGGCAAGCCATCCGGTCCTATGCCCGGACTCAATTCTCACGCCATCTGCAAGAGACCTCGTGGAGCCGCTCGATCACCATCCGTTCCATGGGCGCACCACTACCACCAGGACAACCCGTCGAACGAAGCTGACCGCAACGTCCCTCATCTATTCCGGGAGGAAATAAGCGGACGGGGGTAGTGACGGACAGGGCACGCCAATTGGACTCTTCACTGAAGAAAAGAGCGCTGCTTTAAGTAAGTAGCTCGGCATATCAGGGTGCGATCTTCGTGTCAACGGCCACCAGGATGCGAGCTTAGGACCGAGAACGACCCGTCTCAGCAGTGGCTGGTCTGCCTTCTTCTCCGACGGCTTCAAGGGCGGACATTCCACTTTATATAGGTATGCAACTCCGTGACCCTCAAACCACCGACAATCTTGTTCGCTGTAATCTAGCTAGACATCAGAGGTTACTTCCTTCCTCGGCCATCCAAAGTCGATGCCGAGCTGTCCAAATAGCTATTTAAGCCACTTCGATCCCTGCCGGGAAAGCGATTACCGGCGCATGCGTTCCAGACATGCTCCGGATCGATCGGGGGCGATGTTGAGTCTGTCTCCATCAAGCTTGGTCCATCCTCACTCTCGTTATCTGTCTCCTCTTCAGCATTCTACACCACCACAACCGCAGCAGTCCACCGACGAAACCCTCTCAGCTTCCGTCATCTCTTCAGCAAGTATATAAACAAACGACAGCGATGACGGACGAAGAACGATGCAGAAAAGCATAAACCCTTCCAAGGACATTGCGTTCATCTCGAAAAGGACGCCAAAGCCGGTTTCAGCTTGGCAGCGTCCCTCCCAATTGATTGTGGCCGCGTAATCCGCCGTGGCGGTTGAAGATTACTACTTCGTATTACGGACGTCAAAAGACGGCCTGTGGTCGGACTTTTTATACTACCGCCAGGGGGATCTGCCGTTGTGGCCTAGTCTGGTACTGCTGCGATGCTTCTTCCTCGTATCATCGACTTAAATTGGACACCCTCGCGAGCCGGGCCATGTTGAAAGACATCACTGTCATGAGACAACGACCGTGACGGCAGTGTCGTCACTTCACGTTTCCCTCCGCTGGCCTTTACTCCGTTTTCCGAACCGTCGCATCCCTGAGTGACCAACCCGTCCTGTCACCGTCATCATCGCCCCTCTAAAGAACATGAAAACATTCCAAAGACCCATGTAATACGCCCCTTCGGCTCCGCCATGGGCTCTCTACGGAGACCTCGAGATCAAACATTCACTCGGCCAGGCGTGGACAACTCACTCAGACACGATCCAAGACTCAATCACGCAAGACTACAATGGGCAGAACGCTTATATCAGGGGGCAAGACCGTTTGTGCGCGGCGGTGAGATTACAATCTGTTCCATCATTTATCGTAACAAAACGTATAATCCACGTGACGACGGAGGTAACCAAGAGTAGGCGGTTGGTCGTCATCACGGGTGTGAGGCTCGAAATCTCAAGAACATCAAGGGGAAGGAAGGAAGCAACCTAGAAAAGACAAGAAAAGAACAGAGGACCCGCGAGAGAAGCACCGCATCCCTAATCGCGGTCAACAATGAAGTCGGAAGAAGACGAAGACGACGTCCCCGACGAGACACTAGCATCGGACGCGGCGTCGTCGTACCATGGCATGCTCCCCGAGTCCGTGGAGAACTCGGTGTCGGTCGCGTTCGTCCACAGCGCCACCAGCTTCCCCAGGTTCTTCCACGCCTCGGCCTCCAGGTCTCGCTCGCGCGTGAGCTCCCCGCCAAAGTCCAGTTCGAACCCGAGCTCATAGTCCTTCTCCTCCCCTTCGTCCGAGTCGGAGTCGTAGCTCATGTAGCTGGTGACCGAGGACGCGGCGCTGGCGGCCCACTGGGCCGTCCTCTTTTTGGCCGGCTTGTCCGCCATCCAGCTCAACACCGATGAGGGCCGCGGTCCGCGGCGGCAGCCAGGGGGTGGCCCGGGGCGCCTGGGTGGGATGTTGATGATTTCGGGGGCGGGGCCGGGCCGGGGCATTCCCATTGGAGGCGGGAAGCTCCAACCAGCCGGCGCGGGCATGGGCATGGGCATCCCGCAAGGCCGGGGTCGCATCATTCCGGGTGGCGGAGGGGGTGCCTGATACGGTTCGGCCCAAGTGACGCGCCCGGGGAACGGAGGACTGTCGTTGAACGCCGACAGGCGCATGGCCAGGACGGCGCCGGGCTTGATGGTGGACTCCCAGGCCTCGGGGCTGATGACTGCGCCGTCCTCGTTGAGAATCTCGAACGAGCCGTCCCGGACGATGGGCCAGAAGCGGGCCACATCGCGGAAGCGGTTGTGGATGGAGTCTCGAATGCCCTTGGGTTCATGTTAGCACTATCTTCTCCTAGCATTGGTATCCGCGAACTAAAGAAATCGGTTGGCTCACGTTCACGGTCCGAACCTGCTCATACGGCAGAACGACCTTGCGTTCCAGCGCATCCGTGAGCTGCACCGGCTCCATGGCCGGTTCGATCGACATGTAAGCAACGACAAAGTCAGGCAGGCTGCGGGTGTCGACGGCGATGAGGTTCCTGACGCGGCCGTCTTTCTTGGCAGCGCGCTGCGGGGCGTTCTGTACCGCAAGACGATACTGCGCGTCGAGACCGATGAGCTGGTCGCCTGGGGTGTCGCCGACCTTACGTAGGACGTGTTTGAGCTGGCGGAGAAGCGTCTTGGGCTCCAAGGCCAGTACGGGGGGCTTCCTGCTCGAGCTCGACCCCCCACCCTGAAGAACGGATGCCTCCAGCTCGAGATGGTCGAAGGGGGGCAAGCCTCGACCGAAGAGTCGTTGGAACCACTGGCCCATTCCCGAGAACACGCGAGCACCAAAGCGCCGTTTCGGCGTCAGAAGCTTGATGTCGATAGGTTCTGGGGGAGGCGGCGGGGGCATCTGCACTACGGGCTCAATGACTGGCGGCGGCGGTGCTTCCTCGACGACGGGGTCGAGCTTGGTCTTCTCACTGTCAACGGTCTTGTCGCCGCAGATGGAGGGCGGCCTCGAGTCTTTGGCTGTTACGCCAGACTTCCAGGATGCCGCGTCGTCGTCGACGGGACCGGAAGTCTCATTCTCGGCGTTTGCCGCAGCCTCGGTCTCGGCCGCCGCAGCTCGCGCGGCTCGCGCGGCTCTCCTAACCTCTCTTGCCTCCTTTCTGGCCTTCTCCTCCGCCTTACTCTCGAAGTCTTCCACGAGTATCGTGGTAGCCTTTTCTCTCTGCCTCAGTAGCCGGCTAGCCAAGGCCCTCGAGGCAAGCTCCTCGTCGAAGCTTCCAGGAACCCTCGTTGCCCTATTGCTGTGTTAGTTAACGGAGACGATAACGAGAGATCGGGCTACTGACTTGACTTGGAGACGGGCGACCTCAAAGACTTGCATATGCAGCAACAGGCTCTTAAAGATCCACGCCAGCTGCTTCTGGGCCGTCTCGAAGACGTCCTCGACCATGTCCGAGTCCATGTTCGCGTTGATGGCGCAGATCCGGGCAGCCTTGAGGTCCTCAACGCGGATGCTCTCGAAGGAAACATCCTCGACGACCTTGGCGGCGAGACTGGCCCGGTAGATGCCGCGGATGATGGTGACATAGGTCTTTCCGCACCGCATGGCAAGGTCCTCGACGTCTCTGCGTCCGGCGTCCTTGTAGACGCTCAACGTATCGTGCGCGTCGGCCGTGGTGAGCTCCCACAGCTGGGCAAGGGTAGAGGCTGTGCTGAGGACAAATACGACGAGCCAGCTAACGTCGGTGTCCGGGGACTTGGTGCCATGACCGTAAAGGTTCAGCTTGTTGCCGAGCTGGAACCCTAGGTTCACGATGCGCGGCACGTCCGGGGGCGGAGACGCGGGGACCTTCCACGACGAGGCCATGGTGGGCAGGTTTGCGAGGGCGATGGCAGAGCAGAGAGGGAGGGGAGAGCGCTGAGGATCGATCGAAGCTGTTGTGCTTCATCATGGCGTTGAGGAGCGGGGTATTTATCCAACCAGCCCAACTACCACTGGTCAGTACTGCATAGGCTCGTGTAAGCCTCATTTTTTGCCCATTGGGTTGGGGTTTGCGTCCAAGTCAAACGTGTTGGGCGGGCAGAGCTGGCGACAGAAGAGGGGGCCAATAGAGCCGCACGACTGCCGGTGTGACTTGCTTTCCCCCGACTTGACTGGAACGCGGCGATCCAATGAAGATGGTGGTGGTGATGGGCATGATTCCTACCCGAAGCTAGCGGTTCCCCTGTACATCATCGAGGCCAATGGACGTATGCTCGCCGCCATCGGTTTGGCTGGCAGGCTGCGGCCGTTGGGGTGGACGAAGAATGTCTTACTTCATCTAGATCCATCTGGGCCATCCGAGGCTGCACGGCCCGGTATCTTTCGGGTTCCCGGGGCGGACATCTGCAGTGAAGCCATTCGTGTCGTCGATGCGCTGTCGATGAACTCATGGTCGCCGGTCGCGCTTGTGCGAGCCTGCCGATGGCCTGAGGCAGGCTGTAGGCATCAGCGGCAGGCTGGGTCCGCCTCGGCCGATGGTATGGGATGTCTCGTGTCAGAATCGAAAAATACGCCTTGAGAGAGTGGGAGGATGCAGGTCGGACGTGGTCGCATTTGTGCGGTCGAATTTCAGCTATGCTTAAAGGTACCGTGCAGCATGGATGTACCTACATGTGCCCCGCCCTTTCACGTGACGCCTCCCGCGTCCAGTGTTTGCTTCGGCATCTTCCCGGCCAATCGCCGATGCGGGGCCGGTGCGGGGTATCCACTCAGTCCGTCATGTCGCGGTATCCGCCGATGCCGCCCTGCTCCCAGAGGATACGTCCAAGTCTCGCATCTGCAGACAGTGCTGCAGGCGTGCTTGGAGGTGCATAGCATCGCATGCGACTATCCAGTCCATTCGATTTAAGTCATTCGGCCCTCCCGCCACAGACCACTGGCCCTCCGTCGCCTCACGCTTTCGCTTCACTGCAACTTCAGTCAGCCATCGCTCGCCTCGCCTTGACTATACCAGTCTCAGACCTTTGATTGATCGTTATTGTGGTTGTCTTTGCTGTCTTTTGCCGGGATTGGCCGAAAAACTTGGCCAATGATCCGGCTTCTTGCCAAACCGCCCTAGATATCCAAGCTCATCACAACCCTCCCGTCTGCGACTTCGCTTCAGACATTCGTTGGTTCGGCCCCTCCCGCTAATCAACTCCATCCATAGTAGCAAACTTGATCTCGGTGTCGTACGTCGTCTCGGACACGAGACCCAACTCAACGGCCGTGCCATCCCGGACGTTCTTCAATCCATTCCACGCCGTGCGACCTCGCTCGCGCTGACCGGTCGGCAGTCAGCTTCCTTCATCCACGCAATTGTGGAGGAAGTCGGGGCGGTCCGCACCGATGCACGGTCACCGTCATCTTTACACCACCCCACGGTCCCGCTTGAAGGTTGGTTTCCTACCATGCCTCACGAGCAGAAACAGACCATAGCTACTCGTTTTATACCAAACGAGCTAGCACACAGTGGTCTAATCTTCTGATAATGTGATCAAGATCTCACTCCTTAATGGTGGGCACCGGTATGCATCTGTCGCTTACAGTCAGCAAGCCTCCTCAGCCCTGCAACGTATGAATCGTCTTCATTCTCCGTCGCCAAGGTTGGTCGACAGGTAACACTACCTTCACGGGCGATGAAGATTTTGCCTAGCGCCCGGTCCTGGAGCGTCGCTTCCTACACGATATCTTCTCAATAGACAATCGCAGAGAATATTTACTGTCTCTCTCACACATTTGCGCTACACAATTGGTCCGCTCTATCAGGGAACAAGATCAACAAAACGAAAAACAGGTTTGACCCTACCGCACTTCACATCCTCCTACAATCCAGTTTCCGGTCGTGAGCACCTCTGCCCGTCACCGGAACTTTTTGTACGGGCGGTGATAGACTCCTAATATCCGCGTCCACGCCATTCCCCTCGGCAGCTCCTGCAAGGGAATTTCCTCGCCCTTTTCAAATGCCTCGGGAAACTCGAAACAACCCAAGATCCGCTCGTCTTTTTCCGCACTGTGGTAGTGTTGTATGAACGAACGGCCCTCAGCCCCCCTCCGAATATCCAGGCACACGAGAGCCGGCCCCATGTGCGTGGCCACCTTGATCACGATCACGCCGCCGGCGACGAGCGTGCGCAACTCTAATTTGATGTCGATGGAGAAACCGTCGTCGCAACGACGCGTGAAAAGACGGTTGAAGGGGCCCTTGGTGTCGAGGATAGTTTGCGATTCCTTCGCCAACAGGTACTCCATAATGTCCTGTGCGTCCACACCCGTAACGCGTTCCAGTTCAGACACACTGCGGCACGGCACCCTTCCACGGAGGAAGTCTCTCCACGGCCACTCACCTACGTACAGGCTCTTGGCCAGCAGGATAATGAAACCAGCCAGCACCCATACGAAGGTGGTGATGTTGAACGGATCAACGCCGGCGAGGCGCTCTCCGAGCAGGGTGCCGGCCAAGATGCCGCCCACGACGAGGACGCCACACAGCACCATCGTCTTCGCCACAAAGGTCTTCCGCATCACGATTATGGCCTTCTCCTCAATTACCCAGCCGCGAACCGTGAGCTCGAGCTTCTGTAGCCTCGCGTCTGCCTCCTTAAGCAGCCGATGCCTCGACTCTATCGGATTTTCGGCCCATGTCCTCGTCGACTGGGGATTCTCCAAGCCGCCGTATGGGCGCTTCCAAGTGTACAACCGGTTCTGCGCCAGCAGGCATCGGGATACGGGCCTGAAGTCGGCGTCCTGGATCGTAGTTTGGACCTGCTCGTAGGCCCGCGAGCGCAGGGAGGCGAAGGCGGAGAACTTGACGACCGGCAACAGGCTGAAGTCTATGGAGTTGGAAATTGTCGAAACTCCCGCCACGCACCCGGAAGCCCAGCTCATATATCTCACCGCTGCTGTCTGTGTGCACAGGAGAGGGACCATGACGGATACGACGTCGGCGAGCGTGTGTAGATCCAGGCGAATAACCTCGTCAGTCGGTTCCGTCACGCCGCTGTGGCTTGGGCACTGTCTCTCCCAGTCCTGCGTTATTAGAACGAGTTGCGCGCCCTTTGGGTCGCCCACCACTTCTCGTTCCGCCGTAGCCACCTCTTCGGACTCTTTTGCCTGGTCAGCCTCGATGGTGCGCGCGACTTGGCGCATGATGCGATAAATCTCGTACAGGTTTCGCAAGTGATTCCGCGCGGCTTGTCCCATGATCTCGCCGTCACGATCCTGGCACAACAGTGTAGGCACGTCGTTCCACCCCGTCTTGAAGACGATTGAGCAGAGGTCGAAGGCGTCGACCGGGTACCCAGACAAAGCACTGCCCTTGAGGTCTCTGAAGATGGCCTTCACGGTGTCTATGCTCCAGACGGATGAGAGGAGAACCTCGGCGAAGTATCCTGTCGTCGCCATTTCGTCCCCTCCAAGGAGCTTCTCGATGTTCATCATGTGTGGCGACTGTTTGTTTTGATTGCGGGGTTCGAAGGCGAATGCGTCCGAGTCCTCCTGCTCCTGGAAGCCCAGAAACTCACGCGCCCTATCCATCGCCAGGACGTTCTCCCCTTCGTCAAGACTTTGATGGGCGAACCTTTCCGGATCGATGATGAGGAACTTCATCTTTGCAGCGCACTTGGCCAGCCCAGCCAGCGCGCTTGTGTGCCAATACTCGTTGGGGTTCGTGTAGCAAGCATAACGAGCCGCCACGGCGGTCACGTAGTCTATCAACGCACAGTATAGCATTCGGCTCTGGTTTGTTGTAAGAAGAGGGCCGCTCGTGAATTTGACGGCTGTCTGGGCTGGGTTCGGGGGGTCATGTCGCGTCATGATCCATCGTTTCGCGCGGCGGTATGTATTTTCGTCGAAAAGTTCTTTCTTGTGCTCAAACAGCAAGATTTGATTGTCGAATTCGCAAATGCTCAAGCTACACAAGCCTTGGCTGGCAAGAGATGACAGGTGCTCCAGGTGCGGCTTGTCGGCAGGCCAGCTATTGTCGGTGCTGAGGCGAAAAGGCTTCTTGCCTCCGCTGGATTCCACGGCAGTGATGAGCCTCTCCGTCTCCAGCTGCCAGAGGCTTTCTTCTTTGTCTTCTGAAATGCCGTAACGAGAGACGTCGTCAAACTTGGGCTGATCAAATACCGTCTCGCTGATGCCATGGGGCGTGTATGACTGATGCGCATTTATGAATCTCATGACATGCTCTTTGGTGGTTTTCAGCTCAATGTGTTCATCCTTCGATACGTCTGCTTGACGTTTGTTATATGGCTCTTCAGTCTGTTCATTTTCATCCGTATGGCTCTGCCACTCCCGCGGATAGAGGCGTTTCTTGCGGCGCTCAGAGATGCCCCTCCCTGGTGAGGCATTATCGCTTGTCGATTTAGTGTTGAAAGCCATCCGTAGATGCTGTCTTCAGGTTGTTTGTGATGTATGATGCCCTTTTTGAAATATAGAAACGACTGACGAGCATTTCATGTGTTGTGAGAGTCGAAAGTGCGTGCGGCGCGAGCAGTAGACGCAAATGAGGTTATCAGGCTGTCGAAACGAGCGAACAGCTCAGGCCGCCTGATTCAGCGTCGGTTCCTGCAACGCCCGCACACATGCATCAATTACCAAAAAGGCCGACGGGGTAAGACGCAGTATTGAAAGCCTGCAGCAATAGCGTCACGCAGCCTGATAATTGCTTTACTCAGACCAATCACCCCGCTCGAGTAGAATGCAGCAACAGTCAGAGGGCGGTACGATCAAGCCACTGAGGCAGGCTGTGCCCCAGCAGGGTAGGGTTTTGGTGTTTATGGTCATCTGACACGCCTATTTGGGAACTGAGATGGTCGGAGGAATACATCTAGCCAGTGCCGGCTCCTCAGCAAGCTAGGTATACATAAGAGTTTGATGATAGCCTCGTGAAGCAGGAATTACCGTGACGTATTCCTTGAAGTCGTCCATAGGTACCCATGGACTCTGCCGAAGTTTACAGTCAGTTCGACAAGATAGTCGGAGGGCGGCTCAGCCGCCTCGAGACTCAAGAAAATGAAGGCAAAGAGAACAGCGATCGCCACAAAGAGGACGCCACCGGTGCCAACGTCAACATCAGAAGTGGCGGAAACGACGAGCTTGATGAAGATGACGATCTACAGGTGACGAACTGGAATCCGCAGGTCAAACGACTAGTCCAGTTTCCAGACGTGCGGATGAACACGCAGGTCTTACCGATCGAGGATTTCTTCAACAAAAGAAAGCAAAAGACAGCAAAGGAGATGGATCGCCGATGGCGAGAATACGCCATCATACTTCGGCGGATTCTGAACTCAAAATTGGGCTTGCTGCAGTATCGTCTCGAGATTCGCTCTGTCGGCCTGCGCGAGATCTTCAAGAGCATCGCGAAACCCTTCAGGGAGATCAACCTCGAGACCTTCCCAATCGAGATACCGCACCCATTCTTGTGCCTCTTCCACCTGCGCGACAAGCTCAAGGCGCTTCAGGCTTCGAAGGAGACACCGGCAGCCACCAGAGAGGAGCTGGAGCATCTCCTCGGCTTCATACACACGGAACCCGTGCTCCAGAACACGATCGTACCTTACGATGAGCTTGTATCCCAAAAAAGAATATCGCACAATCTCCATTGGACGCTCTTTCGACCGCACGAGTGGGTCTACGTCCAGGGCAACGTATGGACAGGAACCAACTACGTCCACGAGGGATGCGTCTTCTCAATGTCGGTCGAAGAGCTTCCAGCCAAAACCACCAGCGCTACTAACCACACACATGTCCTTAAATGCCTTCAAGCCTCTTACAACGGCACCAAGTTTGGCGTGTGTGTAGAATCGGTAGAGTTCGGCTCGAGATCAAGGGAGATTGTCGATATATCTATCAAATACCTCAAAGTTGTGCCAATGAGGTTTTTATCGGACCAGGAGCAGCAAGAAATCCGAACCAGACTCATTGCTCGAGGGAAGAAGTACTGCGCTCTCTCCGTGGCTTCGCACAAATTCATGGAATATAACGGACCAATAGCCCTTCACCCAAGCGACAGCAACCAATTACTAGGAGGGATAACCGGGGAAAAGAATAGCTTGGACAGAAAATTGGTGGTAAGTAGACGAAATAGTTGTACAGGACTCAGCCCAAAGCTTACATCATACCAAAGACATCTCAAAGGGTCATGGTCGATAGGAAGGCCGAGAGAGAAATCGGAGAACTTGAAGAGCAGGTGGACCTCATTGCACCGTGTTTGAAAGATTATCTAGGATTCTCTCACCACAGATCTGACGCAGACGACAGCGGCATCGCTAACTTGCAGTCTCTGGACCAGGATACACCACTGGGTGGTTTCTGGGCCCGAGACTTCGAAGATGACCTTGATGCTGACCAAATCGCTCAAAGGCTCCGTGAGAAAAGGAGAAAGCAAAACATGACTTGGGACGGGCAACAGTTCGCAGATGACGACTACCTAATGTGTCCTCAAATTGTGGCAGCCTTCTTACTTAGAGAAAAGGTATGGGCTTGGAGGATCCATGTTTCTGGATTGAGGGAGATCGTTTGGAAAGACGACCCTTTTCTATCGCTTCAGCTCCCAGAGGACAAGAAAAGCCTGGTTAAGCATCTCGTCCAAGGCTTCGGGACGGAGACGGACGGTGTGGTGAGTGACTCATACGAAGACATCATAGAAGGAAAGGGGAGAGGTCTCGTATTTCTTCTCCACGGGCCACCGGGGCTTGGGAAGACGTTGACTGCAGGTCAGTAATTATCCCCCTGTCTCGAGATGACTGACGTTTCCCGCTGGTTGGAAAACGCTCGACTAATCCTCATCCGAAACCTATGTAGAGAGTGTGGCTGAGAGCACTCACCGACCTCTTTATCACGTCTCAACCGGAGAGCTTAGCGCAGATGTCAAACAGCTGGAGGGCCAGCTGGCCGATATATTCCGCTTGGGCCTCCGATGGGGTGCCGTGGTCTTGCTGGACGAGGCCGACGTGCTCATGACTAAGAGGTCAACGACAGAGTTGGAAAGGAATGCCATTGTTGCCGGTAGGACACCACTAGCCCTCATTGAATTCAACCTCATCCGTGCCATTGACTGATCTGACTGGTGGCGCATGCATGTAGTCTTCCTCCGCCTCATAGAATACTACGACGGCATGCTCTTCCTCACGACGAACCGCTTCGACGACTTCGACAACGCCTTCTACAACCGCATCCACGTCTCCATCCGGTACCACCCCCTGCAGGCCCCCGAGCGTACCAACATATGGCGCCAGCACCTGACCCGCGCCAGCCGCAGGTCCGACGGCTCCGGCGGCGGCAGCGGCAGCGGCTCCGGCGGCAGGTGGTCCGAAGAGGCCTACCGGCTCCTCGGCCAGATCGAGACCAACGGCCGCGACATCCGCAACTACACGCGGACGGCGTACGGCTACGCCCGCGCGCTCGGCGAGGACCTCGGCATCCGGCACGTCGTGACCGTCATCCGCAACAACCTCGACGTCGACGAGTCGTCCGGCGCGGTCGGCGCGCTGCGGGAGCTGGAGGCGCTGGAGGCGCTGGAGGAGCGGACGGGGGGCCGGGCGCGGGCCGAGGTGGCGGAGAATCCTGTGGGGGAGGGCGGACAGTTGGCCGGGGAGGCAGGTACTCAGGGCAAGAGTGACGTGCAAAGAGAATCGTGAGATAACACTAGGTCCAAGTTCGCAGGAGGAAACATGTGAAATTGGTTTCGCGCAGTTCTGCTGAGGGTTCGTCTCTCTTTCCTTTGTATCGTTTTATTTTCTGGAACATGCCAATTTTAAGTTCAAACAGCGTTCAAAGTAGTCAAACTATGCTTTCAGTTGGACTTCGGTGCGATGCCCATGATGATGTATGGGAATGGTCAAGCTTTAAACCCCACCTTTCTATCTCGGCACTTTTCTTACCTCAACCCCGCATGATCATATAGAGCTCTCCTCTACATGTTCTATCTGGGTGATCATAGCCGCCATCGTCGTAGGGCAACAGGAGGGCCGTCTCCTTCACCTCGCTGTGACAACATCATGCCCAGAGACAATGGCGGGCACTTCGCAAGAGAAACCGCACCTTTCCCAGCGGGAGGAGGCTATCCTGCCCTCCCTAGGGTCACGACTTCCTCTTGAAGAGACAGAGGTAGGGGGTATATAAACACAACTCCCTCAGTTCTACTACACCAAAGATCATCCATCGTTTGGAGAGGGGGAGGAGACGCATGTCTCTGTCGTCTGTCTGTGTCGGATCCTTGACAGGTATCAAATCTCAACCAAAGACCAGCAACGCCTTCCCCTGCTCTCAAACCCCTCTAAGCTCGCAACTCTCCCCGTCGCGGTCCATCACCATCTCTAGCGTATTCACATACAAATACCACACCAGAGACGGATAGGAGTGAGAAAAGACAAGTCAAGAGTCTCGTAGTCTTGCATCGACATCGAAACCGGATGAGCATCTGACACCACTCCTGCGATCGACGAGATGTTGACTGCCAAATAGATACGAAAAAAGATACAATGTTGGGGGCCCGATTTCTCTCGCAGCCATTGGTTGCTCGCCAGCATCGAGAATCCTCGGCGCGGAGGTGGTCTTTTATACAAGGCCATTCGCGATACATGACGGCGGGCCGGTACAGCGTATTCAAACACAAATGCTAGCAAACGACTACCCAAGACATGTTCTTCGGCGTGTCGGCACTTCAAAGCCACGAGAATTGCCATAGACACATTGGACATTGCTGGCCTCCATCAAAGCCAAAGCCCATGAACCATCGGCAAAGACGCCAGCAGCACCAGCTACCATGCCTGTTTTCGCGGGCACCGGGACGTCGAGCCACGTTGGTAGCGAATCGAAAATACAAGAACATTGATTGCTCTCGATGGCTCTGCGCTTCGATGTGAATTCTAGCCCTACCAAAAATGTAGAGCGGCTCACTTTGCGACTCTTTGGGTTCGTCCAGTGCCGCCCTTCCAGACCTTAACTGGCTCTACCAACCAGGGCAGCCCAGGCAAGAGGAAAAGCAAGACGGCGCAGACACAAAAAACAAGCGCAGAGTTTCTCCCGACCCCTCGCAAGCTCACCGAAGCACTCGCAACGCTCGAACGTCGCTGGGCGGACGCGACCTCAACCCACGCACCCACCACGGGGCCCAGCGGAGACAGATCAGGGCCCCCGGCCCCCCCGCGCGAAGGGTGCTTAGCGAACATTCGCGCCGAGGTTTGTCACCAGCGGCGTTGTGGCAGAGTGGTCTAATGCGCAAGACTAGAAATCTTGTTCCTTCGGGAGCGTCTGTTCGAATCAGGCCAACGTCGAATTCTTTTGCTTTTTGCTCCCAAACATCTCCCACACTCCTCCAAAAGATCCAAATGTAATTTTTTTTTTTGCTCTTTCACAGCGGTCGGCCCCTTGCCCACGCGGGATCGTCGAGTCAGTTCCGTGCTGGACCCCTCTTTTAGGGTACGAAGTACGAGGTGGCACAGACTCTTAAAGCGCAGCAGCGGAGGTCACCAACAAAAGTCAAGGAAACAGCAGAGGATCAGCCGTGTCACAGTCTCGAGTGGGAGATCTCTGTAGGTTGGGCCGCAGGGCTCATGCCGGCACGCGGTTTCTCCTCAGAACAGTGCCAGACACACAGAGAAGAGAGAAAAAAGAACATGCGCGGTTCCTCGGACAGACAGGACGTAAGAGGACAGCCGGGACGGCATCAGGTTGTGTCCATGTTCCGACGTCTCGAGTCCCGAGGGAGGGTTCGCGCTCGGAGCGGACGGCGACTTGCGGGTTGGCTCTTGAACCGCCTGACTCAGATGTTGTCTCTCCCCCCAAAGCCCAAGGCAAAGTGCGCAGAGAAATTTCTGGGGGCGCGCTGGGCCATGTATGCCAAGACGATACACAATGCGTGGGTTTCTCTTCGCGGTCGACGTGCGTTCCTTTTGGGGCAGGTGCGCTTACTGGAGAAAAAGGGGGCGATCAGAGACCGGGGGACGCCTAGAAAGCGATTTGTGAGTGATTATCGAAATGGCCGCCGCCTCGGAGATCATCATCAGCGAAGCTAGACCAGGCTGATAAGGTGGCGGCGGTGGTAATGGCACGCTGCGCCGCTGACCGAACCCGTGTGGGTGGCCGGCCGCCCGAAAAGCCGCAATTCCCGGAGAGTAATCCCGTCAGCTGCAGTCAATAGGGGGTTCCTGCGGAAACGAGGAAAAAGGTCACGCGGGCTGTGATATTTCCAGAAGACCATAATTTGCAGACTGCCACGCTCTTCATGACGTTGCGCCCAAGCGGTTGGCCATGACACTCATTAGCACGTCCCGTTGACACTACACTAGTGTAAGGTGCTGTCTGTGCTGGTGCTGGAGCTTGAGATGATGACATGATCATGGCTCAGACTAGAAGCTGCGGTCTGCTTCCAAGACTGACGGCTCACGTCCCTCGTTGATAGCAGTTGAGCCGCCAGCGAGTTATTGAACACGACGACTCCCGCTTAGCTAGATCCAGGGCCATGTCAATGACGAACGAGCAGGGCAAGAACGGGCCTCCGATAGACGGCCAAGCGCGTTTTCAAGCCGGCGTCATCTCTCGCACGGCGTTCAACAAAGCTCCACGAGGGTTGTGGGTGATGATCGCTGCGGCCCAGTATCATCTGCCGCCAAGGGGTATGTCCAGATGATCGCGAGGAGATACACTAGCTGAGAGAGTGAGATGAACGAACCTCCACTGCGACTTGCAATGGCCAAGATCGTCGAGTTCCTTGGGCTCTGATTCGGCGCTGGAGGTCGCTCGACAATCTCGAACGTGCAAAAACGATATGGCACAGAGGCGGAGGATCAACCAGTGAGCAGACAGGGAGCCTCTTTTGGGACGTGAGGCGGAACCAGGTCAGGGGTGACTGGATGGGGTGGGTGGTCATGGCCAAGTCGAGACCAGCGAGCCCGCAGAAGGCCTCGTGCATGTTCGATGCTTGCCTGCCAGAGAGACGGAACGCAGGTCAACGAGGTGTCGAGGACCATCCACCCGAGATTCCGACAACCATAACCGATCCCCTTTCTCCCAGATGGAAAAAAATGCATCCAGCTGCAAGAAGACGGCGTGGCGCCGGACCATTGCATCGCCAAGATGCGCCGGGGAAAAGAAGTCGAACGAGAAGAAGGGCGATCCGCTGCGCTTGTACTATCATCTATGGTAGGGCAGAGCGCCAAGGGTGGGAGCAGCGCGTCAGAGAGTTCGAGCCGCTGGTGCGAAGTTGCACGACGCGGCTATAGGCTCCAGGTAAATTGCGGTGAGTCGGGTCAGTCCCTGGAGGCTCTCGATTCTCGAAGGACTGGAGGAGAAGGGCCTCAAGGAGAGTCAGCAGGGTTTCCAACAGGTTCCGAAGAGGGGCTTTCGGCGACCCCATCTGCCCGAGGCAATATTTGGAGTATTGGCTCCGTCGAACCCCGGGCCCAACTAAACTTGTCAACGCTGCATTTCTGGAGCCTGGGCCGAGACACGGCGGGAAAGGGTTCGCCCTCGTGCAAACTTCTCTTCCACTTCCGCCCACTCGCTCCCGCTTGGCAGTTGGGGCCGACGGCGGCGGTGCTGGGCGCGCATTGGCATTGGAGTCGCAGTATTGAGTCGCGGGCATCGGGGGCATTGCTCAATGCCGAAGGCTCTCCATCCCGTGGTACTCCGTACTATGCGGCCACATTCCATGCGACGCAATGCCCTGCTTTGTGAGATCAGCACGGCGGGCCATTGGACACCCGCCCGCATCCCTTCGCGGGCCCTGATGTTGTCGAAATGCAAAGCAGCGCAGCGCAGCCTGGTTGACCCAGACGTGGTGGTGAGGTGAAATGAAGCGTACCAATATTCCAGCTCCAGCGACACGCGTCTGTCCACTGAGGTTTCAGCGATCAACGGCCGTCTCCACGACGACTGAGACGGTGTAAGAACGACCGATATAGGGACTCGGCATAATAAACAAATCCAAACCCAACGCAACGTTGGAGCGAACAGGTCGTGGGATTTGGACCGGGACTTGGAGTGGGAGTGGGAGTCGGGACTTGTTGCCAGTTGGAGCTTCTGGTTGGGCGCCCGTAAGCAAAGGTCCGTGGTCGAGTCCCAGCAAAGTCTTGAAATGTGACGGCTTGGCGGGGGTTATGGTGGCAGTTGGCGATGACAGGAAACCGCTGTTTTATCGACGGGCTAGGGCGACAAGCCAGCGAGGCCGAGCTCCCGAGTGCCGTCATTGAAGGAGGTTGACGATGGCGAGCTTGAGCGGCAGGCCCCTGGAGTAGCGGCGGCGATCAAGAGTAGCGCCAATCTGCCACGCAGCCGCCAGAGGCGCGGGACAGAGAGCAAGAGCGACCGTGACCACTGCCCGAAAACGAATGCGCCTGCCACAATTGCTGTGAAAGCGAAGGAAGGCAGGCACCTAGGGCAAAGCATAGAATAGAATGGCAGGCGCTGCCCACTCTCTGTGGAAGGTCGACCGGGCAGGTGCGGGTCGGTCGAGTTTTCTGCCCAAAGGCAGGCAGTTCGTGAACCAGGCTTGCCAGGTACTTTCCCTCGCAGCGCTCTTTGGTAGGCAGGCAGGTACTGTCCATACCATAACGGCCTCTGCTAAGTGTAGGGTCAAGGCCCGCTCATCCAGGGGCAGTACCTAAGGTAGTGCAGCATCCAGGCCGCTAACAGCGATAGGCTTCTGGAGGCCAGTGGAGGCCACGAGGGCCCCACAGGTGCCCGTAGTATCCTCCATGCAAGGTACCCGACCCTCCAATTCCAATTCCAGCAGCGCACGCGTGACACAGCGCCCCGATACGTCGCCGGTGGGTGACTAAGGAATATTAAAGTCGACGACCTATACTCTGTACACCTCTGAAAATAAAGGAGGGTGGCATACTGTGACGCTACTGGTTGGTTGCGGAAAAGACACGCAAGGACAAGAAAAAAAAAAAGGAAAAAGGAGTCAAGAATAAGATGCACCCCCGCGGCGCGAACTGCTTTGGGCGGCGCCGTTCGTGTTGGCTAATATCTGAGAGATGAAGAGAGATGAAGAGAACCATATTTGGCCATGTTCGGTAGCTCGACGTCGTATCGGCTGCCCATTCTAGCCGATTCCCACCGGCTTTCGTCAACGGCTTCCAATGCCTATTACTTACTCCCCACCTTCCACCTTGTTTTGTCCCGATCCCGAACAGCACGCATCTCGACATCCGTTGCATGTCTAAATTCAGGCACAGTCACACATCTCGCCGGACTCCGAAAGGTTAATAAGTCATGCCCGGTGCTAAACATGGACGCGAGGTTGTGCCTGTCGTGTCGATGGATACTTCTGGACTCCTGCTCTGTCTGCATGCATGCGAGTGTTGAGTTGAGGGTGACTGTGGACTCTGGGCCCTTGGCGAGCAAGTATCACCATGATTGCGTCCTCACCTGAAATACACCCGCAGCGCCCGGCAGCAATCAATTATGAAAGCCAGCGCCCTACGGCTGAATCTTGATATATGATTATGGGGAGGCCGGCCTCAGCTTGAGTGGTTTCGTTGCAGCGCGTGAGGGATGATGCTGATGGAGGGCAATTGTGCCCTCCGGCCGCAGCGCCCTTCATTGTTGCTTGTATATTGCTGGAGAGAAGACCTGAAACATCCGAATACTGGGGAAGGCCGTCTTTTGTTGGCAACGTCCACCTGACGCTACTGGGAATACTGCTGTTGCTTGTTCAGCCTCTTCTAAATCTCTCAGTTTCCTTTCAGTGAGGGCAGGCAAGGCTACTGAGCTGCTCTTGCTGCTGCGAGGCACAGGTGAGAGAACATCACTATACAGATTACAGGTAGGTACGGATACGGAGTATAGGCTACTAGTGGGAGTACGTAGTAGGAGGAATGCCTCTGGAGGGCAGTTGCGCCGGACGTCAGCGATCCACCCCGCAAGCCTGCACTTTACCCAACGGTCCTGTCCATTTCCTTCCACTATGTCTGCAATCTACAGCTGCATCTGCATCTTCGACTCGCCGGACCCTGTGTCGCAGGTGAACAGGTCTACTCCTGGCGCAATTCAACGTCACAAATGATCCACGACATGGGCTTTTCTCTCTTCCCTCTCTCTTTCTCAACAGATGATCATCTTCGTCCGTGGTTACAGATACACGTGCAAACTCTAAACATCGGCCACGGGCGCTGCACATCACGACATCACATCATCGCTAGAACCATCATCCACCACCACCTCCACCAACATCAGGACTACCACCAAGACGGACCGCCTTGTTGATGATGATCCATCACATTCACGCCCCTCCGCCGTCCACCGTCCTCCAAAATCCGTTCCCCTCCTCGTCCGGGCCCTGATCCTCTGCACGCCGCATCCCTGTTCCCTGCTTGATGCTCGTCAACCGCCAGGCCCAACCTGGCATCGCCCGGACAGGCCCGCCAGGGGTGCTCGACAGCCACTGTCTGTGCTGCCCTCTGACCACCCACACCGCCGACAGGGGTGCTGCTTGATGAGCAGTCGAGACATTCTCGTCAACTCCCCCAAGTCCGCCAAACATCCCGACACCCTCTTCCTCAACTTCGAGACACGAGACGCAACATCTTCCTCCAAGCGACTGATCCTCAGACCAGCGTATCCCGTCCCGTTTCTCGTCTGTTACTCACCGCAGCCCGTGTTTCTTCTTGCGCATCTGCAACCGCTCTTCTCTGCACCACACCGCAACGCAAAAAAAGCACTGCAACGCACAGCTGCGCTGGTCCCAAAACACGCTCCAGCGCTGCATCCTTGACAGCAACCAAGATCCCGGGACTTCGTGCCACTCTGCAGCGAAGCGCTTCGCCTCCAGCACGAGAGAAGAAATTCTCGACCTTCGATTCCGGACGCCGCTTGGGCTACGAAAGGTCACAAGGCCACACTCTCACATCTAGCAGGGGCATCCATCTTGCCAATTGCTCCTTCTCGACCCCGTCACATCACTCAATATAGTTTCCGATCTTAAGCTGGAAACAAGGCGCGATCGTGCGTCCCCCCTCGCCGTCATACTTCCAGGGACGACATCAGTTCCTCCCGTCACCGTGCCACGTTCTACTTTCTAGAAACGCTCAAGAGGAGCCTCCCACCCCCCCAAAAGAGCTTCGGGAGCCTGCTTTTCTTCCGCCACTTCCGCTTTTGGACCACGGCCCACGACGACGGAATCAGTTTGATGCGGTCTGTAATGAGCCTGGGAACACGGACGACTTGCCTCTAGTAGACGACAGGAAGAGCTCGACCGTTCTGAACAAGAACAGGAACGGATCGACAAAATGGCGCTACCACGACAGTCGAGCTTCATGCCGACCATCAAGTGCTCGTCATGTAGCCAGCAGGTCGAAATCTCTATGATGGGAGAGCACATTTGCGGCCAGGGAGCTGCCGAACGTAGGCCTCTACGGACTCTGTTTTCAAGACACAGCAAGAGCTAACACGAATGCCAGCACCACTGCCAACAGACCGCCCTGACAGTATCGGTTCGTACGATCAGCCGCCGCCGTTAGACAATAAGTACGGCCGTATGGCACCGCCAACGCTCGACACCAGTGCAGCAAGTATGTTTTCTGCAGTGAATGTGCTCACCACCTAGATGGCTAACCATACCAGACCTCCCGTATACGCGGCAAAGCCAGCTCACTCCGATTAGTACCTCGACCGGATCGATCAGTGTATCGCCCAAGACTCCCAACAGCCAGGCTCTTGGGCGGCCAGACGACTATTTCCAGCCTCAAATCGCCAATGACGTGAACTCGAATCAGCAGCAATCTAGACGCCCTGGCGGCTATGGAGGATTCGATGATGGAGACGAATTTGGGGACCAAATGTACCCGACGAACGAGCCGAAGAAACAGGCCCCGAGTCTGCTCCAGCGCATGAACACCATCGCGCCAGGGCCTTTTGAGATGGGAAGGAGAGGAGCAGGAGCGGGTGCTCCATCTGCGAAGCTCGCGCCACGGAGGATGGAGAGGAACCCGTCGCTGACGCCGGAGGACAGTTTTGGTGACAGACCGCTGACATCGGCATCTAACAACTCGTTCATGTCTTCTGGAAGCAGTAACGCCGGCGGGGTCGCACCACCGAGACTACCTAGAAAGAACGGATACGGTGGGTTTGGACCGCCAGGGACGACGCCTGACGAGTTTGAGCCCGAACCCTTCGGAAGCCGAGCAGGCACTTTCCCCCGCCCGAGCGAACCTTTGGAGCCGCCTGCGAGGACACCGTCGGCCCCGGGTCTGCGTCCCGACAGACTTAGCAGGCCGTCTACCGCAGGTGACCACGAGAGGAAGCGCTCAATGGGACCGGACACATCCAGACCGCCTCCCCCGAGAACGAGCCTGCTGCGGCCAACGACTGCGGGGAGAGATCGTGTGCCGCCGGTCGACCTGGCAAGCGAGTTTGGCGCGAGCAATCCGTACCACACACCTTCAGCTTCGACTTCGTCCGGAGCTTCCGTCTTCAGTCACGGCCGTCAGACGAGTTCTCAGAGCAGCGCGCAGTCCAGCCCCGCGCAACGCTCGCGACGGAACCCCTCCGACACCACCAACTTTGACAACTTGATGAACGACATCGAGTCGTCGATGGCTGCTATGCAACCTGGCAAAGACCTGCCGCCGCCTCCGCCATCAAAGGACGTACCCACGAACCCGTATTCCAACCGTCGTGGACCGTCCGAAGATCTCAGGTCTGATCCTGCCATCCAGGCCGCCCGACCTCGTGCGAGGTCACCTCTGGCCAGGCCGGAGTACGATTCTCGGGAACCTAGGGACCGCTACGACCAGGGCCGTCCCGACAATCTCCGCAGCGCCGCATCTCCGCCCCGAAGCCACCGGCGCGACCCCTCTGCTGTGCCTTCGCGTGGAAACTGCAAATCGTGCGGTGACCCCATCAAGGGCAAGAGCATTTCTTCAGCCGACGGCCGTCTGACCGGGCGCTACCACAAGGCCTGCTTCGTCTGCTCCACCTGCCGTGAGCCTTTCTCGTCCGCCGAGTTTTACGTCCACGACGACAAACCTTACTGCGAGCTGCACTACCACAAGCTCAACGGCAGCTTGTGCGGCACCTGCGGACGCGGCATCGAGGGGCAGTACTTGGAGGACGAGGAGCGTATCAAGTACCACGTCGGCTGTTTCCGGTGCGGCGACTGCGGCATGTCGCTGTCGAACGGCTACTTTGAGGTCAATGGCCGAGCCTTCTGCGAGCGGGATGCTTGGCGCCGTGTGCAGCAGTCCTCCCGAGGACCCCCGCCCGGCGGCCTCGGCGTGCCCGGAGGACCCGGAGGGCCGGGAGGACGAGGCGGCCGCCGGCCCAGCAACGGGCAGGCGGGCATGAGGCCGCCCGTTGGCCTCCCCCGTGGCCAACGCGTGCCTCCTGGAGGCGGCCTCGCCGCCCCCATGCCTCGCATGAACAAGCGCATGACGAGGCTGGGAATGATGTGAGCTGCGAGGACTTCGAATCCCTCGTGTGAGCATCTCACTGCCTAGACATTCACTTCACCGTACATGAATCGTCACCTACACTGCATTTTAATACCCCATGAACCATTTCACGACCACGATATACCACCCATCTCGCCACCACACCATTTTTTTCATTTCGCCATCTCGAGTTTTATATACCCAGTCCCCAGTGGACTCTGTTGATACCTGCATAGAATTTGACGACGCGAATGTCGTCTTGCGATGACTGGAGGAGTAGCCCTGAGAAGAAAAGGGATGTGTGTATGTATGCATGTTGGACACGCGAAGTGTCCATGACATGAAAGGAGAGAGGAGGCTTTGCAGGCAACAGGGGCTCACGCGGGGTGCTCACAGAGTGGTCGCCAGGCCAGGCTATCAGGCCGGGAATACATAGCAAAAGCCAATCCAAGAAATTCAATTAAGAAGTGTCGTGTCTTTTTCCGGTGATGATGCTCCAGATTTGTCTGGTTTACGGCTATAGCCAGCGTAATTCAAAAAGCCAGAGTGTCTTCATGTAGTCACGATCCTTTCCCTTGGCCAGGGAGGTCTTGGGAGAGTCAAGGTGGCTTGCCCGTGTCTAAAGATGTCTCGGACGGAGATGCTTAGGGTGTTTTTCAGTCATGTCAGGTCGGACGATGCGTTTTCTTCTTCTCGAGACATGTTACACGAAAACGGCCCGAACGGGTCGTGCACTAGGTAGTTTGTCACGTCACTTTCTTGTCGGTCCAGCCCGTCTGTTGTTTATTGCACTGGCAATGAAAGGAAGCTTTGGACATTGTGGGCGAGGTAGAAAAGGCACGACCATGCGGTCTGATGGCGTCAAGATATAGAGGATAGACATTTGTGGACAAGTCATCAAGTGTTTGGGAAGCGATGAGGCTCGGGTTGACAGGCGATGCTTCCACGGTCTTGAGTTTGGCCGGCGCGTCCAGGGGTGTTGACAGGGCGGGGGTTCACGTTGGTCCTGGCGCCGGCGGTCTGTCCATCATCATCACCGAACGTCCGTGGTCGAAATTTCCGCAGCGGGCGCGGGGCGGGGAGGAGTGTTGCGCGTTCGCCGATGATCATTTCCCGTAGGGCGCAGCGCACGCGGTGCGGTGTGGGATTGGGGAATGATGTCGCTGCCGATACGTGTTAAAAAAGGTTGATCGTCTTGCTGGCGAGATGGGGACTTTTGTGGACGGGCGTGAGTCGGTTCGCGATCTGATGGGCTGAGCAGGCTTGGGAGTGACGATGGGAGCCTGGGAGAAAGGGGCGGCCCCCCCCACGGCGAGAGAGAGAGGGTTGTTTCATGAAGAGTGGGGGAGTCGGCGCTAACGTCGTAGGTTGAGGATGTGCAGGCAGAAAATTGTGCAGCGAGTAAAAGTGGGTGGACAGCGAGCGCTGAACTTTGAAGAACTTGCTCTCGCTCGCTCTCTTTTTCAGTGTCCTGTGGTGTGGTGTATCCGTACTGTAAGGTGTTGCATGTGGCAAGTGAAATAGGGGTTCGTGACATGGACCCGTCGGCTGCTGCATACAAGATTCTGCATGGTGATTGGTCCGTTGGCCAGGTTTCAGTTCTGCAGAGGTGTTCGTGGGGCGGTGGGATGGATGGAAATAGAACGAATCAGGACGGAATCCTTCTTGATGCTTAGCTGGCGGTAATAAGTACCTGATGTATTCGAGGTCGGCCTGGCTAGGATGAACTGACTGAGGAGCAGTTGATACGCGGGTCGTGAGGCGAGGAGATTGTCATTGCTTCTGCTGCTTCAGAGACAGACATTCGAAAGCTTGCGAGATAAGGCAAGCAAGGAGGAGGCATTGCTTTTTGCGGGGAGACATGAACTAGCTTCATTCGGTCCGCGTCTGTGGCTGTCTCGTACATATCTTTGAGAAAGGGAGTTTCCTTGGGGAGTGTCCTTGAGGGACGTGAGCGATCTGTACGATACACGTAAGTGGCGGCTGTAGTAGCTGCCGTCTTGGACGAGAAGGACGCTGTGCGACGTTTCTCGATGGCTTCTTCAATGTGTCCCGTGCTCTGCGATTCGAGGTGCTCCTCCAGAGTGATGTAGGTGGGCAGAAAAAGGGCAAGATGAGGCGGGTATTTTCAGATGGTGTTACCACGAGGTCAAAGTGTATCAGGGTTGCAGCATGCCGTTTTGTTTGTCGGGTGCAACGCGGGTGCGGGTGCAGCTGCAGGAGGAAGGAAGCAACCTTCAACTTTCATCACCACCTGTCATCACACTACGCCAGGAGGATTGTGCCTTCCTAAGTTCCTACTTGCAACTGTCAGGCGATCACTGACACGACCTAGTAGTTTCTCTTTGAGTTTGGGGCTGGCGTTCGTCGTGGCAACTTGACAAGGGAAGGAAGGAACGGCTTGGCCGTTATTTTTATTTATTTTCAATGTGTCGGCAGAGCGCATAGGTACCTATTTATTGTGACCTTCTCGAATAGGCAGGGAGGGGCCGTTGACGATCGGTTCTCGAGTCGTCTTGATTCGACTCTGATCATCTATTTGCTCAGCTCCGGGACCGCAGCGAGTGGTCGGACCCCGTCGTCCCCGCGAGCTGAAGTAGTGTATATATTGACGTGAGGCGATATATTGATTATGAGGCGAAAGGCCTGAATCGCGACACGGTGGCCCGTTGCCGGCCTTCCGTATACCTAGATTGAGTTGCGATTCGGCCGCACGTGTAGAGCGTTCGCGGAGTGCGTGCCTCCTTTCAGGTCATCGTCTTCCCAGGGGGTTGGCTGCGGTGTGGATGTACCACTGGCCTAGAATCTGCGTGTCTCGGTACTTGGTCGAAGCGATCGGCAGGGGGACTCAAGGTGTGCAGAGTGACCTGACCTGACCTGCCCTTTCAGCGGGTGGATCGTGGTGCCTGCCGTCCGTGGGTTGGACGACACCGACGTGCTGGTGTGAGGCTTGGAGCTAAAATAGTCAGGGGCAGTTGACAATGGTTAGCAGCTACCGTGAGAAGGCGCCACGAAGAACGAATTACCTACGTGCCTTCCCGATAATACGTAGGTTCTAGACTTATCTTTCGTGTCGAAACGCATCTACGGAGTAGATATCCGACAAACTACCTACTTATTAGTCCCTTGGCGACCAAGGTCGAGGTAGAGGGTATGCAGGGAGAGAAGCTTCTTTTGAGTTTTACTTCCTTTGGCATCGGACGGTAGGCAGGTCTCAAACGGCCCGGCAACGAACACGCCGCGTGGCTTGTACACTACCCTGTCCTGTCTTGAAGTTTTTACCCCCTTTGTGTGTTTTATTAGTCTCTGGTCTCACTGGGCAACTTCAGAAAAACCTGGGAACCGACGGCATGTCTTGGCGATTATGTAGACATGATTTCGTCCGCAGGTTGCGCAATTCGAAGGGCAGAGAGACCACACAGCCAGACACAGGTACCTGAGAGTACCTGAAATTGGTGCATCCACTGATCGCTGCCACGGCGGCAGAGTGCACTGCTCGCGCCTGTGATGGATTGATTGCCGGACACCGGAACCCGCTCCCAATTGGACGTTCAGCAACAACGACAGCCCCCCCGTCCATCTCTTTTAGGGGCAAAGGTCCCGCGCAACAGCGTATCGCGTCGTGGGCCCCCCCTTCTCCTTCCCCTTCTCTGGAGAAACTATGGAGTTGGTCAATGCTAAATGGCCGCTCTTTTGCTCGCGCTGGCCGATCTGCGGACCAAGTATCATCGGCGTATCTCACGCAACGCAACGGCCGCAACGCAACACAGCATCCCGTCGGCAGTGAGTGGCACGCTGTACATTCGCTCCCTCAGTGTGCTGCCGAGGGGAATACGGGCAAAAAATCCACTGTTGGCGTTGGTGCACACCACCTGCATTACACCGTATCCGACCTCGTCACCTCGCGTGTTAATAACCTAGGCAAGGTACCTCGAGGTACTCCTGTATTGAAGATATGTATGGAAGGCAGCTAGGTAGGAGTGGGAGTGCCTTCCCTGCCGTTCGTTCCCTGCGCGAAGCTATCGGATTGGTGCAGTGCTCGTCTGGTTGGAAAGATCCTCCCGTCCTTCCTGCCCTCTCCTATCCGTCTGTCCCTTACTATTTTACGTGGAAGGCAAGTGCAGGTGCAGGTGCAGGTATCCCTTGAACCCTTCCGATGTTCCCTTCCTTTCCTGTTCCGCTTGGCTTGACATCGAGGTCGACCTCGACCCTCCTTTTCTGCGACTCCATCCAGGACCATCGGCAACTCATCCATCCTACTACTCCTACTCCTACTCCTACTCCTCCTTTCTCTTTCTTCCCTCTCACCCATCGCTCCTTTTCCAGTTTCTCTTCAACTGCGATTGCAGAAAGAAGATTCCCGCCCTCTGTTCTATACTCTTTGGTTCGTTCGTTTCGTCGACGCTTCTTGTCGTTTCACTTCGACCCTCATCTTTACCTGCGGAGCCCATCCCCCACGCTGGCCACCATCCATCCACCTTAACCCTCACCCAGTCCAGCCAAGCCCAGTCCAGTCCAGCCCACCCACACCCATCCAGAGGGAAAAATACCGAACAGGGTCTTCTTTGATAGGAGGCCGTGCCACTCTTTAATCAACGAGCCTTATCCAATTTCGCCAAGCCCCCCCGGTCCCACGACCAGGTCCCGCTGAACCAGCGCGCGCTGTAAACCGGTTTGTCGATTGCGTTCCCACGACGAGGAATTGTCGCCTTCCTCTTCTCTTCCGGCCTCTGTCAAACCCTGCCCGCGCCTTATCGTCGTCGTTCTTTCCTCTGGCTCCAGTTGTGCGTTTGACCGTCTGCGCCAAAGAGAGAAAGACAGAGAGCGCGTGTTATCGCAGCATGCCTCTATAGCGTCGTGGCATCCTCTCACCGTCTCCCAACCGTCGCCGCCGTCTGATAGCCGCATCGCATCCGCCCTGGGCCGCTGCGGAACCCAGTCATTCAGTCGTCGCTGCCGCCGCCAACGCAGCCGTGGCAACAATGACGCTGTACAAACAACAATCCTCCGGCTTCGTAGTCCCGAGGGCGCGTCCCAAGACGCTGCTCTTCCTGGCTTTGGCCATCGTCTCCGTCTACTTCCTCGCAACCCGCGGTGCCCCCGCCGGATACCACGTCGTGCCATGGAACCACGACGGTATGCCGCCTGAGAAGGCCGCCCCCGCAACGCCACCCGGGCCGCCCAAGTCGGAGGAGGAGCAAAAGCAAGACGAGGAGAAGCGCAAGCAAGAAGAAGAGAAGTTGAAGGAAGAGAGGGAAAAGCACGAGCAGGCCCTCCGAGATGAGTTTGCTGCCGAGTACGAGGCCGCAAAAAGGTATGTGCTTTTGTCCTTCCCGCCCGCGCCGCACCGCACCGCTCGACGCCCCCGGAAACGTCAACTGTCACCAACGCCGGCATAAACTAACCTCTTTAAACTTTGACAGGCTCCCCGGCAACGATGCCATCTATGGAAACACGCTCAACTCATTGACCAACAAGGAGAACCGTTCCGCCGAACACGCCGCCTCCCTCCGAGATGCCGGCGCCCAGGAGATTGCCTACACGAACCAGCGACCCGTCGCCTACAACCCGTATCCCGACTACAACAGTGAGGAATGGAACAACACGCACCGTGCCGCCTACGTCCCCTGCATTGGTGCCACTGGCGAGCCTGTCGAGGATCTCCTCGTCTTCAAGGGCCAGCCCGAGAAGTTCCCCGCCACCGGCTTCGGCAGCTTCGACGTCCTGAACATGGACGGCAACATTTGCTACGAGCGCGAGACCCGTCTCGGACCCTACGGACTGCTCCCCCAGCTCAGCAAGGCCGGCCTGCGCATTGATTGGGACAACATCAACTGGGGCGACCTGCAGGAGAAGTGCGTCGAGAGGAACGCGGCCCGCTTCGACCTCGAGGGCAAGCCGAACCCGTACATCAAGACCGCCTACCCAGACATCGCCGAGAAGTACGGCGCTGACGTCGACGACGAAGAGGTCGAGAAGCGCGGCTTCTCCAAGTCCAAGGACACCAAGACGAAGGCCCACGACCCCCGCACCGCCGTTCTGCTGCGATCGTACACCGGAAAGAAGTACAGCGAGAACGACAAGCAGGTCATCCGCGCCCTCGTCTCGGAGCTTTCCCTCCGCTCCGGCGGCGAGTTCCAGGTTTTCCTGCTGCTCCACGTCAAGGAGCAAGAACTTGACATTCTGAACGACGAGGCGACGTACCAGTACGTCCTGAACGAGCACGTGCCCCTCGAGTTTCACGGCATCACCAAGCTGTGGAACGACAAGTCCGTCTGGGACACCTACACCGCCCTCACCGATGACAACGAGCGGAGCGTCCACTCGGCCCAGTGGCTCTCGGTGCAGAAGTTCAGCCAGGATCACCCCGAGTTCGATTTCATCTGGAACTGGGAGATGGACGCCCGCATCATCGGCCACCACTACGACTTTTTGAAGCGCCTCGAGGACTTTGCCAAGAAGCAGCCGCGCCGCGGCCTGTGGGAGCGCAACGAGCGCTACTACATCCCTGACTACCACGGAGACTACGACAACGACTTCCGCAAGGACGTCGAGAAGCGCACCCGCGGCAACCAGATCTGGGGCCCTCCCAAGCTGCCCTTCATCAACCCGGTCGGCCCCAAGCCTCCCGTTGAGAACCCCGAGAAGGAACCGTACAAGTGGGGAGTGGGCGAGGACGCCGACATGATCACGGTCGGCCCCATCTTCAACCCCATCAACAGCAGCTGGATCATCTCGGACCACATCTGGGGCTACCGGGACGATGCCCACCCCGACCCCGCCAAGACCCTGCCGCGCCGCACCACCATCGTCACGCAGTCCCGCGTCTCGAAGCGCCTCCTGGACATCATGCACGTCGAGAACCTCCGCGGCAACCACATTGCTTCCGAGATGACCCCCCAGACCGTCGCCCTGCTGCACGGCTTCAAGACCGTTTTCGCGCCCCATCCCACCTGGTTCGATCGCCCGTGGAATGGCACCTTCCTCGCCAAGTGGTTCAACCCCGGTCCCCGCGGTGAGAGCGGTGGCGAGGGCAGCCCCATGGGATGGGGAAGAGAGCGCAGGTACCAGGGCATGACTTGGTACTACCGCGCCGAGCCTCCCCCGAGACTGTACAACAACTGGATCGGGTACGAGGACACCAAGTACGGAGGCAAGGACTGGGAGCGCACGCATGGCCGACCGTGCCTGCCCCCCATGATTCTCCACCCCATCAAGGAGGTCAAGCCGACAGAGCCCGGCTTCGCGAGCAAGTTTGAGCTGTTCTACGGCTGAGCGCTTGCGCGACGATGGTGATGATGTACGAACAAGACTGCTTCACGATTCCGCGACGTCCCGAGAGGGTGATGACGATCGGCCGGAGACGGAGGCCCGACGTGGGCTGTGGCATCTCAAATCGGGTGACCGAGCCGACTTTGCGAACCACGTCTCGAAGCAACGCGACCTTCGCCGGCGCACATTACGCCAACGCATGCGATGCGAGTCAGGACAATGACGCAATCGGCGCGATGAGATCGAAGGAGCTCGGCGTTCTCCTGTTTGTTTTGGGCTTGGGCGACGTCCGCCCCCTGTGAAGCATCTCGAAAACATACCACTGTTCTATCTGTTCTATTACGACACAGCTATCATTCTTTTGTATTGTGATACAACTTCTTTATTTTCTCCTCTGGGCATTTCGAAGCGATTAGACTTTTTTTTCATCCTCGAATCAGGGCTACGGCTGGTGCTCGGGGCCGGTGCTTGTACAAATGGCGTGGTACGGCCGAGGGGTGTGCGCCTCCGGGTACGGGTAGATACTATAGAATGCTCCTTCTGAAGAGGATGCTCAACCTGCCAAAAGTAATTGTGGACTTGATTTTCGAAGTGACTGGTGATGGTGCTCGTTGTGTGTGATGTACGCTAAGGTGGTGTGAGGAGGTCTCGGGCGATGCTTTACCTACGAATGCCGTAATGCCGTATCACTCAGCCCTTTAAAAGACGTTGTTCACGTCGAATGCATCCCTTGGTGACGGCGGACGCTTTTGTTGGTGCAATGATGTTGGAGCAGTGAGCGTAAAACGCCCTTTCTGTTTGGCTGAGACCATAGAGTCATTACGAGGGAGACATGCGACGAGCTTTCTGTTCGTCGTCCGGGGTGTATTAGAATGGAATACATCTGCGCTGGAGATGATGGACAAGGGAAAGGGGGTGTTGGTATGAGGAGGGGAGGGTTGGTGTAGGTGCTTGTACCGACGGACTTTGTGAGCGCCAGCGCCGCGCAGCGCGCTTCCGGCAGGAGCGATCTTCGAAACCCGCCGACATGCGGAGCGGTATCCAGGGCGACTGATTCCGCGTCCTGGGCCCTTCGCCAGCTGACGATCGTGAGGAAGATCACGGTAAGGGCTGGTATTTATGCGGTGCGGAGTGGTGGGAATACCTTTCACGGACGGTCTCCCGGTGGGAGGATGTCGGGGGACTACGGGGGAGTATATAAACGTAGTCGATGGGGAAACAGAAGGGAATGCCAAGCAACAATTGGATGGATCATCGAGGACTTATTCAAGCGTCTGTACGGCCAGTTGCTTCTGAGGCTGTTATCTCAGACCAGGCAGGACTGGACGCTGGGCGAGATGACGCTAATGTCCTTCACCAAAGACACGCTTTAGGTTCTTTCGAAGCTTGGCCGTCGTCCGTCGTTGCTTTCTTAGTATTGCTTACACGATATAAGGACATGGAGGGGGGACGTTACAGGAGAGGCGAGTGAGCGCGCCGGCCTTCTTGCCCGCTTGGGTTTTGAGAGCAGGAGATGAAAGGGACAGGTACATGGAGCTTCCCATACTCCCTGAAGTCCAGAGAGTTGTCATCAGCCTGCCCTTGTGGTCCTGGAACACCATCGCGCTGGCTTTTATAGCGTTCTCGGCCTGCGTGTGTTGGCTTGTACGTTGCAACCAAGGTTGGTAAATACGTCCAGGCTGATAGATATCGCTAACTGCTTTTGCTGTTTATTGTTCCGACCCGGACGATTGTGGTGTGTTTAAAAAAGTCATAGAGAGAGCAACACCTTGAAAGGCCCAAGAGGTCATGTTGACATTCTCCATCTTGAGAATGGTTTTATGGGCCTCCGGTATACCCAGGTTTTCCCCAAGCGAGTTGCTAAAACCTTGGGTGGGTGTGCTTGCTCGACCGCTGTGTTGTTGGTCCTCGACCTGCCGTCCGGTTCCGTCGCGCGTGTGTTTGCGTGGTGATAGCCGCGAGACGGTGACGGGCGACGGAAATTCGAGAAGACGGGTTTAATCACGGCACCGATGTGGACTTGGCTTGTGCGGAACGGCATCCCTAAGCCCTGGGCGAAGTCTTTGGCCGCCATGTCCCCTGCCCTTCCTCAAGCAGAAGAATGGGAGCTTACGAAGATCGCACTGTCCGCGTGTGGCTCTTCAGAAGTCTGCAAGCTGCGCGCCTCGTGTGCGTGAATTTATACCCTCCACTAGCCGATTCCCGCTCCCCACCCCGGTGTGTGAGTGGATGTCTTTGGAGTACCTTTAAAAGTACCCTCTGTGTCCTTCCGTGGAAACACCACGGGCAACTCGAGTCGCGCCCAGAATCTGGAGGGGACAAGATGCAGAAGACTCGGCCGCCGTGGCTTGAGGACTTTGCATCGCGGGAACAAGACGTCTGACCCCACATTGATATCCTCCGAGCCCGAGGTTCGCCGTCCGGTGCCGTCCGGGCGTGTGGGCCTGCGGTATACGCGGCCGGCGACGGGGAGTGGATACCTCACCGAGTGCGGCCGGGTCGGAGCGCGGAGTGGCTGGTTGCCTTCTGGGCACGATCAAGCTGGTCGAGTTGGGTGACCCAATCCAGATCCCTGCGGATGGTACATGAGGGTTTCATGCGCTGGTGCGGGGATTGTAGCGTTTGCAGCCGGGTTATGGATATAAATACGACAACAGGACATGTTTGTTGCGCAGCAGATGGTTCAGCTGGATTGGGAGAGGAGAGAAACCCACAGGGGGTGGGTAGAGTATAAAGTGTGACTTGCTGAGCTGGAGAGAAAGGAATCAAGGGCCAAAACTATACAGTCGAATGTGTGGTATGTGGGCTCCCCAGCCTAGTTCTGCCCCCTACTTAACTTAGAAAGGCCATTAGACAATCTATTCCCTTATCCGTCCCGTCACTACTGCGTCGTATCGGTCATCCGAATAGCACGCCACCAGAGAGCATGGACGGGAAGTTGGTCGGGCGAAGTCGGGGCAGGTCGGTCTCTTCGAGGCGCCGGGGCGACTTGGAGGGTACACACAGAGGTCCTGCAGTAATACCGCGCCTACCCAAGTGGATGGCAGAGGCCATAATGACCGCTAAGAAACAAGGGGATCTCTATCCTGCTCCGTCTATCTACCTGTGCCCTAGATATTTGGACTTTTATACTGGCTTGAGATGTGTATTGCCCTGGAATATCCACCGAGCATAGCGTAGCACCTACCCACCGCTCCCCTTCTGGGACGTTTACTCTTCCTTCATCCCCGATCATGCAACGGACCAGATGATCTTGACTGGCTAATACGCCTTGACTGATTTCGAGGTCATCTACCGAGTAAGTACGCACAGCAGCAAATGAATAGAGAGTCCGACGATGACAGTACTAGCCATCGAGAACGCAAGGCACTTGGTCAGGGGTCCATCGTTCGCAGGCAAAGCCCTCCATGCTCAGTTTATTTCGAATCCTACTACTTTCATCTGGCCAAGGAACGATATGGGTCAGGAGGCTCCCCCCCTCTCTCTCTCTCGCGGGGGCGCGAGCCTCGAACCGGTTACCAGAACACGCTGACGGTGTAAACATAGGTACTAACGATGTACAGGTCTGATTAAAAAAAAGGACAGTGTTCCCTCCGGATGTAACAGCAGCCACTCGCGTCTCCAATCTCTCGCAGGCCAACGCTTCGCCCCTAGCTGCTCTTCCTTGCCGTCGACTGGCAACTTCTCGTAGGACCTCAAGCCTGCAACTCGAGATCCTTGGCAAGGGTACGAGTACCGCCGTCATGTCATGCCGCGCATAGACATCTCGTCCCTGTGCACGAGACCCAGGTCGACCGTAGCTGACCTACAAGACGGAAACATCCAAGTCGACGCTGATCAACTCGTCCCCGTCGTCCTCCCCCTCGGATCCGGACTCGGACCCAGACTCAGATCCCTCCCCTTCTCCCCCCTCCTGAGAGCCGCCGAACCGCTTCGCCTTGGCAGCAGAGCCCGACTCAGTAGTAGACTCAGTCTCCTCGGTGGTAGACTCGGTAGTCTCCTCAGTCTCTTCAGTAGTCTCCTCGGTAGTACCGCTGACGCTGTTCACAGTGTCATCAACAGTCTTGACGACATCGTCAACAAGGTCCGTGACGGTCGACGTGTCAGCCCTCCTAGCGATGTCCGTGAGGCCCTCCACAATCTCCACGACGTCATCAACTGCATCCGTCACCGTCGACGTGTCGACGCGCTTGCTCTTGGTGTTGGTGCTCGAGATCAGGTCGTCGACCTGCTTCACGAGGTCGTCCGTCAGGTCCGTCACGGTGGACGTGTCGGTCCGCCGGCCGACGGCCACGTCGACGCCCACGCCGTGCAAGCCCGCGATGATGCTGGCGTCCGCGCCGGTGACGAAGCGCTTTTCTGCGTCGGAGCGCTTGGCGTAGGCGTCGAGGAGCGCCGTGAGGAAGGACGGGGTGCTGCCGCGGGCGGGGGTGTCGCTGGACGGGGCGATCGGGGCCGCGAGGGCGGGGGCGAGGAGGCTTGAGGCCGCGAGGAGGATTGATGCGCGCATTTCTAAAGTGGTGGGAGGAAGACTTGGGGAGACGATAGGGATGTGCGGATGGGTAGGGACGTTTTGATGGATAGGGATAGCTGGTAACGGGATGGGTGTAGAATGGAGAAGTGCCGAGTTATCCGTCGAGGAGCTCTTTCGAAAGGGCGGCTTGGCTTAAATGCTGGAGTTGGATAATGGGATAGGGGATGAGCAATGTCGGCTTCGAGAAGGTCTTCATCCCCGGGAGGCTGTGTCGATGATATTGATCTTCATTGTCGTCTCATGAGTTGGGGAACGTCCGCGAGGGTCGGCGGGCACAGATGCTGGTCGTCATCTTGTTGTCCATCAGGTTGTCACCACCTGTCTCGTGATCATTTCGCCGAGAAACATTCGGGACGGGTTTTGCGATCCATGTCTCAGCGAGTTGGGGAGGTAGTCGTCAGACTTGGGCTGCCGGACTGCTTCCATGTCTGTATGTCGACCCGTGAGCCCGGATGTTCTCGAAATTGAGTGCAATCCGTTACCAATTCGCATTGATGTTAGTTGTCGTGTATACGGGTACTGTCAAACATCCTCGCAAACTGTCGTCAATGATGTCAATATAAGTGTCCCTCGCCTGCTGAAGGTAAGCCGGGCCATATCCCCAGATCTCGGCTTGGCAAGACAGACACCGGACGGCGGGAACCTCCGCCGACGTTCAATCGAGAAGACGTTGATGGTTCGTGGCGGATTGAGGGCCCGTTTGAGGGAGACGAACCACCAGATCCTTCCAAGACCCCGGCCGCACTAAAGAAGTAAGCATACTAGTTCCCGAACGAACCCTCTGACGCGCGTTACCTTACGACTCGGACTAAGTGCTTACACCGGGCGCGGCGCCACAATCCCACCGGGAACCAACTTCTCTTCAACATCACCAACGATTAAAAAGAAGAAAGACCCCCCCGACGGTCCCTGAAGATCAATCACTTGGCAAGACACCTCAACTCGACCGTCCGCGAACATGACTTCACAGACCGAAACCCCCCGCCAGACCCTCCCGGACCCCAAGGAGTACCTCGACGACCCGCGCTTCCACCAGACCTTCACCCTGCCCGCCAGCTCGTCCCGTCCGCACCCCTTCACGGTGACGTACAGCGACTACGGGTACCGCAACCCGGAGCACCCGGAGCTCGAGCGCGTCCTCCTCATCTGCGGTCCGCTCTTAGGCAGGTGAGCATTCACAAACACCCCATCCTCACGAACGGTTGAGGTTCACCCGTCCTAACACATCCCCAGCCGCTACCTCCACATCGCCAAGGACGCCCTCGCCAAGCACCACCGCGTCCGCGTCATCGACGCAGACCGGCCCGGCTTCGGCGGCACCTCGGCCGTGCCCTCCCCGGGCGACCGCGTCGCGGCCTGGCTCGAGGTCGTCCCCGCGCTGCTCGCCCGCCTCGGCGTCCGCCACGTCTCGGTCGCCGCCCACAGCGGCGGCGCCGTCTACGCCCTCAACGTCGTCCTGCGCCTGCGCCACCTGCTCTCCCCTCGTCGGCCGTACCTCGCCCTCTGCGCGCCGTGGGTGCGGCCCTCGCGCTCGGGGGCCCCGCTGATGAGCCTCGCCGGCGCGGTGCTGCCCGAGAGTCTCGTCGGCGGGTTCGACAGGGTCGCGGGGTTCGTGAACCGGAGCATCGTGCCGTCGGTCAGGGCCAGCGGGGCGCTGGTGCCGAGTTTCGGGGCGAAGCCCGGGGAGGCGGTGCTGCCTGCCGGCGTGGACCGCGGGATGGTGGAGTTCGAGGAGAGGCTGTACCCCCGGCTCATCGACCGGGTGTACTCGGAGGACGTGCGCGGGCTGGGGCAGGACGCGGTGCTGCTGCTGAAGCGGGACGGGCAGGCGGGGGACTGGGGCGGGTGGGCGGACTACGACGACTACGTGCCGCTGCTGGCGGCGGCGGAGGCCGCGAGGGAGCCCGGGGCGGGGAGGAGGCTGCGGGTCGAGGCGTTCTTTGCCGAGTCGGACGTGATGATCGGGGTCGGGGCCGGGCCGAAGTGGGTCGAGGAGTGCTGGCGGGCCGAGGCGCGCGGGGACCGCATCGAGTTTGCCAGCCGGGTCGTGCCGGGGTCGGACCACGACACTATTGTGCAAATCAAGTTTGGGGTTTTCGGTGAGATATTTCGCAGCATGGGCGGGGATGGTGCTGTTGAGGCTGGTGGTGCTGGGCAGACACCTTCCGTGGGTGCTGTAGAGCAATCGGCTCCTTTGAGGGAGGTGGCTGTGTGATAGTACCTGTCTGATGATCAGGTAGAGTTGGCTGCAAATGCCCTCGCTCTTTTAGTTATAACGTCTTGCAATCGACATCATACCCCCCAAGCAGGGCCATCGTGGCGTTGTGAAGTTGTAAGCTCATCTTCACGCCGTCAACGTAAGTACGAGTTCGAGTTCCGAGTAGCATCTCAGCTGCTCCCCTCTACTCATCAATTCTCGAACCGAGGCTTCTCTGAGCACTTCATCATCCATGTCATCGGTTCCATGAACTCTATCCCCGCAACCCCGCCTGAAATTTGGGTTGGTTCACCGACTTGCAAACGGAGATCAGACGGTGAGTCTCAACCTTAGAAAACGACAAATATTCTATGCAAGTCATGTTCCCCGGCAATGTTCCGCGCCGTTCATGACTCGGCTCGGCATCACAAGGCCACAAGATCTCAGAGCAGGACACTCTTGTAACCTGTTTATCGCAGCAGACTCGATGCTTCACCCCTAAGCGAGAACACAGTGAATGCTAGACGACCGCTGGAGAAGGACGGAATTGCCTCATATGCCCCAGCACCGCCGGATATCTAATACGGGCGTAAGAGGCGTTGAGTTCGACGTTGGGGAGTCCGAGACAGAGCATTCTCCGCGATCGGGGGGCATGATAGACCCTGATGACACCCGTTAATGACACTGCCAAAACACCAACTGATCCTTATCAGCACCCATCGCAGCCCACCAGCCTCGGCACCGGCGCACAGACCACTGCGAGCTCGGGGTAGCTAAACACCTACGCTACAGAGCTACGGCCCCTAAAGCTACAGCTGTAGCTGCTGAAGCTCCCAGAGCTCTTGTCTCACACGAGCCTCAAAACCATCAACCCCACCTCACCTCACATCGTCTCTTACCTCTCACCTCTCACCTCTCACCTCTCATCTCACAAACCTCTCACAACTTCACTCAACACCACAACCTCCTCAACCACCAAAGATGCCCCCCTCCACCCTCCCAACCCCCCTCGCCCTCCTCCTCCCCGCCGAGCCCCTCACCAAGGGCGCCTTCGCCCCCTTCGGCGACGTGATCGAGAACCCCCTCCCGGACGTCCGCCCCGGCCCCTCCCTCCCGGCCTCCCTCCTCGCCTCCGCCTCCGCCGTGCCCGCGAACCAGGGCACCGCCATAAAGTACCAGCACGTCTCCTTCCCCCTCGACCTCTACCCCCAGTCGCCCTCCGGGTCTGCAAAGCCGATAGCGAGCATCTTCTCCTGCGCCGCCCGCTCCCTCGAGCCCTCCCCCGCGCCCGTGCCCGCGCCCATCTCGACCCTGCTGCCGTACACCAACGCCTCCCACCGCGGCGGGCGCTTCCGCGTCGAGATCCTCGAGAGGCACCCCTTCACCACGCAGACCTTCGTCCCGCTGGGCGCTTCGTCCGCGTCGTATTCGTACCTGGTGATCGTGGCGCCTACATCCCCCGACCCGTCCCCGGCCACGGACGCCCTGCCCTCCCCGGCGCGGGGCGGAAAAGGCCGCGGGCTGCCCGCGCTGGAGCGCCTGCGCGCGTTCGTCGCGTCGCCGGGCCAGGCCGTCACGTACGCCGCGGGGACGTGGCACGCGCCCATGGTCGCGCTGGGCCCCGCCGGCGCGGCGGTCGACTTTGTCGTCACGCAGTTCGCGAGCGGCGTCGCGGAGGAGGACTGCCAGGAGGTGGTCATCGAGGCCGCGGCCGAGGGGGCGGGCGTCGTCGTCCAGGTGCCTGACAGGGCGCCCTTTGCGAAGCTGTGAGTTGGGGGTTGGTTGTTTGTCTTCAGGGATGAGGGATTGGGCGTTTTTGGTGTTTGTTGATTTACGAGCGGGGGAGAGGTTTGTCTTTTACAAAGGAGGAGTGAATGCTGGGGAGGTTCAGGAAACTCTGTTGGTGAACTTGGCCTCCCTTGTTTCCCTGGCTTCCCCGGTGGACGGCGAGCTGGAGGCGTCGGGCATGTCTCGGGGGAAAACGGCGCATATAGAAACATACACCAGATTGATCACGAATCGGAGCTCCAGCTTCTCAACAGCCCCGATGCCTCCAGGTGTGCGTAGCAGTTGACTTCGCTCTCGGCCTATCCGCGTCCCCCGTCCAGATGCCGCATTGCACGACTCGCATCACCGTCACTGCATCCAGACTCCTAAGTGGTGATAAACTATCTTTTTGTTTTTTTAAAGCGAGCTATGAGTTCCGTTCCTGATCCCGTATCCATTACACTCGTACATATAAGCCCTTTTGGCCGTCCACCTCATACTCAAACATTTCTTGCCTCATATGACCTCTTCCCTCATCTCCAATGCAAGTCCTCTCCAATCTGATATCGGTTCCAATCCGTGCCACCGCCGCCGCCTCACTCGGTCTCAAACTCGTCAATCTCCACAGAGCGAAGCAGCACCTCGGAGTGGATCTCTTCGGTCCAGGGGCGGTACCCCAGGGGCCACGTCTTGCCGGCCTCGGCGCCGTCCGGGATCGGAAGGAAGACGTGGTTGTCCTCGTTGCCCATCATGCGCAGCCTCCCGCCGGCGAGCCGCAGGTTGGCCGCCTCGAACTCCATGCTCGCGAGCGTGACGAAGTGGTAGACGTGGACCGTCCTCCGCTGGCCCTGGCGGACCGCCCGCCCCTTGGCCTGCTTCATGTACATCTCGTAGTTGTCCTTGTCGGTCCAGAGCACGCCGGCGAACATGAGGTGGTTGGCCTCCGTGAGGTTCGTCCCGGCCGACTCGGACGACATCAGGCTCTGCACGAGCACGGCCGAGTCCGGGTCGCTCTTGAACGCCTCGATGTGGTTCGAGTCGGCCGCGCTCCCGTCGGTCATGAACACCTCCATGACGAGGTGGTCTGTCAGGAACCGGTAGAGCGTCTTCTTGATGGCGTCGTGCGCGGCAAAGACCAGCACCTTCTCGCCGGGCTCGACGCAGTCCTCGATGGTCTTGGCGATGCTGGCCATCTTCATGGAAGGCACCTGCTTCAAGTCCACGTCGAGGTTGGCGTGTTGCGCCTGCACAAAGGTGGTCCACGGAATGTGAGTGCCCTGGGATAACGAAGAGCATCCTTCGGCGATGCATTTCTGGTCATCGCCCCTGACGAAGATCTCGTGGCAAGGCTGGCATAGGGTGTGACCACAAGCAATCGACAGGTATCCATCGGCCCAGGCAGTAGGCTGCTTTCTGGGGCAACGGCTGCATCTCGTGTCGTCCTCGCTGTAAGAGTGGGTCATGAGGTTGACCGCCTTGGTGGTGAACTCGCACCTTCGCCACGCCTCCACCGCTATCTGCATGCCGGCTCTGATGCTCTGAACGATCAGGATAAAGTAGTTGAGGACCTCATTGACGTTCTGGCCGCGGACGGCGACGCTATGATCTTCGCGTGGACGGTACAGCGGAAGCTTGATCCCGAACTCAAAGTCGTCCTTGGTCGACTGGTTGTTAAGATGCTTCCTCAGTCGGTCCGACATTTTGTCGCCTGGGCCATACTGCTTGAAACCCAGAGCGCGAGACATGAAATGGTCATTTCCATCGTCGATTGCGTTCTGCTTTTGTTGGATCATGGGAATGACATCTTCGTCTTTCGTGGCCAAACCGGCGGGGAGACGACGCTTCATGTCCTGCAAGTCTTCGTCGGACAAGACATCGTCCGCCTGGAGAGGCCACCAGCTGGCACGATCGTCTCCGGCGCGGCCCCCGTGGGTCTTCGACCAAGTCTTGAAATTCCAATCGTCTTTGAGGTTGTGCTCTCTGGGAGGCTGGTTGGTCAAGTGAATCTTTGAGTAGATGTAGTTCGTTGCCGTAAAGATGCATTCGGCGTCCCCAAAAGCCTCGGCGTTTTGCTTCTCGAAGATGGCGACGATGTCGCGCATGTGCTCCATGTAGGTCGCCTCTTTGGACCGGCGGTTGTTGTCTCGGGGCGTTTTGTCATTGTCCATGACGTTGGCGAGGTACATCATCATGTCAAAGTACGATGACAAGATCTCGCAGCAGCGGTGAAAGTACTCCAGGCTCGTACGCTTCGCTCCCAGTGCCAGTGACCTGACCGTGGCGACCTGACCTTCGGAGATCCAACCCAGCGACTGGAAGTCATCGAGACTGTACCATGCCGGAAGCGACGCGCGTGCGAGGAGGGCGTTCATGATCTCGCAATTGAACTCCTTCTCGGGATCATCTGTGGGATCCCTTGCGTGGTCCTTTGCAGAGTCTCTTGCAAGATCCTTGGCGGATCTCTTCCAGGCGCCCTTGACTTTCGAGCCAGTATTTCCCACCTTGTCAATTTCCAAGAGACTGTGGACGAGCATGGCACAGTACACAGACGGCTCCTCGGCGTCCCATTGCGCATCGCACAGGGCCTGCTGCGTCAGGTTGTATAGGAAGGCATCGTGGAACCCAAACGACACAAGGCAGATGCGCTCGTCGACCTTGATACCGCTCACGTCCGTGCTGTTCCTCCGGAAGAAGTGGTTGATGAAGCTCTGGGCCTGCTCGTGGCGGTGTAATGCACGCTGCGCCGAGATCGTCTCTCCGTAACTGGTGAACTCTTCCGCGTCGGTCCGGTCTTGGGTCTTCGGTCCTTCTGTGATCCTGGGAAAGTATGGTGGCGTCGGCGCAACAGATGCAACGTGCGTGTTGAGTAGCGTACCGACGTCGCACACCTGGGCAAGCTTGCTCAGGGGAGGCGTTCCCGACATGATCCACTTAGATGAAGCGATGGCATGCTGGAAGAAGGTCATACCCGCGACGTCCTCGTAAGAGAACTCGTCATATACCATTCGCTGGAAAGTGTACATCTCAAGGAGGCGGCCATGCCTGAAAGCATCGAGGACGTCAACAGCAGGAAGCTCGACGGCTCTCGATATCGCCGACTTGGGCGGCCCCTTTCGTTTGCCTGTCCGCTGGGTCTTGCGTGAACTCGATCCCACGTTCTGGTTCAACGCGACTCTCGCCCAGTCCATGGTGTTGTTTCGGTAAGCATAGATGGAGTTGTCGAGATGCTCCGCGGTCATCGCACCAGGGTTCTCGTAATCGAAGCCGGCCTCGCCGAGTGTCTTGGACACCTCCATTTTCCACAGGGCAAAGTTGCGATTGCTGATTGCCGTCGATCCGACATGGATGGCAGGCAGCTTGCAAACGCCGGCCATTCTCTCGAGGTACTTGTTGGATAAGAAGAGAGAGCCGCAGACGATGACGAGGTCCGCGTACTCCATCTTGGAGCGCACAATGTCCTCGGGCTTTCCAACAACGTGGACGACGCAGCGTTGTCCCAGGAAACGTCGTGCCTCGCCCGCCCATTGCAATACGATTTGTGGTGGCACAACAACCAAGGTTCCCCGAGCATGAATCCTGTTGGTGCCCCGCGTCCACTCCTGGCGTTCACGGATAGACTTGGCCTTGATTTTTTCATCCCTGGTGTAGTCCATCAGGCCGAAAACAAGGACGGTTTTCCCATAGCCGACGTCATGCGCAATCGCACCTCCACGAGCCGTGTTCACGACCTCAACGGTGGAAGACAAACGAAGGTTGCCAGCCGGCGCGACGGCCTCGGCAGTCTCGCGCTCGATGAAGTGATAGACTCCACACTCACGTACCAGCATCCAGCAGACGGCGTTTATCTGATCAGGGCGCATGCTCATGCCGTTGAAAACGAAACTGGGCGGCTGGGTCATCCCGGGCGGAGACGTACTAGCCGGCAGGAGACTGTTGCGAAATGGAGTCAGCTCCTTCAGACTGGGTTCCAGGAATTCGAGGTCGACTTGAAAGCGCGCAGTGCCACCTTCAGATCGCACAAATCGGGACATGGCGTCGTTGTTGCGAGGTATGTTTCCGAAAGCCCGATGGGAAAGCAAGAGAGGGTTGAAGGAAATCCGCAAATGAAGCTGGCGTTGGTTTGGACTGTTGTGTCTCTCAATCCAGCCCCCCAACTCGAACGGTGAACGGCGATCGTTCAGTCTCCGATTCTTCGCAACTTGCAGTTGCTCGTTTTCGATCCTGGAAACGCTACCATCATCGTACCAAACGCAGTGAGCTTGGGGAGCTGACGGTGCGCATGATGCACAGGGCTCCCCTGCGGCAAGCTGGATATTGTCGACGGTCAGGACCTTGTTGTTCTCAGCACAGTTGGTGATTTTGTTTAGCGCAAAGGATACACCGTCGAGGATGTGCCTGTGGTTATGTTCCCCGACAATGGCCCAAGGCGGTTGACCAGGCTGAGATTCGATCTCGGGCAGTGGCAAAACGAGGCGCATATCAGGAATGTCCAGGGACAAGTCTATGGCTCGGAGTCCGACGCTGCAGTCGTTGACGTTGTAACTCTTATCGGCGAGGCTCTGAAGCTTGACGGAGCTCTGATGCAATCGCTCAGACAAGTCGACTTGCAGGCCAAGGTGCTCCGACATGCCTGTCCAGACACCGGGAAGATAGCCAGTAACAAAGCGACCATCGGCGTCCTCTTCGCTGAAGACAGGGGTGTAGCCTTGCTTCATCGAGAGAAACACATGTCGCTTCTGGTCCTCCTCTAGCCAGGCAGCGTTGTTGGTGAAAACCCATCGATCATTTGCAGAGTCGGGGTGGAAATCGGCGTCCAGAATGTGATAGACGGGCGACGAGTTCTCTTGTCTGCGGACATAGAGCAAACCGTTGGATGTCGCACACCTGTCGCTGAATTCGAAATAGCCTTTGAGGCCAGGAAGGATGTCGCAGGTTGCAAGAATAGGGCAAGCAGGGCACTCGATGCAGCTTTGTATGAAACCAACGACGGAGTTCGGAGGGTTGAAGATGGGGTCTTGACGAAGGTTGAGTTCGACTTCATGCTGGAAGAACAACTTCTAATCGTTCATCGTCGGTATGAAGGATGCGTGCAAGTCATTAAGCTCGGCTCTCATGACGGGCTTGCGAAAGTCGTAGCCCAGATCTCGGAGCGCCTGTCGAGGGTCCTTGATGTGTGAAGCGTCGAAGAAGTCCCCGAGAAGGTAGACGCTCCAGGTGACGGAAGTGGCCGTCGCGACAACTTCGATGTGAGAGTGCTTGGCCTCGTAGGTAACGGTGAGATCGTCTCTGAACTTGATACTCGTCTGGTAGTAGTGGACGTCACAAGCGCACATCTTGACGGCGGCGTACAAGGCCTCGAGGTGCGGGCGAAGGATGCTAGGAAAGGGAGAGCGTCTGGCAGAAGAAGAGACCGGGGACAATCCCAGGAAGATGTGGGCTGGAAAGATCCTGATTGCATCTCGACGAGCCTTGTTCTTGTCGGCAGCAGCAAGGTCGCTCGTGATGGGCTTCTTGTAGTCGACATGATGCTCGGGATTTCCAAGACAGGTGTTGCACCAGATCTCGCCGCAGAAATCACAGGAATAAAACTTGCCCGCCTTTTGATGCTTTCGGTAGGCTTCGCAAAGACAGTAGCGGCGGCCCTCCTTCGCGATCACGCACACCTCCCCGACGGCAACCTTGGCGGCGTCGTTGGAGACGCTCAGGACAGCGTTCTGTCCGGGCTCGGTCGCCATGATGGACTGCTTCTCCGCGTCGTAGGAGCCTGGAAGCTGTTGCTTGTCGATACCTTGATTTGGGTGCTCAGCGTGGTCGTTGCTGTGGAAGGCGGGCTGACTCGTCTCGATTGACGATCCTTCCAGTATGGTGTTGTTGTGGAAGGGGAAAACGTCAGAGGAGGGTGAAAATTTTGCATAATGGAAGTCTGAGGGACCCCGGGGAGGGTACAAGCCGGTACCTTCCTTACTTCATGTTGTCGTGAAAGACGCGGGTCCAAGAGGGTGGTGTCGACAAAGGAGGTTGAGTCGGGGATGAAGGAGGTCGATGCCTACATTCGCATCGTCAATTGGGCCGGTGTGCCTGTGGCAAGTAGTGTCTAGGTACCCAAGTAGCATTATGCTGTAAAGCGAGGAGGCAAGCAGGACTCTAGCAAACTAACTTGCATAGAGGCATTACTGCATACTCTGCAACACATATCAACATCTCTCGTTGGTTAAGAACACACTCGATTATAAACGACTCACTTGTTCTTTCTTTCCGCTGCAAGATATCTCCGTTGTTGTAAAGAGTGAGAGGGAAGGCGACGTCACTGTAAAGGGGTCGGGTCAATACGTCTGCTACAGGGGTTAATGCTGTGCTACTGTACTAAACTGCTTAGATACAGTACGGAGGTTCACTATCTTCAACCTCCACCGTTCGCACCCCCCTTTCCCATGGAGGTAATTAGTCCAGTGTGATGCCCCAAATCAGCTGTAATCGAGATCGACGTCTTTCCCGGCTGGCTTAGCAAGCTCTCAGGCGAGTTACAAGCTCATACAAGTACCAGGGGGCGCGTGCTCCCGCTCGGCGATGAGGGCGCTGAGGATGGCCGCGCCCGCCACTGTCGTCGTCATGGCGTTGCCAGCAAGGTCCATCAGCTGCTTATCCGTCTCGCGAGACACGTTGATGCAGTTGAGCGGGATGCCCTGCATCTGTAGGGCCTCCAGGCCGAGGACCGGCCGGCCGTAGGCCGACGCGAAGAGGTAGGCGCCCGGGACGATGCAGGGAAGCGTGCCGTGCTTCCGCGTCTGTCTGTCGACGTTCTGGCCCAGGTCCAGGATGATCATCTTCCATGTGAAGTCGATGCCCCTCTTCCTGGCCCGTAGGAAGGAGATATCCAGGAGGTCCTTCATCCGACGCGTGAGGTTTTTGACGTACGAGCGCCAGCAGTTCTGCCAGGGCGTGATGTTTCCTCGGCTGTCGTTCATGGTGTAAGGGTGGTCGTTTCCCAGCTGCTCGTTGCGGCGCGCCTCGGCGTGGTCCAGCATGCACATCACCGCCTGGTTGTCCTTTCGGCGCTTATCGTCGAATCCGCGGTCGCAGGCGAAGCGTCCTTGCAGCACGGCCTTTTCGGACGGCTGAAGGAAAAACACGTTCAGGTCGGGGGGCTGGGCGAACCAGTTCTTTTCGTTCATGAGGCCCTCCCACTGCTTTCCCATTCGCACGGCGACCTCGAGACCATAGTGACGGGCGTCGATGCCGATGGCATACTTGCGACAGCGGGTCTGGGGGACGAGAAAATGCTTCGAGTCGGCCGCGGCGACGACGGAGGCGTATCCGATGCTGGAGAGCCAGAAGTTCGTGATCTGGTTCCACGGGGCTCCCGTGACGTTTTCTAGGATGACGATCTTGGGGCGGCGGGCGCGGACGTATTGGTGGATCGAGAAAAAGGTCTTGGTGGACTCGCCCTCTACGTCGAGAACCTCCCAGAACTGGTCAAAGGCCTGGCCGATCGCTGGGTCCTCCTCCATGGCAATGCTAGCGTTTCCCTTGGAGGCCATCGCCTTCTCGAAGCCGCGCGTGAGGCCGGACGTCTCCAGCATATTCTTCCTTCGCGAGTTGAGGGTTGAAAAGTCGACGCAGGAACTGCCGGCAAGCAGGATGTCGGGGGCGTCCGGGATCGCCTTCATGAGGCCAGCAGCGTTCATCCTGGTACCCGGTCAGCGGCTGCAGAACGAGAGAGAAAGATAAAGGGGGATGGGAGATGGGGTATGGGGCTCCAACTTACGCGACGGTGGCTCCAGGTTGGCCCAAGTCGACAACGTTGCGGAAGATCTCGCCAGTCGGTCGGCAGTTGCGGTCGATGAAGGCCTGCTTGAAGGGTTCGATCTCCACGCTGAAGACGTGCTCGAACTGCAACGCGTTGGTGAGGCCGAAGTTGGGGAGAGCCTCCTGGAACTGCCTGAGGGCCATGACGGGGCCGTCCGATCCAGAGCACATGGTGCCGATTGTGAATTTGGCGCCGCCGTTCTCCAGGACCTTTTGGAGCCCGAGATCCAGCGACCTGCGAAGAAGGATGGAGAACGAGTCGCGAGGGTGTCGCACGGAGCGCTCGTCCAGAATTCGGCCCGCGGTGTCCTCTTGGTAGGAGAGGGAAGGGAACATTTCGTCGAGGTTGATGATCTCACCCTCTCCGAGGGACGCAAGGACTTGGCGCATTCCTTCGTCCTTGTCACCACCCAGGTTCTTCTGGCCCTCGTCGACCATTACATTGGCAGCATACGCGTCGTGGGCCATGTTGGGGGCTGCGTAGTTGGTGCTGGAAGCCTGATCTTGATTGAGAGGAGTTTGGTGATGCTGGAAGGGAGTTTAGCCACATCGGGAGTCTGGCCGCATCGGGAGGTTGACCATCCTGGAGACTGTACAGTCTGTGCCTGAAAGCTGATCATTGTTGTCGTTGCCGTCGTCGTCGTTGTTGCCGTTGTCGTCGTTGTCGTTGTCGTTGTTGTTGCTGGAAGACTAGTGGGCGGTGGCAGAAGGCAGATTGGTTGAGCGGGAGGGCTCTTGCTGTCGTTAGGCTCTGTTGCTGCCCGCGTATTGCTAAGTACTGTTGCTACCTATCTAGGTAGGTACATAGGCAAGGGAAAGCCCCAATGGTCACTGAACAGTGCCCTAATAGCAAAACTCTTTGTGTTGGGTGACATTATCGAGCACATTCGTCTCTGGGTGATGCACATCTGTGCCTAGCAGTCTGATATGATTGCAGGAGAACATCACCTCCAAGAGTCTTCAGAGAGTATTAGTTTTTGTTTTCAGGATGAATACCATTCCATCCCTCTCTCATCCATGTGAGAATGTGGGATGTGGTTCTTAAACTAAAGAATGACCAGTTGAGCCCTCGAATACCACCATCTAGAATCTTCTCAAGGCCTCCAGGCCTCAAAGAAGCCGCTGCCCACACATGGCCTCTCACGGTCTCCTCTTTCATGAGAACACCAACTAAGCAGCGCAGTAAAGGGTGATCCGCCTTGGGGCCCTCAGGGTGACAACAAGGGGACATTGGGACTGTTGCACCCTGACTGGGTGTGGAAGTATCTATTGATCTACTTCCACCAGTGTTGGGTGAGTGATGTCTACCAAAGATCACCCACTCGGAGGATTTTGAAGACAGGTGATGATGAAGATACTATGCTTCTTACTTGAAAAATTGAAGTTATCTGTAGCCCATCAGTCCACGGAGTGCCTGCTTGCGGCCAAGGGAGGCTTCATCCTAAGCAGCTAGGAACATGGAGGCGCTTGCCCTGATAACCTTCCCCATGCTCGTCAACTCTTTACGATGTGTCTAAGTGATTCAATCGAAGGAATACTACGGCACTCGCTCTTAGTGCTACTAACCTACAGATAGATAGGTATCGGATGTACGAGGGAAACAGGCTCCATAAAAGGCTACTGGCCAAAGCCCCAGAAGAAAACGTTCACAATACGGTATGAAAACGTTCTCTGCAAAAATAATACGGTCACCAGAAGGCCTTTGCGACGACCAAGTCTACTTCTACTACATGTTGTCAACGGCCCTTTGGATGGACGTCCTTCTGCTACGGCCTCTCCAACTCACGACCGAACGGGACAAGAAAAAAAAAACGCGGGGCTGGAAACGCCCGGCCAAAGGCGAAATAGATACACTCCGGCCTTTGGGGGACTGCGCCAATCGGGAGGATCCCACGGACACCGGTACGTGAGGAGGGGGTCCGCGGGAGGGTGACGCGGCGAAAACCTTGGACAAGCTTCTTCTGGAAGAAGCTTCTTGGACGTTGAAGAGGAGAGCGGCAAAAAAAATTGAAGTCAAAGTAAGAAACGTAAGCACGGTTGAAAAAGAATGATGAGAGATCAAGAAATACAGAGATAAGCATTTACGAGAAACCCAAAAAGAGGGATACGAAAAAAAGGGCCTGGGGCAAAAAAGTCTTGCGCACATACCGTGATCGATTGCCCGCCCGCCCGCTCGCCGTGGACCACTCGCCCCCCGGCCGTCGGTGCTCGGGGATTGGGGGGACGCGTGTCTTCGTCTCGAGTCTGGGGCGTCCGCGGGTATTTTGGGTTCGATCGTGACACCGGGCCACCACCACCACCAACCCCCTCTTCCTCATCCGTCTCCTCGTCGTCCTCCTGATCCTTTTCTTTCCCCGCACTTCGAGGGGATGAAGGAATGGCGGCTGCATCCGATTTCTCTTCTTGCTTTTTTTCCTGTTGGCAAAAAAACCGACGGCCCGCGTAGAAAAAAGCCCGGGAGCATGAACACGAGAGGGAAAGAGACTGTGAAGTCAAAACAAGAGCGGTTCGTCTCTCGGGCTCGTGAGCCGATTGGCCCTGGGGGATGAATTGGCGGGGGTGCGATCTCTCGGTGTTGCCTGATCAGGTGACCTCCGGTGACACCTCCATGCGGCCGTCTTTTGTCAGCAGCGGTGCCAGGTGGCCCACCTGCCCTCAGTGATTGGGCTGAATAGGTGGCCTAGACCGCCGCTGTTCAAGAAAGACGTCCGACTTGTCGTCGGCGATGTACTGATTGGTTGCGGGAGCTATATGAGGTACTTGGCGGATGTCGTCGTCGACGCCCTTCCATCGTGACTCAATAGACCTCGTATTGCCCCGTTGGTTATTTCCGGACGTGTTCGGATCGTTGGTCCCGGAGCACATATTGTGTCGTTCGTGGCTGCATCGTGAGCCTAATCTTGTCCCCGTCTCAACTTGTCAAGAAGGGTAGAAACACACCAGAAGATGGGCTCCCAACTGGTGTCGACCGACGCCAAGAACAAGCTGGAGGACCTCTCCGGCATCACGATCCAGCCGGGCCAGAACCCTTACGAGGCGCTCATCGAGGCCTGCAACAATGACCCCGTACGTCCCTCTCCCGCCCGTTGTCGTCGCCGTGAGCGCGTGCCCCCCCGGAATGTTGCGGTCCTGACGATGGCGTCGAACCTTGTCACCGACTGCAGGCGGAGATCCAAGCGCTGTACCATGCCCACAGGACGAAGCGGAACGGGCAGCAGAGGGAGAAGTTCCTGAGCCCCGACTTCAAGGAGCTCATCATCGACCCGTTCCTCCTGAGGCTGGAGAACCCGCAGATGGAGCCCGGCTTCCAGGACCCCCGGAACTGCCTCGTCTTCTGGGCCCGGCCGCCGGATCACGTCGTGAGGCTGGCCGCCCACCTGCAGGCCTTGCTCAAGAAGGCTGCCCCTGGTAAGTCTGCCTCGTGCCCGTGGCAGCGGATGACACCCACACACAATGCCATCATGACACGGAGAGGACGAAAGAGAGAAGATGCCCCCCAACGCATCAACGGCAGCTGACCACACGACCAGGCATCTGGCTCATGCCGCAGCACCGCATGCACCTCACGGCCCTCGAAGTGACGCACTCCAAGACCCCGCAGGACATCGCCGCCCTGACGGCCGCCATGCGCCCCGCCATCCCCCGCATCACGGACTACACCTTCTCCCACCGGTCCCGCCTCGTGAAGCCCATGATCTCGCACGACCTCTCCGCCTTCGCCGTCTCCTTCCTCCCGGCCGCCGGCGAGCGGGTCCTCTCCCCGCCCCCGGCCCCGACGGCGACCCTGCCGGGGGGCGGCGTCGAGGGCGACGCGTACACGTACCACCACCTGCGCCGCGACGTCTTCGACCTCGTCAAGGACGCGGGCGTCGAGGTCGAGAGCAGGTACCAGGTGCCCAGCGCGCACATCACGCTCGGCAGGTTTCTCTCGGAGGAGGACCATGCGAGCCCCGAGGCGAGGCGGCGGTGGGTGGACGCTGTCGATGAGATCAATGCCTGGCTGGAGGCGGAGGTCTGGGACCGGGAGGGCGGGGACTGGGTTGGTGAGTGGGTTGTCGGGCAGGAGAGGGGGTTGGATGCGAGGGACGGGCAGCTTTGGTATGGTGGAGGTAGGACTATCAGGCTCGGCGAGGGGTTCTGAGGATTCCTCGAAGCGACGAACGCCGTGGACTTATCGCGACATACACCATAGACATAGACACAAGACTCAAAATGACGCAGCGAGAACGCTTCTCATGGACTCATGAATTTCATTGACCGGCTGAGCCCTCGTAGAACGCTTCTATCTTCCCGTCCACAGACCACAACCCGAGGCTGCGCGGGAGGGGGACGTCTTGACACCGGACGCGGCCATCCCACATCGGGTCCCCAGAAGGGAAAACCCTCAGGACACCGCGCGGACCGAGCTGGCTCCCACGTCCCGTGCCTGCTGGTCCATGGTCACTTCGTCATACCATCAATAGCGTGGGCCCTGAGAGAGTGTGTGTTGTCTTGTTCTCATTTTTTTTCCGTTCGCAAGCAAGGGCTTTTATTTGTTCCCTATTTAGTGTTCCGCCATTGAGAACTGGTAACCCTCTTCGCCATTGTTCCAGCCTGATGATCCGTATGCCGTGAAAGGAGCCATAAAAGTCGGGAGACCGAAAACACAATGCGTTTAGAAAACAAGAGCAGCACCCTTCGTCTTCTTGTCACCACTGTCGGATTGTTAGCACACAGCATTTCCGGATCGAGGGGCAGAGGGGGGGGGGGGGGGGGGGGGGGCGTACCCGAGCTCGAAGTGCTTGCAGCGCTTGAGGGCGAGCTGCAGCTTGGTCTTGCACTTGACGCACTCCAACCGCAGGACGACCTTCTTGGTGGTCTTAGCCTTCTTGTGGAAGACAGGCTTGGTCTGACCACCGTAACCGGACTGCTTTCGGTCGTAACGTCTCTTTCCCTGCGCGAACAGCGAGGCCTGTGGGGGGATGGGTTAGTATGTTGGATGTCGACGTTCGAGGAGGGGAGGCGCCGTCGGTCGAGGGTGATGTTCTCGTCGTCGGCGCGCGATCGTGCTGCAACGTACCTTGCCGGCCTTGTACTGGGTGACCTTGTGCTGGGTGTGCTTACGGCACTCCTTGCCCTTGCAGTAGGTCATACGCGTCTTGGGAATGTTCACTGCATCCCGGGTCAGCCAGTCCGTCCCTGAAATAATTCAAGCCATCTCAAAAGTTCTCTCTCGTGGTCGCAGCCGGTTCCCCCATGCCCTCCCAGTCGCGCCCGGTCGGTGATGTTGCTCGGTCGTCGTTGTTCGGAAAAAAAAATATCCCCTCGTGCCCAAAATGTTGTGCGTGTCGAGTGCGGTCAATTGTTCGGCGGCGGCGGCGTCGTCGGTGTGTCGTGTCGCAAATTTCTCCTTCGCATGTTTTCCCAGCTCCCAACAATCCCGGCTGCTGACCACACGGAGAGAACACAAAATGAAATCGGCAGGCAGATAGTACTCACCCATCTTGGCGGCTGTTTGGTCGTCGATGTCGCTTGCCGGAGTGTCGTGACGATGAATTTGTCTGGCGGGGGGAAAATCAAAATCGGTTTTCTGAAATGGCTCGCTTGTGTGCGGTAGGGCAGGACGGCGCTAGGTCGGATCCGGGCGGGCGGTGTGGCTGGGGCGCTTTCAGCCTCGCCTCCAGCCATCTGGGGTTGCATCACGTGAGATGGAATGCTGACTCATTGTCGGTTGCCATTTGCTGCCTGTGGTTGGGTCTTCACCGAGGGATCCATCCGTTAGTCGCACCTGCTCTGCACTCTGCAGTCACCACGACTGTCACTGGTCAGTGGTTTGCAGACACTGTAACCGCTTCAGAGGCAAGAGCAACTAATACCGTGAACCTGCAATGCGAAGTTACCCGCCACTATTGCTCCTGAAGGAACAATTTGGAAGTCACCTCTCTCTACCGCACCTACCTACCCAGGCAGGAGGCCAGTGCTCGCCGCGCGGCTCAGCATCAGAGTTCCCTCCCATTTCCTTCTCTTCTCTTGTGCTCCTACATGACATGACATGCTCGCTTCATTTCATTTCCTCAAGGCTCAAGCCCAACGTTCCATCATCCTTCCTTCTTCGTTTTCGACGTCGTTCCGTCTCGTCACCGAAACGCAAGCCGTCCAGATCCAGGGCGAGCGTGTTGATCTTGGCCGGCAATCGCGCGTCAGAACAGTGTTTCCGCGATAGACACGCAATCACTTGTTTCGCTCTCGCCCTATGTCCCAAAGTCTCAACTCACTTTGCGACTCGGACGAGTCATGGCCGAGAGACGACGAGAGGGCAACGGTCGCAGACAACGGACAGACAGAGCAAGGGCGGCTCCCTGGTCTTTGCAGCCAGCAGTCCTCCATTCCCACACCACACACGCCCCTCCATCTCCTCTCGCTGCCGTTCCGCACCTCATCCCTCCCGCCCGAGGCTGTCTGGCAATTTCAGCTGACAGACGATGTCATCGCACAATTTATTAACAACCAGGCCGCCCCCTCTCCGCTGTCAACACGTACCCGGGTGTTGGTGTCGAATCGGCACTGACGTCAGTGACAACCCAACCAGCAACCCTAGCAATGGGTGGTCGTCGTTGGGTTGCTGGCCCAGCTTTGACCTTGCAAAAGCCATCCAACTCAACGCCCAAGGAAGTCAGTTTCGTGGAAACCTAATCAATCAACCAGTGACGCGATCTGTTTATATCGGCTCACGCGGGCACTAGGCGCTGCTTAGCATGACGCACATTGATTGCTGCCCATTCTATTAGGTTCGTGATATAGCATCGTGCTCTAATCCAAACCCTTCAGGCTGGCCTGGCCCCGCGCTTCCGTGGGATCCCTGGCTCGTGGGCGAGAAAGGTTACTTGTTGAGGTTGCTCAATCTCACGATGAACTCTTCGCTCGGAAGGAGCTCGGTCGAATGCCACAACGCCATCCATCGACTTTGGCGTGCTCTAATCGACCTTAGCTCTTTCAGAATCCCGCTCGGGGGCCCGTCAATCAGCCGTCACGGCCTGCAAGCCAGAAACTTGGGCTGTGACGGCGCGATCGATGGTGGAAGCTGACGGCTCCGAGACGGTGCGTTTAGCCTTGGACGCCCACGTTTGTCACATAGATCTTGCTGTCCCATATCGCCGTTCAGACCGCTGGCTCCATCTCCCACTGTGCAATGGCTTCATGCCATTGCCTGGGGCGAGAAAGTACCAGGTGCTTGGATCGTCCTAGACTAATAGCGTCTGCAGGGGCAATCACCTGTCAGTGCTCTCCGTTCCTTCGTCGAACAGGCACGCAGAGGCCCCCCCGAGATGGCAACACGTTTGCGGAACGGAAAGGGTCCAGTGAAGAGGGTGGGAAGATACAGCAGAGCCAAGACGGCAGGCTCATCGGCGTGCCTAAGGGATGAAACCTCCGTTGGCAATGGAAGTCGCAACAGCTTGGGCACGACGAGACGGGATCAGATTAAGCGGCGACGAGCAGTCGAATCCCACAAGTCACGCAGACGGCGAAGCAGCAGCAGCAGCACATTAACACGCTAGTACAAGTGACCGGACGAAATAAGAAGCAAGCAGTTGAGGCAGCACACCCGACTGGAAGGACGCCCGTCCTGCTTGAGCCCAAAAGCTTAAGTGCCGGAGCGGCGCCTATGAGTGGACGGCAGAGCGTTCGGCTCTTGTCAGATGTGCGATCCGGTGGCGGCCATTACGACGACTGCCAAAATAGAGACAAGATGGGATTTTTAGATTCGGGCTCTGCTCTGGAGCAGCGGCGGCGGCAGCAGCAGCAGCAGCGACAGCAACACGAGACGCGACGCGAAGTGAAGGCCATGGACTTCCCGTTTTGTCCAAGTTCTCGAACCACTCGACATACGACGTTTCTGCGTTCCGCCGAACGGGTTTGCGGCGCAGCACAAGAGACCCAAACCCGAGCCGCAACAGAACGAACGGCACGAGTTTCTCCAGCCAGCCAGAAGCAGTAGTCGGTCGCACCACCACGCGGGGCGGACGACGGACCTGGAGAAGGCTCTGACGGCGGATTAGTGTACGGAGAGACGACAAGATGAACAAAGAGACGGACAGCACTACGGACAAGCTGGGCCGTAGCCTGTAGGTACCAAGCAGCAACACCAAAACCCAGCAGAAGCGGATCGAACGAACGAACAAACGACGAACAGGGCTGGCAGCGAGCGATGAACCACGGCCGTCCCTGCACCGGGGTTTCCCCCATCGAGTGTGCCCTTTGTCGTCGGGTCCTCTAACAAAAACCCCCCAGGGCCGTCCGTCTTCCTCGAATACACTACGGGATATCATTTACACTAGGCAATTAGTGCCTGCTAATACCAAAGTATGCACACTACGTATGCATTCCCCCTGACAAATCGCACCAGAAGCACCAAAATCTCGCAACGTGGGTTGCGCTTGGCATGAAACGTCGCCCAGCGCCGCAACGTCGACGGTTTCAGATGCACCAACTCCCGTGCGCTTAAACCACGTTCCTTGCATGTCGACACACCTTAATCGCCTATTTCGGCTACAGCATACAGCGAGGTCGCGCCCAGTGCCATGTCACCCGCCACTGTTCGTCCGCTGTGCCGGTACAATTCGGATTTCGTCAGCGGAAGCACTCTCTCCACCCACACCCCCCTCCGATTCACGTCCAGAGAAAGTTGCTTTCTTTAGCAACCCGTTGCAACCACCTCCCCTGATTGCGACCCTGCCGCTGCAGCGCAGTGCCTGGCCTGGCTTGGCCTGGTCTGGCCTGCTGCTGGCCTTCGAAAGTCCTCTCTCTCCTCCGATGGTCGCCAACCCAGGAAGCTGCCTCATTTGAGCGAGGAAAAGACGGAGGTACACCAAGAAAGCCGCTCTCAATCTCGACAAGCCTCAAGCCCTAGCATCTAGGGCCCTGGGCCGGCCTGATCTCCGCATAACCCAGCAACCCGGTGCCCCACAGGGGACGCGCAACCTCTTCTCATCTTTTGTGAGTCTCTCTCTTCTTCTTTCCCCTAGTGTACCGACAAGCCGCTGATCCCATACGCTCTGATACAGCTCCGCAAAAGCCTGTCTTCCCTCCTCTGCCTGTGCTGTGTTGCACTGCACTGCACTGCACTGCACTGCGCTGCGCTCTGCTGCATCCCGCCCAGCTGGGTGTCCGGCTCACGGCTGCCACGGGACCCCGATGATCAATAATGATCAGAGGGTCCCCCCCTTTCAGGCCCTCTTCCTCTAGGCCCTAATCTCGGCTTCCGGGACGGCACGGCTTTACGAATGACACGGCGTTCTTTTCTCGTATCGTCTCACTAATAGTACTGGCCTATAACGAACAGACTATAGCAGCAAAAATCAAGAAAGGAAAAATAGGGGTGTGACTCGTGAGGGTGCAGCCACTGGATACGGAACCTGCCAAGCGGCGTCCAGTCCCAACGATACGATGATGGGCTTGGTACCTGGGGAAGGGATGGAAGAAGCACTTGGTCCGCTACGCTGGAGGCTCAATGTGCCCCTGTCCCCGGCTTGGCACTTCATGGTCCGTCCTTGCTCGCTCCCCGCGACGTTGGGTGTGCTGAGACAGGCTGGCGTGGGAATGGCGGACAGTCAAGTCAGAGCCAAAGGAGGCAAGGAGGCTCGGCAGTCCCCGAACCCTGGACATCCCAACTAACCACAACCTACTTGCCTCCTCCGCAGATCAGCCCGGCCAAACCAGACCCCCTCCCCTGCCCGGTCCCATCTGCTCGCTCTGTTGCATGATATGTATGTGGCTTTGTATCTTATACCATGTATACGTCCAACACGCGGTGCTGGGAACTTGCTTGTTTTGAAAGTAAGGTCTGAGCCGGCGTCTGTACACTCGAAGCAAGGAAAACGTCACTCGCACAAATTCGCTGCTGCTGCTGGTCTGCTGCTGCTCATTCTTTATAGCGTTAACCTTCGCCGACTCTCACCTCCTCTTCTAGATTTCCCCTTGCGTTCGTTTTCTCACCAGGCCACCCCACGAGTCTTGATGTTTTCGTGATACCCAGATACCCAACAGTCCAACTACCTCTCTCCGGCCACCATGGAGCGAGCACACTCTCTTCTCACCAGCACCACCCGATCCATTAGCAGCACACGATCCAGCACCCGTTCGTCCCGCTCGAATTCTCTGTACCTCAACTCGCCAGGGCACGAGAAGGGGGAGTTCTTCCTCCCCGCGCCATCCACGACGATTCACCAACCGAAGATCCGGGTGCGGGCGATTCTGGGGCACTGCCTCTACCGGAGGGTCGTCATATGGACGGTCACCGTCTCATTCCTGGTCGCTCTGGCGTACCTCAACACACCACTCTACACCCGCGACGGAAGCAGGGTCTCAGTTTCAGCGAACGATGATGACTACAGGATAGGCGGGCTGGGCATGCAGCCCAGCAAGCAAGGAACCGCAAGGCCAGAGGAGGAAATGCCCGAGGTCGACAGCTCCATGCCGCCGTGGCTCAAGTTCAAGCAGTGAGTTGACGGCCCCATCGGTTGTGCTGGAGCGGTCGAATAGTGACTAACACGTCTTCCAGCTTGAACGGATACTTCAACGGTCTGAAGTCGATCGTTCCCCTGGCAAACCACACGCCAGAGTATCCCAACGCCTCTTTCCCGGCACCCATCAACACGGTGCCCATTTACCACGATACTCCTCCGACCCCCACGCCCTACTCTGCTTATCCAGATTACGAGTCGCGCCAGTACCAGAAGGAGCACCACCCCGTTAGGGAATGCTTCCTCGACGACGACGACCAGATCGCCGTGCCGGACATTTACGCCTACGACGGCGTTCCCCAGAACCAGCCCGACGCGGCCATCGGCTCCCACACCGTCGTCGGCCTGCGTAACGACGTCTGCTTCGACCGCTTCGGCCGCTATGGTCCTTACGGTCTCGGATACGACATCCGCGAGGGAGGCACGTCACATGGTGAGGACACTGAGAACGAGGGTGCCGAGGCCGTCTGGGCCAAGACGGGCCGTATTAACTACAGTCGAATTGACTGGGGCTCGGCCCAGGAGCGCTGCGTCGAGCGCAACAGCGCCCGTTTCCACAACACCACCCAGGAAATCGGCTCTTCGTATGACTCGGTCTACAGCGAGCCCGACGCCGCTGAAACGGGCTTGAAGAAGGTCGACCGCATCGCCGTGGTGATCCGCACCTACGTCGGCTTTGAGTGGACCCAGCTCGCCATCGTCAACTTCCGCGCCATGATCTCGGAGCTTGCCCTGAAGTCGGGCGGTGAGTACACGATTCACTTCTTGCTTCACGTCAAGGACAATGAGGCGCCCATCTGGTCGGACCCGTCGGTCGTGCAGAAGATTCTGGACGACAACGTGCCCTCCGAGTTCCACGCCCTCTGCACGCTGTGGTCGGAGGCCGAGATGAAGCTCTACTACCCGGGCCACTTCGCCGACGCCCTCGAGAACCCCTCCAACGGCGACATCCACGGCGTCTACCGCAGCGCACAGATGCCCCTGCAGGTGTTCGCCCTGCAGCACCCCGAGTACGCCCACTTCTGGAACTGGGAGATGGACATGCGATACATCGGCTCCTACTACGAGCTCTTCGACCGTCTGGGTTCGTGGGCTCGCAAGCAGTCCCGCACCTTGCTCTGGGAGCGCTCTTCCAAGTATTATATTCCTGCTGAGCACGGATCCTGGGAGGAATTCTCCGAGACCGTCGAGCGGGAGCTTAACGCCTCCGGCCGCCGCGCGATCCTCGGACCGCAGATCTTCCCCGGCCGCATGTCCCTCAAGAGCGAGGAGGCCGGCGTGTCCATCATGCCCCCTTCCTGTGCCCGCGGTGCCGACCCGCGTGAGTGTGGCGTCGGCGAGGAAGCTGACCTGATCACCCTCAACCCCCTCTTCGATGCCGACGAGTCTGGTTGGGTCTTTGCCAAGGACGTCACCGGCTACGAGATGGTCTTCGCCCCGCCCCCTCGCCGGTGCGCCATCGTGACAGCATCTCGCCTCTCGCGCCGGTTGCTCGCCGCCATGCACGAGGAGATGTGGCGCATGCACCACAGCATGTTCTCCGAGATGTTCCCGGCAAGCATGGCTCTGCACCACGGCTTCAAGGCGGCTTACGCACCACACCCGGTCTACCTCGACCGCGCGTGGTATCCTTACAACACGATTGAGAAGGCCTTCAACGGCGGCCGCGACGGCACCACGGGCGGCCACGGCAGCCCTTTCGACCTCAAGAACGAGCACAACCACAAGGGCACCAGCTGGTACTACAACTCGGAGTTCGCGGGCCTTCTCTGGCGCCGCTGGCTGGGCTACGCGCAGATGGACGGCCGCGGCACCAACGGCGGCCGCGCCAACGAGGGCACCCTCCGCGGTGGCAAAGAGGAGGAGGCCCACAAGGACAGCTCGGGGCGGTTGTGCATGCGCAGCATGCTGGTGCATCCGATCAAGTGGGAGAACCCTAGGGAGCGAACCTAAGAAGAAGACGGACAGTAAGACCGACAGGGCCTCGAAGGGCCTGCGTGTGTGTAGCGTTTGTTCCCGCATATGCGTGCGTGCAAGACAAGGGGGACCATTTGGAGAGATCCCCAAGGACCAGCAAAGAGCGAATGTTTCTCGTCGCAGTTGCGAAGGTTTTTTTGGACCAAAGTTTGTTTGCTTGACACTTGTCATGTAACCCTCGACTCGTCTATCGAGCGCGGTCAACCTCACACCCATTTTTTCTCTCTCTCCCCCGTTTCTCCATTTCTTATGCATTTACAAAAACTAGAGTGTACATATCTACACATGACAGCACGGATTGGAGGTTATACCAGCCGGGATCACGGTGTTTTCTTCTCGAGTCACAAACGGGCATGGAACCTGGCTGTACTTTTTTTTCTGTTCTCTTTGTTCTTTCCACCGTTTCCCCGCGAAGAGGGAGGCATGGAAGCTTTTTTGTCAAATTTGGTTTCTTGTTCTATCATGAGGCGAGGGTTTATCGACTACGCGGCAGGTGCGCGCGAGCGCTGGTGTATCATTGGGAATAGGCGAAAGAAGAGATTTGCAGCTTTCTTCATCTGTACATAGAGCGCAACAATTCTAAGCGGATCGCTCTCTCCAAACTTTTTGCATCATATCATGCGCTGGTGAATGGATCGGATTGCACACGACGCGTTGCGAGAACCAGGGAGTTGACAAGACAACCCTTCTCGGATGTTTCTATTCCTAGCCTTGCCCTGAGTTATCGTCTGAGGTTTATAGTCTGTATCCTATCGGCAAGAACCAAAAAAACAACTGTCACTGCCTCGGATTGACGATCGCTCCGGGAACGGGGGCTGGTGGCACTCTACTCGATGCCGGATGGCGTTCATGCCTTGTATTGTTTCTTCGGAGGCACGACGGATAAGCGGCACGCTTATAGAGATATACACACCTTACCGGGCTTCTGGTATTTTTGAAACTGAATCTATTTGCAGCAGGGCTGGAGAGCTGCGTGAGGGAATGATTGCTGATATCGGTAGGGCACTGTATAGTTTATAGGGCTTTCGGAATCGTGATCCCGCGGGGGCGTGGGAGATGTTCGTCGTGAGGTTCTTGTCTGTTCACCCCGCGGCGGCCGAGCGTGGACTTTTTCCTCTCTCCGCTGGCGTCGTCGCTTGTAGTTCCCGGGTTGAGGATCGTCGGGCAGAGGACAAGGAGGAGACACGCACACATACCCTCGGGATTCCGCCCGGCAGTTCATGGCCTCTCTCCCACACACGCCCCCCCCACCCCCCATTCTGGCCACCATTCACATCGAGAAAAGTTGGAACACGCCCGCTGTCATTTGGCCTTTTTAAATCTCCGGTTTCGCTTGTAATCTCCGCCTTTGCCCATCGCGGTGGATGACCGCGGTCTTCCCGAGTCCTGGGTAATTAGGCGCGGGCATTCTGCAGACGGGCGCGGAGATTTCTTTGCCGTCGGCGTGCCTGGCCTGGGGGCGCAATTTCTCTCCATCGACGCCCTTCTTTTTCCCCGCGCGGGGGTGCATGGTACTACCACTATTGCCTACATACCTAGTGTTGTACATATTACTCAACTCAGGGGACAGGGATGGTCCCAGAGACGTCGATGGAGAGAGATAGCAACTCGAAGAAAAAGCTCGGGTCTTCTATGTATACGAGTGCCGACGAGAGAGAGAGGCCGCGTGGTCCCCCGTTTCGACGGCGCGGGGGAACAGCTTTCTGAAGGGCCCAGGCATTGACGCCCGTCACCAGCATATGTTCGTCAGGAAGGGATGGCACTGTAAATAGGAACATGGGGCTGGGAGAGACAGGGGTCTCCCATATGGATTGAAGAAAGAAACCTCGGATAAAATGGGCCTTGCGCGGGGGACAGTAGTAGTATGTATCAGTCAGTTGCGAGGTGCTCGGTGTCTCCGGATGAACTTGGCGGGGGCGGCGGCGGCGGCTTCGACTTCGGATTCGGGGAGAGAGAGGGCATGAATTCTGGCGATGAGGTAAGCGGGCCTTTTGCTCTCTGGTAGTAGTGGTATTTTTCGAGACGGAGTGGATGCCTTTTGTTCGATGACACACGCGCGTGCGGGCAAGATCCCTCCAGCCCGTGATCCTGGCGAGGTCGCGGCGAGATTAAGGAATTGTTGCCCTGTATCTTGGCGATGGATCACCAGCCCTGTTCCGTGCTTCTGAAGGGGTGTCTGGTTATCATGATAAGTATGCCTAGGGCTAGAGATAGAATAGACTTTTCCGTAGTTTATTACGGCTCGAGCTTGTTTTGTCGCTGGGAGATGAAGATGTTTATTTGACTTTTTTGTGCCTTGTGCCTCGTTATTTGACGGGTAGAGGAGGGGTGATGGTCAGATATACCGGATTTTTCTTGATATTCGTCCAAACTTAGATCAAGTTTCTTATCTATAGATAAAGAGCATGATATGGTATTTGCGTGTGTGTGGTGAGTTGCATAGCCCAGCGTGGTCCGAGGTTGATGATCTCCATCTCGCCATGTCCAGGGGGAAACACGAGGAACGCCAGGAACGAGAATTGAGTTTCCTGTCAAAAGGTAGAATCGAGCAAGTCGTTTGTTCCTTGGCGAGATCCAGGGAACTTGAGGACGTGCGTGGGGACATCAGTAAGCGTAAGTACGAGGGATGGAGTTTGCTGGTGAAGGAGGGGTGGTGATAGAGGCAAGACAAGGCCAGGAACGGAATCTGAGGGATCCGGGCCCGGGTGGCAGGTGCATGGGGGGGAGCGACGTCGACCAGTTTGCGTCCCATCCCAAGCTCGAATGCCTCCGAAATAAGAAACGGTCCTCCAGCGTCAGTATATAATATCCCACTGTGGTCACGATTGGAATCGCCAGGGACTGGCTCGGTCCAAGGGGATTCGGTTCAGATAATCGACCTGGATCAGTAGCAACGTGTTCCCACTGTGGAGTTTGTGGATGGAGTGCTTCCCCCTGGGACCCGGGCGTCGTTGAGGGCGGTCGTCGGTGATCGGGGAGACGATACGGCGGAGGCGGTGGCGGACGGCGGGGCTTCCGGCGTGCCGGGTGGATTCGCGGGGTGTCGGGCGGGGCCGGTCTGCTGGCCCCGAGATTCCACGTCGTCACTTGGGCGCTGACCAGCAGCAGCGTTCAGCAACACGGCCCGGTCGTCGGCCGCCGAGAAGAATTATGTCCGCGGACTTTGGCAATTGGAGGTAAAACAGCAATTTATCGAAACACCAGAAGCTCCGTTTCTTATATCGTCGTCCTTAGGTACGGCAGGGAAAGAGGTCTGCCAGTCTGGCGGCCGAGTACACCCCTCAATCCTAGGTACCTTGGGTGCATCAACCACTCTGAGCTCGCAAACGTAGAAAGAGGGACTGTTTATCGCAGTTTACCTATCAACGAGCACCATTGTTCACGTTCTACGAAGACTTGATTCAAGCGCCTCCAAAAAGGCATTGGCTTGTCTTGTATTTCCAAAAAAGAATAAATCGCAAGAAGGGTATACGCACTAAAAGTCTATGTACACGGAAGAAGTCATCTTCTCGTCTTCCCCCAGGTTAAAAAAAAAGCCATCAAGGCCTCCCCTGGAGGAAATTGACTCCCCACAAATCTCTCGCCTTCCTTATAGCCACTTCACAGCCAGCAAAGCGAACCTAGCAGCTCTCGGTAAGCCCCGAGACGGTGCAGAACTCCCCATCAGGCCCGCCGCCGATCTTCTTGGGCTCGGCGCCGCTCGAGTTGCCCGTGTAGCGGTCGCAGCTCTTGCCCGAGTCCTGGCACGAGCCGGCGATGGTGCAGGTGTCGCCGTAGTTGGTGTTGATGCCGCACAGCACGCCGCCATCAACGGCGACGACGTTCTCGATGACGATGTCTCGGGGCCCCCCGTTGTCCTTGCAGTTGCCGCAGTTGCGGACCAGCTTGCCGTAGTCCTCGACGTAAAAGTCCTTGATGCTGACGGTGCCGCGGCCGTTGAACTGGACGACCTTGTCCGAGGCGTGGAAGGCGCCGCCGCCGATGATGTTGGAGGTTCCCGACTTCTGCTTGAGGGTCACGGCGTCCTCGCAGACGTCGGAGTGCCAGACGTTGATCAGGGTGCTGTTGGGGTATGTGTTAGGAGATTGCTTGAGATTAGAAGAGACAGAAACAAAGCGTACCAGGTTCCCTTGCAGTGGACGCCCTCAGCCTGGCCGGCGCCGATGATGACGTTGGACAGGGTCGCGCCGTCCTCGAGGATGAACATGGCGTCCTTCTCGCCCGTCTCGCTCTGGTCCTTGCAGACCTTGGCTGTGTCGCGGAAAGCATGTCAGCTTTCGTCAAGTGACCCAAAGGGGCAGAGGCAAAACTCACGGTTACGGTCGTACATCTTCATGCCGCCGTCGAACTCGCCCGAGACGGGGATGGCGGCGTCGGTCTCGACGGTGCCGGAGGCCTGGGGGAGGGTCTTGGTGACGCCCGACGGCGCGGGGATGACGGCCGTGGGGCCCTTGGTGGCGGTCGCGAGGGTCGTGGCCGGGGCGGAGGCGGAGGCCTCGGCGGTGGGCTCGGCGGTGGGCTCCTCCTCGTCCTCCTCGGTGGCGGTGGCCGTGACGGCGGCGGCCTCGGAGGTGGGGGCGGCCTCGGTGGGAGCAGCCTCGGTGGGAGCAGCCTCGGTAGGGGCGCAGGCCTCCTCGGTCGGGGCGGGGGCCTCCTCCTCGGCGGCGGTGGAGGGGGCGACGGTGGCCTCGGGGGCGGACGGCTCGGGGGCCGGGGCGGGAGCGGGCTCCTCGGCGTCGTCGTCGCCTCCGTCGGAGACGACGCACTGGCTGTACCAGTCGTTGTAGGAGACGCACTTGGCGCCGGAGACGCAGCTCGTCGGGCCGGACCAGCCTTGCCTTGGAGGCGTCAGCTTGTGTTGTCGAGTCACC